>CM076925.1:4987412-7387412 GCA_039566165.1 Maruca vitrata
TAGATAGGCTCAAATAAAAACTGATTAAAAAAAATAAGACCAATCAAGAAAGTAGATAATAAGTCAAATACTACATGATACCTACTGACTTAACTCATGTCGCCAAATGTTCTTCTACAAACGAGTACTTATCTGTTTATACCACTACATCTACTTACATATTTAGGTGTGAGAGCCATCCGCTCCCCCGCAAGTCCGGTAATGATGACAAGGCTATTCCAAGCAATCATTCGTCATTTAGAAAATAAAAACATCATCTATATCGGTCCAGCCAGGATAAGAAGTAGGTACTTCATGTATAGGTACCACATCAAAAGTCAATTTGGTATGACATATTAATAGCAGTCAGTCAACTTACAATTGTATTCCGGTCGGTCTCTACTAAGCCATTATCTTTAGTCCAAGCTTTTCATTCACTTTTATCCACTTTCATCTTCGACTGATATTCAAATGATCATGCCGTAAATAACTACTCTATTTCCACAAACTTGAGTTCAAAGTTCTGGAGAGCTGGTGAAAATTTGTTCAAGGTTACTATGTGATAGAATAAGCTTTTATAGTGAGTAATATCTTTGCCGCAGTAGGTAAATTGGATTATTTAGCCGATATAACATACATGTAGTTTTAATCATAATTTTACCAAGAATAATTTTTACTATAAAACTTGTTGTGTAATATCACGACCCCGATATTTTTTAGCTATATTACATAAATATATGTATGTACTCCATAGCAAAAAAAGTTAGTTGTATGTATTTCTCTTTCAAAATTTATAACTTTCATGAATGGCTGGAAGAACTGAAACAACGAAACTTTACCCATTCCACTTTGCATCTTGTTTTCTTGTTTGATATATAGTATGTATGCATGTATATCATCAAATGAAGCTTAAATGTTATTATAATAAACGATTTTATATAATTACAACAAACTTAAACATAACAATTTACTGCCCGTTAAAACTAGTATGAGCGAGCGAATGATAAAGTTGGTATCGCTGAACTGGTAGTACTGAACTAAATAAACTGTTATAGTGTTATCCATGGACCATGATATTATGTTCGAGTGCACGATACGATAATCGCCACGACCCGGTTGATGGTGGCCTAATTCACCCTACTTAATGACGAATTTCATTGAATTTTAAACTGTCATGGTAACATATTTATTAGAAAACCGAAAATGTCCGGAAGTCCACTCGTGATCATAGCTTGCAAAAGTGCCGAAATATCGGGATGAAAAATCTAAACCGCTTAAGTGAGACGCTTGAAACTTGGCATGTGGTAAGGTAGGTACCTTAGTAAACTTAAAGCTTAGTTGCAACAGGATATTGCAAAATTTCCACGCGAACGGTAGTTAGCGGGGACAAACTTTTGTATGCAAAATCCTGTAGTCCACGCGAACGAAGTCGCGGGCTCAGCTAGTTTTATATAAGACATGTTACACAAAACGCATTATTGTAGATCTGATCCTGTGTTAAGTAGCTTGTGTTACGGATATCAGTATCAACAGTACAACAGTGGATACCTACACAGATATACTCAAATATAGGAATACCACACCCGGACACGGAAAAAAACACAGGTGGTCATCACACAAATATTGGGAATCGAACCCACGACTTCGCACATGTGACAGGTATTATTCAATGCGCCATAAGATAGGTCTGTCAAATGCGCCAACAGTTAAATATGTAATATCAGTAGCGCTACAATGAGTTTAAAAGTTACGGACTCGATATCGCCTACCTAAATATGTCTATGAACAACTTTTACAGCGCCCCTGGTGGTTACGCTAAGAACTAAAATCGGTCGTATGAAAAAAACAACTCGATAGGTTTTTAACGTACGTAAGTTTTCGATAGCCAACTCATGGTACCGCTACAGATCGTTTTTATTTTATCCTGAATCCGGACTGACTACTACCTATGTCTGTCCAACCAATGCCTCATGCAATGCCTACTTATTGCAGTGTCTGACAAGGGCGACTATGTATTAAAGTTATATATGCACACTAGCTTTCCGCCCGCGACTCCGTCCGCGTAGAGACGTTTAACGGGTAAAACATACTTCTTTATAGCGTAGTCGAGTGATAAGTAGCCAATGTCCTTTCGTAGGCTCTGGACTATATCTGTACCAAATTTCATTTAAATCGGTTCAGTATTCTATGCGTGAAGGCGTAACAGACAGACAGACAGAGTTACTTTCGTATTTATAATATTAGTAAGGATAAGGATTTAAGATGATTTTAAATACCTCACTAAGTAAGTGAGGTCGGCAATAATTAGGTTCTTTGACTTTGACCAATTGACATTTTTTGTTAATCGGGGTGCTTTCCCTTATGAGGGCTTTTGCTGCATGCGCTTTGGAAACGGTTAGTTTCCTGCAAATCTATACTAATAATAAATCTGTAAGGGTCGGTCATGGAGTAAGGTAGTTTGTTTTCAGAGATATTGTGTTTATAGGCCCAATACCTATATGATACTGATACTAATTTCACGATTTTTAGTTTTTTTTCTGTATGTGTGTATGTATGTATGTTCCTCCATAACTGTTAAACCAATTATCCGAATTTGATGAAATTTGGTATAAAAACACATAGACATCTGGGACACAGAATATCTATTTCAATTCGAGCTCCAATTATGATAAGACGGGGCCCCCATACAAACCTAATTGTAATAATCGAAATGTACGCGAACGGAGTCGGGTAGGGCAGCGAGTAGGGCACAGCTAGTTAACAATAAAAGTTGTGTTAAAAAATACGTGACAGCATTCACAAGTCTAACTTTTTTGAAGGCGGCTCATTATAACCACAGATTGAATTGAATTGAAAAGGGTCGTTCAAGTTGTCTCTATTTCTGAGCTGAGATGTAAACTATGTGCTTTTAATTATTATATTTGATTGGAAAAGCGCGGGGCGCTGGAACAGGTCGGATTTTTAGTATACCTTTCTGAGAAATCAAGCTAAGCAATGTTTCAGGAAGCAGGTTACAGAGATCGGTGCTTTAGAGTTGCAGCACGACTAGTAGGAGGCTCTACATTAAACAATCCGTTCAAAATACCAGTTAACAGTGACAAAATGTAGAGTTCTTATTTGTGTATTTGTTTACAAGAAAGTATTTCCTGCTTTCACAATCAAAAATTATAATTAAAAGCACAAAGTTTACACCCCAGCCCAGAATAGAGACAACTTGAACAACTCGTAATTTATTTTTGACTTTTACGTGCACCAATAATATAGTGTTTAATAGTGTTTCTTAAACTCAATTTATTTTACTCTTTATAGTAGGTATTTGCTCACAGTATTAAAATACCTTTCCAACCAAATAAGGCTATGATACGATCATCCATCATAAAGTTCCAGTTCATATCTTTCGGCTCCATTATCAGATCAGCTCGACAGTACCATATTATTGTATTGTCATCAAAATCACATACGGCTGTAAATTTTCATAACCCTCCGATCTTAAGAAGATGTTTAAATTTATTTTCTTACGTACATACATACAGGTCAACCTTATGAAAGCGGGATTTTTTTTATTAATAACGTGTTTTACTATAGAAAGCATTTACTTTACAAATTTCCTAATACGATATAGGAATTTTATACAATTCCGAGGAAATGTACACATTTCCTAGGATATCTATGAATTGAATAGTTTTTCAAACAATATTTTATACATTTCCTAAATAGTTTAGGAATTGTACACATTTCCAAGGAATTTTATACAATTCCTTGATTTCATACATTTCCACATACACATTAAAATAGTTATGGATCTCTATTATACTGCGTACTTTCACATTGCTCCAAATATTCACCCGTAAATGTTTAGTTACTGAGTAGAAAAAATATGATAAGTTTTTGGACAAAGTAACTCCTTAAATTTGTATGCTATCACAATTTGTGATTTTTTTTTATTTATTCGTGACATTTTTTGAACAATATGTGTCCTAGAGCAACCAAACTGATACAATCTATCAAAGTCTTCATAGATAAGCTAATTCTAGGCGGAATACGATTTAATTTTATTTTAGGTGGAAATGGCACTTATGAAACCCACTGATTTAAGAGAAAAATCCTTAGATGCTCCTCTTAATTGCAATACAGCTCACTTATTTTAAGTATAAAAGACTTTTAATTGTACTCATTTTTAAGCTTATTTTATGCACTACCAAATTTTTCTTTATTAGAATGCATATCGACCACATCGATTAAATTTCAGACAAAATGTAAAAACGGCTTTGATCTTTAATATCTAGCTTAATATTGTACTTAGAATACTTTATAAAACACCAAATTGTTAATTTTTTACCTGCTAAAATTGTGTTTCTTATGAAATTTTCGATAAAACTTATATTTTTGGAGATATTTGCTAAAAACCGATGAAAAACGTGCAAAAATTGCGAATTTTCAATGGCCAATTACTCGAAAATTATTGGATTTTTTGATAAACTTTATTTGTAATTTTTGCTTAAAATTAGGCCTTCTATCGATATCTGAGGTTATTTTGAAAGAAAAACTATGCACCCCCAGAGTAGTTGCGGAGTTCAAATCATTTTCACTTTTGAAGTTAAGTTAAGGTAATATGAACCTAATTCCAAAATTTTATGCAATTTGGTTCACAGTAAAAAAAATCGGAGCCATAATGCTTAAATGACTGCACTATTGGTCGTCATTGGTCGGTGGCTCGTCGCAGCGTAATCATGATAAAGCTTGCCAAGGAAAGAAATATGTCCGAGTTATAAAAATAAAACCAATAATTTCGTTTCTGTTTTACAACCTTCGATAGCTCAGTTGGTAGAGCGGTGGACTGTAGAAGGAATGTACTCTGAAGATATCCATAGGTCGCTGGTTCAAATCCGGCTCGAAGGAATTTTTTTGGTGATTTGTTTGTGCTTCACTTTTTTACACACAAAAAGTTAGTATCTATTGTATAATTTTTTTTATCAATACTGTTTTGGATATTTGTTTCTTACAGCTTTTATTTTTCTTTCTTTCCTGAGATTACAGTATTGAATAAAATAATTTTTATTTCGGATCTCTGGACTTTCTTTCTTCACTGTGTTCCTTTTTAATAATTATTGACCAAGAAAAATGAATAAATGTAAATTTCGTAAGTCGCAAACCACTATGAAAATTGACAAAAAAGCGACGCTGCGGACAGGATTCGAACCTGTGCGGGTAGAACCCAATGGATTTCAAGTCCATCTCCTTAACCACTCGGACACCGCAGCTTCTTCTGACAATTTGAAATAAAGATTCAGTAACTAAATATTATTTTTTAAACAAATAAACCGTCTTTGAGTAATTGGGTATTATTTACGGTCGAATATGTATACTGAAATGAAATTGAAGTGAAATGAAATAATTTTATTTGATAGCAATGTGGTAACATGTGGCGTTGTCGTTTACTTATAAAAATTGCATATTGCGAATTTGAATCGTAAAATAATATTTAATTAAAGTTTAAGCATTATATATGTATACTAGTTATTATTATAAACAAAAATCCACATAGGTACCTTTAAATTCAATTTCATGGTCAATGGAAGAAATTACATTAAACTTACATGTATCTATTCCTATTCCATTCATAGAAAATATTTTAAACTTACATTTCTTACCAAAACAATTCAACTTTGTTGTTCTTTTTTCATGTTATATAAAAAACCGGCCAAGTGCGAGTCGGACTCGCAAGGAGATTTATAGACGGACGGTATTAGGACGATATAAAAACACGTGAAAAACAAGTTTGTTGTATGTAGGTATTAAAATTTTAGCATGTTTAAACCGAATAAAAATTGCTTTAAAATTACGTTTGTTGTAACCCCCCTTTAATTTTTACTTTATTATTACTTATTTAATTTTTTTTTACCTTTATCAATATAAAGCAAAAAAATACGTAAAAACATGTTTATTGTATAATATTTTATCTTTTTTAATTTTTAACGTCGGAGGCTAAGTGATAAGTGCCGTAAACCTTTTAGGTACGGAACCCTAAAAAGTAATGTGTATTCTTTTTACCTGACAATTAATCATAGAACGCCATCTATCGGAATAATTATATTTAAATACTCAATTAAAAAATAGATGCATTTGTGTTTTAAAATGTATGGAGCAGATGTCGCTAGAAACACATATCTTAATAACTTTTCTACTCACCCACAGATGGCGTTGCGTCCAAATTGTAATAGTGACATCTTACGGTAAACAGAACAAATATAGAATGTATTTTTTGGGAAGAAGTTTGAGAAGAAATTTTGTGTCACCAAAATTAAGATTTGTCACCAAGTTGTATCACCTAATAGAGGAAGATCCCATTGCTGCCAGACATCACTTATTTTCTAATGGACAAAATATATACGATTGAGTAGTGGTGGGGTGTACTATCATCATATGACTAGTTGCTACCTTGACCAGACGGCCATTTTTCAGATATCAACCAATCAAGGTACATAGAAACACTGCTCACCTCACTTAAATTCTGATGGCTGATTTTAACATATATTTCACACAATATCATTAAAAATCAGGATTCATTACTCCCAGACACATGCGGTCGGCGGTTTTACCTTACAGACGCTTTAAAGCTACGAAAAAAATTTTACTTTTACTTATTTTCTGATGCTTGATTTTTATATATGTTATTCAAACAACTAAAAAGTGCTCATCTGACCGCAATAATTATAGAATTGTACCTTACAAACTATTTTATTAGAAAAACTTAACTAAATTCAATTTTTAAAAAAAATCTAAAACAGTTGGGTCTGGTGAATGTTTGGCCCCTTGGATCGGTCTGTCCGTTTGCAAAACGTTTTAAAATAGTTGTTTGAATAACATATATAAAAATCAAGCATCACAAAATAAGTAAAATTAAGTAAAAGTAAAAATTTTTAATAGCTTTAAAGCGTCTGTAAGGTAAAACCGCCGACCGCATGTGTCTGGGAGTAATAAAACCTGATTTTTAATGATATTCTGTGAAATATATGTTAAAATCAGCCATCAGAATTTAAGTGAGGTGAGCAGTGTTTCTATGTACCTTGATTGTCTGTTATCTGAAAATTGGCGGTCTGGTCAAGGTAGCAACTAGTCATATGATGATAGTACACCCCACCACTACTCAATAGTATATATTTTGTCCATTAGAAAATAAGTGATGTCTGGCGGCTCTGGGATCTTCCTCTATAATAAAAATATCTATCGCAGCGCCGCGAAATAATTTCTTTCTCAGATAAACAAAAAGGGTTTCAAGTAGGTAGGTATAAGAGATCGATTAGGTACAAATGAAATGGTAATGCATCACATGAATAGGTAGGTACCTATTAACCTAGTTCTCATATTAATAGGTTTTTTATTTAAATAATAGTTTTGTGCCCAGAATGGGAGATCAGTCACTAAATAAATCGATTATCGATTCCTGACTTCGCAGTCAGTGTAACTGTTGTATTGATGACCAATTGAATGTAATGCTCACCAATACAGTAGTTCTTTACCTTTTTTATTTCATTAAGTTATTTAAACAATTGTATTCAAATTGGTAACGATACCAATTAAATATATCAATTTAGAATTTTTATGAAAATTAAATAGTATTATATACTGTGTGTGTACCTATACATATAGTATGGGAATTATGGGAAACTGGGGACACTTGAGCACCATTTTGGTTTCATGCTTATATTTTTATCTTAAATTAAGTTCTATAAAAATAATAATTACATATATAGGTAGTAAATATTGTTTATTGTTGTTCCCCATTATTTGATTATATTTATGACTGCTTCATTTTTTTTTTTTTGCATTTTCCGAAAACATTCCAAAAGGAAGAAGTTAACATATTCTGGGAGACTTGATCCCAGTAACGGGTAGACTTGAATATATGGGATTTTCTTAGGTTTATGTTTAGTACAGCCCCGTCTCGTCAATATTCCAGACAGCTTCCGGTCCAAAATGATACTTAACCAATAGTTTTTGTAGATTTTCAAAGAAACAGTCAATGTTATATGAAGCTGGTCGATACTCTTTGGCAGTACTTCTGGCACAGGAAAATAAAAATGGCTGCACTGCTCTGAAGTTGTCTATAATAAAGATCTAAAAACGATGTTTTTAGTTCACCATAGACAATAAAGACTTATGTTGCCTATATAAAAACAAGAAAAAGTTTTTATATTGGCGTTTAGTTTTTGATTTGTCACTGGGTGATCAAGTTTCCCCAGTCTCCCTCCCTATAATACGGTAAGTAAAAAATAAGGCGTCCGATCGATTTCAGCCATGGTGGCCGATCTCAATTGAGATCAGCCAAGTGCGCATGACATATTATAGTGCACAAGTGTGCGCGCAAACACAGTGCACTCTCTATTCCCTTACTCTCATAGTTCGGTGAGACGGCAATCCAACATGACCGATGAGATATCGGGCGCAGGACCACCGGCTTAACGTGCTTTCCGAGGGTGTTCAACCGCCAACTTCCTAACTCCGGTTTTAGATTAGCTGATGAATTTCATTACAGAAAAACTCACACAAATTTTGCCCGACCCCGCACTCGAACCGGGGACCTCTCGGTCCTAACGCAGCGCTTGCTACCAATAGGCCAACGAGGCAATACGGTAAGTATATACTATGTATAGAATATAAGTACTAGACTAGTACTAGTAAAAGAAATGGTAGCTTTTCATTACTTGTGAGGTGAGGACCTACATGTGATTTCTTTATTGTTCCTTGTTATACTATGTTGAAATGTAAATCGTTATCTTCCTAAAATAAATAAATAAAAATATTATATCAACCCTATTTTAGGAGTAGATATTCGTGCTAGTTAGATAAACTTTAACATAAGGCGACCGACCGATTTCAGCCATGGCGGCCGATCTCAATTGAGATCAGCCAAGTGCGCATATTATAGTGCACAAGTGTACGCGCAAACACAAATGCACTCTCTATTCCCTTACTCTCATAATTTGGTGAGACGCCAAACCGACATGACCGATGAGAGATCGGGGGCAGGACCACCGGCTTAACGTGCTTTCCGAGACACGGGAGTTCAACCGCCAACTTCTTAACTCCGGGCCGAGTAAATTCATTACAGAAAAACTCACACAAATTTTGCCCGACCCCGGATTCGAACCGGGGACCTCTCGGTGCCTCGCAGCGCTTGCGACCAATAGATAAACTTTAATTCCTTATGTAAATAGGATTTTTACAAACGGCATCTATTTCTAATAAATAAACAGAATTGCGACACCTCACCTACTACAATGGACTCTGCCTCAAAGACTCTTCGCATGGTCACGCAAATATTGTCTCACACACAACATGCTGAAAGCGAAAAGAACCTGTTTTCTGTCTTTTTCCTAATGATTTTTATGAATTTTACTCTAGAAATAAAGAATAATTAAGACCACTCGAATAAAAATAAAAACATATATATTTAACATATAGTCCAGTCAATTAAGCTTAAATTAGGTAAGAATCTCGGAATTCGAGATACCCAGCTGTAAGTCTGTAAATACTTAGATATTGACCCCCTAAAAGTGGTCTCAAAACCTACATGTTATGGTAGGGTGTACGCAACTATGAAATTTTGAGGGACAAATGTCACAAATATCAGTTTTATGAACTTTTGAGCGAAACAGGGAAGTTTTATCGTAAAAGTGTGTAGGAGAAAATTACTTATCATCTATTTATCTATAAAAAATTGTCTGTACGTTTTATTCCTAAGATTCACCATTTCAGAGATACAGCGATGTAAATAGGTGAAAAAGTTGTATTTTCAAAAGCTTCCAGACCCCGTGGATTGTGCTAGACAGTCAAAATTTTCACGACTGATGTATTTCAGTAGCCTATATAACATCTAATACTAGAAAAAGCTTAAAACCAATGTTTAAGTTGGTTCTTATACAAAAACGATGGTTTTTTTCTCACCGTTGGCCAGTTTTTAACGTGGTTACCCCAGTAAACCTCTTCCAGACGACACCTTTTATACATGAAGTACACGTTGTTCTTATGGGAGCCCCTTAAATAATCGTTTTATGTTGTTTTTAGTTATAAGTCTTTTGCGTTTCCGTACAATTAAACTGCTTATTATGGGTCAAAAAGTACGAAATTACCAATTATTAGAATTTCTGTTTGAAGTATAACTGAAAAAAAAACATGTTAAAAAAGTTAACTGTCCAAAGAAACTCTATTATGAACGTGAAGATCCATATTAACCAAATTTAATATAATGAAACGCAGAAATCTCAAATCTTCTGAATACTGAAAACAACACAAAACAATTATTTAACTAGGCTTCCATATAAACAACGTGTTCTTCATGTATAAAAGGTGTCGTCTGGAAGAGGTTTACTGGGGTAACCACGTTAAAAACCGGCCAACGGTGAGAAAAAAAAACCATCGTTTTTGTATGAGAACCAACTTAAACATTGGTTTTAAGCTTTTTCTAGTATTAGATGTTATAGAGGCTACTGAAATACATCAGTCGTGAAAATTTTGACTGTCTAGCACAATCCCACGGGGGTCTGGAAGCTTTTGAAAATACAACTTTTTCAACTATTTACATCGCTGTATCTCTGAAATGGTGAATCTTAGGAATAAAACGTACAGACAATTTTTATAGATAAATAGATGATAAGTAATTTTCTCCTACACACTTTAATGACAAAACTTCCCGTTTCGCTCAACAGTTCATAAAACTGATATTTGTGACATTTGTCCCTGAAAATTTCATAGTTGCGTACACCCTACCATAACATGTAGGTTTTGAGACCACTTTTAGGGGTAAGTATTTACAGACTTACAGCTGGGTATCTCGAATTCCGAGATTTTTACCTAATTTGACTGGACTATTAGGTTTAGTAAATAAATGTTTAAATAAAAAACAGGACACATAATCTAAAGTCTAAGTAGAAGTCATTAGACTCGAGTTCTATTTGGGCCCACCAGACTCACATTGAAACCGTGTCTTAATATCTTTCAGCAATCTGATGTACTGTGTAAGTTTAGCAGTAAATATGTCAAGCTTAGGGTTAGGTATTGCCAATTCATTACACTGACGCGCATAAATAAATAAAAAAACAGCCCCAATTTGCGACACCGCGCTTGCTTGAACTATTTACTGACCTCATAATACTGAAAGAATATTTAGTCGTCCAGCAAGAATCCACAGAATAAATTACACAACATCACATACATTGGTCTGATACTGTGGTAGTTGTGGTAAGTAGCTTGAGTGTTACACTTATCCTAATCAACACTGGATACTCAAATATATTTAATAACACGGAGCCACGGAGCAAACAAGAATGTTCGTCACATAAATATTTATCACAGGTGGGTATCGAATCCATGACTCTTGGAACCGTAGCTATGAACCTGGGTCACTAACCACTGTTCCGCCGAGCCAGTTTCACATTATACTTACGTTTGGTACACAATAATAACATACAAAAAATAAAGGCGCTATTCAGCATAGAAAACTGAAACTGTCCGGGATATTTACCATGTTGTTTTGTTTTAATGAACTCCCGATATTTCGGTACTGTTGCAAGCGCCATGATCACGGGTGAAAGTTATTCAGCTTGTTTGGATTATTTGTTGGTAACACTCCCGGTCTACTCGGTGAGTCAAGAGTTAGGTCCTGGTCACGAAGAAGCTGAACCTTTTTTTTATTGGGGTGAGAGATCGCAATGGTGTGTCGGACTCCCTGGCGAAGATGAATTCCCAGGGGGATTACGGACTAAAAGTGGTGCACCTCATCGTATGGCGGCGACATAGGACAGAGACCCAGTCTTCTACTGCCTCGAAGCCACCGGAGAATGCCCAAAATACTACAGGCTTTCCACTACTGGAGAGCTGACACTCCCCATCCCTTAGCGGTGACCGTTAGTGCAATGCAATGTCGGCCGGCAGGCTCCCGCAGGAATCTGGCGTCAATGCGGAATTTAGCGCACCTACTTACTACTTATATCTAATATGTTATGTGACATGATCTCATTATTATATACTTAAATAATAATATGTATATTAGTAGTAAATAAGTAAATAAATAGATATAAGTGTATGTTACGGTCAATGTGAGCAATCGGTAATTATCTATAATCACCGGTAATTATAGATAATTACCAACGCACATGGTAAATGTAGTGAATTATTCAAATTTACCGGTAATTGTATAAAACTCCCGCGCGACTGAGGTTAATGTTAACATTGCTGACAAAGATCACAAGTACTCTGCAATTCCAAATGTCACAAATCTCAAACCTGCAAAAATATATTAACGTGAAAGAATTTTAAGAGTTCCACTGATATATGCCTGTCAATTTGTTAATTTTATTTAACCAAATTTTTATAAGATTATATTTTTTCAAAAACCAAAGATTGAATGAAAGAAGAAGATTGGTTTCTACATACTTGACCTGTTTATATTTTATAACCAGTTGTGCCCGTCTTCGTTCGCGTGGACTACAGGATTTTACATAATAATATAAAAGTTTTTTTTCCAGTAACTACCGATCCCGTAAGAATTTTGCAATAATGCGTTGCAAGTGAGCTTTACGTCTATGAGGGTACCTGCATGCCAAATTTCAATCATCTATCTTACGCGGTTTAGATGTTTTCATACAAAAGTTTTTTCCAGCTAACTCCCGTTCCCGTGGAAATTTTGCAATATCATGTTGCAATAAAGCTTTAAGTTTAATAAGGTACCAGCATGCCAAATTTCAAGCATCTAACTTAAGCAGTTTTAATATTTTCCCGCTAATTCCTGTTACCCGTTAGAATTTCGGGATTTCTTTTCTTAGTGCACCTTTACGGTATCTAACCTACGTTCCTTCCAAATTTTACGTGCCAACGTTCAAAATTGACGGAGTTTCATACAAACTTACCCCCATATTTAATTTGTTAATTTAATGAGAATATATTTTATGTTTTGCTTAACCGAACAGAAGGTTTGATCTCTTGATATTTGAGGAATATTTTTGTTTGTCCGATGTTTGTAAACAAATTTTATTATAATTAGGACTAGAATTGTTTTTATTCTAATAAACATTTGATTCAGATGTTTAAATAAATAAATAAATATTTGGGACATTTCCACACACTAAGCACAGCTTGTACTATTGGCAACATACATATATATTTATAAATACATACTTAAATACATTATCACATCTAGACACGGAACAAACACCGATGTTCATCACACAAATATTTGTCCCGAGTGGGAATCGAACCCAGGACTCTTGGAACCGCCAGCCAGGGTCACTAACAAAACCATTGTTTCACCGAGCCAGTCAAGTCAGTTTGATTTTATTATTTACCACATTTACACAAAGGGTATGGTAATTTTATATAATTACCGGTAAATGTGATTAATTCGATAGTTTTTACCACCTTTACCACGAGCACTGATAATTATGCATAGTTACCGGTAATTATACATAATAACCGCTCTATCCACATTAACCGTAACATATATACATAATAATAATAGTTATAAGGTCAAGGCAATAAATAAATAAATATCGTAGGTTCTCAATAAAATCTCAAAAAAATAATAAATTCTTTCTTAGGACAGGTTATAGGTTCTTTTTTAGGATACGAGCATAGCCAGCCAGTAATTTTACATCTAAGGTATTCCCACAACACAGTCAAAACCGCGTGCCCGACTTAAGGCAATTACACACGCGACGCCCGGTAGTCATGTCCGTACATGCACTATTATTATGTCATTAAGTCCCCGTTACAAGCTATGCTGTGGGTCTGCTCGGCTCTCTCTGCTGCGGAAGCTAAGGAAACAACTGAGGAGATAGCACTTAGATACCAATTCATTTAAAAATGACATCATTCTGCGGGAGCGTAGTCCTTGATAAACCTCCGCATCAGCCGATATGTCATTTGTCCGATCCGACACACCACACTCACAATATCCGGGTTAAGTATTAACGTACAATTCCGAGGTTTGCACTTGTCAATCACTGGATTCTATGCCGAAGTTGATTAAAAACAAGTAGTATGTAGGTATAGATGGGCAAAGCACCTGGTTTATTCCCGGTGCTTGGGAAAAAATCCAATAAACACCCGTAAACACCCATTAATGGGTGTTTACTAACATTGTAAAAATATTTTGGAAATAGGGGTATCTAAGATGTATGATCGATATCTCTGAAACTAAAAATCTGACAACTGACAAATCTTAAATAAATAATTTATAAGAAATGGCTTTGTCTACAATTTTGGTCATATCACTTATTTCAATAAAATATAATAGTTATAAAAAAAAATGGGGAAAATTCGCAACAAATATTCTTTTTTGTTAAAAACCCTCTAAAATATCGTTCTGAAATTATTTTGTAGAAAAATAATAATTAAAAAATATCACAACAAAAAAATCAGTTAATTCCTAATTTTTCCCATTTTTTGTCGATATCTTTTTTGTTATTGTTATTATTAATTTTATCAAAAAAAGTTACATAACCAAAAATGAAGAAAAAGTAATTTTCCACAAGTTATGTCTACACATATGAAGAACATCAACCACGATCATCAGTCATGATGGATAGGGGAACCTGTTGTACCTTGGACAGTGTTGTACCTAGGACAATTGTAATTTTTCGTTAACTCCCGCGCTTTAGAATAATATTGTATATGGCAGTCAAAGCCTGCTTTGATAAGACTCACGTGAAGTTAGTTGTGATTCGCCGGCGCCGGGTCAATGCAGTTAAAAAAGGTAATTTATTATTTTTTGCCTTAAAAGTTCATTTTTTGGAATTTACTTATGGCCTCTTAATTTGTCACGGTGTGTATTTATAAAATATCTTTTATTTCCTATATAATCTCAGTTTATTAAGGTTTTAGACAGTATAGTTGTCAGAACCCTACCTCAATTAAAAGTGTGTTTAAACAAGTTGTAACTAAAAATTGTTATGATGTTGTACCTTGGCCCCCCAACTGAGGTTGTACCTTGGACATAGATAATACATAGATAATTTTGATATAGATAATATAACCTTATAAAAACATATTTTTTGATTATATTTTTATTCTATTTATACACCGTGAAATTTTAGTGGTTGTTTTCCCGTGGCAGAACGATTTGCCTTTAGTAATACTATCGAATCATGCAAATTATTCCACGAAAAAAAAATTTTTTTTTCAAAATTTCAAAATAATAATTTTTCAACTCGAAAACGAGAGAAGCTATCGTTCTTTTATAAGATGTGACGTAATCAGGTATTGCTTGCCACGTGAAATCGATGCTTAAAGCTAAATAAGCTCGAGAAACTAAGTCATAAAGCGGTTCGAACGTGCTTTGAAGTTTCGGTTAAACCTTTCGTAAAACCGGCATTTATTGATTTTAACAAAAAAGAAAGCACAAATCTATTGTACTAATAAGATAGAATCATTTTACTGCGGGAAAACAACCACTAAAATTTCACGGTGTATAAGGCAAAAAATAAATATTTAAATATGTAAACAGTAGTTATGTTATTGACACAAAATAAAGAGACAAGAGATTATTAATTAAGGTAACTGTTAATCTGCTATTTACATTAATGTTTTTGTTGATTACAGGTATAAGCATTATTGTTGTACTTACCTATCTTAAAAATAAAACTCTGCTGCAATTACTAGTGTTTATCTTCATTCTACCCTGGAATGTTCAAAGTACAACTGGAACGGTCCAAGGTACATCAGGTCTGTTGTACCTTGGACAGTTTTCCCTTTTTTTTTCAAGTTGCTTTTGTTTCCAGCTTTACCGGAAATCCTCATATTTTATGTATTTATTATATAGGTGATTAACTGATCTTTCCATTATTCCATATTTGACGGATCTTATTATTACCATTTAATTTTTAAAAATAAATGTATGAAAAACTGGCCTAGGTACAACAGGTTCCCCTACGACCAAGAAGAAGTATGTCTACACATTTTTTTGTAAGATTGATAGGTTAAGAGATATGTGTAAAAATCATAAACACCCGACAATTTGGGTGTTTATTGGGTTTTTACCCAAAACACCCAAAACACCGGGTTATACCCACCGGGTGGGTATAACCACCCGAGTGGATTGCCCATCTCTCATATATGTAGGTACTTGCTACTTTTTCCATCACGTGTTTTAAAGTACAATCAAGTTTTCATTATCACAATATTTAAGTTAGACTTTTGTTCAGGTCAGTGTGGAATACACCATCACAAAGTGATAGTCTATTAGCGTTTGTGTGTTTTTTAGATTTACAGATCGAGCATAGAACACTACATGTGTAATGAAACAATCAAAAAACATGATTGGTTAAAAAAACTGGAAAGGGAAAAAGCGGCACTTTTATTTCCGTTGGTCTACATATAAGATATGTATCATAACAACTAAACAGTCGGGATTCATTAAACATTAGATTTGTTGTCGCATAATGAACCTCGACAGGCTCAATAGGGTCTATTGTGCCAGTTGTCAATAGGGTTATAATACGAGTATGTGAACCTTACGGCCGCTTACAATTGAATATAAAAAAAAAATACTTGTGAGATTGTATGTTTAATTCATGTGAGTTATATGGCCAATGATAGTTTATTCTGCCTGATTCCTCTTGTTAGTTCCATTCAGAATCTTGTATTTACGTTCATACTATCTTGTAGATGAATGTCTGGTATCGTTTGCGGTCAAGGAAACCGTATATTCCGTATCACGAGTAAGCGAGTAGGTCCTAGGTATATATATATGTCGATCATGTGGTCTGTCGCTCACGTGGCACAGGTAGGGATGCCATAAAATTTGAGGCCAGGACAAGCCGCGTACAAGCTCCCGATTTTAATACCCAGAACCCAGAACAAGTCAATAGGTTCCATATTAAACACGAGAAATAGGAAACAGTTGAAAATGTGTTTAGTTATGGCCCATGTAGAAATGTCAAATTGAGGGGTAGGTACTCGGACCTCGGACGCATGGCAACTCTTGGCACAAAGGTAGGTGACAAGTTGTGGTCGACATTGTACTGAGAGCCTAGTTCCTAACTCATCTCACGTTGACATGGAAAAATCTAAACTCTGATCTACATAATAACCGCACTATCCACATTAGCCGTATATGTTACGGTTAATGTGGATAGTGCGGTTATTATATTGTATAATTACCGGTAACTATTCAAAATTAACAGTGCTCGTGGTAAAGTGGTAAGAATTGT
The DNA here is from genome assembly GCA_039566165.1 of Maruca vitrata. Lineage (NCBI taxonomy): Eukaryota > Metazoa > Arthropoda > Insecta > Lepidoptera > Crambidae > Maruca > Maruca vitrata. The sequence goes on from CM076925.1 coordinate 5,004,599, forward strand.
CGAATTATTCACATTTACCGGTATAATTATATAACTATAAAATTACCATACCCTTTGTGTAAATGTGGTTAATAATAAAATCAAACTGACTTGATTGGCTCAGTGAAACAATGGTTTTGTTAGTGACCCTGGCTGGCGGTTCTAAGAGTCCTGGGTTCGATTCCCACTCGGGACAAATATTTGTGTGATGAACATCGGTGTTTGTTCCGTGTCTAGATGTGATTATGTTTTAAGTATGTATTTATAAATAAATATGTATGTTTTCCCCAAGCAGAACGATATACCTTTAGTAGTACTATCGAATCATGCTAACAACATTAACATTGTACATAATTTACGACTTTTAGAGTAACTTTAGTACAGGTCACGATTAGCCCTCATACCAATAAAATCGAACGTAAATCCGGACAAACTGTCCTACGTATAAAAGCGCAATAAGTTTATAGCATTTGAAAAAACCGTATTCTATGGATTTTTAAAACTTGTTTATTGTGTTTAAGATGGCTTTAATCGCAGGGTCTTGGTTCCCAAGGTCATAACTTTATATTTTGCTGCGTAGCCGTAGATCTCCCGTGCCCGTCCCGAAGGGTACCGATCACGTGTACGTTTAAAAAATATATAAGTATACAAGCTAATTTCATCCTTATACGTGCTGCAATAAATAAGATTTCCGAATAAATGCTATGCATTATCGTCAAAGTCGGTGACAGCAAACTTCTTGGAAATTAACCGAAATTATTAAAAAAGTAAGATTAATGTTAAGAGAGGTGTGAAGTTGTTCGGCTTAACTTTAGTTCTACGAAAATGTATCTCATTTCCTACTTTCGTCCTGTTTTGTATTGTACAGAATTTTATCAACAGATGGTGGCTAAACATGGATTGATTGCTCAATCATTATTATCTTTCATTTAAAATTCTTTATTTTTATTAAATTGATTATTGCTTAAATTGTTTTTTATTATATTTGATATCAGAATGCTCTTGATTCCTAAACATTCCATCAACTGGAGCGATAAATGAGAAACTATCGTATAAACATTATTATATAAAAAAGACTAACCTATATTCTATCTGGTCACCATAGTTTCGGATACATAATATCTGGTCTTATCATGAATCCATATTCCGAGTCCGATCCGAATCCTGAAACCTGAATGATATTGAATCGTTTTGGAATAGGTAAGATTATGTCGAGTGTGCCAAATAAAATAAAACCACAATTTTATTTTAAGAATAATTTTATTAAAATATTTCCATACCTATTTTTAGTATGTACTTAATATTTGTGTACGAAATTTTCTTTAATAGTAAACAACTTACTTGTTATCTATCTCTCTCCTTCTTTATAAACAGGTAGCTGACAAAATGCGTTGTTCTGTTAACATCGATATTTTTTATACTTGGGTTGATTTATGGATGTTCCCTTTTTTCTACCAGTTAGGGGCTGGGATAGTAAAGTGTCAGTTTCTGTGTCAACAGCAATGTTTATGTAAGCAAGCAAAAAGTTGCTATGGGACGAATGGCATGAGACATTAGAGCTCTAGCCACCCACATACGACTTAATTGCAAAGGGTGTATGCTACGAACATTAATTTAAGTAAAGACATTTTATATTATCCTTGTGTTAGGAAAGAAGAAAAAAAGAAAAGAAGTGTCTTTTTTGTTGCGTAAATATAAAGATTGCGCATACTTACTTCCCTTTATTCTATTTAAAGGTAAGAAAACCAACATATTTTTACAAGAACCCACTCAGGTCTCCCATGTTTCAAATGCCGCTTGAGCATAAAAAATAATCCATTTATCGAGTGGAGTTTTAAGATCTTAAGTAGTAATAAAAGTGTTCCTCAATGAGATTGACAAATCACTATTTCCCTTATTAGATGTTTATTTCCATCAGACGGCCTTAGCTTAATGTAAGTACTTTACCGGTTTAACGGTAGGTAGCTTACGCAACTTAACGGGTTATAACTCCTCAGTAAATAAATTTCGTCGGTAAGCCGAGTCCGAACATCATACATAATAGGATAAGTTATAGTCGGCTATAAACATATTACGATATATAGCATGGACCTCACCCCCACCAACTTTATTAAGAGCTTCGTACAAAAGCTACTAAGGGACTAAAATTAGCCCGAGTTCATATCGGTTTTTCATCATCATCATCATCAGCCCATATACGTCCCCACTGCTGGGGCACGGGCCTACCCTAAACTAGGGCGATAAGGCCTTAGTCGACCACGCTGGCCAAGTGCGGGTTGGTCGACTACACAACCTTAGAATTTCTTCTTAGGTGTGCAAGTTTCCTCACGATGTTTTCCTTCACCGTTAAAGCGTCGAATGATGGTACATATGAATTTCAAATTTGAAAAACACATTGGTACCTGGCGGGGTTAGAACTGGCGACCTCTCGAATGGCAAGCAACGACCTTAACCACTCGGCCATCGACGCTTTTTATAATTTACTTAATAATTTTGTATTTAATCTTCCTCTTGAATCTTATAAGAAAGATCGCATCAAAATCTGTTGTGTAGTTTTAAAGATAAGTAGTAGTAGGCATACGTAGAGATATAGGGACACAAGTAGACATTTTGTCTAATATTAATAAGTGACGAAAAAAAAATTAAAATTAATGAAAGAAAAAACAATTAAAATGAAAAAAAATATGTCATTAAGTTACTTCACCAACAAGTTACTTTACCGATAACAACGAAGCTCTTTAATAACTTAAATAACGCAGTATTCGCACAGGTTTTTTTGCCCTTGTTGTAAATTAACGACGCCATTATTACATAATTAATTTACTTATGTTTATTTTTGTGATGGGTATTAGATTAATAATTTTATTTTAAGTACACGTGGCTGACGGACACCCTGCAAATCATCAAACAAATGTAGTAGTAAAATAAATAATTAAAAAAAAAATAAAAGAAATATCATATTGGGTTTGCGTTTTTGAAAATTTGAAATTATTTATAGGAGTGTAGGTCAGTCAGGTAGTTATTTGGGGTTAGGGTGAGGTTAAAACCAAGTTTGTGGGGTCGCCATTCTTGTCCCACGGCCGATATCTTGGAAAATGTTTTTACGCTTAATCTAGTAAAATATTAATTAATCTAATTAAAGGGATTAAGCTTACTCCAACTCCCCTTACACATGTACAAATGCGTCTACTCAAAAATGCAAGGTAAGGATCAAAATATTTAACATTTCAATCGACTATTTATTATGCTAATGTTGGCTAAGCGTGATGGTGGTCTGTATGGCAATTTCTTTAGTTTATTCGTACAACTTCTTAGAAGAGACTTTCAGTTCGCCCCAAAGGTTTAACGTTAAAAGTCGCGACGTCGCGACAACCTTGCGGCCGGCGCCGAGCCTGAAGGGCCTTAGATAAACACCCTTTTGTTTTAGACCCTCGTAATGGGTCCTAATGGTCATGACATGTCAATGCGTCACTCGAGGCGACAGATTACGTCTTGCACAAATTGGCGCTACTCATTATCTCGTCGCATTGGCGCTCGAGATTTTGGGTTCTCTATTCACCGAAAAGAACCTCCGCATTAAAGTAAGCATCCACATTTTTCATAAAGACATACCTATATACAATAAAACTCGTTTGAAATTTACTCGGCCAAAGATTCTATGGCTATTCTGATCTGAGAGATGGAGTTGAGAAGAGGTTGGCGAATCTATTGTATTATTCTTTATAGGAAGTATTTTAAAGATTATACGACAAACACAAAACATAATACGTGCTACTTACCTAAGATAATTTCAAGGGTACCTATTAAATGTATCAGTTTAATAAATCGAATTGCAATATCTGTATCAATGTACCTAACTACTTTAACACTTTCTTTTAGAGCCGAGCGGAATGCAGAACCTTTGCATTTTCTGCTTGTACCCGTCTTGCCGGTTTTTTTCCGAATGCCACATGGGTCATTTCGGACAATACTCTTTACATCTATTGTATATTACATCTATTGTATAAAATGCTTTCACGTGCTTAAAGAATTGCGTTTACGCATTGCATCCTTGTTTAAAACGAATATTCAACTCTCCCGTCAACTAAATAAGATCTATTTTAAATGGCAAGACAATTTTAGAAAAATATTGAATATTGCTGGCGCCGCACAGTTGAGTCAAATAGGTAATTTGACAAAAATGACGATAGTTGATAATCTATATTCTTAAATGTATTTTAGTTACTATTTTTTCGACCATGTATTTTATTCGCCAGGACCAGATAATAAATAAACGAATTATAAATCGAGTAATTACTAATTTAGGATTGATTAGAGAAATATCCATCAACCAAGCTTTTGTAAAGTCAAACATTAAACTGAACTAATTTCTTCTTGCTCAAAAATATTAAAGTAAGTAGGTGAGTTGAGTAAGTAGCAATTTGTGCATCAATTTTAACGGCACATAATGTCTAGTTCTGGTAAATCAATAACAAAATGTGGGCACCGCTGATTCAACTGATTATTATGATGATATACTAACGGAATGGAACAGAAGGTCATTCCTTTTTGGCAGATTGCAATTGTTGCTCCAACCAAGGGAATCGCATTTCTGCATTTTTGTATACGGTACCTACTTACTCATGGCATTGAGGAAGATAGAAGAGCGAACTAGCTAGGTCTGAGTTAGACGCATAATATCTTCTAATTCAAACCTAGCTTCAATGATAAATTTGAAAATTCACAGATTTGAGACACAATTTATGGTTAATTTTTAAATTCTACCCATTTAAGTATATGAAAAAACAAACAAATTTTACATTGGAGCTCTAAATATGATTATTTAAAATTATATGATAATTAATATGATAATATCACAATAAAAAAAAACAAGTTTTGACAGCAAATATTAACTTTTGTAAGTTACTTAATGTTTTTTTATTTGAAAAACAATATTATACTATGGGTCTACGCGAGGTAAAAAGAGTTTTTTATTTTCTGGTTTCTAATTTCTGGTTTTTCAAAAATGTATTCCTTTCTTTCGATCATTGATTGTTAAAGTATCTATGTCAAAAGTTTGTGAACATTGACAAAGATCGATGAATGATCTGAACAATACTATACGTACCTACGTGACTGTTAAAAGGATATACAAAAACAATAGTCGAGCACAATATTCAGACCCCCTACGCAAACCATAATAAATCGTTGAACTTCGTGGGCGGACCAATAAGAAGTCACGTTGAGTAATGGACTCGGAATTCAATTTAACATTATTTTGTATCACGTTCCGTTAGAAAATTTACTTTTTTGGGCTGTCGAATGTATAGAACGTATTTGTATATGTAATAAACCAAAATTTATATAATGAGTTAAATAAATAATAGGTATACTATATCAAGGCTATCGTTTTTACGCTCACCAGAGGGCCTACCATGAGTTGGCTATCGAAAACTTACGTACGTTAAAAACCTATCGAGTTGTTTTTTTCATACGGCCGATTTTAGTTCTTCGCGCAACCACCAGCGGCGCTGTACAAGTTTTTCATAGACATATTTACGTAGGCGATATCGAGTGCGTAAGTTTTAAACTCATGGTAGCGCTACAGGCCACTGTTGAGTGATGAGAGCCTTCCGCTCCCCAGCCCAGTCCAATGAAGCTGCAAAAGGTTAACAGCAAAGTACTCCCGAAAAAAATACTGTTGAGTGAGGTCCGAATATACGACTGAGAAAATTTGCTACGGCAGCTAAACGGCCAATCACATGCGATAGCCCCTATTGAGATGGACTAAGCTAAGATAATTATATTATATCATATGCATAGGTACGTAGAAGAAGGCCGAAGAAGACATGGATGGATTGCGTGAGAGATGATATGGGAGTGAAAGGAGTACACGCAGAGATGACGAATGACAGGCCCGAGTGGAAGAAATATCCATGTTGCGCCGACACCACTTAGTGTGGGACAAGGGCAGGAGAATGATGATATGCATAGGTACGTATGTGCAGGGCCGGTCCTAGGGCGGTGCGAGCGGTGCGACCGCACCGGGCGCCATCAAGAGGGGGGCGCCAAAATGACCCAAAACGTGAGACAATTGTACAAGAATTTGATTTAGACATGAATGATTGTAGAGGTCAAGGATACGATAACGGAGCGAATATGGTAGGCGTGAACAAAGGTGTGCAATCTAGAATTTTAAACCTATATCATTTTTTAATTTTTTATTCCATGTGGCTGCCACAGTTTGAATTTGGTGATAGCAGATGCAGCTAAAAGTTCCGTCAAATCTGTTTCTTTATTTAGAATTCTTCAAAGACTGTTTGTTTTAGGGATCAACTAAGCGATGGGAAGTGATATCCATGCACATAGAAGGATTGTCGTTAAAAAAAGTTTGTGAAACTCGCTGGGAGAGTAGAGTTTCTAGTCTTGCCGCTGTTCGCTTTAACTACACTTCAGTCCGCGATGCCCTTCAAAATCTTCACGAAGAAAGTAACGACTCAGTTGCAGCATCAGAGGCATTGTCGCTAATTCAGAATATGGAGCAATTTGAGTTCATAGTTACGATCGTGGCTTGGTATGATATATTGTTTCAAGTAAACATTGTAAGTAAAGCTATGCAATCTGAAACGATGGATTTACCAAACGCATCACAATTACTGAAAAACTGTTCGGAATTCGTGAAACAGTACCGTCATAGCTTTTCGTCAACTATAATCACAGCTAAGGAAATAGCATCTCTAGCCGAAATAAATCCAGTTTTTACGGCAGTCCGATCTCGAAGAAAAAACGGTCATTTGAATACGAAGCTGTAGATGAAACACCAACTGATCCGGAGGAATTATATAAAATGAACGTTTTTTATCCGATGATAGATACAATTGAGAATACATTAGTTACACGTTTTCAACAACTGTCAAAATTCAATGATACATACAGTCTTTTTTATACAACATAAAAATATTCCAGAAAAATCGATGTTGGAAAAAGCTTGTGCTGATTTACAAATCACTTTAACCCATGGAGAAAAATGTGACATATCTGGACAAGAATTGGTTGAAGAACTTGTGAGCCTAAAGCCATTATTAAATGATCTTCAATCAGGAGAACCAATAAAGGTTCTTCAAATTATAAAAGAGATGATTGGCAAGATATTTTCCCGAATGTATGGACATCACTTCGCATCTTACTAACTATACCTGTAACTGTTGCCAAAGGCGAACAAAGTTTCAGTAAATTGAAACTTATTAAGACTTACCTACGGTCTACTATGTGTCAGGAAAGACTGTCCGATCTCGGAATTTTGTCCATAGAAAATGTCATTGCCGAAAAGTTAAATTACTCCGAGTTGATAAAAAATTTGCAAGTTCTAAAGCTAGAAAAGTGGCTACATAGGATGTTTTTATATTTTTGCTAAATTCTCATTAGATTCGATTAATGTTAGAACAGAATAAATAAAAGTTGACAATCATTATAATTATCTTTCAGTCCCCCTTATCACATTTATATAGGTATTCGCATAAACTGGTTAAACGAACTTTTCTACGATCATTTTTGACGGCACAATAATCTGCTTTTTCTGGTGGATAATAAAGCAATCACTTACACATTATATGTGATCCAGAAGGGAACCATTTTTACTTCACGCACCAATAAAAAATATTAAAAGGACAGGCACTGCGGTACGTGTGTGCGCGAACACATGCGCACACTCTGTTCCCCATATCAGAGATAGCCACCTGCTGCCCCGCAAGTGAAATGACTAATCTACTCTAAGCCATCATTAGGTATGTTTGGTTAGGGAAAAAAATATTACCAGGAAAACACGCGGTCATTGAAAACATCGTGGGACCTGCACGCCTAAGAACCAATTTAAGGTTGTGTAGTCGACCAACCCAGACTTGGCCAGGGTGGTTGACTAAGGCCTTATCGCCCTAGTTTAGGGTAGGCCCGTGCCCCAGCATTGGGGATAAATATGGGCTGATGATGATTTGAACCCGGGACACGAAGAGACCAATATAAATTAAAGACAATTTACAATGATTTTTTAGGTTGTGTCAAAAAAGGCACTGGGCAAGAATAAGCGTCCGAAAAAGTGGAAAAAGGCTTACGTAATCTTACAAAAGTATATATAAATAAGAAAAGGAAAGATTAATTTGAATACATTTTAACACAAAAAGAAAAAAACAAGGAATGGAATGGCTTATACAAGAAAAATAATTTGACGACATTGGGGCGTTTGTGGTTAGCCTATAACAAGCCAGTAACCATGATGCCATGAGGGTAGCCTTACATATGTAGGAGGCATACCTCAGTTAAGTGATTACCTATAACATAATTGCATTTGAGAATATCCTAGACATGGTACAAACAAAGTTGTGGGTAGAGGCACGCTGGATCTAATTTACTTTTTGTTTTTTTTGTCAGTAGAATCAATCAACTCTAATACGAGTTATTTATTTAAAATGTGAAATATTCGTGCAAATAATACACAATACTAGTTACTGTTATTTTTGTTGTGTTATGACATCTGAGTATTTAGTTACACAAGCCTTGAACGAGATAGGTAGGTATCTACCTACCTCTACCTACTTAGTTCGATCATCGATGTCGCATGACCGTGACGATTACAATACTTATATAAGATACTAGCGACCCGCCCTCGCTTCGCTTCGGGGATATCTCTATGTAATATATTTTAACCCCGTAAGAGAAATCTATTTTTTTTTTTATCTAAAAAAAGCCTATGACACTCAGGGATAGTGTAGCTTTCCAACAGTGAAATATTTTTTCAAATCGGTGCAGTAGTTTCGGAGCCTATTCGAAACAAACAAAAATAAAACCTTTTTCTTTATAATATTATCATATTACATATTACATTGACTCCCCCGTACCCCAGTGACGCTTACATGGAGCCTACATCTCATGCTGGCTAGCTGAGCGCGGTGGCGGCAACCACGCGACTTTTTTCTAATACTTGCATTTTTAAACTCGTGATATCTTCCGAATTAAATGTCCGAATTGAATAATTCAAAAAGTTATAAAAAGGTATTGAAGCCGTCTTGAATATAAAGTAACTTATTTTTTAAAGGATTAATACCAAGGTACAAATAAAGAGCCCTTTCAAGCGGCGGCATATAAATTAAATTTTTAGAATAAAAAACCGCTTGCTGTGACATAACTATAATATTTAGACATATGCTGTCGCGACACTTTTTGTAGATAATGATGAGTTCTGCAAAGTCTTAGTAAATGGTTTTGTTCTATCTTCAATAGTTTTCGCAGCGCAGGCGATGTAAGGAATTTTTCAGGTCTATTTTTTACACCTTGGGTTACATTATTGGAGTTTTAGTAAGGATCCCTAATTTTTTTAAAATATAATATAGCCTATGTTACTTCTGAATAATGCAGCTTTCTAATGGTGAAAAAAATATTGCAATCGGTCCAGTAGTTTTTGAGTTTATTCATTACAAACATACAAAAATACAAATCTTTCCTCTTTATAATATTAGTATAGATATATTCAGCGATTATGTTTATAATCATGCATGCTAAAGCATGAAGAGTAAGACATAAACTGATGTTGCATAAAGATGTTTAACATCTATATATTACTGGATATATAATTTTGACTGCCTCGTCGGTCTATTGGTAGCAAGTGCTGCGTTAGGACCGAAAGGTCCACGGTTCAAATCCGTTGTCGAGCAAAATTTGTGTGAGTTTTTCTGTTAAGAACCGGGGACCTCCTTGACATCATTATCATTATAATTATAGAATATAGAACGAAGCCCACACATCTTGGCTCCGGGCTGAGAAGCGGATGGCTCTCACCCCTATCATCTCCAGACTTGTGGGGGAGCAGATGGCTCTCACCCCTATCATCACCAGACTTGTGGGGGAGCGGATGGCTCTCACCCCTATCATCACCGGACTTGTAGGGGAGCGGATGGCTCTCACCCCTATTATCACCAGACTTGTGGGGGAGCGGATGGCTCTCACCCCTATCATCACCAGACTTGTGGGGGAGCGGATGGCTCTCACCCCTATCATCACCGGACTTGTAGGGGAGCGGATGGCTCTCACCCCTATTATCACCAGACTTGTGGGGGAGCGGATGGCTCTCACCCCTATCATCACCAGACTTGTGGGGGAGCGGATGGCTCTCACCCCTATCATCACCAGACTTGTGGGGGAGCGGATGGCTCTCACCCCTATCATCACCAGACTTGTGGGGGAGCGGATGGCTCTCACCCCTATCATCACCGGACTCGCGGGGAGCGAATGGCTGTCACCCCTATCATCACCGGACTCGCGGGGGAGCGGATGGCTCTAACCCCTATCATCACCGGACTCGCGGGGAGCGGATGGCTCTCACCCCTATCACCTGACTTGTGGGGGAGCGGATGGCTCTCACCCCTATCACCTGACTTGTGGGGGAGCGGATGGCTCTCACCCCTATCACCTGACTTGTGGGGGAGCGGATGGCTCTCACCCCTATTATCACCAGACTTGTGGGGGAGCGGATGGCTCTCACCCCTATCATCACCAGACTTGTGGGGGAGCGGATGGCTCTCACCCCTATCATCACCAGACTTTTGGGGGAGCGGATGGCTCTCACCCCTATCATCACCGGACTTGTGGGGGAGCGGATGGCTCTCACCCCTATCATCACCAGACTTGTGGGGGAGCGGATGGCTCTCACCCCTATCATCACCAGACTTGTGGGGTAGCGGACGGATGGCTCTCACCCCTTAAGTCGAGCTACTATACATATCCTACAATAGAAATGTAAATTATAAGATACCTTTCGATTTAGATTTCTTTGTTTGCTACTACATAGTAATAATATATCGCTACCTTAAATCTCAAATGGCGTAACCGCCAATTTGGTCAAAATGACTTTTTAATGCAGTTTTATTCAGTTTTTTTTTCTCTATCGATCTGTATATTTAAAATCCTCAAATTCGCAAAAAATTGGTTATTACGACCCAATATTTTTTATAGATTTGAACACTTTTCATAAGGTAAACAGGTCGTAATAGGCTTAGTCTAATTTACTTGGTGGTTACGCCCCTAGAAATTATTGTGACGTGAAAAAAATGTCAAAAAAAAGGGTGTAAGGGACATAATTTTCCGGCGTAACTCGTAAGACACGCTATTTTTCGAAATTGCAATACAAAAGAAAGGCGTTTACACCCAAAATCGCTGAACACATGATTGTCATTATTATTGTTAGTATTGATGCGCGGGGGGATTAAGATTGCGGAGGCATTGGCTATTCATTGCTCTTCCTTGTTTCGGCATTTTAAATCAATTTCCAAACACAAATCACAATCAAAGACCAATAACGCGCCAAAGTCAACATAACGGTCACAAAAAATAATAAATACACGGAGGAACGTAATCTATGCGCACAAGTACGCAAATGGCTGAATACATAGATAAATGTATGGTGAATATACAGCAGCGAGGGTTACGAATGACAAAATTAATCGAATTACGTATAACTATAAGTGAAATTTCCCATGTACAAATATTCTTCATCCTGTTATAAAACTTACAAGGTGAGTATTACCCATTACATCACTATGAAAACGTGACATATGGCGTAACTTTGTAAAAAGAGTAATGCAGAGTGGAAATTTTACGTTTTCTTTCATTATTAAGTTATTTTAAAGCACAAAAGACAATTACTTTCGGGAGATACGACCTTCAAATTTTAAAAATCATCTTTTTTTATGAGGCGTAAACGCCTTTTCGTAATATTTTCACAGGCGTAACCGACTTCTAGTTTGTTAAATATAAGATTTAGGTGCAAAGAGTTCTTACTAAAGCCTTTATCTCAAAATTCTAAGAAATTTGATGTATAAAACATTTTCACTGCATTAAAATTGACAAAGTTAAATAAAAAAAAAAATCGTTTTTTTGCTCTCCTGAAAAGTTGGGTTTTGGTGGTTACTCCATTTGAGATTTAAGGTATCGATATGGCAAATTTTAACATTCCCGGGCCCAATGGCAAAACCTGTTCGCATGCGCGACTATTTGAGCTTTCCTCCTAACAATAACAAAAACTAAGTACAGATGTCGCTAGTCTCGTGAATCATGATAGGATTGTTATCTAATTGATCAACAAGCTGTGATGAAATACCAAATGAATCACGTGGCGTTAGTACTGTTACATATAAGTAGTGGACTGGAATGTAGTTTAATTGCGCGTATGGGACGCGCCGTTATAATGAACAATAATACTTTAGAATAGTAAACACAAATGAGGAAATTGGCTCTCTTGATCTACGTAGTACCTATACCTAGTCTTGTGGAAGCCATCATTCGTAAACAAATAAATAATATTACCTAATAAATACCCGGAACATTTTTGCACAGCAAGCGTACCACGAAGAACCGAATTAAAAAATTTTAAATAGAATTTCTTTACTTTTAAATTTTTTTAAATAATTCGACCCATAAGTACAGACCGCGCTCCGTGGGTGTCCCCTAAAGTTGCCACCCGAGGCGTATACAGTAGTACCCGCTTTACGCGAGAGATGCGTTCCAGTAAAAATCGCGTTAACTGAAATTCGCGTATATCGAGGTTTATGATTAAACATAGCCAAAATTTAATTCGACATTTTTGACGAAGCTTTAAATTATGTACCTATGTATGTATCTCCAATAAATGTTAAAACACGACTGCCAGCCGAACTAAACATGACGGAACAAACGAAACGAACGAGGGAATCCCCATAGAACAAAGTCGAAGGACGGGGAATTCCCTATTCTTCAAACAGAATGCTCAGAGGAAGCGGGAATTCCGCGACCATAGAGACGTTGATGACTACATTATGTTTATACGCACTTTTTCGCGTAATGCGAGGCATTTGAGCGCGAAATTTGAAATTCGCGTTATAGTGAAACCGCGCAAAGCGGGGTCGCGTAAAGCGGGGTATTACTGTATTACGGAAAACGTCACTATACCTATGGTAAAAGAAATTTGATGATCTTTACATCATTAACAATTTCATCATCATGTAATATTGTTAAATTTTACTAATTTGAAACACCAATAGATACGTATGATATTTTTCTATAAACTAACTTACGAACTAATGAAATCAAATCAAATCATATCATTTAATTGCTTACTAGTGTACATCATACGTAGGTGGACGGTGGACAAGGCACTTACAACTTGGTTACCGTGAAGGTGTTTCGAACATGGGACTTGTACTTAAGTGAAATTTTTGACCCAATCGTCATGCCTATTGCAAACTGACAAAAATAAACTAAAAATGTAAATTTCCTTCAAGATTTCTTCGCGAGCGGAATCAAAATTGTAATAATTCAGTAATTTACGAATCATCCAGAATTCATATTCGTACATTACCTAGTACGCCTTGTAATAAATGCATTAATGATGTAATGTTAGAGATATTCCTTATTACATCCATTATTACCCATGGCCAAACATTTTCGCGATAACAAGCCGATAAATCAGCATTTGTTGACGTCGAATCTTATTTAGAAGCCGTCCCACGGTTCCACTACTTAAATACCTCATTAAAATAATATTCCAAAGCTGGTGTAAAGGCCACATTAGAATAACATCAGGCATATTATTGGCACCTACATACTCGTAAGTTTAACTCTAAATGGTGACTGATTTTGTTGAGATTTCAATTATATATTTTGTGTAGGTAGACACAATACGAGTATTTTGTTTGCCTTATTTATCTTCTTCTTATTAAGGTCATTACAATGTCATAATTAATATATAAAAATACACTATATTTTTAAAAGTATATAAAATTTGTTAAGTTATAACTTTTATTACCTATATTAAATATTGTGTGTTTTTGCATGTTATTTTAAAAAGCTTACATAATAAATTACCATTTTCAAATAAATGAAATATTTAAAAATGGAAACAGATTAGGTACTTCATACAATAAAATTGCATTATTACTGCCTCGTTGGTCTATTGGTAGCAAGTGCAGCGCAACTGAATGTAGGTCCCTAGTTCGTCTGGGGTCGGGAAAAAAATGTGTTTGTGTTTTTCTGTTAAGGAATTACTCAGCCCGGATAGGAAGTTGGCGGTTGCACGCCCGATCTCCCATCGGTCATGTCAGATTGCCGCCTCGACAATCTATGAGTAAGAGAACAGAGAGTTCACTTATATTTGCGCGCATACTTGTGCACTATAATATGTCCAGCCATGGCAGAAATCGGTCGGATGCCTTATCATTACATTATTATCTTATATGTTAAATTCTCGTGTCACAATGTTCGTTCCCGTACTCTTCCCAAACGGCTTGACCGATTCTCATAAAATTTTGTGAGCATATTGAGTAGGTCTGAGAATCGGCCAACATCTATTTTTCATACCCCTGAGTGATAAGGGTTGTCCACCCTCAAGAAGTCGCGGGCACAGCTAGAAATACGTTTTATAAGTCCGAGTTCCCTGACCCTTACGTCGAGAGACGAAATTAATAATAAAGTCATTTTTACAATCTTGCAGTGTAGGTACTACCTACCATCAATGTGTGGGGCATCTCAATTCAGTCACAGCAGTACCTAGACAATTATATCAGTGAAATCTTATGATCTGGCTGGATAAGTTCATTGCCCACATCGGAAGTCGGCAAGTCATAGTGTCATATAATTTGAATTGGTTATTATCATAGATCGATCACGCATCGATGGATATCAAATAGTCTTGTCAGTAATAGGTATTGGCATGCCGCCTCATTAAATTACTGATAGAGAATAGACCTGAAATATTTTTCGAAAAATGTGGCGAAGCCTATTATATGATTTTTGCACGTTTTAATTGACAAAGGCCCCTTTTATGGGCCATATTCCACTAAGCACGGAGTAGCAGATCGTATTAAGTATAACTCCTTGCCCCCAAAAGCTCAGACTTGACAGTCATCATCATCGTCATCTCCGCGTTTTCCCGGTTGCATCCTTGCGGAGCCCGGGGTCCGCTTTCCTACTTCTATCTCTCCACTTCGCACGGTCTTCGGCATCCTTCACAGAGAGTTTGTTGGCACGCATGTCATCCACTACGACGTCAAGCCAGGCCTTCTTGGGCAGCTCAAACTTGATAGTATGTTCGATAAAGTTATTCGGTCGTGCGCAGCCAAATGAATATGTCCTGGATGTTTACAACGTTTCATTATGTTATCGAGTTTCCGATATTTTGGCACTGTTGGGTTGGGTCAACTGACCGTAATCATGGCAAATATCCCGGACATATTTAGTTTTCGAATATGTGTTACCATGACAGTTTAAATCACAGCCGTTTCACTTTGCAAACTCACGACAAGTGATTATTTCTTCGCTATTTATTAGTCCAGTGAGTCTGAATCTGTCGTGAATTTGCATGCTGTATGAATTTATTTGCTTGTTTATAATTTTGTAATCTCTATTTACAACGTCGCTTACATGCATAGATTACTTATCACCCCTGCAACCATCGAGTTAGTTCTATAAAAATCGGTATCTGTATTTTTTATGCACGGAACCCCAATGTTGTAATGTGTTCTTAACTACATATTAATAGCTCAAACCTCACGGATAATTGCTGTACCTACGAGTACGTCTCAATTGTTTTGCTTCAATCTAGCGGGACTGAGTTATCGACTATTGTTCCACAGTATGAAGTAAGCGCGTGGGCGCGAGCGAAGATGAATGATCCAAGATATATTAATCGCTTGACATAATATCTCTGTTTAAGAGTTGCACGGGTTAGGTCTATAAAGTGTATTCCCGCTTTATTTTTATGTGGATTGTTAAGCGATTTCTGCGATTTTGAGCCAGGGACAATCGATTGAACTGTCTCTCCATAGGCTTATTTTTAAAGTTCATCTAAATACAGGTCGAAATTTTATTGATGTTTTTTTTTCTTACTGAGGAAATTAGATGTTTAAATGAATGTTTTAGAGCAATTGTTATCATTAGAAACTCATTATAAATACCTTTGGCGTATATTTGCACGAGTTGGATTAGGAGGCTTTTTATATGCAGCACAATGTGATTCAGGTGCTTCACATTAAAGGCCTTTTAGTGGGTTGCGTCAGACGGGTGCGTGTGCGCATACTAGACTGCGCGGCGCCGGCCCGCCCGCGGCTAAGTGGGCCAGCCGACCGGTTACCATTGCCCAACAGCCTTAGCAACAACCACTCCCCCATACCTATTGGGGCTAAGATAACACACAAATTACACAAAGACACAAGTAGAGCATACATGTCTTTGAAACATTTCGGGTAAAAGGATTAACATAGCATGCCGGTATCCATTGAGATATTATTATAGTACACATATTATCTATAGCGGTACACCTGTTCAATTATATTTGCCACATAATAAATTTAATTAAACAGAGTGTTGTATGAGTTGTAAATTTTTCTTTATTTTTTTTTTTGTAAATTTGAGCCTACGACAACCTGACGCTGATAAAATGAATGAGAATTCTAAGTATTTGAGGTGACGGTTCATAAATCAATCGATCATACCCGGTCGGAATTCTACGGACGGAGAAGAAATCGATCACACTTATCGATCTGAGTTAGGCTGCACTGATAAATCTTTGTATTATTGAAATATTTCACCGTCATAAAATTAGCTTACACGGTCGATCCGTACCTATTCCTCATGATATAAAGCAATCGTATAACTTATAGTTGTTAAGATCCATCATTCTCCGAAGCGTAGAAAAGAAGATGATGTTTTATTTGTAAATTTTCTATAATTCTATTAAAAAACTGCTTCTGCGTAAGAGTACCTACTGTAAAAATAAAATTACGAGATAACTCTTGAGCAAAATCATAGCATTGACATGCTATAATTTTGAAATTTGTACGTGCTATAATGGGAGAGATTAATATAAAAGCAACATTCGTACAGTAGTCATATCTACATTTTTTTCCTGACTGACATACGATGACGCCTTGGAGTAGCCTCGTCATTATCACCGATCTTGCGGGGGATCGGGTGGCTGTCACCCCTACCGTAGTTTTGTACCACATTTGCTCAAAGATAAAGACAGCTAAATGAGGTAGCATCGCCGCTTTAATGGTCGGCGGAATAAGACTTGGCCAAAGGACTTGGCAGATAAACTGCCGTTCACATATATTTTTTAAAATTACACGAGACACCCATATTTACGGCGTGCTATACGAGTACTTACTACCTATCACATTCTTCTGATTTGAAAAAACCACTGTGTAACTCGGTTTATAATCAAAAACCACAAAATGTAGAGAGAATGCCAGTACTAGGAAATGCTAGTAGATCGTAACCGTAACACTTTTCAGGTTTCACGATTCTCGACAGAGTGGTTAATCAACATCTCTGTGTTCATGATTTATGAACATGCTTTACGTTTTAGTTTTAATCTAGTAAATGGAACCTTTAAGGCACCCCCGAGATGTTGACCGTGTATTGGGATTAGTAATAATAATAAAGATCAAGGTGAAATTATATTGAATGTGACAACTGAATAAAGTATATGCCATCCATCATCTTATTGACATACTTGACATATCTAAGAATACATATTGGATTCGATAAAAGTCCTAAAAAAGTATATTTTGTATGTTTCCGTTAATATTTTTAACAATACAATCACTACATAGTATGAAACAAAGTCGCTTTCTCTGTCCCTATATATGTATGTATGATGAAATCTTTCAAACTACGCAATGGATTTTGATGCGATTTTTTTAATAGAAACGAAGCGAAGTGAAGGCTGGTCTCTTAATAATTTGTTACTTTTCTAGTCTTGTTTATCTTACAGAAGAAGAAGTTTCAGTAATACAAGTATTGCGTTCTAGAGGTTTAACTATTTAATATATCACTGTTACGCCCAGTAGTTCCATTTACTTGTTCTACTTTCGTGCGAACTGGCTATTTTACGTACAGTTATCAAAATAACATTGCAATAACGATTTTGATGCTATGATGTCTTAACCAGGACATACCTATCATTTATTTGCCTTTTGTGTTCCATTCTCGTGATAGACAACTTATCTACTTACTTGCATGTCAACATAATATGTGTGAATAAAATTAACATGATCGTGGAAAGGTAATTCGCATATAACGATATTTTGCTCTACCTGTCTCTATTTAGTTCTTGCACCACGATTCTTTTTGCAAAGGTCTAAATATTTAGGACTATTATGATTATATTCCCTTATAGGCCCCAATGCAAAGGAGTTCGTCAAAAATCAAGTATTACTATACATGTCTAATATTGAAAGAAACATTTGGATACTTCTTCGTCTTAAACATCTATTTATTATATTTTTTTTTTATAAAAGGCTAACAAGATGACCTCACTCCACATGATGGTAAGCGGTAGTAAGATCCAAATAATATGAGGTCGACAGGCACAATAGATCATAATTATTGAGCCTGTCGCCCTAACCCCGAAGGCCTGCTTAAATGCCGTTTCACGCCCCGCCTGAAGAGCCCGGGATCAAAGGAGGCAGGGAAAACATGAGCTGGAAGGGCATTCCATGCCTTAATGGCACGGGGCAGAAATGAGGAGCTAAACCTCTTAGTCCGAGCCACCTGCATTGTATGTGGATGCAGCGCCGTCCAGCAGTGTCGTTCGGGAGTGGAAAGGGAAAGGAGGGACTAGCTGAAATAGCTCTTCAGAGCATTCCCCATTATAGAGACGGTAGAGAACACTTAGACCGGCAATGTCTCTACGTATATTATGTTACTTGCTGTTATGCAACCCTTCTAGATAATTGATTCTTAAAGGTTTGTATAAATATTTTCATGCCAATAGCATGTTCATAGCTAAATAAACGGTTTATTAATTTGTTGGGAAAATTTTCCTGATTCCAACACAATAATGTCGGGTCCTTAAGGTCGACGTAGACTCGCCGATAAATGAAGACATGACATATTGAGGACTCGTGTCCAGATAAGTATTGATAATGAAAACGTATGCGTCCATTGTTTTATTGTTGTTCGTTAGTCTGTCTGGTTGAACTGGCGTCCCGCCTGATATGTCGCCTACAGGTTCCCTGACGCATATGCTAATGAATCACATTTGATACATAATAACTAGCTTTACTTATGATGTAAGAATATTCAAGAGAACTAACATTACCGACAGATTATTTCACAAATACGATACTTCAAACTATATTCTGTATTTTTTACGCTAATCTATCTTACATATATTTAAATATTCACTTTTGAAAAATAATAGTAGCTTTATTGTTATTTTGTACTACAAAGAGTATTTATTTCATTTACATTAAATAATTACGCTTTAGTGTACCAGAGGCTTTGTACTGTGATGTAACGTTAGGTACATTATCTGGTTTCAAATTAAAGATTATTATTATTATTATTCATAACATATACATATATGATGATTGTATAATCGATGGAAGGGCAGGCTGTTCCTTGATTATTTTCAGGAATTTTAATTTGAGTTAAATTTTATTTCAACCCAAAAGTGGCTAAAGAGGCTTTAGCTGTGGATCTAGTTCTTTAGGGCGGGGAATTAAACGTCTGATAATAATCGTTTAATTCCCTTGGTAACTCTACTATATTTAGTATATAATAAGCAAAATGATAAAACTGATCGCACTAACACAGTTGTCAAATTATTCGCATGAAAAAAAGTAATTTGTTTCTTATCGGCGCGAGGACGTCGCGTTCACAACCTTGTATCAATTCGATTTCGATATCATAACGTGCGAATAACTTACTCCTAATTGTTATACAACTGGGTTATGTGTATAGATTTACAAACGTGTACATTGCAACAAGTGTATTTGCGGCGACTAATCCTTAACATGGAGTGAAATTTCAGTTGTTTTAACCCATGTAACTACTGTACATACCCATGTGTCTATTACGTTTGTAAGTGTAATAATAACTTGTTTAAAGTAGGTATTAACATTCATACCTACAAGTCAAATGTTCTTAATACACGTAGGTAATTTACCTTATTTATGTAAAAAAATCGATCCATTTAAAGCAAGGGTCGGGTTAGAATAACTCTTGAGTATTTATAGAAGAAAAGTACCTTCATGGAATTGTAATATGGCAATATGAAGTGATTAATAGGCATGCAAATATACTGGTAGATTTGGTCGCAACTTTTCAAGAAAAGTGTGATCGTTTTCATGTAAACATGTTTACTTGGCGGTCCATGCATAAGTCGTCTCTATTAAAACTTATTAAAACTATAAATATTTTGCTACAACTTGCTTGGCTACACCAAGTTAGGTCGTACAGAACGATCTATCGGATCTATTATAACTAAAGCTTTTATGGTTCACATTCACAATACGTATTCCGACCTATCTGTGGTTTCTTTTTGAGGAAAATAAACAATTTTCATCCTCATACATCCTAACCACGTTCCTATCAGTATTTTTAAGTCATATGTCCAATGTATCGTCGTAAGTTATGTAATCAAACAACATAAACCTAAAAGTAGGTACTTTCTGTCCAACATTTTAGGAGACTGAAAGAGTCGAGTTTTATGCAGGTACATATTGACGCTTTCAAAAGCTTAGGAGGATCTTCCTACCCGATCTATAATTTATATGAAAGCTTTCACACAATTCTAAACGTAACAAAACATGAAATGTGGTTTTTAATAGATGTGTATATTATACTAGCTGTGCCAGCGACTACGTTCGCGTGGACTACAGGATTTTACATACAAAAGTTGTTCCCCAATAACTCCCGTTCCCCTTGGAATTTTGTAATATCGCGTTGCAGGAAAGCTTTACGTTCATTAGGGTACCTGCATGCCAAATCTCAATCATCTATCTTACGTGGTTTAGATTTTTTCATACAAAAGTTTTTTCCCTATGACTCACATTCCCGTGGGAATTTTATAATATAATGTTGCAACTAAGCTTTAAATTTATTAATGTATCTGCATGCCTAATTTCAAGCGTCTAACTTATGCGGTTAATATTTTTCATACAAAAGGATTTTCCCGTTAATAGGCTAGTTTCCTAAGTCTGATTTTACATAAAATTTCACAATTAACAGTTACATATGGGTAAATCAATAACATAAGTGAAATCGAAATTAAAATTTCTTACGAAATGAGACAATAATAGGCATTTGAAGTTAGGTGGGAAAGTCCATTTTTAAAGTGCGAAAATTCAATAAAAATAGTATGCCATCTTATAAATTACAAAATTAGTAGTAGCTTTCACTATGAGAACATATTCGTAAAAGCAACATTTGATATAGCTGCTGAACAAAGCTCTTACGATATTCATACTCGTATACAGAGGGGTGACGTCATAGCTCTGTGCGACATTTGTATGAAGCGTTTTGAGCTCGCCCAAATGATGTGCTATTGAAACTGTGATATCTCCGGGAGTTTTCCAAATATCAAACCATTCTTTTAACAACACCTTTGCGATTGTGTTGTTCATCCATCTATGTAAAAATTAAAAAATAGGAAACTACCCTATTCCCGTTCCCGTGGGAATTTCGGAAAATCCTTTCTTAAGGGATGCCTACGTTATAACATCTACCTGCATGCCAAATTTCATCTCGATCCGTCCAGTGGTTTGGGCTGTGACGACTTCGTCCGCGTAGTAAGGATTAGTAAGGATTGCCGGTGTCTCCATATAAATAGAATAAATAAATGGTAATAATAATATAATAAATAAATCGTGACCTTCAGAGTAAATACGATACTTCAACCATCAAGAGGCATGACAAAATGTACACATACGCACACTATAAACAAGCCAAGTCGCCCGTAGGTACGCCACAAACATCATCAGAATAGTAATTATCCCCAATGTATTCAGCCCGAGGTGGTAACGTATTCTTCATTATAATATGTGTTCAATAAACAATCTGGAGATACGTTGCGATGGCGAATAGCGTACGTCCGGCGTGTCAACAAGATAATAGTATTCATAAGGCGACGGTTTGCCAGAGTGGTCCAAGGGCTATTGGACTTTTATATTATCTCTTCCGAATTTTTTATTAGTCAGAAGGATCCAAGACAGGTTATGAAATTCGGTAGATTTGTATATTTCAAATTGCTTACAATATACTGTCATTATTTCATTCAATATATGCGGTACGAATTGACACATATTATTGTTGAAATTGAAAGGGAAAATTAATTATACACTTAGGTTCAACGCTCTGTTGTTCGGTTCAATTTTCTGATTGGGTCTTACTTTATCACCCAAGAGTACCTCCAGCATCACAAATAACAAAATAACACCAGCACCAAGCCCTCGCACTATGTAATACAATCAGTTAGGTACACTACATTCCTAAGCGTAGTCCAACACATGAATTAACCATAATGTTACGCAAGAAGGCCTTGGTGACCGCAGCCGGCCAATCCTTGCCCAAGGCAAGCTCAAAATATCTAGCCTAATTGACAAGCTCTAAAATGTAGAGCTTACTCAACAACTTGTAGCTTTGCAGGCGTTCTAAGTTAGTTATACCTGTATCTTTGAAATGTTGGCTCTATCGAAGTGACTACAACAATTTGCAACGAAACACGGGGGTGAGAGCCATCGGCTCCCTCGCAAGTCCGGTGATGTGGACAAGGCCATACCTTATAACCCAAGCCGTCAACGTAGCCAGTTAGAAAAAAAAACGAAATACGGGTAAAAATATGACGGCCTCCTTCGCATATAGTGCGCAGTAGTTTTTTGGGTTCCGTACGTGAAGGGTATAAACGGGATTGTTGTCAAGTTTAACCTCAGTCAGGTCAGCATCATAGGAGAATAGAATTTAGGATTGAAAGTAAAATGCTATCGGAATAAACAGTTTATGAAACTCTCTTGTAAGCTCTTTGTCGCTGAAAAGCTTCGGACTTAAGAAAACGTACTCTAAACTATAAAACGCATTCTGACACGAATTCAGTTTTGAAACCTGGGTCAGGTTTGCGATATCTATTTGATTATTTCTTGTCTATAATAACAGCCCATATTGTTATCTAGATAACATCACAGCATACTTCATAATCGTTACAACAATCTCGTTAGTTATTATCATATCTGCGGTAGACAAATTTTATCCCTTTCACTGAGAATTACTCAACAGCATTGTGAACGCCTGATTCACACAACCGCTTTGTATAAGTTTAAGTTATTAGTGATATTATTACAAGACATTATACCTCAATACCTAAGCTGGTTACTGCAGAAACAAATTCCATAATGGATTTTGATATTGTTGTTTTTTAATGTACTGTAGGTACTTTATTTTTCGTCTTTGCGGAAATAACTAACAAAGATGAATCCAGTTTGACAGTTGATTTAATATGGACACATGGAAAATGTTAAAAATTAATTTATATTATGTAACAATGACTTTTGGTGCGAAATTATTATTTAATGCACGCAAGTATTTTAACACATTAAATTTTTTCATACAAACAAATTATTTCTTGTATAACAATGATCTTTTACACAAATTGAACCGCTTTTGCGCGTGCCTTGAACTTTTAAGCCTACAATTACGTTGTAGATAATTTATTTAAACACGCCTTGCATTTTAGTATTTTAAAAAACAACTTCTCTAGTCGACTCAGTTAAGAACGTGTAGATATGCATATGTTAAGTGCTTCAATTAAATAAATTAACGGACACAACATTTTGTTCTGTTAACAAATCATTCAAGACTTGTTTTTGTTGCTAATTACTAAGGTCAAAGACTAACTGTGACTCACACTTTGATGCATGAGTAACAATTAAATCATAGTATAAAATATGGCAGTAAAGCTCTACACAATATAAGTATTTCTCCTAATTAATGTGAAAAGCAAAATTTAATATAATGTACATATGTTACGTATCTATCATATTGCAAAACCTAGGAGACATTTACAGTAGATAATCATAATTCAACCCTCTAAAGGCTAATGTGTCAAAAAAGTTAATAATATGCATTTTGTAATGGCAATAGCAATAGCAATAATGAATGAAATTAAATTATTAATGAAAGATACTGTCAAACTAGTAGATTAAAGTAGAGAATGATTACTGTGTGTGCTAAAACTGTGAATGACTTAGGTATTATGTACTTTCAGCAACATAAGAACACATGTTCCTTGCCCAATGACCTCTCAACCCACCATCGAATCTAACCTTCGATGTTCTTTGTTTAAGTGTGTGCTTAATTGATAATTGCACGCAGACGTTTCATTATTGTATGAATAGATTTACTTCTCATTGAGTGCATCCGCATAAGTTTTATGTCCGGAGTATAAAAAGTAGAGCAAAAAGCAATGTATATTGTCTCGTACATGCGTTCGCTCACGACTTCGTACGCGACAAATTATCATTACGTATATATTTTGAATAATATACGTACTATATCTTACATTCTTCAAAATTATGAATGTAAACCTAAATTATTGGATAGTTTCATCAAAATCTGTTCCGTAGTTTTGTATGAAAGAGTAACACATAATACATACACCCATTCACACATACTCGTAATAAACTTTCTCATTAATAATAAAAAGAAGAGAAGGGCTTTTAGTAGAAAAGTATTTTCCGTCAAATATGTATATTATTAATTAGAACATTTTTGATCTTGATTTGCTAGGTACTTAAAACAAAGCAATATTGATATATTGATTTGTCAGGTAAGATTTCTTATGAGGAGGATGTACGCGACACCATCTCATAATAAGCCATCAAAAGGAAGAAATACGAATTTAGCTAGAGCAGCGTAGCGATTCCGCATATTGTCAAGTTTAAAAAAAAGCAAAAGCAATTCATTTGCGTCAAGCGGGGAGCGATTAGCAACGAATATGGCGGGTCGTCCAACGTCCGTGCGAGTCGCGGGCGGGTTATCGCGGGTCAATGCGACGCTATAATTAGTACGCGCATCTGCGCTTGCGCCTGCGGTTCACGCACATGTTCCGATGACGGATAAATTGCAATTGAGACTCGGTTAATTACTTGAACCACTTGTCTTGTTCGTATAGCGATGGATTTAGATTACAAAATGTCAGTAGCCCAACCGTACATTGTATTGGGTTGGATACCGTAGATACCTAATAGTCTGCGAAAATAGCTGATGTTATCACTGCCTGAAAATTACAAACGGCGAACAGTGTTAACAACAACTGAACAGTGTTACAGAGGTTTTGACAAAGTTGATTTAATCATTACTCAAATGTACTTACTCTACCACTGAGACAGCCATTGAATTTCTGTACTGAGATTTCTATGGCGTTATAGGAGCAACACTATAAAAGAACTAACGACTCCTAATTCTCTTATTTGTACATCTCATTCTGATCTCAGATTAATAAAAAATGAGGGGGAATGGGGCCCTACCAAGATCTTTGGGCCCAAGCCAACCTCACGTGCAAGTACGTACCCCTGCTGACCAACGAACGAGGCCCTGGCACCAGCTTTCCCTCCGGGGTTGGGTGGTCGGACGGCAGTCGCTCCCGTAAAAGTGAAACACGCCACTTTAAATGGAAGGAAATATCAAGAAAAGTGCCAGGAATAGGGCGCCGCCGCAAAACGGCGCGCAGGAGTTTCGCCCGACTCCTGTGGCAAGTGGGCGAGGGCTACCGCGTTGGGGACGGACGCGGCTAAAGAAGTTAGCCCCAACCCCACGGAAACTCCGCTTCGCGACGTGGAACGTGGGCACGCTTACCGGCCGCGCGAGAGAGCTGGCCGACGTACTCACCAGGCGGAGGGTGGCAGTGGCGTTCCTGCAGGAGACTCGGTGGAAAGGCAGCAGATCCCGGGCCATTGGGAATGACTACAAGCTGATCTACACAGGAGCACCTGAGTGGAGAGAACGGGGTTGCGGTAGTGCTGTCCGGGGAGTTGCAGGATGACGTGTTGGAGGTGAAACGCTACAGCGACCGCTTAATGGACGTAACGGTGCTTATCGAAGGGGTTACGACCCACTTGATAAGCGCATACGCTCCACAGGCTGGTTGCAGCGACACCGAAAATACTTCATTCTGGAATAGACTTGGAGACGTGCTGCGGGGGATCTCACGATCTCAGGGAGTCGTTCTGGGGGCGATCTGAACGGTCATGTGGGTGAGGAGCCTGAGGAGTTCGAGCGTGTACATGGTGGCTATGGGTTCGGCAGACGCAACACTGAAGGGAGAACATCCTCCAGTTGTGTTCGGCTGCCGACCTGGCTATTGTGAACACGTTTTTCCAGAAGAGGCCTGAACATTTAATCACCTACAGGAGTGGGCGGCACGCTACCCAGATCGACTTCCTACTCACTAGGAGGCACCACATCGGCAAAGTAGTCAACTGCAAGGTCATACCCGGAGAGAGTCTCACTGCACAACACCGTCTACTTGTCATGGATCTCTGCGTGAAGCCCAAAGCCAAAAGCTTTGAGCGCTGTCGGCGTCAAATAAGGTGGTGGCGGCTTGACGAAGACAAATCCCAGGTGTTCGTCTCAGCTATCGGCGACAAGTGCGCTGAGGCTGAGAGCGAGTCAGTTCAGAACCACTGGGACAGGATTCAGGCAACCATAACCGAAGCGGCGAAGTCAGTGCTTGGCACGTCTAAGGGTGGACGCAAATTTGACAAGGAGACTTGGTGGTGGAACGACGCAGTCCAGAGGGAGACTAGGGTGAAGAAAGCCTTCTTTAAAAAGTGGCAAGCGTCCAACTCTCCCGAAGATCGCGACGCATACAGGTCCGCAAAACGTGCAACAAAGAAAGCTGTTGCCAGAGCCAGGCGAGCCCACCTACAGCCGCTCTACGATAGGCTGGAATCGTCTGAGGGCAGAAGCTTATCTATAGATTGGCACGTTCTAGGGTCAAAGCGGCACAGGATATCTCCAAGTGCCGCTGTGTTAAAGACCCTCACGGTGACCTACTATGCGAGGACCTCGCGGTGAAGGAGAGATGGCGCTCTTACTTCCACGAGCTGTTAAATAAACAGCATAGAGAAGTGCAGCCACCGGACCTCCCTCCGAATCTTGGACTTGTGCCACCGGTAACGCCTGAAGAAGTAGAGAACGCTCTTCGCCGCATGAAGAATCGGAAAGCTGTCGGAGCCGATGGAGTCCCCATCGAAGCCTGGAAGGCAATGGGTGGTCGTGGTGTGGGCATCCTAACTGACCTTTATAACCGCATACTCAGCACCGGCAGGATTCCTCGCCAATGGAGACTGAGTGTTATCACCCCGGTCTTCAAGGGCAAGGGATCAGTGCAAGAGTGCGGTAGTTATCGCGGTATAAAGGTCATGTCCCACACCATGAAACTATTCGAGCGGATAGTAGACTCTCGAATCCGTCAGGAGTGCACTGTCTCTGGATGTCAATATGGTTTCCGCCCCGGTCACGGGACTATGGACCCCGTTTTTGCCCTAAGAATCATCATGGAGAAATACAGGACGAAGAACACGCCTCTCCACTTCCTATTTCTGGACATGGAGAAGGCCTTCGACTGTGTTCCGCGTGCGATGATTTGGTGGGCCCTGAGGTCCAAGGGAGTGCCAGAAACGTATGTTGATATCATTAGAGACATGTACTGTGATTCCGATTCTGTAGTTAGGACCGCTGTTGGCGACACTTTGCCCTTCCGTATAACCGTCGGAGTACACCAAGGCTCCGTCCTGAGTCCGTTCCTCTTCAGCCTGATATTAGACGTATTGTCAGACAGCATCAGAGACCACCATGAGCAGCCACCATGGCTACTTATGTATGCTGACGATATCGCGCTGGTGGACTCGGACAGGGGACGGCTGGTGAGACGATGTTAACACATGGAAGGAATCGCTTGAGAACGGGGGTCTGAAACTCAACGTGGCGAAGACAGAGTACTTGGCCTGCAACACTACAGATCCCATGTCCGTCCGCATAGGCGAAGACACGGTCGAGCGCACGGACCGGTTCAAGTATCTGGGATCTGTACTCCACGCGAACGGCGACATCGACTCCGACGTCAAGGCACGCATTTCTGCTGCTTGGGATAAATGGCGGGAGGTGAGCGGCGTCACTTGCGACCCTAAAATGCCGGTTAAACTGAAGGGACAGGTCTATAAATCCATCATTAGGCCTGTTCTCTTATATGGTAGTGAAGCATGGCCATTACTTGAGCGGCACAAGCAGGAACTGCGGGTCACGGAGATGAAGATGCTGCGCTGGATGTCGGGAGTTACGCGAGCTGATCGCGTAAAGAACTCCCGTATTCGCGGCAGCCTTCATGTCCGAGACATCGCTGATAAACTGCAAGAGTGCCGCCTACGTTGGTACGGTCATGTTTTACGGAAACCGGCAAACTACGTAGGGAACAAGTGTCTAGCCATGTCGCTACCGCCGGGTCCCGGCAGAAGGGGAAGGCCCAAGAAGGCCTGGCTTGACGTCGTAGTGGATGACATGCGTGCCAACAAACTCTCCGTAAAGGATGCCGAAGACCGTGCGAAGTGGAGAGCTAGGAGTAGGAAAGCGGACCCCGGGCTCCGCAAGGATGCAACCGGGAAATCGCGAAGATGATGATGATTAATAAAAAATGAAGTCATGTGTCAATCAGTTACATTAGCCTAGTAAATTGACTTTAATCAACATGTGGATATTGTGGATATGACACATAGTTACTGCAATGTCCATAAAAGTAAGCATACAGAGTAAAGTCATGCTAAGCAAATGGTGTGTCAAAGATCGACTCATATCGGTGCATTAGCCAGTGTGTACACACCATTACAGTATGGCGTGGTTCCATGATCGATGATATAAGGCTGTTTACTCAATAACCCAAGACTTTTAGAATTCTGATAAGGCGATACTAGCCATCAGGCGGATATGTAAATAACTTTTTTATTCGTCTGCTTTTTTTCTGATGCCTTTATTTGTGATTTTGGAATAGTCGAGTTGATTTTGAAGAGTACGCGACAGTTAAAGTACAATACACCTATTTTACATTGTTTCTGGCTGACTGAATGATTAATTGATATTATAAAAACACCACTCTATCTGAAGACCAAGAACTATCTGTTTTTCTGTCCAGCAGTAGTGTACTTTTCTGCTACATTTTGAATTGTAAGCTCGATTAAAATGATCCCGAACATTATGATTGAAGAACACGTTTATGTTCTTAGAAGTACATCTGTCGAGATAGTCTCACATCATCTGCCCACATACGTCCTCCACTGCTAGGGCAAAGGCCTACCCTAAACTAGGGTAAGGCCTTAGTCAAGGAGATAGTCACATCAACTTAGGAAGGTTAGCTCAAAATTAATAATTATTAGAATTTAAGTTGTTTACATAGAAATTAGCAGTAAGTGTGCAAAGACCCTTAGAGTCGTTTAAGTGTGTTGACTTCAATAACATTAACATAATAAGTGGAAGTGGACATGAGGAGACACGTGGTCAGTAGGCAACCAAAGGTTGAACCTAAGTGCTTCTATTTATAATTATATTTATCACATTACGTTGTAATGGACGGAAATGCAGATTAAGTATCTAATTAAATCAATCATTATTCAATTAAGGAAAGTAGTTTACATAATAAACGACGTTACATAATAAGCAGTTCAATAATCATTAAATTAACTCGTGTTATTTCTCATTAGCCTATTTGGGTATTTGTATAATAATTATAAAAGTAATTTATGGTTTTTATATTTACCTTATTATTTGTTTCGATATTTTATATCTGCACTGCAATTTTAAAAGTTTTACATGGCAGGTGCCAGGGAACTCAATAAATAGTGATTTTAACCAATTTCTAATTTAGAAACTTGACTTTAAAGCATAACAGTTTTAAAGGACCACCGATATTAAATAAGTATTATATTATGTAATTTCAACTACATAGATGATTTTCCTAGATTATATATATGTTACGGCTAATACCCGAAGTGCGGCTACACCTAGGTTTAGCCGGCTAGAACTAGGTGTAGCCACTTACTCTTAGGCTAAGCCTAGGTGTAGCCGATTGTTTTCGGCTAAAACTAGGTCTAGCCTTCATCATGCCGGCTACAACTAGGTCCAGCCATTCCATGTCGGCTAATACTAGGTTCAGAGAATCCCTGTTGGATAAAACTTAGATGCGAGTCCCGCCAAGCCTTCCGTCCTTCCCCGCGTCACACTCAGGACTCACAGCATCTGCAGCAGCAGCGCGGGGTGGAGGGCGTAGCGAGACACGCGCCTCTGCAGGATGTGAGCACCAAGTGCTGCTGATCTACTGCAGGTCTACTAGCGAGTGTGACTCATAGCGTCTGTACATAGTTGTAACTGCCTCGTTGGTCTATTGGCAGCAAGCGCTGCGTAAGGACCGAGAGGTCCCCGGTTCGAGTCTGCGGTCGGTGAAAATTTGTGTGAGTTTTTCTGTAATGAAATTACTTAGCCCGCAGTTAGGAAGTTGGCGGTTGAACGCCCGTGCCTCGGAAAGCACGTTAAGCCGGTGGTCCAGCGCCCGATCTCTCATCGGTCATGTCGGATTGCCGACTCACCAAATTATGAGAGTAGGAGAAAAGAGAGTGCACTGTGTTTGCGCGCACACTTGTGCACTATAATATGACCTACGCACTTGGCTGATCTTAATTGAGATCGGCTGCCATGGCTGAAATCGGTCGGACGCCTTATCTTACATACTTAGTTATAGCCGGCATGCTTTCGGCAGAGCTTTTTTAGATATTACAAAAACATCCAATAATTAGAAACCAAGGTAGTTTTTCATTCTTTTAAATCAAATTGTAATAAATAACACATATTGTTAGGAGTAAATTGTTAAGTACAATAGGAACAATCAGGAACATTTTTTTAACAACAGACAATAGTTGCATATTATAATTTTAAAGAATATAATTATAAATCACAGGTTTATAAAGTAACATAAACTATTTAGAACAATCTATACTTGAGTGACATTTTGAGTTGCACATAATACCAACAGCTTTGCAGAGGCACTTTATGTTGCCACATTTGGTTTTGTAGTTGCATGTTTTCTAATTAATGGATGTTTTTGTAATATCTAAAAAAGCTCTGCCGATAGCATGCCGGCTATAACTATGTAAGATAAGGCGTCCGACCGATTTCAGCCATGGCAGCCGATCTCAATTGAGATCAGCCAAGTGCGCAGGACATATTATAGTGCACAAGTGTGCGCGCAAACACAAGTGCACTCTCTTCCCCTACTCTCATAATTTGGTGAGTCGGCAATCCGACATGACCGATGAGAGATCGGGCGCAGGACCACCGGCTTAACGTGCTTTCCGAGGCACGGGCGTTCAACCGCCAACTTCCTAACTCCGGGCTAAGTAATTTCATTACAGAAAAACTCACACAAATTTTCACCGACCGCAGACTCGAACCGGGGACCTCTCGGTCCTTACGCAGCGCTTGCTGCCAATAGACCAACGAGGCAGTTACAACTATGTACAGACGCTATGAGTCACACTCACCAGCAGACCTTCAGTAGATCAGCAGCACTTGGTGCTCACAACCTGCAGAGGCGCGTGTCTCGCTACGCCCTCCACCCCGCGCTGCTGCTGCAGATGCTGTGAGTCCTGAGTGTGACGCGGGGAAGGACGGAAGGCTTGGCGGGACTCGCATCTAAGTTTTATCCAACAGGGATTCTCTGAACCTAGTATTAGCCGACATGGAATGGCTGGACCTAGTAGTAGCCGGCATGATGAAGGCTAGACCTAGTTTTAGCCGAAAACAATCGGCTACACCTAGGTTTAGCCAAGAGTAAGTGGCTACACCTAGTTCTAGCCGGCTAAACCTAGGTCTAGCCGCACTTCGGGTACTAGCCGTAACATATATACAAAGTTAATTAATTATGTTCCATTAAAACTACAGGGTAACATACAATAGCGGTCAGTTTCCCCTCGTTTTTTACACATTATCCATTGTTTCTTAACTTTTATTGGTCGCAGCGTGATGTTATAAAATATATAATAAATATAATAAGTCCCCAACTCAAACTCTATTTTTTCAATTCGAACCAGTAGTTCCTGAGATTAACACGTTCAAACAAACAAATAAACTCTTAAGCTTTATAATATTGGTATAGATAATATAGGTACAATATATCTTTATCAGTTGTAGCCTATGTGTTGTTCTAATATTATATACTAGCGTACTACTGTTACTAACCTATATGTGAAGTACCATCAAATTCCGTACAGTCGTTTATGGATGAGAGAGTAACAATCATACTTATATAACATACATCCATCCACACTACCTAATTCTTACTTTAAAGAGTGACTTTTAGTAAATTTTAAAAGCATTAGCAATCTACTTTAAGTCTGAGCTTACATAAGGAAGTAACAATGAACGTTACGCAATGTTAGCATTTAAGTTAACGCATTGAAGGCGATATTTGACATGTCGAAGTTCTTTTGTGTAGATTGACGGGAAAAGTGGGATGAAGTGGCGATGTCAGCACACTTTAAACTGTGGGTTGTACTAAGGCTCTCAAACTTTTTTACTAATCTATATATGTATATGTTACGGCTTATACCCGAAGTGCGACTACACCTAGTTTTAGCCGGTTAGAACTAGGTGTAGCCACTTACTCTTGGCTAAACCTAGAAGAAGCCGATTGTCTTCGGGTAAAACTATCTAGCCTTCATCATGCCGGCTACAACAAGGTCCAGCCATTCCCTGTTGGATAAAACTAGGGCTATCCGATATCATTCCGGCTAGAGCTAGTTTAAGACTATCCCTGATGAATAAATCTAGGTCTATCCGATACCATTCCGGCTAGAACTAGGTTCAGACGATCCTTGTTGGATAAAACTTAGAAGCTTGTCCCGCCACGCCTTCCGCCCTGCGTCAAACTCATGACTTACTCGCCCAAAATTTGCTATTTTAACTGTAATATCTCATCACGTTATCGAGATATCCAGGTAATACTTTCAACAGTGCATTTGTGTTCGTGTGGTTCATACAACTGTATCAAAATAAAAAAATGTTCAAGTTCCCTATTGAAAAATTGCCTTTTTATCAGTCGCGTAATAAGTTGTCACTTGTAAGAGCATGTTTGAGTACCAACGTTTATTTGGAGTGGGCGATAGTTTAAAGGTCGCTTGTCATCGCTTAACGCTTTCACCTCGAGATGGAACTACACCGTCGAACCATCAGACATTGCCAAATAAAGAGTAACCATGGACAATTGAAAGACTAGACTAATTTAATAGGATCGAGACAACACTATAATAATATATTATCCTTACTAATATTATAAATACGAAGGTAACTCTGTCTGTCTGTCTGTCTGTTACGCTTTCACGCATCGAGTACTGAACCGATTTAAACAAAATTTGGTACAGATATAGTCCAGAGCCTAGAAAAGGATATAGGCTACTTTTTAACCGACTGCGCTATAAAGAAGTAATGTTTTACCCGTTAAACGTCTCTACGCGGACGAAGTCGCGGGCGGAAAGCTAGTAAAATATAAATGCACAAAATTAATATTATAAACGATACGTGTGGCCGTTTGATTTTGCCATCGACTCGATAAGAAGAAGTAAAAGTATAAAACGTATGCATACAAAGCTAATAACACTATATAAATATAAAAAAATATCCAAATCTAGTTTAATGGCTAACCATCACGAGAAAAGATATTTCCCCGCGATCGTCACCCTCTGGGCGATGTGAACCGATCTGCTAATATCTCCAGGATGTTTTTGGACTGTTCCTCAACCAATCTACTTGATACCATAATTATTGTATCAACTAAATAATTTGGTATTATAGTTATTGCATATTATTAGCAGGAATAGGTACTGCACATTTAAAATAAAAATAAAACAGATTAAATTCGCGTGTATTTCGAATATAAACATTAATAATGTGTAAAATTAAAAGAGTTTTAAAAAAAAAGTTTTTATGGGTCTACACGCGATATTAGGAGTAGCAAATTACATAGCTACTTACCACAAAGACTAATTTTAGTGTAATGGTACGCGAAAGTCTAAAATCTTACATTAATAATGTTTATTTCGAATAGTCACCTTATTGATTATGTTTTTCACCAATTTGTTAATGTCCTGTTAACTTTTTGTGCTGGTATTAGAGGTACTTATATAATTTGTTTTTTTAATTATCATCAAAATCCGTTATCTTATTGTATTTTAATATTGTCTTTGTTCAATATCTTGTTTTTTTATGTGAAGACAAGAAAATAATTTTCTCAAGGTCATCACTATTAGATGTTGAAAATTCAAAGACAGGTGGTTAAATGGGTATCAAATGAATTACAACTCTTAAAACGTCAATAAATTACACGTAACATTAGTTTACAAATGAGCACTGGCCATCGCCGACATTACAACATTATCTGCATGTCAAATAACTGGTTGCTATTCGTTTACTAATAATTCGAAACGAGTTTACGTAAAATTACGACACTGTAGCGAGTGTACAAACGCATATTTCCACTAAGATAAGTCAAAGGTAATTCAATGCTAGGAATTAATCAATGACGGACTGCATCCAACTGGTTTCATCATCGTCATCATCTTCTTCTAATCGTATGGTTGATGAACAACCTGGTGTCAGAGTTTTTAAACCGCCCGTAGGCCTCTGACATGGCTTCACACACCGTTGAAAAATTTCTCAGGTGTGCTGGTTTCCTCACGATCTTTTCCTTCACCGTTAAAGCGTCGAATGATGGTACATATGAATTTCTAATTTGAAAAACACATTGGTACTTGGCGGGGTTTGAACTGGCGACAACATTGCATGGCAAGCAACGACCTTAACCACTCGGCCATCGACGCTTTTACTCATCATTCATCATCATCATCATCATCGTCATCATTATCAGCCTTTTATAATATCCCACTGCAGGGTATAGGCCTCCTCCGTAGAACGCCATGCACTTCGGTCCTGCGCCAGTCCCATCCAGAGTCCTCCCGCGGCTTTCTTTATATCACCAGCCCATTTGGTGGGAGGACACTGTCTTACGTTTACCGAACCTGGGCCTCCACTCCGTCAGGGATTTGTTCCACCTGCCGTCCCTGCGCCTTCTCAGGTGCCCTGAACACCGCCACTTTAAGCCAGCTGGTTTACAAAACAGAAAATTGCATTGGAGCATTGGATAGTGAATGAGTTCTTACAGGTTCGATTCCCACTCGGGACCAATATTTGTGTGATGAACATCGTTGTTGGTTCTGTGTCTGGGTGTGTTAATAAATTTAATAATATTGTGTATACCACTATTGTTTCTGTTATCAGTAGCTCAAGTGCTTAAGAAACATATTTCGGAATGTAAAACGTACCTATGTGATTTAAGATTCGCAGTCCGTTACATGAAAAACTATTCAATAAGGGTCACAGTCGGGCACAATAAATAGTTTTTAAAGTATGTAGTGTGATATTTATTTATCTATTCATCTACCCTTCATATTCAAATGAGTCCAGTGTCAAGTCAAGCACTACTATCACAATCGCATGGACGCACGCGAATTCCTGCAATAACCCGTACATTATTCCGCTCCCGTACGTATACATATTAAAGGTTTGTCGCGTGTGATCGCTGGTTCCCACATCACTTGGTACCCATGACGTAGCAAATAATTACTCTGCGGGTGGTCTATAACTACTCCGTAAGTGGATAAGCCACTGTTCCATATTAGGGGTACGTGGGAAATATACAAAGTACCTACCAAATATAATTGATATTGACTTAACGACATCTGATATTATTAGACGTTATTACTGCCAATAACAGATTCGTCAAGCAGATATAAAGCTATCAAGACGATAGCATAAGAAAAGCAATCATTATTTAATCAGTTATTTTCCTAATGGGTTAAAAGTATGGGGATTCGTTGAACACACCGTAAAGATCATCATATTATTAAAACTTGACAACATGTTGTCTGGACTCTGCAATATAAGCTTACTGGAGACTCCATTAGATATTGTTTAGTTGTAAGCAATCACTGAAAGAATTCATGCTTTTTAATTCAGTATGAAGTCTCTGTCCGACCCGTTAGTAATTTACCGTTCTTAAGTATTAAGTAAAACTAATTTGTAATCATGCAGAGATCGAACCCACAACACAACCCATGTTTAATTGTATAATCCATACACTCTGGTACAACCTCATTTATGTAGACCTCATAGACCTCATAGGCGCTTACAGTCAGATGGAACGAGAACTGAAAATGTCCTGGACATTGATTGAAGAAATGTCCCGGACTTTTTCAGTTTTCTAGATGAAACGAGGTTATCCTGAATTTCGATTATAAAAAAAAACAATTACAGTCTCTTAACTTTGTTCCTAAAAGATAGCAATTTATTTTGCTATCTAAAACAATAATATATTTCGAATAAGGAACCACGTTGATTGGATACCAGATTCCCATTGACCGAATTGTTATTCACGTTTTAACCGACATTACTTCCTTATTTGAAATATTGTACTGAGCACAATTGATAACCTTTGACGAGAACTATTTGATCGCACAAAAACAAAATAATTGCATTTCAGACTAGGAACTCAAATTGGCAATGTTTTGCTGAAATAAAAAGTAAAAAGAGCACAAGAAATCACTACCTACATTTTGTTTACACAAAGATTGTGGTTTTTCTATACTGTACTTGTATTTCATATGATTTAAGACTTTAATATAAATCTTCGCACGTTAAACAGCAGTCCTATTATTTATTATTATTATATTATTATATAAATTGTTGTGATGTAATTTATTTTAGTTTTTTATGTATTAATAAATATCAAACATTTATGGATTAAATTATTCTTCAAGTACCTAATTTCTAATCTTTTGGTTTATCAATATCTATTTACTTAGTACCTATTTAAGCGATAAAATATATTTAATGGTAATGCTTAAAAGATATCAAAGACTTTGGCATAATATCGATATGGATCAACAGAAATGTGTTTTAGAATTGTGTAAGGGTTTCTATCACACAATGCAAGACCCTGACACGTTACGTTTTAAATGTTCGCCTTACAGAGGTACCTGCGAGCTGCGGTGAGATCCGCCCAGGTGCAACTTATAAAAAGCTATGAGGACAACTTAGATTGGGTGATCCCAATCCCAAGCTAGGTTTTTCTTGCATCACTACCCGCGTCTGTTTGTATGTATGTATGCTTAAATCTTTAAAACTACGCAACGGATTTTGATGTTTTTTGAAATAGATAGAGGGTTAAGAAAGATTTATGTATAATAAACCCAACGCGAAGCGAGTGCAGGTCGCAAGTATTTATATAAAAGGCAATAATTAAAAGGCACTAATCAAACTATAACAGCTAGTGCAAGCTTAGGCACATAAAAAGAAATGAAAATTTAAAAAGCAACAAACTTAAAAACATGGTACAATTCTGTAATTTTTGAATAATGATTCTGAAAATTAGGGATACACCTTCAGATGGGTGTTCATAGTTTTGCAAAGTATCTAACATGTTTTATATGTATACTATAAATATTAGCAACATATAAACGTATTGATATGTATAGTTGTGTCTTTATCTTTTGCAATTTTTTAAATGAAAATGTTTGTCACCTTCCCTCCTGAGGCCAACAAACAATATCCATTCATCGCGGGCAAATACTAGAAAATGATATGCAAAAACGAACAAAGAACTCTCAATGGACAATTGAGTTCATCGCGCATTTTTGGATAACACGCGTGACTTTCAAATTTGCTATTCCCATGTGGCGGGACGAAATCAATCATAGTGCGTACATGTCAAGAAAGAGATATGCCAATTTGAGTTTTAATGCTCCAACTTCAAAGTTCATTATGATAGGTTGGCTTACGTGTGAATGTTTCGACGTGTTGAAGACCCCCGCTGTTTTCTTTTTTACAAACATTAGGAAAAATGGACGGAGCGGCAAATTCCAAATACGCATTTCACTATGTCAAAATGACAAAAAATCTGGCCGGCAAAAGAAAGTGATTTATCAGCAAAGATACTTGAAAATACTAATAAATAAATACTCTGCCAGTTGATCTCAGACTAGAAAACAATAGATTTAAGTTTAAAAGCATGTTAAAAAGATTCCTTTTTGAAACAATATAGGCTATTGCTTCAAAAAGGAATTTTTCAGCAAACCTCATATATTACTGTAGTTAAACCCAACTTTTAGCGCTTCATATTTATTTTTATATAGAATCACTTCAACCAGTCCCGCAGACAGACAGTGTAAATTGTCTTGTGGGACAGAATGTAAAATAGTTGTTTAACTCATTCTGTTTAATAATAAATAAATAAATAAATAA
This sequence comes from Maruca vitrata, assembly GCA_039566165.1. Classification (NCBI taxonomy): domain Eukaryota; kingdom Metazoa; phylum Arthropoda; class Insecta; order Lepidoptera; family Crambidae; genus Maruca; species Maruca vitrata. The sequence continues at coordinate 5,042,750 of CM076925.1, forward strand.
AAAAAAGGTAAGATGAGTGCATTTTACCTAAACACGACCCATAAGTTAAATTCAACGAGCCAAAGTCGAACAATCAGATACATTATTTTATATGTATTATAGTTAGTGAGGAAGCAATTTGTAGAAATGAATTAAAACTAGTAATTATCTTAATATAAATGTAAACGTAAATTGAGGGTTTTATAGTTTTAAAGAGAAAGAAACCTGGACCACTTCCAGTTGTAACTTTAACCGCTGAATGCAGAAACGATAAATATTTACGCATTTGTATAATAGTTTTTTAATTTGGAAATCGGCAAATCAGCTATCTAATGCCTAATTAGTTTCATCAGTATACGGCTGTCAGTCAACAAGAAAAATATTTAGCATTCGTACGGCCAATAGGAACCGCCGCATCGATTTCTGATCGTCGAATGCCAAGCGCTGATTGGAGACCCTTAAAGGCTAACGTAGTTGCATCAAATCATGGAAGAATGCACATACTTCGCGCCGTGTCGTAAGACGACGGTTGCACGACGGCACTCACGATAATCGCGTTGTTGTGTGTAACGCAGCGAAATCCGAGCCTTTCGCAAACAGACCGTGTTTGACGAAAGAAAATAATTTAATCATTGGGCGCAATTTCACAGACGCTTTGTTCTGTTACACATTTCATAATCGTAATAATGGACTTGGTCCGTGTAGTATGTAGGTGGGGTAGGCGGTGCAAATGCAAGTTTACGCGGTTTTTATGTCCCCTTGAATTCGCACTATTGCAATTGTTTTAATTTAGTTATCGCAAGTAAGTTGTCCGATCGATTTACTATATACTATATTAACATATTGCAGTGCAAAAGTGTGCGCAGTTAGCCAATCTATCTACATAAATGTATTTGCTACCGAGACCGGCAAGAAGATTTCAATATCAAAAACTTGAGTATGTCAAATGGATTGCTTATCATCGTTTATATGATAAATTGGGTATCAAATGTGGGTATGCGGGTCATTTCAGTTCTTTAATTTTTTATTTGTTAAGGGTCTTCTGCTTCGTTACGATATAGAAATTTGTTTTCAAAAGAAAGTTTATTCCTACCATTACGTGTGAGTATTATATTTCGGCTAGCATTAGTCTCTACCAATTACCTAACTCAATGCATGGCTTTCTCCTCAAGAAAGTGGGTAGGAAATCTCCTCATTAGTTTGTTATATCAAATAACTGGCTGTCTATTGTTTCAGTCGTTATAGTACGCCAGAGACACTAAATGATTTATTATGGGTTGGGTTGTCAATTTGTGTTATCTGTAAGACTATACTAGAATCCGTAATTCGACGGAGTAGTTTGACAACTTCAAATCGCATTATGTTGCCAGGTTTAGCCTAGTGTTGTTTGCATCGATAATTTGTGATCCGATTCGACCAGAACAAAAAATCGATTTTTCTTTTCGAATTAATTTATTATTAAAAAATTTAATGTGCAAGCTCCATACTTATTATATTTTTATGAAATAATTGACTTAATGGACTTATCAAAAAAATTTCGATTGTTGTTAAACAGAGATACTGGCACGATTTCGCATTACTTAATTGTAGCAGTACTGTTGGCTAGTGAAATAATGGTTGACATGATGACGCTCACCTTCATTTGTAAATCATTCGGCTTCCGTACCTTGGATTGTTTGATGCGATTGTATTTCTCTGTTCATGTAGCATATTGTAGGTAGGTACTTATTGTTTTGTTTTTCAGTTGATCAGGGCTTAAACTCCAACATTTTTATACAATACCTCTTAAAATTATTAAAATAATGCAGACATTTTTCACTCTCTTTTTAATTTGGTTAAAATAAATTAAGCGGTGTTGTTAGATAACCGGCGATTTATTCTTCGGCGGATAATTCTGTCGATAATTAAATATACCATTAACCTCATCACTATTTATTTTTTCTAACACATGGTAACACTCTATCTGTCAAACTACTCCGTCGAATTATGGATTCTAGTTTAGTGCTGTTAGACATTAATGTCTCTTTTCAATTCGATTATTATAATTTACTAAAAATATTTTACATATCTGGGTTTATTTTAGTGTGAATATGTATTTAAGTATGTATGTAGGTACGTACAGCGTCGGACTGGCCATACAGTCAGGGTGGCATTTGCCAGCCGGGCCCCAGCCTGCTCGGGCCCCCCACGGGCCCGGGTTACCCGCGTGCATTTCTCGAAAAGTATGCGTCTCACAAAAATTTTAAACGTCATACCTAATATTATCGTCATAAATTGCAAATAATAAAAAAACATTGTTGCTTATAACTTCTTTAATTTTTAATTTAGTATACATACTTTCCAAGATATCGTGAAAAAAATGTTTTCATCCCTTTTTCAAGCTGGCGGCCGGGGGACAAGGGCCCCCATATCAGATTAATCTAGTTGGTATGAGAAATTGTCCTGTACAAACCTCCGGATGATACGTACACCACCTTTTACGTTGCACTGGCTGTGCCCGCGACTTCAGTCGCGTGGACTACAGGATTTTACAAAAGTTTTTTCCCAATACGTCCCGTTTTCGTCGGAATTTTTCAATACCTCGTTGCAAGTAAGCTTTACGTTTATTAGGGTACCTGCATGCCAAATTTAAATCATCTATCTTACGCGGTTTAGATTTTTTCATAGAAAAGTTTTTTCCCATTATTTCCCAATCCCTGGGGAATTTTGCAATATCCTGTTGCAAGTAATCTCTAAGTTTACTAAGGTACGTGCATGACAAATTTCAAGCGTCTAACTTAAGCGTTTTAGATTTTCATACAAAAGGATTTTCCCGCTTATTTCCCGCTGTACTGGTAGCTACATCCCTTCCAAATTTCAAGTGCCTACGTTTAGCGTGCGTTAGTTCGTCAGTCAGTCAGTTTTTCCTTTTATATATTTAGATATTGTGTAATTCTCACAATTTAATTCAGGCAAGAGACTTGTGAGAGACGATTTTTAGCATTGAAACGAGACTTCGCTCTCTCCTGGAGCAAGAACTGTTGGATTCGCTGGTTATATCAAATACAAAATCGGATCTAATCAAGGATGACGAAAACAACAGCTGCTACAATTGAATCATTAACTACATAGCTGAAAGTTCTCCTCGTTAAAAAAAAACTTTGGCTAGATTTATATATTACTAGCTTTCCGCTCGCGACTTCGTCCACGTAGAAACGTTTAACGGGTAAAACATGACGTCCTAATAGCGCAGTCGGTTAAAAACTAGCCTACAACCTTTTCTAGGCTCTGGACTATATCTGTACCAAATTTAATTTAAATCGGTCCAGTACTCTATGCGTGAAAGCGTAACAGACTGACAGACAGAGTTACTTTCGGATTTATAATATTAGTAAGCATTATATAGATTATCTCACATTGCAAGTCGTGGCAACCTGTAATTGAATCTGCAATTAGCTCTTGTTCTGTGTCATGTATCTGTTGTATTTGTTTAGTGTAAGATTTGTTGGTTGTCCTTAATAAATAAATAAATAAAAAAAAAAGGATTTGTTACTAGTGATCCGCGCCCTCGCTTCGCTTCGGGTAGGTAGGTATATCCCCCAAACATAAGACTGATCTAGATCGACTTTCGTCCCCGAGAACCCCTACATATAAAATTTCAGCGAAATCGTTAGGGCCGTTTCCAAAATAACATGCTTTTTTAATCCAGGGCGCCACTCAAACGCATACAGAAAAAAACATTTAAATCAAGCCGTTTAGTAGGAGTTCAATGACATAAATGTATGAAAAGAAAAACTGACTGACAAATCAACGTACTTGAAATTTGGAAGAGACGTAGCTTAGATACCGTAGAGGGTGCACTAAGAAAGAAATTCGCGTAATTCCCTCGGGAATGGGAAATAGCAGGAATATCCTTTTGTAAATCTAAACCGCTTAAGATACACGCTTGAAATTTGGCATGCTAGATCTCTAATGAACGTAAAGCATACTTGCTACGCGATATTGCAAAATTTCCACGGAAACGGGAGTTATTGGGAAAAAACTTTTGTTTGTAAAATTACAGGATTTTACATACAAAAGTTCACAAAAGTCAAAAGTCCACGCGGGCACAGCTAGTTATGTATATTGAGATAGGTAAATACTTACTTTTTTTTTACTCTATTTTATTTTTCGATAATATCTCATCACCATGATAATATAGTCTCGGGCCCTGGGATTGTGATCAGCCACGCCCGTACGTATATCAGCCTGGAAGGTCTACCAAGAGTATATGATAAACCAACCACACGGTATGCTAACGCTAACGCTAAGGGTTGGTGATTCCGAAGAGAGCTAAATAACCAAACCCGATGAGTGATGAATTGACACTGATTTATTAATAACGTAAATTAGGTTTTGTGGCATATTGCATAGCAAGCTAAATATAATACAGTAAAGCGAAAGTACAGTAACTAATGTGCGGCTGGCCCGTACATCTTGCCAGCGAGAAGAAAGAAAAGTAAAGAAACACTCTTAAAATAGCAATAATACAGGAAGCTAGTAAAATATGAAATACTTATAATAACGCTTAAAAAACATATTAAATGACAAGTAATTGTAATTATAAAAAATCAATAAGGCATAGAGAAATGTATATAAAAGAATGTAAATATAAGTTTAAGAGTTCACAAGTTCAGTAGCGCTTAATCGTCTTGGCCTCCGGATGGCGTGATCACTTCACTAAGGGATTCACTCGGTATAGAAATCATAGGGATCGACACTGACCGCGGAGGTTTAGGTGGCGCCGTGCCTCCGTTTATACTAAAAATGCCCATGTTCCCTACTTTACGCACTTCACTACACTCACTCTGCGCACGAACTCTATCCGACAAACATCGGCGGTGCCCGCACGCCGGAGCCTCCCCCCCGGGAGACGCTGCGGACCTCGGCAGTTCCAAACGCCGAAGTCTATTCCTCCTCACTCGAAGAAATACCGCTGCTGCCGCTACTATCAGTAGGATGGCAACTAGTCCATAGCTGATGGAGTACTGATGTATGTCGTGGATGCTGAGATCAGATTCAGACTCCTTCTTAATGTTGTTTATCTCATTCATTATTTCACGATAGGCTTGTTCGTGATTTTCGGTGGTGAAGTTGTTAATTGGCGCTGAAGTATCGATGACTCTATTTAATATTGACATATCAGGGGCTTCTAAAGATGGTTGTATGTTTACCTTTTTTACAAAATCATTGTGAGCGTAAATCGAAAATGAGTCTCCTTTAAGAATGCAGCCTTGACCTATATTGAGTAGGCCATTGTCCGCTAATTCGCTTACTATCATACCAGCTGGGCAAAATGAGCGAACGTTGCATTTATTGCAACACGAGTAGAACCAGACGTTAGGCTGATGTAATTTAATCCATCTATTCATACAAGGAGTTTCTTCATAAGTACAGGGTGATGAGTTTTGTCTGAATTAATCAAAGTAAGTTTGCATAAATTTTGTTTGAGGTCTAGATCGTATAAAGGTTTGTCTAGGGTACATAGCATTTTCTTCTCAGATGCGTGAAGACAAGTTTGCACGTCGTAATCATTGAGAAAAACAATCGCATCCTTTCGTAAGTTGAATGCTATATAAGGGTAGGTAGGTATAGTGAGATAGGAAGTTCCTTCTTTGTTGCGAGGAATAGCGATGATTTTATCGAGCTCATATAACTCGCTACTAACCAACGGAACCTTTATTTCGATTATAAGATATCTTTTGTAGACGCTAGCAAAGACTTTAAGCAGTTTGTATAAGCTTCTAATGTTTTCGGACTCTGCAGGTACTTTTAGATCATCCTGTAGCTGACCTGATATAAAATTAATTTGCTCCTCTAATTGCTCGCTTGACAACAAGTGCGTGTCGATGCGACCGTGAGTGATGTCGGTCACAGTATCGATGAGAGAGGTTTGCATGCGTCTGAGGTTCTCTAGGATGATGTTGGCTCCTAAAGCAGATGACGTAATATACAGACCGTTGTTGACGTCTGAGCGTATTTCGTTAAGATCTTTAGATACTTCGTTAAGATGTTTGTTTATATCAGAAAATTGTGTGTTCATGATTTGCTCGTTGCGCTGTATTATGTTGTATTCGGCTTCAATAACCACGGTTTGATTTTTTATTAATTGTTTAAGATGATTTTCATTATAGTTAATTTTCTCTATGTCTATTGCGTATTGTTTCGCAAAATCGTTATCTAAGACACCGAAGAAACAATTCAATATAGATCCCACTCCGTTTATCAGGCCTCTCTTCTGGCGGCGGCCGGAGGGGCTCCTGAGTAACTGATTATAATGCTCTAATTCACTTAATTCGTGAGCTAGCTGATTTGTAATACTCTTGTATTGTGAATTATTAGACTTTATAGTCATACCCTTCAAATGCTTAACATAAGTCTCCATGTCGGCGAATGCTTGCCAGTAGGCCGTAAGATTATAGTAGACTATCAGCTTCCATTCATCTCGGATGAACTGTAAATCCGAGATCTTGTCAAAATATAGTGCTTGGTTATTGTTTAATGTGGAGTTGCTTACAATATTTTGCTGTGTAGACGGCGATATTAATGTGACAAACAAGAGAAGTGCTAGTGATATAAAATTTGCTAAGACGTTACGCTTCCTTCTACTAGATTTGTTTTTAGTGCTTACAGGTGCTAGCGTGTCATGCCGCTGAGAATCATCGTGCTTCGTCGTAGTGTCGTCGTCTTCCTTACGAACAGGTAGATGTATAAGCTTCGTTACAGGGCGTTTTAGGACGGTGCTTTCAGTTTTAATAGATACAACCCTTACGTAACCATCTTTCCCCGGATGCAACTCTTGCACTCTGCCAAGAGCCCATTTACCCGGAGGTAGGTTGTCCTCTTTTATTAGCACGATATCGTTGACATCCAAATTCTTGGTCGGTTTTCGCCACTTAGAACGTACCTGAAGGTGCTGAAGATATTCCGATGACCAGAGCTTCCAGAAGCTCTTATTTATTTGCTGCACCAGTTGCCATCGTGTGGGAAGATTAATGTTGTCTGGATCCATCTGTGGTCGAGATAACAGTGAATCACCGATCAGGAAGTGACCCGGCGTAAGGTACGTATCCTCAGGATTCTCTGTTAAGGCAAACAGTGGACGAGAGTTTAGGCAGGCTTCTATTTGATGCAATAGAGTTGCAAATTCCTCGTAGGTGAGTTTCTGCTCGCCTAACACTCGTTTCAGGTGTCCTTTGAAGGACTTTACGGCAGATTCCCAAATTCCACCTGCGCTCGGCCATGCTGGAGCATTGAACGACCATTCGATGTTTCTATTGCTGATGTTAGTAAAGAAGTCATCATTAAACGTGTCCAATATCGCTTTGTACTCCTTATCTAAAGCTCGTTTCGCTCCAATAAAGTTAGTGCCATTGTCACTATACATCCGATGGGGTGTTCCTCGTCTTGCGCAGAAACGGCTGAAAGCAGCTAGAAATGCTGGGGTAGAGAGGTCCGACACCAGCTCCAGGTGTACAGCCTTTGTCGCTAAACAGATAAATACTGCAACATACCCCTTGTACGTCTTCACCCCCTGCCCTTGCTAAGCTTCAGATCTACATGACCGGTAAAGTCAACGCCGCAATTAGAAAAGGGGCGGGAAGGGGTAACTCTTACTCGAGGAAGATCAGCCATAATTTGTTGATGTTTTTCAGAGCTATAGCGGCGACATTTAACACATTGTCGAAGCTGTCTTTTGACTGTTCTCATGCCGCTTAGAATCCAATACTGTTCTCTCAGATATGATAGAGTAAGCCGTGGACCACCATGCAGGGTGGTGATATGCGCTTGATTAACAAGTAGGTCGGTCAAGCGACCAGAGCTGGCTAATATTATCGGATGTTTCGCTGTAGATCTAACATTTGAATAACTGAGGCGGCCACCTACTCTCAAAATTCCATTTTCATCTAAATATGGATTTAAGCACGCTAACTTGCTATTTGATCCCACGTGACCCTTGTTTTTAATGCTGCTTAAATCGCTTTCAAAATTATTAGCTTGAACATATTTAATAATTAATTGATACGCTTTGTTTATTTCAGCTGCAGACAAGTAAGTATCATGTTCGAACTCTCTGTGTTGGAGTGCCGCTGTGAAACGAGACACCCATGCTGTTATCTTTACGGCACGTGTGATGGAGCTATTGTTTAATAATAAATCGTGTATGAATGTTGGGCTAGGTTCTTTTAAAGCTACGTTTACACTAACCTTTTTGATTTCTATCGTCGGCGCTTCGAATGTGTTGTTTGTTGTGTTTTTAGGATCGAAATTACATATCCATTGCGGACCTTTCCACCAGAGTGAATTATTATGTAGCTTTTCTACAGTTCACAATCACAAGACCATGTTTTCTGGAAGAGAATTTTAGCTCTTATGGTCAGTGGTGAGAGCCAGCCTAAGGGATCGAACACCTTTGATATTAAAGAGAGTAGCTGGCGCTTAGTATTGCATTCGCCGTTAAAATCAATTTTATTTGCAAAGACGAATGAGTCGGTTGTGGGTGTCCATCGAAGCCCTAATGTTTTTCGGGACTCGGAGTCTCTAAAGTCATATGGTGTGTCAATCTGACCTGCTGATAAATGATCTAAAAGTTCAGGGTGGTTGCTTGACCATTTTCTTAGGTTCATCCCTGCGCCTTTCAAGATATTAATTAATTGAGACTGCAATTCCTTCGCTTTTATTAGGCAATTTTGACCAGTCAGCAAGTCATCCATATAGAAACTATTTTCTAACGCTGCGGATGCTAGAGGGAACTTTAGAGCATCATCTTTGGCTAATTGTCTAAGTGTGCGCATTGCTAGGTAAGGGGCCCTTTTTGCTCCAAAGATGACTGACGTAAGAACATACTCTTGGAGCGACTCATGCTTAGAGTTCCGCCAGATGAATGATTGTAAATGTTGGTCGCTCGCTCTTATCATGATCTGCCAAAACATCTTCTCTATATCGGCGGTCATCACGTATTTATATTGTCTCCAGGTTAATATTAATGTTTGCAAGTCACTTTGTAAGTTTGGACCACACTCCATTACGTCATTGAGGCTTAGTCCAGTGCTCGTTTTTGATGAGGCATTGAAAACTACTCTTAGTTGGGTAGTGGTTGAATCGTGCTTAATGACGCCGTGATGTGGTAAGTAACACGGTGTCTCACGACTCTCGCTCGCTGGCCGCATCAGACCCAGGTCTTCATACTCCTTAATAAATTTCTTGTAGCTTTCTGATAACGATTTATTACGTTCCATTTTACTTTCCAACTGTATAAATTGCGCTATCGCCTTTGCTTTAGATTTCCCAAGTTTTTCGCTATAGTTAGGTTTTAACGGTAAGGCTACTTCATACCTACCATCTGCAAGCCGCCTAGTGGTTGCAGCATAATGATCCTCGCAATATTGTTCTTCATTCGTGAGCTCGGAGGTTGTGTTAGGTACTTCCTCCATCTCCCAGTATTTGGCGATGTCTTCCAAATTATTGACAAGAACATTACAGTGAAAAGTTTTTATGTTACCAGATAAAATCCAACCTAACTTCGTTTGCTGCGCTATCGGTGCGCTTGGTTCTCCTTTCACCAATCCTCTCATAATTACATCCGAATATACACAGGCATCTAATAAAATATCGATAGGCTTAGAAACGTTGTACTCAGGATCAGCTAAGTTCATATGTTGGATATGAGGCCACGATTTTTAGAAAATGTGGCATTCGGAAGATCGCTGATAACACGTGGGATAATCGAAGCTTCCGTGATAAAATTATAATCATCGTAAATAGATTTACATTCTAGCGTAATAAGGTTTTTACTATGCTTAGGGCTGCTACCTACGCCAGAAATCGACGCGCTAAATTTTCTGCGAGGTAGCCCTAGTAGCTGAGCACCATTCTCCGATATCAAGGTTATCTGCGAGCCCTGATCCAATAGAGCTCGCAATGTCACGTAGTTGCCATGGACGTCCTTTATCTTTAACATCACAGTCGCTAATAAAACTTCTTCATCGTCAACACCAACATGATTCGCAACGTGAGGCTTACTGACTTGCGGTTCAGCTGAGGATGTAAATCGAGCTGGCATAGAATTTTTATGTCTCAACTCAGAAGGTAGGCAATGTTGCCAAGCGTGGCAACCCTACACAAGCGTCGTGTAAAACTGTATGATGCTCGTTATTGCACTCTTTGCATCTTTTAATTGAGGTGCATTTGTCGCTGGAGTGTTTGAATAGGCAATTTCGGCAAAGTCGAAGTTTCGCCACTGTCCTCAATTTCGTTTCCGCTGGCATGTTATTGAACTTGTTGCACTTATAGAGCTCGTGATCGAAATTACATAGAGGACACTTACACGTGGATGTGACGGCTGCTTGATATCCTTTAAATGATCGACCGAAGTTAAAGTTGTGTCTCGGGCTATAACGATGTTTAGGCTGATATGCTTGAGCTGGTCTTGCAGGGGTTACGTTATCCTTTTCTCGCTTATGGATTGGTTCGAGAGCCATAAACTTACTCTCGAGAAACACCAATAGCTCCTCTAACGAGGCTAGATCCCTAGGAGCCTTTACGTGCTTCCTTGTAGGCGTTGTAGGTGTCGGTGTCTAGTTTCTTTGTAATCAGATGAACTAGAATCGGATCCCAAGTGTTAGTATCCACGCCAAGGTTATGAATAGCATGGATACACTCTGTTGTGGTGTCATAGAGTCGCTTGATCTCGTTTGACGTCTGCTTGCTGATGCTCGGTTGATTGAGGAATATCTCGATTTGTGTTGTGAATAGTACTTGTGGGTTATTATAGCGATGGGTTAAGATTTCCCATGCTACGTCATAATTATCCGCTGAAATATTAAGATGCTGAATCAAGCGCTCTGCTTCTCCCTTGACTCTACCTTTCAAATGCTGCATCTTTTGCGCTTTCGATAAACATTTGTTGTTATGTATCGACTCGGAGAACAAGTCGAAGAAAGTCGGCCAATGATTGTAATTACCTGTAAAGTTAGGTATTTCCAAGACAGGAGTAGCCTGCTGAATGTGAGATGTAGCACACAGCTTTTGATTTAACGCCTTTTTCACCTGCTTGTATAATTTCTCAACGCTAAAGAATTCTTCTTCATGAATATCATCTTTACCTTCTAGAATGTTGTCTATTTCTAAATGTAGCTGGTCAATATTCTGCCATCTTGATTGGATGCTGCGGAGCTCATCTTCAAGCTCCCACTTCTCCGAGATTTCACTAACCTGTATGCTCGTCACCAAACGCCTGAACGCTCGGAAGTTAGCTCTTTGAAGGGACAGCCGCTCCTCAACCTTACAGCTCCCAAAATCGCTCGTCTTCTTCTCTATCTCAGTACCTGACCCTGACCCTACTGGCTCATTGTCTGTAAGTTTCGTTCTAAGCTCATTATAGTATTTTTTGTACGCTCAAAAATCGCCTCTAAAAAGTACCTTTGTGTTTTACCTTCCAGAGTTTCCAATTTCTTATTATTTTTGCTCGAACTCTCCCCATAACCGATCTAAGGACTCTAAACGTATGCTTAGATATTCTGAAGTCTTACGATACGCTGGATCCTTTCCGAAGTTGGTTCCAATACGCTGAATCTCATTTACAATTTCTCCTTGACGAGAGAATAAAGCTTCAAACTCCATCGTTAATCGACAAGTAAAATATGAACGATCTTACTTGGACGTTGCTGTAAGGCGAGTCTCCCGACTCACGCAAAGAAGGCTCGGTGACGCTGATGAACGCTGACGCTGATGAATGCTGATGCTGATGGACGCTGACGCTGATGAACGCTGACGCTGATGAACGCTGATGCTGATGCTAATGAACGCTGACGCTGATGGACGCTAAAGTTGACGCTGATGGACGCTGAAGTTGACGCTGATGTACGCTGAGTTACACCGTATTACACGTGTCACGTATACTCAATAGTTTTCCGCTGACGTATGTGAAAAGTCAAACACAGTTCGCTAGTTCACTGTACACAGGACTTCACTCGCGCAAGGTCCCGTTTATACGTAAACTCGAAGGACCAAAAAGAATGGCCGCTAAAGGCTCGAAGGACCAAAAAGAATGGAAGGTCTACCAAGAGTATATGATAAACCAACCACACGGTATGCTAACGCTAACGCTAAGGGTTGGTGATTCCGAAGAGAGCTAAATAACCAAACCCGATGAGTGATGAATTGACACTGATTTATTAATAACGTAAATTAGGTTTTGTGGCATATTGCATAGCAAGCTAAATATAATACAGTAAAGCGAAAGTACAGTAACTAATGTGCGGCTGGCCCGTACACAGCCCATATTAAAAGCTCTGCTTAATATAGGGTTGAACCTACACTAAGCCTTTATTTTTACATTATTATTTATTTTACATAAGAACATCTGAGTCCGTATATAAAAAAAGCCCCAAAATTTATATAATATTCACTGATTTAGTAATTTCAGCAAAGAATTGAGTCAAAATTATTAGTAGGTACCTTAATCTCGAAATCATATACGCCATTTAGGGACGCAATGCCATATCTCAACTAGAGATATTTATTCAACAAGTGAACAAACAATTTAATCCCTTTTTAACAACTTTTAAATGGCTATAGGGTAATAATCTAGGAGAAGCTTAGCGTCCCAACACTACTCAAGACGGGAATGATCATTAAAAAAGTTTTTCAATTTCGTTTGTTAAAAATCATATGTTAGTTGGTGAATGTACGTAGTGGCAAAGGGTTGTTGTTACGTGATTAATAATAATGACAAATGTATTTAAGTATTAGGTACATTTAACTCTGTAAAACTTTTTAACCGCTGATTTGTGCCTGGCTATGTGAATTATAAATTATTAATAAATCCTCTGTGTTTATGCATAAAAATAAGTGATGAAATAAAAACACTTTCTAAAAACGTTAATGCAAACATTAAGTCCTTACAAATTCATGTCACAATCATTTTCTCAAAAGATTTCTTAAGCTGTTCGTATCTTTGGCAATCTGAGCAAATCTTTTGTAAGTAAAGACAGCATTGTCCTCTTATGAACACAAAGATGTTTAGAAATGATAAACTTTATTTCGTGTGCCCAGCAAATCGTGAGCTGACACAAAAGCGCTAATTTTGTTTCCCGGGTATAAGATTTTATAATCTGTGGTAGATGGAATAAACATGTTCTTTAAAATCCATATTACATAATATTACAAAATAAATGCAGAAGTAACTTTGTCTGTTTTTTTTTATTAATTAGAACGGCCTCACGCAAACTGGGGATCCTGAACAGAGTGTGGCGATTTTTCACTAGGCTCTGTCTTTTGATGGTATAAGAGTAGGTACAAGAGTAAGACAAGCAAGTACACCCTCTCAGTAGAGTCACTCTCTTCTCTGGAACGGCTACGCAAAGTACTTGCTTGATGCCCTTGACAGGTTGCAGCGACGTGCTTTCCGTATTGTTGGTGTTGATGAGTTATCTGGTAGCCCTGGAAGCCCATTGCAGTTGCGTAGAGACAATGCCGGTCTTAGTGTTCTACCGTCTTTATACTCGAGAATGCTCCGAAGGGGTATTTCAACTAGTTCCTCCCTCGCCATTCCACCCCCGAACAACACGTGCTGGTCAGTGTTGCCATCAACATACCCATTCAGGCAAGAGGCACTGAATCTCATCAAGAGATTCAGTTCCTTTTTTCTGCCCCGTGCCATTAAGGCATGGAACACCCTTCCAGCTCATGTTGTCCCTTCCTCACTCTTGATTCTTTCGTATAGTAAAGTGCTGTGCCTAGCTTTTTCGATAAAGGCAAGGACCTACGGCCGAATACCGTCTGAAAATTATATTGTTGATATCAGACAAAAATAATGTATGATAATTTAAACATTAAACGATATTCTATTAAAATAATATAACGTTCTCATCTACACTTCAAACGTTAATCCGTCTCCCATTAAACTAATCCTCAAAGGCCTCGGAATCTTTTAACTCTGGCCACACAAATAGAATAACTGCAGTAAGTAATCCTACTTATCGTGATTGACAAATTAAGTTGATGATTAATTGTATGCTGGAGTAATTGATTGAAAAAAAAGTCTAATAAGAATTCCTATATTATAGAGGTGGAGTCTTTTTTATTTATTTGTTATTACCTTTAAGCCTGCGACTCCGTCCGTGAGAAGTAGCGTATCTTCAAAACATTACGCTCCAATAGCGAAGTCGGTTAAAAGTAACATATCCCGTTCATAGTCCTCTCTTAGGCTCAAGCTTTACTTTATCTGGACCATATTTCATTGAAATCGCATCGATTCAGTATTTTAGTCGTGGTTGCTTGTGTGTTTGTTAATATGTTACTTTCAGTAAAAAAATGAACCCTTTCTGTGGTTTTGTTAGATGTAGTCGGGTAAAAATTACTTCTAAACTCAAAGCCAAAGACAGGTGGTAGAAATTAGTATTAATATACGTTTTAGAGTTACTATGACTGAGATTAATCTCAGTTGTTTAACAAAAACCAGAGGTATGAGGTGTGTAGTTTGTATATCGGCTATGGCGGCTATTTCAAGAGATCATGACCGATGGGAGATCGAGCGCAGGACCGCCGACTCTCCGAGGCACGTGCGTGCAACCGCCAACTTCCTGACTCCGGGCTAAGTAATTTCTATACAGAAAAACTCAAACAAATTGCAAAATTTGACCCGACCCCGGACTCGAATCGGGGAGCTCTCGATCCTTCCGCAGCGCCAATAGGCAACGAGGCAGTAATACATATAAATACATAAGTAAATATAATGTGATTTATATACTTTCTGATAAAAGAGAAATATATTACAGTTAGTTAAACCTCTGCGGTAGGTCAGTTTTGAGAATTCGTGGTGATCGTCTAAGATTGACGGCTGACGGGGACAATGGAAACGTAAATATTAAGGTGAATTCATATGCACGACCGTTGAACAGACATAAAAGTTTCTTATTGTACCTGATTTATGATAGATACAAATTAATTATTTAATATCACACGATTCTGAAATAACTTTTCTTAAAGCACCAAAACCAGAAATAACAGTTGCATACCTACACAAATACAGATGTAGTCTGTTAATAAAACACATGTGTGACTTATTTTAATTCTTTATTATATTAAAAAATAATGTCATTCTCTTTTTTTCTATTGATTGTTAAGACTTTTCAAAATTTAAAGCTTTTCAAAATATTGCATACTAATTAGCTCCGCCTTTTTAAAAAAGTACCATAATTTTGATACTTAACAGGCAGACAAACATCAAATTCTATGCTAAATAATAAAATAATCCTGAAAGTATGTGAGTTTGTGTTCGCAAACAGCCATTAAGGTGTTTAATACATATGTGGCGACACCTTTAGAAGAATGTCAAATTATCCTCAATGCTATTCGGGTTACGGGTTACCAATCATAATGGCGTTAGATCTGGCCGGATTAAACGGGGAGTGGCTGAGTGATGTCCTGTGACGTATCTCAAGGATTGAAAAGGCTCATCTGCATTGGTGATAAAAGGACCCGACACAATGAAGCGAACGTCTCGAAAGTATTTCGATTTGGAGGCATGAACTAAGTAGATTCCTCATTTTTTAAATCACCAGGAAAAAAAACAACAAGGAGTATTAATCATAAGGCTGTACCCACGTACGACTTCTTGTAGGATCGATAGTCGGGCCTACATATTTTTAACCGACTTCAAAAAAGGAGGAGGTTCTCAATTCGTCCGTATGTATAATTCTTTTTTTAAATATTCCACCGACACGGCTTATTAGTAAGTAGGTACGTTCCATTTTTCTCCGACATAAAATCTCTAACTACTTGTATGCTTCTATATGATATTAATGAAAAGTAAGCACAGTTTTTTATTGTTTTATTATTATTATTAAATAACACAAGTATGAAAATTTAAATGAATAAAAAAAAATGTCCCCTACCTGTCTCCGGATAATTTCCAGATATTTTACATTCAGTCTATAGATATTGTTTTACCGTATCTAGACACGCGGTAGCGTGTCAAGCCGAGTTCAAGAAACAGAACTGGCGAGCCGCACCGTGTGTAATATTACACGAACCATTTGGAACCACTTTTGAACCCCTCATAAATCAAAAACTATTTCACATAAACGTATCAAATTTGGTTCATATATTGTGACTTGCGAGATAAATATGTGTTCTAAATTTCATAAGCTTATCTCAAACAGTTATTTAGATATTAATGTCCAAAAATCCTCATTTTTATCATTGACTGACTGACAGATCAAAATTCTAACCCAGTTCCAAATGACCTAGAGAGTTAAAATTTGGTATGCAGATAGGTAATTACATGAATAAAAAGGAAAAAATAATAAACTGGCAATTTTTTAATAATTAGGTTTTTTTTTATTTTTATTTTTATAAGAGGCTCACAAGATGACCTCACTCCACCTGATGGTAAGCGGTAGTGAGATCCACATATCGGGTCGACAGGCACAATAGACCATGTTGAGCCTGTCGCACTCACCCTGAAAGCCGTGAAAAAGGAGACCACTGCTGCGGTTAGGTTCTATTATGAACGCTTAACATAAATACCTAATTAGTGCCTAATCACGCCTATATACCGGGAAAGGCAGAGCACTAAGTATATATTTAGGTATACATACTTACTTATTTACAATTAAGAGTAGGTACTAATAGTCGGTTTTCATATTTATTACTTAGGGTTATACCCCGAAAACGTAGGAAAATACAGTAAGTGATTCAATTGTTTTATATTAATAAAGTCTAGTTTTAGTTTTGAATTTGTCCTTTTCAAAGGACCTTCGGCGTTACGATGATATATATACTTTTCTACAAAAAGTAATTATGTATATCCAATCAAAAACATAAATGTGAAATGAGAGCCAAGTTCAATATTATGATAATTGCCTTGGTTGTTGACTTCAACGACAAAAGAAGTGAGATCTAAATGGGTGCCAAGTTCAATGGTCAACCCTGAAATTTATTTATAAGTAACACTATAACATACCTATCATATCTTCTTATAACATAAGATAATGTATGGTGGTAGCCTATGAAGGTCTGTCTTGGCTAGTTTTCTTTAGTTAGTTAGTAGTCTAGTTAGTTGTCTTGGTTAGTTTGGTATTTGTCGGTATTTATTTTATAATTCCGAAAATTTGGGTTGTTGGTAGAAACTAGCCAACACAGACCTTCATAGGCTACCACCATACATTATCTTATGTTATAAGAAGATATGATAGGTATGTTATAGTGTTACTTATAAATAAATTTCAGGGTTGACCATTGAACTTGGCACCCATTTAGATCTCACTTCTTTTGTCGTTGAAGTCAACAACCAAGGCAATTATCATAATATTGAACTTGGCTCTCATTTCACATTTATGTTTTTGATTGGATCAATATTTCCACATTTTTTACAATTAAATAGTTATTAGGTAGGTATGTGTGGAAAAACCGTACCGCAATATGGCATGGCATCTAATATCACTAATCTAGTAGCTAGATAGTATAAAACAAAGTAGCTTCCCGCTGTTTGTCCCTATATGCTTGGATCTTTGACTAACGAACAGATTTTGATGCGATATTTAAAAGGATTGAGTGATTCAATAAGAAATTTATAAGTACAATACATGCATTATAATAGAAATGGAATGCTGTTAATAATAATTGTATCAGCATTTTACTCGTTCGAGTTGCTAGTTTAAATATAAAGCCATGGATAAATGGCAAATTAAAATAGGCAGAGGAGGTGCTTTAAGAAAGTCACAGATGAGGAAATATAGATGTTCAAAGAGCACAAACCAATCTTGATGATTTGCGTCGTCATTCAACCGAATTGGTTTTGCTAGTCGATTAAGTAAATGACTAATGATGATCACATGATTGTTGCAGGTGTTTTCAGGTTAAATAAATTGCTTTTTGAGACAAAAATACCCCAATCAATCAGCTACCCGTGAAACGAAATTTAATAAGGGTCCTAGAACAACTTCGAATGGAAAGATAAAATACTCAAAAGTGACACAAAACTGGAAATAGACACTAACTCATATTACAACTTGAGGAACATAAGACAACCAATAATTATAACTGCATAACGAATTATTTTTACTAATCCCAAACTTTGTAATATGTTTAAAGCTATACCCTATTGCATAAGGAATGTAGGGGACATTGAAATTCAAAGAACTGCGATAAAAAATACAGTCCAGGAGAACTTCTTTATACTGTTGATCTCTGTCTTTTGTCTTATTTTAATTGTGTTTTTCCTGTACCTACTGCTGCTTAAGTTCGACAAATTGTAGATGCCAGTTTAGTACAATTTTAGAGTAGATATTTATTTACACAGGATCCCACGAACCTTTCTGAAAGTTGTTAGCACGCACTGGCGTAGACTTGCCATCAACTAAGTTATGCAGTTACGTAGCATCCTTTCGTGAGGCTGTGTTTAAAATTAGTAGTAAAGAACCTATCTGCTTACTCGTGGAACACACGATAGGGGCCCCTGTAGTCCAGAGGCCCTGTTGTATCATTAGTACGACTAATCTGATTCCTTGGCCTACACCACTGACACCTATTGGTGTATAACTGTAAAACTGGAAAAGATACAATGTAACCATGTACCATGACCCTGACTCTTGACACATCTCGGAGTGTTCCAAGCCATCTCCAGTAAAGTCGGCATCAATTTAAAACGCATTACCGATGTAATACAGCTGACCTCATGATACCAAGTCAGTGTATAATAAGCTGTAAATCAGGCCGAATATGTTCCATCGCCTTTGTGTGCGGTCAGTTACCTACCATTATGCGGGGATTAGTTTAATAACCACAATTGTTGTTTTTTGATCGTAAAAGATGAAATATTTTATTGTATTCTCGTTATAGGCATGTCTTTGAAGATTTCGTAACATCTGCATCCAAATCATCTTCGGTATTTCCTTCTTTGATAGTTCAGCGCCCGGAACTTTTTCCCAGGGATCGTAAAATCGGACTTATCTTGTGCCCTCCTGTCATCATCAATGAGGTAGGATATGAAGGTCTGCGTCTTTGATATCGCTCTAACTCTACCTTACCTAGTTCACTGCTATAAGTACAAAACTTATAATATTATATTGCTTACTTTGCACGGCTACTATTACACGGCTATTGAGTAAAATATCGGACTAAACATTTAAAAAATCTAATCCATCCATTTGTATGTCCCACTTAGCATAGCTTTAGTTTAACTGCAAAAGTGTACTGTCCAAATATACTGACTGCTCATGACTCTAGAAATTAGCTATCAATCCTTTAACCGCATTATTGCAATAAACATTATTAACTTTTTGACACATTCAGGGATTTACTGTTTTTATACACAAAGCTATTGTGCCTACCGCGTGAAATAATATATAAGTTATCTGTAGGATTAATTCTTGAGGAAAATATTATATTGTAATACTAATAGGCCTCAATTACGCATGAGTTGGTTTACCAGAGTGTCCTCAGTGTGACAAACATGCAGATAATATTACTTATATGGACAATTGTACATACCTAATCACAGTCGGTAATTCCATAGACTGCGTAAATGTAATATATTATTTAACTGTGTATATAAAATCCGTCATTTGCTGAATGATTTAGAAAATAATTTGTAATTTTTATTTAAGAGCTGTGGATTTTGATAAATAAATAAATCATTTTATCTGACTCGGTGGAACAGTGGTTAGTGATCCTGGTTGGCGGTTTCAAGAGCCGTTGGTTCGATTCCCAATCTGGAAAAATATTTGTGTGACAAACATTGGTGTTTCTCCGTTTCTGGGTTTTTAAGTATGTATTTATTTATATATACTTATATCTACAGTCTCTGACGCCCATTGTACAAGCTTTGCTTAGTTTGGGGTCAGGTGACCATGTATGGAAATGTCCCAGATATTTATTTATGAATTTTAATCAAATGTCGCGTGTCGTATTTGATGAGAATACCATACTTTGATAAAATCTTTATATTTTTTAACAAAGTTAAAGTCGAATAAATACTTTAATTACAACTTCCCCTCGTAGCATTAAATAAGAATGAAATAAACAAAACTTAACTTAGTTATATTAAATAAACAAAACTTAAGTTAGCTTAGTAAATACAGCAAAAATTATGACAACTTCGGTAAAAAAATAATTGGTTTACCTAAAAAAACATGTAAAGCAAATTATCACAGTACTATAATCCACATCGTTTGTAAAAGTAACGGTAAAAGAGCAAGTAGACGTTCAATTATAGAAAAAACATTATTCATCTGTTGTCCAAAGGAACATCCCTTGGAGTCGCACAATGACATAGATAAAGGTACAAAGTAAACAAGTAAGGTAAAGGTGGTATCATTAAAACGGTTAGTAAAAAACGGAGTCTGAGGGGACGAAGGAACCCCAATAGTATTATTGGTGTCGTGGGAATTCAGCTCCCAATAGCGTATTTGCATCTACCGATGCCCACCATAATACAAGGGGTTGATGCCAGTAACTTGTTTAAATAAGTAGAGAATGCAATAGCAAAACCGCTCGGTTGTTCCTTTGACTATTATTATAATACTCTTAATTCAATAGATGATCGTTAACCTGTTTGAGTCAAATTCAAAGTTTATTTGCGCTGGTTGTGGTACTTTTGATCCTTAGATTATGCTTGATAGATTCTCACAACTTTTTATCAGTTACTTAAAGGTTTGGTGTACCTAAAAATAAAGGTTGTACAAATCAAGTTGTAAAATGATTGGGATTATACTCTCTGGTTTCATTCTAAATTGGTAAACGAAGTAAGTATCTATTTTCTAATACAGTTATGAACAAATGTAAAACAAAAAGTTTTCTTCCAAAGTACCTAATGAAAAATTCTAAAGACTAATATTGCAATCGAGCTCGACCAATACGTAGTATGGTATCACACCGGGTGACATATTGAGTTACCGGCTATCCAACTGCACTGTGACAATGGTAGTAATGTCGGTTCAATGAATGAAAGTAATAGTGCAGTGACTGCTGTTAGATTTCTGTAATGAGTCGGAAATATTGGCATTGTTGTATTGTTACCGGCTATTTTATATGGTGTTCAAGAGTAAGAACTGGTTTCCAAATGGTTTTATGAATATGTATTACATCAGCTGGGTGCTATGAATACATTTCAAAGGATCTCTGGTTAGTTGGGAATAATCTAATTATAGGTTTGCTTTAGAAACTGATTTGGAAAAGCGTGTGATTTAATCGTAACGGATGATTTTAATCAGATAAAATTGGTAGAATAAAAAGGTTGTGCGAATATGATTAAAGCTTTTTGAGTACCTATGGGAAATCGGTTTACTTTATTAGGAGCAGTGTCGTAACTAGCCTTTTATACGTCGGTGCGAGTTTTCAAAACGGCTCGTTGGAGAAATAAAACTAGATACTGGGGGCTTAGACAAAGTAACAACGAATATCGAAATCAAAACGTTAACGAAGTTCGATAAGAATAAAATGTATGGGATTGACATTAGATTGACCACGTGATTTATCGCGTCTAATGTCATTCATAATAAAATGTATATTTTATTATTTTCGAACTTCGTTATCGTTTTGACATTGTTACTTTGTCTTCGGCACCTGGTCTGGTCATTTTCGCGCCCCTCAAAGGTTTGCGCCCTATGCCCGACCACCGTTGGCACCGCCCTCGATACGGCTTCGATTTGGAGATTCACTTATTTAGTATGCCCTATCTACATAACACACAATTTTACCTACTGATTATTTTGAAACGTTAAGATAGTCCTTTAACATTTGCTTTCTTATCATACGACTATACATATAACTTTAACCTATAAGGAGTTATTAGGCATATTAACTTGGCTTGGCTTGGCTTGGCTCACGCCTCCTCAAGGCGGCGGACTCGCTGGGGTGGCTCCTCCCAAATCTGGGGGGGCCCAGGGCCAGATGCCGGTATCTTTACGCCGGTATACTCCGGAGCATGGCCCTCTACGGAGCTCCCATCTGGGCGGACTCTCTCGAAATCAGGGGAACTCCGCCCTACTCCGTAGGCCCCAGCGAGCCATAGCATGTCGGGTGGCGCGTGCCTACCGCACTGTCGGTTTCTCAGCGGCCTGTGCCTTGGCAGGCACGCCGCCTTGGGAGCTAGAAGCGCAGCTTCAGGCCACTAGCTACGAGTGGCTGGAAGGAGCAGCTGGAGCTGGGGTTTCGGCCAACTACGAGTGAGCGCGGGGATTTCGTTCGTGGAGCCCGTGATGTGTTGGTCGCGGCATGGGCTGACAGCCTGGCCGAAGAGCAGGCAGGGCGTCGCCTGCTGGATGCGCTCGGACCAGTGTTGAACAGCTGGCTCGAGCGGACGGGCGGCTTCCTATCGTTCCGTCTGGTGCAGGTGCTGACCGGGCATGGTTGCTTCGGCCAGTATCTGCACCGAATCCAGCGGGAGGACTCGCCCGTGTGCCGCGAGTGCGGCGCATATGAAGACACGGCGGACCACACTCTTTTTCAGTGTCCGTCGTGGTTCGAAGAGAGGTCGGCCCTAACATCTGTGGCCGGACCGGTAACCTCCCTCCCCCAACTTCTCCGGGGGATGGTGGAGGATATTGATGTGTGGGCGGCAGCCGCCTCCTTCTGCGAGTCCGTCATGGCTCAAAAGGAGGCGGCGGAGAGGGAGCGTGAAAACGACCCCTCTGCGCCACCACAGCGCAGAAGGAGACCGGGGCGCAGAAGGCGGGAATATGCGCGTCATATGCCGCAGTCCAACGATGGCCGGCCGGCGGTGGGTGTGGGGACACTCCCGTCGGCATTGCACCAGCGGCCGTCGTTGAGGGACGGGGGCGACCTTGCGTACCGGGTCGCCCCGTCGCCCCCCCTCGGGGAGGCTTGAGGGAGCCCGTGGAGGCTGTCCGCCGGTGGTGTCGTGAGTGGAGGCTCTGCCAGGTACCACGACACCGCCAATAGGCGATGAGGTATGCCGCGGAGTTTAGTGGGTACACCCCTGGGCATTGCACCTTAGCCCAGGAGCAGCTGCCGGTCTTTACCATCTCAGCACCGGCAGCCGGGAGTCCTACACACCACCTTGGGTAAACCCCTGCCCAAGGTGAAGGTGCATCAAGCATTCTCCGCGATAAAAAAATAAAAAAAACAGTATTTCGTTCCATATATAGATAATATATGGAACGAAATACTGTGATATCCAAGACACGTAGTAGTATAATTTATATATCATCTTAAGTGTCTCATAAAAGTTAAACCTAGTAAATGAACATAAGGAAATGTGTAAAATCCTTTTAACTAAATAAATACCAAAAATGGTCGTTACGCGCTCATACGCCATGGCCATACAAGGTGAAAGTATCGGTCTGTTCATTCATTATACTCATAAATAGGGTCAGGATCGGATTTGGTTATACCGGTAACCGAACCGCAAAAACCGGTACGTACGGGTGATGTTGTGAAGTATTTAAGTGATCGGTAATATATTAATTTTCTATTGACACCTCTACCTATTGGTACCTAATATTTTAGTTAATAGTTAATAACAGAGTGAGTCTAATAAAAGCTTGTAAAAAAGTTAAGTTTAAATAAAGTTGAATCGCAGAAAAGGCTCAAATCGGATATTAATTTAATTATTATGAATATTTTTTGTGTTTTGCTGTTGATTTATAGGATGTATATTAAATGTGCGGCCATCATAATACGTTTGGCTAATCAGTTTTGACAGGTGCACAGTGAATATTTTGATCTCGCACTTTTATAACGACTTATATTACTGAAAAATCTATATTCTTACAAATTGATTTTCACCGCACAGAACTGGTGAGCTCTCCCTCATGCAACTATTAATAATAAATATTACACAACATTACATACATTTATCTGATTGTGTGGTAAGTAGCTTTAACACTTGTGTTACAAATATCAGAATCAACAGTGGATACACAAATATACTAAAATATACTTAATACACACCCAGACACGGAAACACCGATGTTCGTCACACAAATATTTGTCCCGAGTGGGAATCGAACCCACGACTCATGGAACCGTATGTAGGGAACCTGGGTCACTAACCACTGTTTTCACTATTAAAACCGACCAAGTGTGAGTCAGCAGACTTGGATAAGAGTTCAGTCCAATATTGTAAAAAAATACGAATACGGATGAACATGCAAGCGGAGTAGATTCCACAAAGAATCTATGTGGTAAAAACCAAACTAACTTGGTTAAGGTGACTTATTAATAAATAGTCATGTAAAAATCTGGTCCAAGAAAAAAAGGGTAATAACGACGTTATGATTTAAGTAGTTATGTTAATGCAATACATAGGAAAAAGAGACATTTCCAAACGCCAAACCGGTATTTATCGGTATTAAAATCATGTTGAACCCCCTACCCTAGCCATGTAGGAGGCTAAACAATATAATTTACTGCTAACCATTAACATATTATTCATCTGTCGGTGCGTAAGTATTACGTCCAACACAGAATTGCAGTTTATGACCAATTGTGTTGCGAAGATATGTACTTAACTATAGGCATTTTGTTAGGCCTGCTTTAAGACCAGGTAGCAGTATTAACCAACCGTATATAACATCTGATTAATTGATGGTTTTGTGGAAAGTTGAACTTGGTTTAAGAACTCGATCCTAACAGGTTTGCAAATTTGATTTTGATTTGTTAGTTTAATAAGCAAGTATTCGCTGGAAATTAACATAAAATTCCCGATAATTTTTAAGACTCTGAAATGGTTGACAAAGTTTTTAACATCTGTGCCAGCAACGAGAGACTTTGGGAAGCATTTTTTAATATACATACACCTACAAATGTCCAGCAAGTTCAATGTGATTATTTTAATTACCTTAACTTTTGTATGTATTATATAATTGACATGAAACAAACACTAACTGATAACCACATTTAGATCGGATAAGCCGTTGCACGAGTTTTAAATAAACCAGTCAGTCCAAAATTAACAGTTTTGGGTACTATTGCGTTGATAAAGGTCTCCAATATTATTTTTTTATCATGTATCATATATGTGCAGACTGCGATCCGTTACATTTATATGTGTAGGTATAGTTTTAGTTTTTCGAACTATAAAGTTTTATGTTTAATCAATCATTTACTCGAGTATTAAAACAAAACAGTGTTGATTTCGCAATTGACTCAATATCATTAGTTTTTCATGAATATACTAAAGAAGTAATCGGCTTGAAACAACAAATCGTGTGCTATCAATATCGTAACTTTGCATAAATCGAACACGTAACAATAAACGCTCCAATTAAGACCCGGCGGAGCACAAATTAATGAATTATTAATTTTTTTAAAAAAAGTACACACACGCAATTACAGCCCAATGAAATAAAAATAACAATACCAAAGTGCAGTTTTGACAAAACCATTTCATAACCCGTCCGTGTTACAGTTTAACGAGCCATGTGAATCGTAATTTTATGAAAATTGCTACATCTCTATTGTTTTACTTGTACACGAGTAGAATCATAAATTGCAGCTATTTCTGATGTTGGTATCATTTAGATGGTCGCATAGCGCAATATCGTGTGCTCTGAAATTCTAATGGCGATTTGTAGGCCGCACGGCCTAAATTACGATGCAACTTCCGATATTAAACGGCAACGTATTAATTTTGAGTTATTAGGTATCTCACCTTTACCTTTAACTGGCTCTGTGGTTAGTGACCCTGCCTACGGTTCCATCATCATCATCAGCATCTGGGACAAACAATCACGTGACATACATTTTTCGTGTCTGGGTATGAATATGTATTTATAAAAACGTTTATACATGTATGTATATCAGTCTGACGCCCATTACACAAGCTCTGTTTAGTTTGGGGTCAGATGACCGTGTGTAGAGATGTCCCAAATATTTATTTATTATTTCGTTATATTCTGTGTCCGGAATTAAATGACACAAACAAATTAGTAATTAGATAATAGGTATGACATGCATGACATCGTGTCGTGGCCACTGCCATTACGGCCATTCGTATGGTAATTGTACTAGTACATGCTAATGACTTTGAAAGTAGCGTTTATTATAGGTGGGTACTCATAATCAAAACGTAGAATAAAAAACGGCATATTGCGAGTTGCACTATGTTAAAAAAAAAACATTTATACATAGGTAGTATGGGAGCCCCAGTTTAATTTTAATTTAATTTTGTTTTTAGCTTTTGTTGATCATTATAGGTACCGTTTTTCAACTCCAAATATTCATTTCAAATCTATTTTATCAGTAAATACGTAATGTAAAGATAGGATCAATTAGCATACTAGGATAATTTTCTTGAAACTTTATCCAGATCAAATCATAGGTACAAACATCCACAGCAGTTTGAGATAATGCCTACTTGTAAATACTAATTGGTCAGAAATGTTTTAACAAGACAGCGGAACGAAGCGATGGCTTATTGAAACCTACATACTCTGAGGCGAGGAGAAATGGACCGAAAAAATTCGAAAGTTAGTTCCTTCCTTCTTTAGTAGGTAAGACTGTATTCTTTGTCATAGATACAATATCGCTCGATTATAAGCAGATTAATACACGAGTTCCATATGAATATAATTCTATTAATATATATGTATAAAGGTGAATACATACTATATATAAAACTATGCATTTTTACATAATGGTAATCTTAATCAGGGAGATAATCTCGGAAATCAAAAAGGTTTCCGATTAGTTGGCTTTTTTCGTGCTTCGATCGATTTTAGTCTTGATTAAGTAAAATTTAATTCAATATTGCGAATGTCGGTCAGTTAGTCTAATAATAAAAAAGATCATAAATCGTGGAAGATAATAAAACTAAATACCTATGTATAGATTTATTTCTGTTGCAAATCCTAAGTACGTTACATATTTTTATGCAACTATTGTGTTTTTTTTATTTAAAATAGCGAAATTCACTACAAAGGCCATGTTACGGCAGCTTAAGTTAACATAAGAAATTGAATAGGCAATAATCGTCTCCAACCTATAATTTGCTCAAGAGAAACCATTGTTTGCAGTAAACAATATTATTGCATAAAAACATTGTTTACCTGTGTAGAAAGTGCCGTAACCCATTGCCTGTTAGCTCTTGTTAATTAAACCGCGCCATTCATGAGGCACAAAACGATGCGCCGGCGCATCCATTACGCTTTCGCTTTCAATGGCCGCTATCGACTCTGATAGACACGACGTGGCCTTGGTAGGCATTTGCATACATCGTTGGTATTGATAATCGTATGGAGCGATAGTAGATCACTAGGTAGGTGTAATCAATTATTAACAGAAGTAATTTAAGCACGGCGCTGGAAATGTGTCTCGTATCTTATACCTATTTGAAAAAAAAACTCTTGATCCAAAAAAATCGAATTGTTTATTATAAGTATGTATATGTATAAATTTCCGTTTAAATTGAAATAGACTTAAGGGTTTGTTGCATTATTCTCCTTAATAGACGTAAAGATTTGATTAATTTGAATTCCGAGAAATAAAATAAAACATACGTGATTTTTCTGACCAACATCCATCCAATAAATTGTGTAGGTACATGAAAAAAAACGATTTCTTTTGTAAATACATAAAATAAATATTATAGTACAATCTTAGATTATCTTAGATTTTTACCCCTTTATAAATACGTATTCTATATCAAATAGAAGAGCCCTTCTTTTAAGGAATACTTCTATCGAAAGAAATGTATGTTAAGGGTTTACATTATTCTCCATAGACCGTAATCACTGTACTGCGGTTTGTCATGCAAACTTTATTTCTATAGTAACCGGTTTTATTTCATTCGCCTTTTCTAACTTAACTTTAAACCATATTTTTAGGCATTGACTTATTGAAACTGGTTTTAGGAAGTGCTTTCTTAAGAGTGTGAACTAACCCTGGGTATATAAGATTTTAGACTTTCGCGTTCCATTACACTAAAATTAGTCTTTATGGGTCTACACACGAAGGAGCTTTGCTTCGTTGAGGTTCGCTCGCGACCACGATTGGTGTAACCCAGTCGAAACGTCGGGCAGTAAGTAGCTATGTAATTTGCTACTTCTATTATCGCGTGTAGACCCATAAAGACTAATTTTAATCCTAGGTAGTCCTTGCAAAAATAAAAAAAATCGCTGTATGGAATATATTAAGAACATAATGTCATAATAACACATATTTACTAACAATAACAAACATTTTATCTTTTAGGGAAAAGGGTTACTAACAACACAATTATAACTATACTAGAGGACGCCCGCGACTTCGTCTGCGTAAAGTCTGTTGTTAGATGTATTTTGATTGTAGAACTTGACCGTGTGTTCCTGCTGTCCCCGCCAGCCTAATCCCCCCTCTATAAAAAGTATTAAAAAATTCAGTTTTCTAATCCATCCATCCATCCATACTCAATACTCAATACTTTATTGCTCACTCACAAACTTTCACGTTTATAATATTAGTAAGAATGGATATTTTCTCTTAATGTTTTTTTTTACGTTCATTTATAACGATACTGGAACTGTTGCAGCCTTTAATCTAGCGAGTAAATAGGTATAGGACCAATAAATCCCCGGTTCCCCGATTCATATGAGTATCTCTGTTAAGAAATTGTCAGTCGGCGGAGTCTGTAAGTTGGCGAATACACGCTCGTGCTTCAGACGACGATCCTGCGCCTGATCTCTTATCGTTCATGGCGGATTGCCATCGCGCCGAGCTAGCGATTGAGGGAACAGAGAGTGCACTTAAGTTAGCGCGCACACATGTGCCCTTATTTTAGGGATGAGAGCCATCCGCTCCCCTTCAAGTACGGTGATGATGACGAGGCTACTTCACGGCATCCAAGAAAGATCTTCCATGACCAGATAGGTCACACCTTGTAGAAAGATCAAATAGTACCCCTAATCGACGAGCCCGCATGAAGTGATCTCTGCCTACCTCTCTGGGAAAAAGGCGTGATACTATGTATGTATGAATCATCTTTATGTCAGTTAGGCAGTAGACATCTTTTCATCATCCAGAGGTGTCTCTTTTTGTGTGAATCCATTCAAATTTAGTCGAACCGCAGTGGAGACAGTGAAGAATGCGTAAGTGTACCACTGTCGCCCTACCACCAGCGGCTGAGAGGGAGGATCCCGGGGGGTTTAGCCGGTAGGAGTCCGGCATAACCACAGCACTCCCCGGCGCTGTGGTATCCATGAGGATTTCCCCGGCTGAAAAAAAAAGGTTAAAGAAACACTAGTGCACTATAAATGTCCTGCGCTGGTTTACAATGAGCTCGGCGGCCATGGTCGAAATCGGTCGGATACTTTATTTTACTATTGTGTCGTGTCGTCGCCGGAGCATCACTTTCTAGACTAATTGTCGTCGTCGCGGGCCCCAGTATTGTTCTCCGTGTTCCGTTTTGCGCAACGTCACGAACTCACGACTGAACGGCCTCGTATCTCTGACAGAGGCTTTACGACAAATCGATGATTAATGAACAGTCTGAATTTAACATTACTAGTACCTAGTTATTGTTTTTGTTCGAGGTTTATTAACAATTTTGGTAATTGCTAAAGTTTGGCGTTTATTGTGAGGTTATATCCTATTTATCGCAATTTTGTAAATTTGAAAATACTTCGTGTTAACGTATCTATAATATAGATTCATCCGTTTTAGTATTTTCAAATCTAGAGTTGTTCTTTATAGAATTCTAAACGTTTAAAAAAACGTGGCCCACTGTGCGCCAATGAAAAGCTAACATTAGTAACTATTAACGTCAATATAACAAGAGAACAAAGTTTAAGACCGTTAAATCAACTTAACAAAATTAATGAGTGGATCCGAGCTCTCGCGTGATGGATTGTCCCGTATCGATAAAATGAGCGGAAGAAACATCATAAATAGTCATTAAAGAAATCCGATGAATTTCATGAAACAAAAATACGGCATTTTTCCTTTTTGTTATCTTATTTTATTATTTCCGGGCTGGCGAACGAACACTATATTTTTTTTAAGTTTTGCGCTAACAGAATTTGTCATATCTGACCGCCATATATGAAATCGTTGGGACAGTGTTATCCCGATTAGACACGTCGGCAAACCTTTATTTAAATGTTAACTTAATAATGTAGCTACTAATAGAAAATACAAAACAATTTTCCGTTTTACTTGTATTTTTTGCAACTACATACTTACAACGTACAAAGTTCAAGCACATGCATTGGGTGCTGAGATAAGAAATGTCAGAAAAGTGACACTTCCTTTGAATACAAAGTAGGTTTATCTTTCAATGATAAGATGAAAATTTTACCACTGGAAATCTCAATCATTCATCTTAATCATGATACAATATCAAAATATTTCGAGGAATATATACGTTCAGAACATAATCATAAAGTATTTGTTTTGAATTGATTACGACATACACCACACCTATTTTATAGTTTTTAATTTTCCAAAGTTCTTTAAGACTGATTAGATAACTATCATTTATTGAAGCCATATATCATAGAGCGTTGTTTAATACATTATGATTGTGATATTGAAATAGACTTATTTACTATTTCAGTTACGTCTATTAATATGTCACTCACTCTTGACTCTATAACATCATTTATTAAAAAAATATATATATTAGTACAGTTATACAAAAATACAATTCTGCATTATTTTAGTGCGTTTTTGAAATCGTTTAAAACATAATATATTTGTTACCTAACTTAGGTATATTATCTACGCTTCGTCATTTTGTAAAATTTACGCAAGCATACAAGAGTCATTGTGCTAATTTTTAATCAAGTGCTTTTAAACAATAGCCAGATAAATTATTTGTTTGTAACATCCAATCATTGGCGTGCATGTAGGTGGCTGAGTAAAGTGCATCTGAGTCACGAATTGTACGAGCATTCTATACAGTGGTTTCTACCCACGCCTTAAGTTTAAAGCACTTATACCACACACGTGAAATTGTACATATCCTAGAAATAGACCCTTCGGTATATAACTTAAAACTTTGATGGTTACACACATTAGAAAACTGAAGTCCGGGATATTTGCAATGAATGAGCTCCCGATAATTCTGCACTGTTGCATGAACACCGGTCGGCAATAGGCGGTTCTTGAAGGGTCAAGTCTCGGACCGTGGAATATAATTGTAATCTAATGTAATATAAAAAAATACAATTATTTAAGGGCCTTGACACTCAGATAAACAGGAAGACA
Organism: Maruca vitrata; assembly: GCA_039566165.1. Taxonomy (NCBI): domain Eukaryota; kingdom Metazoa; phylum Arthropoda; class Insecta; order Lepidoptera; family Crambidae; genus Maruca; species Maruca vitrata. Next base: position 5,073,899 of record CM076925.1, read on the forward strand.
GACCAGAAACCTAACTGCTATTAGAAACTATATTTAACTTCACTTTAGATTCGAAACGACCAAGGTTATATTTATGAATGAATGTATAAACAAACAGTTACCGATCTGTTAGTTTTATTAATGACACTTTCTCTCAAGATTGAGCGTCGCATTTGTTACTGTTCAGTCGTCTGTTATTACTTTTTATTTTAAACAAGTAGTATCTGGAATAAAACTCAATATTACACCTATTAACTAAAGGGAGGTTCGTATTGTGAACATTTTTGATCTAGCTGGTTCTTAGCAAATACATAGTGTATTATTTATTTACATAGCCTAAACATTTCAACCTAATAATTAGCTAAGAAAGATAATATGTATAAGAAAGATAATACGAACGTGTAACTCAGATTCATCATCCTGGAAAAAGGTTAATGATCTCTACAATTTTAACATCTTACACGATACAAGTTAATTATACCTATACATTTTATAGGTCTACCACATTATTACCTCGGTATTCATGTACGTTAAAAATAGACCAGGATTAGAAAGGTTTATCCCACACTCACAAAAAACAATTCAAACACATGTAGATACATAGTATGCATCCTAAAACAACATTTCGACGACGAATAACGACTGTCTGTGCCCGGGTTTATTACATAACACTAATAAGTGTTTGACGGATTAATGGCAGAAAGCTTTTACGTCAGCCACAAACATTAACTTCCTTATTATTGGTTATTTCCTCTGTTTAATCTGCTGCATCACTTTCGAAATGTTCATGAGGGCTCATAACGAGTTATTCTAAATTGTTATTTATTTGCTATGCAAAAAATATATGTATATGAAAGAATTATACGAACTGTACTTACTCCCTATAATACTAACAAAATTATATCTCGGTCTAAGAGAATCGAATCTGTGTGTGTAGTTAATGAGACTTCATTTAATAAACATATATTAGGCAAACATTTATTGCAGTACAAAGAAGTATAATGGTATAATAAGATATACCGGTATAAGGGTAATCAAAATCCTATAATCAACGTGTTTTTTTTCTTTATGCCATTCGTGCGCGAGTAAGACCGCACCGCTTTTTACTTTTTTAACGTCACGTCGGCGACGGTCTACACTAATACATCGAATACACTGACATCGTTGGGTGACATAAATTTTGGTGCTTCCACTCCAAACGTTGCCAACTTCATGACTCAGTCGAGTCTAATCGATTCCGTCTGAACTGAGCTGCAAAGACAACGTAAAGTAGTAAAGTTCATGTCCTTTTTGATCAAGAGTGGGTGCCGCGACTGTAGACTTGAGTCAGAAAGCGCACGAGTCCAAATAAAGCGCGATTCAGAGAACGTTTTCAAGGCAGTGAGTCAGGAGGTTAGCAAAGACTAATTAATTGTGGACAAGCATAGATGGGGCACCGTGGCGCCCCCGTTACTCATTGATGTGACACAGTTTTGATTCCAAATTTAACTCAAATTTCATTGAATTGACTGCATTGTTTTGCGAGTGCAAAACAATTTCGTTCGCTCTGGGAAATGGAACAAAAATAGCAATTGTAACTTAGTGGTACGAAATGTCGTCTTCAAGGTATTCTTACGCGATATTTCTTGCTAACAAGGTCAAACATTTGGTTTTAAAAACGTTGATTACCATATTCATGTAATAATCATTTTTATAATATTATTTATTGCATTATTTGGTCAAATACCTACCTACATACTTTTATGAAATGAAATGAAATGAAATGAAATGAAAATGAAATGAAATGAAAATATTTATTTTAGAATACACAGATTCCATAAAATGTTAGTAGAATTTACTTAAAAACAAATTGAATAAAAATAAAAACAATGTTAGTAGGTAAAACCTGTACTAAATTATTGGGTTGGATATGGATGGACTTCCAGTGATGAATCATTGGACTGTCCATCTTGTCTGCAACCACCTTCAGGAGAGTGTTGGAGCTGTCCCGCACCCTCTCCCACAGGGAAGCCACTCGCTTGCACAAAACGGCATGGAACCCGTCCGTGTTACAGGAGGCGAACATTCCTGAGGCACTGCAGCGCCAGGGCAATCCCAACAACCCCCTAAAGGCGTTATTATACTGGACTCGCAGAGCACTGAAGGTTTTTTTGGTGTAACTACTCCAAAGGTTGCACATGTATAAAGTTTGACAGTACGCTTTAAAGAGAGTGATTTTAACTTCACTCGAGCAACGTGCAAACCTACGTGACAGCATATTACCTCTTACTGACAGTGCTCTACGCTCCCTCTCCATATCAGTGTCATCTTTTAGGTTATCTGTGACCCAGTGACCCAGATATTTAAATTTAGTAACGATCGGAAGAGGACACCCATCCAGTGTTATTGGCGGAAGTGGATAGGTTTTTGTGCCAGATTTAAATACCAATATCTCACTCTTTTTCACATTATACCTGAGTCCATGGGCCTCAGCATACCTTTCACAAATAGAAAGCATTAATTTTAATGCGTTGACTGAGGGGCTCAGCAGCACCATATCATCAGCATAACTAATATTATTAACGAAGTGGCCATCAACTGAACAACCTACCCCTGCGCTGCTGAGCTCCTCAATCAACCCATTCACATATATATTGAAAAGCGTGGGTGACGTTAACCCCCCCTGTCTCACGGCACACTTCATTTTATAGACATCTGAGTACTGCCCCGCCCATCTTACCACGTTGGTTTGATTATCGTACCAGTACTCAAATGTTTTAACCAATTCAGTCGGCAAATTCGTTTTACTGTGTAGTTTTTCCCACAATAAATCATACGACACAAGGTCAAATGCCTTTGATAGATCCAAGAAACATGCATACACTGGCGTATTCCTATCAGTGTAGTATTGAATCGTGTGCTTAAGGCATAGTATTGCTGACTTGGTGGATAGGCCAGAACGAAAACCAAACTGAGCGTCATGCAGATTTATATCCTGTGTTAAATGCTTGTTAAGTACACTGTCCAACACCTTAGCCAAAATAGTTGCCAGGGAAATTGGTCTGTAATTATTTCCATCAGAGACATCACCCGTCTTATTCTTGACTATGGGAACAACTATGGTCTTCATAAGTTTATCTGGTAAGTAATTGTGACGGATACAAAATGTGTATAACATGGCTAGTACTCTCGGGAGGTGAGGCCCCGCATGCTGCAAGTGTTCGACGCTTAGGCCATCGTGCCCTGGTGACTTACCTCTAGTCATTTGTCGAATGACTTTAGCAATTTCAGCTGATGTTATTTTTATGAGGTTTCCGTCAACACGATTCCTAGCCTCGGACACCCGCACACCTGCTGCCGTCACCCTGGGCTCTACTTTGAAGCGGTTCATGAAGTGATTAGCTATTTCAGTGGGCTCATTAACATTGTCAACACTTACTGTGGACACACCCTAGGGTTTAATTTGTTTGTGGATTTCCAAAACTGAAGAAAATTTTTAGTTTTATGATGAGAAGCAATTATATCCATTTTTACCTGGTCTTTATTATTTTGACAGAATTTAAGTTTTGATTTGAAGGCTTTTCTGGAACAACACATTTCATCGTAAATTCGGCCTGTCCTAGGCTTACCGTCCAAGCACCATTCCCGAAAGCAAAGCCTTGCCCTGTGGTGTGCCCTCCTAACATACTTATTCCATCCTGAGACAAAGCCAGCCCCACTTCGACGGTCTTTAATACAACAAGCAACAGAGGCTTCACTCAATATTGTAACTAAAGAATTATACATACTATCAATTATTTCTCTATGGGAAGTATTATTACATAGATTATCACAACAGAGTCGAAATTGCTCAGGAAAGTTAATCTTTCTCAATTTACTATTACAAAGATTATAATATTTAATTTTTGCGATTTTTCGCGTTGTCCCCAGATTACCCCTTTTAAATCGGTATTACATTCTTCTATGTTTTTATCCATAGATTTCGGTATACATTTATTAAGATTACATACTATTTCAAGAGGAACATGATCAGACCAAAATACATCATAGTGAATTTTAGCACTTACAATCGTTTGTCTAGCCGCTAGCGAGGTCACACAATGGTCCAGCCACCGTCTACATCCGCGGCTGCCACTCACATAAGTAGACGGATCGGCCGGCAAACTCTCTGTGTCTGCTAGACTTAGCTCTTGTTTAGGACACAACTTCCTTAGTTCGTTGAAAAAGGGCGCGCCATGGTGTGCATTAAAATCGCCCAACAAGTACACTAGAACCACATTACCATTATCAATAATCGCATACATTTCACATAAACATTCCGTAAATTCTATTAAATTTCCACGCACAACAGTAGGCATATACACGGAAAACACTATCATGTAACTGTTATTCACACGTATCTTAATCGCTAACAGTCGAACACTCTTACACTTGATTATAGAAACGCACGGAAACCGATCCTTTCGCCACAGTAAAGCGACACCCCCGTACGGACGACCACGCAGAAGTCCCGTCGACAGGTCCACCGCTGTGTTTCCGGCGTACGCAAAGTTATTATCGATGGTTCCCAATAACGGAATCCCAATAACCAATAATTATTCTGTATTTTTTTATATAAAGTAGCAGCGGTCGTTCGTCACAAATCTTTAGACCCAATACAAATATTTTAGATACCTACAGTATCCAATATCGTTTAGACTTATAATGACTGATGAAATTAGGTAATTATTTTTAGATGGATGGACAGTCTTGCTTCGTATAACCTCATAGTGGCTCAGTTCGCCTAATAACTTTGAACAAAAATCGGTTTTAAAAATGAGTAGTAATTAATTTTTAAGTCACTTATGGATTACAAGCTCAAAATAACTTAGCCCCCTTGGTTGTTCGCTCGTTAATCTAAGGTTATTTCAACGTATGACTAAGGGCTATTTGTGGCGTGAGACTGTAGCCGGACCGGGTATGGATGTATCTACATATTTTTTTAAAATAAGACTTTAGCAGGATACTTTATAAAGTTGTAACCGACTTTAATTAATTGATTAACACAGACAATATCATTTTATTCACTTTTTTTTGTCAACAACTTGGTTTAACATAACATTAATATAATGTTAAATGTGATGTAAGAAATTTTGTTTGACACAAGAATTCATTTATGAAAAAAAAATCCGCTCGATGCATTTACTTATTCTATAATAGAGTAATTTCTTATATTTTTATGTGAAAAGACCGAGCTACTGCCTATTATTAGCCACTAATATCTCAGATAAAATTACTTGCCCAAACAGCGAAAAGACAACACAAATGTACCTCGAACATTGACTTCACGATAACGGATGTTGTTCTATAACAATTAGGCGTTCAAAATTCAAACTTCCAGTCACTTCCTTGCAGTTTTTGTCTCATTAGCTAGTTCTACGGATGGGTGCCCGTCGCCAAAAAAGCAGACGGCTAAGGAACTCGACTGTCGTGTGAATGGGCGAGGTCGCCCGGAACGGTCCCTAGGACTACAATGGGCGAAGACGCGACGACAATGGACTCTTGTACTTGTTTGTACACGCAATTAAAGAGAAAACAGCATGGCACGTCTGAATGGACAGCGTAACATTTTTAAAACTAGCGATAAACGAACTTTGAGGATGAAACTCGCGTATAATCTTATTTGGAGACCCAACGTTCCGAACTCTCTTACAAGCGGGGCAATGGATGGCTCTTGCAACGTAGTTGCGATATTTGTTATACCACTTTATAAATTCAGCAACGACGAAACACCAGTTTCTCAATGGCATCCGCATAAAAAGGAATAGAAATTATACTAAGTTTAATTATATTAAGTTCTTAAAACAGCAACATCCACTTTAATATCTGCAAAACTTGAAAGAGACGAACATTACTTAAGCGGTTACTTCACTGTAGCGCACTACACTGTGTGTACTATTTAATACTCAAAGTCGGCCGACCAAATGGTGCAAATAATCTGCAACTGGGTGAATAACGGCAACTGTTACAATTTAGCAGTAGCCACTAGGTTAGCGTTCACATGTCGATGTATGTTAACACGCCAACCGCGGAATTCCGCCTTCCATCCAACCACTGAGTAACGCATTTACAGACAAAGAAACTGCACGAAATGGGGACGTATTACGACCATCTTAATTCCAGTCAGTTTAAAAGTAGGCATCGGTAGCTATATGATTAAAAACTGTTATAACTATACTTATTTTTGAAATTTACATAGATAATGGAGGGGTTATATCAGTAACTGCCTCGTTGGTCTATTGGTAGCTAGTGCTGCGTTAGGACCGAGAGGTCCCCGGTTCGAGTCCGGGGTCGGGCAAAATTTGTGTGAGTTTTTCTGTATTGAAATTACTCAGTCCGGAGTTAGGAAGTTGGCAGTTGAACTCCCGTGCCTCGGAAAGCACGTTAAGCCGGTGGGCCTGCGCCCGATCTCTCATCGGTCGTGTCGGATTGCCGTCTCACCGAACTATGAGAGTAAGGGAACAGAGAGTGCACTTGTGTTTGCGCGTACACTTGTGCACTATAATATGTCCTGCGCACTTGGCTGATCACAATTGAGATCGGCCGCCATGGCTGAAATCGGTCGGACGCCTTATATATCAGTCGGTATGATTCCACAAGCATAGCGCACAACTAAGTGTAGGTACCAGAAATAAGAAGTGAGTCAATGCCCATCCTTAAGCTGACTGGAATTAAGAGGTCGTAATACGCCCCTGTACTGTAATGTACCAATTTCCAAACATACGTGTTTCTTGACAGACTCGATGGCGCATTGCCCGAAATGTCTGTGTTTTGATTTTTGATTACTCTTAGTACATTTTTATATTCAGTCAGGCTTACATTTTGCCCCAATCTTTATAGTAAATATTGATGGAGTGGTCAGCGGATCCAGCTTGCTTAGAGGATACCTATTTATCTTCAGCAATAAAGAATGTCATGAATAGTGTGACATATATTCTAAATCTTGAGATACTCTGTGATACCCACTAATGGTCCAAGATCCCAGAGCCGCCAGACATCACTTATTTTCTAATGGACAAAATATATACGATTGAGTAGTGGTGGGGTGTACTATCATCATATGACTAGTTGCTACCTTGACCAGACGGCCATTTTTCAGATTTCAACCAATCAAGGTAAACAGAAACACTGCTCATCTCACTTGAATTCTGATGGCTGATTTTAACATATATTTCACACAATATCATTAAAAATCAGGATTCATTACTCCCAGACACATGCGGTCGGCGGTTTTACCTTGCAGACTAGGGTTCATTCCGGGAATTCTCGAGCCGAGAATTCCCGGGAAAATCGTTGGGCTTTGTTCCCGGGAAATCAAGCTCGAGAAAAGTCGAGAACTCGAGAAATCATTTTTCTATGTAGAAATTAAATCACTATTTGCTATGTTGCGTGGCGGCGTGGGCCAAAGCACAACGGCACCCTTTGAACTCGCTGCAAGCGCTCTGCGGCGTCATTTTTACACGTTCGTTCGTGTTTCGACTCTAGCCAAGTATATTTTACTTAGTGAGTGTTTCACAGATTATGCGATAAATTGAAATTTAAAAGTTTCATTGACACATCATGACTTTATTATTCATATTATTTTTATCAATAATATCTGAATATGATCTTCAATTTTACTAGGTACGAGTACCTATCATGTTCTTTTCTATTATTTTTTAGTCATACTTTATCGAATAAAATAACGAATAGTCCAGTCATTATAGTAAGTTCACCTCGGAATTCGAAATACCCAGCTGTAAGTCTGTAAATACTTGTATATTGACACCCTAAAAGTGGTCTCAAAACCTACATATGGTAGGGTGTACGCGACTATTAAATTTTCAAGGTCAAATGTCACAAATATCAGTTTTATGAACTTTTGAGCGAAACGGGAAGTTTAATCATAAAAGGAGAAAATTACTTATCATCTATTTATCTATAAAAATTGTCTCTCTTTGTATTATAAGTCTTTCGCGTTTCAGTACATTAAAACTGCTAATTATGGGTCAAAAAGTACGAAATAACCAATTATTATAATTTCTGTTTGAAGTATAACTGAAAAAAAAAACATTTTAAAAATGTTAACTGTCCATCTAACTCTGTTATGAAGGTGAAGATCCATATTAACCAAATAATGAAAAGCAGAAATCTTAAATCTTCGGAATACTGAAAACAAGACAAAACAATTATTTAACTAGCCTTTCATATAAACAACGTGTTCCTCACGTATAAAAGGTGTCGTCTGGAATAGGTTTACTGGGGTAACCACGTTAAAAACCGGCCAAGTGTGAGAAAAAAAAACATTGGTTTTAAGCTTTTTCTGGTATTAGATGTTTTAGAAGCTACTGAAATACATCAGTCGTGAAAATTTTAACTGTCTAGCACAATCGCATGTAGACCTGGAAGCTTTTGAAAATACAACTTTTTCAACTATTTGCATCGCTGTATCTCTGAAATGGTGAATCTTAGGACTAAAACGTATAGACAATTTTCATAGATAAATATGATAAGTAATTTTCTCCTACACACCTTTATGATAAAACTTCCCGTTTCGCTCAAAAGTGCTTAAAACTGCTATTTGTGACATTTGACCTTAAAAATTTAATAGTTGCGTACAGCCTACCATATGTAGGTTTTGAGACCACTTTTAGGGTGTCAATATCCAAGTATTTACAGACTTATAGCTGGGTATCTCGAATTCCGAGATTCTTACCTAATTTAAGCTTAAATGACTGGACTATAACTGTACTTAGACTAATTATATTTCCTATTTTTCTAAAACAACAACACACAAGCTTAGTTTTAAATTATTCTGATATGTTTTTCTTATGTAGGTAATTTGAAATTAATTAATGTGTGATTTCAAATATGTTACACGAATATTGCCAGTTGTGTTGTGTGTGTATAACATATTAATCCTAGGACGTTATTGGAACCAAATAATATGAGAAAACGTACGTGAATGTCAATTTCTCGACAACCCGAGAAGACCCGAGAAATTAGCCTCGAGAATTCTCGAGACCCGAGAATTTGAAAACCTCGAGAAATCATGAACCCTATTACAGACGCTTTAAAGCTATGAAAAAATTTTACTTTTACTTATTTTCTGATGCTTGATTTTTATATATGTTATTCAAACAACTAAAAAGTGCTCATCTGACCGCAATAATTATAGAATTGTACCTTACAAACTATTTTATTAGAAAAACTTAACTAAATTCAATTTAAAAAAAAAAATCTAAAACAGTTGGGTCTGGTGAATGTTTGGCCCCTTGGATCGGTCTGTCCGTTTGCAAAACGTTTTAAAATAGTTGTTTGAATAACATATATAAAAATCAAGCATCACAAAATAAGTAAAATTAAGTAAAAGTAAAATTTTTTCATAGCTTTAAAGCGTCTGTAAGGTAAAACCGCCGACCGCATGTGCCTGGGAGTAATAAAACCTGATTTTTAATGATATTGTGTGAAATATATGTTAAAATCAGCCATCAGAATTTAAGTGAGGTGAGCAGTGTTTCTATGTACCTTGATTGGTTGATATCTGAAAAATGGCCGTCTGGTCAAGGTAGCAACTAGTCATATGATGATAGTACACCCCAGCACTACTCAATCGTATATATTTTGTCCATTAGAAAATAAGTGATGTCTGGCGGCTCTGGGATCTTCCTCTATAAAGCAGGTAATACAAAACCAAAAATACTACTTATACTACTACGTTCCTTCCCATAGCTTTTTTTCTGTGCAGTATAAATCCCCTCACGATCTTTAAATAACAAAATAGTTATCTGCAATTTGCAAAATAACGCTAAGTGTTTACTTACATGCAAGCCTAGGATAATTATGTTGACTCACAGTCCGTATCACGGTCAGTAAGAATGTATATTATATATTGGTATGTGCATATATACCTATATACACACTTCCGACTCGTGCAACTGTGTAACTCGATAGCAAAGTTAAATATTATATGCTTAGTTGTGAACATCAATAAACAATCAATATATAGCCGAAGATTGGAAAATTTGTTCGACTTCCGTCAAATGGTTCAACGTGTTAAAATGACAGAAAAAAAAATCTGCTTTCAAGCAATGCAGTATACAGTAATACAGGAAGAACAAGTTACATGAACATGGAGCTATCTTTGTAGATAAGACAATTGCAATAGTAAGGGAAGACCCTGATCTTCTATATTATTTGTCATTGTTGTCCATGAGGTGTATTGATCAATAAATTAAATTCAACAATTCAATTAACGAACGTAACAAATAAGCTATTTAAAAAATGTGCTTAATTTCAAAATGCATTAATGAAAAAAAATGTCGCCTAGAAAATAAACAGTAGATAGCCCATAGGATTTTAGAAACTACATAGAACGTAAAGCCAAGAAAAATGTAACCACGGTGCGTACATGAATTAATCAGTGTTGTTGAGTCACAAGTACTTAGCACGTTTGTAAGATGCCACGGAGATAATAGTCACACAGAAAAAATAGCAAAGTACGTACATCGGCTAAGGTCACAAAAACACATGTTTTGTTTCTGACAGTCCATTTAATCTGCGCTATACTTACTTCGTATGCGTAATACAGTTCTGTGGTAAAGTGGTTCGGAAAATACCTACTTTATTGAGATGCAGGAACTAAAGGCATGATATCAGTCGTTAGTGAAATAAAGCTACTGTTGAGGATATCAATTTGCGTCACATGGTGATTGCAAGAGCGTATTTTGGAAAATTTATTGGTTATTTCAGGCGGTGAAAGTTTCAGCAGCATAATGCGGGTGGTTGCACAATAAAGGGAATACACTTGTTCATTATGTTGCACGTATTTAGTCTATTTAATGAACCTATGCATTGTACTTAACTTAGGTTCACAAAACAATTAGAAAGATTTCTCGCGAATTCACTTAAGTTTTAGTTCTAACCTTTTGAAACATTTCAATACAAATTAGTTTTTGTAACCACTATCATTTTATTAAGTTGTCTCAACTGCCATGCTATTAATATTTCTAAGTGTAGGTACAGAAACAGAGTGTCATCGACGGTTTGAAGTTTTAACAGACTTAACAGTCAGATCGGAATGTATCGTCGTGTCGTTTAAAATTTATTTCAAGAACTGAATCAGTTGTAACCTCACAAGCATTGCGCTTAAGGGCATATTTACTTGCGAGCAATTCTTTGTTAACTTAATTATACCTTTGGGTCCTGGTTTATCGTCGTGGTTCCATGCATCCAGAGGTCGTCGATCCAGGATGGGAGCAGCATCGTCGGTTATTTTTGGCGTCGCCAAATTTTGTTGATTCAGATGGCTAACATAAGTTAATTCGTAAGTCCGAGCGAGTATTTAATGTAAGCGTCGCGTCACATTAAATCATTTTGTAATTGTGTGCTGACTTATGTTTTTATTGTTTGTATTTAAATATTAATCAGCATGTGTATTAATTCATTGTTGTGAACCTTTGGTTAAGACTACTCAATTCGGATTTGAAATACCTACTTAAATCTCTTGAAATGTAAAATATTTTGTAGTTTTATAATAGGTATACGGATTCCTCCGTACCCATTATAACAGGCTGTTACCCAACAAGATTTACAGATTTTTTATGGATTTCATTGTACAGCTCAACATAAAGTTATAGGTACTACGCGGTGTGACTCCAGTAAGTGAGTACCCAACTTAATATTATTTAAGTATGTACTTGCAAAACAGCTTTTGGGTGTTAAAATATGCAGAGCGATGTTTGAGCGACGACCGGTCGCGGTATGTCGACTTCAAACATTTAACTTGCGTTGTTGACTGTACTACACTGATCTAAATCAATCAAGCACTTCGCTCTGAGAAGGTACCGTTATCCAGGTCATCTGTACACTGTCAAAACTTATCGCCATTGTGCGAGGTGTACATTTTTTGCTAATTTCATAACGGAGTATCTACCCACACATGGACTGTAGGGCTGTCATGGATCAAAGATCTGTCAAATGTGGGTAGTTCTATCTATCTTCAGCCCCGGATATTCGATTTTTTTGTGCCAGGGCAAAACCTTGATAGTAGCACCCCTAGGGAGCAGGGGGTGCTTTCTGCTGCTGCTATGAAAATAGTTTTTATTTGTTCCATATTTCTAATTCTTCTCCGTAAGGATTTGGCGCCCCCATGAAAATGCCGCCCGTAGCAAGTGCACCCCTTAGATCCGGGCCTGTCTATCTTGCAAATCGAGATTGTACTGTTATCTACATGGCTTATAATAATAATGACAATCAGACGATCGTATCTGGTTAAGTGCCCCTGGTCACTTGTAGAACAGGTTGGGAACAAATAATGCTAATTGCATTGTCCAAACGAGATTGTTTCTATCAAAATATGATTTTTTGTAGGTTTACTTTGGTGGATCAATTCTACAGTAACCAAATGTTTAAAACTGGTCGAGTGTGTGTTGTAAATATTATTATTTAGTAAAATAAATTGATTAAGAACCCACAATTATTACTTCGTCCGCGTAGAGACGTTTAACGGGTAAAACATTACTTCCTTATAGCGCAGTCGGTTAAAAAGTAGCCTATATCCTTTCCTAGGCTCTGGACTATATCAGTATCAAATTACATTTAAATCGGTTCGGTACTCTATGCGTGAAAGCGTAACAGACATACAGAGTTACTTTCGGATTTATAATATTAGTAAGGATATTCAGTAGATAAGGTGTACAATGTACACAGTACCACTATTCTTTGCGTGGTTTTGTATTACAAGGTGAACATAAAAAAGGTATCATTCAGTACCTGTAGAGATGCACAACCCTAGGTATATTATATATAATACCGACCGCAAAATCGGTAGCCGAACATAGATATTGTTTTATTATACAGTTAGGTACAACAGAGCCAGTCGAAGTACAATTTGATGTATGAACTCAATTTCAAGATATCTAATGAAAGAGTCAGGCATGCAGGCTGAAAGAGAAAGCTTTCAATGTATTCGTTACTTTCCTATAGCGAACTTGTCCTCGATAGACATACAGGTCAAGACAAAAAATAGACGAACATCTACAAAACTGATTAAATAAATTTTAGAACAATGATATTATAATAAGCAAGAGGCAGATATATTATAATAAAATTTGTCAGTGGCCCAATGGTTAAGGTCTTTGTTTGTCGTGCGAGAGGTCGCCAGTTCATAACTCCGCCACGTAGGTACCACTGTGTTTTTCAAATTTTAAATTCATTTTACGTTACCGTGAAGGAAAATATCGTGAGGAAACCTACGAAGAAATTATTAGGTTGTGTAGTCAACCAACCCGCACTTGGCTAGCGTGGTTGAGGCCTTATCGCCCTAGTTTAGGGTAGGCCCGTGCCCCAGAAGTGGGAAGGAACGTATATGGGCTGAAGATGATACTACCTATATGAATTGTGCATAATGTGCATACAACACCGTTGGATTTAATATTAAACCTAAATCTATAAAATAGCAACTTTAGGTAACGTTATATTTTACCCAAAAAAGAATATTCTTAAATTATTGGATATTATTACATTGACATTTTATATCCTTAATCATTTAGTGGTTATGGACTCGTGTTAGCTCGAAAGTCCTTTCTTTTAACACCTTTTAATGTTAGTCACCCTTAACACTGGGGTGTATTACCTCCTAATTCCAGTCAGTTTAAGAATAGGAAATGTTATAACTTACAAAAACTTATAAACTAACTTATAAATTTACATAGTTGATGGACGGGTTATATCAGTATGTACGATTCCACAACCACTAATTTTAACATACAACTAATTGTACTAAAACACGAAGATAGTCAATGCCCATTGATAAACTGACGGGAATTAAAACGTAATAAGCCCCCAGATATTGTTGTGTATTATTGGATAGTGCATTCTACCGTTTTTTAGCTATTGGCAAAGACATAAATGACCGTTACATACAGTACAGTGAAATAATCAAGCGGCTGTGTGCTACATTGCCTTGACCAATCGTCGAATGGTACCGATACATAAAAATTACGAAATATAGGTCGTCTAATTGGGCCAAATGCTTCACTGTACAGAATTAATTGTTCCCGTCCCCCTGGCCTATTGAGGGACCAGTTGATGACGTCACTGATTCGATTATTCGATGCCTAACCCCTTTACCGCCTTCAATTGTAAGTGACCTATTTAATCCTCACTTTTCGCATTACAGGGTTGGCAATTTGGTGTCAGAAACTGGAGGGTATATTATGTATGTATATAAATACATATTTACAAAAGTTCGTGAAAGCTTTATTAGCATTTAAAATAGGTATATCCATCTAAAATAAACTATGCGAAACAGTATTCCAGACCGTGGTTTTTCAGCTAAGTTGTCTGATAGGTAAGCTAATTTATAGCTTAAGTTAGCCTAAATAGTCGAATTCGAAACGATGTGATGGCTTAGCGATTTACTGTTATAGGATTTAATAGCCTACGTAACCTAATAAATAATTTTCAATACACACGTACTATCGGCAACGCTGGCGGTAGTACACTTTTCAAATAGATTTCTTTAAACGCCAATAGCCCCGCCCACTGGCCAATAGAAGAGCACTTAAAGAAAATCTGTCAAAATCCAAGCAAAAACGTTCCAATAGTAGGAGAGCTAGCAAGAATTTTTTGGTAGATATTTGAGGCAAGCTGAAAACTTATCCTGAACCTCTCCTATTATATCCCAGCACGACACTGCAGACCTGGCTGGTGAGTAGCGGGGCTAAAGCAAACCCCCAAAAATATTTTTCATCTTTTTATTTATAACTAAAAAATAAGACTCACGTTGTAAGACAAATTATTTCGATGGAACTTCTACCTGTCAGGTGAACTGACAAAGTATATTTTTTTAATTATAAAATATATTTTAAAATAAGAAAAATTGGGGTTTGGTTTAGCCCCGGTACTCAGCCAGGTCTGCGGTTTTGTGTTGAGTTATAATATTAAAGGTATAGGACAAGTTTTCAGCTTGCCTCATATACCTACCGAAAAATTCTTGCAGGCTCTCGGACCACAATTTTGGCGGGGCTTGCTTTGACAGACGTATAAGCGCCAAGCGATTTTCACCTTATAGGTGGTCGACCGCCAAATACTCCGATAGTACATACCATTTTTTTTGTTATATTTATGACTTTTCAATGTTGGCACCTTTGCATAAGTGTAATGGTCTAGCTTAATTATTACCCATGTTAAAATTTGATAGATGATAGATACATTAGCCGCTGCTGATTAATGGAATATTACAGTTAACAGTATCTTAAGATAAAACTTTTTACTTTTTTATAATTAGCTATAGAGGGCAGTCGATACCTACAAGGTAACCGATTCAATTACCGTAAGTAACTTACGGTACTTTCGGTCAATATTCGCTATTATTAAGGTCACCATAATATCATTAGTAGTTTATGATCTAACCAACCCAGCATGGATAATTAAAATGCTTTTCGGAGGTCATACATGATTGAATACCTCTTTAAACTCATTTCATAACATGAAAATCACGTTCAGTAGTGTATTCACATGCTTAGACGTCTTTACATAACTGTCAAAAATGTCCCGTAAAGGCATAATAATAATTCTAGTATAGGATACTTTTGAAAAATATTTATGTATGAAGTGTCGCTAAATATAACCATACTATATTTTTAGCGATACTCTATCATGTCGAAATGTGTTGGTGGTGAAAGGATATTCACTTAGGATTTTAAAGATAAGATAAGATAAAATTTTATTTGCTTCAAATGTGGTACAAAAGATCTTAAAATAAACATGGATTCACACCAAAACCAAAAGTAAAAGTTATGCCATTCGGTTTTTACCCTATTATGGTCACCAAGAATGAACTCTCTATGTATCTCTATAACTGCAAACCGAATACGCTCGTATTTCACGAACACAAGTGACTAACCGGAGGCAACCCTACCGATTTCTCTTTACTGACAAGACACCGCAATGTTTAAAAACAGCTGTCCCTTCTACCGGTTTTACAAAGGACGTTTTATATTTTTAAAAAAACTATTGTCTGTGACTTTCACGTTAACTATCACTCCTTTATTATACTTACACAATCTTTTCCTGTTTAGCGAAAGGGCCAATAGTTCGGGGTTGTGTTAAAAAAATACACAATTCGATTTCGATATTTGGAATGTAATATTTACATAAAGAAATAAAAATGTATTTCTCCAATAAATTTAACATCTCTGTATTTTAATTTCTTGTTCATGATCTGTCCCTGAAGATTTTAATTTACATCAGCATGTAAATCTTTTTTAAATTTTAGTTTGTCTGTGACAGGATTTTACTAATTATCATTTAAATTGTTAAAGCACCATTTTACTTACCGTAACTGTGTATGGTTTATGACAATTGTTATTTTTCTTTATACATAAGTGTTCATTCCGGGCATGAACATCTGGGCATTGGATGCTGTTATTTATTTTCTTTCATGATCTCACGTCGATCCGAGACTGCACAGCGTTCACCGGCTCAAGTACCCTTCTAAAGCCGAGTTCATGGTCTTTGTCTTTATTAAATATCTGACATTTAAAGTGTGCAAATGCCATCGGATATTAGGCCCTATGGCTCGATTATAGTGATGTGCTCACACGATGCAGTAGTATTTCAATATTAAGATAATGACGTGTGTAGATTATAGTCTGTATGGTCATCATCAAATCAGACGAAAGACGTCCACTTCTGGACTTAGACCTTACTAAATGATATGTACCTACAGTAAGACAGTACCTACATACTTTTAAATACGCTGGTAGTGCTGGTGCTCTTAAAATAAGCTAGCGTATTTTTAAAAGTTCCATTGACTGATTCCGTGGAACAGTGGTCAGTGACTCAACTTCACTACCTACGGTTCCAAGAGTCGTGGGATCGATTCCCACCCGGGACAAATTAGACAAATAGAAGATCGGTGTTTGTTCCGTGTCTGGGTGTATTATTAAATATATTTGTGTTTCCACTGTTGATTCTGATATCCGTAATACAAGAGCTTACCACGGTATCAGATCAATGTAACTGTGTGATTTTGTGTAATATTATTTATTATATTGATGAATAGCGACCCGCCCTCGCTTCGCTTCGGGGATATCTCTATCTCTATGTAATATATTTTAACCCCGTAAGAGAAATCTATTTTTTACTAAAAAAAGCCATGACATGGGATAGTGTAGCTTTCCAACAGTGAAAGATTTTTTCAAATCGGTGCAGTAGTTTCGGAGCCTATTCGAAACAAACAAACCTTTTCTTTATAATATTATTATATTACATATTACATTGACTCCCCGTACCCCAGTGACGCTTACATGGAGCCTACAACGCATGCTTTTCTAATACTTGCATTTTTAAACTCGTGATATCTTCCGAATTAAATGTCTGAATTGAATAATTCAAAAAGTTATAAAAGGTATTGAAGCCGTCTTGAATATAAAGTAACTTATTTTTTAAGGATTAATACCAAGGTACAAATAAAGAGCCCTTTCAAGCGGCGGCATATAAATTAAATTTTTAGAATAAAAAACCGCTTGCTGTGACATAACTATAATATTTAGACATATGCTATCGCGACACTTTTTGTAGATAATGATGAGTTCTGCAAAGTCTTAGTAAATGGTTTTGTTCTATCTTCAATAGTTTTCGCAGCGCAGGCGACGTAAGGAATTTTTCAGGTCTATTTTTTACACCTTGGGTTACATTATTGGAGTTTTAGTAAGGATCCCTAATTTTTTTAAAAATATAATATAGCCTATGTTACTTCTGAATAATGCAGCTTTCTAATGGTGAAAAAATTATTGCAATCGGTCCAGTAGTTTTTGAGTTTATTCATAACAAACATACAAAAATACAAATCTTTCCTCTTTATAATATTAGTATAGATATAGATATAGAAGTATAGACTAGCTGATGGTAATTTCTGGTATGTTCCTACGGTTAGCAATAATAGTGTTAACTATCGCTGCAATACACAGTTACTTAGACAAAGATAGTACAATCAATAGTACAATCACAGTCCAGAGATGTTACTCCTTAATAAATATATATAATAAATAAATATTTCACAACATCACATACATTGATCTGATCCCGTGGTAAGTAGCTTAAGCACTTGTGTTACAGGTATCAGAATCAACAGTGGATACACAAATATACTTAAATATATTTAATAATACACCCAGACACGGAACAAACACCGATGTTCGTCACACAAATATTTGTCCCGAGTGGGAATCGAACCCACGACTCTTGGAACCGTAGGTAGTAAACCTGGGCCACTAACCACTGTTCCACCGAGCCAGTCATAGATAAGATAATATTACGGATGATGGTGGGTGTGTTACGAATTTAGATTATTATTGGTATCGTCATATTCTCCATACCAAGTTAGATGACACTGGCAATATCTAATACGTGGAGAAGTGCAAAAAGAGAAATTACTCAGTCCCATGTGTTTAAGGGCTGATATAAAAACGATGATAGTTCCAGTTTGAGATGGTAGCAACACAATGACGACGTGTACTATCGATGATATTGAGCCACGTACATTTGGCAACACTCAGACATTAGGTACTTACCTACTGAACCGCCACTGAGAAGCACGTTTGCCGATAAATCAAACTATCACGAAATACAATGACCTTGCACCTGCGTCCGTGCCGATAACATTTCCAATTGGCCAGCTGATTTTTGCTTTGCCAGTTTATGCTTGAAAGCGTTTACGATTTTCCCATTGACAAGCATATCAAAAATACTCTATTGCTTACAGGAAGTTTATCTGCACTAGACAGGCAATACAGTAATATAATTTTAGGGGTGAGACCCACCCTCTCCCCCGCAAGCCCAGTGATGTTGACAAGGCTACTCCAAGCCATCACCGTAAGTCAGTTAGGAAAAAAAAAGTAATATTATTATTTAACTACAGGAATGCCGATTCTGTTGTGAAGACTCGTCAAAAGAGATGTATGTTCTAGCTTATTACAGTATTTTTTTTCTACACTTCCGATTTTACAAAGAAAAAAATTGTCTAAGTGTTTTTTTTTTCAAATTATATAGACAGTTTATGAAATCTCACATATAGTTTATTATTACCTGATAATCGTACTGCTCATACCATCAAAGAATAATTCAATAGCTTGACTGATTCTATCTACCACGTAGGATTCGAATGTCTTGTTATTATTAGGTACAATAGAGCGATTGGCGTCTGACCTTAACAGGGGACCCAGAACAAACGGAGTGTAGTGTGCATTCAGTACCTATAGAATATTAGTGTCGTGACAAAATTGCATAAAGGTATAAAAGCGAAGACCCTGAAAGTGTATAAAAACATAAAAAAGATGTTTTTTTTTCAGAATTTAAACAGTTTCATTGACATGTAGTTGTAAGTATTTTGCAATAGTCCGTTTTTACAAAAAAAAGTGTGTGTAACTTCAAGGATGTTATACCTTTCGTAATTTTGTCGGTATTGACAATATTGTGATAGTATTGAATAAGCAGTATAATACCTAATCATAAAATGAGGTCTTGTATGACACGAAACCACATCGTCATACCTATTTACCTACCTAATCACTGTGCTTTTGTGGTCAGTCGGCGGTGTCGCACTACATAATAAGCGAATGTAGAAATATTATAGACATTATTATTTGATCCAACAAATAAACATATATCTATTTTCTCTAATATCGTTAATTTATTGTAGAAATACCAGCCAGTCAGGGGATACCAGTCACAACTATCTGTCCGGTGGTTGGTGAACGGTATACGGGTAAGCGACCCCGGCTGCTCGAGCTACTATCGACTCAGTCCAAATCATCCGAGGCGATAGTATCCTTCCTCCCCTTTTCCTTCCCCCGTCATATACCTATCCTTGCTACTCGTGGGAACGCAATGATCTTGTTAAAACAATGCACAAGGCAGAATGGCGGCGACGTGGTCCACAACCCGTCACGTCACGTTTCCCACAGAGGTGAAAAGTGGATCGCTGGAAGTGATCTCTGCCTATCCCTCTGGGAAAAAGCCGTGATTGTATGTATTGTAGAAATAGAATTATTTTAAGGTTTTTTTAATATTTAAGGGAGTTGGTTTGAACGCGCTAATCTCAGTCACTACTGATCCGAATTGAAAAAGTATTTTTGAGTTGGATAGATTTATCGAGGAAGGCTTTAAGCTAAATAAATAACATTAGGCTGCGATATTGGTTGGCCTGATGTTATTTACCCTGAAACGGAAAGCTGGAGCGAACAAACGTGTAAAAAGGAAATGTGTAAAAAGCGGGGGAAACGCGGACGAAGTCGCTGGCACGCTAGTAGCTAGCTAGTAACTAAGACGTTGAAAAGTGCAAAAACAGAAATTACTCAGTACCATGTATTTAAGGACTGATATAAAAACGATGATAGCTAAAGCTAATGCTATCTAACAAAAAATTGTAAACAATAAAACCGCCCTCAAAAACACGACTCACTAAAAATTACAAAATAATATAATACGAACATTAATCTGGGTATGAATTTGATATGTTGTTGAAGGCGGTGCCAATTAAATTTTTGAGGAAAACTGCGTGAAATATAAACGGCACCGCCTTCAACAACATATCAAATTCATACCCAGATTAATGTTCGTATTATATTATTTTGTAATTTTTAGTGAGTCGTGTTTTTGAAGGCGGTTTTTTTTTTGTTTACAATTTTTTTTCATCCTTTTTAGTGTTAATTTTTTTTACACCCTATTAGTTAAGCTCACCTATAATTCTACTGATATTATAACCAGTAGTATCAATATGTACACAGATTTGAAAGAATAATCCCTTTACTCCCAACTATTAAGGAGTTGACCTTCCATCATCAGCTCAGCATCATAACATTATGATTGCCAGAAGCAAATGCCAATATAACTTCAGAAAATATGTAAAACGCCGTACATGTCCCTATAAAGTTTGAGGGTGGCCCTCGATTTCTCCTGGATCCCATCATCAGATCCTAGACTGGTCAACCTAATAGTTTAGCTCACCTGTAATGCTACTGATATTATAACTAGTAGTCTTAATATGTATACAGTATTAAAATAATTATTCTTTTACTCATAACTATTAAGGAGTTGACCTTCCATCATCAGCTCAGCATCATAAAATTATGATAGCCAGAAGCAAATGCCAATATGACTTCAGATAATATGCAAAACGCGGTACATGTCCCTATAAAATTTGAAGGTTGCCCTCGATTTCTCCAGGATCCCATCATCAGATCCAAGACTGGTGAAAATGGGACCACCTCGGTAGTGAACTCTATCCAACCAAAAAAATTTTTTGGAAGCCGTCTATAATTGACGAAAATATCGGTGAACATACATAAAAAAAATATTATACATGCAGACGAATTGAGAACCTCCTCCTTTTTTTGAAGTCGGTTAAAAAGGTGAAGCCTTTGGAATTACTTGGTTGGTTTTCAAATTTCAGAAATAGCCTGTTTGAGATTCCAGAGATATAAAGGCCTAATCGCTATTTTTTAGCGTTGCCAAAATTCGATTTCATTAAGATTGCAATGGTCCTCACCATTGCATTCTACCATTGCAATCTAGCTTAAAGCACATGGTTAAACGAGGTTGATGAAATAAGTACCTACCTATTATTTTATTATGTTATCAAATAAGATTTTTCTCACTCGTCGTGGGTACCTACCTCCATGGTATTATCTACGGACAAAAAAGCATATCGTGTGTTTGTTCGTTGTTATGACCGAGAGTGGCCTTGGACATGACTCGCTATAGCGGCAACGTTTTTCGGATGTTTGCAATTAGTTACCTACTGGTGTCGAAATACAACCTCCACACGTAGTAGATACATATTATGACAACTGGACAAAATTTTGGTAGAGCTATACAGTGTTAGGGATCGGACTTCCGATAAAATACTATGTAAGACAGAAAAATACTAAGGGTGGTCGCAACCCTCAGCCCTCTGAATGTCAACCATTTTAAGATTTCCCTTTTGGCTTTTGTTTGAATTTTCTTTGAATTTATTGAAACTAGTTGTTCTATGATTTTATGCGGCCTGTCAGGTCGGGGTCTTGCTCTAAATAACCTATGTCTAATGCGTAAAATTTATTTTATTTTAAATTATAATTGTGTTGTCTACACCAGAGCTCTTTATCAATAGAATGGAAGGTTCTAAGCATGTACAAGTAGCGTAGGTAACCTTTAGTGAGAACTATAAGGTTAGTGTAAGTTCGTAAAATAACATTACACAGTATCTACCCATACAGGTAACGGTAGGATAAAACTATTCCAGCTAAACCTTACAAAAATCTATAACCACCAATACACCCGAATCGAACCATATCTAAAGGCGATCCTTTGGAAAAGGATGAAATATGAGCCAGCCCATAGATAAATGTATTGTGTAGCGTTTCACCTATCTCTTTCTAGCCCGAGTGTATGCGTGTTACATTTAATAGCATCAAATTAGCAGCCGGAATGCGGCTGTGTCGAATCCTGGCTGCAACCTTACAACCCGTAATTCAATCAATAGAAAAAATGGTCAAGGGTGTGACGTAGGGTCCACAAAAGTTTCCCTTAAGGCAAAGGAAATAATAACACTGTTATTGTGTGACAAACAATGGCTCATAGTAGATTCATTTATCAACCAATTTTATGAAGTTATTTATTGTAATCCAAATAATACTTAGGACCTAGGTAGTCTTAGAATTTAAGAGTTCCAGAATAATCAAACCATCCTCCATCAAACTCTGTATTTGCATTACTCAATTAATTACATATTTAAGTAGTATTGATAGAATCATAATATAACCTATTTAGTTAGCCACGTGAGCACATATCTAAATCTTGTGAAGAAACCTGATTAACTTTCTATATGGTATACTTAGTTCAATCCAAACCCCACTACTTTTGGGCTAGGTCCACACGGTACACAAGGAATAATTGGAAAACACGGGAATTTTGAGGAGTGGTAGAGCAAACGGGGAACGTATCGTAGCAGGCATGTGCAATAATTGCTAATTAATAACCGATGTACATACATACCTACATGTAGCAAGAGCACGTCTTTATGGAATCAATTACGATTATCTACACCGAGATGACGGTGATAAGATTAGACACACGGCCGTTTTCGTACTAGAGAACCCTAAAAGACCCATCCAAGACCACAAAAAACTGACAAAGACGCCGAGGGATGATACAGGTAGCGGGCTATCAAAGGATCCACGTGGGGTGCTCCTATAAATAAAATACCGTGGCATAGGTGCGGCTTAAGGATAGGTGGCAGTTTGAGAAATTTCCTTTATTGCCTCAGTCAACTTCAAATACAAACGCGGTGGCTCGAGTTTGGGGCAATCGTCGAAAGACTTGGTTAAACTAAGATAAATAAAACTTGAATATATAAATCTATACTAATATTATAAAGCTGAAGAGTTTGTTTGTTTGTTTGAACGCGCTAATCTCAGGAACTACTGGTTCGATTTGAAAAAATCTTTTTGCGTTGTATAGACCATTTATCGAGGAAGGCTTTAGGCTATATAACATCACGGTGCGTCCAAAACCAGCAAGGATACAATGAAAAATGTGTAAAAAACGGGAAACGCGAACGTAGTAGCTGGCACAGCTAGTCTGATATAAAACTACTTAAACGGATAAGACTAGCGGATGATACATTACTTAGAAACCGCAAATAAGTAGGTACATAACTAATAAGATGTCATACATAAATCATTTATGAACCGCAAATACATATCACATTACGTATATAGGTAGTTGGTACTGTGAATGAATACTATTTATTATTACACATTTTTTTAGTATAATGGCTATCCATCTTCTGTGTGATTTGTGCGACAAACCAGACTCTACAACCTTCGTAGATCTCAATGTCAGACAGAGTACTAGATTTTATTATAGTTACGCACTAAGAGTATTAGCAGGTAGGTATAGATATTTGCTATTCGCTGACTACGATGAAGTTACTTTATTGTTGACCAGTATTTATCAATAACAAAAAATATATATGTTTTAGTAACTGTTTTCAAGATCACTCTGTTGTTTACTTCAAGGTACTACTGGGTACCTATATATTATGGGACGCTATCAACATAATGGTCCAATTTAATAATCAACCGTGGAACAATTATTTAGCAACCAGTTGAACTACTAAGACTTGGTACTGCGTACAATTATCGCCCGTGGCCAGATCAACAAAATTGTTTTGTACTTGTGTTCAATGTAATTGCTTCAACCAGGTGTTTATTAAGTTTATTCTGCGCTATTTTTTTATTGGCCAGTACTTACCTATGTTGGGTTATGTTTTTATGTAATTTTCCTTATCTGTGTCGACATAAAACGGTTTTGTCGTCTTACATTTTTACTCATGGGTCTTGGCGGATTTCTTCACTAAACGTCCCTACTGAGTGGGAAAAAGGCAATGATTATTGCCTATGCTGTCTACGAAAAAAGGTTACATTATTTTAAGTCATTTCAGTTCAGTTCAATGTATTATTATTCTACTTTGGGGCAAGTTGGAATAATCCGTTTTGGCGACGCGTGCCTACCCCGTAGGTATTAAAACGGAAAAATAAGTTTTTTATTTTCTTCACTACAGATTCGAATTAAAGTTTTGTTTATTGCTTTATTTAAACGATAAGCTAGTTATCAGCTATTGAATGAACCACTATTCCCATCCAAGATTTAAAACATAATTATTTTCGTTCTAACATCAACAAACAAAGCCACTTAAGTAATGTCATGTCACTCTTAGATTGTAATTTGAGGTGTTTTTTTAAATAAATAATGCAAGAAGTAAAAGTAAGATCTGAATACTTCTGAAAATTAAATTAGAGCTACCTACCTATTTATTCTTCTTCTTCTTATCGAGTCGATGGCAAAATCAAACGAAATCGGCCTACCTATTTCTCGTTAGCTATTTATATTAATGTATTTGCGTATTGCTTTGTTATTGTTTAATTATATTTTATCTCCTCGAACAGTGATAAGATTTAAACTTTGTGACTGTTTAAATGTCGTAATCGTAAGTGTAATTAGTGTAAGTGTGCGACAACTCAGCGCTAGTAATCTTATCAGGATGGGATAATTTTGAGAATGCCTTAATGAATCATTATGCATGTTTGCATAGGTATACTTACTTATCTCTGAGCCAACGGATTGTTTTCTGAATATTCACTGTTATCTCGTCCATTCATTAGTTGTTTCGTTAAATACGTAATTAGCTATTTACAGATATAGGAGCACTCTGCATTGTTGTTGTTATAACCTTATAAGGAATTTGCAGTTATCGAAATTATACCAAAGCTGGTCTAAGTTGGCCGATTTGCTACATGTCAGACTGACTGCACTAGTGAGTGACAACGGTAAAATTGCCAAAGTGTATAAGTAACAGTTATTTCCACTTTATAACCAAGCAAGGTCTAATTAAACAAATTTTTATTAAAAACATTTATTTACATCTAGAAGATTGAATTGAAGTTTCTCATTTAAAAATATATTTATTTTTAATATACAATACTTATTAAAACCTTCATCCTATTTAAAAAAAATACCTGGTGAGTATTACCCACTACGTCACTATGAAAATGTGTCAAACGGCGTAACCTTGTAAAAGCGTAATACAGAGTGGAAATTTTACGTTTTCTTTTTATAATTCAATTATTTTAGGTAATAAAAGACAAATCTATATCTATACTAATATTATAAAGAGGAAAGATTTGTATTTTTGTATTTTTGTATTTTTGTATGTTTGTAATGAATAAACTCAAAAACTACTGGACCGATTGCAATATTTTCTTCACCATTAGAAAGCTGCATTATTCAGAAGTTACATAGGCTATATAATATCACGCTAGGTCCTATAGTTGTGGAGCAGTAACCGAAAATGTTTCAAAAACAGGGGAAAGTATCGTTTCTGAGGCCTTCCGTGGCGTGCGCTGAGCATATAGTTAAAGTTATACAAAAATGCTCTATGGATGAATTGTTCATCTTAACATTATCTTTAAAAATGTCCGCGAGAGCATATGTCTACCTTTATAGTTTACCCATAACAATCGTTTTAATGATTTAGATGTTTGCTCCAAAGTAATCTTCTATATTAATAATTTCGTCAAGGGGTACGGTAGACTCGATTAAAACCTTACATGAATAATAAAACATCAAAAAATAATGATTTCGAGTCGACAATATATATCCGCAAAATTCGGATTGTCGAGTATTTTGCTAAATTCAAAATGTGTTGACAGACGAATCACAGTCACCATCTTGCCGGAATTGAGTGAATATTATCAAAACTATTTTTCTTCAGTCATTGACGTTTCGCGGAAACATTGTTTTTGACACATTTTTTATGATATACTCTTTCAGGGCGATAACAGATACTGATGAAGAATAGATAATATAATTTTATAAGGACCTTTGCCAAATTCTAGGATTAGTACTCATTGCAATTTGTTTTGTTGATTGATGTTCCTTAATTTTAAATGTTAAAAATTTATTGTATAAAAACTTTTGCAATTTGTATTCACTAGATTTATTAAACTCAATGAAAGAATCTATGTCCTGTTTAATCCTTTAGTATTCCTTGAAGAACCGATGACTACGGAAATATTTACCTATATTTTGCTCCTCGATGTTTATTATGAATCACATCTTACCCGAGCCAAGCCGGTTTCTTATCTAAATATATAAAAGGAGAAACTGACTGACTGACTGACTGACATATCGACGCACAGCCTAAACGGCTAAAAGTAGGCACTTGAAATTTGGACTGGACGTAGCTTAGGTACCGTAGAGGTGCACTAAGAAAGGAATTCTCGAAATTCTCACGGGAACGGGAATAATCGGGAAAATCCTTTTGTATGAAAAATCTAAACCGCTGAAGTTAGATGCTGTAAATTTGGCATGCAGGTACCATAGTAAACTTAAAGCTTAGTTGGAACAGGATATTGAAAAATTCTTACGGGAACGAGAGTTAGCAGGATAAACTTTTATATGTTAAATCCTGTAGTCCACGCGAACGAAGTCGCGGGCACAGCTAGTAATTATATAATTATGTGCATTTGAAATTTTGAAATAACGTATTATTTTTAAAAGTTGTTCTTTATGATTCGCGTAAATATGTTCCTCTTAACAAGGATAAATGCAAAATATAAAATAAAAAGTGTCAAATCAGTCTTCTAAGAACGGCTCCGGTATAATTATCTAGTTATTTGTCTTTTATTACCTAAAATAATTGAATTATAAAAAGAAAACGTAAAATTTCCACTCTGTATTACGCTTTTACAAGGTTACGCCGTTTGACACGTTTTCATAGTGACGTAGTGGGTAATACTCACCAGGTATTTTTAAAAATAGGATGAAGGATTTAATAAGTATTGTATTTTAAAAATAAATATATTTATAAATAAGGAACTTAAATTCAATCTTTTGGATGTGAATTAATGTTTTTAATAAAAATTTGTTATAATTAGACCTTGCTTGGTTATAAAGTGGAAATAACTGTTACTTATATACTTCGGCAATTTTACCGTTGTCCCTCACTAGTGCCTTTGAGTATAAAGCCACTGGAGATGCCATAACGTCAACGCTTCTAACAAATTTTTTCGCCATTTTTAGCGGGGGCGAGGTAAACACGTACAGCACACCACCAAAAAATTAATAACTCAACAGACACAAATTTTGCTGTAACGATAAACGCACACTACAAAAATGTTCAACACTTCAAACAATACACGCACACAAACAAAGTTTTCACGTAACTACGCAACACACATACGAAAAAAATAGTGATAAAGAATAAAATAAAATCAGTTTGGTGAATGAACTGAACTATCTTGTACTGATTATTGTAATTCAATAACATTTTGTGGGATCTTATTAAACAATTTTGTGCTTAAACCCAAGAACGACTTTCCAGTCTTTTGAAGCCTGAGCCTTGAAACGGCAAACTTATGTTTATTACTGGTGTTAAAATGGTGAGGATCCGATATTAAATGATTGTATGTTCTTGTAAACATATAAGATACAGTCCAAAATGTACTGAGAGGATACGGTTAAAATATCTATGTCTTTAAAAATATCTCTAAGGGAGTCACAGAATTTCTTTTCATTTTCAGACTAAATTTCAATATCGTATGACCAGAGGAAAGAAAAGTAATTTTTCTAATTCATCTTACAAGATTTAAATATAACATATGTTTAGACCTTTTATTTAATTCAAAATTAAAGTAAAAAACGGATTATACAACTAACTGCAGGGAGTGAATGATTCATTCAAATGTCGAGTCGCTTTTTTGACTTTGTGACATCACTAGCCCCCGTACCACTGTATTCTTGTTTATTTTTTCTGTCGTTTACGTATCGCAACGACTTTTTTATTTAAATGGCAATTCTTCTTAAATACACGTTTAAAAGTTAATAAAAACACTTAGATATGATACTAAACGCGCTCTTGTTGCGAATTTGAGCTCTCGATCGCCTTTTACATGAGAATACTGCACAACTAACCATTTTTCAAGAGTAACGTCACGCGACAGGGATCAATGCAAAATGGCGGTGGTGCAGCGACAAGTAGTTTTATTAAACGTGTTTGAACAGTTGACCAAGGTACTTTGCCGGAGGGGTCGCCCGTGTAAGGCATCTCCAGTGGCTTTATACTCAAAGACTAGTGCAGTCAGTCTGACATGTAGCAAATCGGCCAACTTAGAGCGGCTCTGGTATAAGCTATTGTCAACAATGTAGTACGATTGTCCTATGTTTTCAATAACATTGTTCGTGTAGACTTAGAAACCTTTAATAAAAAGGATTGTGTTGATTAATTGCTGTGCTGATTAACAAACAATTCCATAACTCATTCGCTAACTATGTTGCGCAAAAAGTTATGTTTTCCAAAGAAAATTATCTAACTTAATGAATCATTAGAATGGGAGCACACAACTAGCGTGAAGACACAAAAAATGAATGAGAATGCGCATAATGGTTAAACTTGCGCTTAGTGTTTTGTAAGAGAGCGCACGAATGGAACCGCGAGCGACCTTTGAGAACCCGCGACATTTCACCAGCTGCCACTCTCAAATGTTATTACTTATTATTACACCGAGCCGTATCACGGCTACAAACAAAGCTTAGGCAACATTATTAATATCAGTTTCGACTGAATTACGCAATCGGCTCGCATAGTTCGCCGCCCGCTGCGTTCAAACACCCCAATCTAGATCAGATCGGCACCGCTGCAATTCTGATATGAAAATTGAATGAAACCACAAAGTTAATAGATAATACATTTCATTTATTTTATATTAGGTAATTCTATAACAATACTTTTAACAGTCTTAAAACGAACGACTTAGTGAGATAGGGGCGGTCGACGCCGCGGTATCTACATTATGTACAAGGCGAAGCGCAGATGAGCGAGTTGAAGGCGCGCGGCGCGGGCTCGGGCGGCGCGCTGTGGCGCTGCGGGCCGCCGCCCGCGCCGCGCGCCACCGCCTCGAAGAACCGCCGCAGGTCGCTCACCGAGCGCGACGGCGGCGCCTGCAGGTCGTGCAGCGAGGCGGCGCGGCGCGCGGGCGCCAGGCGCGCCGGCGCCAGCTGCTCCGTGCTGCGCGCCGCGCCGCGCGACAGCGACTCGAACTGCGCGCGCCGCTCGCGCACCGGCACGTAGCGCGCCGCCGCCGCCGCCGCCGCGCTCGGCGAGCACGAGCGCGCCCGGCCCTCCAGCGACGCGGCCTTGCGCCGGGCCGCCTCCAGCGCGCCCCGGCCGCGGCCCGCGCCCCCCCCGGACCCCTCCCAGCGCTTCAGGTACCGATGCCGACCTTGCTCCGATTCTCCGGAGCGCGCCGCGCGCGGCAGAGTGTGGTGCTTCGCGTTCAGTTTGCTGCAATTGTCGCACTTGATGACCTCGGCTTTCCGCACAGGCGCGTCGACCACGTCCGTGGATTTCAAAGCGTCTAGGGAGAGGGTCAGGTCGAGGCTGCGATCGGACGATGAGTCGTAGTCGTCGTCTTCGACGACGATGCCCTCGTCGGTGGCGGCGGGCGAGTGGTCGCGGCGCGGGAGCAGCGTCTCGGTGGAGGTCAGCAGCCGCCGGCGCGCGCGCGGGGGCGGCCGCGGCGGGCACGCCGGGGTCTCGAGGAGGGCGGACTCCTTCTTTGGTTCTTTGGCTGTGTCGGCGGCGGACAGGACGTCCAGGAAGCGCACTTGCGGCAGCGGCGTTTGCCCGAGGATCTCGACGCAGAGCGCGCGCACCCATTTGGCGTATTCCGCCTCATTGCATGTCTGCAACAAAGGAGAAATACGTTAACACAAATTGTATACAATTTACACCTCTATTATAATAAAGAACGGGGCTAGCTTTAATCCAAGTATTATCGGACGAGCGAAGAATTCAAATGCGTAATAACTTTTTTATTCGAAGAAGCATAATGAAACGGGCTTTAAAGAGGAAACTAGCTCCGGTTACATTTTTTGTCCGGAGATCGAGTTCTAGGGAGCCATTATAGGACGTGATTTCTTTACGTGTCAACACCTTCGCGATCTAGCCCTTGTTATGGTAAACAGCCCCATCAAAAGGTCGTCTCGGACAAAAGGCGATGATTTACGGGCCTTTCGTTTTATTGAGGCCTATAAAGTTGAGTAAATCGTGAGAATTGTCACGTCTCGAAGGGGTCTTGTAAGACGTTACTTAAATCTTTAAAGAGAAGAATGTGCTAAAGACATCGTAAAATACGGCGCCATATTTGCATGTTGCTTGATTCGAGATATTAATTTCTTAACGCCCATCAACAAACTCATGAAAAATTTAAAATAATTATTCATACTACACTCACAGGCACAATTAACCGCCCACCTTGTATTTGCTTGAATTTTCGGAAAACTCCAAACATAAACCACATTTTATGAATGATCCGTATTAAACTTAATTTAAGGCAAAAAATAAAACGAAGTTTCATTTAAAAAAGTCGTTTAATAGGGCATTATTACAAAAATCGATATTTTCGAATTATCGACAAAAAATGTAAATTTCGAATTTTGAGAAAAAAGAAGGTCAAAGTAAAACAATATTAAAATTTAATAATGGGCGTTGCTCCCCCTAAACCTTATGACTTCTAGGAGCCGGTATGATAGTCCGTCCATGACATCTTGGATATCTGATTGGGGCATAATGAGCCACTCCTCTACCGCAGCCGTTTTGAGCTCTCCAATAGACGTTGGGGCTGATACTCTCGTTCAAATACGTCTTTTGAAGTTGTCCCATATGTGTTCAATTGGGTTGAGGTCGGGACTGCGTGCTGGCCATGGCAAAACTTGAATTCCGGTCTCATTAAGGTACTCAGTAACCAATTTTGCGGTATGGCAACGTGCATGTCATGCATTAATCTAAAGTTGTCACCAATAAATGGTGCGAACGGTATGACATGACCTTGGAGAACTTCTTTCACGTATCTTTAAGCATTTACACTGCCTCTGTCAAACAATACGAGGTCGGTACGAGCCTCGTAAGTGATGCCTCCCCAAACCATAATAGACCCTTCTTTGTAACCCACTGTTTCCGATATAGCGCATGAAGCAAACCTTTAATTTGGGCGTCTGTAGACAGGCTGGCATCCATCTGGACCTTTTAAGGCTATCTGCTCTTATCTGAGAACAGTATGACCTTCCATTCTTTTACAGTCCACTCAGCATATTCTCGCGCAAAAGCAAGTTTAGCTCTACGATGTTGTGCAAGCAGTTCTGGGGCGCGAGCTGGACGAAACGCCCTCAGATATCCTTCTGCCAGTCTTCTTCTTATCGTACGTTCACTAACACTGAGGTTTCGTACTTCAAAAAGACGAATTCAGGCTTCAGTAGCGGTGGAAAAGCGATTTCTTAACACGTTGTCGACAGCGAAGCGGTCTTCTCGAGCCGAAGTGCATCGCTGTCGACCTTGAACTGGCCTGAGGGTGTATGAACCTGTCTCCCGAAATCGTCTGATGGCATCCCGTATGGCAGTTCGTGGTACACCGAGTGCACGAGGGATGCGACGTTGGCTGTACTCAGCGTCAGCAAAGGCAACTACCCTGGCTATACCAGTTGCATCGGGTGGCATTTTTTGCAGTCACAAACAACAAGATAACACTACAAACCCGAATTAAACAATAATCACACACTACGGCAG
The DNA here is from genome assembly GCA_039566165.1 of Maruca vitrata. Classification (NCBI taxonomy): domain Eukaryota; kingdom Metazoa; phylum Arthropoda; class Insecta; order Lepidoptera; family Crambidae; genus Maruca; species Maruca vitrata. The sequence goes on from CM076925.1 coordinate 5,106,048, forward strand.
AAATGAACAGGAAATGAACACACAGTAACACAACTGCAATAATGTCAAACAACGACTAAGTTCCAAAAACCCGTCTTTGTCTCAAATTAACGAAACCAAATGAGGGTATAGGTGTTTAATTTACTGCAAGACTACCCACTTAACAAAAAACAAAACACTTTATAAGCCATAGTAAACCAAAACTATCAGGGAGGCGAATTTTAAAGGTGGGCGGTTAATTGTGCCTGTGAGTGTATATACGTACACAACGATTGGCAGTAGCCCTTAAAACATTAAGTCGAATACCCGAATACAAAAACTAACGAACAAACGAACAGAGACATGCATTGTACCATTTGCATTCTCCGCAAGAGCGTCATGTCTCAAAATATTTGAACACACGTCGTTTAGCGTCACCAGGAGTCGTTACCGTCGTTATCCGTGGCTAATGCTGGTGATTATTTATGAAAGCATTGTCGTTGAGACAATGACCGCGTACGTGACCGCCCGACTGATCGCATGTCCGTCTGCACAGATGCTTAACTTAATAACGATATCAATTTAGCTTGTTACACATGTGCTACTCGCTACGGCTTGGCTCATGTTGTGTCTGTGAACTACGTTGTTAAGACCATGAGAATTTTATGGATGTTGTGAATAAGTCATTTGTAAAACCATTTAGTTCTAAGAGTAGATTCAAGGGTGAAATTATGCAAGTATTAAAGTGTACACATTGAGTATGGTTATAGACCGATACACTCGTAAAGTAATGGACACAAAACAACAAGGATTGACTAACTTTAATGGTCGTAAAAGTTACCAATTAAATAGTTTATTAATTATTAAATATCTTTAAAATATTTATAATAATATATTTATTATGCTTTCCATCTATTTATTTATCTAAATAACACATACACAAAATATATTTTAAAATGCGAATCATTGCAACTACTTATTGTTTACGCTGTTGGTTAGCAAATAAATAAATTAAAAAAAAAATAGATTTAGATAAAATCAGTTGGTGTCTCAATCAACTAATGTTTCACAAACAATTGATTAAGGACTGACACTAAATAAACTACAAAAATCGTATGTAAATGAAGATTGCGTACGTTAGTGCGCATACACAATTTAAAGATACTAATGTCCTTTGTGCGACTTGTGACAATAGCAATGCTATTAAAATGGCGAATGTAAATTAAGATCGTCAAAGACGAATAGAACGCAGTAAATGTTTTATGGTAGAGTGGTGTATGAAGTCTAGATTTAACGATCGTAACTAGTCTTATGTAAAGCTTGTTTGAATTAGCTCTTTTGTATCCTCATCGGAGGGCTCGAGCCTGCCTGAAACTACTTATATTCCCTAGTTGGTCGATTGACTAGAGACTAATAGTTAAAGGCAATCGTGGTTACGCTGGCCAAGTGCAGGTTGGTCGTAGCGTAAGCAGCTTAAGTAACATTAGGAAAATCGTAAAAAGACACTATGTGTGTAATGGTAACTGTCAAGTTTCTGAGTAGAACTTTCCTCTGTAGAAATGGATGGTATGAACCCGTTTGTTATATTGAATGGTTTAAAGTATCTCTTACTGCTCGTGTAGCTAGCATACATAGTATGTAATGATTTCTGTGTAAACTACTGTTGAGACAAGAATATACTATGACATAAGAAAATGCATTTATCCTAGATGCTCGCACACAAATTACCCTGTATGTATTGTTTTGTAATGGTCCAAGATCCCAGAGCTGCCAGACATCACTTATTTTCTAATGGACAAAATATATACGATTGAGTAGTGTTGGGGTGTACTATCATCATATGACTAGTTGTTACCTTGACCAGACGGCCATTTTTCAGATATCAACCAATCAAGGTACATAGAAACACTGCTCACCTCACTTAAATTCTGATGGCTGATTTTAACATATATTTCACACAATATCATTAAAAATCAGGATTCATTACTCCCAGACACATGCGGTCGGCGGTTTTACCTTACAGACGCTTTAAAGCTATGAAAAAAAATTTACTTTTACTTATTTTCTGATGCTCGATTTTTATATAATGTTATTCAAACAACTAAAAAGTGCTCATCTGACCGCAATAATTATAGAATTGTTCCTTACAAACTATTTTATCAGAAAAACTTAACTAAATTCAATTTGAAAAAAAAAATCAAAAACAGTTGGGTCTGGTGAATGTTTGGCCCCTTAGATCGGTCTGTCCGTTTGTAAAACGTTTTAAAATAGTTGTTTAAATAACATATATAAAAATCAAGCATCGCAAAATAAGTAAAATTAAGTAAAAGTAAAAATTTTTTCATAGCTTTAAAGCGTCTGTAAGGTAAAACCGCCGACCGCATGTGTCTGGGAGTAATGAAACCTGATTTTTAATGATATTGTGTGAAATATATGTTAAAATCAGCCAACAGAATTTAAGTGAGGTGAGCAGTGTTTCTATGTACCTTGATTGGTTGATATCTGAAAAATGGCCGTCTGGTCAAGGTAGCTAGTCATATGATGATAGTACACCCCACCACTACTCAATCGTATATATTTTGTCCATTAGAAAATAAGTGATGTCTGGCGGCTCTGGGATCTTCCTCTATAACTTCAAAGTCGTATCAAACATAGAATCTTAATTATTAAATAAAGGCGTAACACCATTACATGATAAGCAATATCCAACGATTAGATTAACCAGATATTACACATCGGAAACATAACCAACTTACAGCCAAAAATTACTAGCATTCAATGTTCCGAAACGGATTACCACGAACTACAAAGATGTTAAGGTGTAATTTGTGTAAATCGATCAAGTGCAGTGAGCAAACTACCGGCCAAAACAATCTGAAGCTTCCTGCAAATAGCACGCGATAGTAGATAAGGGAAACGTGCAAATACGCATCCAACCACTCGGCCGCCTTCCCGGATATCGCTAACATTTCTTATCGCGGAAACGAAAGTTCGCTCGAGGCTGCATTATACTTTTTACCGTCACTGGTTCGCTTTAAATTGGCTGACTATCTGACGTCAGAAGAGCCAACCAGTCGCCAAGGGCGTTGCTCACTGCTCCAACGACGGTTATCTAACACACGATAACAAATCATAATGTTAAAGCTCTCAGGACAACTTAGATGCATTAGAGCGAGATTTAAGAGTCCTCTCGGTGACCTCATTCGAAATACATTTAAGTTTAATTGCATGTTACTGTCAGTCGAAAGGTCTTACAATCATGGTTACAAACGAGGGCAACGTTGATGCAGTGGTATGTTCCAAGGACGAATCTGGTTATTTCTTCAGTTTGAGGTAGTACATTTAAGATTGTCTAACGAAGCGTAACAAAATATGCCGCCTCGGTCACAAAGCAATTCGTCGTATTATCTACAACAATATGAATTGACCATGAACATTGTGTCAAACATAAATAACTAAATATAAGTAGTACAAGCATATAATTTTTTGGCTCCACATAGATAATGAAGGCATTTAGTTTGATCCTGAGCAATCACATACAAGTAACCTATTTATTGCCTTACAATAGAGTCTATCAACGAATATAATCAGTAGTACTTAGCGACTAGGAAGATTGATCGGACATTTTTATAAGGTCCCCTTTACAGTGAAAGCGTTTGTATGAAAACGAAAGCAAACAGATACCCGTTTCTCTAGTTCAGTCCGTTCCGTTATGCCGGGTCACGAGCATTCGAGTCACTAGTCACAACTCGATAAAGGCTAGAGATGGGTAACTCATCGATTTTACGTGAGTTAACTCAATAACTTGAGCGCAGTGACTATTAGTCTAACAGTCGCGGCACTTGAGTTATTAAGTCTGAGTAAAAATATTATAAGTAGATAATGCGCTAGTTCTAGACAGTCAACATCATCATTTTATTAGAGGTTCTTATTAATAATATGTAACGCACACTTGCTTATAAATAGGAAAGATTTGCTCTTTGTGACTTCGCTCCGATCTAACACCTCACATATTGAAATGAGTTAACTCATGACGAGTTATAGTAGAGTCAAAAAATCTCTAATTCATGCAATACTTGCATGTCAAACTTTCATTAACCAATATTAATTTATTGTAACAAAACTTAGTTCTAAAAGTACGTAAAGGATTGACCTATAGTAACCAGGGAATCAAATATCAGGAAAAGTGTAAATATTTGGACGATACACCCTTTTGTAGACTGAAGAGATAAAATTTGACGTCTCTCTGGTGCCGGTTACGAACAAACATTACTATTTATTTGTGTACTTATCAATAAAAGTAAAGAAAGGTCTTATTTCTTCCTTTTTTAGGGTTCCGTAGCCAAAATGGCAAAAACGGAACCCTTATAGTTTCGTCATGTCCGTCTGTCCGTCTGTCCGTCTGTCCGTCTGTCACAGCCGATTTACTCGGAAACTATAAGTACTACAGTGATGAAATTTGATGGGAATATGTGTTGTATGAACTGCTACAAAAATATGACACTAAATAGTAAAAAAAAGAATTGGGGTGGGGCCCCCATACATGTAACTGAGGGATGAAATTTTTTTTCGATGTACATACCCGTGTGGGGTATCAATGGAAAGGTCTTTTAAAATGATATAAAATTTTCTAAAAACATTTTTCTTAAAGTGAACGGTTTTTGAGATATCAGCTCTCAAAGTCGTAAAAAGTATGTCCCCCCTCTATTTTTACAACTACGGGGTATAAAATTCTAAAAAAATAGAGGTGATGCATGCTAATTAACTCTTTCAACGATTTTTGGTTTGATCAAAGTATCTCTTATAGTTTTTGAGATAGGTTGATTTAACTGTAATTTTGGTTAAGTTATTGTGCTTACACTGAAAACGATGGCTGAACCTTATAAGATAGTAAGTTTATTATATTTGCTGCTACGGAACCCTTTGTGCGCGGGCCCGACTCGCACTTGGCCGGTTTTTCTCGGTAGTTTTACGAAATAAATACTTAGACTATTTCTGATAATGTATAAATGACAATGTATTATATATTTGTGCAAAAACCGCACAAATTCAGAAAAAAGAAACTTTTGACAGTCACCTAAAAATGAGATATTAGACATAGTTATTCAGAACCCGACATTTAGATCACTATACAGCGTTCGTGGACACGGGAGAGAGGATATATCCTGTTCAATACTAGACATCTCACGAACAACATACAAATATGAGGAGAAACGTTGCGACTGGCTTCGGCGACCGGTAAGGCTAATTTTACACGTTCAACTTCTCTGCTATATATATATTATGTGCCGTATTTGGCACACACCAAGGAGGTGTGTCATCTCAAGTCTCGTTTACTTTTGAGAGAGATGGCGTGTATGATGATCGGGAAGTCCCGATAAACGTTTGCATGGCCGGGTTGAAAGTAGTATTATTAATGTGTTGCCATGCCACATACCAATTTTATTTTATTATGATTTAGCTTAAATACTTAATGCTTTAAGAAATATTTTTCAAGTACTTTTTTTAAAAATATTCAAATTGAAATTTGAAGAATTTGTTTAGTGTCTGAATAAAGTAGTGAATTCAGTATGAGAAAAATTGTAAATGCGAGTCATTGTCAATGACGAAACTGTTACATCTTTAAGAATTGTAAAAATGGTACAAAATTATGAACGAACATTTGAGGACATAATCTAGAACGAGCTTTAAATGATTTTTTTGCAGTCGATCCGAAAATAACAAAAATGTTGTATCCTTAACAGGATAAAAAAATATAACAATTTTTTTTAATAACTCACATATATAGGTATTTTGGTTTTAAAAAAATGTCAACCATGTATACAATTTTTATCAATGATCGAATACTTGTAAAAACTGTTTGTAAGCATTATTAAACAGCGGTGTGGCAGCACCATAACGATCGTAATCCACATTGGTGTCACACAATCAGGTTCCAAATTCCATCGTCGACTATGGTTTCTGTGCTATGTGTTGGTTTCTTATGAAGACCTACATAGTTAGCTACGATATATTTTAAATATATAACAAACATAGTATTGTCTATCATTTGTCGCGAATACCACATATTCTAAGCGAGTTAATCCGTTAAATTATTAAGTTTCATATTCAAAAACGTTGGCCGCTCTACAAAATTTGTGCGGTGTATTTATATATTTATTTATAACATTAAATATCTTTGAGAAGCAAAAGATTAAAAAGAAATACCTATTCGTGTGCATCATATTCAATTAGACTGAATAGTCTGGACCACATAACATACAACATTATGTCATCCTAATGACTAATTAATGATACAGGGAACCTGTTACACAAGGACACACCCTTATTTAAATGATTGAGTACGAGTCATGGCTGAATAACTTTAAATAAATAAACATAATGAAAGAAATGCGTCAATAACATATTGATTGAAGTGTTTTACATAAAATTGGGTAGATATACAGTACTGATCTGATACTGTTTACATAATTAGTGACTGGTTCGTGGAACAGTGGTTAGTGACCTTGGCTGAAGGTTCCAAGAGTCGTGGGTTCATTCCCACTCGGAACAAATATTTGTGTGATGAACATCGGTGTTTTTTCCGTGTCTGGGTGTGATTATGTATTTAAGTATGTATTTATAAATATATATGCGTGTATCAGTCTCTGACGCCCATAGTATAAGCTCTTCTTAGTTTGGGGTCAGATGACCGTGTGTGAAAATGTCGCAGATATTTATTTATTTATATCTCCTTCTACACGTTTCATTTAGGTTCTTCTACCGCTAGTACCTAATCTTACCTACCAATATCAAAATACTGTAGTGTATATTTTAACATGTTTATCAATAGATTGGGACTGCCACGGCGGTGCTATCATTTATGTCACTCAAGATAATGCTAGCGGGCTTCATCACAAAAACATCGCAACATAATGTATCCAATATAAAAACTACATTCTACGGGAAAGTATATCGGTTGCTATCTCAGTGAATGTCTCAACAGTTCATACCGATGCGTGTGCGTCCTAGTTGATTCAATTTCTAGACCCTGATACCGGATGGGTTTCACTCCAAGTAAATTTAAAAATTGTTAACTTACATAATTATGTAGGGGTCAAGATTGTTAGTGCTTATAGAAAGCATTAACAAACGCTTGATCTTGAGGAAAAAGCGTGATCCTACCACCGGATTAAACTTTATCTACCTCGAAGATGACAGCATGAAATAAGGCTATTTACTTTTGTCAACATATAATTATATACATAGGTAATTAGGTATCTGACTGATTTCAGCAATGTCATCCGATCTCAATGGAGATCTGCAAGCCAACTTCCCAACTCCGGGCCGAGTAATTTTATAACATACTTAATTATACGCATCGTTTGCTACTGATAGCCCAACCGAGAAGTTAAGTGAGCCGTCAGACGCATTATCACTTAAGGGGTGAAAGCCATCCGCTCCCCCGCAAGCCTGGTGATGATGAAGCTGCTCCAAGCCCTCATCGTATATCAGTTAGAAAAAAAAGCCAGATGCCGTAGACACAAACAAATGTATGAGATTGACATTAGCCACGATAAATCACGTGATCAATCTAATGTCAATTCTTTTCGAACTTCGTTATCGTTTCGATATTGTTATTTGTCTAGTCCCCCAGTATCACATACATATTACATACATACAATCACGCCTTTTTCCCAAAGGGGGAGGCAGAGATCACTTCCAGCGATCCACTTTTCACCTCTGTGGGAAACGTGACGTGACGGGTTGTGGACCACGTCGCCGCCATTCTGCCTTGTGCATTGTTTTAACAAGGTCATTGCGTTCCCACGAGTAGCAAGGATGTATGACGGGGGAAGGAAAAGAGGAGGAAGGATACTATCGCCTCGGATGATTTAGACTGAGTCGATAGTAGCTCGAGGAGCCGGGGTCGCTTACCCGTATACCGTTCACCAACCACCGGACAGATAGTTGTGACTGGTATCCCCTGACTGTCAGACCCCCTGTCTGTCCCCAGTATCACTAAGAAGGATATACCTGGAAAGTGGCAACGGCAGCGTCGTCGCGCAGCCTGGACAGCTGGAAGGCGTTGGGCAGGCCCGCCGTGCGCAGGTGGAGGCCCCGGAGCGGCAGGCGGGCGGCAGGCCTCCGGGGCAGCGTGCCCTCACGCCAGGCCAGCAGGCACCCGCCCCGGACCGCGGCGCGCACCCACGCAAACGAAGAATCGTCCTCATTGTAATACTGACGGAGCACGCCTGTTGGCAAACAGTTTTCTTAAAAAAATCCATAAAAAATAATACTGTCACCTATTTACTCGTAATAGAATCATTACACAAACTTCTACAACAACGCGTCTTTATTGATTGCAATCTTTCTCTGTAGGTAATGTATTGTATCTACTTAGCTGTAGCAAATTACTTTTCAAACTGATCCGTAGTTGAGGCGCTATGATGGAAAAATTACAGGGTGTGTCTTTGTCTATTTTTTGTCAAATACCCATATGTCATGGATGTTTTAATAAGTTATACATATGTCTTGAATAAATATATACATACAACCATATATGGATGGATATATATGTACTTCAACTGCCTAAATCATTACTCTCCCTCGTGGCAAGCCGTAGTCAGCTAAATAAAATCCTCAATCCTCATCCAAATCGGTCCACCCGTTCAAAGCTGTTGCGCGGAGTATAGTGTTTGCTACAAACACACACGCACACACATGTGAAAAACATGTTGTGTCGGGGATTAAGACTTTAGCTTCAAAATAAAAACTAGGTCTTTTGTAGTTGTTTGACGGATTGCCTTTGGTCAAAGAGGAGCTATTGTACTGCGCTCACGCTAAACATGTAGGTACTATTCTCTGTCATGCTAAGTCACCTACGTAGTTTTACATAACGCCTACTGTCGATAAATCTGTGGCAATGTATGTGTGTGTATTATGCATGGTCATGTCGTATTTGTTGTAAAATATTTGCTTGACCGCTTATTGAATTTTATTGGCAAATGACGCAGAAGAGGTTTAACTACCTTCTTAATTTATTCGTCACGCGTTCAATATCTACTTTGTACGTACAAACAATATTGAAAACAAATCTTTAGGTGTTGGAGTTTTATTTGCATTCCGGAGAGTAGGTAAAATGTATTGGTAGGTTTATGACCCATTCTAAGCATTCATTTAGTGGTTTGTCAACACATTTTTGAATTCTTGATAGATTGTCACACTCTTGGAAAATCCCTACCTATAATGAGCATGAATCACGCATTTCTCCGTCAAAAAGTTGACAAAACTTTAAAATATGGTGTGTGTACGAACGAAGTATAGCTAACTAATTGAGGAGTGCGCCGTCAGCATTTACGCTTGACCTAAATGTAACAATTTTCATTATTTCTAATGTACCTATGACTAACGCGACAGTTTACTATCGGAATCCAATCACAACGCGTGTTCTCCAATTAAGCATTCATTTACTTGTACCATTCACTCCTTTACCAAATATCACCAGTTTACCCAACACTCCATTTTTACCTTTTTAATTTGTTGAACTTACATCCGATAGTGTTGATAGTCAATCGGAACAATAAATCTACTTGTACAGACAGTAGCTTAGTAGCTAAACTTGTTTATTAAATTACATTAACCGAGTCATAACACGACTTAGAGCGTTAAGTAGGTAATTATTAAATCCATTAACACATGAAATTGTTTAAACCACGTCTAAGCAAATTTTTAAAAATAAGCGAGTTTAATATAATAAAACAATTGTTTTTATATTTTGTTATCTCCACTTCCGTCCTGAAATGCGGAAAGCCGAGATTAAAATATCAATTCAAAAACAGTCTCACAAAATGTGTCGGAGGATACACGATAAAAGTACATAAGTACCTAACTTTGCTCGAAAAAAAAAACATACTAAAATAAATAGTGAGGCTGCACATAATTTACCCAAGGTCCTTAAATGTACCATTTCTGGTTTTACTTTAGCGATTCGATTTATTTTATCTAAGAAACAATAACTGTTCCAGCATAATGTCAGTTAAATTACCAAAACATTAAGAAAACTTATTTAAGAAAACGAGTTGATACTAATCGCTAGGTAATTAATACGATACAATATCTAAGGTATTCAATGGATTTAAATGTAGCTTATAGTACCTATGTACTTATACAATTACTTTTTGACGGTCAAAAAAATAATGTACAACTTACATACTGTTGCGGGAACGGGGTACGTTTAATTCAAGATACGCCAAAAGTCACCAAAAGACAATTAATTTATTTATCGACTAACAATTACACAATTAAACACTTAAAAACACAATTAAAAACACTTAATTACAACACTTAACACGGAACACTAAATTACACTAAAGCACTGAATCACACTAAAACACTGAATTTCACTGACTATTCGCAGGTAACGCACTCGATCACTCTTAGTTCGCAGGAGACTGATTCGCTTCGCTTTCCAAATCGGAACTGTCCCGTCGCGTCGTACATCCCGCTTTTATACCCAGTGAGGACGCAGCTCTTCGCGTGGCGTCGAGAATCTTCTCGCGGGGATCGAAATTTCTAGAACTCGCTGGAGTTCGCTCCGACCGACCAGAGTGTGTGACGTAGTATCGTGCAAGCGAATATAGACCTTATCCATACGACGATAAGACTAATTTCGCTTGCACGGTCTCTCAAGGTCGTAGTATTATTATTACTTTAGAATACTCTAGAGCTCGCTACAACCTACCAGAGTGTGTAGCGTAGTATCGTGCAAGCGAGTATAGACCTTATCCATACGACGATAAGACTAATTCCGCTTGCACGGTCTCTCGTGGTCGTAACATTATCCCCCTCTTAGTCATGCTCGTCCCGAGCATCATTTGACCCATGGTCTCTTAAAAAGTCCAATCCGATGATGCAATCGTCCGTGATGTCTGCTACGAGTACACCGTATTCAAAGGTCTGTTCTCCAATGGTTATCTTCGCCATCGTCTCACCGAAGACGGTAACTGGCTGGCCTGTTGCTGTTTGAAGCTGAACGGATGGTCTCTGATTCCACACAATAGTCCTTTTCAATAGCTCCGGACGCACTATTGTTCTTGAAGCACCGGTGTCAATAGTAAAATGACACGTTACGCTGTTCAGCTGTCCAACCACTGTAAGGTTGTTCCCATTACCAATCTGTGAAACAGTGACGGTAGGGGCTTGATGTTGACCAGCCAGCGCCCGCCCCACAGCCCTGGCTCCTTCTTTTAACGACAGCTCTTCTGCATCCACTTGTGTAGAGGACGCTACTGTCGTTCTAGGCGGCCATCTTCGCTTGGGGCAACTACTCCGAATATGGCCCCTCTCGCCGCAGCCATAGCACATCGGACCCAAAGAAGGTTTTTCCTTCACCACAACCTCCCGAAGTCGTTGAGTTCTAGCGTCTTGACGCACGGCTTCCACCTCCAAAGCATGGGCTAGAAGCTTCCTGTAAGGTCTGATGATGGCTCAGTTTCACGGTATGCCTGACGTCTGCGTCTCTGATTCCATCACAAAAGGCTTGCGGGATCATTGATTCCACCATTGTCGGGCATGACACGTACGCACGTCTGACTAGCCTTTCGATTTCCGTTGCCCATTGCTGCAGACTCTCACCAGGCTTCTGCTGTCGATCGCGGAGTTGTGCTCTATACGCGTGTTCCAGGTGTTTGTCGCTATACCTGCCCTCTAGTGCTCTTTGGAGAGCACCTAAAGTTCTGTTATCCGAAGGCAGGTTTTCCAACGTGAGCAGGGCATCTCCACGAAGAGCCAGAGTCAGAGCTATCATGGACTCTTCCTCGTTCCACCCCTTTCCTTTAGCCACCGTCTCGAACTGGTACCAAAATGCTGCCCAAGACGTCGTTCCATCGAAGTGGGGTACTTCGATTTTCGGGGAATCCGACACTACCGTAGCACCCCGGGTCCCCACTCTTGCCATTTTGGTATGCAGCTGTCGCATCTCAGCATCCACCTGGCTCAATCGATCCTCGTGTTGGGTGAATCGATCTTCATGTTGGGTGAATCGATCTTCATGTTGGGTGAGTCGATCTTCGTGTTGGGTGAGTCGATCTTCGTGTTGGGTCTTGACGCTTAGCACATCATCCTTGAGAGCATCAATCTGCTTTTCTAATACTTCGTGCTTCTTCTCAATAGCCCCCAACAAACTCTTGCTTAGCTCTTCCTGGCGAAGGTCTTGCTTTTCCTGGCGAAGGGCTTGTTCTTCCCTCAGCTTAGCAAATTGTGCTTCCTGAAGTCGGGCTAGCTCCTCCTGGCGGCGTGCTTGCTCACGGGCTTGCTCCTCCTGGCGGCGGGCTTGTTCACGGGCTTGCTCCTCCTGGCGACGGGCTTGTGTCTGCAGCATTTTAAATAAGTCTGCAAGCTCCACAGGCCCAATTGATGTTTGAATTGATCCCTCCGTTGAAGAGCCTTCACCCTCTTGCAGGGCCGCGGTTTGACTCCTTGTTACTCGACCCTCACTGTCTTCTCGTGGTGTAAGAGGCATCTTGAATCCCACTTCTGACACCAATTGTTGCGGGAACGGGGTACGTTTAATTCAAGATACGCCAAAAGTCACCAAAAGACAATTAATTTATTTATCGACTAACAATTACACAATTAAACACTTAAAAACACAATTAAAAACACTTAATTACAACACTTAACACGGAACACTAAATGACACTAAAGCACTGAATCACACTAAAACACTGAATTTCACTGACTATTCGCAGGTAACGCACTCGATCACTCTTAGTTCGCAGGAGACTGATTCGCTTCGCTTTCCAAATCGGAACTGTCCCGTCGCGTCGTACATCCCGCTTTTATACCCAGTGAGGACGCAGCTCTTCGCGTGGCGTCGAGAATCTTCTCGCGGGGATCGAAATTTCTAGAACTCGCTGGAGTTCGCTCCGACCGACCAGAGTGTGTGACGTAGTATCGTGCAAGCGAATATAGACCTTATCCATACGACGATAAGACTAATTTCGCTTGCACGGTCTCTCAAGGTCGTAGTATTATTATTACTTTAGAATACTCTAGAGCTCGCTACAACCTACCAGAGTGTGTAGCGTAGTATCGTGCAAGCGAGTATAGACCTTATCCATACGACGATAAGACTAATTCCGCTTGCACGGTCTCTCGTGGTCGTAACAATACATTATAATATCTCAATTACGTTTTTAAAATGAATAAAACAAATCGCTGACAGAATCACACACGTGGTGGACACTTGCAATTTTAGCGCGCAGCGGGGTGTCCCAACACAAATTAGTTTAAACAAAAATAAATTCACAAGGCGAGGTTCAATGAGCCCCGGGCAGCATTGTTATTAAGCGTGATATGTAATTAATATTACAGCTCATGCTTAATAACTGCTATTCCGCTGGTCGTAAATGCATGCAATATAGGTACTTGTATATTTTGGGGAATGCTCGAATATTGTTTTTTGGGTTCATAACTAACCAAAACAAAGGACATATTGAACCATTATTATCATCATATGTCACCATGTAGATGATTGATGACAGATAACATCAGAATAGCAGATGAAGAATAGCTTATAAATATCGGCTATTACTTCTGATAAAAAAATCTAATTAGGTTTTCATCAGTAAAGTAACATAACTTAACACTTTTAATACTGATGTTAGGCGTCAGTCTAGGGTCTGAAGTCTGAACTGATTAGAAGCACTGATGTTAGGCGTCAGTCTAGGGTCTGAAGTCTGAACTGATTAGAAGCCTCTAGGTTTATATTAGAAGTACTATTGAATTTTGAGTCAGATCACCACCATAGATAATGATATCTATCCGCTTCCACCATGTCTATTCCTAACTACAAATCTGTGCATAAAGTATTCGGAATTAATTTAATAATCCTGTGATTGATTGCGCCTGGAATGTAGTGACTTAAGTTACCTAATAAAACCTTAAACTTGTTAAAACAGGATCATCAGTTCTAGGCGGCAAAACGGACTTTTGCGGATGTGGGTCCCCAGGCCGACACCCGTCCACGGCGCTAATGGCAGTCACCCTCTGTTAATCCCAGGGGAACCAAACGCAGATAATGACAGACTTCCTCCGTCAGTTTTGGAACGACACAATTCGATTCGTCAAACGTTACTGGCTAGTGTTGGTGTGTCAGCTTTGGCAGATAAAACGAAACAAATGCTTAAATGTTTTCCTAGATTTGTTTCTAGAAGTACCTATGTCAGTATTTTTTATGTATTACAGTAAAAGTATTTCTGATGGATAGGGTTATGTTATGTTATCGCTGCTGCTGATATTGATTGATAAATTTAATCTTACTGTTTAGCTATTTTTGGAATTTTCAGAATTTTCTTGTAGTACCTACGTGATCATTTGCATCTTTCCACACTTCTTAGTCAAACATTATGTCCTATTACGTACTATAAGACTTGGTTGGTGAGCTAAACGTATTGTTTTGTCCGTATCTTCGCAGATACCAAAGACTAATTACGCATTTATGTATTTATTCTCATGGCTTTAAGATCGGAAGATAGAAACACAATGCAGAAATGATTGCAGCAGTCCGAGTAAATTAGCATTTAATTTATCGTAAACATTACACTGTCAAGTTCATCCGGTCATTGCAGTTCACACAATTCCTGCGACCTTTATCAAACGGGAAGGATGAAGCGGCGTGCATCATGGGAAACAATGACAGTGTTTTTCCAGTTCCTTAACGGAACATTTCCATAAATACGCGTATGATATTGATTCCAGCTCTCATGTTTGGTCCTAATTAGGTTGGGCGGTAGTAACCTAATAGCCAACCTAAGTAGTAGGTAGTAAACTACCTAACTATTTGTTTTGAACATATATTTTACAGTCGCTAGCATTGTTGTCATTTCAATCAGCGAGCGTAGGTATTTAGTAGGGAAAGAGAGAATAGACATAAATAACAAGTAAATACCTAAGCAGTTGTTTGATCTATTCTCCGGAGAGCAATACCAAAAAACTAATAGGTAGGTACCACCCGTTCTACGCATACGAATGACAGCTACAGAAAAAAATCATAGGTAGGTAGGACCTAGGATTCGTTTTTGGTATTAGAACGGAATGACCAGTGGGCCTACCATGAGTTGGCTATCGTAAACTTACGTAGGTACGTTAAAAACCTATCGAGTTGTTTTTTTCATATGGCCGATTGTAGTTCTTCGCGTAACCACCAGCCGGCGCTGTACATGTTTTTCATAGACATATTTACGTAGTCGATATCAAGCGCGTAAGTTTTAAACTCATGGTAGCCCCACAGTTGTTTTGTGTAGGCCGCCTATTTTAAGAATAAGTTCAAATTAGGTAGGTCTAAATTATGAATCCCATGATCTAAATTTAGAAAATCTTAATTTGATACAATTATCGTATGATTCAAATCTAATAAGGAAACAAGAATGATCTGTAATGTTTACAGTAGATTTTGGTATAATTTCGTTTCCCAGAAAAAAAACGTTCAAGGCGTAATGGAACAACAAGACCGGTGACTATTAATATTGACATTTAGGGCAAACGAACAAGACGTCTACTTCAATTAATATGTAGGTAATAATAATAAGCAGTACACTTAACAGATGTAGCAAAAAAATGTGGGAGCAAATAGAACTGGTTCAATCGATCAGACTCTAAAATTATAATTTTCCAAGTTGGTAGGAGGGACATTATTCTAAGCAGATAGGTAGGTAGATGAACAAGATCTTTAATAGGTAGGTATTTTATTATGTGGTCAAATTAATTTTGGATATGTGTACTTGAAGGTTATGTTTATTTTGGAACATGGAATTTGATTGATGAATTTAATACATCATTATTACCTCTTACCAAGGTTCATTTTTAAATAAATAAATATATTTTTGTGTAAATAAACTTATGTTAAGTAATATGCCGATAGCTAATGTCATAAATTTAGAATCCATAACCTTAAATAAAATATTTTGAGCTCTTGATAAATTAATGTTTAAAATATTATCAATCATCGAGGACCGCAGGTAACAACAAGTAGGTACCTACCAGATAGGTAGTACCCATATACCTACTTACTTAGTGTAACTGACCTGAATCAAACAAAGTTTATCATAGTTCGCAGTCGTTACTGACCTGATATCCTCAAATTTGGATCGGCAGGCGTGGGCACCGGGCCCGGAGTCAATTCAGGGTGGAGCTTCCTCAGACCGGCCACCACACGCGGCGCCGGCGACTGCTCTCCCACAAGCATCTCACAACATTGTATCACCGAATACACACCACAAACAGAACATCACAAAAGTGAATATATTCCCCCCAAAACCACAAATATCACAGATCAAAATCCCTGTCACATTCACCAATCAACGTCTTCAAAATTAAAAAATATAAATTCGTTTTTTAAACGTCGAAAAAGTTCGTTACACACGTGCGCCTCATTACGGCTTCTTTGAGTTATCGTATTCTCACGTCAAGCCCGCTGCCTGGCGCGGCAATGAATGAATCTCTCGGTTTCTTGCCCCACTACGATTACTACTACGAGCAAACAAAACAGACGGGTGGCGGGTTGTGTGTAAACACATTTTTGATGCATGTGACATCTTGCGGGGAGAAGATACACTATATTAAAATGTATATTAAAATATTATGTAATTTTCATGGATTTAATTTTATTAGTAATAATTTCATTTTAAAATATTTAAATAAATTTTATAATGTTAAGGCTTTTTGTTTCACAAATATCCAAGGATTATTATTATGAGTTTACCTAGTAAAACGGTGGTATACAATAATATGTGTTAATATACCATTAAAAATCATCCATAAATTTGAGTCAGACAGGAGCTATCTTACTCACTTAACTATTACTTATTAGTAATTATTAGCTAAGGTATGTTTTTAAAATACATATTTTGAATTATTGATATGAAATTACTAAACTTATGGTCCAAGATCCCAGAGCTGCCAGACATCACTTATTTTCTAATGGACAAAATATATACGATTGAGTAGTGTTGGGGTGTACTATCATCATATGACTAGTTGCTACCTTGACCAGACGGCCATTTTTCAGATATCAACCAATCAAGGTACATAGAAACACTGCTCACCTCACTTAAATTCTGATGGCTGATTTTAACATATATTTCACACAATATCATTAAAAATCAGGATTCATTACTCCCAGACACATGCGGTCGGCGGTTTTACCTTACAGACGCTTTAAAGCTATGAAAAAATTTTACTTTTACTTATTTTCTGATGCTTGATTTTTATATATGTTATTCAAACAACTAAAATGTGCTCATCTGTCCGCAATAATTATAGAATTGTACCTTACAAACTATTTTATTAGAAAAACTTATTTAAATACAATTTAAAAAAAAATCTAAAACAGTTGGGTCTGGTGAATGTTTGGCCCTTGGATCGGTCTGTCCGTTTGCAAAACGTTCTAAAATAGTTGTTTGAATAACATATATAAAAATCAAGCATCACAAAAATAAGTAAAATTAAGTAAAAGTAAAATTTTTTCATAGCTTTAAAGCGTCTGTAAGGTAAAACCGGCGACCACATGTGTCTGGTAGTAACGAATCCCGATTTTTAATGATATTGTATGAAATATAATATGTTAAAATCAGCCATCAGAATTTAAGTGAGGTGAGCAGTGTTTCTATGTACCTTGATTAGTTGATTTTGAAAAATGGCCGTCTGGTCTAGGTAGCAACTAGTCATATGATGATAGTACACCCCACCACCCCACGTCCATTAGAAAATAAGTGATGTCTGGCAGCTCTGGGATCTTCCTCTATTACAATTTAATAAAAAAAAACCTTTTGAGTGACATCTATGGTTGAGTAGCAGTACTACTATCCTTATAGTAATAACAAGCACAAGCATGTTTCAGAGCGCTATCTATCAAAATTTAACGTAAACATTTCGTAACTTAATATCGTATTAAGGCACATTTTTAAACAAGTGTTATGTGTATTAATACTGATATACTAGATGGCGCTGTTTTATGTATTTATCTAACTATAGATGGCATTACTAGTATTTTAATGTGAGCTACGCGATTGAGTATCGGTATAAGAATTTTATAAAGTCAAAAAATTTAAGCTAGCAAGTAGATTGACTCGACTGATTTTCTCTTGACTCTTTTCCTGAATTGTACACTTTATTATTATGATTTTTTGTCCACAGGGTCCTTGGGGACCGCTACCAAACCACGTATTCCACGTCTTCACCGGTCGGTGATCCAGCTTGTGAGATCGGAACATAAAGAGGCATTGTATCCATGAGGCTTAGTTTCATTATTGGCCCCTGGACGGACAGTGATCTGGACCAAAGGTAGAATCAGATAAGAATTTGATTTCTTATAGTTTTGACTAGATAGGTAGTTAACATTTTTGGTGCGTAGGTATACCTACTAATTTTCAGTTCATTTATTATCAGTAACAGTATCAAAACGTTAACGAAGTTCGATAAGAATAAAAAGTATGGGATTGACATTAGATTGACCACGTGATTTATCGCGTCTAATGTCAAACCCATGCATTTTGTTCCTTTCGAACTTCGTTATCGTTTTGATATTATTACTTTGTCTACTTACCTGACGTGCTTAAATTCCAGACTCAAAGATCTATTCCTGACCATGACTCTAAAAAACTAATGCAAAAAAAACGAAAAACGTTTGTATTGGTTTTTGGTTAAGTAGGTATCACTAAAACAACAAATAAAAATATAATATCTTCCATTTGTTTTGTCTGTAGCTTAGGGGTGAGAGCCATCCGCTCCCCCGCAAATCCGGTGATGATGACGAGGCTACTCCAAGCCATCATCGTATGTCAGTTAGGAAAAAAATAACTCTGTAGATTGCGTACGAAATTTGTTATATTTACTTGGTTTGTACTTTTATGTGGATCTAGGCAGCCTAGGATCCATTGTGCTTGGCTCTCTGCTTTAATAACTTTTGTTGTTTTCAGTTTCCTACAATGTATTTAATTGATTCTCTTATATAATGCAGTAGGTAAATAAAAGGTAAAGTGTATTGATTGTATTAAATTATATTTTCTTTTTTTAATATTTACGATTAAGCACTTACAATTTTTTGATAGTTTTCAATTAACGTCAGATGCATTCGTATTTGGAAGACAAAATCAACTTGAACATTTTAATATAAAGACTTCGAGATCAAACAAATGGCACATAAATAGAATTTGAAAATTACAATATCGATCTATTCTATTCTAACTTAACGAAAAACACAAACTTAAGTCTAAGGCACGAGTGTAAAACTATGCGTTACATAAACATACGTATAAGTTAAAACAAATTAAAGCTTTGTCATGGAAGAAACTATTAATATCACAATGTTGGGTGCGCAGGAGTCACCAAGGGCGCCACTTGTCGTCGTCGGCCGGCGCGTCCACGCGCTCTTTTTTCGCCGCGTAAAAAGCCTCGAGCTGCCGTTTCGCCTCCTCTTGTTTTTTGTACTCTTGATACTCGATCAATTTCCTTTTCTTTTTTGGCGGGAGGTTGCTGTAATCCATCGGCAATTCGCAGTGTTCCGGAAGACTGGCCTCAACTTTGCTCTCTGCAGGCGGCTCCAACGGACTCGAGATCTGGTGCGATCTTTTTGGTGAAGCGGCTTCTGGCTTCGAAGGCGACCTGAACTTCCTCAGATCCAAGGTGTCGTTGCTCGGCACGGCGGGAGGCGAATACTGATACACGGGATCGCTTCTGCACATTTCGTCCTTGTACAAGTATTTTTGTTCCGAAGGCGACATTGCATTCGTGTTTACATCCACGTGCATCGGTTCATTGCCGCGCTTGTCCATGATGTGCTGCCTGATCTTCTGAAGAATGACATCCTTTGCTTCCGCTGGGACCCTGTTGAAGTAAGCCCCGTTTCTTTGAGCGCTAGATGCATGCATTTGATCTGGCATGTGCAGGGGCGGCGATAGCTTATCAACAGTGGTGAGTAAGCCAGTGACTTGTTGGCCTGGTTTGGGGGCTACTCTCTGGATTGGTCTCGAGTATGCCCATTGCTTGGAGGCGCCGTCCCCGGAGTAGACGGAGTCCTCAGCGTCTGAAGACGACCGTTCGTGGTCGCTGTAGTAGTGCTGCCGGTCGGACACGACTGACGATGGCGAGGTGGGCGGCGAGAACGGGGGCCTTTCAGGCACTTGTATGGTGAGCGGCTGAGCGGTGATCAGGCGCGACAGATGACTGATCAAGCTCTGGCTCACCTTCGAGTCCAAGTCGGGAACCGACATGATAAAGCGACACGCCTCCGCGGCGCATTGTCCGAATCCAGCTTGAAACTTCTTCGCTTCCAAAACCGGATCTTTAGGGCTATGCAGCTTAGTGAGATGATTAACGGTTAACTCAAGGATATCAGCCTTCTCCAACTTGCTTAAGTTGTCGTCATCGATCTGAGGACAAAACGAGAAAAACAATTGAGCAGGTGCAGACGTTGTTTCTCACGATACGGAGCGAGCGTCACATTAATATAACTGTACGCATAGGGATATAGACCCGATATTGTTTATTAATGGAACTTGTATTTTAAATACCAGTTTGGCCGCGGGCAGATATGAGTCCGTGCAATAAACAGAAGGACGACCGGTCTGTGATAAAAATAAATGGTGTGTGAATGAATGATGGATTGCATTTTGATGATTATGAGGAGACAGCGCAATGTTTTTTCGCGTTCAATTAGGGTCTATTTTGTGAGAATTGATGAAATCCACTAATGACTTTAGATTTTTGTGTGTGAATATTTTTCTTACCTCTAAAGCGCCGACCATGAGGTCCTTGAGCTCGTCCAGGCAGCGGTTGATGCGCGCGCGCCGCTTTCGTTCCAAAAGCGGTTTTGTGATTTTCTTGTACTTTGCTGTTTTCGACAGCGGGGCAGGATCGGCCGACATTTTGTTAATCCCTGTTGGAATTAATTAATTTTTGGTTATAAAAATGCACTTAATGATATTGAAAAATGATTTCTAAAAATTTTTTTAATTATAAACTTGGTCTAATATTGCAAATTATCGATTAATTTTTACAGTTATTACGAGCACTATTTTTATTACTAGACGGTGATCACGAACACTGCTTATTTACAAACATTAAACAACCCAGTAAAAGATGCACAGTGGACGAATAAATTAAAATCGAATTGAATTTAAAGTAGAATCACAATTGCGTTAAATTGAACACTAAATTACCAAAACGAACTTTTACGAAACACATACAACACTTACCTCTTTCAAACTTAACACACGAACTTAAACTTTTTTTTAATTGTTTGTCGACACGGAGCGTGCGCGCGTCTCGGTCGGCGCGCCGCAAGTTACTGCCTGAAAAAAGCCTTTGCCTCGCCTTCGGTCCCCGCGCTGCGCCGGCGCACCCCTCCCGCCCGAGCCCTGCCATTCATGATGCGTGAGCACGTGTGCGGCCAACGATCGAGTTTCGGAGCATGCGTAACGCGTTCCTGGGAATGCTTTTTTTCTATGCTTTTTGGGAGAATTTGTAATATTTTCAGGGAAGTTTTATGGATTTTTAAAAAGACAGGGTAGATGTTTCGTTGTTTTTGAAACTTTTACCTTACTTTGAAGTTTCGACTAAAGCAGGAAACTTATTAAGTATCTGATCTGATTGTTTTGGGATATTCGCAATACCTAGGTAGGTATTGCGAATATTCATTTCATAGGTACACCGTTTTGATATTTCATAGGTATGAATCCTCAATAAAGGTATTGCATAAACTTTCCTATTAATACCAAGTTATAATAAGTAATGCATACACCTAAGCACTTGGTTGAAATCTACCATCAACCACGCAATTTTTTTGGATGAGCCAATGATAAATTGCAAAACCGTATAACTTTTTTGCTCATTCCTTAAAATGTAAATAATATTTTTAAAATGTCTAACTGTTCAATAATCTGCGAGGAACATTAACAGCACGTGGACTACAGTTAAAATGTTTACGGCAGTTATTAATTTTGCCGAAACCTTTTTTGTAAAATCCACTGCCATTCCAGCGTGCACACTTGAAAGGAGCCGCTATTTGTTACAAATTTACTTTTGTGTCTATGTATTTTTACTTTCCGTTAATTTCTTTTTTGTTATTTTTGCAAAATTCGTTCTCAAACAGAAACGAACTTGAAAAAGCAATAAAAGACTGCAAATTATGTCTGGTCTACGGCTAATGTCGAACACTTGTTAGGATTTACAAATCACTTCATCGTTCTAGATAGTGATTACGTATAACGAAAATCTGCTAAATTAATTTCGCAATAAGATTATAGCTGTGAAATAAGTCAATCAATAAAGCTTCTTGTAATTGCATACGGAAGTGATGTGGGAAGGAAATCCTTCGCAGGATGTCTACATTAAACCAGTTATTGTAACATGCAATGCAAGGTAACACTTGAGGATGATGAAGAATAGATATTAAAATTTGTGCTAGGTTTAAACTTTTAATAGTATGACTTGTAAAGCATTATTACTAGCTGTGCCAGCGACTTTGTCCGCGTTTTCCTCCGTTTTTCACACACATTTTCCATAGTTTCTTTACTCCCATTGGTCGCAGTGTGATGTTATATAGCAAGACTTCCTCGATGAATGGTCTATCCAACACTAAAAGATTTTTCAATATAGACCACTAGTTTCTGACATTAGCGCGATCAAACAAACAAACAAACACGACAGCTTTATAATATTAATAGTTTTGCAGATAAAATTTACTGTATTTAATGATTTTGATCTTTAAACTGCTGAGTAATTTATTTGTGGCGATTTCGGCTATACCGAGGTGATATTGATATTATACAAGATAGCTGTCAATTATACACTCAATAAAATAAGTACAGACAATAATGTACACCGTATACAAACAGTTACTGATTGGAGATATCCCGTGCCCGTAAGAACGGCCATTAAAACGGGCGTGTCATTTTTCAAGCGGCCTTCATTTGTTTTTTGGCCCGCGTCGGTGTCCACAAAGGGCGCGCATTGCAAAACCGCTTAACTAAAACTCGAAAATAATGAGAGCCACGGTTTATCTGTCGACCGCTGGCCGACCTCGACTTTGGCGGTGCAAGCGAAGATAAAGCTGACATAGACAAAGGGCTGGCACAAAAACGAGCCTCAATATAAATGGCACGGACGGGAATGGGCCAGAATCACGGGCCCGATGGCCGGACATTTTTGTGGGCATCGCTACCTGCCTGAAGGTATCCTTTTGTCGTCGGTCCCACGTTTTCGGTCGTTTTTATTATAAAATTGCTGTTTTTAAATGGAATTTACGCAGTTTCGATTTTGGGTTCACATGCAATTTAAAAATAAATGTCGTTTTTAAATAAGTTAATAATTATTACATTGAAATAACTACTAATCAAATGCCGAATATAGATTGAATTTGTATCAAATTTATTTTACAATACTTGATTCATTGAAATGTATACAATAGGTTCCTACCTATTAGTTCTGGTTACGATAAGCATACATTCCTACTAAATATCTATACCATTACAAAACATCATCACGTTTCTGAAGCTAATCGTTTTACAAAAATAACCGTAACTGGATTTTTGACAACAATTAAACTTGAAACAGTTCTTCCTACGAACCAGTATAAAATAATACTCAAGAAAAATAGTCGTACGAAATTCCCAAAATCAATCAAAGTTATAAAAAAATCCCGTTCTCCAATCATTCCACTAAGTAATCCCATTGTAATACTAACGATCATTAATTTCTTCTCACGAAACGTAACCAATAAGAGTCATGGTACGTCAACCAGGTAAACAAAGTGACGTCACAACAATTACCTTAGTCGGAACTCGGATCGAGTTATGACAACAATGATGATTCACTAGCGAGCCGTGTGTGGGAAACTTACGTAACGAACGTCTATTAAAACCTACAACCATAATAGCTAATATAGCTAGAACTAGAACTTGAATCTGCGACTACAAGAACCAGTAGCTTTTTTTTCCAACTACCTCTGGCGTAGTTTTACAGACGACGTGGTCACACAGGGCTGGAAGTCTCAAGTTGATTCTGGAACCGGAAATGTATTCGATTATTTCGGGACGAGATGTGGTTCTAAATGGTAGAACTGATCACGGCACATCGATAACTCCTAGATCTAAACAAACTAACCCACTTATTCATGACGGCTTTCAAGTTTTTGGATACCATACCTTTTTCGGGTCGGTACATTTTATCTTAGTCTAATACTTACCTCCTTGCCCATTCTAACAATCGATGGCTTGGAGTAGCCTCATCATCATCACCGGACATGCGGGGAAGCGGATGGCTCTCATCCCTAAAAATACTACTTACAGTAAAAACTCTTTGGAAGGAAATAATTCTATATCTAGGGGAACCCCTCCGTTGGGTAGCTGACTCACATTCAGACTAGTAAAATATCGTCATAAATAGATAATGATTGCGAATGTCTTACGAAATCATTAATTAATACGTCATATGGCGTTATACAGTTATCTAAAAATAAATTTGACGTAATAGATCGTCACGTCAAGATAGGACCAATCAAGGTTATACATATTAATACGATCGTCATTCTCAAGGTCATGTGCAATCATGATGTCAATGTTGTATGGGTTTACTTAAATGTATGGTCATATTTAAAGAACAATGATGCTGTGACTAAAGTGATCATGACTTACGATCTATGGTGCAAATACCCTCATGTCTAATGATTTTAATTTGCCAAAGTTATGACTAATGAGCTAAGTTGTAATACTAACACAATTAAAAAGAAAAGCTGTCTCAGCGATACTCGTATCATCTGTTTATGGTCTCTCTTAAGCACATTCAGTCAAAAGATATCTAGACGTTAGAATTGTGATAGTACCTACAGATAATTGACTAGCTACTATCACTATACTAAAATCCAGACTACAAAAATATTCATATAAAAGGCGTGCTTGAGTAACCCCCACCCATAAAGTTTCTTATTCATTAGTAAATTTATCAAAAAGTCAATGTTAACCCAGGATCTCTAGATCTTTATGGCTTAGCGGCACTTGCCACTAATAGACCATCGAGTTAGTCAAAGTCATGCAGAAGTGGTATCACCCAGTTGAGGGGACCTCCCAGATCCTACTAAGGTAATATTCCCCGAAGCATATTAAGAAAATCCGTCATTGTTGTTACATCTCACGAAAGCAATCAAATTGGTACGTCATCACGTCGTCATCGTCAGGTAAATGCTACCTCGTCACTATACACGCGCCATCGCGACTTTAAAGGCCGTGACGCAAACTACCATATCTATAGAATATTTGATATTGAGTGGCACAAAGTAGTAATAATTTCGTAATTCTTTTGAAAATAATGAAAAGCTTAAAAATACGATCACACGACATCACGATCGACGACACGATCATACGACATTATTTATAAGCTTAAAGCTTATAAATAATGAAATAAAACATAAATGTGTTTTATTGTATTTGCATTTATACAATGTCTGTTAATCTTCTTAATTATTATTAACTACACCCGTCTTCGCTTAGATTCGGGTGAATTTTACACTTTTGAGTTTAATTCGTTTTAATACATAGTTTATTTACCCAAGGACTGGCTCATGATAAAGTTAAATAAAGGAGCCGATTAATTTGATTAATGAGTAAAATAATAATCCAATCACAATACTCATAAATGGTGTTTTATTTATTTATATTTTATTGTAACGTTATTTTGTAGTTTTGCAGAAACTTAATACCTACAAAATTATCTGTGAATCATACTTACTCACATTTCCATTCCTGCCTTATGTTTACGCTTGAGTTGCGAGTTCTAGGCAATAATAACGAAGATAATTAATATGACGCATGCGTGACTCAGGCGCTCGCTCGCTTCGAATCCTGCGCAGTGTCAGATTCCAAGTTACGCTCACCTCTTTCTCGGTATTCGGTATTAACTTATTACGTTATTTTGGACACTACGTCATTGATGAGTAAAGGACCGCGTCGATAGATTTGTTGTTTTTTTTTTCATTCGATGACCATGTTCACGGAAAAGCCGAATTGTATCATTCATTGTTATTTACGAATGACGGTTCCGTGCGGAAGAAGATGAATGACGCATCGGTAGTGCGATATGCAATTTCATACATAGTTAGGTAATGTTTACTGGTTTAGTAATCGGTTAGTCTATCTCTAATATAACTTAAATTTTATATTATTTTGATTCATTACTGATGTTTTATTATCCTTTGAAAATTGTCTTTAATGGATACTAAGTTTGTTTACTTTGAAAGTGACATTCCTTTTAAAAGTTTTTGTTAAAAGAATGATATTTTTAAAATAAATATTATATTATCCAGGAGTAAGGGTCCCAGAGTACTTATGTATAATTTGTGAGTTTGTTTTATCAATCCATATTATAACTTTATAACCAATACATTATGTTGATTTGAGTTTAAATATTTATACATCATTGGCTTATGCCCATTCACATCCTGTAACTTGATAGCCAAGTTATTCTACACCGGCTAAGTTCATTCGACCTCAACTACTTGGGCGGCAACTTAATTTGACTTTCAAAAGAGCTTGTAAAAGTTTAAAGTCAATTGAATTTGACACCAACCTTTAGAATAACATATTAAAACTAATCCACTAAAATATTAGTCTCGTTTCTGATTAAAGTGGTACCATTCCATGCATAAATAGTATATTATAATAAATGTAGCTCATTGTTATTACCCACTAAATTGATTAAAACTAGAATTAATAAGTAATATAATAAAAATAAAACTTCTTTTTAAGTTAGGCACAAAAAACCGTCGATGGCCGAGTGGTTGAGGCAGTTCTTGCCATGCAAGAGGTCACCGGTTCAAACCCTGCCACGTACCACTGTGTTTTCAACTTTGAATTTGAACGATTATTCGACGCTTTAACGGTTAAGGAAAACATCGGAATTCGGAATCGGAAACCTGCACACCTACGAAGAAATTCTAAGGTTGTGTAGTCGACCAACCCGCACTTGGCAAGCGTGGTTGAATGAGTACTTACCATTAGGGAGGGCTCGTTCCCGAGCAGAGGGAACTTGAATGGGCTGTTGACGATGAATCGGCCACTTTGTAATATTTAAGGTTCTTAACCAACAATGAGACATTTGTCAGTCATCAGACTGACAAATGTCTCATTGTTGGTTATTAGCAGTATTAAAGGACTGAAGAGAAAAAAAGGTAGGTCACTTAAATTACATAAATATAATCCAAAACCAAAATCCTCAATAAAGTAACTTAGCGAAGTGAGTTTGCATTAATTAATCAGCTTAAGGGATTATTTTCATTAAACGTTGAAGAGCTAATGCAAGCGTATAAGCCAGGGCGAAATCTTATTACATTATCCAATAAGACTAACGGACTGTATCGCATGTGTAACCCATTATAAGATTATTGCATTAATTATTGGAAAATTTACATCGCGATCGGATTATTTAAAACTGGTCATTCGCAATCAGATCTATTTTTCCACTACGATAAATGCGTCTTATATAAATATTCATTCATGGAACTAAGTAAATGAAGTTTAAAATGTCGTTTGTACAGGAATATACTATTATTATTTATTAAATTTCAAATTATCTGTGTTCCTTCAATCTCATTCTCAGTCTAAGTAAGGTGAGAAGGAAAATCGACAAGAGAGTATGCTCGTTGTCAGTCAATTAGGTGCTGGACCACAGACTTTACGTATTATCCGAGGGAGTGTAACATATCATGCATGTGATGATACTCATATGAAGATTACTTGAGATATTTAACTCATTGTAAGTACGAAGATTCGATATCTGAGCGCTGATTTGCCGATAAAGTAGGTTCCAAATTGATAATTCATCAGTTATTAATTCCATTAATGTATCAGTTATAAAATGATCATTTTATTTATTAATTAAATTCATAACTGGTGAAATATTAGTCGAATACGCATTAAAAATGTTAAGATAATCCATGCCATTAACGCCACGGGACCACGGGTAAACACTCTTGTCATCATCATCATCAACTTGTCGCTGTTCAATTGCTAGACATTAACTTCCTCAAATCTCTTCCCACTCTTGTGTATTTTCCACTACTCTCATCCTGCTCCTACCGGGCGCCCTGCGCTGACTCTTAGTATTCGTACATAAGTCCCTAAACCTCAAGTCTGTGTCGGTAACCGTCCCCGTCGCCGGCGCCAACCCGTTTTCCGTCCGTCTATCAATGCCTCATGAGGTCACGTAACCGAAATAGCCCGTAAACAAATGGTCACACATGCTACCCGGCGGCGCGTGTGAACACGCCCCGCGGTAGTTCCCACGCGTGCCATAGATATCGCCCACGCCCACGCGTGGCCTCGCAGCGTAAAGCTAATGATAATGAAGCGATTACACACTGGTGTGACTTATAGGTGTTGATTAGAGTCCTGAAACAGTGACCGATAACAATTTCGTAGCGTCATCTAACGCTGGCCCTTTGATTAGGCTGTCTTGGTAGGTAAAGTTAATCATAACGATACGATTATACAATGGTGTGATTTATTGTTGTAGTTTAGTATCCTGAAACACTTCTTTTTCTTCTTATCGTATGGTTGATGAACAACCTGGTGTCAGAGTTTTAAACCGCCCGTAGGCCTCTGACATGGCTTCACACACCGTTGAAAAATCTCTCAGGTGTGCTGGTTTCCTCACAATGTTTTCCTTCACCGTTAAAGCGTCGAATGATGGTACATATCAAATTTTGAAAAATACATTGGTACCTGGCGGGGTTTGAACTGGCGACCTCTCGCATGGCAAGCAACGACCTTAACCACTCGGCCATCGACGCTTTAAACACTGACCGATAGCGATTTGGTAGCGTCCTCTAACGCCGACCGCACGACACGTGGCAAGAACGTTAATTTTATTATATGTATTACATACCTAATTTATCTTTTAGTGGACCCTGAAGTGATAAATTTAGTGGTACTTGGTGATAGAAATAACTTTATGGTTGTTTTCAGCTTACGTACTAAACATAATTATTTTAAAGGTCATACCTATGTAACTGTTTTCGTACATTCACATTTTGTACACAAAACAATATTCTCACATTTAACCATAAAACGATAATCCAAATAACATTTTTGCATGGCGTAAACAATAAACCGTCGCAAATTGGCAATAGTTGTATTTCTAAAGCACGGTCATAAAGTAATTTTAAAGGAGGCATAAAAATAAGAAATACAGAGCATCCTGACACAGAAAAAAAAGAACAGTAACATGATTTTGGACAAATAATTTCTGATCGTACGTCTTTGGTTCCCCACCAATTGGAACCAACATAAAATTAGCAAACTTTTTAATAGGTAATTAATCCATATGATGTCATGTGATAATTTACTTATTTAATATAACATTGACTACTAATACGTTAATGTTGGGCATGGGATTAAAGGATCACCAACTTTTTAGTCAGCTTCAAGACCTATATTATTGAATTTATTGTATGAATCCGATCAGCCTCCTCAAGGATCCTGCTGAAAATCGAAGAAATTAAATTGTATTTATAATTGTACTTGGTTGACTTTTAAGTACGTACGTATTTATTTATGTAACAATATTCCTTAATCCAAGAAAACCAGCCAACCACAAAAACAGGCAGGACATGTTCCAGCCTGCCTCTACTGCTTCAACGTGAGTTACTGGTTTTAATCACTCAATAGTAGATAACTGTACAATCGGAGTAGCGTCTCCTAGCGAAAAAACTGTGTCTGGCGATGGTGGATAGCCGATAAAGGCGGATAGTTTACAGAACTAGTCTGCGGCGCCCGCGCAACTAATTGACGGTCATTCTACCCTGGTAACGTCAGCAAAACAAAACGATCTTTTGGGAATGGTCAGTGGTGTTACTTTGTCTAATAGATGTCAATGATTTCGTACTTTTTAGGCAATCGGTATGGTCTTGCTTTTTATTTTGTTATAATTGCGCTTTGGCAAAGGAAATAAAAAATCGGTGATCAAAGTCAGTCTACTGGTTGGAGCACTTACTAGTCAGTTGATTGAAGTTGTTTGAGTTTGTGTTCCGAGAATTTCAAATCTATAACCATACGTTTTTCAAAAAGTTCAAGAATTTAATATATGTACATACAGACATGTCAACGAAATTTCACTTTGTTGAAAGCATCACTTCACTTAACCGCCTTGACTCTTATCTGGTCTTGAAAGATTGTGCGAGAAACGCAAGTAAACAACACGTTGCTGCAATCTTATCGTCACGAGTATGGGAACTTTCATTGAGAGACTCCGATAAGTGTGTGTGGAACATTGTGGGACACGCGAGACGTGTGACTAATGAACTTGAAGTGAATTTCTTTTGTTTCAAACACAGATCCTAGTATGTAGTCCACCGATCCGCATAACATGCTAGTTAGCATTGAAGTTCTACAAACGTCCATTGTATGTCATGTGCATAGACGAACTCATCCTTCCTTATGTGGAAGGATTACCATTTTCAATCATCAGAATTTTAGTCTGTTCTTGCTTGATGTAAGTTAGATTGTAATATCACAATGTTGGTTTTATGTCATCTGGTGATAACCCTTCAAGGGTTATTTTTATGAATCATACAAAAAAAGCTA
This sequence comes from Maruca vitrata, assembly GCA_039566165.1. NCBI lineage: Eukaryota > Metazoa > Arthropoda > Insecta > Lepidoptera > Crambidae > Maruca > Maruca vitrata. Next base: position 5,136,620 of record CM076925.1, read on the forward strand.
AAAGTCAAATATGTTCGTACTTTGAATATCAATCCACATAAATCATAACATGCTACTAATAGTAGCAGAAGTAAAAAACTTGGGTCTATTAATCATTCACAATCAAAGTTTGACAGTTGACAATTTTTGTCAAACAATTGATTTGTCAACACTGAGCGTGTGTACCCCTTTCGAACGTCAACACATAATTCGTCTTCTCTGCAGTCGGTACTTGGATCGAAGTAATTCAAATCTGTCAAAATTCGCCGCGGCCGGCCGGAAGCCGGCCGTGGGAACGGCAGACGATCGCTTTTCTCAATAAAATCACGATGAACGATGCCTCTTTTTGTTTATGCGCTTTTTTATTATACGCGCGAATCGGCGTTGAATGGGAATTTGGTTTTTCTTATTGGAACGGGCGGTGTTTGGTCAGGACGACTTCTGGCTTGTTGGCATGATATGTTATAGTCTGATCCGTTCTACGGTTGTGTACTTTTGTTTAGTTTACCGTGCAATGCGCCAACCGCACACCTTACCATAAGCTTATATTTGTAACATTTACACTTTTAAGTCCAAATACAAGGAATATTTATTAATTTACAAAAATAGCTAATACAATTGTGTATATAAGTATGTATATCCAAAATATACTAGGCACATTATGTAAGTATCTAAATATTTTATATTGTATAGTATATCTAAGTATAATATCTATAAAATCTCACTTATAAAGTATAACATAATATCTGTATTTATATTTGAAACTTACTTTATTATTTTCTGTTCTGAAATTGTTAATAAATGTTGATTAAGATTAGTTCGTTATGTTAAAAAATGTATTCTGTGTAAAAATGATGTTACCTTCTATCAAAGGCTACCACTGAAAACCAGTGTCGTTGCTTCCCTTCGGGAGGTGCGACACAATACTTAGTGGGGGCCTTTTCAGCACGTAAGATTAATTTAAGTTTTCTCCATTTTGTGTATAATAATTTGTGCTAAGTAAACGTTCATTCTATTATATTCTAAACTAGCTTTAATACTAGTTGTATTTATATGATTTATTAGGGCTTACAACTACGAAAGTCGAAATTTGATTGAAAATAAATTTATTTCATTGTATGAGACATTGGCAATATATAGTACTAGTTGTACCCGCTACTTCGTTCGCGTCGACAACAGAATTTTTCATACAAAAGTTTTTTCCCGCTTACTCCCATTCCCGTGAGTATTTTGCAATATCCTGTTTAAAAGCTTTAAATTTACTAAGGTAACTGAATGTCAAATTACAAGCGTGTAACTTAAGCGGTTTAGATTTTTCATACAAAAGGATTTTCCCGTTAATTCCCGTTTCCGTGGGAATTTCGAAAATTCCTTTCTTAGTGCAGCTCTACGGCTTCTAAGCTACGTCCCTTACAAATTTCAAGTGCCTACGTTTAGCCGTTTAGGCTGTGCGTTGATATCTCAGTCAAGCAGTCAGATTTTCCTTTTATAATATTAAGATTGGTGTAGTTTTGTTAGCGCTAAACGTTTCTTTATAGTTTCAAAAGCAATATATACGAAGTGAGTCTGGATTCAATTGGTTCGATTTTTGACAACCACCAACTTATATCACTAAATATAGCGTTTGATACAGGGGTCCGGGAATATTATTGTTCATACAGCTCACATTTTTTGTAGAGTTCCAAACCTGTAAGGTTAGGTGGGGTACATTGCATGGAGAGCCGATGCTGATGTTGAACCATCATCAAAAACTATCCGTCTGACCGTGGGTGTTAGTAGACGGTCTGAATGGCTTGAATGTCTAAAAATTTCATGGCCATTATAATATCAGCTGGGTGCGGTCCATCGCTGTAAATATACCTCGCTCAATTATTTCCTCAACGATTTGTCTTGCACTGACCGCCTTCAGTGAACCCCAGCGGTTAGGGCTGAAATGTTCTAGAATTTATAGAGATCTAGCATTTCAGTGTTTCAGAACATTTCAGTGTGATCATGGAGCAGAAGATACGAAGGCTCTTTAGAAGATGGCCGTAGGGCAGACTGGAGATAGGATCAGGACTGATCACTCGCTGATCATTGTTCGTCATGTATGTCCTGCAGTGGACATCTTTCGGCTGATATGATGCTGCTCAATTATATGATTTTATGTTATATGTATTATATCCAAACATATTATTCCTTTGACTCAAAGCAATCAATGGCCTGATCATTCGAATATCCATCATATTCAATCTTACATGTCAGAAGAAGTCAGTGATTATCTGGAAGATAGTAATTAAAATGCTAGTGATTATAAAACTACCCACTAATTTAATTTTGAACGGACTCACGACCGTCAGGCAGATTTACATAAAGTTATATGTAGCAGTGAGCCCGCTTAATATGGAAAAAAGTTATTATAGACTTTGATTTACGTATTTTATATAATTAAATAACATTTTTCAGTATAAATTACACTATCGAAAATATAAGGAATTTATGAATTGGCTTGTGCTTCTATAGTTGCCAAAATATACTATTTTAATCTAGACACGCGGTAGCGTGTCAAGCCAAGGTTCAAGAAACAGAACTGGCGAGCCGCACCGTGTGTAATATTACACGAACCATTTGGAACCACTTTTGAACCCCTCATAAATCAAAAACTATTTCACATAAACGTATCAAATTTGGCTCATATATTGTGACTTGCGAGATAAATACGTGTTCTAAATTTCATAAGCTTATCTCAAACAGTTATTTAGATATTAATGTCCAAAAATCCTCATTTTTATCATTGACTGACTGACAGATCAAAATTCTAACCCAGTTCCAAATGACCTAGAGAGTTAAAATTTGGTATGCATATAGGTAATTACATGAATACAAAGGAAAAAATAAAAAACTGGCAATTTTTTAATAATTAGGTTAGGTTCTATTATGAACGCTTAACATAAATACCTAATTAGTGCCTAATAACGCCTATATACCGGGGAAGGCAGAGCACTAAGTATATATTTAGGTATACTTACTTATTTACAATTAAGAGTAGGTACTTATAGTCGGTTTTCATATTTATTACTTAGGGTAGGTACCTACATAAAGTCTAGTTTTAGTTTTGAATTTGTCCTTTTCAAAGGACCCACGGCGTTACGATGATATATACTTTTCTACAAAAAGTAATGATATCCAATCAAAAACATAAATGTGAAATGAGAGCCAAGTTCAATATTGCCTTGGTTGTTGACTTCAGCGACAAAAGAAGTGAGATCTAAATGGGTGCCAAGTTCAATGGTCAACCCAGAAATTTATTTATAAGTAACACTATAACATACCTATCATATCTTCTTATAACATAAGATAATTTATGGTGGTAGCCTATGAAGGTCTGTCTTGGCTAGTTTTCATATATTAATTATAGCCGTCGCAAGTTTTAAGCCTACAAGTATTTGTTGGTTTTTATTTTATAATTCCGAAAATTTGGATTGTTGGTAGAAACTAGCAAGCGAACATAATAATACGTTGGTAGGTTTATAGAAACTAGCCCAGACAGACCTTCATAGGCTACCACCATACATTATCTTATGTTATAAGAAGATATGATAGGTATGTTATAGTGTTACTTATAAATAAATTTCCGGGTTGACCATTGAACTTGGCACCCATTTAAATCTCACTTCTTTTGTCGCTGAAGTGAACAACCAAGGCAATATTGAACTTGGCTCTCATTTCACATTTATGTTTTTGATTGATATGTATTTACAATATACATTACTGCAATTTACACCTAACGTAAGTATTTTTGAAAAAATAATCTTTATTTTTAACCGACTTCAAAAAAAGGAGGAGGTTCTCAATTCGTCTGTATGTATAATATTTTTTTTTTTTTTTTTTTTTTATGTATGTTCACCGATATTTTCGTGAATTGTAGATGGGATTTAAAAGTTTTTTTTTGGTTGATAGAGTTTACTTTCGAGGTGGTCCCATTTTTCACCAGTCCCGGATCTGATGATGGGATCCAGGAGAAATCGAGGGCAACCCTCAAATTTTATAGGACATGTACCGCGTTTTGCATATTATCTGAAGTAATATTGGCATTTGCTTCTGGCTATCATAATCTTATGATGCTGAGCTGATGATGGAAGGTCAACTCCTTAATAGTTATGAGTAAAAGGATAATTCTTTCAATACTCTATACATATTAAGACTATTAGTTATAAATCAGTAGCATTACAGGTGAGCTAAACTATTAGGTGGACCAGTCTAGGATCTGATGATGGGATCCAGGAGAAATCGTGGGCAACCCTCAAATTTTATAGGCACATGTACCGCGTTTACATATTTTCTGAAGTTATATTGGCATTGCTTCTTGCAATCATAATGTTATGATGCTGAGCTGATGATGGAAGGTCAACTCCTTAATAGTTGGGAGTAAAAGGATAATTCTTTCAAATCTGTGTACATATTAAGACTATCAGTTATAATATCAATAGAATTATAGGTGAGCTGCACTAATAGGGTCCAGTATAGGATCTGATGATAGGATCCAGGAGAAATCGAGGGCAACCTCAAATTGTATAGGCACATGTACCGCGTTTCTACATATTTTCAGAAGTAATATTGGCATTTGCGTCTGGCAATCATAATGTTATGATGCTGAGCTGATGATGGAAGGTAAACTCCTTAATAGTTGGGAGTAAAGGGATAATTCTTTCAATACTGTATACATATTAAGACTACTAGTTTTAATTTCAGTAGAATTATAGGTGAGCTGAACTAATAGGGACCAGTCTAGGATCTGATGATGGGATCCAGGAGAAATCCAGGGCAACCTCAAATTTTATAGGCACATGTACCCCGTTTCACATATTTTCTGAAGTTATATTGGCATTTGCTTCTTGCAATCATAATGTTATGATGCTGAGCTGATGATGGAAGGTCAACTCCTTAATAGTTGGGAGTAAAGGGATAATTCTTTCAAGTCTGTGTTCATATTAAGACTACTAGTTTTAATTTCAGTAGAATTATAGGTGAGCTGAACTAATAGGGACCAGTCTAGGATCTGATGATGGGATCCAGGAGAAATCCAGGGCAACCCTCAAATTTTATAGGCACATGTACCCCGTTTCACATATTTTCTGAAGTTATATTGGCATTTGCTTCTTGCAATCATAATGTTATGATGCTGAGCTGATGATGGAAGGTCAACTCCTTAATAGTTGGGAGTAAAGGGATAATTCTTTCAATACTGTATACATATTAAGACTACTAGTTTTAATTTCAGTAGAATTATAGGTGAGCTGAACTAATAGGGACCAGTCTAGGATCTGATGATGGGATCCAGGAGAAATCGAGGGCAACCCTCAAATTGTATAGGCACATGTACCGCGTTTTACATATTTTCAGAAGTAATTTTGGCATTTGCGTCTGGCAATCATAATGTTATGATGCTTAGCAGATGATGGAAGGTCAACTCCTTAATGGTTGGGAGTAAAGGGATATTTCTTTCAATACTGTATACATATTAAGACTACTAGTTTGAATTTCAGTAGAATTATAGGTGAGCTGAACTAATAGGGTGAAAAAAAATGTAACACTAAAAAGTATGAAAAAAAATTGTAAACAAAAAAAAAACCGCCTTCAAAAACCCGACTCACTAAAAATTACAAAATAATATAACGAACATTAATCTGGGTATGAATTTGATTTGTTGTTGAAGGCGGTGCCGTTTATATTTCATGCAGCTTTCCTCAAAATTTTAATTGGCACCGCCTTCAACAACAAATCAAATTCATACCCAGATTAATGTTCGTTATATTATTTTGTAATTTTTAGTGAGTCGGGTTTTTGAAGGCGGGTTTTTTTTTTGGTTACAATTTTTACATTATGCCATTTGTGGGTGAATTAGTTCCATCACTATATAGATCTATTATTAGAGACCTCCTAAATGTAAGTGTTTTAGAAATTATTTCAAATATTTGACCTACTTGTTTTCATTTTACTATAACATTTTTTATTGTTATATTGAGCTGGATCCCAAATTATAGTGATTCGTAGGCGCTTCTTTGGTAGAAGCTTAATTATATCCTATGGAATGTTCTCATCGCGGCATTACCAGTAGGTAAGGGTTTAATAAGTTATCAAATGGAAGTGGGACTATTTTAATTAGGAAGTGAAGAAACAGGCTGATGGCAATAAAAGTGTTCGTGGTTAAGGTAAAGAGTACTTGATACCTTTTGTATCCTTGGACCGTCCTTAGTTTTTACGTCAAAACTTACGGTAACCATGCGTTTCGTGATGTCGAGACTAAGCATAGCTCATCTGCTAGAGAAACATTCCCATAATTATGGTGTAGTGTCTAGTTTGGGATATCGTTATTAATTTTATAAGTAGTCACATAACACAATTGCAATTGATACCGTTTATTCGATAGATTATATTGTTACAGAAGTGGCGTCAGTCCAAATATGTATGTAGAAACGATTGATATCAATTTAAAACGTAATCTAGTTTACGATGCACCATTTGTGTAGGTGATCCAAATTATAAGATCCACTTTAGGTGGCTAGAACCACATTTTGTATTAGGCAAAGCCAGTTTCACCTGATTAAAAAAGCCTTTTTGTCGGGTGCCACAGATTGGGTAACATGAAGATGATAAATCACTAAGGCATCTCATTTAGCTGATGTTGAACCATCGTCAAGGAATAACAGACTGATCTTGGGTAGATGTAGATGGAAAATGGTAATGGTAAAATGGAAAATAAAACGTTATCTTTCTATCAATTAAATGTCTATTATAATATCAGCTGGATGAGGTCCACTGCTGTAAATAGACCTTCCTCAAATCTCCACGCGATCGGTCCTGCACTGACGACCTGAGTAAGTAATATTATTTTCTGCAATAAGCTCCTGTCTCTTGCGTCATAAGTCGTAGGTTCGATCCCCACCCGGGACAAATATGTTGATGAAACAGCTGTTCAATGTTATTATTGATATATTCAAATGTCTTTTGTTTGTGAATGCCCTTGACCTGTGGTTATTATATTGGCTCCTTCGTCAATTTGACAAAAAGTATTTTTACAAGCACGGCCTAATACACAAAGAGATTTAAACAACCTATCAATACTAAAACCATTTGTTTACGTTTGTGGAGCTTCCGTATCATCATTTTGATGCCGTCCGTCTATTAAAGTATCCTAGTATCCAACCCGATCGAGTTCGAGTCCCCCGCGCAGCGGTGTAACCATGTACCACGGACCTAAGAAATATTATATAGTGGACTGCGCACTGTAACCCAAATATGTGCTTATATAGAGACCTTCTGCCTACGTAGGCTTGTGTCCTTTGTTGATAAGCTTAAAATTTGACAATTTGATGAGAGTAAACCAGACTTACTTTTCAGTTTTTGACACGGATTTCCAACTCTGACGCGTCAACTGCGTTTTAGATTAAAGAATCAGTCTTATCTTTTACGCAATAAAGTACATTGTCGCATACGATATTTTAGGAAGAACGCAATCCTCATTATGATAGATCCATTGGTGTAACACGGTAGGAGGGGGGCATGCAAATGGCAGCGCTATACTTGGCCACGAAGCGAGCCGGCCGAGACCGTGGGAAAACTATCGCCTGTGGCGAGTCGGAGCCAGATACGGATTCGGTAGGCCGTTGAAATGTTAAAATGAGCTTTTTGTAGAGTTTTGTTTGATATCTTGTTGGTAGTCAGAGATAGAAATCGTAAAATTAAAGAATCTTCTGCTATCACGGTGTTATATCACGTGTAACGGCACGTGCCCCTGGCTTATTGAGTAATGTTGTTCATTGATCTCAGCGTAGGTATGTTGATCACGTAGCATTGCAATATCTTTTTAGATCTTCCACGTGAGATATGATTTATGGTGCAACTTTTGGATTGGAGATTTAAAACAATGACCTTTTACATATATGTAATTATAAGATTATACATTAAAAATCTTAGACTTACAAAGGATATGTTGTGGTATATGTTCAAGTTAATGTCGTGGAACCCTTACCGATGTCACGTAAGCGTCAATATGTCCTTATGTCGACCCTTCTCCCCACTATCACCATCCCTTCCCTTCAGAAACCTACCTACCAACTTGGTAGCAGCGATCCAGTAGCAAATGTTTTTTTTTCTTACTAGCTTACGATGATGGCTTTGAGTAGCCATGTCATCGTCACCAGACTTGAGGGGGAGCGGATGGCTCTCACCCCTTACCAGCAGCGATGTTGTTGGGCGTGTGCATTGATACAGTCGCAAATGCGGCCGCGATGATATCCAATCGATGCAAGCATCACTACAATAAGCAGCCGAGGGCGTGGGTCTAACGGGGGATCCCCTTGGGGTCCTAGTCCGGGCCTGGGCACTCGTGCAGCGACCGCGGCGCGTGACGCGGCTCGCGCCCGGCCGGCCGCGACGCTTGACGCAACCGAGATCGTAACCACCGCCGTTTTTGCTCTTTTCTTCACCACCGTGCTGGTGGGACTTATCGCACTTGACTGCCTTGTTCGTCTTTTGGTGAGCGTTGATACACACACCTATAAGTTGTTCTCTCGCTACAACCGGGACAAATTGCTGGTTAGGAACAAATAGGGTGGGATTCTGTGTTCAACCCTGATTCAGCAAGTATATTGAATCCTCATCGATCTAAATATAATCTTATGATCTACTAATTAGGTGTTTTTTTTCAAGTTTAGCAAGTTGGCCTGCAAAATTATTCTCCGTTTGAAGTATTTCTTAAGAAGGAGGATCGAGATATGTTTTCTGCCTTTTATATAAAGTCTTGTGAATCCTAAAAATAGTGATGCGCGCTTGAACTCTGAATATTTATGTCGGAATTGCTTCCAAACTGTGAGAGAGGGAAACAAAGCAAACCTTTGTGGTAATCCGTCAGTGTGATAAGTTCCTGAGCAATACCGTGGTGAATCGCCAATCCGTGCTCTTCGGGCGATCTCAAGGATGTTGGCTGATGATCGATTTGAGGTCACCGTAGATAGGGGTTTTTTTTTCAGTTGATTAGTTTGCTATCGGTTCTTGTACAGGTAAGCATATTCCTCAGCTGAAATTATAATTTAAATTTTAATTAAGTATATGTTTAGCATAAAGTTTTCAATCTCAGCCAATTTTAGTATTTTTGAGAAATCTTACTCTAACAGTACACATGCACGATTTTCGTACATTTTAGTATGGATTTAGACTGAAATTTACTAATGCAGCAACTGTTTTTACCAGAAGACCTCTCCGAAAGAGCTTAGCCAATCAACTTTTTAGCAGTCTTCAATCTTAAATAACCAAATTGGCCAACCGAAGTCGGTCGAAACCGTTCTTTCTCACAAGTCCCGGAGCGTAACATCAAAAAACTTTCGGCATTAACTTAGGTTGCTATAGTTTTTGTAGGTACAATCAATTAGGTTTGCATCCATCGGGTTAGGTCACGTTTTTAATCGGTTTTTGCTGAGTTTTTTCGACGACTAATGCAGAATATTACGTTCTATGCAGATGAGCATTTAGGTGCCCAAATTAGGGGTTTGAGATGGCCAAGTAACGATTTGCGTCTAATTCATTATTAGGGATAATCTTAGGCGAAGGATGAGTCAATTAAAACTTGAAACATACTTTTGTACACTACAACGCGAAATTCGTGATATTAATTTTTATTAATATAGTTTTACACATTACAACGTGAAATTGTGGATATTCTTTTTTGTAGAGTTTTCAAACAATAATTAACGTAAATTTATAATCTTTTCATAATCTTAAAGATATAATATGCCCGAATCAGTTAATTCAAAATCATACATGAAAATACATGTTAACTATATTTCATTTATATTATTTTACGAAAAAGGCAGAATAGCAAAATCAATATTTGTTGGTGTTCTAAATACTATGTGTTTGTTTTTTAAAATAACAGTAAAATAAAAATAAAAGTATGCACGTCCCTTGCAATAACATAACAATTAAGTTACGCCTAGACTAATGAGTAATGACGATCAAGGCTCAGGCTCATCTTTAGCAAAATGCTACATCGAATCAGTAATCTCACGACCAGATCGATACAAACCGCCAATTAGTTGGCAGTGAAGCGTTAATTATGAAATTATTGGAACTCGACGATCGCCCCTTGCACTATTCATGATTGCACTAAGAGTACAACTGCAGATGCAAATGATGGCATTCGAACAGTAAGAACACTGTTAGAGAAAATTATTGGCAAGGCCTTTTGATATCGTCTTCAGATTATGGTGTAGGTAATACTGGTATTGATAGAGAGGTCTGATGAAAATCAAGCTCGCGACCGTAATTTATGTATAATTAAGTTAAGTAATTAAGTAGCTTTGCTACTATATTTTTGATCGTGTAAACTCCCAGTTCGTAAAATTGGAACTAATTATAATACGAGTAGGTAGTATATTATTATGTGTAAGAGTGTATGGAACCTCAGAAATATTAAAGCAAAGCCATTATGAAAATTCCGTGATTCAAATCGGTCATGCAGGAAATCAACAAACAATACAGATTTTCTGGTTTTTATACGACGTGAAGCGACAGTTTTTGCAAATTATTTGCAATCAAAACCTTATGATTTATGTCCACCATCATTATTCGAACTCTTGATCTAACTAATAGATATTACAGTAATAATAAATTAACGACATTAAAAAAACACTCAACTTGTAACAAATTTGCATGTCTTCTCTGACACTTGAAAAAATCTGTGTAACGAATGAATATTCGTCACAGCGGGCTTATGCAATTGTAATCGGCTACCAATTGACCTGGGATGTTTGGTATTGTCTGGCGGACACTGCTCAATGCTCAATAAGGAAGCGGTTACAATTGATTTCTATCGATTAAGGTTCCGAGTCTACTTGTGAATGGGAAAGCGAGTTCAATGCGATATGAAGCAGTTATTTTCAATATACATTATGGGCACGTATCATACTGTTGTTATGAATAATTATTACACCTAATCTCACAATTTGTTACCAGTTTTTCAGAGGCAGGCTACATAATATATTCTATTTTCCATTTGCCCCTCAATATATTCTACAAAGTAATCAAAAAGATAAAGTACCAATGACAACTTAGTATATTTCTTATGTTACCAACCGAACACGTTAAGTTCGTAAAAATATTCATCGTACAACGTAGACATCACTCCTACAGCTATCCAAACATAAAAGCAATAGCCTTTTCAATTCGTGAGCGTCAACACGTAACAGAGTAACAGAATAAAATAAAATAAAAACCACAACATAATTGACCGTGATACTGTCGTTAAATCGTGATGTAGGCAGAGCGCTTCCGTACGATTGTCATGATAACACGACAAGAAAGTGATAAAATACTGACCATTGAAGACGAAAGGTTACGTAAAAGAGGCTCATGAGATAAAGATCTGGAACACTTTTACTTTTGGCCGAGACATTCGATGATCAATCGGTTCGTCCAGGAATCGAACAAGGGACCATTTGACTTCTGTGTAGAAAGTGAGTAATGGAATATTTGACACGTGTTAACAAATTGTGCTGTGATACACGAATAGTATAATGTTTATCGAACTGTAAACATATCATTTTCTTTGAACTATGGTTTAAGTTAATTTTACTATATTATTCTATAAAAAAGGCATAATGTATATTTCTGTGTGAGATAACTTTTTATTAGTTCAGGTGGGAGACATTTTGTTCAGGTGGGAGACATTTTGTTCAGGTGGGAGACATTTTGTATCAGGTGGGAGACATTTTGTTCAGGTGGGAGACATTTTGTTCAGGTGGGAGACATTTTGTTCAGGTGGGAGACATTTTGTTCAGGTGGGAGACATTTTGTCGACCGGTTGCTGTTACCACCATACAGTTGTGTAAAACCCGCCAAGTGACTCTGACCTCTCTTGGTCAGGTCGCGTTCCGGGATCAGCACTGTACGAACCGGAGCCAGGGGGGACCATTGTTGCGGCAAGCGCCGGACCAGTGGAGTCTTAGCGGCGGTATTGTGCGGGCGGAGCGGGTCAGCCCGCCGGCCAGGGAGACCCGTAGAAACGGGGGCCCTTCCGTCCGGCGGACTGGCCAACTCCGACCCGCACAGCTCAATACCAATGCGAGACTCCACGCCTTGTCTCGTTGTTGCCGCAGCAGTGGTCTCCTTTTTCACGGCTTTCAGGGTGAGTGCGACAGGCTCAATATGGTCTATTGTGCCTGTCGACCTCATATTTGGATCTCACTACCGCTTACCATCAGGTGGAGTGAGGTCATCTTGTTAGCCTCAATATAAAAAAAAAAAAAAAAAAATTAGTAATTAAATTAATATCAGCTTTCCATTTGGTGTTTTGCCATGAAAATGCTTCTGATCTATGGTCTGTGAAGGTTATTTACCATTTTTACCCGGTAGGTACAAGAAAGAATTAGCCTGCAATTGTTTGTCGATATTGCATTGATCGTCATAATCTAAAAAAATATCAGTTAACTTCACCGAATACTGATTCATTATGAAACTAGTTCTTAGCAATTAGACGAGCCATTAAACACTTACTGGCTAATGACGAATGTAGTGAGGCCACGCCTAAGGTTTGCCATTGAAGTCACGCTTGGTACGTCCGGCCAGGCATAGGCGGGCGCGGGAGCGATTATGAAGCATGGGTCAGTTAACACACGATTATTTTGCATATACGTAAGCATTTCTAAAATTGTGGGTGACGTATATTAATCACAACTACTAAATATCTGTCCAACTACGAGAATAAATATAGTACCGGGTGATATTTTTATGACATTTACAGACTTTAGAAAACTGTCCGGGATATTTACCATGTAGTTTTGTTTTAATGAGCTCCCGATATTTCGGCACTGTTGCAAGCGCCATGATCACAGTTGAGTTCACCCGTGAAACAAAACAACACGGTAAGTAAATATCCCGGACAGTTTAAGTATTCACGGACTTATTTCACAGTATCAGTAATTTAACCATTTATAAACAACAAATAATGAAGCAAGCTTTACTTTAATATATATTTTTAATAATTATCAAAGTATGATGCAAAAATGTACGCTATTAAATTTTCACCACCGCCAACTCTACTAAACGGCCGGGTCACAAGTTGGTAACAATAGCTCATTAATGCGACGTTCGTGTCCATAATATTTATCGAATCAAAGGAATCTCATCGAATCCTATAAAGTGAAATAAGTTTAAAAATAAGTACCGACAAGTCAATAGTTTGTCCTTTACCCGGCACCACCCATTGTTTCTTATTTCTTATCATTTACATTGACGTAAACAAAAGACTATTCGTTTAGTAGATGCCATTTAGCAATGGCAGGCTTCTGTTGTATGTATAATTAATAACATCACTCAACATAAATTATACATCGTCCCCAGTTATCTGAATGAGAATAATCTCGAAGCCTCTCGAAATGAGTCACTTTCAGTATGCTATTTTACGTTTCGTGACTTATATTAAATATGTATTTACTAGAAAAATATATGTTCGAATTACATAGGTCCAGGGTCTTTAAATATATTTTTGATGTTTGACTGGCTCGGTGGAACAGTGGTTAGTGACCCAGGTTTACTACCTACGGTTCCAAGAGTCGTGGGTTCGATTCCCACTCGGGACAAATATTTGTGTGACGAACATCGGTGTTTGTTCCGTGTCTGGGTGTGTACCTATTAAGTATATTTAAGTATATTTGTGTACCCACTATTGATTCTGATATCTGTAACACAATTGCTTAAGCTACTTACTACGGGATAAGATCAATGTATGTGATGTTGTGAAATATTTTTTTAAATTTTTTTTAATGTTGTAGGAGACCTGTGGGGCTACCATGAGTTTAAAACTTACGCGCTCGATATCGACTACGTAAATATGTCTATGAAAAACATGTACAGCGCTGGCTGGTGGTTACGCGAAGAACTACAATCGGCCATATGAAAAAAACAACTCGATAGGTTTTTAACGTACGTAAGTTTACGATAGTCAACTCATGGTAGGCCCTCAGGACTCCATTTCGATCGATGCGCCGTCCTAGTTAGTAAATCATATTTTATTAGGTAAAACCAGTTAAATATACGTTACCTATTTCACACAAAAAAGATTATCCAAGCATAAAAGCATGCTTACACTTTGCATATTTCTTCGAATAATCAGATATGCGATTTGTCAAGTAGGTATATTTGCTTGACAGTAAGTACTTAACTGTAACGTTCACCAATTCACCGCGCTTGCTGACCATGGTCGATGATAGATGAGGCTTCGCTGATCTATGGCCTGGAAAAATGAGGGCCTAAGGTAATTTATACAGCCCTGCCCTAGCGTGAGTCGATCGCATCTAATCAGAAGGCGTCTAAGTACAATGCTACTGAGGGAGATGATGGTAAAACGAATTACTGGTACATTGTGGTAACAGTTGGATCGCCAATAAGTTATAGATTTCTAGATGTTCGATATCATATACTAAATATGTATTGTACGTACATACGTGTATCGTTAGCGGAAGCGTGTGAGGAATATTTGTTCTGATCTCTATCGTTATTCGTGGTGGTTATTTTATATTAAGTAATTTAATAAGTAACCATTAAGAAAGCTGAGTCTTAGAGCTTCAACTCCCAATAGGTGCTGTAATTTTTCTACAGGAAGAACTGCATGATGTTACATAGTTGAAGTAAAATTAAAAGAAAAGGAAAATTATTAAGTTACTCCTTTACTTCCACAAAGTTTCTTATTTCTTAATCCCGTTTTATTGAGCAAACAATGTTCAATCATGCAAATTTGACTCCTAGCAGCAGCTTCGTCGAGTTTTTCGATTTCCTTTTCTACACCCAATAGTAAATAGAGTAAGCGTTGTCTTGAAAGTCTCCCCGCGTGTCTAACCGGGGCTAAGCAAGACAAATCTGGCCATTCGACGCACGATTGAGCGTTAACTAAATCGGACGGGCGGGCGGCGTTTTCACCGGTTCCCACGGCGCGCGGGCGTTACTCAGACACGCAAACTGGCTATGAAATTAAAGCCTAAATTACGAATTTGAATATCGATGAAGAGTTTTGGACGTGGAGCATAAAATGCGTTTGTTTACAAGTTTTTATGCTCCATGTCCAAAACTAAATGGTACCTGGATATTACTAAGCAACATAACAATACTTGATGAATAATCGAGCAAGATCGTTGGCTAAGTTTAAAAAATAGTAAGTTACTGCAAGTATAGTTTAGACATACTTGTTAATCCTTATGAAATAGCAACATCGGCAAAGGTAGTCCAGCTATCACTAAAAACTATCTTGCCTTATAAACTAAACCAAGCTGCTGCTAACCTTTCGTTACGCAACTTTCGTTATTTCTATTTAAGTACTAAAATTTCTAAACTTCAAAAAACATCAGCCAGTGTTCCGATCGACAAGATAGCCATTAAAAGCTACTAAACCCTTTTATTTCCTTCCCATTTCAGTTTAAACTAATACCCTACTACATCGGATCAGGTTGGCCGAACCAAATCTATCCGGGCAGTAGTTCCCACGGTTGCACACGCAACTTGGTCCAATTAGGTGGTGCCGAACTAATTCTAGCTGGGCACGCTCCCGCCGCTTCTAATCGCTTCGCTTCGATAGCCGTTACACCCGCAACCCGTGTTGAGATTCAACAGATTAAGCCTACAGTATACGCTGCGGATAATTAGCCCCAATTGAATTAGGATGGAGCCTTTTCTGTTCGGAAACATCGTGGTTTTTTTTTCGATTCAAAGTTTACTGCAGATATATGTCGGTTTAGTAACGCCGCATGAAAACTGGTCTCAAATATAGGGAACAATCACAGTCGTTGGGTTTCTGTCGAGAAAGTACTAAGCTCAGAGAGTAAGTGGGGTCATAACAAAGGTCATATA
This sequence comes from Maruca vitrata, assembly GCA_039566165.1. Classification (NCBI taxonomy): domain Eukaryota; kingdom Metazoa; phylum Arthropoda; class Insecta; order Lepidoptera; family Crambidae; genus Maruca; species Maruca vitrata. The sequence continues at coordinate 5,152,475 of CM076925.1, forward strand.
GAAAGAAAAAGGATCCATGTACGAAGGAATTACCATGAAAAGCACGTTCAGCCAATGGTTCAGCGCCGGATATCTCTTATCTTATCAGAGTTGACTGTAAACCGTCTCCCCATATTATGAGAGTGAAGGCATGTATGGTAGCCTATATTTTCACCTACTTTCGTTTGCGAAGAAGTCTATTACTTCAACAACGTATGTTTCCATTGCTAGATTTCATTTGTATTAACATTAAGATTATTTTCTTTAACATGGGTATGTTAGACTAGACCTAGTAAAATTTTTACTTTGACTTAGATTAAGTTATCAGAAAACTACAAGATATTTTTAGATTGCGATAAGCTAAATATCAGATGTAGAAAAACACATTTTTTACGTTAACTTATCGTTGTAATTATTAATAGTAATATCTGTCTGTCAAATAAACAATTTAGATTGCTGGAATGGGAGATACGATCTAATTAATCTTTAAATATACCTATGATCTTAAATGGGGAGTTTATCACAAAACTTGAGAAATTGTTATACGGATGATTTTTCATGCATTTTCATAAGATTAAATTTAATTGTATCTAATCTCATATTTTGCATTTATTTAACTAAATAAAGGATGCATTTTAGTTATGTGAAGTATGTATATTGTATAAATTTATGAGTAGATAATAAAATCTCCATAGACGTTATAAAGTTAAAAGAAATCATTACCTACTTTTCATCACCTGAGGGCCTACCATGAGTTGGCTATCGAAAACTTACTTACGTTAAAAACCTATCGAGTTGTTTTTTTCATACGGCTGATTTAGTTCTTCGCGTAACCACCAGCGGCGCTGTACAAGATTTTCATAGACATATTTACGTATGCGTAAGTTTTAAACTCATGGTAGCCCCACTATTGGTGACTACGAAACGGCTCACTGTTACGATACTAGCGGACGCCATGCATCGTGAGAACTGTCAATAAAATAATGCTACGGACAAGTTCGCTTGAATATTTCATCAAATAACACTCTAATTATTATCTATTGTGTGGCGAGGGCGTTCCTGTACTCACAGATCAATTCTAGTCATCGCCTGTTCATAATAAGGTGTAATTTAGCAGTTCGCGCGGAGAAAGCATTTTCCCATGAAGCTCGATTGTCGATTGTAAGGAAATGAGACCTTATACAGGATTATTGCGCTTACCGGTTCAACTATTCATAAGAAATGAATCTAACTTGATAAAAATATATTAAAATGTTCAATGGGAAACTCGAGTACAATCCATTCGGACTAAAAAAGTTCATTGCCTCACAGGGGTAACTAAAATATAAAACAAAGTTTAATACAAACATCTTTTTATTAAATATTTTCAATCACTCTTCTGTGAAATATCCTTGTATTTTTTAAACTAAATAGCGACCTATAATATCTCCTATAACATCAAGATAACTATTTTACGTATATCACAGCGTCAAACTTAGGTACTAAACTACACTATGGTACTTAACTTTTCCAAAGTAAATGCTTTGACAACCGACGCGGAAGACGTTGAAGTTAGGATTACCAAATAACAGAGTAATTTAAAACAAACGAACTTATTTTATTATTATTAAATTAGAAATCAAACTTCAACAAGCAAAGCGAGTAGTACTCATGCAACGTCAATATCAATACACATCGGTTCTAGGAACGTAACGGAAACAAAACAACGTTTATGATTATCACACATCGCCAAAGTCCTGGCGGAGATCAGGGTCCGAAGAGTAGGGACGGCGGTCACCAGGGCCGCCACATCGACTGGGCGGGGTCGGCGCCGTCGGAGGCGGGGCTGTGGGGCGGCGACGGCGGCGCGTACGCGCGCTTGGCGAGCGCCGCTTCGGCGTCCATCGGCTCCGCCAGCCTCTTCACGCCCCGCTCCGGCAGCACCGTCCTCGCGAACCCTGGCGGCTGCGGCGCCGGCGCGATGGGCTGCAGCGGCGTCGGCCGCGCCACGCCGCTCGGCGCCATCGGCTGCGGCTGGACCACTTGAGGATTCTCCAACCTCCTTATGCAATTACTAAGGTGCTGCAACAGCCTCGCTCCAGCTTGCGGATCGACGGGCCCTTGCCTCTGCATAGCGTTTGCAGCTAACGTAGCATTCGCTATAAACTGGGACACTTCCGTAGCACACTGCGTGAATCCGGCGCGGAAACGCTCCGCGTAAGACATTTCAGGTTTCAACACTAGCTGTCCACGTCTCTTGAGGCTGTGCAGGTGTCTCACTGTCAGTTCCAGGATGTCGGCCTTTTCTAGTTTGGAGACGTTTTCGCCTTCGGCTTGTAGGGCGGTGACCATAAGGTCTTTGAGTTCGTCGAGGCAGCGGTTGATGCGGGCGCGTCGTTTGCGCTCGAGCATGGGTTTCATGACTTTTCGGTACTGGTATGTGCGGGAGACGGGCTCCTCGTCGGCGGGCGGATGGAACACGCCTTGCGGCGACATGGTGCGCGGTAGGATCATGGGTGCGGTGCGCGCGGCGGTCTGAGAGCGAATGCGCGCGCGCCGCCCGGCCCGCCGCTTTTATGCGCCCTATACCGATTGCGGCAAAACACCCGTGATAAAGGCAGGGGTGCCGCTCGGAAGATCCGTTATTATTTTTGGTATCTATGCTTAGGAGGTGATTTAAGTTAAGGTGTCGTTTCTTACTTGGTAAAATATAGATTCCTAATATATATTTTGAAGAAAAGATATCTTCGTTAGTTTAGAAGAATAGTTTTGGTATATCCATTAAGCAGTAATCTTAAGATTTATTAATTTAGCAATTTTGCAGTTTGGTATTTTGGTGGAAATTTTAGTTTAACTTTTGAAACAGTTTGTATGTTTTAATTAACGCATTGAATTACAAACAAAACATATTTCCACGAGAATAATAAAAGTTAAGTTACTTGTTATACTTGTTGTTCTTGAATATATCATGGTATTTATTTTATATAATTAGAACTTTACTCAAATTAACAACAATACTCGTAATTGGCAAAAACTAAAATGCATACAATATTTTTCATCTAATCTGAATTAATTGTAACAAAGAGTTAATAAATATTTTTTTTTTTAATAAGGAATTAAAATTTGAATACCTTATTAAAAAATATAGAAAGAAAATACTATACTTATTACCGAACCAAATATATTTCAATTATTTTTTTTTATTTCATAAGATTTAATAATAACACCATTTTTTTCATAACGATTTACTGCAACGCATCATAGTATTTCATTATATTAGCCAATACAAACACGCTAAGATGAAACAGCTGTTCTTAGACAGCTGATGGCTGGTACACACGCGTTCCCACGCGCTCCCTTCGCTGCGCAAGCGCACGTAGAAGCACGACCACTGGGGCGACGTCTCCCTCTAATCAATACAATACAAAAGGAACAGAAACAGTCTACAAGTGACATAAGCAAGACGCTCCCCTAATGTGGTGAGCTGGCGATTACAATGACGTCACCCTATTATTTCTTAACGGTGCCTCGTGGCGGACTATTAAGTAAAAGCTATAATTCAGCCTTTGAAAAAAATACTCGATTTTATTATTATAACTTTGAATTCGTGACGAGTTTTGAACGTATACATTTAAATGCTGTGTCCGTTATGAAAATTATTATTTAAAAAAAAAGATACAAAATACAGGTGCGCACTTTGATTTAGGTATTCGGTAACTGAATCAACTAAATATTTAATTTTTAATTTTACAGCTCCTACACGTCAGAAAAAGTACATAGCAGTTTAATTTTATTTCAATATGAGCTTTCCTTTCTAATTTTTAGAACTTGATACTCGTATTCAAAATAAAGAACTCGTACTGTACCAATCAAATGACTTATATTGTAATTACGTTAAAACAGAAGTATATGAAAAGTGTCATAGGAAATAAGGCTTTATTTTACTTGTGGCAACCCTAAGCAGCGGCGCGGGCGCACGCCGCGACACGACGCGTTATCGCAGACACGCTGACGAATAGAAAATACTTTTACCTGGATTTTAGTACCTTACAACTAAATTGCACATTTTTCTTAATAAACTAACCGACCTCTTTTTTTAAGGGTAACGGCATTTCAAGGCAATGTAGGTCATTAGGAAAGGCAACTTTATGACTACTGGCGGGATTAAATGAGATTAGTTTCATTCTTTTTTTACTGATATTATATTATGGGTACTTTTGTGGTGTTTTCATGATATATTAAGATCGTAATCTTGCATCGGTGCAAAGTCTCCATTATTTGTAGAGCGGTTGTTGGTAATATGTAGTAAAAAATAAGGACACATAACTTAAGACTTTGCGACAATGTTTGGAATGTAATTTCGTCTTTAATCATTTTGTCTCTTAGATATACCTTAGATATTTCATCAACATTGAAACGATAGTGCTGTGCTTTGACAATTTGATCTTTAGTTACCACCTGACCAACTGAAAGAAAGAAAAAGAAGGAATGAAAATCATTTATTGACCACGGCAACTGATTAGTTTCTCGTATACAACTTCAACAGAAAACCATTTATATCCTCTTAATTGGGACAATATTTAGACAGTTGCAATTGAGGATAATTTAAGGTTATCAAAATTCAGGCACTCTACAATATACTTATTTCATCTGCCAACGTATTGACATTAAATCCTATAGAATTTTATCTAAATCTCATGAAAGTTCCTAAGGCCTTTAAATAACCAACGTAGATAGGTATTTTTAACACGAATACTTAAGCTGATGCGTAATCAAATGAATGTTTATATAAAATGGGAACATTTGTTTACTGAAAAAAAAAAAGAAACCTTGTAAGCACATTATCTATTCAAATGTCATACGTTTCAAACGAAGTCACTACTTATTAAGCTACGCCAATATGTATTACCGTATCTCATAACATAATCCTGCTTAGAACAAAAACATCCATCCTAATTAGTCAGTCAAAACAATAACATTGACTATCACCTTGCAAAGGTGTGAGTTGTTCCCAGCACCGGCACCGCTAGGCGAGCCGAGACCGCGCTATTGTGCGGTCGAAACCGCCGTGACGCTACTTACTCCAATTCTGTCTCAGCCGGTTAGACAGCAGAAGGTCTTAAGTCTAAGCGGGGCTCTTTTGCGGTCGCATGAAGTGCCACTATAAGCGAAGCGAGGAGGACTTAAGCCGTTGTGCGCGCGTAACCTCGAACGGGCTACGCAGAGAAACGTCTTATGAGCGGAGTGTCTTGGCTGCGCGTACGCCGTTGTGGCATTCGACGGCGGCTCGTGGGAAAGCCCGTGCCGCGCGCGTTCCCACACACTCGTCGGCACAAGCCAACCGATAAATTATCATAATTCCATTGTGAGTGAGACGGTACTAAGAAATTTTATACTTCATCAATCGCCGCGTTGAATACATTAGCTCGTGGGCATGCTTTGTTGACTTGCTGACGCAGGACCCACAGGGCAGTCCTTGTTTTTTCTATCACGTATCTATTTTACGACAGAAGCTATAAATTCCATGATGGCGACTTAACGATTATGGTGATGATACACTTAAAGTTGGGTTTTATGTGAAAAATAAATTGAGACGAATTTTGACCACGGGTTCAAATGTAGCGTTACTTGCAATAGTCGTCTAGCAAATTAAATTTTATTTCATATGATTTAGGAATTTCATGAATTAGTAACTAACTTAAAGTTTGTTTATAACTGAGGGTAATAAAGGTATAAAGATTATAACCAAAAGTTACATTGTTTAGGATTTTCACCTGTATTTTTAAGAAAATGTAACAAGCTATGAAATTCAATGGCTACGTCGCTGTTTTGTAAACGCGAAAGTAAGCCTTAAGGCATCGCAGTGGTTATGGTAAACGATACTGTTTTACATAAAGCGTTGGCAAGTTTCTGGTTCCCCATCCCATTGCAAACGAGGACTAGCCAAGAGCACAATATAAAGAGCATGTAGCCTTGAACATTCGAATAGATTTTTGTCCTATTCAAGTCACTGTACAAGTTAACTTTTAGCTGTACAAGTAACATACTAAAATCTTATGTACAAGTAACATACTATGTATATCTGTGAATGTATGTAGGTTTGTTCTTTGTAGGTGTAGGTTGTGGTCTTTTATGCAAAAAGTACTGAATGGTTTTTAATGAAACTTTACAATCATATAGCTTATCATAATAACTCATAGTCTACTAATCATACAGATATATAATCCGTAGAATTAGTACGAGTATGAAATGCACGCGTATGAAGTCGCGTGTGGCCGCTACAATTATCTTATCAATTCTATAAATATCTATAAATAATAATTAAAGAAGGCAACGGTTTATTAAATGGTAGACGTACTGGTACATTATATTTAGGTATGCATGAAAGACAAAAGATACAGGTATTGTCAGTAAATAAACTTCAAAGTCTAAGTTTTGATAGATTAGGTAAGTTAAGGGTCAATTTCAACAAGTCCATATTTTTTAACATTTCGGCGAACTTTTCTATTTGTTACTTTTTTTGAAAATACAACCATGTAGAATTGTTATTTACGCTATCGTTATAATTAATTTTAACACGACATTAAATTAAATTCATATACTTAAGAGATATAGTACTTTGAAATTTTGGTGTCACCGAAATGAAAGAAGAGTTCACCGAAATGAAACTTCTCATCACCGAAATGACAAACGCAATACACCGAAATGAAATTACTTATGTAGTCACCGAAAAAAAGTAAACTGTTACCAAGTATACAGCCTACAACCTACGTTTTGAAGAGTGTATTCATCACACAGTAACAGATTTTTTCTTACTAAAATTGAAACTTCGGCCTTATCAATAAAAATGCATCTCCGTTAATCGTTTAACAGTGGTCGATGGAAACGTGGATACAACCCAGTCTTGATCTTTGTCAGTTCCAGATTCAGCTCTCAATGCATAAAGTCCATCTGCCAATCAATACCCCTAACCTTACATAGACCGATTATGTGCAATATGCAGTAGTGCAATAATTCGTTAAACAATTGACAAAGCCATTATAAAGCTAGCTTCATTACCGAACTACGAACGATTCGTAGGTATCATCTGGAAATCGTCGTGCCAACATATCCCAAGAGGCTGTCGTACTTCCAACGTCCCGGGTTTGACTCAAGAGTCATCTGCGCCGTTTAAAAATTATGAATCCGCCTATAATGCCGATCCATTTTCACAAGACACATGTGATGCTTGTGAAATCTTAATGCTGTCTATCCATGCAAACCAGCGAACCAAATGGATTAATACAGTCACCAGCATTGACATGACCCACAATAGTAAAAAGACCACAATCCGTAAATGGACCGGTGAGCCCTCTCCTCCAAAGTTGCAAGTAAAGTTACTGCAAACAAAATTGCTCATCAACTGTTGCTGAATAAGAAATCGTACACTCGCCTTCCCAGAATTCAACTTGTACAATGCCTTCCGAAAGAGAATTTACTGAGCCAGCCTTTTGACGATATCATTTTTAGTGTTAGATACTTGAAATCTGGTAAAGCATCGAGTGTTGATAACATTTCCACAAAACAACTTAAAAACTTGGATCCTATGACTATTTGCTGGTTACAACCGAAGTTCAATGATTGTCTACAATCTGCGAAATTATCACGTCTATGGATCTTGATATTGCCATTCCAAAACCGGGAAAAGTTCTAGATGACCCTAAAAACCTTCCGCCCATTATCCTTGCTCAGTTACACATACAAATTACCTCAACGACTTTTGCTTAACCGCCTATCACCTATTAGATCAGCACTTAATTCCAGAACAGGTAGGATTCAGACCTAAAAAATCATGTTGTAACCAGACGTTAAACCTCACCCAACACATGCCATTTTATCATAAACGTCTAGTCCATAAGATTTGTATTTGTAATTCAGAAGCTACACTGATGTTATTCTGTTTTGTGAACCAAAATAAATAACACAAAGAGGATAGTTTTGAAATGGGAATGATTACAGCGCTGTATGCGTGGATCTGACAGCAGCTTATGATACAGTGAACCTGAAGCGTCTCTTGTGGAAAGTCTACTCGATGGTCAATGACTAGAAATTTATAAAAATACTTGGTGAGTTGCTCCGCAACCGTAGCTTTCAGGTCCATTTGTCTGAAGAAATAAGCAGATGGCGATCCCAAAAAAAACGGTAATCCCCAGGGTCTCTACCCTGGGGATGACCGTTTTGTTGGAATCACTACTTTTCAACATCTACACAAAAGACCGACCATGTTGCCGATGACCTGGCGCTCATATCACAAACACAATCCTGTGAAAACATAGAAATAAACCTCACTTCAGCCTTAGGGTTCAGACACTCTCAGACTAAATATAACATGGCAGGGACAACCACAGAAGTTAAAGTCAGCATAGCTTTATATTTAGATTTAGAAAGTACCGAATCTTGACACAGATCCACCTTCTGCTCGTCTTAACCTCTGGTCTAACACGTTTGCTCCACCCGTCCCCTTGGTTCTACCTTCAGAAAGCCTTCCAACAGGACACGATTTGCCATGGTTAACCTGAAGGTCCCTGGACAGACTCCGTAGCCAGGTTGGCCAATGCAAAGATAATATGTTTAGGTAGGGGTTTCCTGGACAGGAGGATATCGCGTGCCTATGTGGTCTCTCACCATTGTCCATGGCTCACCTCACTTCATGCCCCGCCTGTCCCGACTCCTGTACACAAATTGAGCTGATAGAAGGGTCAACAACCGCGATCCGGGTGGCGGAATTATCCAAAATAATTTTAAGTGTTTTGCCACCGACTCGAACAGCAGAAGAATATCTTGCCATTTTGAACTTCATCATTTGACTTTAGATGCTGTTGACAAACATTTCAAGTTAATCTGTTATTACTTTAATCCAGAGTCTTAAATATATAAAAGAAGAATCACTGACTGACATATCGATGCACAGTCTAAACGGCTAAACGTAGGCACTTGAAATTTGGTAAGGACGTAGTTTAGGTACCGTAGAGGTGCATTAAGAAAGGAATTCCCGAAATTCTCACGGGAACGGGAATAATCCGGAAAATCCTTTTGTATGAAAAATCGCCCACGCAAACGAAGACGCGGGCACAGCTAGTGAAAAATAAAGGTATTGATTACAACCACACATAGATTTTAATAATTTAATCTGAAATTCATTTAGGAACATGTAAGAATAAATCAACAAATATATTGTAATTATCAACAATAAAAATTAAAATATATTCCTTTCGAAATTACAATGTAACAAAATAAATTAAGGTCTTTATTCACCGAAATGAAGTAATTTGACACCGGAATGACAAAAGAAATCACCGAAATGAAGATAATAATCACCGAAATTACCAAATTATCACCGAAATGAAAAAAAGTCACTGGAATGATATTTTTTCTCATTCCGGTGGTCAATTTAGGTCACCGAATTCACCGGAATGAGGTCACCGATATTATATACAGCCCATAAAAATAAGCACAACAAGAAAAATATAAATAAAAGAAATAAATTGATACGACCTACTTAATTGAGCGACATTTAGTAATAGTACATAGATTTTATAGACATACCGAATGATTGGATCACAACTTATATCCATTCACGTGAATGACAAAAAAAACGGTACGCAGTCACCGAAACCGACTTACTTACGTTTTTGGCGGGAACTGCAAACAGCAACACACGTCCTCTTACGTTAAGCGCTTAGGCGGCACTGATGCGCAGATTTACTGCGCAGTGGCAAGAAGCTAGTGTTTTTCGATGCCTAGATATTCGCGCGTACAACGAAAATTCACCGCGATGACATATCTCATTTGGACACGTGAATTTGTACTTACCATTCATTAAATATAACAGATTTTTGTATTGAACTTTCCGCAATAAGGTACTGTCATTATTAAGGATTTAAATAAAAAAGGTAAATCCCTAAAAAATCAACTGTTTTTAAAATATGATTAAAAGTATACTGAAAAACAAATTGTGCCGCGTCACCGATATGATACAATTGGGGGTTTAAGATTTTTTTTACCTAATTAGCGATAATAATAATTTAAAAATATTTATAGTCACCTATAGGAGACAACACCTTTTATCTAAAAAAAATATTACAAGTTAAAAGTGCCATCCTGCACTAGCAGTTTCAGCCGTGCCGTTTACGATTTGGTGTCGGGAAATTCACCCTTAAAGACCCTGAAAATTATACTTGCTTATATGCTTCCAACATTGAAATTCAATGGCCAGACATCTAGTGATAGAATATGAGTCAGCATTCAGAATATCAGACAAGATAGAGAGGTACATAAGGCAGAAAACCTTACAACTGCAAAAAGTGTTATATGTCGCACATAACCTGACTTTGACCGGACCAATGTTATGTGCAAACATGCCCGCCCAATAATAATACAAACAGTTTTTTCCAAGTAAATCAGCTCAAATATTTATACGTTTTAGGGAGTATTGAACTTGCTATACGTTGGCGGTCGACTCTTGTTTACTTTAACCACAATATCTCCAGTTAATCTATAAAAAATCAACACGGTACCTTGTTAATATTTACATTAAGCACTTGATATGGATAAAATACGATAATCGTCGAGTAAAATTATGAAATAAACAGGTGTGATCGGGTGTTAAAAGTATATTAAACGTTTCCAGAACTTAACAACTTTGATAATATTATTATAGTATCTTTAAAGTAACTATTTTTATTTGACATTACAATTACAGTGAATATTAAATCTGAAAACTTTTTAGATGTGATAAAATGGAACTTGGTTTGAAAACACACACAATTGTTTTGAACTTTTGTGACAGTTTTTTTTACTATAAGATGTTTTGTAACATATTGCAGGAGTTGGTCTTACACAAAAAATATACAAAATACTTCTCAAAATTCAAATTTACATTGCGTTAAAAAGTACTAAACCATCAGTGTTAACACTGATTCACGGATTGGGCTCGTTTCATGATAATTTATTGGAATTCGCAATACAGATTAGCTGTTCGTAACGTTTACTTAGCAATACATTTTGAAAATTCTGGTCACATGTAAATTGAATTTATGCATTGCGTGTAAGTATGAGTAGGCAGTGATGTAGACAGAAAATACGTGATTCACCCAAAAACAACAAATTTATAAAAACCTACAAGTCTATTCCATGCTTTAAACCGTTTTCACTTGCTATGTATATCGGTGTAGCAAATAGATTAAAATATTAACTCGTAATAATTCGTGACTATGTAAAGTTAATCAATTAATCATTAGTAAGTACTTACAGTTATTAATTACTAAATGATAGACCCAGTACTAAATCAATTGCGTAAAATCTTAATTTAATAAATGAATAAGCTTTGTGACATCATACTTATCAGACATCATTAATTTTCGATGAATTAAATCTACACTAATTTATACTAAATTATAAAGCTGAAGAGTTTGTTTGTTTGAACGCCCAAATCTCGGGAACCACTGCTTCGAATTGAAAAGATATTTTTGTGTATAAATACTATTTATCGAGGCTTTAGGCTATATATATAACATCACGCTGCGACCAATAGGAGCAAAGGAACAAAGGAAAATGTGTAAAAAACGGGGGAAACGCGGACGAAGTCGCTGGCTCAGCTAATGTGTAGAAAATATTTCACTGAATCAGTGCTTAATACTTATAATATGACGTTGTGAGCCTTTTTCCTGATTGAACTTTTTCACATAGAGAATTTTGAAGCAAAACATGACTGTCAAGATATATAAGTATAATAGTTTATTTTTCATGCAAAACTGATGAGATCGGGCTTGAGTATCATCATGATAATTTCAGCCTCTATCCACTCACATAGCATGGCCTTTTTTAAAGTAACATATGCATACAAATATAATAGACTATGGATTGAACTTTAGACAAATTTTGTCTATGCTAGGCTTATTTATCAGTATAGTGAGACTTGGTGACGATGAAGCCATACCTACTGGCGGTGTATCACCAGTTGTATTTGAACAAATAATACTCCCGACGATTTAGCAAACATGCATATCAATATATGAAGTGATCCATGTGTGTTGAAGATTGTAGGACGTGCTGCTATATACGGTTCTCAAAGCAACTTCTTCAAATATTTAGCGGCTTCCGATGCTTATGCGCTTAGTAATAAGACCTAACTGTGGTTTTGGAAACGGTCAGTGAGTAACGCATATACTTAAGATAAATACTCGGCTACACATAAGGTTGGGCGCGCGTCCGCCTACTGCCACGCCTGTGCCGGCAAGTCAAATAAGCCGAGCAAACACTCCGATGTTTACAAACTGTCCACTGTGGCTGCGATTGTTCGCTTCAGCGCGGTTACGTGGTATTCCGCCGTCGGTCTAATATGACTGGACGTCAGATTTCTTTATCTACCTACTACTGGAGTTTTGTCTGGTATTTGTGCGAACTGCATCAAAATCCGTTGTGTAGTTTAAAAGATTTAAGCATACATAGGGACAGACAGATGCGGGAAGCGACATTGCTTTATACTATGTAGTGATTATGTAGAGACCCGACGTTTGGAGCTCTTTTCAGTGACTACGAACTCTGTAAAGAGCTCCAATCGTAAAGCTAATTTCATACTTAAAAATAAGTTTGATTTTAAATACCTTTTATTGTTTTTAATCGTAGTGATTGACAACTTTCGGTGACTTTCAACTGCCTAATGTCTAATAGATATCGCTATTATTGGCAAATAAGGCGTATGACAGTTATTCATATTATAAGTTCCGTGAATATTGTTTGTTTATTGACATATTTGTAATTCAACTATTAGTATCGTAGTCGAAATTATGCATTTGCGGAGGCCTATGTAAAGCAAGAACTATTACCGGCTGAGGACGATGAAGATGCATTTAATTGCGAAAATCAGATTCAACCGATCTGAAAATGTATTGGCGGTCCGCCATCCAATAGTAGGAGTTCAATTTTACAGTTCAGCAGACGAATGAAGAAAAGAAGATGTGTGTCGTGTCGCCCTCAATCCTTCGTAAGTGTGACGGAGCTTGCTAAATATGACACTACCCCTGTAACGGGTCACTGTTACTTTTTTTCTAACGTGTCTGATTTCATACGTCCGTGTTAAGTGATCGATCGAAGAGCAATATCCTGTGAGAACGGTACCACGGGTTGTCGAAACTGATTTCTGCACTCACAAAATAGTTAAATAAATTTAAGTTAATTAAAATAGATAGACATCATTATTTGGCGAAGGGTCGAGTCAACATAATAATATAGTGATATAATTTAAGGTTTTATCTCAATTTCGCTATTGCCTACAATGCCTGCTAACAAAATATTGGTCATCCAGTTATGATAAGTAACAAAGCGTACTTAATTCCCTTTCTATTGTGAATAAATGACTATTGATAAGGATTTTTTTCTCATTATTTGGTCGATTTAAAATTTAAAACGAGTTCTCTTAGTATTCTCTCAACCCTTGTAATAAGGTGGTGCCTTCTTCGGGCAGATTGAGCGGTCGAACGATAATAATTAGTGTAGTGTTACATGGGAACGGTCCGTTACTTGTTACTTACACTCCAGGTGATGGAGGTGAATGCATGGGAACCCGTAAAATCAAGAAAAAATCAGGTTCAGAGGTGTATAATAAATAAACGAAAGTTTCGGTCTACGATCTTAAGCAGGCAGAAAAAGCAATTGATAGTTTAACATCATACATATTGTAGACACATGTATGTTCGCCTTTAGAATTGACTATACGAAAATTGCAAACTATAACCAACAACGCTATCAAGAGTCCATTGACTTTGCGTTAAGTTTAACCAGTGTGTTTCAGCACAGAGATTTTTACAAGATAATAATTTTAATTGGGTGTGAACTCCCGCATAGACATAACTAACCCTTCCCAATTCATAGGGGTATATTGTGCAATTTTCTGGAGCAGTTAGAAATCGAAGACAATGACCTCAGACCCGGTGAGTTCAAAGATGAAGCCACACGTGTTCATTTTGTATCGTATTACATTCACCAAGGAATGCTACCACATGCACAAAGTTAAATGCGCAAAATAACACGTGCCAACCTTATATGAAATCCGCTGAGTTGTATATCAGGTAAGTAGGTTCATTAAGTTGCGTATCATCACCCGATTATTAAATTGCTCTTTTCATATTAAGATATCCGCGAATAATAATTTAGGGAAACTTAATGCCATCAAAATCCTGATTAATAATGTTTTAAACATATAATTTATGTAGTATACGCATGCTCAAAAACGGTTATGCGTCAAAAATAATCTGCCATAACGCGTTGTTTGCGCAAATTGATCGTTCTCTTCGGGAAACGGGCGATTACCACGAACGCTTCTGGTTATGTTTTTGTGAAATAAAACTGTTATTGCGAACAGTTACTCCGCTCGTTCATACACAAAAATTATGTCGACTCTCCATAATAGGTGCGCCTCTAGCATTCCAATAAAGTACAGAATGGGATGTGAAACAAAAGTCAATTATAATTAAGCCCTCGAGCCTTTGACGTGGCTCGTAAAGAATAATATAAAAGACTTGAGCTGAATGTGCTGGTGGATAAAGTAGTCCATTTTATTTGTGTATTTTTGTGAGCTCAATATATTAGTAGCATTGCGGTCGATTGGACCCCGACTGCGATAGCGGGTTGTGCGGTTAGGTCAGACTCGACTGTGTATTTTGGATTTTAAGAAAGAGCAAAATTATAACGGGCCCGTCGTATTGAAGCTTGATTTATAAGTATGTGTTTGGTTATATTTTCGTCTATTTACATTTACATTTAGTAATAAAATTGGACAAAATATTTGTCATGTATTCTTATGTTTTTGACAGGAACCACTATACACATGATATAACGCTACTGGTTAATGTGTTTGTTTCGGAATATTTATCCGAAAAATCTTTCTAAATAGAAAAAACTCTAATATGTATTACTTACTACTACCTGCTAAAATTTTGAGAGTTCATCGTAATTCAATCAGATAGAGCAATATTAACGATAAAATTATTTGTTGTTATTTTTAATACAGTTATTTAAAACAATAACATTAACTGGCAAAGGCTTTGCAGATTAAGTATAGAATTATTTAATCAATAAAGGATACCAGAAACAGAAAAATAGGAGACGTTACATGTGTATATAAAATTTTGGTACATTTTACATGTAAGTACAATCATCATCAGCTCATATGCGAACCCAGCAAGGGGCACGAGCCTACCTAGATACATACATTGCTTGCTACATACATACATGTCTATAATGAGTAGCGTTGAATTAAATGTTACTTGTTATTGTGAATCTTATTTCGAAATCTGTCCTGAATATCAACCAATATATACCTCTAGACATGCATTACTATTACATACGTAAATGTAAATAAACTTACTGGGTCGCTGTACGTCATAAAATCTCAAATTACATCCTGAGCAGTAATGCCGTTGCGTTGTAAATATGTACTTATAATACGGAGCCGTACAAAATCTGCGCGTGCGCGCATGAGCGGCGGAAATCGGCAGTTAGCGCTGTAAAGTAGCGGCCGATACTTCCGGCATAAGCCCACAGGGCATTCCATAATAATCCTCTTTATATAGCTCATAAAGTATGTTATATATGAAACACATGAAGCTTAATTGACTAATTATGTAGTTCTTATGTTATTTCAATAATGCAACGACGGTTTTATAATTGCATAATAATGTTTTTTACGTAGGTGTATGATTCATCATTATTATGCACTATAAGAACAAATAAACAAACTTAATATTGGAATATTGTCTTTGTTTTCAGTTTGAGAGACGAACAATTTGCTCAGTTTTTCGATTGTTGCAGATATCACTATCTATTTTATTACGAAAAACTATTTGATATTATATAGTGTATTTCCCTCTTGGTGTGTTAAAATGTTTCCATTTTTTTCTTTTATTACATTTTAGGCAGGCTTTAACCCTCTTGCCAGACCCGTTATGTTTAAAATAACTGTTACCTTTATCTTTTTATGCTTACACCTTCAAAAGATCCCGCCCAATAGATAAACAGCCTAATGTTCAACAAGCAATAAAATAATTACAATTACAAAGTTACCGTAATTATGGTTTAACAAAAGTGTTTAACTAAAGAATAGGGTCTTTTGTTTCCATTTCACAAATCGGCGAACAATAAAGACGTCGTGCGCTCCGTTTGGTGTCCGCCGCCGGCCATTATTTCAAAATTGCATTATTGCAAACAAAAATTGCAGAAACGAATACATTAAGTACTTAGAGCGACACAAAAACCCAATCTGCGTACAAGGGCGGCGCATTAGCGGCCGCGCGTGTCCAGGGCTGGCAATGAGCTCCCGTTATCTCTATCATTTAGTGAAGGTATACATACTAGCTTTATGCTTACTCGAAGATGATACAAAACATTACCCTCTTATAGCGCAGGCGGTTAAGCCTATGCCCATTTTCAGGCTCAAGACTACCTGTGTCACATTTCATCATCGTCGAAAGCCCGACGATAGACAGTTTAACAAAGTTTCTTCCACATCTATAAGTAAGGATTCCCCAAAAACAAATAAATAGGTCATTAATCTTTTCTTACACAAACCAGATGATTGGTTGGTAACATAAGTATTTTTATTAAAATACACAAGGTATAGATTTATGCCTATTGATTTTATAATGAAAGTAGGTAGAGTTTGTTATTCTTGATACATTGTTTGTGGAGTGTGGAGAAAATTATAGGTTATTTAAAAGATATTTCAGTTCAAAAAATGATTTTTATTACGGTTTGTCTGCGCCACTACATTTTATAGGTTACAAAAACAGCACAACATATCTATCTAATCTATCTAATATTCATGTTATAAAAACAAAATACACTCAACATTTTCCCAAGAGACAGCCCTTGTGTCACTGGTCGTGACAATAAGCCACATGCAGATGATTAGGGCATTTCTTGTGCCCTGTGGTCAATATGGCATTCCCACACAGGTGCTGGGTCTAGCCAATTTAAATCGCATTACGATGATAACTCAATCGCAGGAATATAAAGTCGCCTGTGTGAAGACCCTCTGAAATAGTCTAAAGAGCTAGCTTTCCGAAGAATTGGCTCGTTTTGACTACACGTAGGCAATCGCTTACATTACATTGAGTTTAACTTATATTTACGGTCGTATACAGAGAAGACAATTAGTTATTTGGCAATTTAATCGTCGCATAAATTAAATTTTACATAAGGCTGAAAAAAGTTCTATAAACTTTTTTATGTCATTTGCCGATATCACGTTAATAAATATTATTATTATTACTTCTTGCTTCAATTTTAAGATATATTCACACTTAATGGAGTTAAGTGAAAAAGTGCTATTACCTAGCAAGCGTCTATAATTTTGAAACGTAATACGTCCCGCTATGGAATCTTATTATGTATTAGATATTAAGCTGTAAATTATCCGCTTTCAGCTTTACTTTGCTAGGTCCCGCCCATTGGTTAATTCGTATACTTTTGAAATAAAGCATTGTGAATTATATATAGCAGAAAAGCAAGAATACGAAATATGTAGCGGGTAAAAATAAGTGATGCTTCTATATTGTGCATTAAGTAATTAATAATCAAATCAATAGAGTCGAACTTCTTTTTAAGTAAAGTTCGACTCTATCGTTTAATGAACTGGCTATTTTAATCCCCTTTTTTTTCAAACTTTTATAATTTTCCCTCAAAATTTGACATTCTGTCCATGAATGTGGAATAACTATTTCCATCTATGACTTGACTACTCTATACTTTTCCAACTCTATCGATCCACTCGACATTACTTATGGAAATGGCTACCATTAGGACTGATTTAAATGTTAGCGCTGCCCTGCCCTCTGGGCAATTTGTCCAATAAGCCTGCCATTAAGCCGTACTCCCTACAGTATTTTAATACGTAAATAGTGGCATGTCGACGGGCATCGTTACCAATTCGCTTTTTGTTATTAAAGCCACTTACGCATTCACTGTGACTGTGACTTAAAATAAATGTATTTTCTTTTGCACTTTACGCTGGGTAAAGTGGTGTTCAGGGCTATGAATATGATTACAGTTTTTATATTTGATCTTTTTGACAGCCTTTTTGGCTTTGGATGATGTCGCCGCGTAATTTTCACCTTTCAAACCATTAATGAACCTGTGTGTAAAGAGTATTTTTAAAGATGCGGAGCAATCGGGGGCGAGACCGCCTTTTTGTGATCTTGTTGTCATTAAAGTTGGTACTTACAGTAGATAATGGGTAAAATGGAAAGAAAAAAGGTATTTTTACTAAAAAATATAAATGATATAAGTAAACTCTGTAAATAGTAATAGTTTGGAGCAGTAAAGTGTTACAGAACGTAGTATTAAAATGGGACAACATTATTATAAAAGTAATGCCGATTTTTTATATTTATTTCACATGGTACATAGATGTTTTAAACATATGCCTCAGGAGAGGATCAAACCCCCGGCTCCTGCCTCAAGAGACAGGGCGGGCGCTACCAAACGCTACGTAGAGATAAGGAATGAAAAGATAGCGCAAGACTCTATCTCTCTAATTACTCTTTGCGATAATAGTACATAGCTATAATATTTATTGCACAATATTATGCAACCAATGAAATTGAAATGAGCTAGGCATTTATAGCAAAACTGATGAACTGCATTATAAATGTGGTGTTGCACAAAGTGGATATAGTATGAATATTAGCATCAAAACAAATGAAGTTTTGAAAACTACAAAGAGGCATATTTCGAGTGAGATATCGATAATTTTAAGAGTTCCTTGCGTGCAGTTTTTCATCGTAACGCATCTAACATAATTTCATGTAACAGAACTGTAACTTGATAATTAGTCAGAAAAATATTGCATAATATTATGAAATTCATAAATCAATTACAATCTTTAACTCCATCTTTTATGATGATAGTTGTCCCAAATTAGATTTGATAAAAACAAAAAAACCAACCCTGAAATTAGAATGATGATAGGTTAGATAAAACCTCCGACGCTACTATCAGTTTCGCCCATGCAGAAAAACACTGATTATCTCGGGATTAACATCAAACAATTATATCAGTAGCGCTACCATGAGTTTAAAAGTTACGGACTCGATATCGCCTACGTAAATATGTCTATGAAAAACTTGTGCAGCGCCCCTGGTGGTTACGCTAAGAACTAAAATCGGTCGTATGAAAAAAACAACTCGATAGGTTTTTAACGTACGTAAGTTTTCGATAGCTAACTCATGGTACGGCTACAGGCCCTGTAATACGTAACTTTGGATGATAAGATTGGTACCAATGCTTTTAACGGTTCAGTGTTTTCCGATATTCTACGTCAAGATGTCTCAAGCATACTGCATTCAGAATCCAAAACAGCCATCGATACCCGAGAAGTTTCAATTGTCACAATTGAATTCAGTTTAGTCACCATCCTGCAATCATCGTCTGACGGATCGCATTGAAATAAATGAAACGTCGTAAAACAACTGGTTAGTTGGTCGTTAAATCGGGTAATCTGCCGTTTAAGACGTGATAAATTCTTCTAGTGGGGAACTTTGATTGCGACTTTGTGCAAGAATTTAATGCAACCTTTCACTTTTGAAAAAACTATGGGTAATTAAAAATGTGCGGAAAACGCGGAGGTAAAAAAGAAAACTATTATTTGTCATAAGTAAAGGCGGAATAAGGAAGGCAAACCACTCACGAGAGCGAAGCTGCAGGTGGAAAAGTAGGTAGTATATTAAGTAAAGAGTTTTTCCTGTCATTAACAACTATTGACAATTGTTTACAGTTCTTAATACCCTTGTTCACCCTTGTTCATTATGTAAAGTGACCCGCTGTCATGATTATGTAAATATTATACATAAAAAACCTTCCTCTTGAATCCCTCTATCTATTAAAAAAACTTCATCAAAATCCGTTGCGTAGTTTTAAAGATTTCAGCATACATACATACAGACGCGGGAAGTGACTTTGCTTTATTCTATGTAGTATTTGCGAGTTATGGACATGTAATTGCGTATTTTTAAATTCATATAGACGTTACTACATATTGTCCTTTCCCTGAGGTCTCTCTAAACACTTGACATTGGTAAAATGTGGCAAAATCCCTCCGCGCTGCCTTACTTGAAAAGAAAAGAGGAGCAACCAAAGATTTTGAATTCACTGTAACTACTGGTAACTACTTGCGGGCACCAAAAACACTGACTTGTGGGTCAGAGGTTACAAACTTCGGTTTAGTACTGAAGACCGTAGACGTAGATCATTAAATAATAACTAACTTTTATGAAAATTACTATGCAGTAACGAAGTGGGCGGTTTCAAATCTCTATTCCTCCAAAACACATTAATTTGCAATTTCCTAATTTCTCGGATAACATGAGTGGACAGCGTGGTGTGTGGCTTGTTTATCCTTTAATATAACTCAATATATATTATTGTGTCTAGCAAAGCAACCATTAATTCAGGTTTTTAGCGCGACTAAACGTACAGTTACGTCAAATAGGTAATTGGGACCTTACTAACTTCTACGAAGGTTTCGCCTTCTTTTACTTCTCATCTCATTATAACTTTTCAGTATATTGCAAATATCTACGTCATATCTTGTCTAAGAGAGAGGAGCTCTTATCGGTGGAGCAATTTTCCATTTTTTTTTTCGTATACGTAATTTATAGTAATGAACATCACAAATCATGACAGCTCAGTTGCTCTTAGACATCCGTAACGTACATACATTGGGGACTCGAAGATCTAGTCATAGCTAATAGCTTGACTTTTTCTTGTAAACGTTGAACTGCTATTATTAATTTGGCGAAAAACATGTGCTGCTTAGTTCTAACTATTATATTAAGACGTTGTTACTAAAAATAAGTATTTAATAGCTTCGAATAAAAACGATATCTCATAAACTAAATTTAATGTGATAATTTATAGATGGATAAGCAATAAAGTCGATAACATAAGCGTCCAATAATTGAATTAAGTGTCCAGTAAAAAAAGGATGCAAAACGCATAAAGTCATGTAGAGTTAACTAAGTAAGATGACATAGTTTATGTGGAATTTATATTAATATTTTTAAATTATAGCTATGCCAAAATTCCTTTTACGATAACATTTAAGTGCCCTATAAAATACAATTTATAAGCGCAATTTGGAAATAGGTAAGCTTAAGTATGAAATAAATCAGTCATTGTCGCTAATTTTTATTGTATGTTCGACGAGGGGTTAAGGTATGATAAAAATAAATTATATTTATTTTTATTATAATATTAATTTAATTTAAAAATATTTGATTAATGCATCGTTAATTGAATATAAACTAAATCATTTATTTTATTACAGACACATTAATTATCACCAGATGCAATAGCACACAAAAAGAAAAGCAAATAAACAAGATTACACTAATAAGTCATGTAAAAATAGTTTTGGGAGGAATAGAAAAGATACTTTTACCTTGTTTATACAAAATAAAAAAAAATATGCTACTGCATCAGCCTGAACGTCTTCTTTTTGGTTTTAGAATAAGGCTTGTAAAGAATTAAAAAAAAAACAATTATAGCGGGTTTGAAGGAAGTGGAAACTAACATTTCATGAGCACAAAGTCGCGGCCAGTACCTACCTACAGTTAGTAAAAAATAAAAGGTTAGTTTCTCCTCAAAGTCGGCCCACAGCGGGTAGCTTAAACTTTAAATGCCCTGCAGTGTTCCATAATTAACGCACTACCGTTTCAGAGGCACCACCTATGATTTATTCTATCGCTCTGCCTTGGGTGGTCCATTGGCCATTTCACAACCTCCTAGCTACTAATTAATTACAATTGTAATAATATCGGTGGCCGAAACACCTGTTGTTTGATTCACGATATCAGCCGCATCAATTAAGACGCTTTTATTTATGTCAGTATCTTTTACCCACGCGTAAGTATTATCTTCTGGTTCTAATAAATGAGTTTAACATACATACGTTAAGAAAGGAATTAATAATCTACATAGTCATTATTCATTCGTTTTGTATTTAAGTTAATCATCCGAATATAGAAAAAAAGTTGTATGTTTTATCTATTTTGTCTATGTATTCATATTCCTAGGTGAATAATGCAATTTAATAGGCTGCTATGTTTCTTGACTTATATTTTTCCACTGTGACGATCAGTTATTCTAAAAATGTCAGTGTTTTAATTTTTGGAGCTCGGGTTTACCAAGTTTAATTATTTGAAATAATTACATACTTAAAGGCATGAAATTCATGTTTTGCCGAGTAGTTAACTGCAATGAAGGATTTATAGTAAATTGTCATTCATTTCAGTCTTATCCCTATCTTATTGATAAAGACATAGGTAACTAAACGTATATTTTATTACGGGTTACTATTAATATTTGTTTACATATGTATTTATGAGCACGGTTGCACCTGCGATAATGATTCAAAAGCAGGAAGTCAATTTAATTACTAACTATATCGATTACAATTCAAAACCGATCAATTAATCATGCATTTCTTGCTACTTAATAAAAATCAGTGTTCCTTTGCGTGTGGCAACATTAAAAGATTAAGACTTCAGTAACTATCTCATCAATATGCATGCGGTTCAAACATACGTATCAATAATTGCATTTTATATATTAAGTCCATATCGTAGGTGTTCCACGTACTTACGTGGCTTGACAGGCGACATCCGCTGCCTGTGGGAAAACTGAACAGGTGTTGCACTTT
The DNA here is from genome assembly GCA_039566165.1 of Maruca vitrata. NCBI lineage: Eukaryota > Metazoa > Arthropoda > Insecta > Lepidoptera > Crambidae > Maruca > Maruca vitrata. The sequence continues at coordinate 5,175,168 of CM076925.1, forward strand.
ATCGCTTGCGGCTATGACACCACTCACTTAAGAGATCCCAAAACTCAAGCGAAAACGATATCTAAACCCCACAAAATAAGGATAAAGAACGCCAGAGCTTTTCCCGAGGTTAAAGTCCATTTTCGCTTGCAAGCAAAGGTTGTAAAGTCAAACGAAAGGCTAAATGAAAGAAAATATCAATACAACCGTAAAACTGTACTGGTAGTAATTTTAATTTGTACCTGTGTGTTAATAAATCTATAGTAAATGAATGACAAACAGAACATGGCGTACACCACCGTCAATTAGGAAAGAGAAACCCGATTCCATTATTCAGTCAGTAGGTATATGAAAGTATGCGGAAATTTTATGTTTAGCTTAAACACATGGGTGTGTTGGTGTATTCTTGTACTAAACTTAAAAGGAATGAGATTTATCTTTTTTTATAATATAGAGCGATAGAATTTGATTGATTTTGGTAGAAAATATAATAGAATGCTTAGTCTCTTATATCTTGGATTTACAGGAATAAATTTCGGGTTATCCCTGTAAATCCAAGCGATATGAAATATGTATTAACGTCTCTGGTATAATAAGTAAAGTCATGAAAAATCATCAATATAAATTAGTCCACGGTCACATTTCGCAAAAGCTTTTAAGTTACATTTATCTAGTTAGCTACCAAGGTAAAACTTGTGGTACAACTTTGTGTACAAAAAACACGCAAGCAATATCAATTTGGCCAAAAAACGCCGTGTGAAGGAAACCTTTTAACGCCAGATCATATCTTAACCACTTCCCTGGCGTCCTTGAAATCTGCCCAAAGGGTTAAATTGCGTAGGGTTAGGTATATCACGTAGCCCAAAGCCAAATAACTGCCTGCTTACTCACGCACTTCAGGGGCGTCTGATTGAGCACTTTTTATGCTGTTTTGTAAGATAAGACGCAGACTTTTTGAGGGTTAAATAAAGTAAAGATGTTTTTTAAAAACATACGATCGATTGTACGTCAAATAGATCAAAATCGAAATTTTAATGGACTAATACATAAGTGCATTTCATTAGAGTATGATAATATTTCAAAACCAACAGAAATAAGCTTTCTAGATAAAAAATTGACAAAACCTGATTTTATCTTTTTACTTATTTTTTAGATATCCGACCCTATCGAATGGGCGTTATCGCACAAAGTTGCGCTATACCTATAAGTCATTAGGCTATCTATAAATATACATACCTGGTCACACCTGAGTTCAAAGTAATTTATACTTTCCTGTGCCAATATCGGAACACTGAAGAACACTTAGCTCGGCATGTAGGCACATGATTTGTACGCTTCAATCTAATGACATTTCCTGTAAGACTGTATTTGCGTTCTAAATTCCAATGTTTCGTACATTACACTAATGAAATTCCAAGGTGATTCTAAATCAAATAACATACCTATTTGATAAGAATTGCTCCCATGAGACAAGCATGGCTTAATGTGGAAGTCACTGTATATTGTAAATGCTAACTACTTGTAATTAGGCAGATCCTATGTATCCTTACTAATATTATAAATGCGAAAGTAACTCTGTCTGTCTGTTACGCTTTCAAGCATAGAGTACGGAACAGGTTTAAATGAAATTTGGTACAAATATAGTCCAGAGCCTGAGAAAGGACATAGGCTACTTTTAATCGACTGCGCTATGAAGAAGTAATATTTTACCCGTTAAACCTCTCTACGCGGACGAAGTCGCGGGCGGATAGCTAGTACTCATATTATATCCTATATCTTACAGAAAATCTACCACTGACGAGGTACGTCCGGGTTCATTGATTAACCTGTTTAAAGTTACTTTAGGCCAGTAAGACAGATGGTATGAGTTTTTTCCTGACTTACTACGGCTTGGAGTAGCACCAGACTTGCGGAGGGGCGGATTGCTTTCACCCCTAAGATGTAATGGTATGAATGAAAGTGAGAGCCAGATAAGTAAAATCCACCACTGAAGTTTTGCTTAGATTAATATAAATCAACGCTTGGCGATCCTTATCCGTAAAATAATTCACCAGGAAAAAAAATGGCCAAACATCTTTGACTATTCATCGCCTCCATTGTATAACGGGCTAAATACAAACACACTTCATATAGCTATGGCAGTAGGTATCTAATTTGGCAGCCACGTGGTGCGAGGGGGACCGTGGGAACGCCGGTCCCTCAGGATCTTACTATACACAAGTAGGGATATTGTTTCTCGAGCACATGCCAGCACTACGCTGGCTAAGTGTGGATAAGCCAAGTTATTTCCAATAAGGTTTGCTCTATAAAGGCGACTAGGGACTATCAGAAGGTAGTTGTAAGTATGTGCCTTTTATGTATTGCGATATTAATACTTACATGTGTTGATATTTTTGTGGGGATCCTAAATAAACCTAAGTGTTTACCTATTTTACAGAGTATTACAAATGTATTTTCATATCATCTCGACGGACTCATATAAGATATCTATATACGTCTAGCTTATCTATACCTTCGGGGAAATAAGCAACATAAAACCATGTCGATAGTTTATTTGAAATACTGAGCTTTTATTTCACAATAACTAAGTCTTTTTGTTTTGTATTTTGTTTTGTATTCAAAATTTTACGTAAAATGTATTTTCAACTTATATATAAATTACTTAATAATGAAAAAACGTGTATATTTTTAAAATATAAAAAAATCTCTCCCATTGCATTTTCAACATAATTTAAGTGAGTTCATACAAAATATCAGTACCTACTGCAAAGAATTTATACTATGTTCTGCACAGTAAAGGCCAGGTCATCAACTGTGTAAGTACAAACCGACTACTTCAACCCTATCACGTTTACGATTTTTGTCAAAACAAAACATTAAAAAAACATTTCAATAAATAAACAATTCAATCGCTAGGGCTCCTGTTACAATAAGTTTCATAAAAAATAAATATTCGTATCCACGCTATCCCAACACTCATTCGCCTGATTGAATGTGCGTCCTGCATAAAAGGAAGATTCGCCATCTGCCGCGCTCGCTCTCATAGCGTCCAGGAACCGGGCCATTAACAGGCAAACTCTAAATCTAGGCCGATTAATCTGACTTTATTTTTTTAAATGACTAACGTTCCGAATTTGTAATTATTACCTGGGACATGCGTAATCAGGAAAAACATCGTGAAAACCTGCACACCTATAAAGAAATTTGAAGGTAGTGTAAGGCCTGATCACCTGATTGTTTTGGGTGGGCTGAAGCCACAGCAGTGGGGACATGCTGATGATGATGATGAGGCGTCATTTTGTGATAACTACTATTAGCCTTTAATCAAGAAGGGGCAGGTAGATAACGCCGTACTTAGCTAATAACTCGTTGAGAAAAATATGATGGACTTAAATAAAAATAATCATCTAAAAATATATTACGGTTACATGATTGCAAAGGTGAAAAAATTATACATATGCCTAACTCCTTGCCAATGCCCTTGGTTCACTATTTTAGTGGACTCTATTATGATTCAAATTACATTAAACTCCATTTAAATATTGTACATAGTCTATTAAGAACAAGGGAAAAGAAAAAGTGCTTGTTTGAAGTCCTTGAACAACATGGGGTATTTAGGAGTCTCTACCAAAAGCTACGACATATTCCGTATGTAGACTTATGAGTAACGGGAAATTGAAATATAAAATATTCACCACTTATGTTTAACACGAAAAGTACAGTAAGATAACATATTTAATTTTGTTTAAATTTTTAGAACACCTAGGTTTTCATGTTTGTATTAGTAATGAAAGCCTTTTTATTATTCACCGTTCGCGTTCCTCACTTTAACTCTTTCAGCCACAGTTTCATATAGTTAACTTTTGAAATAAAACAACAATTTTTTTAGAATGAGTATGAGTAATATATTTAGGTAAAACATAAAAAAAAAATCTATCGCATAAGGCTTTCAAGGAATAAGGTGGTTAGTTTATTAACCACTGTGACTGTATGAGGTCTTATTTTGTCTGGTTTTGTTTGCATAAATTTGTAATACAGTTTTACATTTTTCAGAATGCCGCGTGTACTTAATGAAAGTGACATACAAGATGTTCTTCTGGAAGATATACCATCAGATGCTGAGAGTATCTGCAGCATGGATTCAGACACAGAACGTGATCCTCAGCAGGAAACTATGATGGTGCTTGGTGATATACCTATTCAACTAGAACGTGATGATGAATTTGACTCGATGACATACCTTTATCCAATTTTGTGAGTACGACAGATAGTTATGTACATACTGCTAGTGGTGCAGAACCATCAGTTTCAACTGCTGTAGTGGAACCAAAATGGAAGAAAAACTATAGAATGGATGAGTTTGGTGAGTACACAGGGGGTGGAGGTATACCACACAACATAATAGAATTAGAGGGTGTCACGCCCACGCAATTATTCCGCTTGTTTTGGTCTGAAGATCTAATTGAAACCATTTCTTTTCAAACTAATTTATACGCCACTCAAAAAGGAATATCTTACACGCCTACCACGCCTGAAGAAATAGAAGTATTTCTTGCCTTGAATTTGGTAATGGGTATAAAAAAATTGCCGAGTTATAAGGATCATTGGTCTTCCGCCCCTGATTTGCATGATTCTTATATATCATCTTTTATGTCACTCAACCGCTTTGGATGGCTACTCAATAACTTGCATTTGAATTCAAGGCAAGAAATACTTCTATTTCTTCAGGCGTGGTAGGCGTGTAAGATATTCCTTTTTGAGTGGCGTATAAATTAGTTTGAAAAGAAATGGTTTCAATTAGATCTTCAGACCAAAACAAGCGGAATAATTGCGTGGGCGTGACACCCTCTAATTCTATTATGTTGTGTGGTATACCTCCACCCCCTGTGTACTCACCAAACTCATCCATTCTATAGTTTTTCTTCCATTTTGGTTCCACTACAGCAGTTGAAACTGATGGTTCTGCACCACTAGCAGTATGTACATAACTGACGTACTCACAAAATTGGATAAAGGTATGTCATCGGAGTCAAATTCATCATCACGTTCTAGTTGAATAGGTATATCACCAAGCACCATCATAGTTTCCTGCTCAGGATCACGTTCTGTGTCTGAATCCATGCTGCAGATACTCTCACCATCTGATGGTATATCTTCCAGAAGAACATCTTGTATGTCACTTTCATTAAGTACACGCGGCATTCTGAAAAATGTAAAAACTGTATTACAAATTTATGCAAACAAAACCAGACAAAATAAGACCTCATACAGTCACGGTGGTTAGTAAACTAACCACCTTATTTATTTCATTATTTATAGGAAAGTACGAAAGAAAACTTTTATTTTTTGACATAAACCAATCAAATCAATACTAAAGAAAAAATAAATACTAAAAGTATAACATAATAAACATTCTTCCTTTTTTTATGGATTTTATAAATGCTCCGTTCGACAAATTGCACTCACCCACTTTTTCAAATACAAGTATTAATTTAACTGTCGCACTACACCGCCAATGTGTCACATTAATGTAAACTTTACGACTTACGAAGACATAGTATTTAAGCATTTATGCAATAGATGACGTTACAATATGCGAAAAAAAATCGAGAATAGGTGGTTAGATAACTAACCACTAAACCTGAAAGAGTTAAGACATTTTTAAAGTTAAGAATGTGATCTAATAAACTTTAGTCTAATAAAAGGATTTAAAATGCTTGATCTCAAAAAAGATGGCTTAAATACATCTCAAAAACCTACTTGAAAAATTGTAAGATATTGGTTTTATTTTAAATATCTTTGTTTAATTAAATTCAGGATTTTTATTCCGTAAGTTATGTTACCTGATATTATAATGTAGAGGGTACAATACTTATTAATTATCTTTCTACACTGAATTATAATAATTAAGTATGTTTTTTTGTCTAAAATCCAATTCAGTCTCCAACATCCAAAAAAATATTCAACCGCTCTTACCAAACTCACTAGAAACTTTTCATTACTAATGATTTATCATTTACATACCGTGTCAAGTATCTCTACTTTTACTCATCAAATTACCATGTCAAGTCCGATTCCTAAATTATTATGATTGACCTCTGTATTCCTAACCCGAAAACGAGCCTTCAAATCATAACAGTCCATACCACGTGTCCTTAATAAAGAACTATTATTACCGTCGTGGAGTAGGCAGCGGCGTGCGCGCACATAATTGTATTAATCATTCAGCGCGACCGGCAGACGTCGATTTTCTTCAACAAAGTGCTCTTGTTTGTTTTTTTCGTAAGGAAGTCGGCCGAAGGTGAACCGTGGGAACGTCGGACGGGTGCACTTCCCAAAACATCGACGCACGGCAGCGAGTCCGACATGCGCCGGCGAGAAAGAGAAACGAAGATACCAGCAATCCTTAGCAAGACAAGGACGCAGCGCATGACGTGTGCGCGCCAAGCGACAGCTCACAATCGCGTGATCATCTACAAGAAATAATAAAACGGCAATAAAAGAAACACGAGGCAACGGTAACAGTGGCGCGTGTGAGCGGGACGGAGCACGGTGGCCGCGCGCTCGCGCTGCGCGTTCGCATTTCAAAGATCAATGATCGATGCGATAAGAACGAGACGAGACGCGACGCACTTCTATAGTGAGGCAGAGAGTAGATACGCGATCGTGCAGGCGAGAAAGAGAAGGAAACATTTTGGCTCGTGGCATATTTTAGCGAGTGTTTCGTTGTCTGCGCCGATAGATGGCAGTGTTTCATCCTTATGACGCTAATAAAATGATAAATTATAAATAAAAAATAATATATTTAACTCTATAGAGTATGTTTTTAATAACTTTATTCAAATATGCCTATACATTGACATTTTTTTTTCCAAATTTGATGGTTTTTGCAGAAATAATGACGTTAAAATAATACAACCAATGAACTATCTTTTAAATAATCCTTCAAAATCTTTTCATTCTGGAACTAATATTTTAAATTTAAGCAGAAATAACTTGTTCTGGGACTCTGCACTGTGACACCAGCACACAGGCGGGAGCTTAACGAAACTTTTAGTTCAATCAGCGTCACCTAGGTGGCGTGACTTGTACCATCTGATAAATATACTTTATTATTAAAATTTATTGGATTTGTATATGATACGAGAGAAAAATGTTTTGATTTGAGCACGGGATACCGCCGTTGTTATGAGAAGCGAACAAGTCAAATGTTATCGTTTGTCGACAACGGATCTGTAATATGTTTTGGTTTAGTATGTAAACACTATTGCGAAGTGTTAAATACTCCCTTCTATTCTCATGAAAATGATAATTATAGTGTTTTTTTTTATTTGAACGTAAAGTAACGGTCAATTGACGTTTTACTAAATTTTTAATTCACTATAAATCTAATGAATTACATTAGAACTTACTGCAGTAAAACTTGCATTGATCTACTAGTAGGTATAATGACTAAACGCGTGGAGTAATAACTCTTAAAAAGCTAATAGAGGAAACCAAAATCACGCTTAACAGGAACTTATTTTTATATCATACTGCTACCAGGAGTGCCCATAGTAATTATTAACGGCTTAATTACAAATATATTGCACATTAATTTATAAAACTTTAATAATTACATTCAAGCATATAGAACTACCGTTATATTCGACGTTAGTTAATAAATTATTTAATAAATTGAACATAAATTACTCTAACTCGATCCTAAGATCCGGAGGTCTTAAACATCGTCTCAGTACAGGAAATTAACTTCAAAGTATGGCGACACGCGTGCGGTGACTATCGAAGGTTCGATCTCGTTATGTGATATGGATGGAGTGACCAAACGATTGTAATCAACCAGGACGCGAATGGAGCTTATCGTGTACTTATTGTGTTGGATGGAAACTTAATAATGGCACCTTGTTGAATGAAAGTCAGAAAATTTGAGGATGCAGTCGTACAGCTACTAATACCTTTATATTTTGTAAATGAATGGTTGTAACGGTTCTCTTAATATACCTGAAACATGATGTTATTTCAGGAGTAAGAATCAAATTAAGTTTCTTTTGACTAACGTACCAATTTAAAGTTATTAATGACAGTGGACAAGTACGGCTGCTAAAACCAGTGTAATCCTAGTTTCGTCACTTTCATAGTATACAATGTACCTACATTCAGATTACACGATGCAGCATACTATCCTTTCTGATTACTGAATATTTTATGTAGTTACATACTCTTTATAACCCAGTAAAAATATAGAAAGTCTCGCCATTTTCCAAAGTTACACTAGTAGTACGTGTGGCCCAACCGCACGTAGATCAGTTACCCGAGTGATATGATGTATTTGTTGGTAAAATAAATTAATAAACTGCGTGGGTAGACGTGGGCGGATAGTTCTAACGAACTAACATACGTTTGTCTTACGTTACGTTATTATATTGATAATTCGATTTGATTCTTATAAAATACTAGTCACCTGCCCTCGTTTCGCTACGGGTATTTTTACACTTTATCGTAATTTACGTAAGGATTCCCTTTAAAAAGAAAAACGAAATATAGCCTATGTCACTCAGCAAAATGTAGCTTTCCAACGGTGAAAGAATTATTCAAACAAACAAACAAAAAATCAAACCTTTCCTCTTTATAATATTGTAAGACATAACGTTTTTACGAAGTCTGTTAGAATAAGAGATTTCTATCAACAAATGTCTAAAGAATTATTTTTTTTACTTTTATTTAAGGCACATCAACAATGTAAACACAAACATTCTTAAATTAAAAACATGCATTATAATATTCTAATATTTACATTTACTACAGATATGCACAACATGGTTACAGTTAACATTTTAGTTAGGTATTCCAAAAAATTAAAAGAAGAGAGAAATATCAAATGATTTTTCTTTCTTAGACACGTATGTATTTTCATACGTAACGCCACTGACTCGTTAATGTCTTTTGTATGCACGTAACAAAAACAATAATGAAAAATTATGTTGTAATTAAAATTGCTGTGAATAGAATAATTATTATTTGCATATGAGTTAAATATGTTAATTTTAATATTTAATTAAGATAATAAAATATTGTATAAAATTATCATTATAAAATATTATCATACATACCTACATACATATAATGTTTTCTTCTATGTAGATTGTAGATATGCTTCTACCTTATTTAATAAGTCATTAAATCGATAACTTTATTAGAATATGTAGGTAGATATGTACCTACACAACAAAAAATAATTTTATAACAGACTCATGTCTACAGATTGAGATAGTGTGTCAATTTTGGGAATATGTATGGTCAGGAACAAAAGTAGCTGGACACTTTCGTAAAAAATTGTAAATACATTTGATTAAAAGTTTCAAATGGAGAAACTAGATGGGCCAAACTAATTCAGTTGAAGTGTTTTTCTACTAAGTAAATAGAATAACATATTTACACATATAAATGTACTTTTATAAGATATACAGAGTGTACGGTCAAGAGAATACACTCTGAAGTTTGTGTTTGGCAAGAGCGAAACAATTATCGAAACTGACAATTGCACAACATAATATCATTTAATATGATATCATGATCTACTCGTAGTGTGTATATTGAACTAAACATTAGAAGAAAAGAACGTTCAAAGAACGAACTCAACAACTCAACGAACTGTCTAAAACATTTGACTGTCGCGTAACGGTCCCGAATTAGAACGCGTCTGATTGGAATCTATTCAAATTCAAAAATAGAAGGAAGGCGTGCGCGCGCCGCGGTGGGACGTTACCGGCGCCACCATTGGCCGGTCGCACGCCAATCACGGCACGAGGCTGACCTATCGCCGTGACGCTTTTCCGAAACAACTCGTGGAAAATTCTTCCAATACGTTACGCATGAAGTTTCTATACGTTAAGCATTTGTATTTGTATAAATACACGCACGAATATATTTTCACAACTAACTTAAACTGAATGCAGTGTGCACTCCTATGCTCTATCAATAAACACGATTATGATTCTCAGTAGCTGCGTTAGACTGTATTGTTGTATTACAGCAAGCGTCAGTATTGTTAACTAGCAATGATGTAGATACTTTCTTATCAATACATTATCTAATTATGATTCTTTTAGAAATAGAAACGTAGGAACGAGCTCTACTCTTTCATAATAAATTATAATTGTATTATTGTATTGTTACTTGACTCCTGACAAGGAACCAAGACGGTTAGAGCAAAGTTCATGTGCACCCAACCTTCTTTGTAGGGACCAATGGAGGTCATATTAGCGGAAAAAAACCGTATCCCCATGCATTAGTCCTAATGCCCTCAAACACAATGGAACACAAAATACGCATCATCCATATTTGAATGGCAACAATAGCGCACCTGATACTTATTCCTTTTTCAACCTGCCACTGAACCTCGCCATTGTATTTGTTAGTTTGTGAAAAAAAAAGTGATTTAATGTGAACATGAGATTGCTAAATGTGCGCACAAAACTAAAAACAGCCAACATCATTACAAGGAGATTAGAACTGAAACTTGGCATAGCTAATCATACTCAACATTTTAGAAATCCCAAATATAATGTAGACACTTTACATAGATTTGCACTCTATTATCAAATTAATAAGTTCCTATTCTACCTGTGTAACTCAACTTCCTATTGTAGATAACGTAAAATTCAGTGAAAGCGAAATTTAGGCATATTTAGGTTCATTAATGGTAAATTAAAAACGGTGTACGCCAAAATGAATAAACCACGTAAGCCATCCTATCGTATGAACAATTCAATTATCAATAAAAAAAACCGTCACCATGTCATCATAAAGCTCACCAAAAATGAAAAACGAGGTGACTAGCGTTCGAAAATTGCAAAATTGGAAGGAAAGTGCTTGTTTAAATGCAAAAAAGTGCAAAAAAGCGCGCAAAAGTCGAGTTATACCGTGGGAGCTTTGGGCAGGTGGATCATTGTGGGAGTAATGAGGGGCAGTGCACACGATATGTTTTTTGCTTCGATATTGATTTTTAATTAAACCACCTTCATGTAATTTTTTTACACGCCAACTCTTCCGTGGATAGCTACATATTTCAATCATATATAATGATGATGAATATCATATTTACAGAATGATATATTGTTGAAACCAAGTTAAGACGGTAGGTAATAATAAATTCAACATTTTCGCATCAACGCTATTAAACCTTATTTGGTAATGGTTTTTGCTAACTTAGTCATATATTTTTATGGATTTTGTCTACGAAATCTCATTTTATTTATTAAACATGTGTCAACTTTCTCTACATACATGTTCATTCCTAGTTTATAAACGGAAATAAAACCAATAAGCGTAAAAGATATTCTACACATTTTCGGAAAATGATGCAAATCGAAGTGTTGTTTTTTATTTAATTGATCGAACGTAAGTAGCGTGTGCACTGAGCCTATGCTAGCCAGTTGTTGGCGTCAATGATTTGTCACAATACGGCTCCAGCGGTACCTATAACGGCGAACGCACCCTTTTGCTTTATTTGCGGTGGCATAGTAATTTATCGTACTATAAACACGGCAAGACCGCTCCATTGCCAATTATCATTTTTTAGGGTTCCGTAGCCAAAATGGCAAAAACGGAACCCTTATAGTTTCGTCATGTCCGTCTGTCCGTCTGTCCGTCTGTCCGTCTGTCCGTCTGTCACAGCCGATTTACTCGGAAACTATAAGTACTACAGTGATGAAATTTGATGGGAATATGTGTTGTATGAACCGCTACAAAAATATGACACTAAATAGTAAAAAGAATTGGGGGTGGGGCCCCCATACATGTAACTGAGGGATGAAATTTTTTTTTTCGATGTACATACCCGTGTGGGGTATCAATGGAAAGGTCTTTTAAAATGATATAAAGTTTTCTAAAAACATTTTTCTTAAAGTGAACGGTTTTTGAGATATCAGCTCTCAAAGTCGTAAAAGTATGTCCCCCCTCTATTTTTATAACTACGGGGTATAAAATTCTAAAAAAATAGAGGTGATGCATGCTAATTAACTCTTTCAACGATTTTTGGTTTGATCAAAGTATCTCTTATAGTTTTTGAGATAGGTTGATTTTTATTATATTTGCTGCTACGGAACCCTTTGTGCGCGAGCCCGACTCGCACTTGGCCGGTTTTTTATTTCTCCTTTACTATTTTGCAGCGCGTAACTTGTTGTCCTTTTTTGCCAACGGTAAACTTTAACGAGCATAATAATGTTGCGTTTTGTTGAAATTTTTATAACGCATTTGCATTCTGAGTGCTATGTTTATTTGTATTGGGACCTTGTAATGGTTTCATCTTCTTTTTAATACGAAAATTAAATATGCAAATCCGTGATCAAGTTTTGTTTTATTGCCGTTTTGATAAGATCAAATAACAACATTGACGCTGACCATTTCAGTGCTCCTTTTTTACACACAAAAAGCGATGAAATTCAAAAGTACAAATAACATTTTACCTTTTCGACTATCGAAACTTATTAAATTTCATTTAAACACATTTTTCTCTTCATTAAAATATCTGCATTCAAAAAATAGAATTAGGGTGCATCCACACTGATTGACGCGTGACGCGCACGCATACATTGTCGTGTTATCTATCGTTTTGTGTTAGCGGGCGTCGCAGGCACCCGAGCGTGCCCGACCGGCCCCGAAGACGCCCGAAGCTCGCGTGGGAAAACGAAGCAGGTGTTACCACTTCTTACTGAGTAAACACTCAACGTATACAAAATTATAACCACTCCGAAGCGTCTGTGTAAATGGAAAACATATTTTGTGTGCTTAATGATACTGGGTACTTTTTTGGTGCGGTTATCGGTCGGCGATGTTTTTTTTTCGCAACGTTTTGAGCGACAAACTGCTCGCCTTTATTTTTGTTACTGAACCCTTAATTGATGTAGAGACATTTATTTGGTGAGCGACCTTTTGCTGTTTATCTGTTTAATGAACATTAATGTTGGGTAGGCGTCGATCTAGGACTATTTTTTGTGACTTTGTTTATGGGAGATAAGTAAACTATGAACTAGTTTAGTGAAAACTCCAACATTAAATTTAGTTGAAAAAGATTGAGAAGTGCTTAAAGTTTGGAACTCTAACTTTTAATAAACACAAAATATTCAAAAAGGTAATTTTGTTATAAAACTTACAGCCAAAGAAAAGGTATTTGAGATATATTAATGTACTCAACCGGGCCAGAACTTTGTGCAATAATATCAAATAGTGACAAATTAATAAAAAAACTCGATTGGATAGAAATGCCATTATGGAAAAACGGATAAAATATAAATAAATAAAATTAAATAAATATTGCACAACATCAAATACATTGATCTGATCCCTTGGTAAGTAGCTTAGGCACTTGAGTTACAGATATCAGAATCAACAGTGGATACACAAATATACTTAACAACGGAACAAACAGCGATGTTTGTCACACAAATATTTGTCCCGAGTGGGAATCGAACCCACGACTTTTGGAACCGTTGATAGTGACCATGGGTCACTAACCACTCCACCCATTCCACCGAGCCAGTCAAATATGATATTTGATGGAAAGAGAACCTTTAAGAAAATAGGACTTAATAACAAGTAATCAAACCCAGAGCCAAAATACTTATCAAACATAGTTTCTTAACTATACCATTTAAAATACTCAGGCACCTGGAATTTTTTGCTGTAAAAAAGAATTTCAATCACGTGCTATGGAGCAACTCACGTACTAGCTACCCTAATATTACCGTAGAGTCGTAGAGCAGGCTATTACCTCTGTTCCAGGTGTCCTAGTAATAGTATTGTATTACCAGGCATTATGGTACTGCAGCACGGTAGGGCCTTTCTAGTCTCTAGAAAATAATTACTGATGTAACTTTACATTGCATTGAATACATTTGGGTGCACTCTTTTAAAAATAAGAAACCGAAATATTAGTAAGGAAGTAGGTATTGGTATGAAAACGTTGTCATATGAACTACATATCTAGCAACACCAACATTATTATACATTTATAATTTCTGAATCATCGTTTTGTAGTGTGTATTATGTTATTAGGTCGTGCCTGCCATACAAAGCCATGCTGTGTTACTAAATTTCTACGTTTCCTTATTTATGAAAAAAAAAATGGCCCAACCCGATCTAAAGAAAGCTATCCCATGGAATATATATTCCATTTACCAATTCAACCTGCATACAAATGAAATTTTGACTAATTAGTCAAAGTAGATTAGTAGTAGTATAGTAGTAGATTAATTAATGTAAAACTATGGCCTGGGTATTCCACCCATTTCAGTCGAACGAATAATACTAATTAAAGTATTTGGTCTTCAACCACGAACAACAAGAAAACCTTATTCTTCAAAGAAAAACAGATTTGTAAATTACACTTATTGAGCTTACTTAAGTCTATTATGAAGCAATTGTGTCCGAGAATAAACTAAATTACTGCCTCTGGCCATAAATACTTAGGACAAAATAATATACGAATAAATACTCTTTTGAATATAGTATATTCTTGACATGCTTTGTATTTCACGTTTCTATATTTAGCCATTTATAAATTATTCAAGGATATTTTGCCTTTAAGGGGTAAGAGGGAAAAATTGTATAATTTTTCAATAAACCCGTCTTTATTGATGCGATTTGCTTTGTTGGGAAACTGTTAAATCATTCCAAGTTTGACCATTAAGCTTTTACTTATTTATAGGAGATTTATGGGCGTAAGGTGTTAATGGTGTTGGTATCCTCGTCAGAAAACTCTTATTAGGAATATGAAGTACTTTTAAATATAAATTGCGCATAACTCCGAAGTTAAAGATACAGGGCAAAGAGAGAACATGTATGATTTTTTAAGCCCACACATTTCAAGTAGGGTTTTAAGATAAATGGTTTATGCTAATATTTGTCGGCCAACTTTATTTCCATGACCTTTTAGTCTTATAAGAGTATTGTTATTCTTATTGGATGACAAGCAAGTAAGGTGGTACAAACTACAAAGATACAATTTAATGTACCTTTTTCTTCCTGTTTACAAAATATTCTACATTCTACATACTCGTATATATGTATTGGTGGAAAATGTATCCAGCAAAACGCACTTTCACTGGAGACCTTAATATGTATTTTCTTTTTAAAGAAAAATAAAAAAGTATCATTTGGATCGTTTATGCAAATTATGAAGTACTACCACTGAACATGTCCCCAACAACAGAATAAGGTAATGTTTCTCAGAATTTTTCATCTTTTCTTTTTTGCATGTCACCTCAAAATCCAGTAGCCAACATTAAATTATGACATGCGAGACGATGATTGCAACCTTGGAGACCCACCCTGATAAGGATGCGAATACACTGTCCACTTTTTCAAAGTCAAAGTCAAAGTTTTTTTTATTGCCAACTAAGTGTTTTTACAGGTGTTGATGTTAAAACAGGATCTTAATACTTAGTTACCCTTGTCGGGTAATGCAATTTGAAACTTATCCTAATTTTGTACTAGGTACATACGCATTACATAAAATCTATTAACTTATACTAATACATAACTTATACTATTTTACCAATCGTCATATTATTAATGTTTGTTGTACCTACTTATTAATATTAACATTATTATTATGAACAAACATTATAAATAAACATGTTTTTTGTACGTAAGTATTTAATTTAATGTAATGTATCCTTATTTAGGTATTCGTCTATAGAATAGAAGCAATTAGTTGTTAGATAATTTTTAAGTTTTGTTTTGTATGAGGTATATTTTTCTTCATTTCTTATTTCTGATGGTAAGTTATTATATATTTTTACTGCCATGTAGTATGGACTTCTGTTTAACATGTTTATTCTACTTGAAAGTTGGAATAATTTATTTTTATTGCGTGTGTTTAAAGAGTGGGTCTGACTAACTTTTTTAAATGTATCGATGTTTTTAAATACGAATATACTGATATCGTAGATATATATAGACGGTAGGGGGAGAATCTTGTATTTTTTAAAATATGGTCTGCAACTTACGGTGTTGTTTATGTTGGCAATTATACGGATGCAGCGCTTTTGCATGATAAACAAGTCGCCAGCGTCGACGCTGTTGCCCCACAGCATGATGCCGTAGCGCAGCCATGCGTATGCGTAAACGTAGTACGCGCTTATTGCGGTCTCTGTACTTGTACTGTATTTGATTTGAAATAGGGCATATGTGAATTTAGAAATTTTAGTTTTTATGTATATAATATGGTCTTTCCAGTTTATATTGGTGTCGATAATTATTCCTAGTAATTTAAATGAATTAATTGTTTCTATATTAATAGTATTTTGTATATTAATGTTGATATCAAGAGGGGGTTTGGTGTACGGTCTAAACTGGATTGATTTAGTTTTGGAGAAGTTAATTTCTAGATTATGATCGCTGAGCCAGTGTACAACATCTTGAAGGGTCTTATGTATTTGCGGGTGAGGATCATCGTTATAGTTGCATTTAAACAGAAGTGAAATATCGTCTGCAAATAGTATTGGCAATACGTGGCGTTGGTCTAAAATTTTTGGGAGGTCATTGATATAGATCAAAAAGAGGACACATCCCAAAACGCTACCTTGTGGAATAGAACAGGTTAGAGATTGGACTTGAGAACGTATGCGACTAATTTCACGAGTGGTTTCAGAATGATGTTCAATTTGGACTATTTGTTTCCTGTTATCTAAGTATGATTTAAACCAATCAAATGGTGCGCCACGGATGCCTGAGCCGTATAGTTTTGTTAGTAAGATGTTGTATGAGACCTTATCATAAGCTTTAGTCATATCTAAAAGTATGCCAAGGGTACAATTTTTATCATTGATCTGTTGCAGGGCAGTTTGTATATATTTGTATACAGCTTTCGTGGTTGATCTGGTCTTCCTGAAGCCATTTTGACTGTCATCTAAAATATCATATTTTTCTAAGAAGTTATAGAGTCTGTTACACATAGCTTTTTCAAAAATTTTTGATAAGGTGGGCAGTATTGCAATAGGTCTGTAGTTACTGGTTATAGTGGGGTCGTCTTTTTTGTGAATTGGTATAACGAGGGCTATTTTTAATTGATCAGGGAATAATCCATCATTAAAGCTTTGGTTTATTAAACGTGTAAGGGGTGAGACTAGTTCTTCGGCGCTTTGTTTTATTAAAATGGGGGGTATGTCGTCTATGCCACAAGTATGTTTATTTTTTATAGATTTAATTATTTGTAAAGTTTCTTTTTCAGTTACGGGGTGCAAGAACATTGAGCATGTTGGTGGATTAATTACTGGCTGTCCAGATTTATTATTACTCTTACCTATAGAACAAAAATATTCATTAAAAATATTACATATTTTTGATGGGCATTCTATTAAATTATTATTTAGGTTTAATTTAATATTTGTAAATGTTTTTTTCTTAATTTTACCTGTTTTATTATTTATTATTTTCCACATTGTTTTGTATATATTATCTGAGTTTTTTATTTGTCTTATATAATCTTTCCTTTTTGAGATTTGAATGCTACGTTTTAACACTTTAGAATATGTCTTATAATGATTTCTTATTATGTCGCTATTTGTTTTATTAAGAATTATTTTTAAGTTTCTCTTGTGTATGCAAGATTTCTTTAAGCCTGTGGTTAACCACCCTTTAGTTATTTTATTTTTAATTTTTATTTTTGTTATAGGTATACATGTATTTAGACAGTTTATTATTTGTTCTATAAAGGTATTGTAGTTTACGTTTATATTTTTATTTAAATCAATTTTGTCATCCCAATGTATTTTGCTTACGCAATCTTTAAATGCTTTCATATTTTTGTTTGTAAATGATCTTTTTTTGATATACCATGTTATATTGTTCATATTAGTTTTTAATTTTAAATTTAATGCTTTATGGTCAGATAGACCATAGTCATGGACGGATGATTCTGATATGAGATCTTTGTAATTGGTAAAAGCTAGATCTATACAAGTTACACTTGTTTTTGACACTCTGGTCGGATCTTTTGTTAGCAAATATAAATTATGTGACCGCATTAAGTTCAGAAATTCTTCAGTACGTTTATTTTTGTTATAAATATTAATGTTAAAATCTCCTATAATTATTAGATGTTTATTTTTGTCTCTTGTTGTTAATTTTTTTAAAATAGCAGTTATTTGTTCAATAAAGATATTATAATGACGATCAGCTCTATATAAACTTATAATTATACAATTTATTTTAGGTATCTCTATTGCACTAAATTCTATAATATACTCTTTGGAATACTTAACGATATCTTTTCTTTCTATATAATTAATGTGACTTTTAATCATTATACACACTCCGCCACCTTCGTGGTGTTCTCGACAGAATAGAGACGCTATTTGGTGATTAGGAAGTCTTATTGAGTTACAGAAATGTTTGTTTTTCCATACTTCCGACAATGCTAGAATATCTATATTTGAATGTTCTAGTAACTGTTCTAATAAATCTATTTTATTTCCTATACTTTGGATGTTCTGGCACGTAATTGTAATTTCATTATTGGTTTGTTCTTTTTTCTTTCGGGTATGTGTTTGGTGTGAAGCTTTGGTTACGAAATGTATTAATTTTATTTTCTTTGTTATCAAAGGGCTGTTCTTGACTATCATATTTTCTTGCTTCATTTGTTGATGTAGTAGTGTTATTTTCAAGATTTGTATGTAAGTTAATTTGTTTTCCATCTATATAAAGTTTATTATTTTTGATGATAGAATAAAGACCTTTTTGTCTCGCAGCAAACATTTTTTCTCTCAGTAGTTTTCTTTCTCTTCTAGCGCTTCTATCAAGGAACTCGGAAATTGAAATCTGTGTTCCTTCAAAATGTTTGCTATTTCTTATAATATATTTTGTCATTCTCTTGCTTATTAACTCCAATACAAGCGGACGGTTCTTGTTGAAAAACTTTCCTACTCTATACGAGTCTTCTATATGTCCTTCGAGATCAATATTCATTACAGTGCGGAACATGTCAATAAGCCTGTTGTATAAATTGTATTCTGGTTCATTTTTGTATTCAGCTAGACCATATATTACAATTTTTTTCTTTGTATTTTCAGACATGTAATTTTCTGTGGGGAGTCTGTTGATGAGTTTATTGTTAATTTCTCGAATTTCATTTTTCAATTGTATATTTTCCTGCTTTATCCTTTCTATTACAACACAAACTTCTTCTATTTCTTGTTTTCTTAAATTGTTCTGTTCAGACAAGGCGGTTGTTTCTTCTTTAATATCATCTTTGAGTTTTGATATGGCTTTGTTAATTTCAATCTGAATGGTGTTTTGGAGTTCAGTTACAATTGATTTATTGTTTTCTTTAAGCCGCTGCATTATCAAATCACTTAATTGATTAACAGATATATTTTTTAAAATGTCATCATTTGTGGGTTTCATTGTATTTTCGGAACCAATCGTCTCTCCTAGTAGGGATAAATCATCGAACTGCGTTGAGTCTTCTATTGAGTGAGGTGGTCTTTTCCTTAGTGTAATATTGTTCACACTGGGTGAGGATGTTTCAGTGACGATAATATCTGAGTCACGTGTGCGCACCGGGGAGTTCACATTACCTTTCTTTGGCATATTACAATAACATGCTTGACATATCCATTTTTCTCTGTATTCGGCTAGTAACGTTCCATAGAAACGCGCGCTAGAGACGTTTGCGCATTGTATATCGTAGATATTATTACATAAAGTACACGTCAAATGTTCCCTTTTGGCAGGGTTTGTTTACATCCTGCACAAACAAGCGGCATCGTTTCGTATTAGTATCTTTTCGTGGTAATTACTTTAATATTGGAGAATCGATTCTTGTATCGATTAGGAAATTTATACTACTAGCGCCATTTTAGTGATCAATGTTTGACATTTCTTTGTATGCGCTTTTGACGTCAGAAAGAAAAAAAAAATATCTTCGATGTATTATTTTGAAATAGGTTATATTAATAGATATCTTCAAATTACCTCAGTTAGTTAATTTCTTTTCAGCATTTTTTCATTTAAATTCACCTTTTGTTAAGCGTCGTGAGATATTTACACTACACTCACTATTTCATCTGTAAAACTAGTATTTTACCGGCACTTTTGTTGTTGTTGTTTTGTTGTAGTTAATAAGGAAAGTTAGTGAACTTAATCATTAATAACATTGATTAATTGGGCTCTGTTCATTTAACACTTATTTATGGTAATTTATCACTGTTTTTCATTTTTTTACATTTATTTATACGGAGATGATCTTTACTGCGCACAGCAGCGCCCTCACTTTTGCAACATGAAAAAAATATTTCGTATTTTATAGTGTACCTATGTAATGTATACTAGGGAAATGTTTTGAAGATTTTCTACTTGCTCCATATAACGGACGCTATTAAAGCTCTGTTGAAATGAAAATAATTTAATTGTTTAGATAATTTAGATGTTTTATTTTATTGCTAGTGTTTCTTTTTTGCAGAAAAAGATATTAAATTTGGGATATGAAACAAATCTTATAAAACCTGTAGTAACGAGATAGACCATTATTTGCATTTTTTAAATTAATTTATTACATTTACAATTTATTACGTTTCTAAACATTTCGAAACATGGAAAATGGCTAGCAGCAAGTGCAAGCTTTATAAATATTAGAAATTAACTTTATAACGAGTCTTACAAATTATTATTAACAAATCCGACATTTCGAGTTCTATGCTCTCATGATCATTGGACTTATAAAAGCTGAAATCTTTCTAGAATCATCAGTATAGAGGCTGGTGGACACCAAGCCTAACTTCTGTTACGGCCCGGGGATAATTGTGTTTAACTGAGAACAAGTCTCCGTAATTACCGCTCCAGAGAAATGTCACTCCGCCCCCGGGCCCAGCGCGCCACCTACCGACCGAGGGAATTGTTTTCTTTTTTCCTACATTAATTTGCCTTTGACGCAGATTTTCGAATAATTCCCCTGTCCGTTTTATGTATGTATTAAAGTTTAATACTGACAGGACGCGGTAGCGACAGGTTAATTTGAATTTGAAATGGATATGTTCCTGACGCTTTTTAAAATTCCGTGTGCTAAAGAACGTGCCGCATTTTTGAAAAATATTTTCTGTAGGTAACCACTATTATTCATATGGAAATGGGGAAATGCTTTTACTTATTTCATTAAAAAATAACAAACAAAATCACAATCACATCGGTAGATACATTTTTTCTGATTCTGAGATGATTTTTTAGCACTTGTGGTAGAGGTGTCCATCTATCTGTGCGCAAGTGTACTAGAAACCAAAAACGTCATTGAGGCAGTAGTAAAGTCCCAAATTGTAGTAATTTCTTATTTATTCCTAGTACCTAAAATATACCTCGACCTTGGTCCAGTTACATTTAAAATTTAATCACGATTCGCTCAAATTGGGCTCAAACTTAACAATTCTCGTATAATCGTAGCACGTAGACCTCATGTTAGACTAGACGATTAATACAAAACGAGCGTGTCAAAACGTTCGTTAAATTGCTAATTACGTTCGTTACTGGTAATCGGTAACCGCTCACAACGGTCATAGCGCACGGAGCGGAACACGGGACGACCCGGAACAAGTGAGCGGAACAGGTAACAACAAGTCACGGAACAAGTCACGGGGCAAGTGGGACAGGTGCCATCGTTCCTGGCGCAAAGGTCATATTGTTATCCGGCGACCTTTAACTGTTGATGGATCACTGATCACGGTATGGTATGGAGACATATTTCGCTGAATTAATGCAAATTAAAAGGTAATTAAATTTTGTATTAGCATTCGATGTAGCAATAAAAAAGAAAATGCTATACTTTATTGTGTGTCATGAAAAGGAAAGATGACCCGTGAATACCACTACATTGTGTCTATGAATAATAAAGGTATGACAATTGTTTAGTTTTGCCTCTTCAAGTAAAACATTAAGCTAAATACAATTTTATTTAATTTTGTCCCATTAATAAAAAAAAACATAATAAAGATCTACACGGATATCGTGAATGTTAACAGTGGACCGGACGTACGTGTAGTGCCTTTTTATTGTTTAATTTTTTTATTTTATTGTTTTACAAACATCATTAACTCTTAACTAACTATAAATAAACGGCAGAAAAAAATTGCAATCTAACAGCAATATTAAAATAAATGCTACTCCCGGTCGTCTTTATTGCTTGAACATCCGATTTTATCTATTTACAGATAGGTACTAAAAGGGTGAAACACTCCTTGAGTTGGGAAAGATGACTCGAGAAACCAGTTGTTAAATTCGATTTATCAATTCCGTTCACATTGCATCATCATTCGAATCCAATTTATTCTCCAATCTCGATTTTCATACCGACACAATTCGCGAAGTACAATAATTAAACCGAAAAAATAAAGACGTAAAATGGTAAAGTTGTTATTACAACCCATGTCACCCCTTCATTAGTGGGACATATAGGAGTTGGAAGTTGCCCAATTTCATTGTTATGTGGGTCGACCCTGCCCAGATTGTGCAACACAGGGCAATCTTGCCCAAACGACCCTTTCAAGCCGTAATCGATGGAAAAATCGGGGCCCATCATCGGCCGTCATTAAGACGATATTAATTGAGCCCACCGGTGTTCCGCGTCGAAAAAAGGCGCACACGTGGTCACTACCGTTCAGTTACGAAGCGAATTATGCGTAGTAGCAGGTGGTGGCGTGTGGGAACCCGGGGCTGCGATGGGTTCCCACGACTCATTCACCATCGCAACACCTGCGCGCCCTTAACGGGGATGCGCATACGACCGCCACGCGAAGGAAAGCGCCGATTAGACGGGCGCGTGTGTGCGCGCGCGCCGCGTAGGGCCGCCGGCTACGTCTTGGGTGAACAGCAAGACTGCGTACTCGATGTAAAGCTTACACGTCTAAAGACACATTTAGGACTAAAAACATAGACAGGGAGACCTATGGACTGTTGAAAAATGCTGTTAAACAACAAAGATCGTAAACACATAGCTACTTAGAACTCAGCTTATTAAATTATAAAAAAAAATATAGTCTCACATTTCAATTCAACAAAAAAAATAGCATCAGAAAGCAATAAAATACTGCTTTGTTCAGGATTTTATGCGTTCACATTAAATAATTCGTTTGAAAAAATCACATTTATATGCAAGGAGTCCGATGTTTATAGAGGTTGGCAGCCCTAGAGCGCGCGTGCACCCGCGCGCGTGTGTGCGTTGCGCCCGCGCAGCTCTGGTTACAGGATTTACTCGAAGTGTCCGCGGAGGGCTGACGGCAGGGTGGGTGCGTAACCGAAACTATCAAATATTAAAAAAAAACTGTAACCTTACCTGCTGTTATCGGATAATTATGTTTCGAAATCTATCAATCGATTTTGCTTGAAAGGGTTTTTAAACTTGATGTAACTTTGAGATTGGCAGCGATAGGTAGAGTTGAATTAAAAATAAACCATAACTATAATGTATTTATTTTCTTGTTTTTTTATGACTTTTGTTTGACCCAAGTAGTTTTAGTAAGTTAGTATTTTTCTAGTACCTAATTAGGATAAAAAAATAGAGCGAGAAATAATTATAAGCTGCATACACTATACACATTAGTAGAAATGGAAAGCTATAGATTACCCCTTAAGTTATAGTACATCTTAAGAGATATCCCTAACAAACCACTATAACTAACGCCTCAACACGCATACAATAACTATCAACTACGTATGTGTGCGTCTGATTTACAAACGTTAGCATTACGATAACGACTTCGTGTTACGTGTTTCTTTTGCTCCTGATTCTAACTTATGTATAGTACCCGCACCCGTTTGTTTTTAAATCAACTTCTTTGGATTTATGGCCGCGATGAAATCGAGTAATAGACAAATAATGGTAACACATACACCATCTGCTCACCGGCGGATCTTGATTCAACCCGTATATGTAGTTGGGTCTATGTTTAGGTTTGCTTGGAGAGATGTATTATATTCAATCGTGTGCTTACATGCACTTATTTACGATTACAATGTAAAGGGTTACGTACCCTATTGATATATACGTCAAACTTGTTACTTTTTAAGAAAATAGCGTGTAGAGAATTATGTACACAGTAGATTCATCGTTACACATTTGACTGTTAAATTGCATTATACGAATAATATTTACGATTTGTTCAGTCTTTAGTCTCATCTATTTATAGTCCGCATCACGCACAGTCCAGTGTTAAATTACTAATTGCATGTTATGAAATCCGCAAGAGTCCGATTTCGAAATAGAATCTCTGTAAATTTATTTTACCGAAGAAGTGCTCTTCAGAAAATAAATATACAGAGAAATTGGAAGAGTGTAAACATAACATTGAGTGACTGATAAAGTTTCTTGGTGGCAATTAAAATTACGGCTAAATCTAATCTTATTAAGTATGCAAAGCCTGGCGCCTTATTCATCACTATCAATAGAAAAGTAATTGAATACATACATTGTTGTATTGAAATTCCTAGTCAAAGATATTAAACACGAATAGCTCATCGATATTGGTCGTGTGCATTCGTCGATAATGATATTGTTGGGAGGTATGCATACAAATTAGGAACACGTTCTACCCGTTAGTTCATAACGTGTGTTTATAAATAAAGGCACTGTTATTATGGTGACTGAGTAAGTACTTATTTTGAGGTAGGTAGGCCATTTACTAGCCCTTTGTAAAAAAAGTGAGAAATAAAATAAAATGACGACCACTCGCATCTTACAGTAATGAAAACAAAAGATAAAAATAATGTTAAAAAGATTCGCTAGGCGTGTGTTTGATCATACACTGATGTACCAGTTATATATAAAATATGTGTAGTATGAGAATCAGAAAGATAGAGAATGAATAATTTCCTTTATTCCTATTGACGCAAAATGTTTGCAAATATACAAAAAATACAATATTAATAGAGTTAGTAAGCACTTTAAAAGGTCCTACATTCTAAAATGAGCTGTCAAAAGAACAAAGCGCACACCACACCTCAAACGTTCCCCATTCATTGTGTAAAATCATTTCCCGAAACAATATGGGGGAGTAATAGAAACTAAGTACACTCACGCTCACAATATTAGCGTACGAGGACACTTACCCTAGCAAATAAACAGTCCACGTGCCTTATTATGAGGCACACGCGTAGCGCGCGGACGGCATTCCGCCGTATGCGGGCGTTGCAGGAATTACTTTTGGTTTGATTTTATATCAGTGCTGTTTCAATCATGGCTGTAATCTATTTGAATGGTAGTTATCTTGATTTATCTTTGAGGTTATGAAGAAAAATTGGAGGACTTTATCTTTAGCTCTTTTCTCAGCCTTTTATTTTCACAAATTTTAGCAATCTGGCAGGATCCACAACATAATCTGTTTGTCAGCTGAAGCATAGAAGGCTAATTTCTATGGCGTTTTCATCAATTCTATGGCGAAACAAATACACCTTAACTATCACCAAAACTGTAAGTTGCTATGATGATTATAACATACTTCAAAATGTATTCGGCGTGTTAAATGTCCTTTCAAATTACACCCTTTATTTATATATTTGTAATTAACCGCCCAAGTTTTGCTTTGGATGAATTTTACAAAAATAACCTTTTATCAATCAAATAATCGCATCAAAATGCGTTTGAAAGATTTAAACATACATTGAGATTATACAATATAGTGATGACCTTGAAATATGTTCACAATGAGAAAATTACTAGTTAATTATGACATGCGAAATTTTCAGCCTTTACCCATGACACCATACAGGGCCCGCATAGGGCGTCCTGCGCCCGCGCCGCCCCCGTAGGCGATTTACTTGCACGCGCGACCCCCATAAACAAACCACTGCACTTAATAAGTTCATATAATAATAATTAGTAGATTAAATGCTGGGAGTGCGGGGTTAGCCACTTTGAATAATAACAGTGATTTTCATTTGTTATTTACTATGGTTTGCTTTACCTATTCGTTTATCTTACGATTTTGTATGTATAAATTCATTATAATATTGATATCTACGACTTTCATGGCTCTACCTTTTCATATAAAAATATGAAGTGTCTTTAGAAGTAATAAAAATTACATGCATTTATTAAACTAAAAGAAAAAATGTAATGTGAAGTTGAGTATCATGATTAATTCCTTTACTCTAAAGTATAAAATAATCTCACATGTGTGTAAATTTAGAAACAGTAACATAAATGTTGAAGAGATTATTATACCCAGAGACACCTTATAAGTACCTACTACTGCGGCTACTATATTCTTACACCCTATTAGAATTCATTGAAAGTATTTCAGTCTCTAGGAAAAATCATTTAAATAACAAATATACGATACACTTAATAACTCTTGTATAATATACAAAGAGACAATAGATCGTAACGAAAACCCTTTCAACACTCCAGGGTACAATAGGCATACAAAGTGTGGCATCAACGTCCATACAAAACTGTCATAGTGACAATCGGGCGCGGGCCGGGCGTGTGTAGAGCACGCTTCATACAATACACACACAAACACAAATATCTTTTGTATATTGAATATTTTATTAAGGGGTGCTACTTGAATGGGGATTTGTCGATGGTACTGAATGTTGAATGTGTAAAGTTAAATCATACATGATTTAATATAATGCTCATATTAGCTAGTCATTTGTTTTTGTTCCACTTATCTCGTTACATTTTTCAATGATTAATCTATTATAGTTCGTATTAGTATGTTATTTAACATTCCAATCAAATCATAAAGGCACTGTTTTAATGGTGTTTTAATACAAGTAAATATACATATAACAAGTGTAAAAAAATTCTATATGTAGTTTCTATAAGTATCAGAATGTATCATGTCCAAATATTTATTTATAATTTTCATCTCCTCCATACTATAAATTTATTTTCTTTCCTTCTTTCTTTCATATAATGATTGCACATTATACTTACCTATTATATTTTAATCAATCGATACCCTATCGAGCAGTGTCACATCCTTAGTTGGTCGCAACGGACCTAAGAGTTCCATTTGTAACCCTACACTGCGGGGATGGGCAAAAAAGGTTTCTTTTCTCGACCCATCGATGCACGTGGTCGGGTTGTGGTCCACACATTTTTTTTCTTTTTACGAAAGTATTATGTCGTGAAAATTCTTGAACGTGTCTGGGACGTGATGCCGTATCAACTCCGATTGGATGTGTGATGGGTCGGATTAAGTCCAGTCTTACTGGTTTTTAGATGAGTTTTTTCGTTTAGGAAGTCTTTTATTATTTTTGTTGCTTCAAATCTAGTCGTCTTTTTCGGCTTTACATTTGAATTTATTAAAACTACAAGACATTAATAATGAAAAAAAAAACATATACACGGTCAAATTGAGAAACCTCTTAGTTTTAGAAGTCGGTCGTTGGATAATAATTATTCACATACTGACCTAAATGAAAACTTGATCAAAACTTAAATCCAGAAGTAGTCTTGTTCTTTTAGAAATAGTTCTTTATCAGTTTGTAGATATTCATATATTTGTTATGATGGAATAATAATTTGAAACATAGGCATCAATGATAATTCCGAAAGTCTGAGAGAAAAAAAATGTAATCAAGTATTGTAGAGAAATAAAAAGCTACATTCGTCTTTAGCTTTTATTCAAACACCATCCGTTTTCATACGCGATTTGCAGGTTATTCTTATTAGATATATCTTATAAGAAAAAAAATATCGTAATTATACTTTCAATCGTACTAGATGGCGCCACTTGTCAGTAGCTTAGCAACTTAAGTTAGAAAATGAATGACGATAGAAATCTACTGTACATTTTTTGGAAATATTATTTACATTGAGAAATCAGTTACAAATAACTATGGTACTGTATTGTACATATAGAGGAAGATCCCAGAGCCGCCAGACATCACTTATTTTCTAATGGACAAAATATATACGATTGAGTAGTGGTGGGGTGTACTATCATCATATGACTAGTTGCTACCTTGACCAGACGGCCATTTTTCAGATATCAACCAATCAAGGTACATAGAAACACTGCTCACCTCACTTAAATTCTGATGGCTGATTTTAACATATATTTCACATAATATCATTAAAAATCAGGTTTTATTACTCCCAGACACATGCGGTCGGCGGTTTTACCTTACAGACGCTTTAAAGCTATGAAAAACATTTTACTTTTACTTAATTTTACTTATTTTGTGATGCTTGATTTTTATATATGTTATTCAAACTACTATTTTAAAACGTTTTGCAAACGGACAGATCGATCCAAGGGGCCAAACATTCACCAGACCCAACTGTTTTAGATTTTTTTTTTAAATTGAATTTAGTTAAGTTTTTCTAATAAAATAGTTTGTAAGGTACAATTCTATAATTATTGCGGTCAGATGAGCACTTCTTAGTTGTTTGAATAACATATATAAAAATCAAGCATCAGAAAATAAGTAAAAGTAAAATTTTTTTCATAGCTTTAAAGCGTCTGTAAGGTAAAACCGCCGACCGCATGTGTCTGGGAGTAATGAATCCTGATTTTTAATGATATTGTGTGAAATATATGTTAAAATCCCTTCGGCCACTTTCGAAACCAAGTTTCGAAACCGGCTCTGAAATAAGATTTTTTTTTCTTCTTTCGAAATTGGTTTCGGTAAAAGAATAATTTTTCTTATATCGAAATTCGTTTCGAGATAAGAAAATGGTTTCGCCTTTCGAAACTATCAGATCGTAATCAAATCCTACATATTTAGATGTATAAGAATTTTATGGAATCTGAGTATTCAGATATAAATACTTTCATTTCATTTCATAATAAGTAAGACTTGAAAGTTAATATATGTAATATTTATATTTAATTAAAATTAAAAAATATATTGCAATGACAACGGTGTAATAATTTCAAGTCATTGGCCAACCGGCATTTCTTTTTTTTAAAGCTGTTGGATTGTTAATTTGATGTCTTTATCTATCTCCATGTATATTATGTTCCTCTGTTGCTTGCAAACCCCGGTTGCATTCTTTCAAAACATCCAGGACTTGACCTATTGTGGATTCGTAATTTCGTACGCGCAATGAATCTGATTAATTTGGAGTGCCACCCCTCCAAGTGGTTACCCCTTTAATTTTTGCCTTACTCGAAAACTGAAAAAGGTGACTTCTAAAGTATAAATATTCCGATTAATAAAATCACAAATTCCATCATTTGAACCACAGATTACTTTAGATTTTGAGAAAGCAGCAATGCTAGGAATCATCGAAATAAAGTTATGTACTTCCATTTTAACAGGGCGTTATTCCGAAAGGCAAATAAACTGAACTTAAACTCCAGCGTCAAAAAAGAGACACGTAGCTCGTTGTGCAGGCTTAGCCCGTTTGCCGCACATTTATTACTAATAGATCATTATCAGCCCATATCCGTCCCCACTGTAGGGGCACGGGCCTACCCTAAACTAGGGCGATAAGGCCTTAGTCAACCACGCTGGCCAATTGCGCGTTGGTCGACTACACAACCTTAGAATTCCTTCTTAGGTGTGCAGGTTTTCTCGCGATGTTTTCCTTTACCGTTAAAGCGTCGAATGATGATTACTAAAGGATATAACTATGTAATTAATAAAAGCCCAAATGACATAGAAGTTTAAAATTTTAACAAATCTTTTAAAAGGCAATGGTTTAAGCAAAACAATTTTTACAAAGTTTGCAGCAGCAGCGAGGAAGAAATAAAAACTACGAATCACTTGGAGGGGTGGCACTCCAAATTAAACAGAATCATTGTGTGTACGAATCCTACATTACCTCAACTGAAAAATGAAACCGGAGTTTGCAAAAAATCAACTAAGAGAAACAAAGTATACATGGAGATAGATGAAGACATGAAATTTACAATCCAACAGCTTTAAAAAAAAGAAATGCTGGTTGGCCTACGCCTTGAAATTATAGCACCGTTTTCTTTGCATTATTATTCTTACTTATTATACATCTAAATATAGGAATTTATTACGATCTGATAGTTTCGAAAGACGAAACTATTTTCTTATCTCGAAACGAATTTCGATATAAGAAATATTATTCTTTTACCGAAACCAATTTCGAAAGAAGAACAAAAATTCTTATTTCAGAACCGGTTTCGAAACTTGGTTTCGAAAGTGGCCGAAGGGGTTAAAATCAGCCATCAGAATTTAAGTGAGGTGAGCAGTGTTTCTATGTACCTTGATTGGTTGATATCTGAAAAATGGCCGTCTGGTCAAGGTAGCAACTAGTCATATGATGATAGTACACCCCACCACTACTCAATCGTATATATTTTGTCCATTAGAAAATAAGTGATGTCTGGCGGCTCTGGGATCTTGGACCAATAGTACTGAGTTTGGAAAACCGAATATATCCAGGGTATCTACCATGTTTTTTTGTTTTAATGAGCTTCCGATATTTCGGCACTGTTGCAAGCGACATGAACACAGGTCAACTGTACATTGTACAACATTCGTTAATATCCTGGACATATTCAGTTTTCTAATGTGTGTAACCATGACAGTTTAAACTTAGTACCTAGTAGTATCATGAATCTCGAACATAGTATGATTTTTATGCACCTGGCGCTAGATATATTGGTTCCGCTGACTCTGGCAGAGACAATAGATCATAGCGAACCGGCTATTATTCTAGTTCTCCTTAACCATAGACAGTTTTATTGCACCAGTATATTAATATTAAATTGCCATTCGATATAGTAGTTATCTTATCTTTGGCGCACGTTCGCATTTTCAAGAACTTTCGCTATGTTGTAGTTAAGGTATTCTTAAGATTGGATTAAATACTTTTTATTTAAAGGATCATATTGCAGTATCAGTGACATACTCACAAATAAGCAATTTTATATGTATTTGCTTAAATCTGGTCTTGTTCATATCATACATATTTTAAGAGTTTGTAATTTTTGTTCGTCTAATGTTTGTAATCAAAATAGCACATTATTTTGATTACAAACATTAGACGAACATCGCTCTAAATTCTTGAGTTTTTACAACACCACTATAATGCCTCCTTGAGTTATCTCAAGGATAAGATAGCTCTTTGATTACTTAATAGAAATAGTTGAATGATTTTAAAAAAATAAAATTCTTTCCTAATTAAACAACTTTAAACATGTACCATCTAGCCAACATTACTAAAGCAATCTGTAACACAAACATAGTACACCTTAACATAAAACTAACTTTCCGCTCAGCCTCATTCCTAGCTCCTAAGGCTAGTGCGGAAACACAAATACTATCTAGGCATGAATCAACGGCAGCTGCCACTAGACAGGCTCTGCCGCGCGGCGCTTCCTGCGATCCGATCGTGCTCCCGCGCAAATCCTTTGATAAATCATTTCCTTCGCTCACAGCTATACTATGCTCTTGTAATTGGTAGTTGTGGAGTAATATTGTTTATGTGCTACAACCCTGAACAGCCTAGGCAATATAATAGGAGTGTGCCTAACTAGATTCATCAATATGATTCACTCACACACAAAATTGTATTGAGCTTGGATATAACTCAGTCATGTGATGCATTCACATGACTGAGTTATAACCAAGCCCAATCCCCAAAGAGTAAGATTGTCGTAACGTTTTCGCCAGCACTGGAGAAAATAATGATTGTGTCATATCATGTCACAAAACACCGTACAAGACACTTGTTTTATTATCATTATCATTTATTTAAATAATACAAGCATTAATTAAACCGTCATTCAGAAAGAAATACGACGTGACCAGAAATAATTGAATTGATGTTGCAATCAAGGCGCTGCAAAAAAGTACATCTCCGAAACGAGAATCTTCGATACAGCGCCAGATAATTACTCTTGTAAACAAAATTTCTCAGCGCAATGAGATGTTTTCGTAGCACATGACTACGAGTGCTCTTGAGTGAGTTGGAACATGTATAATTATAATAAACTCTTTTATGTACCAAGTTAATTATGTATAATGTACCTTCTGTATAATTAAGTTATAAAACATACTTCTTAGGTACTATATTATACAACATTTTCAAATGATATTTAAAGTTTACTATCTAATATTTTTTTATTTTTAGAGCAAATTATTTCAATCAAAAAAAAATTCAATCACAACTCATAACGTATTACGTTTTGACGTTAGTCTATCTAAAGTTGAATACAGAACGAATCACAACACGAGACCTCACATCAAAGCAATCCATCACAACAAAAACAACAACAAATCTCTAATCACAGTGCGTCGTTAGTCATCAATACAGCCGCAATAGTAACTCCGCGGTGTGTCAAAGCGCTTCGTAGAACTACGTAAAAACGGGTTCGTAGCGCGCGCTACCGCTCGCGTGGAGCGCACGCGCCCGCGCACACGACCCCTATATAAGCCGCGCCGCCCTTCCTACCTCCACCATTCTCTCCCGAGCGTCCGTTCGTGCGCGACGTCTCCACGCGTTGTAAATACGTAGTTTCGTAGTCGTTAGCTAAGTTCGTAGTTGTTAAAATGTGTTTGGCTAAGAATGAAGATTCCCCGCAGAAGGAGGCGGTGTCCCCTCGCTCGCCTTGGGCCAAGCTTTTAAATCGCCAGGTAAATATCTATTATTTTATCAACATTTTAAAAGTTTGATATTTTACTTTGTTTTTATTCAACTTGAAGTTGACATTAAAAAAAAACAATCCCAGTTTTTACTTTGGTCCCTTCGATTATGCAAACAAGAAAAAAGATTTTGTAACATTTAAACTTATGGATTTTTCTCGTTCTTTACAGAGCTCAAAACCGCGACTGCCTAGAAAGGTGACATCGTCCACTCGGGTGAATCTCAACAAGTGCTGGTCGAAGTTAGGAGAGCTGATCTCCAACGCATCGCCGCGCGCCGACCTACCATCGCAAAAGACTGCATACTCAGATGAACCTGTGCTCTTGCCGTTCTCTGATTACTTCTATCCTCTCGACCCGGTCAAACCGGGGCAAGTGGAAGACAACGATAACGCTGAAAACCAGAACATCCTGAACTCCAGCCGTTTCGAGCTGGTCTCCGAACCGGAGGTCAACGACAACATGGCCAACGAAGTCCGCGAGATCTGCTACACAGCCAGCAAAAACTGCTTCGTATGTAATATTTGGTATTAGTAACTCATCCCCTTCAGTTCTAGACACAGTGAAAACAAAATCTTGTCTTCCAAGAGTAGATTTAGTGCGTGCTCCATCGTGAGCCAGAATCGAACGTCTTCCATTAGACTTAGTGAGTGGTGCGCGGACAACGTTTTGAGAGCGATGTTTTGTGATTTAGTTGATATCCGAATGTGATCTTTAGTTGTTATAATATCGCTCTCAAGTGTCTTGTGCGCGTGCCACATTTAGTTGAGTGTATCAGTAAATTAACATCAAGTTTTGGTAGACAGCTTTAATGCCTGCACTGTTATCACCGCACCATTCTCAGCTATCTCCTTAACTTTCTTCGACAGAATCATAAATTTTCCTTAAATGTTTATGTCCAACGTCTTCCATTAGTTTGTAAGAGAGTTTTATCTTATCTGTGATACTTCAGAGTACATATGATTCAAGCTTTAATTAGATTTAAGTGATAGAGATGATTTATTGAAAAGAGTTTTATAAAACATTTACCTTTAGTACGCACTTCAGCTCCATTTGTTAGTGCGTACAAGAGCGTAAATGATAAAAGAGAAATTTATATGAAGAAATTATATAAAGTATGTACTAGAGTAACATATCAGTAACAAAAGCTTTAATAGTTTGTAAGTTAAGTAGGTACCTACTGTTTAGTATAAGTACTCCTGATGTTTTGTCAATTTTTCGTAATCTTAAAATCTTAGCAGAAGTGGGCCGAACGTGCCAATCTTTTAGATTAAGTAAAATTGTTTAATAAGCTTTAAATTTCTGTTAGAATTAAGCCGCATTTTGTAGTTTTAGGCATTTTAGTTTTAATTTTTATCACGAGTTCTTCCGCATGTGTCAAGTTTAGTGATAAGTTTAAGTTTCTTTTCTTTAGAATGTAATGTCTACTTATTAAGTTTTAGACTGATATTGTTAATAAATTTCAAGACTTTCGTTTGATCTCCCAGTCTTAATAAATAAATGCTTTTAATAAAATATCTTATATCTTTCATTCATGCACCAGTTAGCTGTAAGTCCTCACCCTAGCAAAAAGCTCTCGAAGATAATGATATACAATGAAATGCACATGTTTATCGTGGAAACTAGTTACGTTCTGGTTCATTAAGAAATGAATAATACAGACTTAAGCATGGGAAACAAATAACATTTACTTTTTTCGTAATAAAACAACACGTAATGTCCCCATTATCACTTGCTACGGTTGATAAACACGAGTATAATTTTTATTATGATGTTAATGGATTTTATAGAAGTAGCTTAATACCAAGTAAAGTTTAGTATTAACGTGCAAAGTAATATAATGGTCGTAAAACGCAGATGCGACGCATTATCACGTCTGTTAATTAAGGTTTAACACTTGTTGAACGTAAGTAGTAGAGTTATAAGCGTTGTAAATTGTTTATTAAACCAAATACAAATGTGTAATGTTATAGCGCATAACACGTGATACGTGTTATCCTTCGTATTCATTTGGCTATTTACGTTGCGTTAACTACATGCGTTTTTAAATTTACAGGTGATAAAATAAACTTATTTTTGATTTAAAGATAGTATTAGCTATACTAAACTATTGTCTATATATATATCCCTATCTTAATATTAGCTCTTTAATTACAACAACACAGCGTAATATAAACGCACCAGACGTTAGTAAGTACTTTAGCCTAGTACTAGTACAGTGGGCGATAGCTGCAAGTTGTCGTTTTCAAACTTGGGCTTTCACTACAAGTTGAAATTGTGCTAGTATTTCACCTCTTAAAGGGGGTGTTAATAGAAATAAGAAATGTAGATTTTATTGCTAATCCTTACATAAGTCCTTGTCCAGAAAACATAATATCAGGCTAGCAGTGGAGATACTAACTGGCAGCAAAATTGTGTCCACCATACTCTCGCTAGTTGATTGATCAAACTAGGAATAGCGTGAAATTTGACCTCCTGGATAAGGCTAGTAATAATAATAATATGCATTCATCGATTGTTGGTCAAGTGCCTACCGGAAGGGCTAGTCTGAAAACCAGCGCTGGCCGCTCGAGCCAAGCATATGCTGAGACTGGTCCTTTTGCCAAAATATTGTTTTGTATTGTATATTTTTTTTTGTATTATGTATTTGTTTTTTCTTTTTATTGTACTTAAGGAAAACTGTAAATTTGGCAATAAAAACCGTTTTATTTATTTATTTATTTAAGTGTCAGAGAAGAATTATGATGAATTACTATCATCATCGCAAGCGAGTGATGAGTAAAAAAAAGGTAATTTACTATAAGTAAGTAACTGCAGGTCAGTATACTGTACTAATATTATAAAATATTGATAACAATTAAGTGTCTAATAAATAATAATGTCAAAGTACATTACCTTAGAATGTAAACAATTCAAAGATTAAATTTTATTGGTAATACATTAATAGTAAAAAAAAATTATGATTTGCTATTTAAGAGTTCTGTGCTGATATGCCTTGACGTCAAAGTTGAATCGCGTAATGTTACTTCACGTAATTAATCGCATTATTGGAGAAATGGGAAGTCGGTGACTACGGAGAATGATTAACAATTACAAGAAAAAGTTTCTGTCATTACAAACAGGGCGTAGAATGTGCTGGTAGAGTTCAGAAAAGAAATGAAATTATTTTAGACTTTCGCGTTCCATTACACTAAAATTAGTCTTTATGGGTCTACACGCGATATTAGGAGTAGCAAATTACATAGCTACTTACTGCCCGACGTTTCGACTGGGTTACACCAATCGTGGTTGCGGGCGACACCAATCGTGGTCGCGAGTGAGCTAATATCGCGTGTAGACCCATAAAGACTAATTTTACTGAATCTTACGCTACCGACAAGATCAAACTACTAAGTTAATAATCTAACTTAGAGCTTTAATATTAATAATAATGTAGTTGCAAATATAACATTATCATTGATGGGCAGACAAAACACATAACATAGTAGTTTTGAAACCCGATTACACATTTTGTAAGTATCATAAAATATGTGTAATTGAATATTGTATATAAGATTAGCTCTCTACACACATACAAGCGCATGAAACATCATCATCATCATCATCAGCCCATATACGTCCCCACTGCTGGGGCACGGGCCTACCCTAAACTAGGGCGATAAGGCCTTAGTCGACCACGCTGGCCAAGTGCGGGTTGGTCGACTACACAACCGTAGAATTTCTTCGTAGGTGTGCAGGTTTCCTCACGATGTTTTCCTTCACCGTTAAAGCGTCAAATGATGGTACATATGAATATATGTATGTATGAAACATAGTCATCAATAAATGAATTCACGTATAATCTTAAGTTGCATCTGCTCATACTATACCAGATAAGATAAAATATAATATAATACCAATAATTACCTTTTGAGGTTAATTATTTCAAGAACCTTAAGAAAACAGTACTTAATTACGCTTTAAAAATAATTAAAACTGTCAAAAACAAACAAAATGGTGTTCTGACTTTCCCGAATCACTTGGCAGATTTCAGTTTCGTGCTTAATGAGAATACTCATTAATTCAGAACTTTGGGTGGGTAATTAGGAACTTTCCAATCAATGAACCGTTATTAATTATGAGGACTTATCACTAAAGATCTTATCAACTTATCGATTAAAATCTTATCTCATGCCATCTTCAGATTAAAGTAATATGTAACGTTTCTTTTATCGAATTCATCGCGATTCTGTTTTTATAATAAACATAGGCCCTTCATAAGGCTACTTTACTTTTGTATTGAATCAAAAAGTCACCTTTTTTATCAAAATAACTCCATTTTGTCAAAATATATATTTTTATACGTTTCCAAAACATTAAAATGTACCGCAATCGATGAATTTTATAAAAAAAGAAATACTTGATATCATTAACATCTGAATTTGTTAAATATGGGTAATATTTTATCTATTGCTTAAATCTATTGCTTAAAAGAAAGCTCCAACTACAATTTTCTGCACGATATGTGTGTCTTTCTATATGTGTGTTACACACATATAGAAGTTGAAGTTTGTTTCTTTTTTTCGATTTACACGAAACTTGCATTGAATTCATGACTAACATAAAATTTTTCTGAAGAAGCAATTTTTGGGATATATACTAAAACCTAAATAAATTTGATGTGTTTACTTAATAATCATCTATCTGATATTTATGAAGAACTATAAAAGAGTTAATTCTTAACATATTATTCCCAAAAAGTAGTCGTCATTTAGTGGGTAGAACGGAGGAAAAAGATTCTTTGATGACCGGAAATCTCTTGTACTCGTATTTAACACGAACATATTGTTATTAGACATTGAAATGTACATAAGCCACAAAATTTATATACCTCTAGAATAAAAATATTTATAAAGGGCAGTAAATAGGAATTGCAAACCATTTGTATGACAAATGAAAGAAATACAATAACAGTTCACAAAACGTGACATTTTACAGGCTCCAGGGATGTCCATTTAGTAGGTATAAAGCGAGCCGGGGTTATGTTTAAGAATGATAAATCGGTACGTTTTATACCGCGATTCGTTCCGATCGGCGATACCGACAAAAGTCTATGACACCTTCGCCCACGTCACATTTCAGTAAGGCACCTTATACCTTCAAATTGCCATTCACACTCAAGCTAAAGTAATCAGTGTACCTTAAAGGTAAGGTGTATATTTCTGTGGCAAAAAGTCCGCCAGGATACAGTAATAGGGCACCGTGAAATCGCGGTGTGTCGAATCGCAGAAAAATTTCGGTTTTTCGGTTATTTCTTAGGGATTTGTACGGGCTTTCTTCGCCGATTAGTCGCGCTGAACGGGTGTCAGTATTACAAACACATGTCCTTTGATTTAACGTTGTAACCTTTTGAGAGATCCGCAACGGCTTTTTCGATTTCGCGACAAATGTCACGGTTCTGGATGCGTTACATTGATGTTGACTTACCTTCCGTCACAGCTGCTAACTGGCATTTTTATTGTCGCCAGTGACTGTGAGGACCTGAGATAATGGAAGACACTATTAGCCCGATGATAGATATGACGGTTACCCGAAAAACCTGTATTGTATGATATGTGCATATGGTATACTTTATACATACGAGTATAGAGTAAGCCTAGGTCATGGACAATGCCGGGACTTGTATTTCTAATTTGTCCTGTTTATGAATGTATGTTTTGTTTCAATAATATTCAAACGATGACCTTGTCTTTCACCAACCCTTAAACACTCTACCAAATGGGTCATTAGCATTCCGACACACCCTTGTTAACAATTCTTTGTAATTTATATATAATTAGTGGCCCGCCCTCGCTTTGCTTCGGATATGTTATACATAAAAACCTTCCTCTTAAATTCCTCTATCTATTAAAAAAACTCAGCGAAATCCCTTGCGTGGTTTTAAAGATTTAAGCAAACATACATACAGACAGACGCGGCAAGCGCCTTTGTTTTATACTATGCAGTGAAGTTAAAAGTATTATCCAAAGCGCTTGGTTTAAACTATTTTTAATTGATTTTTCTAGTCAAAAGTACTTTTGGACGGTTAAGAGTTTTGACTGCAATTATGCATATAGATTTAATAGTAATTTTATTGCCACAACCAGTAGACGAAAAACTAAGTTACGTGAGGTCTTGATACCTAAATGGAGGATATCTATTGTTAAGCATTACTTACTTCTCAGTATATGTCGCTTAATACTTCCAAATCGTGTGTCCATATGTGAAAACCTTACCATGCATGGTCTTTCTGAGATCTAATAGAATAATAATATGTATTCAAATACGCGCTTTTGTATGAGATCGGTGTATTTTATTTTCCAACTGACTACAATGATGACTTGGAGTAGCCTTGTCAACATCGCCGGAATTACGCGGGAGCGCATCGCTCTCATCCCTAAAGATAGGTGTGATGCGACTAATCGAATAAAAAAACAAAAAGGTATGAAATAGGTAGGAAGGTAATATGCAGATCATGTGGAAATTCAATGGTGCAAGAGAGTCATCGTGACAATTTAGTCAGCCAATAACGATTGGTGACATGGAAATTCAACTTTTGTCTGATCTCCCGTCTGGCCTTTGAAGCGAGTATGAGCCTGCTCGTCAGCGAACCATTAGCAGTTCACAAATAAGTCCACGCGTGGTATTATAAGGCCACACAATGCCGTTTGAAGGTGCCGGCATCGGCGCCTCTTTGAAGATTAGCCGCGACCTACGCGCGAACCAATATGGCGACATAGCTGGGGGCTCTCAAATGTTTAGTGCTAAAACGGACAATAATGTCGCTATGCAGTGCGTGTGGGGACATAATAACATGATTACAAACAATTTGCCGATACCATTAGGAGATTTAAACGCAGGCGGTGCGCTAATAACGCGTGCTAGAATTTAGTTTTTTATTGGCATGGCACACCTAATATAGTGTCTTACAATATCGTCTGTATGTATTTAACTCGTATTAACAAGCTACAAGTATGTTCATCTCCTTTTACCATAAATCATGTGATATAATATGTCAGTTCAGTTGGAAATTAGACAATTGATCCATCTTGATCAGCCAAATGTATGAATATTTTTTATGTAATACAAGTTAGAAATATTAGATTACTTTACACCACACTT
Organism: Maruca vitrata; assembly: GCA_039566165.1. NCBI lineage: Eukaryota > Metazoa > Arthropoda > Insecta > Lepidoptera > Crambidae > Maruca > Maruca vitrata. Next base: position 5,214,852 of record CM076925.1, read on the forward strand.
CCAAACTATAAAATAATACAATATTATATGACTTACACCATCATTGCCTTCAGTAAAACAATTAGTTAGGTACTTGTTTCACTGAAGTCAATAAAAATGGTATCCTAGGTAATTAATTTACATAACATCCTTCTTTCATTGAATACTGACAAAACATTACCTACTCGACAGTATATGAAAACATTTGAAGACCACATTATGTTCGTATACTTTTTATGCCACATACACCGGCTTATTTTAACACGCCTAAATCGTTCTTTTCTCTTGTTAACAGCAGCTCCCATCAAAATGAAACCACCATGAGCTCACGGACCTGTGAAAATCAACAGGGACCCGCCACTTGCCTTGTTAAAATTCACAACTCAACCAGCGCCTTTGTGGGGAACAGAGCAGCCGTAAGACAAATAAGTCTCGCGTGAAATTCGGATAATGTTGTTGGTACAACTCCTAGACAAACCAATCCGCTGTGCATTTGGCAAACAGTACTGCATTGGAGTATAAGCCTTAACAGAAGACAATAAGAGCTATTACAAAATGCTCAACCTCGATTTTATCTTGGTTGGTAAGAAACCTTCACGCTCCGATATGTGTCAAAGGAAAACCAGCAAAAGTGCCGGGATTAACAGTTCCTTGATGACGTAATATGGTGTGCAAATTCACGGGTCCTGGCTTCGTGGAGAGATGATAATTTCGATTCATTGCTGCCAAATCCGGCGTGAACGTTTGCCAATGTTGATAGTGCCTTGTTAAAACCAGCCAGATGTAATAAAGTCGCCAAAGAAAAAACGTTCTGAAATCGTGATACAACCACATCTTATCTCTTCCTTTTGCTTAAAGAAAATTGTTTCTTTATGATTGGTTGTTTTTACTGTTGAACGGTAAAAAATGTAGTGAAGTGATCGAATGGAATGAGGTTTTACATCATCATCTCAGCGTTTTCCCGGTTGCATCCTTGCGGAGCCCGGGGTCCGCTTTCCTACTCCGAACTCTCCACACAGAGGATTCCACAGGAGAGGTCTCCACAGAGGTTTTACGTAAGTATATTAATAATATTATGTAATATAGATAGATAGTATGTAAGTCCGAATGAAAAAGTGGTGTTTATTATTTTAAAACTAAAAGCACAGCAATCAACTTGCATCACACCATCTTATTAGTACAGCTGATAACACTTCGAATCTGAAGTGTTTACATTAAGTGCGTATTCTCCACTTAATTGATACTTAAGTAATTTTAACGATTTTTTTATTTTATTTCCTTTTCGACTTATGCATGTACACCCTTAATCTTTAAGAGATACTTAAAATACTAAGAGCTTCAATATGTGCCAATTTTAGTACCCTCTTAAAACGTGACAGTTTTTACAGTGTTTAAGTGACCACTTTACATAGTCCTTGCACCTTGCCGTGACACGAAAGTCACATTAGCGAGCATGGGGTTGTATGGGAGTTCGTATGGCAGTAAGTGTTCAAGGGCCAGGAAGTCGTTATCGGGAACGAGAACACATAATTAGGTGTGGTTTTGTAACACTTACTCGCCTCCGATTGGTTTGGGGTGACTACAGATTGATCTCTTAACGGACACAGTTATACACACAACCTTTTAAACTCTTGAATCAACTTAATATTTGTAATAATTAAAATAGGCAGAAAAAAGATAAATAATGACAGACAAATAGTGCAGATATCATTGTTCACAGTTCATACAAATTTAAGTTATTTATGTTATAGTTACACCCTGGGAAATTTGACTTTGAACTTACTTTTACACCCATGTTTTTAAATCAATTGTTACACGCAATTTAGAATGATTACTGCCACATACCACAATGTAGATGATATTTAAAAAGAATGAAAATTGTGAGTATGGTTCCTTATACAAGTCATACATACAACAATGGGAATTTTAAAATGCAGGCTGGTCTTCTTTGCAGTCAGTTGTAACTTGATATAACATAGGGTCAATGTCTGACCAGTTCGTTAGTTTACATCAATATAATCGCAAACTAACTATATCAATATAATCGACTAAGGCCTTATCGCCCTAGTTTAGGGTAGGCCCGTGCCCCAGCAGTGGGGACGTATATGGGCTGATGGTGATGATGATGATGAATCGCAAACTTCTGCCATAAAAACGTTAAGATATTAGAAATTATTACCAGCAACTAAACAAACTTTTGCTGTAAAAAAGGGCAAGTCAATTAAAAATTATCTCCTTTCTTATTTATCACCTTTATACCCATAAAATCTTTCACTTTCCCATAATCTCGGCAATAAAACATAGACACTGTCATGGCACCCGCGCACTTGTCGCAAAGGAAACAGCACCCGCCCATTAGCTACACCAAATCAAAACCACGTGGCACCAAATATTTGCCACCAAAAACAGCCAGTACCATTTTTTTTAATAAAAACTTTTAAAAGTTTTACTGTTTCCAAAATAAAGTTGCCAGTGAGTAAAAAAATCGGCGTGCACGTGTGTCGGTAATTTCTTGCGGTTTTAAATTACAGCGCGCGTTTTTTACCGGAAACCGAGGATTTTGGATTCCTGGGTGACGACTGAGTTTTCGACAGTTAGTTTTTTTTTTTTTTTTTTTATAATAGGCAAACAAGATGACCTCACTCCACCTGATGGTAAGCGGAAGTGAGATCCATATATGAGGTCGACAGGCACACTACATCATATTGAGCCTGTCGCACTCACCATGAAGGCCTGCTTCAATGCCGTTCCACGCCCCGCCTGAAGAGCCCGGGATCATAGGAGGGAGGGAAAACATGAGCTGGAAGGGCATTCCATGCCTTAATGGCACGTTGCAAAAATTAAGAGCTGAACCTCTTAGTCCGAGCCACCAGCGACTGCATTGTATATGGATGGTAGCGCTGTCCAGCACGTGTCTTTCGGGAGTGGAAAGGGGTGGGGAGGGATTAGCTGAAATAGCTTTTCAGAGCATTCCCATTAAAGAGACGGTAGAGAACACTAAGACCGGCAATGTCTCTACGTAGTTGTAGAGGCTCCAGAGTTTCGACACACCTCTACATCACCGACACATGGATAGCACGTCGCTGCAACCTATCGAGAGTGTCGAGCAAGTATTTTGCGGAGCTCATCCCAGAGGTGACAGCAATATTCCACACATGGGCGAACTTGTGCCTTATAAAGAAGGCAGAGCTGCACCGGTGAAAAATCGCCGCACTCTGTTCAGGATCCCCAGTTTGCGGGAGGCTGTTCTAATGACGCCTGATGTAATCCCGCGGGTTCAGGGCGCGGGGAACATCGAGGCCAAGGATGGTAAGGCTATCCTGTATAGGTAAGGGGGTGCTCTGAAGAGTAGGGGGGGAAAGGAAAGGAGACACTTTACTAGAAAAACACACACCTGTGTCTTCTTGGCATTGAACTCGACAAGATTGCATGAGCCCCATTCGGAAATGCGGTCCAAGACCCCGTCAAGCTCGGCGACAAGAAGGTTCCTCTTTTCCTCGGTTTCGGTCCGTTTACCCCAGGTCTTCCAAAATAACGTGCGTGGACAGTGCTGTCATCATGTACAGCAATGAATGTTGCCTAGTGACAACATGTCATTGATATGCAGCAGAAACAATGTCGGCGACAGAACGGAACCTTGAGGTACACCGAATTTATTGGGTGGAAACAGGAAGTGCGTCCGTCACAAAGCGACACGAATCCTGCGCCCCTCCAAAAATCCCGCAATCCATTCGCTGCATAAGCGAGGTGGCAGACCGTATGCCGGGAGCTTGGAGAGAAGCGAACGATGCCATACACGGTCAAACGCTTTAGCGATATCAAGGCTAACTGCCATAGATTCGCCGTGCTTCTCCATAGCCTCCCCCAGAGGTGCGAAACGTACGCTAGAAGATCACCCGTGGACCGTTTTGGTCTAAAACCGTATTGACGGTCATGCAGCAGCGAGTGATCCTCTAGGTAGCGGATGAGCTGGGCGTTAATAATCCGCTCAAACACCTTACCCAGTACTGAGGTTATAGCTATGGGCCGGTAGTTGGCAGGATCAGACCTGTCCCCTTTTTGGGGACAGGCTGAACATTCGCCTCCTTCCAAGCCCGGGGCACGATGCCCGAGGTATATGAGAGGCGGCAGGCGTGAGTACTGGAGACAACTCGCTGCGCAAATTTGAAGTACTAACGCTGGAATACCGTCTGGGCCACTAGCTTTCCTTACATCGAGTGACTGCAACTCAGCACGTACATCACATTGCCTGATTCGGATCTCAGGCATATGAGCACCGCAATCTGGAATTTTAGGCGGGTGTGCTCCACCCTCATCAATGCAAGAGTTGGCCGCAAAAAGATTGGCAAGCAGATCTGCCTTCTCCTGCGGCTGATGAGCTAGTGAACCGTTAGGATATTTTAGCGGGGGCAACGAAGGCAGACAGAAGTTGGATTGCACATGTTTAGCCAGGCGCCAAAAGGAGCGGCTACCCGTGGGATGCCTAATAAGGTCCTGGCCAACACGTGCAACTCGCTGGGCATCTGCTCTAATGTAGGCCCTTTGGTGGCCTTGGTGGCTTTGTTATAGGCTGCTTTGATTCAAGTAATATTAGGGACCCGGAGTGCATGAGCCCTGGCCCAGTTGCGGTACGCCGTCCGTTTCAGTTCAACGGCTGCGGCGCACACACGACTGAACCAAAGATCATCTTGTGACCGCTGGTGACATCAGTAAATGGAATGTAATACTCCATTCCAATACTGATCTCACCCGCAATAGCCGCTGCACACTCCGTGGGATCACTTCCTCCAAAGCAGCACTGCCCCAAGGGATGGATGCGAAGTATTCACGCAACCATCCCAATCTGCCGACGAGTAGCGCCACAGTCTCCGCGTCACCTCCACGGGTTGTGGGGGAGCGGTGCATGGCACTGTTGCACCCACCAGGCAGTGGTCGGAGGACCCCAGTGGGGCACAAACCGACACTAGGTTCCCCGATGGGTGGCTCGTCAGCAGAAGGTCCAACAGGGAGGGCGCTTGACCGACAATATCAGGCATCCGGGTGGGCTGGAGTACCAGTTGTGTCAGGTCATGCGTGAGAGCAAATGCATGGGCGGCCCGGCCAGCATGGTCTGTTTTAAGGGAGCCCAACCAGGTGTCATGGTGGGCATTAAAGTCCCCTAAAAACACCAGCTCGCTATTGGGGAACCGCGCCTGAGCGATGTCTGCCGCCTGACTCAGATGGTCAAAGAGTCGAGTTGTCTCGGTGTCACCTTTATGGGACCGGTATATGCACACGTAGACTCTGCTCACAGTAAATCCACGTGCACACCAAGGATGGAGAGGGATGGGTCTTCGAGGCAGTGAAGACGGGACACAGCAGACGTCCGCCCTGACGAAAAGGCACACACCGCCTTGGGCTGGAAGGACTCTTCCAGCTCATAGCCCGGATATCGAAGGTATGCCGTATCGGCAGGGCAGCCAATCTGAGTCTCCGTCAGAAACAACATCGCAGGCCTCGCCGTCTCGAGGTGTTGGTGGACGGCGTTGAGGTTTGCATGGAGTCCACGGATGTTAGTGAACTCCACCTCAAACAGCGAGGGGTGGGGAGTTGGGATGCCGCTGTAGGACGATGTTGCGTTGGTTTTACTGCCATCGATTTTAGAGGGAAAGGGGGACGTGAAAGAGAAGACCATTGCTTGGCAACAACGAGACAAAGCGTGGAGTCTGCATTGGTATTGAGCTGTGCAGGTCGGAGTCGGCCAGTCCGCCGGACGGAAGGGCCCCCGTACCCCCCGGAGGCGGGACACGCCGGGTCCCACTACGCCACCCGGCACGACGAGCCGCTCCGGGATTAGTTAGTTATGATGGTGGCGAAACTGTGCGTTTTTTGCACTTCCTGTAGTTTTTTCTGGGCAACAATTCCGATTGGTGACACGGTGGACACAACAAATTATTTTCAATTGATGTCATCCTCTCAATCTTTTTATTTCTTGGAATTGAAAGTTGCAAATCTAATAGTCGGTTAAAAACACCCATATACTAACATTTCGTCATACTTGTATTTTGGTTGTGTATTTGATTATTAGTTTTGCATAATTTACAAATATTCATGTACCAATTACAAACATGTCAGATGAACCAAAAATATTATTTGACACACATATTTATATTGATAGATCTAATGTTGACTATTTATCAAGTAGGTACTCGTTTTTGAAAAGAAAATAAAGTAGTGAAAAATACCTGAATTAGGTACACTGGTACGCACATAATATCATCATCAGCCCGTATTATGTCCCCACTGCTAAGGCATGGGCACATACATACATAAAATATTTTCTAGCAAAAGGACCTCAACAGCTTTTTTATAAAACGGACAGATGTATTCCAATCTTTTATATAGGAAATCCGCGGCTACTTTATTCCGCAGAAAATACTATAACTCTATTCAATTGTAAAAAAATAATAGCCAAAGGTCGGTTTAAAAAGCATCGGTGTACCCATATCCCCAAAAAATCTTGGTTTCAAAAAAATTGCATTCATTCGGTAACATAATACCCACTGGTCGAAAAAACGATATGTTTAAAAAAGTTTAATTGTATCGCAAAATTTTAAATCTTGGCCCAGGGGCACAGGAAATGATCGTGCGGCGATGTCCAATAGAAGGCCAGGCCTGTCTTCTTTGATGGATCGCCGTAACACAATAATTCGGTGGAAACTCAGCCTTTAAGTGCCCCTTAAAAATCAAGTGATATTCTTCACTTTTGTGCCAGTTATGGACCATTTACAAGGAATAGTCCAATCGAATGAACCGTATTACATAGACCTTAAGGATTATAAGGACATCACATAATATTTGGACTTACAACTTTTTCAACTTTAGTTGCTAAAGCTTTTCTATTGTAAACGTTTTCAAATCAAAAGCTTCCTTTTGGACTCTGATGTAAGGTTCTAAATTTCATCGAACAGTGGTTTATGTGTATCATTTGGATTTTGATGTTGCGATAATAATATAATGTGAACACGTGTTAGATGGCCACTGGAGAGGTATAGTCATGTTTATAGACAACCATAAATAAATAATAGTTTGTATCTATACTTACTAGGCCATTTAGAAAAATCGATCCTGCTGCAACCATTTTGCCGACCATTGTCTTTGCTATAACAGATCTTCGTGGATCTAGATACATTTTGAAAAATGATCGTACTTGCAGGGGAGCGGAAGTCTATCACCCCTATAGAGCTTTCAATATTCAGTAGTGAACACTACGAACTTAGCTTCAATTGGTTATTCTTTGATACCTATATAGGAAGTGGTAACAATTAATGTATTGTCGATGTCATGTTTTGAATAATACCTCCTGTATACATCGTAAGGACCCTATGAGCACAAATAAATCCTACCTCAACAGAAATATCGGAAACCTAAGCGCACGTTATTCTATGATCTTTAAAAACTTTTGAAGGCCCCGGACAAAAAGACTTAAAAAGTGGGCGTAACTTTTACTGTCATTTCGGCTCGCACGTAATAATGCGCTCGCGCCGGCCTATTATCTAGCTGAGTAAAAAATAAAAAGTGTGCTGGAAAAAAAAGGGCAAGATTAAGACTTAAAAATCGTGGTTGGTTCCGTAGGTATGTATAAATAGTAAGGTAAACAGGGAGTATCAACATGTTTATAAATTAAGAACATAAATTGAGTTTTGTATGAGTTGAACTCTTCAATTTATAAATAATGGACACCAGTCTCTCACACTGGTAACTTAGCTCCTGAGTATTATAAGTTCTTTCATATTGTGTACACTACCTTTGTGAAGAGAAAATAAATACATTTTATTATTAATTTTTTTATCGAGAGTATGATTTTGTTTTACAAGTAAGATAATATTTTACAAGACTATTTTAACTGTGTGCAATATTGCTCTTCATTAATGACCACCAAATAAGGGACATTTGAATACATAAATAATATTATATTAAATGCAAAATACTTTCGATTATTTTCTATATTTTTAAGGTAACAAATATCTTTCAAATGAAATATTCCAAAAACATTACCAAGAGAACCCAAAAGCTCGAAAAAAAAGCTCGACCGCCCCTCACAATCGAACTTTGTAAAGGAAGCGTGGCCTTTGCGAATCTGGGCAATAAATCCTATTGATCGAATTTCGGAACCATGCTGGGCATACGGGCTTATTATAGTCCCGGTAATTTTAGCTTTTTTCCGCCGTCGTAATTTTCGAGACGTTAGGACTCGATTTTTTTTCCTCTGATTCATCCGATGAGTCTTCGTTATATGAATTTCGTTATTAGGATGACTGGCGTTAAATATTCAATCATGTCCAATGTTGTTTCAATCTGATTACAAAGTTGGGCCGCTTGATCCTTCGTCTTCACCGTAGGGACAGAATACATGCGTCAATAACAGTAATACCTAAATTTATATTACAAAATATATCTTGGTTTTGATAAAACTGAAGATCAACTTTGACTTGTACAAAATTTAAAGTTAATGAGTAATTGAAACACACATTCAAAATCAGGTTCCCGCCTGCGACTCCATCGGCTAGAAGTCACAGCATATTATAGTAAAAGTTCATAGCGAAATCGGTTAAAACGCCTATGACATTTCAAAGGTTCTATACCTACTATGTTAAATTCATTTTAATGCGTTCGGTACTTTTGGCATGATAGCGCAATAAACAGGCAGATAGACAGGGTTATTTCGAATTTATAAAATTAGTAAGAGCAATATTACATCCGTGACAAGTCCCCAATTCACTTGTTTACACTTCCGTTGAGTTTGGCACTGGTTGCGCACACGTCGCCCCTTTAACCAACGGCCGGGAGTGCGGATGACATCTAAGGCTTCTCTTAAAACCGTTAGGTACACTTAACTTTTTTAGTATTATAATAATATGGGAGAGTTAATCAACTGACAGGCAATCACGTCGCGTGTGAGTAGACAGGGGTATAGTCTGTTAAAATATTATAAGCAGCTTAAAAAAAGAAGATCCCTTGTTTATACACCGTGAAATTTTAGTGGTTGTTTTCCCGTGGCAGAACGACTTGCCTTTAGTAATACTATCGAATCATGCCAATTATTCCTCGAAAAAAACTTGTTTTTTTTTCGCTTTTTCAGAATAATAATTTTCCAACTCGAAAACGAGAAAAGCTATCGTTGTTTTTGAAGATGTGACGTATTCATGTACTGCTTGCCGCATGAAATCGATGCTTAAAGCTAAAGAAGCTCTACACCCTAAGTCATAAAGTGGTTCGAACGTGTTTTCGAGTTCCGGTTAAACCTTTCGTAAAACCGGCATTTATTGATTATACCAAAAAAGAACTGCACACATCTTTTGTACTACTAAGATAGAATCATTTTACTGCGGGAAAACAACCACTAAAATTTCACGGTGTATAGTGTGTTAGATTTTAGTCAAAATTTGTATATAAGAAATTTTCTTTAAGCGAGGTAGCAATTGGTATTTTGTGACCAGTGTTGATCAGTTTAACTGTTAAAGATACTGAGGAAAGAAATTACCAACATTCATAATTTCATTAACTTACGTTTTATCTTCATGACGATTAAAATTTAATTTTGCGTGATCTTGAAATCTTAAAAAAAATTAAAATTATCTTCCATCACCAATTTCTTGTCTCAGACTCAGCTGTAATGTTCAAAAATAATTAAAACAAGGTTACAACAAATAATAAACAAATTTACATTAAAATAATACAAAAAACTTCTGGTAGCCAATCAAGCACGGGTCCGAGTACTATCATCTCAAATGAATCACTCATTCATTCAGTACGAACACTACCACCTCTAATGAACCACTCATTCATCGCACTTCCCTTACCAAAGTGTTGCGTAAGCGCGGCCAACGGTCAGTGCGGATGCTTAGGGCTTCCCTCGAAACCTTTTTGTTCTTATTTTTAACGACATTCCAAATTTTTTCACTGACACCTTGCGGGACATTATTGTACTCTGTCGTATTAAACTGGCAAAAAATGGTGTAACCGTGAGAATCAACGATAATCGATTGATTGACGACATGTTGATGACATGTTATTTAGTTAAATTTTAGTTTTTGATTGCAGATCTATGATGAGGTAAATTTACTCATAGTACTACGCAGTGTACTTTTGATGAGAATGTTGGTACTTTAATGACAAGACTCATTCAGACTTTTCATCAAATTATCATAGAATTTAACAAATATATAATATGGACCTATAAATGGACCGATGATACTTTAGAGGATAGATAAATAGAAATCGACTTCCTAATAAATATTTGTTACATTCAAAAGCACTTTTTGTAGTTCATTCACAAACGCCATACTTCAAGACCAGCTTTATGAATGAGTTGCGCCGGCGCATCCGATTAGCCAACGGTCGCCGGTGAATGCGGACGCGGTGTAAGGATTCCCGCAGACTATGCAAAATCGTTGTCGCTCCTTAACCGTTTCGGGCAGTTTTTGTGGCCGATTCCCACTTCCTTATTATAGTATGCCACTTGACAAGTACAGTGGACGTGGAATATTTTTTGCGTATTTTTTTGTATCTTTTAATTTACATTTTAATGATACCTAAGCTGTATATTTATGTATTTAATGTATGATTTAACATTGAAGAGCAAATTAATAAATTTAATAAATAAATTTTAATTAATAAATTTGCTCTTCAATGTTAAATCATGCATTTTAGAACATAGTTGGTCTTGTTCTTTTTTACTGTTCTTTTGCCATTTTAGGTATCACCCGTCTAAAAGAATTTTTAAATTTACATGTTCCACAGAATATAAAAATAAAATAATCAAAGAAAAGGCAAAGCAAAGAGGCTATAAACGTAATTACCTGTATAATAAGTAATTATATTATTCATCTGACTGTACATTTCGTTCACGGTAACGATACCGGTCTGTTTAATCGTCGGTTTCTCCGTAACGCCACTTAAACCATCTCATTGTACCAAGCACCATACAACTTGAATGGAAGTTCGTATTAATTGTCACTAATTTGCCACGCGCGGGTTGCGTGTATTCTTGTATCTTTAAAGTGTGAATATAATGCTATTTTACAGTAAGTTACGATTGACTTCGGCTTTTTGGATGACTACAAATGCTTTATAAGTAAAGGGTCTCGCGTCAAAGGTAAGAGTGGCTTTTTGCTTGCTTTTTTATACAACTGTTTTAAGATATTACATATAACTCGTTAATAAAAAGGTAAGCAATAAACCTAAAGAACTTTCCGTATAATTTAGTAAGGAACTTAAGACGGAACATTATTATTTAATAAATGTACAAATGACCAGAATATTCATTAGATTTTTAAAAGTCTAAAGTCATTCGTAAGAAATCGTTCGAAATAAGTATAAAAAGACGAAAATATTGACAGAAGTTAACTTCTGACAATATTTCTAGCTCCTATTGTAAGTAATACAACAATCCACATACATATAAGACGGTTATTATAATTGAAAGAGCAATACCTCACGACACGCTTAATCGTAGCCGGGATACCTCAAGAATTCCATTATGCACCAAATAGATTTGACCGATACAAAGCGGGCTCGTAATCAAAGGGCCAATGAGCGGACGCAAGCAATAACCCCTCACTGGGCCATTATACCGGCTCCTTATACCCGTCACACCTAACTTCAATAGTTTGACACTATTGTGAAACTTCTCACTTTGGCCTGGACGACCCGCGGCGATGCAGGGTTGGCCTCAGCATTGTTGGCACACGTGCGCGCAGAATGGGCCCTTAGTACCCCGAAGTGACAAACCTATTTGTGCGGGGATGTCTAATTGAATTATTGGGTTGGTATGCGGGGCCACTGATCCGATTTAATAATTACCGCCTTAACGTCGGGGTATTAATTATTATTAAGACCTAATTCATCTTTTTTCTGGTCTCTTTCTCTGATATTTTGGAAGATATCAGTCTACTATAAGGCGTTGATCATGCGGGTATCACAGTATTATATAAATAAACCAGAGTTATGTAGAGTCAGTGAGATTTGATGCTTGTTATTAAAGAACGTGTAAGAGATTAAATTTGATTGTTCCTATCATACAATCTTACTTTAATAAAATAACAAAAAAACTTAAGGCATTTAGTGTGTACTCAAATATATCGTATATGTTCCAAAAAAATTTGCAGTTGTCATCAGAATCTTCACAAAATGAATTGCATTATATCCCACATTTACTTCTCGTCTCAAAAGTGCGAACCTCCATAAGATTTCGTATAATTAATATAGCTGGTAACCGCCCTTTCTTATACTAGATCGATAGTGCTGTCTTAGCTGTATCCGGATAATCAGCGTGTAATTATTTATAAGCTATCTCTGATTAACATACGATAAACCGGAGTAGAACGATCGATTGAGTATCACTACGAACCGTTACAGATCGTATCTCTATGTCACCGTGAAATTGTGAATATTGTTAGATTACTATCTATCAAAGCGAAGCCGTGAAATTGTCAAGTAGCATGCTAGGTAGTGCACATTTAGTAACCAATTACCGGGCAATAATAGACCGACTTGTTAAACAAATAAAGCGCGAGATACGGATACTCTACGCTAGATTATTACTCGTACTTATGATATAATCACTTCATAGTATAAAAGTCGCTTCTCGCGTTTGTCCGTCCCTATGTATGGTTAAATCTTGACAACTACACCACGGATTTTGATGCGATTTTTTTAATAGATAGAGGAATTAGAGAGGAAGTTTTTTATGTATAATACCCGAAGCAAAGCGAAGGCGGGTCACTAGTAATATGTTTTTTATATAAATATGTATCACATTACTACATATGTAGTTCCGATTCTGACGTACGTTGCTTAAGAAGTTTAGTTACGGAAATCAGGAACAACAGTAGAATACATAAATATAATATCCAGGTAAAGAACAAACCGATGTTCAACATACAAATAGGTAGGATGGGAATCGAACCCTCGACTCTTGGCGTAAGAGACAGGGGCACTATCCATATTATCCATCCATCGTCAGTAAAAAATAGTAATAATTAAGTAATAGTTCAACAGTATTTTTAATATTACTGTGACATCGATAATATCATGCAATTATAAGGATATCTTTATACTGGTTAACGCCAGTCATTTCAAAGGGGATCGGGCGGTCCTTGAGAGCTCTGCACATATTTGTTTTGCCCGGAGTTTTTGGATTTAACTTTGTTATCTTTGCAAACAAGTGCCGGTGTTTGTTTATTCGACAGAGAATGCTGGTTCCAAGGGTATTTTAGGGTCTCTTTCGCGCTGTTTACGTTTCTCCCTATATTATTGTGTAGACTGTTTGCTGTTAGATGGATTTTGTGATTAGTTAGGTGACTTTGAATTGAAAATGGTAAGGATACTTCTGGCCTGACGTGTGCGGTCTATTACTGAATATATTTCTTGCATATCTACCTACTTTTGCACTCATACTCGCTGTTGATAATAATGATATGTCTTATACTCCTTGGTCATATAAACACACAATCAATTATATGTTGAGCGCAAACAATAGATCTAACATTGCCGGTAATCATTTAATTTTTGTCAATAAAATACTTTAAAGTAGGCAGTACGTTTGAGAAGGACAACATTTAAATATAAATAGTAGAAAAATAAATTTCACGGTTCTCGGAATTCAATTGTGCATACCTGAAAAAGTCAATGGACAATCGCTTCAAAGAGGCCAACACATAACTTCAATACTGATTTATTATGAAACGACCATTTCATTCATAGTTTAAAAGATATACCACGACACTTGAATCGCAATATACGACAATACGTTAAAAATAGTTCAGTGATGTGCGCGGAACGAATTCGGACAATCGTAATGGACTACTCCATTCAAGTTCTTGGCCGATAGCTTTTTACTCACACTTATATGAATGACTTTAAAAGCACTCTTCCCGTTACTAATTCCATAAAGCTGAGTTCTGAAGCTCAAAGAGCGCGGTACTCACTATAGGAAACTATGAATAGAATATTTTTTTTAAGTACTCTGCCGTTTTCTTTCAAATAACTTTAGGTACATTATATGACACATCACCATCATCATCATCGGCCCATTTTTGTACACATATAATAATATTATACATACTCGTATTCATACAGTTTTCAATGTGAGCTTTAATTTTGTTGTCGCAGTTAGGATTCAAATAATAAGATCCAGCCCATCCAGCATACTTCAACTGGCACTGCGTTTTGATCTGCTGAACGGGAAATCCATTTCTAAATAAATAATCATATTTTACAAGCAGTTTTGGTTTGAATGATATGCGTTGCAACAACGCAAGGAAAATGATAATATAAACGACTTCATTGGCATGATACATATTGTTATATATGTACTAGCAAGTGAATAGTTTGCGTCGAGATGTCGGAAACATCAACACATACGAATATAGCCGTTAGAAGAGATAAGGTATATGAGGCATCCAGTATAGATATCTGCGGTGTGCATGTCACCGTAAAATTGCAAATAAGGATAGATTGCAATCTATCTCGCGAGATCGTGAACTGTCGAATAATTGTGAACCACAACATGATGCTTACAATTTATCGTGTGATTATTCATATGATTGCAATCTATCGAAGTGAAACTGATAAAATGCGATCTTACATGTGTCACTAATTGTCAATGACGTCAATGCCTAATTGGTCGGTTATAGGCGTAGGCTATAGCCGACCAATCAGGGACAGCCCTAGGACAGCCGTCCGATGGCTGGCCCTGATTGGTCGGCCTTAAAGTCAACCGTGAACTATAGTTCACAATTATTCGACAGTTCACAATCTCGCGAGATAGATTGCAATCTATCCTTATTTGCAATTTTACGGTGACATGCACAAACAGTTTCTTCGCAGAGAAACTAGTCCACAAGATGAGTTGTTGTGTACCTATCACGATCATCAGGAAGTTATAGGGCTAACATTACTTTAATAGAGCTTAATCAAAAGTGGGAAAAGTCAAAATAAGATCTTTTAGAATTACAATAATAAAAAACACGAAGGTTTATTTAAAGTGTGTTATTTTGTATTGATAGTCTTACTTTATATAACTGTGCGTAGGATTTATTAAATAAAGTTAAGATAAAACTAAATTATGCCAACTTCACGACATTCTTATAATGTTTTTGTAACAAATCTATGTCTCATTGAATTAATCTATTTAAGCAACATGAAAAGGATTTCTATGTTTATTTTTTCCGTATACTCAGATACTTTTTTTTTTTAGTTTCTTATCTCAGGGAGAAACAAGTACGACATAAGCAATGACAACGGTTTATTTTCCCAAATCAGCAAACTGCACAGAATTGTCGAAGCACGTGCGTTTACTCGCCTCAAATCCACGAAATTCGGATATGCAAGAGCAAACCTAATAAATCACCGTACAAAAGAAAGACTTAAGAATAAATAACCCATACACAGTAACAACATCGTTAACAACGAAACCTTACTTGGCAGATCAGCCCGTGCTGCGTCAGTGCCAATAAAAGCCACATCAATAAATTGTACTGAAAAGGTTCCGTGATTGCGATTGAAAGGGCTTATTTTGATTGAAAGGGCGTTATTTGGAAAGCTCTGCGGGCGAGCGTCCCGCGGCGGGCCGAGGACGTGCCAACATCAGTGCCAAGATTTGCTTAAGGTGACGTCTCTTTGGCACGATTAAGTCGGGCTTTCTTTAACTTGGCTTGATAATGTCGTGACACCTCTCTTGTCAAATTAAAATTGGGTTAATTAAGGGAGCTTCAAAGGTGAGATATGCTTTGCGTTTTATTATAATAAGAGCAACAGTTTTTTTGTTGTCGATGTATCATCTAAGGTATTTTCTTAAAGTCATGAGTTATGAACTCGGCGTTATACAACATGTGCGGTGATCCTTGCTAGCTTGAACGAAGTATGTAAATCTCGCATTTCATAATAAAGATTTTGAGATCAAAAATCCTATCAAATCTTTTCTTAATATATAGTCGTGTCGTTTCTCGTGCTCTGCGAAACCGCACCTTACCTTTACCTTATGTTTAGCACGAAGGCGAGTTGTCCCAACGGAGGCATTGTTTCTTTCATTCGTAAGGCAAATATTGGGCCAGTCCATTCAGCCCGTTTGCAAACACGGCCCTACTGGGTGGCGGCCACAATGCGCTTCCGAGAATATTCGTGACAGCACTTCAAGTGTGGTGATTACGGCCTAATTGTCCTATGGCACCTGGTCTTCAAGTATTTAGTCTTCGACGGCGACAACTATTTCGAGGAGAGCTGCCATTGTCTACGATGATGGACGCTTGAGGACAAGTCTGCGAACATTGGTGACATTCATTATTCTAATGCATCTGGCTTATTATGCACGGAGGAAGTTGTCACGGGAGGTCTGAGAACGTTTTGCTAGAAAAAAACATGCATTAGGTACAGAGCACGTGTAATGGTTACGAATAAACTTAATTCGTGATGATTAAAGTAGGATTTGGTATTGAATTACTTCAAAACGACATCCTAAGCAGTTTAAAGTTCTCTCTTCTTGATACAATACTGTAACATTAATTTATATGTGCAATCACTTTGTAATAAATATTTTTAGAGTACTCTTCATGAGTAGATAAATTACTTTAATCTATACTAATATTATAAAGCTGAAGAGTTTGTTTGTTTGTTTGTTTGTTTGAACGCGCTAATCTCAGGAACTACTGGTTCGATTTAAAAAAATCTTTGCGTTGTATAGACCATTTATCGAGGAAGGCTTTAGGCTATATAACATCACGCTGCGACCAATAGCAGCAAAGATACAATGGAAAATGTGTAAAAAACGGGGGGGAAACGCGAACGAAGTCGCTGGCACAGCTAGTTTAAGAATAAACATATTACACATACAATATACATATTTGATAATTTAACATTCTTTAAACTTCTGTACCTTCTATTCTCTCTCATAAAGGTTGTACAATTCGTAATGATATCCACAACAAGCAAATTACTTACAACATATTTATATAAGATGTGTAATACAAATAAAATTTATACTTACTAAAAGTACACTTTCTACTTAATTGAGATGCGACTTTTTCTTATATTTCAGATATTAAAGTTATATCTTCACTAACACTCAGAATCAATTAAGGTCTCAATGAGATGACACATTGCAAAACCTTCTTAAAATTATCTCCATCCACACGTGTTAAGATGACAACAAATGTCAAATTAATTTCGCCCAAATGAATCCAATAAAGAGACGTTTAAAAGATCATTGTTACCCCTAAAGGTGTTCTAAAGACGCTATAGTCGAGTCATTATAACTAATTCACGTTAATATGATACATTCACGCTAAATAGAATAAATGGAAAGGATTCACCGATGCACGACTATTTTTTTGGTGACTATTATTGATGTTATTAGGTCCTTTGTCATGTTTAGGCGCTTGATGTTTTCGCTAAACGATTTTAAAATACAGGGTGTGTCTCTGCACTAAATATATAAATTATTTTACCATTAATATACTTACAGCAACATTCACGATAGTAACAGGACCCAGGTTGTTAGTAATTTGCAAAGACAGTGTATATTGTTTTTTTTTATAATTTACCATAGAATCTGAAATATAGATTTAGTATGCGTCAATCAATGATACATACATACTACATAATATTATTTAGTTTACTTCGACTCCTGAAACTTTTTTAGCACCATTCTTTTTTTCCTAACTAACATATGATATTGGCTTGGAGTAGCCTCGTCATCATCACCGGACTTGCGAGGGAGCGGATAGTTCACCCGTGACCGAAGGCACCAAAACTAGTGTTCAAATTGGAACAGCCTGTAGTCCAATTTTGAATCTCTTTGCAAGTCAACTACAAATCAATAGCTGACAAAGGACCGTATAATAGACCTTTTAGTGGAGTCGAAATCGAGACAAATTCACTGTAGCCGTTGTTCAGACCGATAATATATCGCCGATATTATTGTTCACCCGCGACTAATGTAAAGGATGACATTTTGAGTCGCAACCAAACCGATTACGCCACGATCCTCCCATAAAATTTTATGATGTTATGCAGAACTTGAACAGGACTTGTAAAAAATTGGTACTCTGGAAGAATAATGTCCTCGATATTCATGCCTAGATAGAAAAGACGTGCTCTATAATTTTTTATTCGTCATCTTCAAAAAAGAAGGTGATATTTGCTTTTTCTGACCTAAAATTACTTGATAACGTGTTATGTGTGAAGGGTTCTTTTTTATTTTGAAATGATTGTTTATTTAATAAATTAAATAAAAAAATAAATTTATTTAAACTATGAGTGAATGGTTTCTTTTTTATTTTGAAATGAAATCTCATTGCATTCAATAAAATAAGTTATAGTTATATGTAAGTTAATGTTTTCCAAAGTCAGAACAGTAAATAAGCAATCAATAAAATATGTGAAGTGTCAATTAACTGATAAACACTAAGCTAAGAGGTTATTATTTTTGTTACTGAAACTTAAGTTTACGTTACTTTAAGCTGGTAGAAATTCTATGATTAAAATTAAGGGCTTTTGTATTTTTAAGCTTTATTACTATGAGTATATGACTGCTAGTTAACTTTTCCGGTCAGAAGAGATAATCCTTCATTATATTGATGTACTACATGACATACAGTACCTTCAGATCATGTGATGTCCTGACGATGCATTACAAAGCAGTTCATTTAACGTGAATGCATGGCATCTGCTCCAAGCTGAGAAAACATTCTTTGACATCATTTCACGTCAAAACCCTACACGTTCCGCCTAATATCTCCCAAGGCATGGAGTTATTCAATGTAATTATTGTCAAATGCCATATTCTTGTACGCTCGGGCGAGCTTCTGCGCAAAATATAAAAATTATTTACGCCCAATGGTTCGCGTTCAATAGGACGAAGGCTAAGAATGAGATCGCATTCTACAAGCGAAACTCCCCAACAAAAGGTGACGGATAAAGAATCATATTTATTTCATAATAAATGACAATTATCGTAAATTGATTTCCGCGACGACAATGCGAGCGCAGCTAACCAAACATTGGCCAGAAAAGATCCGTTGTCATTGTGGAGATTAACGAAAAAATATTTCAAGTTACCGAAGGGCCTCGTTCGGGAAAGGTTTGTATTTATTGTGCTGTAGGCAACAAATATTATGTATGAATTATTGTAGCCGAAGTCAACGCGGCTATGTGGCTCTGTATAAATAAATAAGCTTGATAATGTTTGTTAAGACAATATTGATCGTATTCGACAAGAGGTTTCTATGACATTGAAGATTGAAGAACTTGAGGAACCCTTTATTGAAATTTATTTGATGACCAATCTAAACAAAAATCAATATATTCAAATAAACGCAATTAAACAAACAATAACCTATCCAAAATTTAATTAAAAAGACAACAAAGTTACATACCAGGCCTTTACTGGGGTGGACTTCATCGTCGAGAAATTTTGAAGGTTTTCATACCAGTCCAATAAAAAATATTTTGCAATAATAATGGTAAAAATCAAGAGATGCGTCGATAAGGTTGAACTGAGAAGAACTTAAACAAAACAAACAAAAAGCTTCATCATCAGCCCATATACCTCACCACTGCTGGGGCACGGGCCTACCCTAAACTAGGGCGATAAGGCCTTAGTCGACCACGCTGGCCAAGTGCGGGTTGGACAACTACACAACCTTATAATTTCTTCTTACGTGTGCAGGTTTCCTCACGATGTTTTCCGTCACCGCTAAAGCGTCGAATGATGGTACATATGAATTTCAAATTTGATAAACACATTGGTACCTGGCGGGGTTTGAACTGGCGACCTCTCGCGTATGCATACGCGACAATTGAAGATTATAAAGTATCTACATAAAATACCATTCTTCATCTATCATCAGCAAGATCGTCAACTCCAAAAATCAAAGACAATGCCCGTTTATTCCGCTTAAAAAACCAAAATTATAATACCCAATTTGTCTGTCGTATAGCGGTCCACGTGTCTCGCCCTTTTGTTCGGGCCCTTACGAGCCGTAAGCCCCAAGGGCTGATAACATCTCGGCCCTTTCATATACTTGTAGATCGGCCCAGATAGCGCCGCCGAAACTTCATTGTTTTGCACAAAGAATTACGGACTGCGTTCAAAGAAAATTGAGAGGAAAGAAAAAATTGTGGCACTCGTCTGCAAACGAGTAGGGCTGACACGCCGCTGAATAATCTCGTGGTCATTGCATTTAGGCGTTGGCCCAGTTAATATACAAATATGTTGTTTGATCTATATCTCGCTAATCAATTATAGGATAGGTAAAAAAGTGAGGAATACATAAACACATAAAATCACGCCTTTTTACCAGAGGTCAGAGATCAGAGGTCACGTAATTTTAATTCCATGATTGCATCATAAAGCCTTAAGCACGTGGACATACCGTTTAGAATTTGTCTCGATGCAGTGCATGGCCGATAACAGCCATCTATTTAACAATCTTGGCTCTTACGACTATTACGTATGATCATCGTCTTAGCCCACATGTACAACGCGTTACATAAAAGAGATGTACCTAGTAAGTTTACTCATCAACTCTTTTTTGTACCACATCCTCCATCCATACCGCCTCTATTACAATTTGTCTATATCGTCATTCCCAGTCTATTCTACCATTCTGCATGAAACTGACTCACTGTTCCAAATACTATCGCGCCAACCCTGACCGCGGTGGTTATGTGTCAATCACGAGGTTTTGTCTAACGGTATCCATCGAGTACAGTGACCAGAGATGTCCCGCTGTTTCCCACAATACTGTCTGGCCAGGGCTTAGCGCCAGCCATTTGCGCCAGTCACCTAAGTAGGCAAAACTGAAGGATCAAGCTGTAATCTTCAAGTACCGTCCGTCAATCGAAACAAAGCCAGTCTGGTCGTAAAATAATGGTGGCGCCGCGATAGATTAGCAGGTCCATTCTGCTATGTTCGTTTATGAGCAAGGTAAAGATTGTGGTTTAGACACCTTTTAGCAACTTTTTTGTATAGATGACGTCTATTTAGTTATTCAACCATCGACTATTAGTTAGGTAGGTAATATAGCTCTTACGTTTAATTTTCGTTTAGTTGAAATTTGACTATATTGCATTTAATAGTGTTAACTATTAAACGAGTAATTTCCGATTTCCTAAATATATATTTTCTTCTTATGAACTTACTCGTACTTATAAGTCAAGTATGACAACGTAACTTAAACGAATAATACAGGACCTCAGACATTAGAAAATTTAAGTAAAATCCTATTTTCAGGAATCCCATAAAATAAAACTACAATACCGCAACATTTCCGCTTTCATACAACAGTAAGTACTAAGTAGAAGTAGGTACTTCTACCTTTCGAAAACAAAACACTCGTATTCAATTCATTGAATCCCCAATTCAAGTTTGGTCAAACAATTCAACACGTTGAACCTTTAACAAAGATTGTCCATATTGGCCAAACAATTTCCATGTCAAGTCTTTGACGAGGATTGCCAATATCGGCCGAACAATTTACATGTCAAATGTTCCGCCCTTCGTTTTCGGGCGTGATGGGCGGGGCAAGGGCGGCTCGCAAACTAACAGCTTCCAAGAACTGAAAGTATCTGTAAAAGTAAATGCGTTTCTTGGTCCAGCTGCATTCAAGTGTGTTTTATAAAAAATAAAGCACTTGGTCATATAATATTCAACACTGATGTCACTGATTTCGATTATGTTTTTCTGATTGCATGTCAAAAAAATAATATTTAATTCCGTTGTTGTTGATGGCTAACATAAGCGCAGATCGCTAAATTGTACCCTAGAATTGAGATTATGAAAAATATTAGTAGGTATGTAACAAAAATAAGAAAAGCGTAGAACCATATTTGTCTAGCGATCTCAACATGTCAATAAAATAAATATTTTATGACATAAATAACAAATATTAAATAACAAACACACTTTTATTTAGAATGTTTAGCTTAAAGGGATTTCATGTTTTAAAATCATGGAGAACGCACTGTTAATCCAATTCATAAACCTATATTTACCTACTTCAATAATGTGCCCAAAAATATTAATTCTATCTTGACCAAACAATTTAAAAATCGATCCGAGTCCGTACCCGCCCACCGACACTCTTTGGCGCGTAAACGTAATTAAAGTTGTAACGATTTAACTTTCCAGCTGCTTACACATTCCGAGGTATCAGTTGTCATTAGAAAGGTAATCTTGACCAAACACTTTACAAATCGGGGCTATAATGCGGGTCCGCCCATGCGCGCCTAAGGGCGGTACTCTCAAGCCGAGGGCGGGTCGGGCAACTTCTAAGAATGGCCCTAATTTGCTCAGTGACGAAGCTTGTTTAGTTCATAGTTAATTGCTAGGCGTTACTTTTGAAGTTTTGAAGGAGATCTCGTTGTCAGTATAACACATTTCGACTTATTGAAACTGATATTTTTTTGAAAATAATACCCACGTTGGGTATTATTTTTTATGGTACTCTCGCAATTTACCTATTTATTTGATTATGTTTTACTACTACGATGTTATTGTTTTCGTTGATCACTAGTTTCGGGTTTCGTTGAATTATAGAATCAATCTGATAAATTATCAAATATGTATCTCTATTCGACATCGTTTTCAGTTTCACTATGATTCTTATTATTAAGCACTTAGTTAGCACATATAATTTAAAACTATTTCATGAAAACTAACTTAATAATCGGGATTGACATAGTTACTTTATCACAAATGCATACATAATGTGATATTTGAAATTAAAGGCATCTTACCAGTCTGTTAACAATTATTAAAAATATTTCCTTCAGACCTTAAAAACCTTCCACAATGGCGCCAAAAAAGAAATTCGGCCAGGAAAGTCTTACTGTATTACTTTTTTGAGTACTACCGAATTGTAGCGGTACAGTCAATGACACCGACAATATACCTCAAAGGTACCGACCTTCGCACATCGGGCGTGAAGGCGGGGCCCTTAGGGCGGGAACGCAATGCAAAACTTCTAAGAACTTCGTAACAACCACTTACATAGAAGTGCCAACTGACACTCAAGTTGCTTATCATCGTATTCAAGATATTTAATAGTGAGAACTTAAGACGTAAGGTTAAGTCGCATAAGTTATCATCACTTTATAAAAAAATCGAACACCGCTGCATCAATTACTAAAGACTCTTGTACTCTCTTATGCTATCAGAAGTAGACATTGTCCAATAAATTACTTGCCTCTATAATTTTTTACACAATTTAAATAATCATCGAAAATAAAACCCCTTAATGCTGCTAGTGATATCTCACATTAAGCGGATAATGTGAGTACGTATATCATACGTATGAGTGTACTGTACAATAAATATTATCTTCATACAATATGTCATGTTCCTTCTAGTTAGAAATGCCTGTAGTTTCATAAGAAACACTAGAATAAAATATATCAAAACGTCGGATGTCTCACGAGGAACGTGGGGCGGGTATCCAACGGATCATTGAATCCCGAAATAAGTTGCAGATGATGTTTGCAATTCACGATATAATTAATTTGGGAGGCGTGTCTAAACATCTGAGCCTCTTTAATTGAAAAATAAATTGTTTTCTGTTAAATACCGCGTTCATATCTGGATTTATTGATTTTAATTCAGTTTTTTTGTGAGGTAGCCTGATGAACATCAATCAACGGTAAGATTACTAGAGACGTACCGAAACTGATAATTTGGAGCTTTTTTGTTATTGGTATTGATATAACGGGTTCCCAACATGACGACAGTGCACATATGTAAGCTTTTTGAGCTTTTTTAAGCAGTTGTTTTTTTGCATTTATATATTTATAATTTATTTCTCGTCAGTGACCATCACTTCAAAGTTCATCATTATTATCATGACCAAACATCTGTTTAATAAAAATCATTTAAAAATTATGATCCATGTTTTTGAATTTAAAACTTTCCATGTTTCAAACTTAATATAGCTTCATAATCATCTTATGAAGAATCCGATCAAATTTAAGGCATAAATACTTTCAATTATAATCTTGAGATGCAACTAAATGGTTCTAATCCCTTATAAGTACAACTCCATTTACCAACTCGAATTACTTATCATCTTAAAGCCCTTATACCTTATTAATGTTCAAAAATTTGCTTGAGCACCCTCAAAACTGATCGTCTAAATATTGAAACAGAATTAAATGCATTATTTTCATACAATATCTTCGGAACAAAATAAAAACATCACACAATATCCCCTTTTTACCGTAACTCATATTATGAATGTGTAAAACCATTTAGAATAGCAAAATATCAATAGATGAATGTTTCATTGTGTTGGTGAACCAACTTGGTCGTGATGTTTCACGCACATTTTATTTTAAAACCCATTTCAAGAAAAGTTTATTATCGCTACATTCGATAGTAAACACTTTGCTAAAGAAGATACGGTATAATATTCGGTAACATTATTTAGGTGATCTCGAAAAATAGTATTAACGCGAAATAGTCTTAAACTGGTATAAGATGAGGATGAATTTGGTTTGATGGCAAAATGACTAAAAGCCATTTTTGAAATGTCATGTATGGAGGCTTTCATGGGCAGCTAAAGGTCTCAGCATTGTCGATAATCATTGAAGCAAACACTTGTTATTTTAAGAGATCATCCACCCTTAAAGCTTTGCATTGAGCTGCAACAATGAAGCGCATAATGTATTATTTATAGGACACACTTGGTAGGCGAATACGGGGCCACATCCAGTATTGTTATATTGGAATGGTAGTGCCAAATCGTGCCTTCGGTATATCATCAATCAGTATTTCTTAACAATTGAACTACTATAAAGAATAATGTCTTGGGTGAAGACATTGTCATTTTGTAAGTTGGAGACATTTTTTATTTCACCTTTACTTTATAGATACTGCTGAAATCACATCCTGATATCCTGGTATACGAAAAAAAATCAATTACGATGTTTGACTAGATTTCATTATACGAACAAATAAAGTATGATATTAAAATCATAATAACTTATGCCTTTGTTGCCGTTAACAGTAAAAAATGTATTTTGTATCATAGAAAATCTCTTTCAAAATGTCTCTAAGGCAGAAACCGTGGCCAATAATAAAAATATTAATACCAAATCAGTTTTTTCCGCGTCCTCTCATTTTACATTATTTGTTATTTATTAATGTCCTCGTCACGTATTCTACAAAAAATCTTGTGTGTTCCCAAAAAATGGCTGACAATGGCCACGCTAATCTTTTCTGGGCCACAATATAGCATGTCAAACGAAAAAGGGTCCAATTCTTATACTTAGTAACCATTAAATAAATTTAGGGCAAGGACAAAAAATATTTTTTCCTAAAAAAAAGTCGCCCGTAGGCCAACCACTTTTAAATATTTGTGCGCATATGGCTTCCGGCTATTTTGAGTGGGTTATGCTAAAAAATGAGAAGCCTTTTTGTAGAATAACAATGCATATTCAATGTGACTTATGATAAATGGCAAGATTAAAATGCAACACATAGGTAGGTATACTTAAAAATCTTTGGAATGGAGAGGAAGTCATCTGTTATTGTAGCACTACAAAGAGTATTGTAGAGCCAACGAGTCCCGAATGTCGTATTAGGTATTTTTGTGATGCTGACGGTGATTAGTGTACCTATTGGAAACGGACCACTTATTACTTTTATCCTACATTTCCTGCTAACCCATATTTGCCGTGATACAAGAGGTACAAAGAAGGTTTTTTTAGTTCTGACCGTTCCATATGAGTCAAAGAATCACAAGTGTGAATAATGTATGCATTTACATATGTATGTTGTTCGCAGATACAAGGAAAAGGTAAAAGAAAAAAATTATAACTGAAAATATTTTTAACCCATTTTGACTTTTCTAAATGGTAGGTAGACGTTTTCTCTCTTGCGCCTTTATTAGTCCCCAATCCACTTAACATCTATTCACATTAGCATTTGCATATTTCTGCATAATTACGCGAACGTTCATTATAGTGTAAGTGCAAAATCTAACATGACCTCCACAATAGGAAGCTTTAGCAGTTCAGTGTGAAAATTGTTAGGGACCCACTAATTGCTGTTAATAATCGCAGACCAAAAGCCAGGAGGAAATGTTGCATATATCTGCGAAGAACTACCTGAGACACTCAAGTAAATAGCACTATGTGTTGTTAGCTTCGAAGTAGATTGGCCCTAACACCGAAATAGGTAGGTATGTATGTATACGGTACTACTTAAGGCCGATTGTAGAGCTCTAACCCCAGTAGCAATGTTGGGGCAGTTTATATCTATATTATGCATAAAAATTGGATCTTAACATCTTATCATAACGGTACATGTATGTTAGGTACTATCGCTACTCTAGATAGATACCTACTATATACTTATAAGAGTAAATACTATCTGCTACATGAATACACATAACAACAATACCTATTTCAAAAGAACTTTACAACTTGGCCCTCCCCAAGAGAGAACAAGGCGAATCAAACAGCCAGACAATGAAAAGCAACTCTTTAGAACGAGCCATTTTCCAAGGAAGTCCTATACACGACTCCTCCATTGACAAACCAGGCGTCGCTATTGATCCAAGCCATGAAACAGAAACTCGTCTATTCACCATCACGTAGCGGCTCCGAGAGCATTCAAGAGCCGTGAAACGGTTACCGAACTTAACTACACATTGTACCATTTCTCGATATTCCCTGATTCCGCAAAACCGACAAAGGGTTTCCGAGCGCTTCGCAGGCTGAGAAAACAATCCTTATAAAGAGCTCCCGACGCAGAACATAATCCTATTCAAAGAGCCCGCTCGCTATTTTGAAAACAGTAGAAAATCCCTTTCGATACCAATTTGCCGGTCGGATTAACCCGTACGGGTTCGACAATCGAACAGTTTTTTACTACCTTTTGACACTAGGAAAGGTGTTTTGTAAATTTCTGGCAGCCCTTTATTCGAACTGAATCGATTTCTTAAGTAAACATGTCTAAACAAAAAATATATACTTCAATAATGTATTAACAGCAAAATACCTACAATATAATTTAGAAATGGTGACGTTGTATAATATACCGTATAACGTTACTAACTAAAAAATTTATAAAGCTAGCAAAAAATATTTCCCGAGAAATATCTACTTAAGTAATATCATTCCTTCTTAAGTTCAAAATCTTATGGTAATGCACGTATTATGATGTATGTCACTAAACCCAATACACAATACAAAAATGATAAATGCAGAACATGCACATACAAAATTGCAATCCCAATCAATAGGCACTAGGGATCATCAATCAATCGCGAATTCGGATCCGATGTTGCTGATAAATAAATTGTATAAAGGAACCGTGTCCTGAGGCAAAAGACATCAATGTAACATCTAATCCTTAGGTCAGTGGGATAAAGATGAGATTTCCACAACATAAGATGCCCGATTGCTATCTGATAATCCTACAGGAAGCGTATTGTCAAACACCAGATGCGAAATTCCTCGGTTCAATCGTGTAATTGTTGGAAACTGAATAGTTCACTTGTAGGCGTGGTCCGATTGTGCATTCCTCTATCGATAAGGTATCGGATGCCGGCACAGTTATAACAGACCTTTGTCCTAGTTCTTACCGAAGATTTAATGTGTGTACGTGTCATATAGTTCTTTTAACCTACAGGACCTTTGAATGCGTATTTTTTACACCACGCCGTCCGTTGCTAGTCACAAAAGAAGTTTTACGGAAGAACTGAAAGAAAATTACGTAAAATTTATCTTAGCTGAATATATCGACCTGAATATGTTTTTAAGATATAAATTTTGCTCCTAATAAATGTTAAATAAAATAAAATTAGAAAATGCATTCTAAGTATTGACGTATCTTCAACATTAGATTTGACATGGAAAACTCAAGAGATTTCCATCCAATGCAAACTTTTATTTCTTGAAGCATTAGGTTTAAAGACATTTATTTCTCATAAGAACTACATAATATACTCGTACATGGTACATATTAAGTTCACTTAAAATGAGAAAATTATACAAAATAAAAACAACAATAATGAAATAATATAAACGGCGCAGCGTAGTGGCCAAAAGTTGCACAAAACACAAATTAAGCCTAGTATTTAAAAAGCTTGTAATAAAATAAGACACTTTCCTGGCTCACTAAGAATTTAAGATATTATTTAGCATACGGAAACTACCTCCATTTTCATTAATTTCCATCAATGTTTTTCTTAGTGAAAAGTATGATTACTTGCTTTATGTGCTTCCTCACAATAAAATAAATTTGTAGAAGGATAATATTACACACTCTACATAGACCACCCCGATTAGTTCCGCGCAAAAGTGGCCAATATCGAAATGCCACTTCCTGATCTTCACGGCCTAATTATGAAAAATAAGACATAGTTCACAATCCTCATAATCTTAGTTAACACGTGCTGAGATATTTTTTCCATTGACATTCCACTAAATATTAATTTCGAACGAAATGGTATAGCAAAAAACACTAATTGCTTTTTGTGAGGTTGCTTTTTGCGCGTCTGTATGTCGAGCAAATGTGGGCTTTGTCAGAGAAAAGTGTCAAATTACGTGGCACGAGATGGCAGATAAACATTAGGGCTGATGCTAACATGGCCCAATAATATATTGCGTCACTCTTAATAACTATTTAGTGCAATAATTCATCAATCATCTCAGAAGAACAAACTTATGTTTAGAAATAATGAAATAAATGCATGAACATACACAGTTACAATACTCATACAATAATGATCATTTGGTCAATAATGAGCATTAAGAACAAATTATAAGCTGTAAATATTATACATAGTATAATACGTAAAATATATGCTTGCAGTTACAGGTGTTTTATGGAAAAAATGCTTGCAATCATCTCTACGTAAAATAAAATTATATAATACTGCAGAACGCAAAAGTCAAAATTCGAACAAATTATTACACAAAAGATATCCATAAATATCGTAATTATCAAAAACACCGCAATATTTCGCAGGAAACAAAAGAAACGTAAAATGTAATTAAGTACCCTCGTCATAACACCAATGAACATAAATTAATAAATTAACTACATTATTAAATTAAGATTTATGCGGCAACCCTGTTCCCTGGATCGGAATCATGCGTTTTTGCGCGCATCCATTTTTAGCTTTTCTTAAAGATTTGGCTGTTAGATAATAAACTTTTGCTAATTCCAAAAAAGCTTCAATATACAAAGTTTCTTTGAAGAATGGGACCTATGACGGGTGCTCGTAGGATGAAAACGGTATGGCAAATACTAGTACATACGTCAGAGTGCTTCCAAGGAGTAGTCGTAACGCAATAGTCAACTAAACGGAAAGAAGCGGTAGATAAAATGCCGACAAGTTGGAGAAATATTTCCAAAATATTTGTAAGTGAGGCCGCGGGACCGCCCCCGTCGGCGCTAGACACCGGAATTCACTTCGTCAATTTGATGAACCTGAGACCTTTTGCACGTGCAAAAAGTGAAGATCGCACTAGCGGAACGATTGGAGATTGTAAAAGATTTGAAATTTGATTGTTGTAAAAAGGAACGGTTCCTATTTCCTATGAGGAACTACTGGTGTCATGAATAAAGTATTTGACATGTATGACACCTTATATATTTTTTTTATCTTGCAATAATAAAAATCTTTGAACATTTGTTTGCATTGTTTTTTTTTTCTTATACACATTTAGGATGACCTCATTCTACCTTATGGTAAGCGGCCGTCCACATATGAGGCCTTCAGGCACAATATAACCTATTGAGTCTATCGCCCTCACCATGAAGTCCTGCTTAGGTGCTGTTTCACTCCACGCCTGAATAGCCCAGGATTATCCTCCTATAGAAAGGAACCTCTTGGTTTGGGCCCTCAGTGTCGCTTTAGACACATACGAATATATAGGTATACCTACCTCAGAAAAGAATATAACACTTTCACAAATTTAATGACCAACGGCAAAACATGTTTAATCAGAATTCCGTATTTTTGTCTAGTATTTTAGAAGCAAAAAACTTTTATGACATTGTCATAATATTATACGCTTGTAGAAAAGAAAATATTTTTCATTATTTGAAATATCTCTATGAACTCATCCAAGCGTCTTTGAACAACATAAACTTATAAGCAAATAACAAAAAATAAAATCGTCAGTCAAAAAAAAATATTATTAAAACATCAGTAGGTATACGATGTAAGCCTCAAAAGATTATAATATCTTACCGCTACAAAGATATTTTTTTCTGTGTATTTTTGCAGAGTTTCTGTATTAATTGAAATGAGTTGAGGCGTGAATTTCACATTGGGCCCAACAGAGGTTTGTGAGGCTTACATACAATTCCCTTTCTTGGAGTTTGTCGTTATTGTAACACTATACCATGGTAGATGGTCTATGAGATAAGGAAGGATTTAAGGCTCGCCCAGTTTGGGTCGTGTACAGATTTACACCGCTCTTTATTGGGTATTATGCCTTTAGGAAATGTTTACATTAGTCTCCGGATTGTGTGGACAGATGTACGCGGCCTTGTATGGTCTCGGAGGAAAATTGCGCTCTTTGAATGGCACCGTGCAATGTAGATTTGATGGCCCATATTCAGCCTCCATTCGCGGTTTATGAGAATAAGAATCTCCTTCGCGTGTTGCTAATGTTGAAAGTTGTAGAGTAATTTTGTTCGTACTTGGCTTCGTCAAGATAGCTCAAATAAGTTACAGCTCAATCTGGAGTTGTGACAAGTCAACTACATTAGAAAGTTTGCAACAGCTATTATCATCAATCTCCTAGTCATCGTTTATGCCGGGTACCAGAATACCTTAGACCTAAGGAATGATTTTTACATTAATTTCTGTCATTCTCATAGTGTGTCTACCATCAACTGAAATATCAATATCCAAATGACATCCACTTACAGATCCATGAAAAATGTCAGTATCAAATCGAAAAAAGAAGTCTTTATAACAAACACGAACATACATTTGCACAAGCCTCGTAATCTGGTCACGGTTCACTTGACACCAATAAGGCCCCCATTGATCACGGATTACCTGATGTTTATCAATATTTCCATACAAATATTTAGCAAATCCCTAAGACGTTGTATGCGAAGCCTCTTGCGTGACAATGACATAATATTTTGTGTAAAGATGCCCGATATCGAATCTTCGTATTGTATTGTAAAATAATTTCGCATGACATTCGATTTTGATGGCATTGTTGCCATATGGCTGGACAAGATAATGCATCTAAAATTACGACTCAAAAAGGAAAATACTTTAAAATAAATTAATATTGTATGCTCAAATAGTACACGAATATTAATATTTCAAATTCAGGTCTCTAATTCTAACCCTGAAAAGTCCGTTTTCACCTATTTATACGACCAAAATGCTTATTTATATCACTCCTAAATTGGAAATGCTATAAATACATTAAGTACAATAGTCACTTTAATCGATTATAAGGAGATACAATCAGAAATTACGGAATCGATTCGAGAACAAACGAATAAATCCACTAGCTATCTCATTAAAGCATTTAATCCCAACATTATATCGTACTCTCTAGTGCCCAATGTCCGAGCGTCCTATCAACGTCAAATTAAATCGAAACCGGTACTCTTCCAGCGGAATGGAGCTCATTACAGATCTGTTTATTTCAAGGTATACATTACGCCCACTTTTTGTCGCCGGCACCAGTCCAAATGCAATCAAACCAATTCTTAACTGCCTAGTACAGCTCAATGAAGCAGAAATTACCGTAGATATTAGATAACGCCGCCGTTGCGATAACTTGTAAAACGGAGCCGTGATCAGATAATTCCTGGTAATGTCTCGAGAGGCTTATTCCCTTACCAGGCTGTAACTAACACCGGATCAGATGCGAGATAAAGGACGAAATTTGACAAAGATTTAAGATAAAAGGACAAAAACGTGTGGTTTACTGACGCTGTTAACAAGAGTTATGGGTGATGCTGAATGCGTGATTGCTATGGTCAGACGGACGGAGTTCGTTTTGTTGGTGGAAGGGTTCGTTTGACTGCGGGGGGCCGTTGTCGAAATCTCAGTATTACGTAACATTCACAGGCTAACAAAAAAAAATAACAACACCATAGACAAAATACGTAAAAAAATCTACTACACTTCACTAGGAAGTTTTCATTTTCTTGGAAATCAATCGGTTATTAAATATTTACCAAATATTACCTTCCGATCTAAACTTTAATATTACTAGGTATGTAAAATTCAAATAATACAATGCTATTTTTTGATGAATCAAAAGTAAACTAACACCAGATTTAAACTAATAAGTTTAATATTGCTCCAAATGAAATAACAAACAAAAAAATCATATCATGTGAACACGACTGTTTATTTCACGTGTCAAAAGCGTTTAGCTTCCAACTAAAAATTCTTACACATTAAAATTTAAAATGAATTAACAACTCTTGGAATCACATCAATCAGCGAAAGTAACTCCCATCTATAATTAACCCGAAAAGTACAACTCCCCAGATGACACAAAAACTGGATGTTTTGTACCCCAGGGATTCAGGTTAAGGTTCTCAACATTTGTAACACTGGGCCACATACAACATATTTGTAGATTTATTTTTTGCTATGACCATAAATGTGCAAAATCAATACACTATACAAATAATTATTGCATTGCAAGTACGTCCAAAGTTGACATTCTACGATGTATGTCATTTGATATTATTTCAATTGTGCCCAGAATGGACTTCATTTTTAATGTAAAACAACTTTCGGTTGTGAAGTCTTTCATAGCGTTAAATTATTTCCTTATAGCCTTTATGTCCTCTATCAAGCTCCAAAGTACATTCATACCAAATTTGATATAAATCTGTTCAGTGTTGGCGTAAAACGGCGACAGACTTACTCTTGCATTTATAATGTAAACTAGTAACCTGCCCTCGCTTTGTTTCGGGTAAATTATACGTGAAAACCTTCGTCTTAAATATCTCTATATATAAAAAAACAGCATAAAAATCCGTTGTGTAGTTTTATAGGTTTAGGCATACATAGAGACAGAGACGCGGGAAGCGTCTTTACTTTATACTATGTATTGATAAGACATGCGCTACCGCTATTAACAAGTTTGAGAATCACATTACACATAATGAAATTAAACTTCACTCGCTTGTATCTGTCGTCGGCGATCCGTCTCCAGGATGCAAGGGATCGAGGACGCGACTAAATTGTTATTAATTTTCGTTAACGCGAAGTGGATTGATGAAAGACGCGGCGACGCTAAACGAGGCCCGTCCTCACGTGTGCGAGGATTAATTTGATATATCTCTTACATAAGCGTTTTGGTTGTTTGTATTCAATTAAACGAAATAATGTAACGATAAAGATAGTAGGTATGCAGAGCTTAAACCCTTTTTAAATTATTTCAGTTACGCCTTTAACTTATATAAGCTGGCGTACTTACGTTATATTCATTACTTAAATGTAGCTACACTAAATAACTGGTGGTATATAGTGTAGGTAATAGAAATAGAGCATACGGTGATATATAATTTTAGTACTGAGTTCCCAAATTCGACATAAGTTACATAATACGTTATATTTTAACAAAAGACTAGACATTTATGTTTCCTAGCAAAATAGGAATCAGAAATACGGATTTGGTATTCCTAAAATAGGCTATCCTATTATATAACCTTATGGGTATTCAATTGCGCTTATTTAATTCCATTTCACTAAAATTCAATACTCCATTGTGTAGTCTTATAAATCATTTAATTTCAACTACGAGTATCTCCCAAATGTGAACCTTTTAATTTCCATAAGCCTTTGTAAACGCCAGTTCTATTTATTATTTTCAGTATCGCCGCCATTAATCATCGGCAAACAAAAACAAAGAGCCAACACGTGCCGATGGAAGTCCTGATAACATTGTCCAACGTTCATAACTGCGTGAATCCCTAGGAATGTAGTTAAGCTTTACGGGGCCCTGACTTACTAGGAGTGCTTCACTGAGCACAGATTTAATTAATTTAGATTTTTTTTTTCGGGTGTACTTAGCTGTTAGCCTCTGACGGCTTCTACAACTTCACCGGACTGGCGGGGGAGCGGAATGCTCACACCCCTAGTCAATTTAGATGCGACAATTGTAAATCTATAGTTTACTCTCGCAATTTGCCGATATATCATAAACAAAGCATCCTAGATTCAGTTTACTAGGTAAGACCTGATAATTTGACAAATTAAAGAAGCCTTGATTGTGTGCTAACTTTTTAATACATCAGCCGATAGTCTATAAATTTGTGAGCATCGCAATCAATTATTATAATTAGGGCCTTATCACATTAATGCGATTCTCACAGCACATACATCAATCAGGGTCATACATTTCTATTTTATCCATTTCATGGAAGCTAGAATCATTTTTCAGCTCGGAAACACTAAAGCGTCCTTGTGGGATATCCCCCAAATTTCATATTGTTATGACGTTAACATTCCGCGTATGATGCCTGCCGTGACATGAATCCATAAACAATGCTCACTCTTTACGCATCTATTATTAAGTTTTTACTCTGTGGCGACTCGGAGAGCCGGTTACACCACCAATAGAATACTGCTCAAATGAATCCATGATTACGTACACAATGGGTGATTTAAATTGATTAACTACATTTTGTTGTCGATAGTTATGTAAATTAGACCAAGCAACTGTTTCTGGTTAAGATTTCGTATCACAATGCTTTATCAATGACAATTCCATACCTCATACCTACCACCAGGTCTGCGTAAGGAATTTAATTGCATCAAGATGAACAAAAGGTTTTATTTTTATCAACATAGAAATGTTGTTTATGAGCTTCTAAATCAAGCTCAACCTAATCAACTTACTAGATGCATTATTTTTGAATTATTTATAAATATTTAGGACATTTCCACACACGGTCATCTGACCCCAAACTAAGCAGACCTTGTACTATGGGCGTCAGGGACAGATATACATACAAAGATATTTATAAATAAATACTTAAATACACCCACACACACGGAACTAACACCGAAGTTCATCACACAAATATTTCTCCTGAGTGGGAATCGAACCCCCGACTCTTAGAACCGCCACCTAGAGTCACTAAGCGCTATTCCACCGGGCCAGTCAAAGCTAATGCTAGTTAACAAACCAATTAAGTAAGACGAACCCAAAAATGAGTCTTATCCACCGACAATAAGGCTCTTCGGTGTATGTTGTAGCAATTTGTACCGTTTAAGTAGGTCAAATTAGCAGATAAAATTCGGATATTGAAACATGTGTATCACGCTCAAACTATAAAAATGAATGTCCCTACGTTATTTATTGTGACGTGACCCTTACGAACCCTTTTTATTGAAAACCATATTATTTTTTATTGCGGTTTTATTGCATATTTTAATGAAAAGCACCCGCTAAGTTGCCAAAACTTTAACGAGTTGCTGCAAGGAGGACTCAAAAATCAAATTATCTAACACGCGATATCTTAAAGCAGCATTATCTTAGTTGAAAAAGTCCAGATAAAAAATGGTTGTGAGGATCCCGGGACCCACTATTATCTCTGAACACCGAAGTCATTTTAGCTATAATAAGATAACATTAAGGGAAGACGAAGACAGCGGTATTCAAACTGTACAGACCACAACCAATACACATACACGATACATAGTGTACGATAAATTAACGCACATATGTAATTTATGAAATCATATTATTCTCATGTAGTACAAGCACAGTATATAAAATCCTTATTTTTACATAACAAAAACCTTAACTTTGCACATAGCGTTTTTACTTAAGGAATGAATAGTTAAATTACCGATTTTGCTTTCCTAAAGAAGGAATAAAATTATTTCGGACTAGCTGTGCCCGCAACTTCGTCTGCGTGAAATAGTAACTTTCGCCAGCATTTTGATTTTAGGAAGCATTTTTTAAAGTAATTACAGGTAAAATAAATAAAGCCACATAAATTATAAAAACTATAAGAAAAGCAAATATAATTAAACTTAGAAATGATTAGATTAATATCCAGGAAAGAGCCTAAAATTGTTTACTGATACACAACATACTACATTTTTCATTACAAATCGGCCAACGATAAAAAAGAGGATTCACTCGCCCAATATTTTATTGTCCAAGCAATGCTATAGCCAGATGAGGAGAGTGGTAGCTAGAACTCACAAAATATTTTTCACATTTTAAAACTATAAAACCACGTTAAAAAATTATTTTATTTGATAGAAACAGGTTTCAATGGTTGCAAACAGCATACTGTACCTATGTAGTTAGTACACAAAACTGATGTTTGATATCAGGATGACTTCAAAAGGT
This sequence comes from Maruca vitrata, assembly GCA_039566165.1. Classification (NCBI taxonomy): domain Eukaryota; kingdom Metazoa; phylum Arthropoda; class Insecta; order Lepidoptera; family Crambidae; genus Maruca; species Maruca vitrata. The sequence continues at coordinate 5,251,191 of CM076925.1, forward strand.
AAAAAATACAAACTACCGATCCACTGCCTTAAAGTATCTATAAAGGATGTGTGTCGCCATGTGACGAATTATATTAGTATTTGCTTTGCTACTTTGTTTCTCGTAGATTGTATTGTACTCGTAATGAAACAATGAGATAATAACATTAAAACGCAAGTTTAATAAAATTGAACTTATTAATTATTTTTGGTATTTGAAGCAATATTGAGAAGTAATAAAGCACAGTGACATCTCTTGAACTAACAAAGAACTAAACACTCATGTCATATCAAATTTGACAATATTTGACATGATTTGTCAGCTAAAAACGTGATAGTTGGGGAGCCCAACGGGGGTTTTGCAGTCTTGATGTTTGAGTCAGACACAGACTCTGTCTTGTAAGATTTTTAAATTGAACTTTATAATATCCAAAATTTTTACGTGAATGTTTATAAATTCCCCTTTGTATGCTTAGAATATCGATATCCTTCTATTTGAACATGCAGATAATACCGAACAGCCTATCAATTGAAAAAACACAAACCAGCCATGCAAGCCAGCAAGCAAATATAGGACAACTGACCACCTCCATACCGAAAACCAGGTAAAAGAGAAATTTAGCGAATGTAATAAACTTCTGTACCTGGTCTCCGTGGATATTTCAAAAGTCTTTGACGGTATTACTCACATCAACCCAATTAGCTTTCTCTTCTTCAGCAAAACGTCGAACCCACATACATAAAAATTCTACAAATCATTTACCAACAAAGCACAGCCGATATCAAACTGCACACTGAACGCCTGACATTCAAAATACAAAAAAGAGTTAAACAGGGTGACTCCCTATCACCAAAGCTTTTCAGTAACGCTCCAAGAAGTCTTCAGATCACTATAATATTCTTAGGCAACAAAAGGAATAAGTGTAGGGGATAGATGACTAATAAACTTTCGCTTTGCAGATGACATTTTCCTCATCGCAAATAAGTATACCTGGACAGGACTCGAGTTGATGCTCGAACAACTGAGCGCAGAAAGCTTTGAGGTTAGACTGACGATGAATAGATCCAAAACAAAGGTCGTAACCAACAGCACCAACGATAGAATAGCAGTCAACAGGCAGGTAAAGCAATATATAGAGGAGTATAAACTTGGGCTAGGCTAGGCAGCCTCCTTCGAAAACAGGCAGGACAAATAAATACTCCGTAGAGCAGACAACGCCTGGAAAAGCTTCTGGTCTATGAATGGGTATATGAAGGGTGACCTTCTTATATCACTGAACCACAAACTCATCGACATTTTCATACTGCCTATCCTAACATATGGGGCAGAATCATGACCAATCACTGAAAATCAGAAGTTTAAACTCAAGGTTTTTAAAGAGCTATGGAGTGGAGTATCATAGGTATTAGGTTAAAAGATAAAATAAATTTTAACACCATCCACTCCCGTACTGTTGTTGTTTTTAGTCAAAACTGAAGTGGCAATGGGCGCGGAATGTCTGCAGGATAAAGAACAATAGATGGACCAGAATCGTTACACATCGCGTGCCTGAAGACGATTTTCGCCGAAGAGAAAGACCCAAGAAAAGGTGGTATGACGATCTTGTCCATGTATCAAAGAACTGGCAAGTCCTAGCATTGGACAGAGAGCAGTAGATGAGTTTGAAGAATCCTTTGCCCAGCAGTGAGATGATACAGGTTAAGAAAAAAAATGACAGATTATTATACAGCAGGACTTTGATATCAACTTGAACCTCCTGCATAAAAATAAAAATGTAATGCGCTGAAGTACCTCAAGATTATGTGGTTTTACACAAACACAAAGATTAATTATAACTTTCTGGTCCAAATCGTTACAATGACACTTTTTAGGGATTATTTAACATGCACTTTGAATGACTGACACGGTCAATTATCTTTTTTCTTTCAACAGCTTGTTACCAGGTGTTAATCGCTGTCCCCCCACTTATAAAGAAAGCGTAATAAACTTTTTTCTTATTTAGCGTAATCTTTCTATTCCGATTCCATGTCGTTCGAGTAACTGCAAATCTAGCTATTTACCTCCCCCACTATGCATTTTGCTCAATAAAGTAGTCCGTATAGTCCTAGTCAGAAGGTTTATTTTGGTCAATATATTTTTACCATTGTTGTACGTGATCTAATAAAGTTAGATTTTTAACTATCCTACAGGAATTTCTGTGACTAAAAGTATTTAAGATCTTGACCGGGGATGTATGGTACCACCATGCAAAAATTTCCTTTAAATCGGTGTAATAGTTTCAGAGATCAGTCATTTATTTAGGTTTTTTGAATATCCCACGGGAACCAGTTAACTGTCAGTGATTTCAAGTATCCTATGCATTTTTCCGGAATTTAAAATACCTTCGTGTAAATTTTCATTTAAATTGGTTCAGCCGTTTAGGAGGTCAGTCGAAACAAACAAACAAACAGACAGAGATACAATTTTTTTTCTAAGTATGGGGTTGTGTTCTACTACTCTCAAAACATATCCCTGACTGGTTTTTTTGCGTTTCTAAGAAAAGTACAAGAATTTTTGCCTCTACGTTTTTATTATAGTATAGATATTGAAAAGGTCATGTATATAGCCCGACCGATTTATGTTTTAATTCTAATCTTGCAAAAGAAAATTTAAAATTGTGATAAATGAATCCTTTAACACGTTGACTGCCACGGAACTCCGCGCGGAGTGCTAACAATGCATTTCCTATCGTGTCTCGTTAGTAACCGTCTAAGAACTAACTAATTGGCGAGCATTTGGGGAGGCCTATGTCCAGCAGTGGACGAAAGTGGGCTGATGATGATGATGATGAGACGGTAACTAACGTATCGACCGTGATTTCAAACAACTAACCCCGAACCTGGCCAAAGTTTGAGGGCCGTCCCCCCCTCAGCGCGTCAGGCCTGCCCCGCGCCTCTCAACGAACAGGTATCGTTTTTTCCTTTTCGTTTTTGCGCGCGCGCACGTGTGCGAGCCGCCCCTTAATTACCGACGCATACCATAAACAGATCTTTACGCTCCCTTAAATAAATCTTCGGGAACATCGCTTTTTTTTGTTTTGTTAGGCTCGTAATTTCGGAGCACGGTTTTCGGTTTACCAAGCACCGAATGATCGATGATGACTCTTTGTTTTTACAGGTTCATCGGTAAATCTTTGTTGTTGTAGAGTTTTAGGGCTTACGGCTTGTTTGTGTAACGATCGGCGGTGATCGGAAACGTTGAATAGGTAATCTGATTTATGACGTTTATAAATTTAATGCAGTGTAGTCATGTATTTAGTCTACGCTTTTTTTTACAAATGGTAAAATCAATGGATCAGCTTTTTCCAATGAACTAAATTTATGACAAATAGATATTATACAGTGCATGAAACTATGCTACGTTATGCCGTACTTTAAAGCAGAGCGGTTGCGTTTTCGAAATACAATATTTATTTATTTATTTATTTATTATTAAAAAAACAACAATTTTGACTTATAAACTAAATTATGTAGATGGAAGATGTAATTACATAGTAACGTACAACTGAATATTTCACTATTTACTGATGTTACTTTTGCTAAACCAATGCCTATGATTAAAAAATACTTATTCAATGTCCCTCCCTAGACGGCTGCCATTCTGCAATAGCAATTATAGGCCCTTCATCACCAGAGGCGCCATGTTTTTATCCCAACCGAGACACTTTCAATAAATTTAGATGTAATTGCTATCATTAGCGCACATAACGCTGGATGGATGTTCCAGAGACCGCAATACCACAATACTCATGTTACTGAAATACTTAATACATATAAAACGTGTCGGTGAAATCCAATTTAAGAAGTAAGGATACGACAAGAAACATTTCGTAGTACATAATATCTGCGTACTTCAAAATGACGAAATAAGACTTTAGCTCTACGACTATAGTACATTTTAATATATTCCGATACTTATAGCCTTTTGTTTTGTTAAACATTTCATTGCTTGAAGCATTTTTTACTTGAAGTCTCCTAAGTTTTATTTAAATATGTAATTTACAGGTAGATACGAGGCATTGCAACCAATTTTATTTGCCCATATATTCTAATTAAATACATGTATACTTACGTGTAATTATCACACAACATTACAATATTACACTGATCTGATTCCTACTAAGTTACTTAGTTTTGTGCCACGTTAACTAAAAATAAACATACGGAACACTTACACCCATCACGTATATATTTTCTTACGAATCCTGTTTTAGCGAAGGAAAACTTTAGTTCAACATTATGTTCTGTCACCCCGGGCAGGGTACCCCAAACTCGTGGCAAAAGACAGGATATATAATTAAGCATCGCTTTCTTTTTTAATACATAATATTACATGCTTCTTAAACAGTCAACTCTTTAAGAAATACCACATAAAACATATCCAAATTTACTGCCCATAATTGTATTGAAGATAACCACGCAAGTAATTTAAAGCATATTACCTTTTTACCTGGGACTAAAGCTAACCACAAACTCGTTTATCCCGAAATTAACACATCAGTTAAGGGTTGTAGGCGATTTGGTAAGATTAACCCTTTTGTTGAGTCGCTCAGACATTTTTCCTAACGATCCCTAACCGACAATCAATCGGTTAACATGCGGTAACTATTAAACTAATTAACTACCCGACTAACTATACCCTAACAAAAAAATCTAAAAATAACTTTGAATGAAGAAAAATACGTATTCCTTTCTTTACTGAGGTACAGTCATTTTGGAAATAATATTTAAGCAGATAATTTAGGTGTATTTTATAAAATTACGAGTAGGTACTAAACTGCATCATTATACCTGATGAGTAATCTATCTAGAAAATATGAAATAAGTTTCTTACCTTTAAATCAACCACATTAAATACATACATACTATCCCTAAATAATGTATTTTGCCACTCGTCCTTAGATGGTATAATAAACTTTTTTGTCACATCTTGGTATATATTTGAGTTTATTTTCTCTTACTTCTAATGGGTACTCTCCCTTATTACTCACTTGACGTAATACGACAACGGCATGCATTTATAAATTCCTGGTAATGATGACGAAGATCTGACAAAATACCCTTAATGACGGTGAAATTATTAATTTTGAGACCAACACTTCAATTTGAAAGTGGAAGACCGAAAGCCGTCACAATTAGCAATTTTCTTGTTATTTCCTTGCATTAAGTGTTCCACCTCACAAATTGCTGTCGAGCGTGCTCCTCATGAGATTTTAATACACGAAAGAGTTGAGATCCTCGAATATAACACCTTTTTGCGCTAATTCAACTCCGGAACTGCTAATCATCGATGATTGGCATCGTTCGCGTTGATTTGCCCTAATGATGGTAAATTACCCGCGTTCTTGGGGTGAAAAAGGACAGTTGTATAATACAGGCGACGACAGTGGGTTAGGATTTTCTTTTGTTTTTGTTGTTAGAACATTATTCGTAATCGTTACATTAAATTAAATTGAAATACGTATTTCGACAGATAGACCGCGAGATGCTACATAAATCATTTATTATAGATGTAAAGGCCTGTATATATTTCGACCAAATTTTTTTTCAAAGCTTTTGCTTAAATTGCTATGCACACTGCTTAAAAAAAAAAACAAAATCCACCAAAACAAAGGTTGTGTAACAATACCTATTGTTAAAAATTTCTTTTAATTACAGAGGATCCCTAACGAGTCCCCATGTAAGTTTTTTTTTTACAAAATATGCTGTGACCATAAACAATACAAAAATGTCTTCCAATAAATAGGGCAAACAGTAAACAGACCTGATTTTATTTATTATTTCAACTGCGCTTTGGTTTGCTGCACCTAACTGCACTGTGGTCCAGCCCGTGCGGTCTACACAATTACGTCAGAGGACCGCTTTATACGGAATCTTAGTTATTGCCGTTCATTAATTTTACTACTTATTCAACTTTACTAAGCTTGGCCGGAAATTATGTCGACGCTATGTTTCGGTTCAAGCTCTTAGATTTATTGAGAGAACGTAAGCATTCTTACCGCCCACATTAAACTGTGTGGTTTATATTTTATTTGACTGTTAAATTAGTCAAACTACAAATTACTTATCTTTCTCATTTTTGTAATTTTAAGTGCTTACTGTGCTAGATGCTATAGAAATTGTTGTAGATACCTACCTTTTTTATAATCTAAATTTGTGCTAACCTATTTTATTTATTGTTCTTTTTTAATCCTTTAAGTATTTGACATTCCATTTATCTATATCTATACTAATATTATAAAGAGGAAAGATTTGTATTTTTGTATGTTTGTAATGAATAAACTCAAAAACTACTGGACCGATTGCAATAATTTTTTCACCATTAGAAAGCTGCATTATTCAGAAGTAACATAGGCTATATAATATTTAAAAAAAATTAGGGATCCTTAATAAAACTCCAATAATGTAACCCAAGGTGTAAAAAATTTACCTGAAAAATTCCTTACGTCGCGTACGCTGCGAAAACTATTGATGATAGAACAAAATCATTTACTACGACTTTGTAGAACTTATCATTATCTATAAAAAGTGTCGCGACAGCATATGTCTAAATATTATAGTTATGTCACAGTAAGCGGTTTTTTATTCGAAAAATTTAATTTATATTCCGCCACATGAAAAGGCTCTTTATTTGTACCTTGGTATTAATCCTTATCAAAATAAATTACTTTATATGCAAGACGGCTTCAATACCTATTTATGACTTTTTGAATTATTCAATTCGGACATTTCATTCGGAAGATATCACGAGTTTAAAAATGCAAGTATTAGAAAAAAGTCGCGTGGTTGCCGCCACCGCGCTCAGTTAGCCAGCATGCGATGTAGGCTCCATGTAAGCATCACTGGGGTACGGGTGTTGGAAAGCTACACTATCCCTGAGTGTCATAGGCTTTTTTAGGGTTCCGTAGCCAAAATGGCAAAAACGGAACCCTTATAGTTTCGTCATGTCCGTCTGTCCGTCTGTCCGTCTGTCCGTCTGTCCGTCTGTCACAGCCGATTTACTCGGAAACTATAAGTACTACAGTGATGAAATTTGATGGGAATATGTGTTGTATGAACCGCTACAAAAAATATGACACTAAATAGTAAAAAGAATTGGGGGTGGGGCCCCCATACATGTAACTGAGGGATGAAATTTTTTTTTTCGATGTACATACCCGTGTGGGGTATCAATGGAAAGGTCTTTTAAAATGATATAAAGTTTTCTAAAAAACATTTTTCTTAAAGTGAACGGTTTTTGAGATATCAGCTCTCAAAGTCGTAAAAAGTATGTCCCCCCCCCTCTATTTTTATAACTACGGGGTATAAAATTCTAAAAAAAATAGAGGTGATGCATGCTAATTAACTCTTTCAACGATTTTTGGTTTGATCAAAGTATCTCTTATAGTTTTTGAGATAGGTTGATTTTTATTATATTTGCTGCTACGGAACCCTTTGTGCGCGAGCCCGACTCGCACTTGGCCGGTTTTTTTAGATAAAAATAGGTTTCTCTTACGGGGTTAAAATATATTACATAGAGATAGAGATATCCCCGAAGCGAAGCGAGGGCGGGTCGCTAGTATTTCATATATTCAAAAATACTTTGTCTTAACTTCAGTCCTTTTTTCAACCTCTGCCAATAAACTCATTATATTCCTTTATGCTTGTTTATTTCCAATAGAAATCAACCTCATATTTCTCATAATCAAAAGTGAACCTACTTACGAGTATATAACAAATTGAGTACATTATTTAGACCTACACAATTACAAATACAAAAATTAATAAGGTAAATGTGAAAAAAAATTACAGTAGATAGACCAAAAATTCATGAGTATTTATTAGAACAAGTAAAAGATTTTTTTTTACTTTACTCGCTCAATAAAAATATATTAATCGTTAAACAAACCAACGTCCGGTCGAGAATAAAGTCTCCATGTCACCACTATATTAACCCTTCGCCCGGCTAATGCGTTGTCCCTGCGCGGGGACGTTTTAGGGTTTTATCACGACCCTAAATAATAGTGATAAAGTGGCAAATAAAAAAGATTCACAGAGATAAATGCAGCGTGATACGATACAGCAGGGCTGGCCATCTGCGTTCGGAAGTTTAAGTTTATTAGAATCATAAGGTACTAGGAATTATAAGGGGTTCTTAGGGGGGGCGTGAAACGGCATTTCTGCAGGCCTCCAGTTTGAGGGCGACAAACCCAACAGGTTCTATTGTGCCTGTCGACCTGATATGTGGGCAGACCTCACGGTCGCTTACCGTCTTGTGGAGTGAGATGATCATGGACGTCTGAATATAAAAAAAAAATATACAACCTTCCATGATAATTCGTGTAAATATGTACTATCGGCAACGCTGGCGGTCGACCACCTATAAGGTGAAAATCGCTTGGCAATTTCGCGTCTGTCAGAGCAAGCCCCGCCCAATTGTGGTCAAGGAACTGGCGATTATTTTTTGGTAGATATTTGAGGCATGCTGAAAACTTGTCCTGTACCTCTCCTATTATATCCCAACACAAACCCGCAGACCTGGCTGAGTACCGGGGCTAAACCAAACCCCCAATTTTTTTTATTTAAAAATATATTTTATAGTCCAAAAAATATAATTTGTCAGTTCACCTGACAGGTAGAAGTTCCATCGAAATAATTTGTCTTAGTGAGTCTTATTTTTTAGTTATAAATAAAAATATGAAAAATATTTTTGGGGGTTTGCTTTAGCCCCGCTACTCACCAGCCAGGTCTGCAGTTTCGTACTGGGATATAATAGGAGTGGTACAGGATAAGTTTTCAGCTTGCCTCAAATACCTACCAAAAAATTCTTGCTAGCCCTCCTACTATTGGAACGATTTTGCTTGGATTATGACAGATTTTCTTTAAGTGCTCTTCTATTGGCCAGTGGGCGGGGCTAATGGCGTTTAAAGAAATCTGTTTGAAAAGTGTACTACCGCCAAAATTTCTGGTTGTACTATCCGCAACGCTGGCGGTCGACCACCTATAAGGTGAAAATCGCTTGGCGCTTACGCGTCTGTCAGAGCGGGGCGGGGCTTACTCTGACAGACGCGAAATTGCCAAAACGTAAATTGTGGTCAAGGAGCTGGCAATAATTTTTTGGTAGATATTTGAGGCATACTGAAAACTTGTCCTGTACCTCTCCTATTATATCCCAACACAAACCCGCAGAAATGGCTGAGTACCGGGGCTAAACCAAACCCCCAATTTTTATTATTTAAAAATATATTTTATAATCCAAAAAAATATAATTTGTCAGTTCACCTGACAGGTAGAAGTTCCATCGAAATAATTTGTCTTAGTGAGTCTTATTTTTTAGTTATAAATAAAAAGATGAAAAATATTTTTGGGGGTTTGCTTTAGCCCCGCTACTCACCAGCCAGGTCTGCAGTTTCGTGCTGGGATGTAATAGGAGAGGTACAGGATAAGTTTTCAGCTTGCCTCAAATACCTACCAAAAAATTCTTGCTAGCTCTCCTACTATTGGAACGTTTTTGCTTGGATTTTGACAGATTTTCTTCAAGTGCTCTTCTATTGGCCAGTGGGCGGGGCTAATGGCGTTTAAAGAAATCTGTTTGAAAAGTGTACTACCGCCAAATACTCCGATAGTACTAAAGGTATACATATACAATAATGTCGACCCCGATGTAAATCTTTAAAACTACGCAACAAATTTCTCCGGTGTATTTTCAATAGATTTTTTTTTGACAACGTTTATCAATAGATGGATTCCAGAGGAACGCTTACTTACATGTGACCTATAATAAACAAAAAGAGATTCACATACTTGGAGAGTCAATTCTAAGGAAGAAGCAGCCCTGAACGGGGATGTATTTTATCTCATTTGATAATAAAATATCGCTTAGCACCACTATAAAAACCGGCATCTTATCTTGCATCGAGGGCGGCCTCCCCGACCCTTGGCTATCAAATCGCGATTATTCCGTGTCGGTATTTAAATAGCCATTTTGGAGATAAACCACTTGTTTGCCGTAGATTCGGATATATAAATTACCTATCTTGTTATTCTCACAAGACGTTAAAATACTACCTATGCAATCGATAAACTACAGCAATTTTTAATTGGATAGTAATAATAATAATAATAATAAAACGCATTTATTGACCACAAACAAAAGAACAACAACAAAAAGAAAAAAAAATAACACAATAGAACACAACATAAATTAGTGGTCAACTAGGTCCCAGCCTCAGCATATGCCACAACGACAGGAAGCCGCTGGGGCGCTGATATATATATATATATATATAGTATATATAGTATTGCCTTTAAACTATAATATTTGTCTTGACACTACAAATTACATCATATCTGCAAAGAACAAATATGATGTTTTCAATTGTATATTAGGATAAAGCGGTAAATTAATTAAAATGAGAAATTGAAATAAAAAAGGAAAACTAAGTCGAATTAATTTCTCCGCGTCGTTCGTTTCATTCTGTGCCATAAAAGTGAAATATGGCACATAAAAATTAAGCATCATTGGAGCACCTACTCAACGAGTATCAGTTTCATTACTTTTAAGCCATATCAAGTTTAAAATATCATTAAAAGAACTCCATATACGGGTGTTTTTTAAATGTAGCTCTAGAATAATATCTTATTTCAATTTTTTGCTAGAAATCAACTTAATGTCGTAATGATATTAAAAGTTGGTAATTCCTTTACACTTTACGAATAAACAGTAGCAAATACCTTTTAATGATATTAACGAAAATTACGAATAAACAGTAGCAAATACCTTTTAATGATATTTTAAAACTTGATATGGCTTAAAAGTAATGAAACTGATACTCGTTGAGTAGGTGCTCCAATGATGCTTAATTTTTATGTGCCATATTTCACTTTTATGGCACAGAATGAAACGAACGACGCGGAGAAATTAATTCGACTTAGTTTTCCTTTTTTATTTCAATTTCTCATTTTAATTAATTTACCGCTTAATCCTAATATACAATTGAAAACATCATATTTGTACTCTGTAGATATGATGTAATTTGCAATACCTTAACTAATTTAACTTACTTCCTACCAATCATTCACGAGCGAACTGATACCATAATTTATAATTAAATATACGAAACAAAAACAGACAACTGTTGGCATTGAATAAAATTGCGTAATTTGTAAATTGAGTTGAATGCTGTCGAGTAGCGAGTCAGTTATACCTATCTATCACAAATGTAGTATATACCTATGCCTATTTTGGTCATATTGATACCTTTCTTTCTTCAACAAGCCAAAACGGCCATAAAAGACTCACGTAGTTAAATCACAGAATACGTTATTTGCTACCGCTGAACTTAGCCAACGGCTAACTGTCGTCGGGCGCGAGACACCACTTCATTTCCCCGGCCATCATTAGAGCCAAGAAACGAGCGGAATAAGTAACAAGTCTGTAGGCTCTGTTAATTATAGCTGAATTAGGCTTAGGGCCAGTAATTAACCGAGTTGCCTCGGGTACGGCCATTAGCGACGAACAGCAATAAATAAATTGTTAAGTGCAATGGACGGGTGATTCAAGCAATTTGTGGGAGTTCTCATGTGTTGGTGCAGTTGGTTCAGTAGTAGCGATTTGTTGTATGTATTTTCACACGTAGTTCTTATCAACTAATTTAGAATCAGGAAATCATAATCAGAATCATAGTGAAACGCAAGTTTCGACATCAAGCACATGTTATGTGCAGGTTCTATTGGTCAAAGTTTAACTACCATTATCTAACGGTAGTGTTAGTTGCGAGGTTAAACAACGTTATCATATTTTAAGATATCTGTATCAAATAAACAATTATTCTATTCTAATTCTAATATTCATCAAGCGATTTGATCTATGTACCGATTGACATAAAATAAACACTAAGTTTTAAGTGGCTTTCTTAGTAAACGCACAGACAAACAGATAACAATTTTAATTAAATAAATAAATATTTTTTTATATATCATCTATGTACAGATAGCGATACATTACATTTGTATTATATTTTAATCCTTTAACCAGTCCACTATTTTCAAAATTTCATTGCTTTTGGACCTTATCTTGAGGAATAAGATTAAAATTATGGTGGAAATACGGTCGCCACTACCATGCAAAGGGTTAAGCTGTCATTGACTTTCCCCGCCAACGCTGCTGACTCGAATCGCGCGACAACTCGTCGCCCGCTCGTGTCTCGCGACTGCGCGCGCGCAGCGGCTAATAGATGTCGCGCGCCGGCCGTTAGCCCGCGCCGGTTTAGCGTGCGCCGGCGGCCCCGTATCTGTGTCATACACACATTAATTACGGTGCGACCAGCACTGGAGGCGCTGACTAATTCCTTCTACTCTCCGTTTAAAGAGACAAATGAACGCGTACCTATTCAAAGCACAATGCCGACAGATTAGTTAGTAGAGTTACAGTAACATACCCACACATTAAGATATCCAACATGCGGCACTTTAAAGATACTTGAGCTAGATACTTGATCTCGAATGGTCTACCATAGCTCATTCGTGATCAAGTATCTAGCTTATTCTTGAAACATGTATGTGTTCACGTTACATCTAAATAATCAATCAGCACAAAATCTGCAAACCTATGTAGAATTAGTTCCTAAATATTCTAAAATACCTCTATAGAACTTTCGTAAAGCTCTAAACCATTCATATATTTTCTATTACAACATTTATCGTTTGGATCTACATTATCTAAGGAAAATGTATTAGTATCCTGATGAATCGATCCAACGCATCAATTAAGTTATGATCCAATTTCTAATTCAAAACACCATGGCGTGTATGGATGTAATAAATAGAACAAGTTATTATTCTGTTAGTGCGCACAAAAAGAGAAAAAGGTTGAAATCTTATTAGAATTTGGTTCAAAAAGCGCGTCGGATCCTTTAATTAAAATTTCTAAGCCATAACGATATTTTTTGGAATCCTTTTTACTGTTGAGGTTCATTTATACATACCGATGGACTACGGGTGTAATTTATTATAACTTGTAATCTAAATGGAAAACATGTTGAAACAACTTCACTTACAGTTGTGTAGCTGTCATAATCTTTGCAAAATCCATTAAGTTCTATAGCTTTCGATATGTTCTAGATAGGCGTAAAATATAAAGGTAAATCCGATTGCGATCCAAGTCAGTTTCTCAATGGCGCATTCAAAATGGACACAACTGGTGTCTATTTTTACATATATTTATTGACTTAATTGTTTATTCTTCCTATAGGTATCGTTTAATAATGAAATCATAACCACAGAAAAATGAATAAAAGTTATAAGTTTATTCGGAACATGATTTCTGAAACGTCCTTATTCTCACGTTTAAGGCATAAAATTATGCAGATTGTATAATTTCCAATCTCGTCAAGTGTAAAAGCACTCCAGCTTCCAAAATATCAAAACCACTTAAGCCCGAGTTATTCAAAAGAGACGAAAACTTTTCCCAAAATAAAGTAAGAGTTTAACGAGAGGCTCCACAAATGAGAGGGTGATTATCACCTCCCTCCCTCCCAGCACTAATGGCCGACAACTCATTAGGATAGGCCGGCGGAGGCTTGCTTTAATGACAAAAAACATTTAATAGAAGGACCTCTCTGAGTACCTGCGAGGTATTTATCCGCATCCTGTATGGAGAGTTAACATCTAGGATGGACATACACAAGATTTTTTTACTAGCCATTTATATTGTCCATATAAAGATATCTTAAATTCCATTCAAATGGGAAGCTTAGACGTGTTTGTTTTTATTTCAGTTAGAAAATGCCTGTCTAAGTCTGTAATGTTACTATTGCAAATACGAGTATACTTTGGTAAAGTTATTACACCATAGAAAATCTTTGTTAATATACCATTACCTATAGTAATATAATGCGTCATGTCATGATGAGATCACCATCATTATCATCAGGCCATCTTCTATTCTTCTTATATGATAGATCGTATAGTCTAACTCCTACTGCACGATATAAAAAATGTACGGTGGCTAATCTCAGCCATTGCCTATTATATAATTTTTTATTTTGATTCCAACATAATTACTAACTATGTACAGTATTGTACAGGACAATGAAAAAGACTGTTTAATGTTGATTACGTACGTTCTGGTGTGTACTTATAGGGGTAAAGTCATAAAAATATACAAAACTTCTTGTTCAACATAGGTATATTATTTAACAACCGTCAAAAGGAAAAGGCACGTAAGGCTTACATAAAAATCTGGTTACAATAATGAACCTTTTACAAATAACATTTATCTTCTTATAAAATATTATATTCTAATAGGAGCTTACAAAATATTATTTATTATTTAATCACATCTCACTTTACAAATGCAAAATCACCTGATCCTTTTTTTTTTCTCAATTCGAAATGAGTTTACCTGCGATTCGGTTAATTGTTCAGCAACCCCCGAAATTATCCACCCTACGTTCTCGCCCCCTCGACAACTTAACGTATTCCACGCTCCAAATATAAGTCATGACAAAGTAACCTTTAAGTTAAGGCCATAGAGTGTATAATGTTTGAGGGTTATATCTGTAACCGAACACTTGTCCTTGTGTAAAATATACAGTTTAGGTGATGCAACAAGTGTACAAGGCAACAAAAGGGGCGATTAGGGCTGATTTATACATGGCCTTTTATTTTCCACCCTCAACTTTTATTTGGAGGTTTCGTAACTGAAATTCCCACACTCCGAGATGTGTGGGGGCGGCTGAGATTATTGCGTAACAGTCGACGGCGATTTCTGGATGCTTGTTAATTAAGTAACTCGTTTTGAATATTAATTAGCGGTATAATTTATTGCACTGTTCTAGTGCTAATTAAAATTAACAAGGTTAGCTAAAGCAATCATTACATTAGACTTAGAGTTAGACTAGTAATATAAAACTTATTTTATATTGTTGATAACCTTAAACTTATTAATATTGTTATGTTTTATGGTCTGGGGTAATAAAAAGAAGCAAATTATTATTACAATTTAATTTAATAAATAACAGTATCAAATGTATATCTTAACAAAACAACATTTATGTATTCTAACCTACTGTAACGCTTATCCTTACAAAACGACTTATCTAATAAAACTTACTACTCACATGAAAAAACAAAACATAAAAATTTTTCTAACGTGAAACATAACAAAGACAACCTTCACTATCATTTTCAATCTCGTTTATCACGCACCTGATATTCAATAACTGTGACAAAAAAATCACAGAGCCGTGACCCCACATACCCATGGGAGAACAAGTGTGCTCTCAAACAACGGGGGTTGGGTCGGACCCCAGCCCCGACCCCAAGCGTTCCCACGCACTTGTCACGCCAAGGGCTCATCTTTTTAGATGACGCAAACTTCTTTCACGTATCTATTCTATTGACCATCCTTTGTTGCTGGTTTTTGCATCCCTCCTTCGTGGGAACCTGCTCTCGAGTCTATGATAAACGGTCCTGTAAAAAGCCAATTTATTGAGGTTTGCACTGCGTTTAAATTGGAAAGGCTGTGACAGATTGGAGGTATGACGGTTGGACAGGTAAGAAATGATAGCCCGTTATGCTTAATCATTGATTTTAGATCCTATTCAATCACTTATATGTTATCATTTATCAGTACATTATAGGTACCCTATTGGTATACAGCAATACGGAAAATATATTGTGCTTAATCTAAAAAATCTGCAGAAGTCTTAAAATCCTTGTTTGATTTGCTTTCATTACACTGTAAGTCCATCTTATCAAATTTTAAATGTTCATTATATGGCAATGCCCTTAAACTACTTTACATACTCTTTCCGGGTCAGTCTAATTAGTAAAGACACCCAAGAATTACAAACTTGAAAGGCTATTAAACAAACTACCAATCACACATCTAAGTAATCCTCACAGCTCCTTTTTCCAAACCACCCCGCAATCCTTTGATTGCAGTCATTACCCTAAAATGAAAATTCAGCCCCTAACGATACCTTCTAATAATCCCAAAATGCCTCTAATAGCCATTTAATTATAGCCTTGGTCGAGTTCCACTGACCCCTTTTACACTTGTTTACATCTTCATCCCT
Source organism: Maruca vitrata (assembly GCA_039566165.1). Classification (NCBI taxonomy): domain Eukaryota; kingdom Metazoa; phylum Arthropoda; class Insecta; order Lepidoptera; family Crambidae; genus Maruca; species Maruca vitrata. The sequence goes on from CM076925.1 coordinate 5,267,269, forward strand.
CACCCCGGTGCGGTGAGCCATCAAAATGGAATGTTTAATTCCAATACCCCACGATTTATTATAACAAAGCAGAACGGCAAAGATCCACGCTTGCCATCTGTCGCCGTTCCGAATCTCGCGGCGAAAAAAACTCAATGTGCGAGCAGCCCTGGGAACCTAGGAGCGCAGAGCATTCCCACGACCAACCCCTCAATTTTCAATAACCAAATTAGCCTTTGCGTTACCCTATTTCGGATATGAGGGAGTCGTGAATCTATTCATATCGATAAAAAATATTTCGCCTCTCTGTCGGTCCGGCGCGCGGCGCGTATGTTCATCCCCCTCGAATGCACGTGTTCAATGGTCGTATATTTGATACGCGCGTATGTGTGCGCGCGCCCGGCTCGCGACACCTGCCGGCGCGCGCGCACCCCATTGGCTGAGGAACCACTATCACCGCTACACAGATTTCTTTTAAACTTAATTTTTTTGTAATACTCTCTTCGGACGTATGATGAAAAAATCCTACATGTTTCGACCGGTACGAGCCCGATATTTCGTGCGTAGGTGGCATTTTATGTTTGATAATACTTTTTGTAAACAAAATGCTAATGAACTTGGACGTGAATAACTCAAATGCCAGATTTCGAGATAGGGTGGTATTACACTGTTATTATTTATGCTCATGCTTATGAATGTTCCAGTTCCCATATCGAGCCAGCAATTGCCCTGTAAATCTTCAAAAACAATATGTATGACGAAAAGTATGTTTAGATGACAATTCAGATAAGAGGTCAAGTGGTCAATTCGCGTGACAGGCGCATGCGAAGCACGAGTCAAAGATCAATAACTACAATAAACTGTTCATAACAAGTTTTGACGAGAGTAGAGTACAATGCTGATAAAAAGTATTAATGAAAAAGTTATCACAGTTACACAAACAATGTTGTTGTGAGGTCACGCGCCGGGCGCGCGGTCAGACGGGGTCGGTTCAGGCGCACCCCATCGCTTGACTTAGTGACCCCGGGGTGATAACAATCGCATTGTCCCGTGAAGCCTGGGGTAAGAGTAATGAACATGTGTTGTGTTTACCCACAGCCGGGCGTGTGGACGGCACGTGACCCCTCTTCCCAGGGACTACGATTTAATTGATGCACTTGTTACTATTTTTATACGTTAATCGTGCCGTATGGTTGCGAATCCTGTGCCGGCATACATCTGTACTTTTTAAGCATTTCAGAACTTTGTATACAGAATTGCGACTTTGACTTAGATAACTTACATTCGTGTATCATCTACAATCAAATGCTTAGATCAGTTGGCGCCAAAAGCTTCAATAAGTAACTTACACACCGATACATATTTAAAATTAAAGTAAAAGAATATTACTTACTATGTCTGATAAATTCATAAACAGTCCTATCAATTCTACAACATTGCAAAATTTTCTGATTCAAACTTCAACACCCTTCGTTCTATACTTATACAGAGTAACATAAAATACTTACATCTTATTATTATATGTTCTAAACCTAAATAATTAAACCCTATACCATACATTACAAGTCCTTAACATATACAATCCAAACTGTTTTCTCAACTCTTTAGAATGTTGACAAAACACCAAAGTTATTGTCGCACGCTAAAAGCTTTGGGGTATCGAATAATCTACTCGATACACCCACACACTCACGTAAGGGCTTTTTACATGCGGAGCTTTTGTGCCGGGGGCGGCGCGCCGGGTATAAATAGCCGACCGGCCCAAGCAGCCCCACATTCCCGCCTGTGATCTCACTTGCGACACACGCTCTCAACTCACAAACATGTCTTACTACGCTAACAACGAGTACATCATCGCCACAAACAACTCAATGAACGAGAACAAATACAACAGCGAAAAGATGAAGAACAGCGGCATCAAGGCTTTATTGAAGCCGCTAATGAAGTTGATTAAGAAGTCGACGAAGCGCGTTCCCGCCAAGGCGTGCGACACGTGCATCGAGGACGAGCAGAACTCGAACAACGAAGCTTTGGAGCGCAAGCTTTACGCCGAGGTGGAGGCCTGCCCGGCCGGCGCCGCCTTCCTGGTCTACCGCGACGACTCCACTTGCGATCTGGTCCCTGTCACCCCGGATAACTTCTACGTGCCGGTCCACTTCGCCCGCACTCAAGCCGGAACCTTCTTCTGGACCACCGTCGCCAAACAAGACGAAGAGTTCGCAGCGGCCCACTGCTACACTGAGTGCCAGACCGCCGAGCAGCAGTACCCCATGCACGACCGCTGGGTCCAAGCCTAAACAACACCAACGACCTTCGATCTGTGTCTTCCGTGAAACCGGTGCTTCGGTTTCTGCAACCGTCTGTGATGTTAGCTTTAAATTCATTGTGCCATTTAGGATAGGTTAGTGTTAGGTGACGCTCAATCCACGTGATAACTCCTCGAAAGCTTTAATTGTATTTTCGAAACTTGTGATATTTTGAAAATTTTTGTTTTGTATAAAGTAAAGGATAGGTGTTAGGTTTTAGTGAGCTTTATTGTGATCCTTGTAAGAGCTTTAATTGTTTTAGGGATGATAAATTATTTATTATTGTAAACTGATTTTACAAATGAGATGAAGAGATGAGAATAAAAAACATTGAAATGAATTTGATATCTTTCCTTGAAACACCCCGCACACACCCTAAAATACATCAAACAACCTTGACAAACATAGGCAGGAATAGCTTTAGTACATCAGATAAGATTAAGACAGAGAATCTAAAAAAGATACACAGTAGCGCATAGCTTTTTTCTTTTTATGGTTGCCAATAAGAGTTAAATCTGTCTGTATATGGCCGGTTGCACTGGTCTTAAAAAGCGGTCGGACGACCCGCGCACGTGCAGGCCCCGCGGCGCCCGCTCGCTACCGCTCTCTTAATTGTCGCTTTTTTCTCCAACCCTGCTTTGGAAGCACACTTTATTTGTTCGACGGAATTGGACAGGAATCGTTATCTGATTGCCGATGCCTAATTTGGTCGGAGGGTTCAATTATTGGCAAACGGAAAAGAATTATTCGCCCGATCTGTGCAAATAAGCGTGGTCATGCGTTACAACGCATTAAGTATGGAGAAAAGGCAATTTTTGAGAAAGAATAATCAAAGTCATGTACGTAATTGGAAATCATACAAACTTATTAAAAAACATATCAACACACTCAAAGATCAGATACTAAGTAAAGTATTTTTATAGTAGGATACTATGCGAGTAAAAATATGGAACCATACCCCATTGCCAGTTAATTTTATTAATTACTATTTTTGCACTTGCCCCTATTGCAAATTTAGCTTAAAAGTAGGTATAGTTAGTAATTAATTGATAAACAAAAACAACTACATATAACAATAAGCTGAAAAAACATTGCAACCGGGAATATATTTGAATAAGCCCGCTACAACCCAAAAAAACCACTAAACAAACTTTTGTAGAATGATGTCGTCAAGAACTCTATATTATAAAATGTATCAACACATAAACACGATTAAATAACTTACAAAAAAGGTAATAAATATTTAATTCGTTAATTGAGTCCAAACCGCACGTAAGTCCACCAAAATCGAATCATGCATAAACATAACGTTGACCAAACCCCTATCAGAATCAAACTATCTTTGGCAACTTTCCAATTACCCCGTTGCAATCATTACCAAATATAGAGTATCCCGGTAAGGCATCCGATCGAAGATAAGAAGCGCGCGAACTTACTCGAATAAAAATCAACCCCGAACAAGTTTCAACCTGTCGCGCTGAATACAGCCTCAGACATGTCTCAACATGCTTCCAATACTGAAAAAACCGTGGAGTTGTACAATCTATTGTAAAACGCAGATACTATTGTGCGTTTATAGTAAAACGATGACAATGACAATCAGGTATTCATAAATGCACGTGCGATCGAAAGCTTTCTCTAAAGCTCTATTTGAATACTCTACAAATGAATGCGCGGACATTGTTAGAGATGCAATAAATTAGCGTGCATTGTAATTGAACAGAACCTTGCAATTTACAAAACCAAAGAGTCCTGAATCGCATAATGCAATTGAACTATTATGCGTGGAACACGTGGGTATATTGTTAATTTAGGAAGGCTTCGCCACGTGGTTTGATGAAAATGATGCTGTAATACTGTGATACCATTTCTTATAAGTTTTCCTAAATATACGCAATACCTACCCACTATAATAATTACAGGCCAACTGACTGTACTGCAATTTTTTTATTCTAATAGAAGCTTTATTTACATTGACCATCAGTTTTCTATATAGCATTAATAATCATATGTCAAAGCACGCGATTAAAAAACATGTGTCATGCGTATGCGAAATGTTACTGATACCATATATTCATTCCTTTTAACTTCATTATAATATTAATATCTTAATACCCAATCTTACCTAACTAAACTAAATATAATAATGCATTCAACTGTTAAGCATATTGATTATTTATTTATTTTAAGCAAACTATGTCACATGCACTATTTTCTAATGAGGTCTCAGTACATCAAGATACGTAAGTAATCAAGAAATCAATAATTAAATTGATACAAATGTGCTTTGTTTACACTAATCCAAGACAAAAACCTGAATAAAATAAAGATCACTTCATCCATTAAAGATGCGCGCTTTTTATTTACAGAAGCTTTCATTCAATTAAAAGCAGACAACAACTACTGATACAAGTCAGCAAATTACTAATTAGTTAAGGCAAACTCATCAACAGTCATAAAAACACTGGCCATATTTGGCAAAACCGCCTATCAGTAAAACAATAAACAAACAAACTTCTCATAAAACAATAAAAGTTCGAAACATAAGAAACGCAAACATACGAAACGCAACGGTTATAGATTCGCGCCGCGCCAAACGAGATACGCGTATGCTAATCGACTCGCCATTGATTAAAAATTATCTCTCAGTCCCGCTAGCTCCGCAATTATCCACGTATAATACGTAGGTAGACTTGTCCAGCGTTAATGCCATACGCGGCACCGATCCGACCCGTGAGAAATTTCGGCAGATGTACAATTCTTGACGCGGCACGACGAGTGAGCGCTTACATTGGTTTTTTTTTCTCCTTTTCGAGTTTAATAATACTCCGTTGGCTGCGTCTCGGGCGCAGCGCGGCCGTGACTCACCGACGCATTGTTGGATGCACGTGTTCGCTCGGACGCTCGGGTTAGAAAGGATTTCTTCCAATTTTTTGCAACCCTTACTTCAAAATTCCGCAACTCTTGCAAAATTTGGGTTAACTCAAATTTGTATACACGTGCATTAAACACAATTGAGATTCCTCGCCATTGTCCGAACACGTGCAAGGGTTCGGGTTTAAACTGAGAGTCGGTCTCAAATTATGATCTATAGTTAATTGGAGATTATAGCGAGCGGCGTTTAATTAGTTTTCAATTACAATTAAATTGAGGGTGCCGATGGCAGCGTCGATAAAAGCAATTAGGGCACTTTAACGTTTCACGCGTTTATCTTATGGGCCGGGGTTTATGGCGCAATTACGGCGGGTAATAGCGCTCGCTACCGCCACAAAATTACAGAAGGATGAAGAATTGTTGAGCATAAAGTTATCGTAGAGCTTGATGTGGGATAGATCATTTATATCTTTAGGACCTACCGATCGCTATCGTAGTTGCTTTAGTTAAATAAATCTATAGACTACATACAGACCACTGAGCAATATTCCTTAGTGACAACACAGCACTATTTATGTGCCACATGAATGTACACAGTTCGTTAACACACACAAAATACACATCACACTACATCAACTGTCAAAGCAAGCTCATGCTCAGAAAGCTTTCTAACGAATTAGCATGTTCATGCAAACGACTTATGGGCAATCTAAATATAACAGGTTGTTAGCGTTGAACTTAACAAATTAAGTTTATTGGTATGAGGTAGATGTTATAAACATCAACATACAATTTCCTTTAATACTCTGCGTATCTAATAAATGTTTAAGATGCACTGCATATGCATTATGAACTTTATACAAGCGTTTATAATATCAATGCTCAGTTGCAAGAACATGAACCACAATTTAGATAAGACACACAGTACATCAAATCGAGTGTAAAATATAAGGATCTCTGGATTTACTAAACTGATCAACGCCAATATCAACATGCTGGGCCAAATCAGCTTCAAAAGTGCATCGACCTTACTCAATAAGGTTACATATTGACTTATAAACATAAGACAATCGTCCTTGGTCCTAGCGCGGGGTCGGCACGAGCATAGACCAACTAGAACAAAGCAGCACCTGTGCAATGTTGCCGACTGAGCGGTGATATCACTCTGTTTGCGCAGTTGATAACCGATCGAGTCAACACACCATTTGCGTCAAACGATGAGCTGGCCGCCAAATGGTTAAGGGTAATCTTCAGATGCTGAAAATTACCGTCTTTAAATTGATTGTTTGATGATCATAGGCATCGCTTACTTAGAATGCATTCGGAGTGATAGAGATACCCCCGTTTTAATTACATATTCATCATATTGTATCTTTTATAAGGCGAACATAATTCGAAATAAAAAACAAGCAAGAATAAGTGGTAGTTATCAAAAAATCAATAAAAATATCTTTTACGTAGGACAATGATGAACTCAGGATAAATCGCAAATTTTAACTACCTACGAATATAAATAAAGTGATATTTTGTCTACATTGCACATGTGCCCATTGAGAGATTATATTGTAATTAATATGATACGAACACCAAGTTATTACAACATTTCATAATAAATCTATAACACAGATTAGCAATACAGTACACATGTAACTCCTCTATATAAACAACTCTTATTTCAAACGATGACACCGTGAGAAAACAAAGCAAGCCTCATTCACTTGAATTAGTAATAATAGAACACATATTCTAACTCACATATGTATCTCAATGAATCATAACGTCGAAAGAAATGTGTGACGAATAAAAAGTACTTGCAGTAATTGGAGCATTCTCCTTAACAAAAACAAACTCTACCATGAGTCATGGCAAGTATGGCTATTGACGACGGCTCTCATTAAACAACTGATAAAATTTCGTCTTAATATAAACAAGAATGAATACATTTATGATGAGTGGATTAAAAAGTATTTAAATGCAAAGTTTAGAATTATTCCGTTTTTTTTTGTACTGTATAAAGTGAACGTACACCAACGATACATCGATACATATTTTACGTTGGACTTATTTAGTAACAGATCATAAAATTTTTCACAGGCAGTAGCCACTCATCACTGAAAAACTCATGTACAGAAAATAAATCAGATTTTTTTATTACGATAAAATTTTGCAGCTAATCATTATAAGGTTAAGCTTTAGTAGAGTAGCTGTGTCTTAGTGTCTAGAAATGTACATGCTTGGTTTTGAATTTCAGATCATATAAGTGCCATATTATATAAATTAAGGAAATAGTTAATATCAATATACGTAAAACCTTAATCGTTGATCAATCTAATTTCACTTCATCATGGGGTCTCTAAAAGCTTTTCCGATTTTCAGTGACAATTTTTTTGATTAAACATGATTGCTTTACACAATCATAGAACATTTACGGAGACATATTTTTTTGTTTTTCACTATTATTCAAACACAACACTACAACATTTTACTTAACACTTCTCTATTGAGTAATCAAAACACAACTCACACTTTTCCTACAAACACTAACATTAAACTGTTAACTTTTAATTCCTTGCGAAATATCCAAATCCAAATTGCGATGCAGTTGATGCATAGATACCGTTACTTCCTGGTTGGAATGTCTCGTATAACTGAACGGCCAAATAATCTTCTCTAAAATATATACAGGATTCACCCCCCGTTATTCGCAGATTTCTCACGATTTACAATACTTACACTTTGACCTATTTGAAAATCTATTGTCTGCAATCACATTGTCTTGCAAATACTTCCGTGTCCCCTTCTTATCTATTTTGCAGGGGATCGATATTAGTTCCATATGGGCGAGATAGATGGCGTTGTCGCGGAGTTTTATAACAGAATCATTGTGATGACTCTACATTTGTTTTGACAAATCGTAAAGTAATGAATGAGTTATTATTTTAATGCGATTTAGTGAAAAAAAATTTTACATAAGGGACTGACTTTTTAAAAAACTGTTCTGCGAAATTTTGCAAGTTCTACATAGTATAGTCTTGCAAAAACCTAGGCTTTAGTTTAATTCCATAAAAATCTTTACAAATCTCAATAGTTTTGTAATGAAAAGTGTTTGTAGAAGAAGAAAACAAGAAAATTCGTCATAGAGATGGCCAGTGAGGCAAGTAAGTGTGCGCACGCGCCCCGCACGCTTCCACACAATAGCGTAAACACAGTAATGACATTAGTGTTTGAACCTCTGTGCCACATCTGTTTAACATGCGTAATGAGGCGCCCTACACATACAACCAACAAATGCCAGCTGTGTGGAAAAACAATAGAACACTGAATGACCGATTTGATTTGAATTGTTTGCTACGAATTTCGTAGGCGAGGTGCTACGAGTAGCGATAAGGCGATCTAGAAAACGTGCTTTTTTCAGTACGTACGCAAATTGATAATTGCGTTTATTTGCTATTTCGATATTGGTACTGTTGCAAAAATCAAAATAGACAATAGTAATGTTTTAAATATTTTTGGATCGTCTAATTACCAGATTAATAAAACTTCTGAATGTTTTTGAACTGATTTTATAATGATTTCTTTGATATACTGGTCATGTAAAAATGTACATAAATATTTATTTTTTATTTATTTCATAGAGTTAAAATGTGTACATTTAATTACACAACACTCCGTAAGCACAAAAAATCTCAAAAACCTTGACGACTGTAACTGGCTGAAAAAAAATCATTATCGAAAAAAAAAGCTAAAATCTTATCCACGCTCAACATTATGGAACAGTTTTCGTTAATTTAGTAATTGGCAATCGTGACACGGTCGCCGCAGACGGCCGGTGTGCGCGGCCGTGGGAACGGCGACAGTTGCGCGCGCACCTGCCCCCCGCTAAAAAACTACCGACATTCAAATTCGGAACGATTTGCTTGACCTTGTGTATGTTTTGTTTTTCTACTTTTTTTATCGCTCCAGAAAATTCTAAGGTGTGATCGATGTTGTCTTTTGTTTTTTTATTCTTGGGTTTTTATTAACTCGTGACAAGCGTAGATTTTGCAACTAAGATTTCGTTAACTCTTTAACACATTTTTTTTACTTTTTTTCTATAAACAACTATAATATGTATAGGTATTTTGTAGATCCATTAGTTTTTGTTTTAATATCTGATCAAGAGATCATATCATTTTATCGTCTGAAGAGGATCCAAATTTGTAATTATAAAGCGATTAAGATCGAATTGCAGCGATTAAATACATGATATTGTCCAAAATCTTGTGCAAACATTTATATCTCCGATTTGTACTTTTGTTTATTAACTTAATTATAGCACACGTGCTTAGATAAGCAATAAAACGTACATAATGTGCCGCTACTTATCTCTGCCTATCCTTACACGAGTGGTCAACAATCGGTATCTTATCAAATAACTTGTAATTGATGGGTGCGTTTAAAAGCCGATAACTGCTAAGTTTGTATTTACATCAGTCAACTATCACGACGTAATACATGAACAGCCAAAATCAACTAAAAAGTGTAATAAATGAGCAATAAACTTCAAAACATTGAAAGGGTAAGCAAGTGGTCCATCATAGATAACCACGAGTATGACCATTTGTATCGTTTAACAGGCCACGTTATCTCAAGCTTGAAAGCCTAAAAAAGCATCGCGTCATTGCACCGGTATCCTTATCGCTACTTACGGGGCGCATCATCCCATAGATCCGCTAAGTCCAAGGTTTTTTGCCCACGCGTCAACGGTTGGTCGCACCCCGCTCGCGCCATATGTCGCGTGGTACCGTGGGAACATCGTGGGATAAACGCAATGTGCGCCGAGACTCTCAACTGTCGACACTTATCTATACAACACCCGATCCAATTTTAAATCCAAACCCCCCAACATAAAGTCCCAATTCCAAACGCACCCCTCACGCTCCGCTGCAGCTGCAGCGCACGCAATTCTGTATTGTATTTCGTAACATTAAAGCTCAATACAGTTGGAGTTCCACGGCAATCTGTAGTAAGAACTTTTTATAGCCGTGCCCTCTATTGACTGAATGTGTATTATGATTACTCAAAGGCCAAGTGCGCGTGAAAACATTGTTTACGTAGGTAATGAAGTGTTTATTTTAATTAATTAAGAGGAAACTTGTAACAATTTTCCCACTCTTTGGGTGAGAAGCCTAAACAAAACGCTAAAGATAGAAAAGTTTACGTCATTATGTTATTTTCGTGCACGTTTCTTAAAAATCAGAAATAATTTCTGAAGATTTTCTAAAAAGAGAAAATCTAAAACGTAACAATACTGCCAATAACAGTAAAGGTTAAAAATACATCGTTATAAAAACATTATCAGTCGTCGTCACACAAATATCGCCTCTCAAATGGCGACAAAAAATAATACAAGATCGAGGGGAAGACGTGCAACTGGCGCGGGCGATCGTGGGAACGCAACGAGTTTTCAAATATAGAACGCCTTAGAAAAGGTGCAATTCGTTTTTTTTGTTCGATAAGTTTTTATAACTAATGACGCGCGTACTGGCGAGCAGAATTTGAAATTGGAACCAATGGAATTTTGTTTGAAGATCTTTGAAATGTGTTTTGCAAAAAAGTTTGAACGCATCTTGAACGGTAAATGGGTTTTTTTGGACATGTTTCAGAATCGTTGCTGTTATTTTTTGTTTCGTGATTGCATTAATATTTTTTACAAAATGTTCAACATTTTGTACAAAATATGATGTTTTTTTATCATTGGTATTTCAATACTTTATTACCGTATATTCAATATTGGATTCCTACTTCATTTATATTTTCTGAACTCTTAGTACAGATACCTTCTTTTGACGAAATTATAATAAAAAAGGGTTAATAAACTTGGGATAACTATGTATTTCTTTTCAATTATTCAATGGATTATTCTAAAAAGAATATCTACTTATCCGTCAACTCCTTCATTATATGAAATTTAAATAACGCCTTATCTAACATTCAGAGAAATACAGCTCAAAAAGATAAGACATAAATCTAATCATGCAAAAAATTCAACATCCCAAATGAAATTAGTGAAAAAAAAACAACAATAATTCGACGTCAATCAATTCACTTTTCACGATTCCACACTTAACCCTAGATTCGGTACATCTGCCTCTACACAAGAGACCCCCGCATTATGCGGGCACGTATTTTTTCTTGACCTCGTTCGGCCTTTGTGCCCAAGGGGCGAACCGTGGGAACGATCTCGCTTCCTTGGCCATATGCGACAGAAAAAAGTGCAATTATTTATTCCCCCTCGAAGAAAAGGGGAGTTGTGAGAACGTGACCTAACAATGCGCTTCCTGACTTACGATACACAATCTCGCAGCGGCGCCAAATCGTATTCGCCCCTAATGTGAGAGCCGAAGATGCCACATTCCGATAACCTCCGTCTTGCGTACGATGTTCAACAAATAATCTCAATAGTAACTTCGGCAATCGAAATTCAATTCAATATGACCCCTGTTTCAGGTACGTTACGTCGATTTTTGTTTGAGCGTTATTCGAGAAATTTATGGATAGTTTCTTCAGTATAGATTAATGTACGGCTTGTGTATTGAATGGCATTACGCGTGACCTTTAGATAGGCGATTGTATGAAAATGATAATCGATCTGAATCCGTTAGCGCGATTCTTTTGTCAGTCTCGTCGAAGGCATTGTTGCCAACACCATGGTTCTATGAGACGTCTATCATTAGATGCGTCATTAATTTATACTTTGCATGTAAAATTATAGACGATGACGGTTCAAGGGCCTTGTTTGCGCTAATTAATGATGTTTAAAGTTCAAACATCACATGTATCAAATTGCAACATGCGACAGACCTATGTAAAGTTAAAATAAGCCTCCCTCAAGTACTTAGTAATGAATGGGCCAAAACAAAGTAATTAACATACTATACCTATCTAAGTTACTTTGAAAAAATTGTAATATATATTAGAATGAGGTCATTTCTTACATTATCGCAACATAAACGACACACACAAAAGGTCTAATAATGGAATAAGCGAATCAAATCATCGATTAATTTCGCGATGATTCGATTATATTTAACAATAAGTCTGATTCGAAAACTCCTCAGAAAAGAGAACCTAATTCGTTATACTTCATATGATAGATAACATTATTAATTCAATGAGAATTGCTTGGATTTATAAGGCACGACTGCTGTGGTAGGCGTTTTATTGGGTGTCAAATAAGCTAAATAAATGGCAGCGGCAAATACTTAACATTATTACATTGTAATAAGGCAACTTCCAAGAAATGTTGCTAATACAAGTGCAAAGGAAATGCGTTTCACATGTATATGGCGATAAAATTGTCGTTGGTATAACCTCGTTAGCGACATATTTACGATTATTTGGTTGTAAAACAGATAACATAATTTATTGGTTTCAATGAAAGGGCACAAATATTGTTAATGGTTGATTAAAGTTACCGTATACATAGCTGCAAAAGAATAAACTACTCGATTTTGATCTTAAACCTGATAGGTTTTACAAACGATAGATATCCAATTCATAATTGATTCATATAAAATGTAGGCATTACTAACTGCGATGGCTGCAGTCACCAAATCTTATCTTGACCACATTTTTACAAATATTGTAGCATCAACTACGAAAGTAAAATAAATCCTTTGTGTGCTACAGTTCTGATTGGGAGTTCCAGAGCCTTGTGAACCGGCATGGCTATTTAAATCAATCGATCGAGTCTTATGTCCTTTACTATGGTATCAGGTCTACGTATCAATACCATATAAGTAACAATATAGAAGACTAACGGCCGTCAGTGACTCCGTCCACGTGGAATAGTAACTTTCAGAGCTATGGTGATAAATGAAGTACCTACCGCTAGACCGACCGTTTATGTTTATGCAAACTTCACATAAACCATTTACTAAATAGTTCGAACATAAAGTACAAAAAAAGTGAACCCGTTCTTGAGTTATAAAATTATACCGAAATTTGGTATTGATTGTCTAAATATACTCAAAGGTGACTGACTGACATGTGATCTATCAACGTTCAAACCATAACCACTGGACGGATCACGCTGAAATTTGGCATGCAGGGAGATGTTATAACGTAGGCATCCGCTAAGAAAGGATAACCCGAAAGCGAGGGCAGATCACTAGTTATATTATATAGATGAAAAGTACATTAATTCGCTGCCGTCTTCTCGCTAACTCCTGTTGTATGCGCCAGCGGTCGGGCCGGCACGAGCGCGCCGCACGCGCAGCCCCTCTTGCGTAACACCAATAGTTTCAATCTGAACCGTTTATTAGCTTGAGATACTGTTAAGTATTTACATACATGGCACTGTTAGATCCATTTGTTAGGCATGAGAGGGTGTACTCTTGATTGTAAGTGAGATGGTAGCTCTAAGATGTTGCTGAACAAACCTTAACTACTTGACTCTATCCTGCGGGCACTAATTGACAATTGAGCAGCTACTTTGTATTGTCCATTGGCATTTAGTAAAAGTGGTCCAATTAAAAAAAAAACAATGTGGTAAAATCCTTGATTACTGGCTAAACTTGACGATCAGGCTGGTGAATAATGCGGGTAATAGAGTTATCATGGCAATCCAGACACGTGTTCGTATACCACACACCACGTACGTACGTACATGTCTCTCATAACTCACCTTTAATGATGATATCGGGGAAGGAAAATACACATATTAGGCACTCGAACGCTGCTCTTGCGCATAAGGTGACGAGGCATTCGCGTGACTTAGCGGTTTTAGTGAAATACTGTTTGTCACGCGGGTCATAAGGCTCAACGGTTTCGTTGGACTTTGCAACCAAATCAACTCAATAGCAGGATATTTGAGTAATTTCCAGAATTATTTTATATCATCCTCGGTGTCAAAGTACTCGGCTAGTGAGCCGTATTTGACAGGTAAGTTAAGTGGTTCAGTATATCATCAACTAGACTGTTTCGTTGGTTGTTGGTCGAAAACTGAAACTTATAGTGTGAGAAAACAGAGTGTCGCTGTATTTGCACTATATCAAAAACAACATTTGATTCCCATTCAAATACAATACATACATACAATACATAACTACATAAATTGTTATTAAATAGACAACTCTTTAGAAACTTACATAGAAACGACTCTCCTACGGCTACCTTCATAATCACCTTAATACCTACTCGCGTGCCATATCCGAATGATATTCATTTCTGTGACCACCATTAACAAACCCAGTCATAATCTCACGGCAAGGCTGTTTGAATAATATATGCCCTCAAACAGCTCAAGTTCTCAGTACAAACATACCGGCGAGTCATAGCGGAGCTATGCGGCCGCTCGCCCGTCGCTTGCGCACGTCCCGCGCACGAGCGCCAAGCACGCGCCTACCAACGTTGGTACTCTTTGCGCAAGCTTTCATTAATGTCATACGTTTCCCTTGAAGTTTTGTTGGTAACTTTTACAGTTTATATGATGGGACGGATGTTATACAGGACGTTGTTAGGACTTTGATTTACTAAGAGGTAGAGTGATTAAACATTTATAATATATTAGCCCAACTCTAATAATAGATACAATCACAAAAGCTACACGTAATAATATTACCTCACCCTTACCAAAATCGAAACTAGGAAGCATGCAAGAGACATATTTCTTAATTAGGCAGTAATTTAAACAACTTTAAAAGGCTTTGTGCTATAAAAATCCTTTCACTGTAGATATTTCCATTGCATAAGATAACACGAATTGCCACCATTTCTAGAATTGCAACTCGTGGGACAGTCAAAGAAGTGCCGTTGCATTTTTCGCATGCAACCAAGATTACATCTCGCGTTACCCAACCGGACAATCCAAGAAAGAGGTGCCATTTCCGCCACTTTCATCGTTCCAAAAGCATCGGATAGCGTTTTGCAATTGGAACGTGCTGTGCAGTCACTTTGTTCTGGCACGAGTGTCTGTACAGAGTCGAATCACGCGCCGTGGCGGGAGGGGCGAGGGGGCGCGGGCTGCGTCTGCGCCGACCGTGGGAACGGTCTGCCTTTAACGCGTCGCACGTGCTCCACTACCGCGCCGAGAGCGACAGGGACGCACTGCACAACACCCACCGACCAGACAAGGACGACCGCTATCAAACGAAAGCAAAAAGTAATACGACAATAAAATAACGCGGACCAACAATAATTTGTGAGCGTTCGAATTTCTTTCGGAGCGTGAAAGGGACGGAGCCTTATTCGAAAGTAAGAATAAAACAGTAATGGAGATGTTGATTTATCACCGAGGTGGTGGCCGCTACCGTTCGAGCCGATTGTTGTTTTGAAATCGAGGCTTACGTTACAATGGATAAATTGCGGTCGTTAGGAGCTGCCTTGCCCCTCCTCGAGCTGACTCATGACCGCAAGTGCCTAGGCTGTTCTGAGGTCATACAACCTACTGACTACGTGTGGCATACCTAATAGCGCTACTTAAATGGCCCATAAATATTGCGTTGTTGGGGATAACACCGATGTGATTCACTTTTTTTTATTTTTAGCCTTGACAAAGTCGTCACACATTTATTGATAAAGTCCGTAAGTGTCAGTGCACTTTGCTCTACATAAAAATTAGCGAGCTTTCAAAAGTATGCCATTAGATATTTAGTTTTCTGCAAAAAATTACATGTTTTTGACAAATACATCCGTGACTCTATGATATAATTTTATGATAAAGTGAAATAAATACAAAAAATACACATGATAAAATCTCCACATGCCTGATACATCTTAGCTTCTGCCTAAGGACCAAGAGAAATCACTATGAGTCATAGGACAGGCTTCAGTTGCACTGAGGTCACCGGTCAAGTGTTCCGTATTATCTTTCATATGAGTATGTGACGCTGTAGAGCGGTGGCTGACCTGCAATTCATAGAGTTGCAGTAGAGAAAACAGCCTACGCTTACAACTAAATACACTGTAATGAGAATGTAGGTAGGGAAACAAAGTTGGAATGATTTATTGTTACTTAAGGGCAGTGAGCTCATGATCCAATAAGCAGTTTATACTGTTGACGTAATATCGCTGTATTACCCACGCATAATTACCTAAGACCTTTGATTATTCAAACACTATTCAACCACTGGTTAGGGGCAACTTTAAAGCTCTTAGGAAAAAACAGATAATCAACAAGGCTGATCAACTATCATGCCAACTATCACAAAACAAAATTAGACTATATTTTTCACAACACTACCACACACTTAGGAAAAATCTTGTTTAGATTTAATTCGTCTGTAGTAACCCAACCTATTAAAGGGGTGCGTGCCAGATCTTTCCACGTCCTGCTTTTATTTCTTACAAACTGGCTGTCACTTGCCATAAGGCATACAAGAAGATAACTTCAGCAGTCTCACGGGTGGTTCTAGAAAGTTCATCAGATATCAAGCCGTCATTTGAGTCCCGGTTGCATGACTGAACATGACATAAACAAGGAAGGCGACAAAAAATGCCACCTCCAGCGACCTTTGGCACATGAGGACATGTGCCGGCCGCCACATGGCGAATCTCGGCTCACTCCAGCTCCGGTTACCGGCCACATTTGGCCACCAGCTATGGCCAAATGTCGCAAAAACGGCCATTGATGGCGGCCGGCGTGAACCACTGGAGTGGAAAGTCTTGACCTTGCGTTGATTTATGGGATGCACATTCAAATTATTACGCTGCATGTGATTGCACATCTTAGACACCAGATGTGGATGCATAGGTTGTCAGAAACATTCAATCTGTTACTCTTCCAATTTATAAAAGTTTTATTAGATAAATTGACTTACAGAACCGCAATAAAGTGTCTCCATAAAAATAGTGACCAACTCGGACAGCATTAGACACCCTACTCACAAAAACGATTATTTTCACCTAAATGAAATAAATGTATTTATTACTTTATGACAAATCAAACCGAGCACAGCCATAAAAGCTCATCATGACATTTCATTATAACTTGTTTAAAACCTGCTACATAATGTCATACTTAATACTCAAACCACCCTCGTCGCCTCAAAGTATAAGGTGACGTAACATAAGCGGTGTTTTTGTCAAAATCACTGAAACATCATCCCATCCGGTCCTCGGCCACCCGATTTAATAGACTGACCTACGTGGTTGGCAAACCCCATGCAGAACTTATATTGACCATCTCAACGAGTTACACCAACCAAAAATGGTACTTAGTGACTTATAAATACCGTTGAAATTTGGATGAGAAAGAGTTGTGGAGAGTATATTATTGGAAGCACGGGATGAGCAATTTTTATTGTTAATTCAACTATACAAGCATTCATTGGGTTGAACGAAAGCAAATTGCGAACATCCGGGGTGTCTATTCACGTGCCGCTATTCACTGGTCTGTTATCTGTCTATTGACAGTCCGCATAACAGGAAAATTGCTTCGTCTTTTCAACGAGTCGAGGAAGTGCAGCTTCTTCATCTTGAGAATAGGACTCGACAGACGGTGGTAATTTGATACTTTATGATTCGCGTCGTTGCAAAATCTCAGCCATCAGAATGTTTGTTTGCTGTATGATCCGATTGCCGCTTGTAAATTTTTTTTCTATCTTAAGTTCTAAATATTGTCTTCCAATGAAACCAAAAATTCAAAATGTTCTGTTTGAACGAGAATTTGAAAAAAAAGTATGACCTACTACATGAAATGGGACATTTTAAGTATTAGTGACTGCAATCTCATCGTACATCCATGTTTCTGAACCAAGTGTCACAAACAATACTTTACTATTTGATACAAAACCGCACAATTTGACCGCAAAGTCAATATAATTTACGGATCCATATTACTTAGGTTAGGATGAAATTACACGGGATTATATTTCGTGTACAAAATTAGGCGAAAGAAAATCATAGTATAACATCAAATATTAATTAGATATAGGTTCATAGTATATTGACTTGATAAAGTAAACTTAGACCAGCATACAATCACAAGCAACATTTTAAATTAATGCGAACTCCTTTTAATAAATGACTTCATAAAAGTACAGAATAGATAAATCGATGTCTATCTTCGTATTAAGTGATTAATCTTAAAGGTACTATGAACTTCTCACTACCTCAGTCTCGAATACATTATTAAAAAACAGTTAATTTACATAATAAATTACCAACGTGATATTTTATAGCGTACAAGATGCAACTTTTGCTTCTTTTGCGGCCTTGAAACATCTTTTCTTTATAAGGTTTTGTGGAGATTATTATTTTTTACAACCACTTGACAAATTGCAAAATTTTGATTGAACTCGTCACAAGAACATCTCTATATGGAAGATACACTTTTACTTGTCGTATAAATACATATGTTTAATTACAAAGATAATAAAAACGTTCTAGGAAAATAAATTAATTAGTGTCGGTAAATTATACAATGTAAGAGCGGGCCAATAAATTATTGTCCAATATAAATTATTGTGGGCCATTTACATGTCAAATCTTACTTGACGATTTATTCCGCGCCGGTCCATCCTCAATAACGTCAGTCCGTCTCATAACTTACAATGTTTTCAATTAACTCAAAACATTGAAGAGTGACAACCAGCGTATGCTGTCATTAATTTCCTCTGTAGTCGCGCTTTTTTTTTCAGTGCTACGAAGCTACGCGCTACGCTATCTATCCCTCGGCCGTCCCGCTCGCGCGCGTATCGCCGCGCTCGTCGCGCGCGAGCCCTCTCGCTCGCACTCGCACACTTCCTGCGCGCGCGTCACCCGACCCGACTGTGGGAAAAGACGGCAGGTGTTATGCGGGATCGTGAACAACCACGCATTACCATTCACATTATTCAACAATAAATAATAATAATAAGAAGCCGTGGAGCGAGTGGCAAGCACGCGCAACCTCCTCGCCTCACATACTAATAGCGTGCGCGTGTGTGTACGCGCAGTGTAGACAGAGTTACAGTAATGTAAAGCTCGCATAATCCGTAGCGAGCTTTCGCATGTCATCTATAGTGGTTTGGCTGTCGTTGAGTATGCAAAGCGGTTGCGGTTTTTTATTTCGGGAGCTGGAATGCGTTGATATGAGCAGTTTCAGGGGTTAGGCAGGGGCGCCTTACTGGTACTCGGTCCGTTGTATTTAGAATGCGTATGAGTGGACCGTGTTTTTTATTTACGCTTCGTGTGGGCGGGCGCGCGTCATGGATTTAACTTCGGATTAACTTTCGTTAATTGTTTTTGGATACCTTTTAGGCTCCGATGGTTGATTGATTTTTGTTTGGCCATATCGTTTTTTATCTACTAATGCTTTTATGTTAATGATGGCGGCTCATCTTTACCTACCCTTTAAGGATTTTGTATCTATTAATGCTTCATTTGTATTATAAATATACAGCATAGCTATAAATAAACAGTATTGAACCCATCCGTGTTCTGTTCAGCTCTTATATGTATTAACCTACATGATTGATAAATACAGTCTTTTTAATTACATAACACCAAGAAAAATGCCTTGTATTTATTTCTATGGTATTGCATTGCTTTAATCCTTAAAGAAAACGTGATGGAACTACGCACATATTACGATAATTATAAGTTAAAATAAAAATGCCCAGTAGCTGATCGTATTTAACGTTTTGCGCGCAATATTTTCCTTATATGCGCTTTCATTCAACGCCAGTGACCCTGAGTGCGCAATTATAGCAGATGAACAGGGTTGTACGGGTTTAGTATATATAGCGACCCACCCTCGCTTCGCTTCGGGGATATCTCTATCTCTATGTAATATATTTAACCCCGTAAGAGAAATCTATTTATTTTTATCTAAAAAAAGCCTATGACACTCAGGGATAGTGTAGCTTTCCAACAGTGAAAGATTTTTTCAAATCGGTGCAGTAGTTTCGGAGCCTATTCGAAACAAACAAACAAATAAAAAATCAAACCTTTCCTCTTTATAATATTATTATATATTATATTACATATGGGGCATTCCATGCCAAGCGGACAGGTAAAAAATGTTGATGCTTCAGATTTCAATAATATTTTACTATGTTATACCTATATAGGTCCTCAACATATATTATGAATATTTTTACTCTGTGATATATAGTTATAGATTTAGAGGCTAATGAAGTTTTGACTCTACAGCAGGAATGCACTATTTGTAGTCCCAAAAAACAATATTTATTATGTAAAAAAATTAAACTTAATACATGAATTTTATAGTTTAGTTATTGAGCTTACTTTTGACATTTTTAGAAAATGTTTTTTTTTATTTTTATGAAGAAAAAAAATTGATTTTTATTTTTTATCCTCGATTTTCTCAAACTTGGACCACTTTAATTTTTATTATTTTTTTTCCTAAAATAGCTCATAGTATGTAAATAATCCTTGCCAAGTCTCATAATGGGCCAGGAGTAGTTTAGGAGCTAGACCACTTACACGGCTGGAGCGGAGCGGTACGCGCCGTGCCGCCCCCGCCCCCCGTTAGTAACAGTTTGCAGACACATTTGATTTTATAATTGATTAATTGATTTTTTCTTAAAAACATTAATAATTCAATAAGCAACAGGTTTATTTACATATTTTTACAAGGTTATGAGGCTTAGCATTGCTGGTGCGTTTTATAATAACACCCTGAGCTGGACAAAAAAACTAAAGTTGTCGGCAAAACCGCACTGAGTAATGATGTTACCTTCTGTAATACTGTCTTTTAACTGTCTGAAATATTGAGCTTGCTGGTCTGCGATATACGCATGTGGCTTCAGCAGTTCCAAGGCTGTGCAAAGGCTGACGAAATCATCGGAAGGAAGGACTTGAGTGGCGATGGTGAAACGATCTGTTTGCGACTTCTGTGACAATATATGGGTGTTTAGTGGCCCCATTAGGTCGGCCCATTAACGGGTCCACGGGTAATTTTGATTCCCCGTGGTCCCATTGCGTTAGGGATTGCTCTCTGGTTCTATAATTTATCGATTAAAAAATGTAAACCATTAACTAAACATAAGTTTACTTGTTCAAATTAAATTATTGCATTCTTAAAAACAAATACATATTTACACCCTAGAAACAATAGAGAAGTAATGATGAATTATCTTAACATTTCTAATGCGTATTCGACTGATATTTCACCAGTTATTCATTCCATTAATAAAACGTTGAATTCATAACTGATACATGAATGGAATTCGAAGAATAAAGCTTATGTTTAATCAAAATGTGAATCAAAATTACCCGTGGACCCGTTAATGGGCCGACCCAATGGGGCCACGGGTAAACACTAAGCTGCCCATATATTGTACCGGGTATTGTCACAGAAGTCGCAAACAGATCGTTTCACCATCGCCACTCAAGTCCTTCCTTCCGATGATTTCGTCAGCCTTTGCACAGCCTTGGAACTGCTGAAGCCACATGCTTATATCGCAGACCAGCAAGCTCAATATATAGTAACATCATTACTCAGTGCGGTTTTGCCGACAACTATAGTTTTTTTGTCCAGCTCAGGGTGTTATTATAAAACGCACCAGCAATGCTAAGACTCATAACCTTGTATAAATATGTAAATAAACCTGTTGTTTATTGAATTATTAATGTTTTTAAGAAAAATCAATTAATTAATTATAAAATCAAATGTTTCTGCAAACTGTTACTAACGGGCGGCAGGCGCGGCACGGCGCCTACCGCTGCGCTCCGGCCTTGTAACTGGTCTAGCTCCTAAACTACTCCCGGGCCCATTATGAGACTTGGCAAAGTTATTAACATACTATGAGCTATTTTAGGAAAAAAATAATAAAAATTAAAGTGGTCCAAGTTTGAGAAAATCGAGGATAAAAAAATAAAAATCAATTTTTTTCTTCAAAAAATTAAAAAAACATTTTCTAAAAATGTCAAAAAGTAAGCTCAATAACTAAACTATAAAATTCATGTATTAAGTTTAATTTTTTTACATAATAAATATTGTTTTTTGGGACTACAAATAGTGCATTCCTGCTGTAGAGTCAAAACTTCATTAGCCTCTAAATCTATAACTATATATCACAGAGTAAAAAATATTCATAATATATGTTGAGGACCTATATAGGTATAACATAGTAAAATATTATTGAAATCTGAAACATCAACATTTTTTCACCTGTCCGCTTGGCATGGAATGCCCCACATTACATTGACTCCCCCGTACCCCAGTGCCGCTTACATGGAGCCTACATCGCATGCTGGCTAGCTGAGCGCGGTGGCGGCAACCACGCGACTTTTTCTAATACTTGCATTTTTAAACTCATTGATATCTTCCGAATTAAATGTCCGAATTGAATAATTCAAAAAGTAATAAAAAGGTATTGAAGCCGTCTTAAATATAAAGTAATTTATTTTGATAAGGATTAATACCAAGGTACAAATAAAGAGCCCTTTCAAGCGGCGGCATATAAATTAAATTTTAGAATAAAAAACCGCTTGCTGTGTCATAACTATAATATTTAGACATATGCTGTCGCGACACTTTTTGTAGATAATGATGAGTTCCGCAAAGTCTTAGTAAATGGTTTTGTTCTATCTTCAATAGTTTTTCGCAGCGCAGGCGACGTAAAGGAATTTTTCAAGTCTATTTTTTACACCTTGGGTTACAATATTGGAGTTTTAGTAAATTTTCAAAAAAATATAATATAGCCTATGTTACTTCTGAATAATGCAGCTTTCTAATGGTGAAAAAATTATTGCAATCGGTCCAGTAGTTTTTGAGTTTATTCATTACAAACATACAAAAATACAAAAATACAAAAATACAAAAATACAAATCTTTCCTCTTTATAATATTAGTATATATGTATTTTATTGCTATGCCTAAAGGGGCACTATATCCAGTCTTGATATGCAATAAACAGTTTGAGTACCAAATACATAATAGGAGACCAATTTATTGAAAATGGTGACTAGGATTAAGACCAGTAAGTGTTTGACAGTTCGGTTTGATTACTTCTCAAGGGTTAACAGTATATAATTTTAATTTGTGCTACGTGTTCGTTCTTCTGAAAGAAATAAATCGATTATTCAAAATTATACTATAGTAAGTTTTTGCCTGTCTTCCTTATCCTAACGTTTTTATTATTTCTTTTGCATAAGATGAATGTGCATAGTTAAAGTGTAATGTATAATTTTCTTCAACCCTGAGACGACGTGCGTATGCGCATAACACGAACACCTACTAGTGCGCGCTTACGGTCGCTCATTCATGGTTACAACTGTTTCAATTTTATTCCCGCCAACAAACTGGTTAATTAAATATGTCCTTATGTGTACTACGCCAGTAGTTCTATTTTTGCACTCTTGAAAAACATAACCGATACGCAATTAAGACTGCTTTTTCTATCTTTCAATTGGTTGCACTATTTAAGGTAGGCGTGGGAAAAAATGACCTACTTTTTTATCGCGCAGTTTTCGCCCACCTGGCCGCTTGCTCCATTTGATATGCCTTGTTTTATAAATAAATTTACCGTTATTACAAGAACTCTTACTTCTTTTTTTTATCGTGATAATAATAATATAAACTGAAGCTTATTGTTCACAAATAAAATTAACGAAATATTCAAACCACCTGCCGTAGAATTAGCTAAAATCAACAAGCAGAATAAAAACCTATCGTAAAAATCCAATTTTGACTAATTATATTGTGGTCCAACTTCGTGAAATTGGTCTCATTTTCCACAGTAAAACACCCAATTAGTTTCAGCTAACCCAAGGACATTGACCTATCATAAAATTAAGTTTGCATTTAATTAAACATTAATTAGAAGTTTATTGCCAATGAAGATGAGATGTATTTATAACGTTTTAATGATGAATCTAACCTTTCTCAAACTCGCTTAGTTTTAGGACGAACTTTGAAAAATGTGTTGTATAAAAGTACTTGAAAACTCGTAAAAAACGATTTGAATACCTACTAATTTGCTTAAAATATCCTTAAAAAATAATCTTTGAATCTTTTAATGCAAAATGAGACAAGTTTTAAAAAGCAAAGCAATTTGGTGACACCTCTTGACCCGTCTTAATGTCCGTCGCTCTACAAACAAGACTTTCAATCATCGGTGTTCGCTAAAATTTATACCTGACATTCAATCATTGGGACTGAATCGTGACCAATACAATTTTACCGTCCGCAAAAACTGGATCACCCTTATACTCCTTACGAATAAAGACCAAAATAAAAAATAGAGTTCTTATCTTCAGCAAAAGTTATTGGGTTGATGTGTAATTGAAAATTTGCCTGATCGATGCCACTATGGAGTTTCTGTGTTGCTAATATATTATGATGTGTGTAGTAAATAGCTGTAATCCGTCACGCATTGGCCGATCTGTTTTTTTTTCTACTGCAATTTATTAACAAAGCTCAAAATGTATAGAGAAACTAAGATGATGAAGCTTCAGCAAATGTAGTCTTACGAATAAGCTATACTTATGTGTATGTAAAGTGAGTAGAATCAAGGATGTAAAATCTGTATTTTTTCAATGTGTGTACATAAATAATGTATTTTCAATTACATATGAATAAAATTATTCCTATTTAAGATCATAAAAACTAAGTACTCAGGCGTTTAATGAATAAAGCAAAAATTGTCTAGGTATTTACCGTTATATAGAAATTAATTCATAGCTATTTTCAATTACGTTTCTCATAATAAAATTCAAGTAATTTGAACCGCAGCACCTGCAGGTAATCTCAGTAGAGCAGTTATATCGTTAATTGCACATCATATAATTATTACTAAGCATATTAATTCCAGTATGGCTGGAAGGAAATGAAAACTATTATAACGGCCAATCTTAGCCAGCATAGGATACGCGGGATATTATCTAATAAACGGTTTAGTAAAATTATGACTTAGTGATTATAATATAAACTCTAACCTGAAATTTCATCATTATTGAAGGAATTTAAGAAACACTTGACTGGCTCGGTGGAACAGTGGTTAGTGACCCTGACTGGCGGTTCCAAGAGTCGTGGGTTGGATTCCCACTCGGGACAAATATTTGTGTGATGAACATCGGTGTTTGTTCCGTGTCTGGGTGTGATTATGCATTTAAGTATGTATTTATAAATATATATGTATGTATGTATATCAGTCTCTGACGCCCATAGGTACAAGCTCTGCTTAGTTTGGGGTCAGATGACCGTGTGTGGAAATGTCCCAGATATTTATTTATCATCATCATCATCATCATCAGCCCATACTTGTCCACTGCTGGACATAGGCCTCTCCAAATGGAGATTTGTTTTTGGAGATATTTATTTATTTTTTATTTATTTACATATAAGTGAAAAAAAAATAACTTACAATTAGGAAATTAAATTTTATGCTGTTTTAGATAGTTTGCATTATACTATAGCCATGCGAATATCCAAATCGGAACTTGGGTTACAATGTTGGAACCACAATAGACTCGATAAACATTTCAGTCACGGAAACCATACAAATACATCTAGTTCCACTCAAATGGATGAAAATGGTTTATTTTGTACAAAAACTATGCAAACAAACAGGGAGCTTTAAGCTTTCGCTGGTAGGCAGACACTGATTGTGTCATTACTTGTTAATTTATTAAGGGACACAGTTCAGACAAGCCGATATTCTCCTATGTATATGTAGTTATCAGCTTGTCTCACCGCTCCATCTAGCGACCACTTATTCCGACTTAATTTATAGTAATTGCTCCCTTACATGCGACTTAGACCCTTTCTACAAACAGATTTAGTGTGATAATGATTTTGTTGAAGCATAATGATACGGTTAATAGTTCGTTAGATAAGAAAGCTCATACGTTTCGAGACTGTAGGCGTCTGATGGAATATTTTTGATTGTGATCTACTGATTTAGTCGACAGTAAAATGAGACGACCACGTTAAAGCTGACAATGAAACTGTAGAAAGAAAAATAAAGGTATAATGAGATCTTAAAAGTCGAATATTACAACAAGAGTTAAAAATATGTAAAACTAAAATAAAATCATCATCAATCTTAGTTGAACGAACTATAGTTAAAGTACTCTCCTAGAGCGTTATAGTTTAAAAAGTAACCTATAAACTGTGTGCATCAAATGCCATTTAAATGTTTCAGTAGCTTTGATGAGAATGCACTACAGACAGTAACTTTCGCATTTTAATATTAGTAAGGATTAACTTCATAATTGTATGGATTTACCTATGTCATAACGGACATGCAGTGTGATCATTGTGCCTTCTACCTATTATTCTTCTCAAATTTCATAATCTTCAACGGTGGCCAGTTTCATTTCACCAGTCGCCTCTGACATCAAATTAAGCTGTTAAAATTCATACTTACGCAGCTTCTTACCGAGTGCGCAATCGGGACGTCATTACACAGCACGGTAGCGGCTTCCAATACCGGTCAGGGCTTGCACTATTATATATGTATATTTACTTTAAATTTTATTTACTACACTAGGAACGCAGTGGTCAGCTCTGTTCATACTCTTATGTAATCATATGAATGCAATTTCAAAATTACAAGGAATGTTTGCTGAATTTTATTTAAATATGTTACTGATTCAATATAACACTGTTATTATCCCTAAATTTGGCTCTGAGAACCCTTACAGCTTTTTATGCTAATAACTATGCCGGTAGTTATTGCTACAATCCCATACGTATTGTCTAGACTAAGGAGTAGTCGGCTGAATACTGAAAATAAAGTCCTTCGGGTGATGATGGCAGGCTCAATAGGGTCTATAGTATCTGTCAAACACATTGGCCGCTTACCATCAGATGGAGTGAGGTCATCTTGAACGATGATTATAATGAAGTCTGTTAAAAATACAATAGAATATTTGATAGTTTAAGCTACGTATAATTCCCAATTTGTAGATCGATCAGCACACGATTTTTCTCACAAATATCTAATTAACAATATTCAGCAGTTAGTTTGTTTGTCCCAGCCCTGGTTGCGACACGAGCAGTGGGCGTCGCCTCGTCAGCCAGGCCTTAATCTCACTGTGACTGCTTAATTTGACTGCTGACCGCTCCTGACGCCGCCGGCATACAATTCACCTTTTTAGGATGATCGAGAACACTTTTTAAGTGGCGCTGTAGGCACCATCTTTAGGCAATCGCCTGTAAATACCGGCTAAACCGTAGTCCATTTAACGTCTGAGTGGACAGGAGATAAAAACTTAGGATAATGTTGATAGTTCTTTGCCTGATGGGACAAACAACGATCGATTTCTTTCTTAATTCAATAGGAATCAAGATATTTCTCGAAACGACAATTTCTCGATGTTTTCTAATGTTAACTTTGTAGTCAATGAGTAACGTAAGTACTTACTGTACTGAAGAATTTGAACGACATTAATAGTAATAGAAGAAGACAGCCTAATTTCACACCAATGCAGTTTTATGATATATGCGCATACATAATACGAGTTATCATATATCCAAATCCACTCATGCGCATAAATGTTCAGAACATACACTGATACTAGGTATGCGGTTAACATTCACATTGATATGTTAAAAAGCCACAGATCTGACTGCTTAATTGGGCTTGATCGCAGTACCCACGACTATACATTGCAACTAAATATCACCTTCATATTTCAGGAAGCATTTTATACGTCCATAACGATTACTACATTCTCGTTTGAGGAATGAAAATAATATTTAAGATAGGTGGAAACGTTAAAGGTATTTTAATGACGAAGTTTGAGGTGGATGGATATCTCCATTTATCATTTTGTCAGGTGAAGGAATGTTCAGTAAAGGATATATTCTTTCAAGTCTTACTTATCGGCACTCGGATAATTCAAGTATTGTATTATTTGTGTTAATGTATGTATGTGTTATAGGCAATGTGTATAATCCGGTATTGTATAGATTACCTAGGTATTCTATACAATGCCTAAAACGTTCAGGCAATGTGTATAATACGATTAATTTCACACATTGCCTAGGTATTGTATAAAATGCCCGAAGTGCATCAGGTAATGTGTATAATGAACGACCACGGGTAGGACCTTAAATATTTTTATTTATTTATTATTCAGACAGAGTTAATCAACCTTAACCTCGATATATTGTGAATAATATGTTATTGCTTTGCGTAGAGGGGTTAGGTAGCATTGGTTTTGAGTCCGTCCATTAACCCATAAATGGTCCATCCGTCACCAGGCTTTAACTCAAGAACAGTGATATCTAGATATGTAGTTGCAAGTTGTTGATCATATACATACACTAGCTGTGCCCGCGACTTTGTTCGCGTGAACTACAGATATTAAATATATTTTCCCAATTACTCCTATTACCGTGAGAATTTTTCAATATCCTGTTTCAACTAAGCTTTAAGTTTACTATGGTACCTGCAAGCCAAATTTAAAGCATCTAACTTAAGTGGTTTAGATTTTTCATACAAAAGATTTTCCCGCTAAGAATTAGTTTCTCTCTACGGTACCTTAGCTACGTTATTTCCAAATTTCAAGTGCCTACGTTAAGCCGTTTAGGCTGTGCGTCGATATGTCAATCAGTTAGTCAGTTTCTCCTTTTATATATTTAGATGTTACCGGACACACCCGAATTCAGGACAAACTCGTTTGGCCTTGGATAAACTATGTGGTACTTGAGCTCAGGACTTCCGGGCACCCTAGACAGAGTTAAAAAGGAGTCCTATTTCTGTAAATTTTTTTCAAACCGCCCATATATACCTGTGACGGAAGAACTAGTTTGTCCTAGAACTCCTATGTGACAAACGCTCAATACGCAAAAACACGGCATACCAACCGATAAAATGCAATATGTTTAATCAGCGCTATCTGCTTGTGACAGTTAAAATTAGGAAAAGCTCTCAAAAGATCAGTAGGTGCCTAACCAAATTACGGAGAAGACAAATCGATTAAATATAATGTATTTAAGCTTCAACCGGCATTCTATACAATGCCTAGGTATTCTATACATTTCCTAGGTAAAGTGTGAAATACTTCAAACATTGAGTATCATTTAATACATTGCCTAAGCAACCTCGGCACTCTATACATTTCCTAGGCATTGTATAGAATGCCTGCATTATACACATTGCCTATAACATATGAAATACTCTCACGCGACTACCTTTTTCCTACTTACCAGATTTGTGAAACATCAGGAACATATTATTTTACTCTTGTTAAGAGAAATTAATGTTATGCGAGATAAACGGCTTCACCTAAACAAGATCAGAATGGAATCTTGTTAATAACATAATTCAGTAGACTTGGAATACAGTTTAGAAAATACTGAATTCACAAGATAAAGTATTTATGGTGTCCAGTAATTATAGACGGTAACATCGGGATGCACAACTTATAGAGACTTTTTAATTACTCCGCTTAATTACGTGTCTAAATGAAAAGCTCGTTTCTGCGGCAAAACGTAAGCACTTTACGTCTATAAATAAAAATAAGAAACTTAATGGACATAAAAAAAAGACCTTATCACACTTGCGTGTGTCCACAGACGCCTCTCATTAATCAGTATTCTAAGCAAGAGCGTTTATATGACGTGACCATATATCTATGTATGAATATTAATTGAAACTCAGTGGGAAAACTTAATTGAAATAAACGCGCCCTTTGAACTCGTGACTATCAACACAAAGCAACGTGTCGTGTCATTACAAATCTCCGGAACACTTTGATTGTGTAACCATGGCCTACCATACAACTCATACATTTTGGGAAAGACCGCAAGATTCAACTTCCATGAATTGAACAGGAAAAATTAACGGCTACGCACAATTTGTGGTTTCGCTACACGTCGCTTAAATTGTATAGACTGTATCATTAAAATGTATAATTTTGAAACATTGTTGAGTATTAAATTCCGAGTAGCAAGTCGAGAGAAAAATGTGAAACCATTTCTTTCGCATCCCAATGTTTCAAAAGTAATAATTTATTTAAATTGATTAAACCGATTCCGTGAGCGATGTTTTATGCATGTTGAGAATTGATTGATCTTTTCAATGCCACCAAATATGTATTTTATTCATTCCGATATCGGAAGGTGTATCTCATACCCTTATTAATTCTTATAGTGTGAACTTCTTTTTTTTATTCTTGCAATACAAAAATGCCAGATGTCTCTAGACATCTCGAGTCATCTTTTATCTGTATAGGTAGGAAGGAATTATAAACGGCAAAGGCGTTTTTCAAACACTAAAACTAATTAAGCTCGCTGTCATTACACGCTGGCCAGCTATCTCCATCGCTCGCTCCCAAGCGTCACTCCTGATACAATCACTTGTCGATTCGATTCCAACGATAAGCCGCTTCCTATAATGCGCTGAGCGACGACTGAGCGTCGAATCGTGTACCACAGATTAGTATTACGAGCCGGTTATCGGCCGTCTTATTTACGGCTCGGATATTAATTCACCGTAATTATCGGACACGACCGCTACCACTCGCCCGCGGCCTCAACAAACACCTAATCTCATAATCTCCCTAATGACTACCGGGCGTCTCTGACAGTCGCAGTTCTAAGAAGCACGCCGGGTATTAGATACCCATTGCTCCCAGAGGTATGTTTAGCTGGTAATGATGGCTACGACGCCTCTGCGCATATCGTGTGCGTAACGACAATCCATTAAAGTAATGATAAATAAATAATTTCACTGAAATACACGATAGATTGCGTACAGAAGCTTTTTCTGACATGATGATGCACTCGCATCTTGTCAAGTGGAAAGTGTAGATAAATGATATTGTTCTCGTGATATCGATTTACTAATGTCCAATTAAGTAATGACACAGCATGCGTAGCATCAGTTAAAATTCTTCCCATACCTTCACTTACAATTTTCATAGTTCATCTCCTACGGCACCCACAAATGAGATTCTGTAAGATAATGTTAAAATTATTTATGCTATAGATCAAGTAAATTGAAGGCAATATCGTGAAAACAAAAGACCAATAAAATGTTAATGGACGTCAAAAACGACACATTTTATTATATCTCGTGAGATGTTCCCGGCATATTTCAGATACGGCGCCGCGCCCAGTTATTATACAAGATGGTATCAGTAAAAACACAAAATTAATCACCATAATTCGAATACAGCTACCGGGCCATCGTAGTCTCACGCAAATGATAGGTACAGTGGAATTATAAATAAAAGACCCTATAAATTAACTATGGAATGCTAAGTGACACCTAGCAATTAATTACTTCTGTACTGGAGCAAATTGGGAAGCAGCATGGGAATTGTTACACGGTGAGGAAACGCAGCAATAGCTACTTCGCATTGAACTTGAGGATGAACTAGGTCTAAATTATGTAATGACGTCATTCAGTTGTCTTCATTTGAATACAATAAAGCCAAGACCCAAATTTGAATATTTGGTCCAAGTTCCGATTACCTACATAAACATCAGCAATGACCCGTTTTATTAATATTATAAAAAATATTACTGATGAAACAATGAGGTGAAAATTGCGTTAAACATTGTTTAGTGGTTGAATGAACCTCATGCAACCAAATGGAAAATGGTAAACAACATGCTAACATGTGAAATATCCTTAAATGTAAAAAAAAATATTGAATCAATTTATAAATAGTTAACAAACATTACCGAGGAGTATTTAAATCACTATATTTTTACTAGTTCTATATGAACCTATGACAAAACAAACTATGATAAACGCCGCCATTACAACAACATCAAGATCATCAGAGTCGCATTCAACAACGATAATTACAACACAGACCATAAAATTGCGGTGACACCACAGAATAGCTTTAAGTCGCTGAGCCCAAATAAATATAAAATCAGCCATAAAATTTAGGTCTGGCTCCAATAAAATATGGAGTTTTGGAATCGTAAAATCATTGCCTATTCAACTATAGAGCGGCTCTTCTAAGGCCATTGGCGAGTTTATTACTCTCTTGCCCTTGACTTAATGAGAAGTGGGCCCTAAAAGTCACCGTCCGTTTGTCGGCATCAGCACGTGGATAGTTTTGCACTTCACCAATAAGGGGTTTACTGTATTCCAGGAATTCTCTTGCCTTAAACAGTTACACAAAGTAATAAAGGATCCTATTCTAGAGAAACCCGGATACATTCATAATTTCACGGTCTTTGTAAACACTTTGTGTTGTCGGCCGACGATCTTTGTGTCCGAAACTCTTGGGAATGGAAATCCCGTAATTCGCTTTAAGCAGAAACATGCAAAAGACTAAAATTACTCGCTCCTGCGCGTTACAATGCTATAGTTATTAAAGATTTTGAATAAATCCGGTAGTCCATTACAGTTTATGCATACAACATAATAATGACTCGGTTTGTGTATGATTAATGCCATTGTGGCCAACAATAGGTAAGCAAATTTTACATGGACCAAATTGGTCAAGGTATAATAAGATTTTGCCAACAGAATAATTAATTCTGAAACACCATCTGCCTAGTTCGACATGGCTCCCTTTAAAGGATTATGGTAAGGTGCATCAATAAGCGATCTGTTCTGTTTTCGCACGCATCCGTCCATGTCAATACCACCAGAGTTGCAAATGGATTTCTATTTCGGGACACGTCATTAGCTCTCAAGTATCACGACACTTGTGCACTTACAAAAGCCAGACATCTCGCGTCGTTTGTCCCGACACCTAAGACAAGGGGCAAAAAAATTGGCGCCGACCACACCCCGAGGGAACTGGGAACTGCGCGGGCGCATGTAATCTCCTTTGTCTAGCACTTGCCCCGCACTTGCTCGGTACCTGTCGTCTATTGTTTATGTTTCTGGGAAAAATTAGCTACGACCACGTGTCTGGGACGTATTGTCTTGCTGTCGCGTCGAGTGCCGATACTCGAGAGATGCCGCCGATAACGCGGCTGTAAAACGCAAACCTGTTTATTATCGTTAACTGTTACTTTATAACACTAACTTGCATTGTGTAGGCGGCGATTCGAGAGAACTTTTTACGGTACAGTTATGTTTATGATAGTGCAGTTTATGGAGGCGATTAGTGTGGAATACGAACGTCATCTTTTATGTTCTTATCAATATTGAATTAGCAAATACAATTATGAAGAATCATTAGTTTATGTGTCTGCGTACTTACATATTGGGTAATAGAATGCACGTCATTGTAATATGTAAATTATATGCCGGATGATGCAAAAACGTCAAGGTAATGATGATAATGCATAACTCGCTTATGTATGTCACTTACGTAGGACTTCCCTGTTAGCGTCATGTCGGGTTCAGTACAAAGGTCAGACCTATCGTTATTATTCTTGATCAGGTGTACGAACCATTTTTTTTTTTTGGGTATTTTGCAGACTTACAGCTAATCCAACGCAGCGACTGTGTGAATGCGTGTTATCTTAGTGCAAGTTGAAAGGAATGCCTGAAAAAAATGGCGTGCACATGTAAGTCATTAGTCTAAAGTGGCGTTCTGGTCCCAAATATTTGGCGAGGGTTGCAACTTGGCGCCACCGTGGCGACAAACACGCCGACTTCTTTAGTAGCCGCCGACAAGACGAATCGGCAGCTAAAATAATATTTGCCGAGACGGCGTATGAACACAAATGACCGTAGGATTAAAGTAAACCGCTGTAATGCCAAAAGCGGATTCGGTTAACACTCGACAAATGGAGCATGCGTTGCCTGAACACATAAACACTAAGCTAATGCATTAAGAACATAACACCTGCGAAAAAATCCTCGGCCCGAATAATGATTGGTGTAAAATCCAATGAATATTCTAAGAACATTAAACTTCAATATAATCTGATATAAACACTTAAACGCTATCAATGAATTGCAAATATCCGTAACAATAGACAATGACGCACACGCGAATGTGATAAAAAGAACGCCAATCAACTAATGCATCAACAATGTTCGTCATCATCTCGCCTCACCGTTAATGATAGGTGAGAACGATGACGCATGCCGCGATATAAAAAAAACATGAAAAAAGGGGTTTATAGCGGGGTGACGTCACAGATTCACGGATCTCGAGATCAACGTCAGACTTACACCTCAGCGGGCCACGGGTCGCATTCGGTGACGTCATCCAATTAACATTCGTGCACCTAAGGAACTGGTTTACGGTTTAATCTCGACCGCTGCCAATCCGAAGATCCGGCCCGTCAGATCGTAATCAGTAAAGTCCAGAAACCAGATCGCCTAAGCTCCAAGAATAACCATTTCCCAATGTTAATTCTGCAAACCATGACCGGGCATGGAGGAAAACAGGTATCCTCTGCGGTCAGCGAGGACCACGGTTCAAAGACATGTTTCGAAGAAGTCCGTATAATATTCCCGTATAGAGACATGCCAAATAGCAGGTTTGTAGAAATTATGATGAATGTACTAACAATTTTCATCAAACATTTCAATTTTAGTGACAAATATGATCATCCCGAACCAAAAAATTATTATCATTATTTTCAACGTCAACAACTGTACCTATGGACATATTTAATCAAACGTTACCTACATAAATCATGATCTAATAGGTCAAACGTACGTTAACTGGAGTGCAAACCCCTTTTTTACTCAAACATAATATTGCTAAATAGCAAGCAAATGAAGGTATATAATTAGTAAACACTATTCCACACTTTATGACGGAAATAGCTGAAATACGCAAGATATAACGCGCCGATGAGGAAGGATGTGGCTGGGATGACGATAATGTATTTTAATGATACCGTGCGGTTAGCGCTAACGTCAACAAAACGATCTTTGATCTAAACCTCTGGCGTGCGATTTTGGTCTCTATATATGGTAGATAAGGGCGTTAGTCGCGTGCGGTTGCCGGTTGCGCCGGCGCATGCTTTAGCACGCGCGCACGGGGTCATGTCATCGCATGAGTCAGGCGCAGAGGGCGCGTGGCAACTAGTGAGGTTTGTGAAACGTTTTGATTCCAAACAAAGCACATATATATTCATAGACTTGAATAATTTGTGTATTGTTTGTGAATAGCAAAAAAAAAGTCGTTTGAATAGAAATTTTGTGCTCCATATTTATTCCCTTTAGAAAAAAACCTTCATGCATTTTAAATTTAAAAAAATTAATTACTTAACTAACTCCATATGAACATATTATTATATGACCTTAAGTGCGACTGTCTAAGCGCGGGTGACAATTTTGATTATAGCATAGAAGGTAGTAACTTCTATGCTCTACTCGAAGAATACATTTAACATAAAGAGGAAGAAGAACCCTTATCTTGTGAAACTTATTATGGAATTTGTTATATTCTCATGTTAATAAGCAATTTGTCAACTATATAATTAGATTGGTTTGACCTAGACAGATTCGTCATTCGGCCGACATCCAACCAGTCACGTACGACGGTGCTGAGTTAGTACGATAATGGGTCGTGTATGACCCATGTAAGTACGTGACCACAACCCGAGGAAAACCACTGTAGCACGTGGTGACATAATTGGAACAGCTACCGACATGAACGCAGACACGTATCTTCGATTTAAAACCTCATTTCGACATAATGCCTTATTCGTTAAAGTTACAATACTTGCAACTAGATGACCTGGTTAAATTAACCAGCATCCAATATTATGTCACGGGTCAAGTATTTCTGTCAAAGACGCGTGTATGAATCTTCTTTTTTAATTAAAATACGGAAACTATCTTCATTGATATTATAGTGATTGACAGAGATTATAAGAACTTAAAGAACTATCAATGTAATTATTATTAGGCTAACTTTTTTTTTAACTACATATACACTCAATAAAGTTAACTTAACTTAACAAAGGTATAATTCGGTCAAAATAGATAAAAACAATTTTTCAGCTAGCAAAAATTCGCATAGAGCTAAAATACGCCATTGTAACACATATATCAGAAGTTCCCCAATTTAGGCTTCTTTCTCAACTAACCACAAGGCAAAGGAAGTCTCTGTTATTAAAAAAAAAACAATGTCCACCGTCCATACGAGTGATTGCCAACGTGATGTGATCGGTATCGCGTGTAACAACGTGGGTGCGCGCGCGCACGGCGCACGTGGCCTTCACTGCGACCGGGTAACGTAATAGTAAACGTTTATGGAGGCAAAAAACAAACGAATCAAAACAATAACATTACACTACAATGAGAACGTTTATAACGAGTCTGTGATTTATGATTGTCCCGATTTCGCTTTTCGATTAATAAGGCAGCCATTACTGTAGGTATTATTATTCTGCTCTACAATATATCATATGATATGGTTCAATACATACTTATACACATACTTATTTAATCACCGAAATGAAAGTATATAATATAATATAATATAATCGGCAGTTGTAATAAAGAGGTACTTAGATAAAATTTAAATTGAAACACTCCAGGTAATTTTCGTTGCATTATGTTACGTTATCGTTGTTGTATTTTCTGATAGCGATTATAGAGTATCGAATTAAGTTAAAATTATGCTAAACTCTTGTAATTTCTTTACAGGGTAAATTTTGTACATGGCATTGGCACTTTGTGACATGGGTTCATGATTCATACATAAATGCATAAACCAATTAAAGTAAAACCATTAATAGTTTGCAAGTGTGTAATTAGGTACCACAAGTTAAGCAGAATTTATTTAATAAAAAATTTACTCGAATTCCGATGCTAACTATACTATACTTGCTTGATTGTTGATAAGTTAACAGGTTATTATATTTTTAATTGAATATAAAAATGAAAACAATAGAATGCAAATATATGCCTATAATATATTTATAACTATAACATGTAATAAATATTTATAACATTTAATATGTAGGTATAAATAGCTATGACCAACATGTTTAACCCACAATAGATCATTTAACAGGATACTGACTGATGTCACCAGGGAACAACCAAAAGATAAAGGATTACGCATTAATAATGAAATTTCTGTCGTCATTTCCACAGCCACAAAAATGGGTAAATATTTATGAGTTACAAATTCAACAAATCCTTAAGCACATAAGTCTACATCGCATGTCCTTGAGCAATTAGTTTTACTTTTGTAAATCAAACATTGTGAAATAAAGTAAAATGTAACGAAATTACTGAGTCAGTATGTATGCGTAGAGTTGAGATAGCTTAATCATTACTTATGTTTGCGCCGTATTGTTGTTTTTGTACTCATTTGGAGCACATAAAATTAAGCCCATTCAGTTGATACACATAACCAAAACAAGGGAATAATAGCTATGGACAAAGTGTTTGACATAAACTATATGTTATAACTTTATAACTTCTACAAAGCTGAGAAATACATTTACTCTCTCACGTATAATGGCTCAATCGTGAGGCCCAGTAAGTACGGAAAAAACCTAGACAAAGTTAACGAAAAGTTACAGTAATTGAAAACGACATCTCACACACGAAACCACACGTCTATCTCAAGTTATTGCGTCAAAACGTCACGAGCCCAGATAGAAATAGCAACAATAATCTTGTTATACTTATTTATCAGATAATTGTGTTTAAATAAGCATCAATGAGTAATTGTGCGCGTGCTCAGAACACGTTTGTACACAACAAACAAGTCTAATCATAAATAGGAAAATTCCTATTATCACCGCAAGTGCAGACGAATCGGACATGACCTGGATGCTTATCGGCTAGCAAATAGAGTTTAAATCGTTCACTCCATTATAATAGAGGAAAATTTTGCGAAACTCTTTTGATTGTAACAGAATATTTGTGTGGATCTGTCGAGCAATTAGAGGAACAGGAAAAAGAGAAGTCTTTGTGCCAAGTTTACGATGATGCGTATATTTGCACTGCTTACGAGAATGAGTGTAAATTGGGTTTTGATAACCAAACTCAGATGCTTGCCAAAGGATTACGCATTGTTTTCTATCCTTATTTTCTTTCATACTCAGTTCTTCGTACGGTGTAGTTTTATCGAGGGCTTCGCTATTAATAATTCGTAAGTGAAGGCGCCACCGTTACCAGTTTTTCGGGTTATGAACTCGTGGGGATTACAACTTGCTTTATTTTATCGCGAGTAATAATAATTAGTACCACGAAGCCATCAACCGAAATTGATATCGGTGTTTTCATAACCAGAGTATTGGCTAAACTTTCCGATCGTCATTAATATGCAATTATGGAGAGCGGTGGCATCACAATCGTTAACCTGAGTTAACTATGTTGTTACATTTTACTAAATTATGAGATTAAATGTGAAAAAAAATCGGAAGAAGTATAAGGTAGAGTGTATAACATTTTTTGAGCATTTCCAACTAACCGTACTAATTTAATGTTCAAAAATAGTAGATGGTTACGAAATAGATGCAACTATAGGTAGTCATAAATATTAAACCTAAGTCCATACACCATCCATCATCAATATACCTACAATAATAACATAAGTCACAATCAAACAACCTATGATTATAGTGGGTAAGTGGCTAACTAACGATTAAATTAACCGCGAGTTAAGTGCGCGTTACGCAAGTGTGCGTCAAACGCGTGCCGACTACGATCGTGTTATTAGTGACTAATTGACATTTTTCCGTTCCGCTATACATTAGGACAGTGGAATTTTTATAGTGCTGGATATTAAAGATTCCACACTTTGTCTGACTTACTTCAAAGTCAAAGATGCGATGTGATAAAGCAAACTAGTACAAGCAAGTAAACTATTGAAGAAGAGCTGATTGACTCGTTTAACCTGTAAGAGTATTAGGTAGGGACTGTCCCAGGGAGTAAACTTGTATTTATAAACACACAGTCTACTATTTGTCATTTTTCCTTTAATAGCAATATCACCCGTTTAATGTGTTTACAGTAACACTATCATAGCAACTTAAGAACTCTTAGAGTCAATTAATCTAAAGTTGTTGCACCAAGATTTTCTAACCACTATAAAATTGATAAATAATATTATATTAAAGATGGCGTTAAAAATCATGTCTCTACTAGAGTAACAGTTTCAAAAGACAGACGAAGTAAAAAAAACTTAAGCAACTCTACACCGCTCAAGACAAATCTCGAAAGGTCATCGATATCCCAAATGAGAATCAAATCGACCATTAGTGCTCCGAGCCGGATGCAGCAGTCTAAAGTGCACCTAAACAAGGAAGTTCCCATAAAAAGGCGATTGTACCGCTTCTTAGGATTTACCGAAGCCCCGCGGATCGGTGGGAAAAAACTGCCGAAGCAAAAACATCAACGTATGAGTACGTACGTATTTTATTGCGCATTTTCTTTTCTGCATGAACGGGCTCGGGATATTACTTAATAGGAAAAACTGTAAGCAAAAAGTATTGTTTTTATTATTGGGAATTATTGATTTTTTGCATTTTAGTTACGGCTTTGATTATAGTATGACGATTTACAGAACTTTTCAAGCAGACTAAAATATTCCACAGATGCTAATGGTGACCACAACAATTAACATTTGTTTTATTTTTAAAGCATTAAAAAAATGGATTGCTTGATTTTTCAGTTTGATTGTTCAGTAATAGAATTATATTACCCTTGTAATATATTGAAAGCTTACAGAGGTAATAACTCTATTATTTACAGAGATAATACCTTAATTAGATAAGGACATCGAGAACATAAATTCTCTGCGGTTCTGCAAGGTTCAAATAAACCGACAGTAATACAAGTTAATCTGGTCATTGTGTCCTATTGTTCTTTTATACGATTAACCGCGTACTTATTGCAATCCTATGTTGTTCCTATACTCGTAAAATAAACAAAAGATCGTAAACTTCAAAAGACTTTTTTCTGATGATGCTTAATTTCCTGAATGTCGTGTCTGCGATTTAGCATAAACCAATATCGGGAATTTACAAGGGTCATAACTTCATAAGCCGTTTATATGACCTCGTCGCCTTTAATTCAACAAAATACAATGTTCCATAACAATAAATTGAGATAAGGCGAGTGTTAAAGTGGGTGTTTTCGGAGAAAGCTGACGCGATCGGGTCTCGAACGCGGAGGCGTCCACCCACGCGCCACAACCAACACAGATCCTTTATTTTGGGAAGACTACAAACAAACAAACGAAAAACAGCCCACGTACTTTAAAACCTTCAAAGTGCGGTTTTAAAACCGTGGTGCTTCAACTAAATCGAAAATTGTGTTTGTCTTCGCAATTGTCTCGACACGAGCCAGGTATTAAAGATTTCGACGCGTTCAGTTTCAGTAAATGTATGTTGATCCAAATAATGTTAATATGTATACATAAGTTAATCAGATTTTACAATTATATTATTAATTAGAGATAATTGAAAGAATGTAATTTAGTGTCCATAATTTTTTGTGCAAAATATATTTACCAAACTAAATGTAATTTTTTGTACCTCTATACGTGTTTATGTAAATGTCATTTTACCATAACATTATAACTAGTATATTTAGTCTACAGCGTTGTTTTGGGAAGCGATTCCTATGAGGTGTTGCAGATCTCACGGTCGCTATAAGGCGATAAGACAATGCATGTATTGTTCGAGGCGCGCGCTAGCCCGGCGCCAGCGCATTCTCCCGCGCATAATACACCGCTGACTTACGCATTTACATTCAATTAACGGGCGTACGTAAACAGTCAATAAGTCTCAGAAATAAAGCTACCGAGCGATATAGATTGTTGAATAAAGATATTTATAAGTAAGTAATTTATAAAATAAAAAACCCACTAACGCACTTAACTAATCTTGTTTGTGAGGTGTGCAAACTTTATAATCTCTGTTTCGGAGAAGAACAATGTTACAGATGTGACATACTAATAATCAAAACAAATGACGCGTCTTGGAATTTAGTTTATCATAATATACTGAAGGTATACAGAAAAAATGTAATCGACGTCCACAGACAAAAATATGTACAATTCAGTGCATAAAAATATAACGGTAAATTCCAGCAGTAAGCTAATAAAATACAATAAGCCTACCTAAATAAACCGCAGAATTTGTACTTTAACTGATACAATCGTAATGACGTAATCTACACACATTGAAATTATTTTCATTAAAAAGATACTGGAATTCCCAAAATTATATCTTATCTAATGATGCAATTATTTAACACACATTTAATACAAATCGCGTGATACTAGACCTACCTTCACAATCTTATCTCAGTTAAATATTTCCGGGCTTCACTTGACTCACGCATGACAACGCTATTTTCTTTATTTTCTATATTTATTCTCTCAATATATATGTTACGGCTAATACCCGAAGTGTGGCTACACCTAGGTTTAGCCGGCTAGAACTAGGTGTAGCCACTTACTCTTGGCTAAACCTAGGTGTAGCCGATTGTTTTCGGCTAAAACTAGGTCTAGCCTTCATCATGCCGGCTACAACTAGGTCCAGCCATTCCATGTCGGCTAATACTAGGTTCAGAGAATCCCTGTTGGATAAAACTTAGATGCGAGTCCCGCCAAGCCTTCCGTCCTTCTCCGCGTCACACTCAGGACTCACAGCATCTGCAGCAGCAGCGCGGGGTGGAGGGCGTAGCGAGACACGCGCCTCTGCAGGTTGTGAGCACCAAGTGCTGCTGATCTACTGCAGGTCTACTAGCGAGTGTGACTCATAGCGTCTGTACATAGTTGTAACTGCCTCGTTGGTCTATTGGCAGCAAGCGCTGCGTAAGGACCGAGAGGTCCCCGGTTCGAGTCTGCGGTCGGTGAAAATTTGTGTGAGTTTTTCTGTAATGAAATTACTTAGCCCGGAGTTAGGAAGTTGGCGGTTGAACGCCCGTGCCACGGAAAGCACGTTAAGCCGGTGGTCCAGCGCCCGATCTCTCATCGGTCATGTCGGATTGCCGACTCACCAAATTATGAGAGTAGGGGAAAAGAGAGTGCACTTGTGTTTGCGCGCACACTTGTGCACTATAATATGACCTACGCACTTGGCTGATCTTAATTGAGATCGGCTGCCATGGCTGAAATCGGTCGGACGCCTTATCTTACATACTTAGTTATTGCCGGCATGCTTTCGGCAGAGCTTTTTTAGATATTACAAAAACATCCATTAATTAGAAAACATGCAACTACAAAACCAAATGTGGCAACGGAGACGAGATCGGGCGCAGGACCACCGGCTTAACGTGCTTTCCGAGGCACGGGCGTTCAACCGCCAACTTCCTAACTCCGGGCTAAGTAATTTCATTACAGAAAAACTCACACAAATTTTCACCGACCGCAGACTCGAACCGGGGACCTCTCGGTCCTTACGCAGCGCTTGCTGCCAATAGACCAACGAGGCAGTTACAACTATGTACAGACGCTATGAGTCACACTCGCTAGTAGACCTGCAGTAGATCAGCAGCACTTGGTGCTCACAACCTGCAGAGGCGCGTGTCTCGCTACGCCCTCCACCCCGCGCTGCTGCTGCAGATGCTGTGAGTCCTGAGTGTGACGCGGGGAAGGACGGAAGGCTTGGCGGGACTCGCATCTAAGTTTTATCCAACAGGGATTCTCTGAACCTAGTATTAGCCGACATGGAATGGCTGGACCTAGTTGTAGCCGGCATGATGAAGGCTAGACCTAGTTTTAGCCGAAAACTATCGGCTACACCTAGGTTTAGCCAAGAGCAAGTGGCTACACCTAGTTCTAGCCGGCTAAACCTAGGTGTAGCCGCACTTCGGGTATTAGCCGTAACATATATATCATAAAACCCACCCAAACATGTAAGTGTCCGCTTACGCATCCGTTTGCTCAGCATTTGCCGAAATCAGACCAACACATCTCTTAAACGTCCCTGAGGAGATAAAAACATGATTTCATGGTACCATAATAATGGTCAGTAATCTCCGTATAGATTTTTACACGTGCGACTCCACTATTATATCATTAAGCAACCGATCGTCATATTTGGGGCGTAATACGACCGCGGTCGGCGATTTCGTCTGTCAATAATTATTACGGACATAATCCGAGATTGATGGACGCACGGTAGCGCCGTGTGATTGGACCGCCTTTGTGATATGACGTGATGGATCGACTCGCGCGGCCAAGAATAAATACAAGAATATATCCGCACTCATAATTAGACACGTAATTGGATGCGCGAATGAAGAAATTTAAAACTACTCTAGGTATACCGGCTATGGAAAGTAGAGTAGCGAGCGAACGCTACGGTACCTACTACGCCCGACTACGAGACGCTACGAAACAGAAAATCCTATTTTTTCCCCGGTGCGTGCACCCGTATTGA
The DNA here is from genome assembly GCA_039566165.1 of Maruca vitrata. NCBI lineage: Eukaryota > Metazoa > Arthropoda > Insecta > Lepidoptera > Crambidae > Maruca > Maruca vitrata. Next base: position 5,310,556 of record CM076925.1, read on the forward strand.
TTTCTCATATCAAATAAAATTCCTAGACCTTCGTTTGTAGTGCTTAATAAGTAAATCAATCCAAATTTGCGTTTGTAAGTGTCTATTACATTTAATAATATGTTCAATTTTATTTGATAAAATTAAGTTGATTGAATACTGGAACAAACTCCAAACATCTTTGAAAATATTATCCCTAATAAAATATAAAATGATTCCATACCGATACACTATTATACTAAAGAGGAATCAAAATTGCAAAATACAAACTGTACACACCCAGTCAAATGTTCCAATCACGCGTGTTCCAATGTTTTAAATCAACTACCTAACCTTTTGCCTAGTAGTCAGTGTTGCGCGGCCGGGCCGTCCGCGTCATGGTATTCAATCAGTGGTGTCCTAGGCGAGTTAGGCGGCCGGTAGCGCGAGCGTGCGCGGGCGCGGTGTTTACGGCGCGCACGCGCGGCGCGTGCCCCCCCTCCCCGGCAGCTGCGCGCACAGGTGGCGCGTGTGGGAACTCGCCGGCTCCGTGCGTTCCCACGATCGCGCGCCCGCCGCTCCCTATATAAGCCCCCGCCGGCCGCTCGCACCGCATTCCGCGTCCAACGCTCAGCGCTAACACACGCACCCACTCACACAAACCAACATGTCTTACGAGATCGCTTACTCGCACGCAGACGACGGCCCGCAGCCCGTCTCGCGCACTTACCAATACCGCAAAGTGATGAAGCCGATGCTCGAGCGCAAGAGGCGCGCTCGCATCAACCGCTGCCTCGACGAGCTCAAGGAGCTGATGGTCAGCGCTCTTCAGTCTGAAGGAGAAAATGTTGCCAAATTGGAGAAAGCCGATATCCTGGAGTTGACAGTTCGCCACTTGCACAAGCTCCGCCGCCAGCGCCGCCTGTCGCTCAACCCGACGGTGGACGCTGACCGCTTCCGTTCTGGATTTACTCACGCCGCCAACGAAGTGTCTCGGTGCCTGGCCTCCATCCCTGGAGTGGATGTGAGGTTGGGGACTCAGTTGATGACCCACCTCGGACACAAGCTGAATGATATGCAGCGCGCCGCTGCCGGCTCCGACACGCCCCCGGCCAGCCCGCCCAGCCCCGCGCTGTCGACGTCCTCGTCGTCGTCGGGCTACGTGAGCCCGTCGCCGCCGGCGTCGCCCGTGCACATGCACACGCCGCTGGACTGCTCGGCCGGCGCCACCTTCGCCAAGGGCCCCGCCGTGTGGCGGCCCTGGTAAACCCCGCGCCCGGGTCGGGTGACCCGGCTCCGCGGTCACATCTGTTCCAGCACCGTTCGGAGTCGCCGCTCCTCAAGTGTTCGCCCTGATCCAAGTTATGTGTTGCTCATGTGAAAGTTGAAAACAACTTCAGATCTCACGATTGATTAGTGTAGGAAAAACGTAGTTCGTAAGTTAACTTGAAAGCTTTAATGAAAGTAGCCTATAAGACTATTTGTGATATTAAAGAGTAAATAATTATTATTGTATAAGAAATGTTGTATCGAGCCTTACTGAGGTCGTATTGTTATATTTTTATCGTTAAAAAGATTTCACTGATGTGAACAAGAGAGTAAGTTAATAAAAAATATTATTTCTAAATCTATTTCTGCATTTCAATTTTTTCACCCCAACTGAACCCTATCAGAGAAACAAAGTAATGCAAAATCAGGCAAATATAATTTACCAAAATAAGCAGTCAAGCTAATACATAGTTTGACTTTTTACAAACATGTTTTTTGTAAATAATCAAATCTTTGAATAGCATAGCTGAGGTCGTACGATAAATCGTTATCAGGCGTCTCGAAATAGAAGAGAGACAAAAATACAGAGTCAAATGTCAACAAATGCAAGGAGGTTAAGGGCAAGCACCTATGACACGGTGCCCCGCGCGGAACTTTCCTGTTTACGCTATGCATGCGCTGTGTTGTGCCGGCAGTGATCAATGATAGAGCCGTGTGTCATGTAATAGTGTGCGATGTACAGTAGCCCTTAGCAGTTATGGACGCATACACGCACGTTCGTCGTTGTTTGAAGTAATGTTCTGACATCTGGACCTAGTTTAACCATTCTCACAACTTTTTTAGATCTAACGTTTGATCGTATTGACGTACACGAATAAAGTGATATTAGAAGTCTGTCACGATAATTAACGTTTTTGCTATTTCACGTTAAATATAATTTGCATAAGATACGACAATAAACAACTCGATTCCGGTTCGAGAGATCGACGTCAAAAAGAATTTTAGGTATAAAATTTTTGCGAGAACAGAATTGAATGACGTTTTGCGGTTTGATATTTAGGATGTGCATATTAGGATTTGTTTTTAAAAATTAACCTTATTATTATATTTTTTAAAACAAAGTATTAGTATTCTGAACAATGTTCTCTACCAAAATGATAATTGAGAAACTGATATTTACTTATAGGTACACAAATCGTTATTCAACTTTTTTTAATGAACCAATTATTGTAATTAATTATAAACGCACGTGATATTTAACATGTCAAATCCATAAAATAGGTCACAATGATTAAAACGCCTTTTAGGTACAGTGACTTACAGTAAATCATGAAAAAATAATCCATAACATTTACAACTTAATAAGCTGTAATAAATAAGAAAAGACGTATCTACCACTATCAGTCATTAGGAACCCTCTATGAATGATATCAACGCATCGATTATTTGGTTGCTAACGAATTTAGAAACACAATACCTGTAGTCATCAGTTATCTACGTAACGGCACAGGTGGCCATAATTGATAACACACAAACATTTTCCACACATTTTGATTTTCCAAGACCGACATTATTTATTTTTCCACTCAAGCGCTTGTTTACTACTAAAGGCACAAGTAACGCCATCTATCGTGATCTATGGTAAACTCAAAAGCTCTTTCCTATATTTGCCCTTCAAACGCCGCTTAGCGGAAAGCTTAGGAACTACCGCGATATTTGGGAGCTTAACATCACGGAAGTTTGCTACAAGAAAGCAACCTTGGCATGCTTTTAAAAGCACTTCTGAAACGTTTAGCGCTATGTTGGTTTAAGTTCATAAAAACTCTACACAATTTTATATTATCACTTAGTTTTATCGCTGAACATTTAACTATGTAATATTAAGTATAAAAAAGTATTAACAGATTAATTAAATCATACCATATGAGCAATTAATTGATATGTGAGTCTGTAACGTATACACTTGGAAGTAAATTACCAAAGTACGAACGAAAACGAATTAAATTGCTAGTAGAATGTTGTTCCTACAAGTCAATGTGTATGAAGAAAATGCGTTTGTGTTGTCTATTATTGGCGCGAACACTACACATTTGGGACTAATTTTTGGGATTTAACTCGAGTTTATTGCTATTCTAAACATATTATTCAGATATTCATTCGTCAAACAAAGAAAAGTATTAGTACCTGGGTAAAATAACACATGACTGAGTCAAACATAGGCGAGAAACTAAGTCATAAGTATGAACATGTACAAACAGACTCAACCTCTCGAACTCAAATCGTCGTGACGTGAATGAGCAACATTTTGTCTCAAGGATGCTGTAAGAAGCTATTGAGATTAAAAAACATCTTAATTTTAATAGGAAAAATGGCTGGAGTGTACCACCTGCTTGGGATCCTATTATTAAGACTATAATATTCTAGGCAGTGTCGTAACTAGGCTTTTATGCGCCTGGTGCCAGCTTTCAAAACTGCGCCCTTGAAAAATGCTCTAACCAGGCCCTGACAATAAAATGGACAAATGTGCATAAAAATAAATCTATCTATTTTTTATTTACGAAGGTATAGGTACTTAGAAGGTAAAAATTGTTTATTCAAAAATATTAACTCAAATACATAAATGACACAAAGTACTCGAAAGCAAAGACCCAAGGCTAAGGTAAACCGTAATCACAAGAAAAGGACAGCTACCTACTCAAAGATTTACTTTCCGCGCTTTTCTCATTGCGAAGTCCTAGATTACATTGCCATACGACAGGAGCCGTGCTATGTCGCGTTCAATCGTAAAAATCGCTAGGCCAGACAATCTTTCTTGGCCCATCGTCGAGCGCAGGTACGTCTTTATTAATTTGAGCTTACTGAATGATCTCTCGCAGGAAGCTACAGTCACTGGCATTGTTAAAAATATCTTTATAGCGACTACTACTGACGACTTGACTGGCTCGGTGGAACAGTGGTTAGTGACTCAGGTTCAAAACCTACTGTTCCAAGAGTCGTGGGTTCGATTCCCACTCGGGACAAATATTTGTGTGACGAACATCGGTGTTTGTTCCGTGTCTGGGTGTATTATTAAATATATTTAAGTTTATTTGTGTATCCACTGTTGATCCTGATTTCCGTAACACAAGTGCTTAAGCTACTTACCACGAGATCAATGTATGTGATGTTGTGTTGTGTAATACTACATTGGGAAACATTTCCTTTAAATCCAGTTCCACTATAGCTTTGAGAAGACCCATACTTGACTGACATTCACATTTATCAAATAGTCGCTTCAACTTGACTCTTCAAAGTTTCTATTTCGGCCCAAAATTCTGTGGCATTTATATCTGCAGAATATTTGATACTCAAATCAGCTGCATGTTTTTTAGTTCCTCAACCGAATATGTAGTTATGTGTTTTACGGTCAGTATGTCGCGTAGTTTTTCGAATCGCCATTTTAATTCAGAAATTATTGTATCTATTGCTTCATTTATCTGAATTTTGAAACTTTGTCGCTGAGTAATGTAGTAGCCGACGTCTGACCTTTCACTTAAATCGTGTCTTTTTACTCGCTTTCGTCGCTTTTCAGGACAATTGTCTTCAATGTCACATCTTTCACAAATTCTTTTTGCCTTTTCGAAAACAATGTCCACAGTGTCGCGCTATTCTGAATCTGGCTTGTTAATCCCTTGAATAATTCAGAGGCTTTGTCGATAGTAATGGTTTTAGACTGTAGAGCTACATTCCCTCTGTCAACGATTCCAAAATTTGATCCCAAATTTGCAGAGTACATATGAATTTGTATTTAATTAGGTTCATTATACTTTTAGCTGTAGCGATTGTTTCCGCATTATAATCATTGGTAGTTAGAATCTTTAGCACACACCAGATTTGGGGTATTTGCGTGTTCAAATTTTGTATGGATGGATGGATGTTTGTTACTCTTTCACGCAAAAACTACTGAATGGATTTTAATGAAACTTTACAATAATATAGCTTATACATCAGAATAGTACAGTCTGTGGGGACATATAAAAGCCTCTGGTCTGCAAAGGTGGAGTAGAAAAGGTTTAAGCATCCTATTGCTTGGGTATGGCTGCCTAATTAGAATCCAAGTTTTCGACCTCGGGGGCGCGTGCGCGAGCCACCATCTTGTATTAAAGGTGCCGAAATTCGTTTTTTCTAAATAACGTCTAAACAGTTAACTGTATGACTAAAGTGTCTATGAAAAGCATAAAGAAGACAAAATTACTTATATTTCCTTCATACATACTTATTCTGTAAGTCTTATAGGTAAAAGTTTACAAGCGATGGAAAAAAACGAACAAAATATTTAAATCTAGTATGAAGTTGAAATATCACCAAGTTCAAAAATGGTATGGCATAAAAAAAGAGATATAACACCAATGGGCTGGAGATATAACACCAATGGGCTCAGTCCAATAACAACAACTGAGAAAACTGCACCCCCAACGCTTTTAAAAGTAATTTCTTGCCACTGTAAAAAGGATGCAGTAGAGCATGTAGTTGCAGAAAAGCTGGATTACAATGCTCTATTGTATGTGGGTTCTGTAGTGGTCAGTCCTGCGGAAATTCGGATTCGGAGATTCGGATAGATAACGAGGACAACGATGACGACGAAATTTCTTTGCTGGAAACCCATTTTTTAGAAACAGCGACATTGAATATAAATAAGTTGAACTGTGTTCTTAAAAAATATATCAAATAGTTAAAAAATATTATTCCTATCTGCATGCGGTGTTTACCGACCTATTATTGTACACTTAGATTGCTAAGTGTACAATAATAGGTCGGTAAACACCGCATGTCGGTAAACTTATTGAAGTTAAGAAATACTGTATACATTCATTTACTAGTGTAACAATTACCGGAGAACCAAATAAATAAATAAATTGAAACTGAAAATTCTAGCGAGATTAATGAAGATGTCGACATTCACCTACCTGGGCCATCAAAAAGGTTTAAAAATAATTAGTAAATTTTTTAACCAAAATTTTAATTAAATTGATGATTTTTGTAACTTTTTATTTTTCAACTGCTTTTATGTTTTTACCTATAAGACTTACAAAATAAACATGTATACAAAAAACTTAAGTAATTTTGTCTTCTTTATTCCTCTTATAGACACTTTAGTCATACAGTAAACTGTTCAGACGTTATTTAGACTAAATCGAATTTTGGCACATTTAATTCAAGATGGCGGCTCGCGCATGCGCCCCCAAAGGTCGAAAACTTGGATTCTAATTAGGCAGCCATACCCAAGCAATAGGATGCTTAAACCTTTTCTACTCCACCTTTTGCAGAGCAAAAATACCTGCGGACTGGATTAAGAATAACACATAGGCTACAATTTATAAACATAATTGTTCGAAATACTAATCCTGCGAAGACGAAGTCGCGGGCACCAGCTAGTACTAAATGTATGAAACCGATACCGTTCTGACGCGTCACGTCACGATACATCAGACAAATATAAAACCACCTTTACAAGTGTTGTTGTATCAAGATCGCTTGAATGTGCCATACAGATATAAATATTACAGAGGGCACGTCTACACCATATTCGCAATAAAACAAAATGTACCTACTAACTAGCATGCATGAAACAAAACTAGATACTGGTCTGGTCATTTCTGCGCCCCTCCAGGGTCTGCGCCCTGTGCCTGGGCACCGCTGGCACCGCCCTAGTTACGGCACTGGTCCTAGGCTCGTCAAAAACAAAAACATATTGTTCCATGTGCGTGAACCGGAACTTACAAAATATTTCACCAAATGGACGGTAGTGATTAAACTTTCTTATAAAGACAACTGTCATATTAGTCTTGCCCGAGACCACGAGCGCTGTAAAGACTTCAAAACGTCGGGTCTCAAAATAATATGTTTAGAATAACAATACACGCGCGTTTAATCCGTAAAATCAGTTTTATTTTAATAATGTGTTAGGCTCATAAGAAAGTTCCATAGCCACTTTATACCTGACTAGCTTTCCGCCCGCGACTTCATCCGCGTAGAGACGTTTAACGGGTAAAACATTACTTCCTTATAGCGCAGTCGGTTAAAAAGTAGCCTATAACCTTTTCTAAGCTCTGGACTATATCTGTACCAAATTTCATTTAAATCGGTCCAGTACTCTATGCGTGAAAGCGTAACAGACAGACAGACAGACAGACAGACAGACAGAGTTACTTTCGGATTTATAATATTAGTAAGGATTAGTAAGGAAGTAAGGATTGCGCAAAAAATATAACTGCTACAAATTGCTACAGCGGACACCACGTATTTTTCTGACTGCGACTTCGTTTACCGAAGATTTCTAGCCAAGCCACGTACTGAAACATATCCAAAATTATATGTCCTGTTTCGTTTTTATAATTTGGCCACTGTGGATGATACCTATCCTATCCTACCTATCATTACCCATCATTTGATACCATTGCATCATCCCAGATAATACTTGTAAACCGGAAATAATAAACGAATTCGTGGCACGACTCATCATGTCGCATGATACTAACGATAAGATTGATTGGACAAAATAATAAAATATATGGTTTGCATGTATCAATGTACTGATTTTGATAATAACACTTCAGATAATAATATCCGTAAGTGTATCGTATATTATTATAGTTTGATATGTGGATAGGTCATGGAACAATAGGGCTTTTACTCTTTAACAAAAATTAACTCTGAAAGTCGTTTTATTAAAACCCGATAGTTTCATTACATAAAAAATAAGAAACTAGCTTCTTTTGTATATTTTTGTATAATATACAGCAGATATACAATTGATGCAAAGGCATATATCGATATGGTAAAATAATAGAGACCCATCTCTATAATAATGTATAAAAAATATTGTACCATACGCCAGCACTAAATAATGAGGGTTAACGAGAATGAGAAATTCACTAGATGGCAATACGTAGGCGTGAGGTCCAACTGCAGCATGATTGGTTATTTTTGACGTGACATTGACAGGCATGTCAATATTCACCCTCATAGAGAAACCTTTCTTGCCAGTCATCGGAACAGTCTAATTATTGTAACAATGATAAACTACGAGCGTAGAAGTTATAACCATACTGATAAGAGACTATTTATAGAAAAGTCTACGTCATACGACTGAAAAATACATGCATTGCACATCTAACATCAATGGAAAGTTTATTCCGAGATACCGAGCACGCGCGGGTCAATACATTAATCATCAGTCAACCTATATATTTATCTACAATGGAGATTGAGGGGGTAAGGAAAGATACTTTGTATATGAAGCTAGACAGAACACACGTATAAAAATAAAGTACCTTTAATTTGGATAAGATCATATTCTTCCAACTTACATTATCTCATATTGTACCTAGTAAATAAGTATGATGTTGTGTAGGGATGATCCCTGTTACATACTTACATAACTACCTAAAGTATTGTCAAGACGTCACAATTAACATGTTGTAATCAATTTTATGTACAAAGGTATCCTTGCATAAGATTATTCCTTCCTTATCGGCGTTTCTCCACTTATTTTTTCTTCAAGCATTATCTCCTTTAGTTTTACTGTAGGCACGTTAACCTTATCTTTGTCACGCCCATGAAATAGCGTTTTAAGTATCCATGCCACTATCGAGCCACGATTACAATGATGTAATAGGTTTAGCGGCCAGACGCGATTACTTGAGGTAAAGACAGGAATGATAAATAATCTTAAGTGTCAAACCAACAAATTTCTAGTTTAATCTAGAGCCTTTTACAAAAGTTAAGTTAGCACACTCTTCAAATACCTTCTTCATTTGACACTCAATCGAACTGGCAATGTTGACGGATAAAGAAAATAATTCCTACTTTTTTTACTATCTTACTATTTTTTCTATCTGTTTAGTGATAAACTATCTATCTGAATTTAATATTCAAAATAGGGTATTTGACTATTTTTTTATTTTGATATAGTTGGATGGACCACTCGAACACAAAGACACTGTTGAAAGTATTACTTTGATATCTCGATAACTCGACGAGATAATTACAATTTTAATTGCACATTATTTGGGCGAGCTCAAAAACGCTCCATGCAAACGTCCACAGGCGCCTGTTCCTTGTATGCAGCGCCTGGGAAGTTTATTCGTGTGAAGGAAGTGTTTTCATAATGAAAGATTTTACTAATACTGTTATTTATAAGTTGACAACGAAATTTTAAATGATTTTCGCAATTTTGAAATGGACTTGCCCACCCAACTTTAAAAGTCTGCTGTCTCATTTCGCCAAACATTTAAGTTTCAATTTCATTAATAATAATATTGTTTTACTTAAATCTTACTGATTATCATAACATAACAACCACAGTCAAATACCCTATTCGATAGATTACAAGATCAACATCTCTATAGGTTCTTCACAAACAAACTGATGCCTGGAATAAAAATGATAAATCTATGTTTTATATACCCACTACTATGCTGACTAAAACATCGCAAAAAGAGGTATGCTATAAGTTTGACAGGTATCTTGTCTATATGTGTAGCTATCTGTAGTATCTGTGCCTTAGGTCCTAAATAAGTGGACAGATTTGGACGCATTTTCCTGTTCAATCTTTGACGGTTTCATGATTCGAGCGTGATGGCGTTAAGAAGCCACTGATAGCGCGTTATCGTTCGTAATCTCCAGACGATCGTACCACCTGACAACTCACTAATCATAATTTCAAATTGTAATCTTTTCACCCTAGTAACATGCAGGAATTCGGAATAATTAGACACACCTATAATACCTATGTGTAGAGAGGACGTAAGATTACAGTGGGTGCACGTGTACTTGCAGGTAAACCTACTTAGCCAGGTTAGCTAATCGTTGAAATTGGCTTTGCTTGACCCCACCTTCTGTCCTATAACTAAGAGTATATCCTTGAAAGGCTGAACCGAAGTAGTTTCAGCCCAGAAACCCACGAAACCATGGTTCGTCTCTGGTCATGACCTAATACGTACTTTAGAAAATTGAAAAATGTTCATGAAAAAATCAAGTTCAATCAGATTTATACTTTACGTCTAACTCACAAAGAGTTCAAAGTGTTCTTAAGTGATTGTCATCTTTGAATAACAATGAAACATGGTAGCACCATATTAAAATGATTTTACTGTAATTTGTATTTGGTATGCAATATGCATGCATATATCTTTAATTTTACCTATTTATATACAGATTTAAAAGTACAGATTCAATTCCTCTTTTCTTCCTCGTGCCATCATGGAACGCCCTTTCAGCTCATGTTTTCCCTCCCTTATATAAACCTGGGCTCTAGGATCTTCTAGAAACTGCATCTTAGCAAGCCTTTCAGGGTGAGGTCGACAGGCTCAATAGGGTCTAATGTGCCTGTCGACCTCAAATATGTACCTCATGACCGCACCATCAGATGGAGTGAGGTCATAGTGAGATAAAAAAAAGAACTTAGTACAGTCACCAACCCATCAGACAGCACTTTGGACATTGTACCGCCCTTTTATCACTTTTATCTTCGGCATTGGCGTGTAAATTTCTATTTAATATCGACTGTGCGTTGCACAAAACACCTAAGCAAAATGCTTAACATACGAATCGGGAACAATAATTAATTACTTAGTATCGTATATTTCCACTCATTATGATAAAGTAAGCACTTCATAACAATGTCTTATTAACAATCGCAGTTGTCTAATAAAGTACACAAACCTAATGTATTACAAATGATAACATTATGCAATGCATAATACTTAAATGATGTACCTACGTGTATGGACAAATTCTCCTCGACTCAATTTTCACTAAATATCCATAATTGCATTAAATTATATCAGAAAAAAATCACCAGGACCTTCTTACTGAAATATTTAATATACATTTATACATGTTTACTTCATGTATCATTGCAGAAGTCTTACAGATCTGATAATAGGTATTCCATGCTATTAGAAAACATTGTCTTTTTATTATCTCAATACTTGCAAGTCACATACGAGTGTGGCAATAGAGTGGTTCGAATTTCCAGTTCCTCGGACTCTATCGATACATAACTACATGCAAAACACGTGGAAGATAAATGAGTATCACCGTATGTCAGTCTGTACATTGTAAGATATCTAACACTTGTTATATCTAGGGAGTGCTCGCCACGTGTTTCCGTTAATACTCACGATCGCACGAGTGCCTAGGCCCATTACCGTCTACCTAGTCTTATCTGTTATCTACTTAAGTGATAGGTATGCCTCTATACACACCTATTTTTTTTTCTTAAAATTAGTAAGCAGGCTAGGATTTTAAATAAGTCCTTTTAATAATTTCTAAAAAGTTCGGTTAATATACAAAATCGATAAGTTGTAAAAGCATTGCAAAAATTTTTTATCTTGTTCAAATGCTATTTTATATTATCTGTTTGCTAAATCTCGTAAACACCTGTCTACTTTAGTATATCTTTAAATAGATAGAGACATAGGTAGAAATTTAGCTAATGGCCGTAGCATGCCGATGGAATATTTGAAATTTGATATAAGTATAGAGATAAGTGAAACAGTTTTGCTTGTGTAACGCGCTATCGTAGCGTAAACAAGAGTATTCCAGAATGAAACGCATAATTTCTTAATCGCAGACTTGTCGTTAAGGTTCAAACTGAAAACTGTATTACAAGAGTACCTAACGACGATATTTTGTATGTACATTTTACATTATGAGACTTTCGTATTAAACTCATCATCACATAAAATCGAATTGTAAAATAAAAACAAATGTTCGCGCTGCGCTAATAATAGACATTAGTTTGAGTAGTGCATGGAAATATTATTTTAAGAATATTATTGATAACTTTATCTTTGTTTATTTCTAGCTACTACATGAGGGGCACACGAGCCTATCCATCGTCAATAACAAATATCACCAGGGATAAAGAACGCGTGACTTTATCGCTTTTTTTCTACGCATGTTGAGCAGCAATTTTACAATAACATGCTGTTTTTGATCGGTGACATCAATTTATTATTGCATTTCATTCATCAGGTGCTTTATCATTGGCTTTATATCGGTAGATTATTGTTTTGACTCATCCTACTCGTGCATACAATTACTATCTTTCTCCTATCTTCATTAACCAATGTTTTAATTGAACAATAAATTTTATACATGTACTAGCTTTCCGCCCGCGACTCAGTCCGCGTAGAGACGTTTAACGGGTAAAACATTACTTCTTCATAGCGCAGTCGGTTAAAAAGTAGCCTATGTCCTTTCTCAGGCTCTGGACTATATCTAGACCAAATTTCATTTAAATCGGCTCAGTATTCTATGCGTGAAAGCGTAGCAGACAGACTGACAGACAGAGTTACTTTCGGATTTATAATATTAGTAAGGATTTAACAGTTTAGTAAATGACTTTATGCCTGTACAATGAAACTTCATATTTTTCATCAGAATAGTGAGTTTGTTGCACCCCCCTATTACATTAACATCACAACACCTGCTAGAGTACTTACTTATTTTGTTTTAATTTTTATCTTAATTTTATGTTCGGTACAGTTATAAAAAGTTATGCAAGATTGCGATAGATGAAAAAATCTCACCATTCTTTATCTTTCAGAAAATTGCAATGCAGTTTTATTCGCAACTCTAAGTTGTTGCGGATGTAGGTAAGTTGCGGAGTTCATTCTGCGCCATCAATTGTATCCTAATTCCATTCCATCCTTATTACAGCTAATTGACGTTTTTAAAAATCGCGCGGGGTCGAGCCTTCAATTACGACCCCTTCATTGTTGAGCAGCTTTTAAATTGACCCCTGAACTGATATTGGTGTGGGAAAGACGATTTGTCCGTTAATAAACTGATCTTGTACTAAATAGATAGAATAGGAATCGATAGCTGTTGCGTAAAATTGTGAATCACATAATGATGAAACTTTTATAGTTGTTGACAGAATGAGATAGGTATGAGCGTAAATAGGTACAAAGTATTAATTGACCGTAGAAATTAAAATAATTAATAATCATTAATAAACATTGAAATGTAAAATTGCTTAACATTTTTTTTTAGTAAATCTTAATGTAATGAAATATTAAAAATTTACTTAATGTATACTGTATTAACTGTATGGTGAATATAATTTTGTTGGTCTTTTTTTCAGGAAAATCCAAAATCTCAGTCAAATAAGATTCAGTCAGTACAAATAAATAATTTAGGTGTAGCGGTAACCCTACTCCAGATTAAGGCGTATTTACCCTAAACCTGAGCTTACCGACTTATAGGTAAAAAAAAACCACGACTCCGCGTAAAATTAGTTGGTAACAACAACGGCTGGCGTTAAACTCGCAGATCTGGCGATAACACTTCGTGGTCGTTGCTTAATTTGCGAGATAAGGGATCAATAGGTGACATAGTAACATATTTTCGTTTGTGTGTGCTTACGTTACGCTATTATCAATAAGTTACGTCAATATTTATTAATTTAGTAATGCGTATTATAAGTTAAAGTGACGTTATAACAACGTTTGTCTAATTGTTGTTTTTGCTTAATTTTCTTCGTATCTAAACGAAAAGTTAAACTCACATACATAGAAGATTTTAATATCATTATTACATATCCAAAACAAAGAATAAACAAGAAAACTAACGTAAAATATATACGTCTATATAGGTAAGAACCTTAGTAAGGTCATTAATTAACTGTAAGTAGGTATGCGGCATAAATGCAACGTCTGTCTAATAAGGGCAGTGCTGAATAATAGTAGATAGGTACTAAAGTACCACATACCTACCTTTCTATAAGAAAACTGAGGTATAAAACTATGTATATAAAAAATAAAAGATGACGCATAAGCGGCCAATAATCTACCTACCACGATTACAGAAACTAGATAATGATTGAAATACTAAATCGTGTTGCATCAGACAAGCGTTCCCCGACCTTTGGCGAAGAGATAAACAGGAGACTTGCCTACGAGATGGAATCAAGAAAAAAATCGAGACGTTTGTCAGCTGATGCTTATGTAGGTAGGTATCTACTTTAACCGTTTTTACCCCACTACGCATTACTTTTTTGATGTTCGTTACATTAGTGTACTCACGGAGATAATCATTACTACCACATATATATTATAAAATATAAGAAAATACTTAGGGAAGGGAAACACTAGGGAATGAAACGATTCGAATTTTTTTGGTAGTCACGTAATCAAAACTGAATACCTATGTCCGGGATATTTACCATGTTGTATTGTGTTTATAAGCTGCCGATATTTTGGCACTGTTGCAAGTCCCGTGATCACGGGTCACTGTAGAACTGCGAGACTGACGGTAGAACTTAGAGCAGATATATAGGTTTACCTTTCTTAGTCTTATTAAGTACGCACGACAAAAAAGGAGGACAGTAGTGGCGGCTACTGTCTACCTTTTTGTCTTAACTGACATACGATGATGGCTTGGAGTAGCCTCGACATAATCACTTGCGGGGGAGCAGATGGCTCACCAGAGGCCCAAATACACTGTCCACCACATTGTCACTGCGAACTCGATCGCGACACACTGCACTCACGATATCACATCTTTTTTCGAGAACGAACACTTGTTTATTTCTACATAAACGTATTACTGGATGCAATACATTCGGCAGTTGAAACCCATCCTCACAATTAAAGTTTTTGAACTTTTGAATTTAAATTGCTTCACTGTCGTGATATATAATGGCGTTCTGTAGAAAGTACTTAAGGGTTATGTACGAGTAACTCTATTCAGTGGTTCATTCCAGGATCTATAAGATGTTAAGCGATTGCCGATTTTTGTATTTCATTATTCTTCACTGCCCATAGTAAATATCTCGGACATATTCAGATTTCTAATGTATGTAACCATGACAGTTTCAAGTTTTGTATCTACTTTCCTACCCAAACCTCTCATTCCGGCTTTCCTTCCACAACTACCCTCAGTTCGCTGCAACATTCGCCGTCCATAAATCACTGGTTCGATAGTGCATTAATTAGTACCGATTAACTTATTAGTCGCTTACGTCGTTCCGTCCGTGGCACAGCGTTGTTTGCCGTGGAATCTTCCCGAGCGATAGCGGGGTTATCTGCGTACGCGCACGAGACCGCTCCGGCCGCTGTTATTTTTACCCGGCAAGGATGACTCCGGCGCCGCCGCTATGACACGTGTAGTTAGGTCGGATGTGCAAAACAGGAATTTCCTGGTCATTTTCAGTGTTCCGTGTATGGTTTTATCTATTTGAGTTGCGTAACGTTTGTTGCTTGTGCCGGAACCTTAGTAGGTAGGTAGTTGTATTACACAATCTCTTTTTGAAACTACTTACTTGCCTGAAACTGCTTCCGTCGGTCTATTGGTAGCAAGCGCTACGTAAGGACCGAGAGGTTTCCGGTTCGAGTCCGGGGTACCTAAGGAAAATATTGTGAGATTATGATAATACAGATAGGTATGTGATTTTCTGTACAACAATTACTTAGCCCGGAGGAAAATTACTGGTCCTGCGCCCGATCTCTTAACGGTCATGTCGGATTGCCATCTCACCGAACAATGAGAGTAAGAAAACGGACAGTGCACTTGTGTTAGCGCGTTCACTAGTGCACTATAATATGTCCTCCGCACTTGGCTGATCTCAATAATTGAGATCAGCCGCTATGGTCGAAATCGGTCGGACACCTTATTTATTTCTTTAGAGGTCTTCAGAAAGTTGTTAATAAGAGATTTTTTGTTTACAAGTCCACGAAAAATGTATATAATATGAAGAAAGTTTTCATTTCGAGTTTAATCTTCATACTGCCTGCTTGTGTGTGACTCCTCTCGATGAGAACACTATTTTAGTAAGTAGGTAGGTACTTTTCCTTTTTACAATTTGTAATAAGGATTACTTCATTTCAAGTAAACAGACCTATTATAATAATTATAACTGTCGTCATCGCCGTCCCTGGGGGCCGATAGGAATAACAATACACTAAAGATTAATATTATTACACTTGCCCTCCGCGTTGTTTATGTTTTTTATTGTTAAAGTTAAACTATATTTAATTATGTTATACCAATTCAATGGTTTCAGTTTTGGATTTGATATCGTGACAAAAAGATTTGCTCTAGCATGGGGAAGACCAGCTGATAGCCCAGGGTGCGCCGGACGTAAAGGATAAATCGCTACGTCTCTCGAGGCTCTTTCTTTTCACTACACTTCAGCACTCAACAGTCCCCAAACCAATAAAGATCAAGCCCGGTAATTTTTACCTAAAAAATGGACAAGCCATTTCGAGACTAAATATAACATGACAGGAACAACAAATTTTACAAAATAATAATATAAAATATCTAGGCTTGCACTGTTCGATCTATCCTTAAATTTCCGCAAAAACAGTGAGAATATTAAACAAAAAATTAACACTCGTAACAACCTTTTTCTTCTTTCTTACTTCGACCAAATGGAGAATAGCACCAGACGTTCTGCGTTCAACAGGCATGGCGCTTTGTTTCTCACCTGGTGAATATGCGTGCCCTGTCTGGAGCAGGTGTGCACATGGATAGCTCGTGGTTGCAGCTTTAAATGATACCTGCAGAATAATTACTGGTTGTCTTCAACCAACTCCGCTGCCTATTCCGTATCCACTCGCTGATATTGCACCTTCTCAGGTCCAAAGAACAGATGCGGAAATGGTGAACAAACATGGAGAAGCATGAAGAACACCACGCCTACTATGCCGTTCCCCGGAGGTTAAAGAGTCGACTTAGCTTCAATAACCTAGTGCCCACCCGTCCTCTTTTTTTACCATGGTTAACTTGGAATTCCTTGAACAGACTCCGTAGCCAAGTTAGCCGATGCAAGGAAACTATGCTTAGGTGGGGGTTTACTGGACAGGAGGATCTCGCGTGCCTATGTGGTCTCTCACCACATTCCATGGCTAACCTGACTTCCTGCCCCGCGAGTCCCGACTCCTGCACGCATACTGAGCTGATGGGCGCGTCAGCAAGCGCAGTCCGGGTGGCAGAATTATGGACCGAACTAATTTAAATTGTTATGCCATCGACACGAAAACGAAAGAAGTGTTTTCAGTTGCAATTTCACTACTAGGTATTTGTTAGAGGGTGGGGCAAGAATTTTTTTCTGTCCTATCACTAGTCATACCTACTTGTACCTAGGTAAGAATAGTCAACATTTTTTGTTTTGAAAATTCACAATACACAACACAATGATTAAGGTTCGTGGGTTCGATTCCCCAGATCAGACAAGAGAATTAATAGGAAAGTAAAACATATACCTATTCGTAAGTCCATAGCCCTCTCTGTAATCGTGTTCTTCACGCTGTAATCCTCACCTTATAAATCTCAATAAAAACGAATTTTGACAACGCTAAAAAGTAGTCCAGAAATAGTTGTAAATATTCGTATATAGGTATAGAAAAAATAGTCGCATTTTAGTTTTGGCGTTACATCTAATAGGGTGTGAGGATTTTTTTTCCTATCGAATTGGTTTATGTACCTAGCTACCAAAAAATAGTCATGAATTAGTTGCAACGACATGTAAAATTTCGGTAATAGTCCATAAGAGATTTCAGGGATATAAAGGTACCTTGGTAAGGAATCTTTCAAATTTTGAACTTCAAATTTCTACGCCTACGATTTTCGGTTTCAAGTTTGTGTCAAAAAATAGTCATGAAATAGTCGTAGTAAGTAAAGGGAACTGATTTAATTTGAAAATAGAAAGTTTTCATTTCAGTTCCAGGTGAGGATTCCAGCTTGTAGGACACCTGTAATCCACAGCGGGGCGATGTGTGTCTTTCTACTTCCCCCAGACGTTCTTACAGTGTGACTAAGACCCTGTAGTTAACTGAGCATGGTAAATAAGTCTTTATCATTATGATCTACTGGTTATTAACAAGTTTCTTTCTATGCTGATCGTACCAATATAGGGAGTCGGTACTCTGCGATCGGTATCAAGCAATTTTTTATGCTCGCCCTTACCAAATGGGGGTAGTATCGAATATCAGTACCAACATAAGCATGCATTCTATAATGCTGACTTTACGTATCATCAAGCTTATTTTGATGCTAACTGTACCTAAATATAGCGTTTTTTCAGTTTTAACTGACTCAATATGGTCATTTTGCAACTTCAACTTATTAGGATTAAAAGGGTAGGTAAAAAACGTTAAATAATACAAATCTACCAGCCCACAAGCGTGTACTCAGAGCACCTTTATCTAGTTACTTTTGTTGTTGGTTGTACCTATGAAACTGCTATTGATGTTGATTGTACTTATCTATCTGCCTGCTTTTGATGCTGACTGTACCTATCTAGCCACTTTTGATATTGGCTGTATAGTATACTGATATAGTGGTAGTGTATGGGGCGGACGGCAGAGCGCCAATGAAACGCAGGTGTCGGCTTCGCGTGTATTCAGAGCACCTTGTAGCGCGCCTTGTTGACGGCGTGGTGCGCGGACGTCTGCAGCTTGAGCAGCTCCTCCTTGATGAGCCGCGTGATCTCCGACTTGGCCTTCGCCACCGCCAGCTCCTGCGAGCTCTCGATCGCGAGGTACAGCTTGCGCTCGCCCTCCGGCGGCGTCTTGCCCGCGGGCACGTACGTCCCGCGGACCGTGATGCCCGCCTCGCTGTACTCGCTAATGAGCGCCAACGCCTCCTGCAAATTAAAAAGTAACATTTCGTTTTCAGATGTTTAAAAATACAATTGACTCGCGGAGCGAATGCAGAGGTGTGTGTTTAGCGACAGAAAAATAACAACTAAAAACTCCTTGCTATCTGAAACTGCCAGCCCGACCACCAGGGTTGGTCACCTACAAATGTTTTCTTTTCAACCTGTATGGTCACCATAGATGGTGTAGAGAGTGTCATCAGTAAAAAAGTTTTATTTCTAATGTGTAGACTTAATAAATAACTATAAAAAACATATAAGATAAAACATACTCGGATATAACTTTTTTTTATACTAAGAAAATTGTCTAATTTATGGACCATACTAATTGTGAGCGAAATAACTTGACCTATCACAAATTGATAAATAATACGCCTACAAAAATGTGACGCATATTAAAGAAGAAAACAATCCACATACAGTGAACTAGGTCATAAAAATTAAAAACTGCGTAATAATCAATCCAACAAAAATAGATACGATTACCTTTTTAACTAATGACAATAGTAGCAACGCCTCTGTCTATTAAACATTTTAACACAGAAGAATATCACAGCACCAATAATAGCTAGCTTGAGCAGCATCATGACTATTTGTTGCAAGAATAGAGTATGCACTGAGAATGCATCGGCGGATATGAGTGCACAATATAAATGCCTGGGTTATCTGCCGGGTCAATCGGATGATGCGGGGGACAAAAATACACTCCTCCTAACGAGGTGAACGGTATGCAGAAAAAATAATGTGAATAGGGTCAGACTGTTTGATGGCGCCGTAGATTGAACCCGTTTGATAAGTGTTGGAAAATATGCCGTGTCCATTCGAGAACGATAGGCAGCTGTGGGTGGAATCTTTTGAATGTCACATGTCAAGTTGTTTACTATCGCATGCTCGTCCCCAGCGATGGAGCTTGACCTACGGCCGCAGAATGCATGTTGAAACTAAATAGCATTTATGTATTGTGCAACTGAATGTTTAGCTAACGTGATCGGTAGCACGTAGATTATAATTCATTCCTTTATGTAAGATTGGTAATTGTTAACGATTGCGATAGATAATTTCCCTGGAGGTATTTATGTTACAGGTGATGATATTTTTAACTATTCACCCGAGAACAATACTTAGACAAAAATATTTTTAAATAAATATCTGCTAAAGATTATCGTTAAACATTAACAAGGTTTCTTATCGGTATATGTTAAAGGTTATTATTAGCATTAAATCAACAACATAATTTTAGCACAAATCATTTTATGATATCGTACATTAGGTACGACCCTGAAAATTACACTTAGCGGTTATTAGAAATCGAAATTTGTCTCGTCGGGGCGCTGTCTCTGTCCATACACGGCGTTTGCCACCAATAAAATAAGTTAACAAGGCAATTAGTAGCAACGATTATTCACAATTAGCGGAAACTGAATTGTATTGAAACTGCAATATTCCGATTAATATTCGGATCCGACACCAGTTCTAATGTGTGTTCAACGTAAAAGTAGGTAGGATCTTTATTTTTCATTTAAGCGCGCCATCTTTGATAACGGAGACCCACCAAAGCACGCTACACCACTGTTATATGTGTTTGTACGTAAGACCCTATTCAAATGGCGCGGTTCAAATTTTACACGATTGAGGTACTAAAGGTTCATAATATGAACCTTATGTTCTGTCCACATGCAGCCGCTCGACTTTGTGGTATCTCACAATCACGCGATTCACAATGCACAAGTGAAAAATTTAGGGGTGAGAGGCATCAGCTCCCCCGCAAGTCCGATGACGAGGCAACTCCAAGCCATAATCGTAAGTCAGATGGGAAAAGAATATTATGATCAGCCCATTCCTGTCCACTGTTGGACATAGGCATCTCCAAATGCACACCACTTCTCTCTCTCCTCGGCCACTCCTACCATCCGTCCGGCGCAGATCGTTACACCACGTGGCCTGCGGGCGTCCTACACTACGTTTGCCAAGACGCGGTATCCACTCCAGAACTCGTCTACCCCAGCGGTTGTCGGTTCTACGGCTGATGTGGCCAGCCCGTTACCACTTCAGCTTGCTAATGCGATGAGCTATGTCGATGACTTTGGTTCTCTGACGGATCGCCTCACAAAAAAATATAGAAACCGAGTGAAAACGCTCTATCTGAACACGGTCCAAGTGTTACCTTGCTGGTGACCCGCCAGCGCGCCTGTTGAGGGAAGTCGTTGATCTCCAGCTCGGTCTCGTACTTGCGGAACACCTCCTCGGCCGGCTCCGACGCGCTCTCGTCGCGCGGCTGGTAGTTCAGACGCGTGTTCAGCTTGGCTGCCAGCTGTTCCGCTACTGTTTTAGCCTGGAATGCCAACGGGTACGGGTTAGCCATCAATCAGAGTATAAATATAACCACGGTGCAGTTATGTTTTTGCAAATTATGTCAAAACTCATAAACCTGGAATAGGAAGTGTTTGAGTCTTGAGACAGCACCAGACAGCACCTATAACCACAGTGGGGGATTTTCGCGCATTTTAACATAGCGTCTCGTAGCACAGGGGAAACTTAAAAGCACTACCCACATAGACACCTACTACGCACACGATTAAAAGTAGATGACCAATGAGATGGACAAATCAGTTCAAAAGAACTAAGTGAGTACTAAATTTACAAATGAATCCTTCAGGCATTCATCGTGATTTACGTTGATTATTACAACAACTCTGGCCGGTGTGTACCGACTGAAAAAAGTATACACCTTTTAAAACGGTAAAAACGGGACTCTATTACTAACCCTCCGCCTACCCTCTGTCTATCTCCAAGCTCTATCACATAAACCGTGATAGCTAGAAAGCTAAAATTTCAGCTTTCCGTTCAACAACAAATAAAAACAATTTAAAAGACAAAATATTATGAAGACCCCCTCATAAAATAAAAGTGTTCTTTTTACGGAATTGCTACGGAACCCTGCGCGATTTCGCCTTGTATTTGGCCGGTTATGTTTATCATCGCCTTAGTTTCAAATAGTAATTGTCATAAGAAAGAGATAGTTTCCACACCGTGATGAGCGTGTGGGCGGAGGGAGCGCCCTTCAGTATGGCCTCGGCGGCCTGCTGCGTGGCGCCCTTGTGCTCGGCGCCGAGTCCCTTGGCGATGTTGATCCGCGAGCTCCAGCTTTGTAATATCGAACAGCTGTATTTTTCCTAAATAAATAAATTAACCCACCGTGATGAGCGTGTGGGCGGAGGGAGCGCCCTTCAGTATGGCCTCGGCGGCCTGCTGCGTGGCGCCCTTGTGCTCGGCGCCGAGTCCCTTGGCGATGTTGATGCGCGAGGCGAGGCGCCGCGCCAGCTCCAGCTTGCCGTCCGTGCTGGCCGCCGCCGCGCCCGCCGGCGCCGCCCCAGCCGTCACGCCAGGCTGTACACACAGAAAAAAAAACCGATTAGAAAAAAAAACGCTGTAAGGTAGCATTCAAGTATTACGTAACGCAAAAAATCTTACATGACATGACATAAGAAATAGCTTATAAGTCAACATACAATTGGTATTCATCCTTACTAATATTATAAAGGTGAAAGTTTGTATGTATGGATGTATGTTTGTTACTCTTTCACGCTCAAATGACTGAACCGATTTTCATGAAATTTGGTATGATGATAGCTGGCAATCTGGAATAACATATAGGCTACTTTTTTGTTGACGGAACTTTCACTAAAAAATAACAAATTGTACAAGGCATGTAGGCTATTTTAATACATTATTGCCACTAAAACCCATTAATACGCGGACAAAGTCGCGGTCGGCCGCTAGTACCTAAATAAATTTCAATCATATAATAATGCTATAAAATCTTAATAAAAATAATTCCATTTAAAGTACCCTTAGTAAATAAAACTACTCCAATAAATCTACCGGTTCGCGATTCAGTCAAACAAACCTTAATCTCCTTGACAATCTTCTTGGCGGCGAGCATGGTCTCGATCTGCTGGTCCAGGTCCCCTTCCACGTCCTCGTCGTCGGAGTCCTGGAGCCCTAGCGCTGCCTTCTGGTACTTCTTCTTCTCAGTGGCCGCTTGAGCTTCGGATTCGTCGAATTTGAAACCTTAGGGAGGAAGAGTTTAGGTTTAGTTTTGTAGCAAATTTATTATTATACTTTACTCAAAAATAGCAGCCGAGTATAGCAATACAGTTATGAAAATTATGTTATTCTTGTGCTCGATAGGTGAAGAACATTATGCATAATGTCTGGTCAATCAAAATTTTGGAGTTACATATAAGCCTCCGCCGTCCGTTTGTCTGTCTCCAAGTTTTTATCATAAACTGACGTAGCTAGAACGCTGAAATTTTCACAAATTATGTGTTTCCGTTGCAGCTATAAAAAATACTAACAATTAAAAAAGCTAAAATATAATGGGGTAATTGGTACGGAACCGTGCGTGTCCGTCTAGCACTTGGTCGGGTTTTTTTCTTACTAACTCCGATGATAGCTCGTTGTAGCCTCGTCACCATCACCATGTGGGGGAGCGGATTGCTCTCACAACTATACCCCGTCCCGCCGCACTCACCCTTCCTTTTAGGGGGTTTCGTACTCAGGTTCGAATTTCTTAGTGGTAATCAACGATGTTTATTATTATTTTTTTTACAAATGAAACATGAAATAAAAAAGACTTATTAGTACTATGATTTATGTAACTAACTTAGCTAATCAACAATTGAATCAAGACATAAAAACATTCTAAATGCTTTGGTCTATGTTCCTACAAATTTGTGCAATTGCAGTTTGTAAATTTTTATTTTTCTTTCTCGGGGGTTTTGGTCCACACACGAAAGATTTTTCAACAATGTGTTGTATTAATTTGTTCCTTAATAAGTTCGCGAACTGTTGAATTGTAGAATTGTCAGTCTCAGTAAAAAACAGTCTTAGTCAGTTTATTATTAGGTGTGGTTTTGATTACCTTTCGATACAACAAGCCATCGATGTAGCGTACCGTCGAGGCAGAAACCCGTCGAGGTAAAAATCTTTCGAGGTAGTGATATTTCGAGGTAATGACCCTTCGACAAAGCGTACCATCGAGGTAGGGACATCGAGGTATCGAGCTTCGAGCTAACGTCATTTGAACCTGAGTACGAAACCCCCTTTTAGGGAGCGTTTCGAGCCTTCCACTCCCCCGCCAGTCCGGTGAAGCTGTAAAAGCCTGAGGCTAACAGCTAAGAACTCCCAATAAAAAAAAACAACTCACCCTTCCCGCTGAACCCGCCACCGGAGTGCACGCGCTTGCCGTCCTTCTCCTGCGCCTCCTTGTACGAGTCCCACAGGCGGCGCAGGTCGGGCGGCGCGGGCACGCCGGCCAGCTCGAGCGCGCGCAGCACGTCGCCCGCGTACCGGCCCTGCTCGGGCGTGAGGAACGTCCACGCGTAGCCCTTGTTGCCTGCGCGACCTGTCCTGCCGCATCTGTTCACGATATTGCTCTGTGTCACTTTTTGACAGCACATTTAAAGCGTTTGATTGTCGCGGACAATTGAAAAAAGAATCGCTAGCGTAGCTGGTAAAGGAAGATGTGGTAATGTATATTAAAAGTAATTTTCTTGCTTGCGTTTGCTGTTTCTTTTAGACGACTTAGCGCTTTTGTAATGTTATGTTGTGTACACATATTTTTGGAGTTACAGCCTACCATTGTTTGTGATTGTTTGCATATATTGTAATGTACCTTAAATATATAAATAAATATTATTTAAAATGTTTATTTATTAATTTACACTGGTACATGACGGGGTTTTAACTGGCGACCTCTCGCATGTCAAGAAACGACCATAACCAATTGTATAACAAATTTAAGTCACATTTTTAGAAAGCAATCTTGTGTTTAACCCTTTATATGGCAATGGGATAATAGATCTTACAAGATTTTGGAGTAATGGCATTTGTAATACTGGCCATAACCAATTACATTTTCATATATTGTGCCACTTTACTGATTCGAATCGAATCAGAATCAGATTCGATTGTAACGAATCGGTTACTTAAATTAATAGAACATACCCATCTATCTTTAGGGAAAGGTAGAAGATACTCGCCTATGCACATAATCCTCATAATGGTTCGGGCAGTCGTAGTTGACCACTAACACCAGTTGTTTGACGTCGAGGCCTCGCGCCGCCACGCTGGTCGCGACTAGCAGCCGCACCTTGCCCGACTTGAAGTCCACGATGGTAGAGTCCCTGTCGAATTGATCAATCCCTGTAACAGGCCACTATTAATATATTTGTTACTTGACAAACGGACCGGTGTAGAAGTGGATGTGTGCGACATCTATCACTGTTAGATTTGGCTCCGTTGTTAGACTGTGATCTATCATTTTTTAACCTTAACCATTGAAAATGCGCATAGATTTCTGAATCCAGACTTCAGAAAGTTGTATGAATAAGGTCTCAACAGATATAGATTAACAGTCATATCTTTTTAAAATTTTGTATGTTACATTTTAGTGATATTAACCTGTTCAAACTTATGTAAATGTAAAGACTTTCATATGAAATAGATGATGGTTTTTTCTTGATTAATTTTGATATAACTGTGCGGGCCAAACACTACAAAGAATCATAATCTTCTAATGTCGAATTATGATTTCAGAGTTTTTTTTTCCTAACTGACTAACGATGATGGCTTGGAGTAGTCTTGTCATCATCACCGGACTTGCGGGGGAGCGGATCGCTCTCACCCCTAATGATATTAGAGTGAGTAAAATAACACACATTCACTTGATACACCCATAAGCACATATTTCAGTAATTTAAAATGTAAGTATAATACAATCTTCTGCAGGTCTGACACGGGATTGAAAGCTGAAATAAAAACAGTCGGGAGTTTATTAAGATATCTTCAAAAATATTTTATGATTACGAGACAGTATAATATAATTTGTGGAATTTATATTTGGGAAATCTAATAGTTAAGTACTGTATACATTTAAATAAAATGAAAAAATATTTTTTGTCAAACTATTATTTTACATTTTACTTATGTCGTTTCTCTTCTTGCTGTTTTTTGAGATACCGGCTGTCAAGAGTGGAATTAAAATAATTCATGAAATTAAACTGCGGTTTTCATCCCAAATAACGACTGCAGTATGATGTGATACCACATAGCAGTTAACTAGACACTATTAAACGACAAAGTATTCCATTTGTTGGGGTACCACTTCGACATCCCGCACCATCTAAACATTGTAATAAGGCTTTATCACCAACTCACCTCCATGTAAACTCATGCACGAGTAGGAAGCCTTCATCAGGTCTTTCAACAGGCTATCAGCATTCTCCTGCTTATCGACGAAAACAATGATGCTTCCCATCTGGCTGTACAGCCCCAGAAGTTCTAGAAGTTTAAAGAACTTCGCGTCTTCTTCTAGGATCGCCACATGCTGTTCCACGTCTTTGCACACTACGCTCCTGCCGCCCACCTGGAGGTAAAAGAGGGTTTCTAATTTCTGTTCAAGGAAATGAATTCATCAATGAATCATTAAGTTTCGGTCAGGTATTAGATATGCTACTTCAACGGCGCGACCACATTCATCAACGTTTTAAGAAAATTTTCGGTTCCGATACAAATCTACCGATCAGACAACTAACGACACTGTATCTGAAGTTTTAAAAAAAAGTTTGTTTTAATTTGAAATTTGGAATGTGTACTCAAATGCCTTGACGATTTTAATTTTTGCATATTATTGAATCTTTATATATGTCACCGTAAAATTGTAAATAACGCTTGATTGCAATCTATCTCGCGAGATTGTGAACTGTAGAAAAATTGTGAACATACTGCTTACAATTTAACGTCGTCAGATTACAATCTATGATTTATTCGTCAGATTACAATCTATGATTTTCTATTATAGATTCACAAATCAGCCCGGCAGATGGCGCTGATGCGCTGATTGCTTGAAAAAGCATGTGATCTCGGAAACGGCCCTAACGATTTCGCTGAAATTTTATATGAGGGGGTTTTCGGGGACGAGAAATCGATCTAGATATCATATGCAGGACAACGTCTGTCGGGTCCGCTCGTACATTATAACTTTCTAAGCATACACATACACGTCTTCTATAGTAAGTATAGTTGTTACCTGAATCTCGATAGGCTTTTGCAGTATTCTCCTCGCGAGCGCCTCCATTTGCCGCGGGAAGGTGGCGCTGAACATCACCGTCTGCCGGTCCGGCCTCACGTTGTCTATGATCTTCATCACCTGTCACACGGAAATATATTTCATTACATTGTTACATACATACAGGTCGACCTAATAAAAGCGTGTTAAAATAATGGTCACAATTTACAAGACGGTTAGAGCCCTAACCGTAAATAGGTAAATTGGGTAATGAATGATATGATGACAATCTGATTGATACAATTTGTTTAACAATATGAACATTGAACACCATGTGCAGATTAAAAGAAGGTACAAATATCGATATCCGATTTGTAGAGATGCATTGGGTGGATGAAACAGAGTCATCATCATCTCCGCGTTTTCCCGGTTGCATCCTTGCGGAGCCCGGGGTCCGCTTTCCTACTTCTATCTCTCCACTTCGCACGGTCTTCGACATCCTTCACGGAGAGTTTGTTGGCACGCATGTCATCCACTACGACGTCAAGCCAAGCCTTCTTGTGCCTTCCCCTTCTGCCGGGACCTGGCGGTAGACACTTGTTCCCTACGTAGTTTGCCGGTTTCTGTAAAACATGACCGTACCAACGTAGGCGGCACTCTTGCAATTTGTCAGCGATGTCTCATGTGGTGATGTGATGGTGGATGAAACAGAGTATTTTTTTCAATTGTTTAGTTTTTCTTTCTTGTTTTAGTATAAAAATATTACGAAATATGTGTAAAAGTGCTAAAACGGTGACGGTTTGTTTACAATAATTCTTACAATATTTTCGCTTAATTAATTTTAGTTAAAAACTCCAACTAACCTGCGGCTCAAAGCCCATGTCGAACATCCGGTCGGCCTCGTCCAGCACGACGTAGGTGACGCGGCGCAGGTTGGTGACGCGGCCCGAGTTGGCCGCTAGCATGTCGATCATGCGGCCCGGCGTGCACACTATCATCTCCGCGCCTCGCTTCAGCTCAGCGATCTGAAGGGAGAGATATGTTTATTTATTTGTTTATTCAAAATCCACAGCTCCTAAATAAAAATTACTATATGTTATATTATACAGTTGGCTACATGACGAAGTTTAATGTCAAAGAAGTTTTGACAGATCAGATCGGATTGGAGATCAAAAGTGATCTTTTTTTTTTGTTATTTTCATGTGGTAGAAGAAACGTATATCGATAGTTGTGCCAATGTTTAAGTCTTTTCCAAATATAAAACAAATAATAAGCATGACAACAGGTAAAGAATAAAAGCAACAGTGATCTACGCTAAGAAAAGTTTTTTTTTGTTTTTCCTAACTGACTGATAAAGTAGTATGTATTTAGTATGTATGTCGTGTGATCTAATACTTGTATATTTTTGTTTGTATTCTCTTTTTTCCAAATTAATTATTTAAAACATTTATCTTTATTGAAATATATTATAGTATACACCATGAAATTTTAATGGTTGTTTTCCCACAGTAAAATGATTCTATCTTAGTAGTACAATAGATTTGTGCAGTTCTTTTTTGTTAAAATCAATAAATGCCGGTTTTACTATATTATATCATAATAATTATATTTTCGTAAATGCTCACTTAATCCGTCCGTACCAATTTTCAGAGGATGATGTGGCTGCCTTCAAGAGATTTTTACGTTTTTATATGTGTCACTATTGTATGTTAATTTTATGTATTCTCTAATGTTAATGTCTCTGGCTGTCCAATTAAATAAATAAATAAAGCCTTGTCATCATCACCAGACATGCGGAGAAGCGTCAACTAAAAGTATCAACAAGTTCCGGAACATTGCAACAAACCTGCTCAGATATGCCGGTGCCACCATAAACACAGACGACTCTCAGTCCCAGCGACTTGGCGAACTTCTTGATATCCTTTCCTATCTGCATGCATAGTTCCCTGGTGGGTGTCATGATGAGTGAGATGGGCCCATCCGTGTCCTCGAGCGGCGGCTGGTCCAGAACATGCCGGAACATGGGCAGGATGAACGCCAACGTCTTACCGGAACCGGTCTTCGCTATACCTATTAGATCCCTGAAAATTTAGGAAAATCGTAAGTAAGAGATTCGTATGAAATATTACCCACTTTTTTAGGGTGTACTCAAAGAGGAAAAACAAAACACTGGCAACCTATTACAGTACTAGGCTTTAATTTGATAATGGCGATAGCTAGACAGTCGAGTTTTTGAAGATGATGTATTTCTATTGTTGCTTTAACAACGAATACAACTGACTGGTTCGGGTGGATTTAGAAATTCACAACCACTGTGGCAGACGAAGACGGGCAGCGCCAGTTCGCTCGCTACCATAATTGGTGTAAACCGTCGGGCAGTAAGTAGCTGTGTATTTGCTACTCCTAATAACGCGCGTAGACCCATGAAGACTAATATACAATATACGATACAATGGCTAAATCATGAAGTAAAACGCGCAAAACGCTAAGGTAACTATAAAACATAAGTAATTCCAAAATTTTATCAGACCTTTAGCGCTACCATGAGTTAGCTATCGAAAACTTACGTACGTCAAAAACCTATCGAATTGTATTTTTCATACTACCGATTTGTTCTTAGCGTTACCGCTAGGGGCGCTGTATATTTTTTCATAGACATTTTATACATAGGTCTGTCACTTTTAAACTTATGGTAGCGCTACTGGGGGCTTAGACAAAGTAGTAACAATGTCAAAACGATAACGAAGTTCGAAAAGAATAAAATGTATAGGATTGACATTAGATTGACCACGTGGTTTATCGCGTCTAATGTCATTCCCACACATTTTATTCTTTTTGAACTACATTATCGTTTTGATATTGTTACTTTGTCTATGGCATCTGATCACATTACTCACCTTCCCGACATGATAGCAGGTATCGCCTGCGCCTGTATAGGCGTGGGCTTCTCGAACCCCAGCCTCTTCAGTATATCGAGCTCCTTCTTGCTGATGCCGCAGTGCGCCCACGTGCGGATCGGCTTGGGGCAACCCTTGCCCTTCACGCGGATGCCCTCCAGCTCGGTCCGGTATGCTTCTACTTCCTCTGTCGTCATTCTTGATAGTTCGTTCACCTGATGACAATTTTAGTAAGAATTATTATTTGCCTCCATCTGTGGGTTATCTGGGAATAGTGATTGATCGCGATAAGATCGCCTAAATAGTTTTTTTTTATAAATAGTACTAAAACTCTGTACATTTTGTTTTTACGTGCATAAAAATAAAATTACTACACCTGGATAGATAGAACAAGTTAAAGGTATTACACACTTCAGTGTGTGTGTCAGAATAAAAACAAAAATGATGTTTTCAATATTTTACTGCAAAATGCTATAAATTGATAATTTGAAAAACACTTTTTTTTTTTTATTACCCCTGTCATCCCACAGCTGGGCAAAGGTCTCCTCCAAACTTGTCCACAGGTCTCTATTCAAGGCTTGGGCTTGCCAATTCCTTGATAGCTGGACCAAATCGTCACACCATCTTTTCCTCTTCGGCGAAAACCGCCTTCGGGTACCGATTGTGTAACGATTTTGGTCCAGCTGTCGTCTTTCATCCTGCACACATGCCCTGCCCACTGCCACTTCAACTTCGCAGTCTTGACCCCTACATCAACTATACCAGTCTGGGAGCGGATGGTGGTATTTGTTATTCTATCAGCTAACTTAATACCTAAAATACTCCGCTCCATAGCCCTTGGCAAACCTTGAGTTTGGACTTCTGACTTTCCGTGAGAGAAGAAGATTGCGCACCGTATGTTAGGACAGGCAGTATGCAAATGTCGACGAGTTTGCGTTTTAGTGACAACGGAAGGTCTCCCTTCATGTACGCCTTCATGGACCAGAAGCTCTTCCAGGCGTTATCTACTCGTCGGAGTATTTCTTTGTCTTGCCTGTTCTCGAAGGAAACTATCTGGCCCAAGTATACGTACTCGTCCACATATTGCATTACCTGCCCATTTACTGTTAAATTTGAAAAACACACACATACATTTTTCTTTAAGATAAAATATGAGAATGTTTCTTAACTTGTCCATAATTTAAACTAAAAACTGACAAATTGCATAATGTTGATTAAACTTTAAAATATATTTGACTACCTAGAACACCTAAGTTCTCTCATGTAGTTTAAATAAAAAATATTTCTTTATTTAAAACATGAAACAACTTACCTCAGTGTAGAAAGCCTTTCTGAACGGCATGTACTGGAGGCTAGCGTGGTCCACTTTAGCCAGCTCCTTCCGTTGTTTAGAGGCGAGGTTAGCTGCGGCGTCTTTTATGTCCTCTGTCTCCTCTTCCGACGAGTACTCCAAACCGTCTTGGTTTTGCTCAATCAATTCACCTAAAATACAAGAGTCACTAGTGTAATAATCAGCTAGTGATAAGCAGCTGTGCCTTAACAGGGCGTCATATGTAGACCATATTTATGACTTATTAGAATAATGTGACACATAATAAATGATTTGATTTGACTTAGTCATAAACTTTTGGGTCAAAATTAACAATACAACCAAAAACGAATTAATTACCTTTGTTCTTCTGTTCTGCTACCTTTTTCTTTGCGGTGCCAGAAAGTATGACCACACCAGCGCCACCAGTGCTGGGTACATTGATGATTCCTTTAGACTGGTCCATTTGGTTAACTTTGCGCACTTCCTAAAACAAGAGCAAAATCAGTGTAAGATAAAACCTACTTACTTTTCAAGTCACTGTTACCATACATTTGGGCTGCCTGCCCAGGTCAGACTTTTGATGCCAATTTTCTTGACCTAATTTTTGGAGAATGTCTATGTTGTAACAATAAAATTATATTTTTCTCCTACAAAAAATGTATCACCATTTATCGGATGTGGGCAGTCTTATGATGATTTTTATTTCAATCTTTTTACTTACTTGTTGCACTTCTTGCATATAAGCATCCAGGGGATCTATTTCGTCTTCTTCTTCCTCCTCCTTCTTTTCTTCCACAACTGGCTTCTCTTTGGCTTCACCATCTTCCCCAGCTAGAATTAATTTACACACAATAAGATATCCTTATCTTACAAGAAGTTAAAGTATTTACAAGACAATACAGACATAAATGGACATACAAAATTTTCAACCAAACATAGCATACAATACAACTTTAAGTTTGAATGATATTTTATGTACAAAATAATTAAAGAACTGTAAAGTAAATGAAGTCTCCATTAAAAACTAGTCAGTCAACCTCACTTCGCTTTATCTATTACAAAAAAAACTAAATCAAAATCTGTTGTGTAGTTTTCAAGATTTAAGCATATAAGGACAGAGAAGTCGTCTTTGTTCTATACTATGTAGTGATTTCAATGTAATGATTTTATTTCAAAACATGGCAGCATTAATATGAGCAGTAATTTACCTTCATCCCCTGAATCATCTTCCAAGGACCATTTCTTCACAGTAGGCACCTGGATGTTGGAAACAATGCTTCCCTTCTGCACTTCCTTCTTGGCAGACTCTAGCTCTTTGCGCTTGCGCTCCGCACGCCACCTCTCAATGCGGTCCCGGCGCTTCTGCATTTCTGCTTCCAATCTACTCTGTTCTTCTTCCTACAAAGGGATACACAGTATTGTAAACAGTGAAAAGATCCGAGAAAAAATCTAAAACTAAAAGTTTTAGTGCTAGTTGGAAATCTTATTGAGAAAACATATAACATTCTTCAAATTAAGTAGGGAAATATTGAAATAGCTCATTATCTCAAAAAATACTGTGTAATTGTAAAGTAGATAATATAAAAATCAAATCTAGAAAAAAAATTATTATGTTTGGGCAAAAGTTTAAGTAACTGAGACTTTAAAGCTTAACAAGTATTATTTTGGACCATTCAACTTCTTTCTGGGAATATAATCTGCATTTAAATGAGAGATCTAGCGGCTTAAGGGTGAGAGCCATGTGCTCCCCCGCAAGTCTAGTGAAGATGTCAAGGTTACCAAGCCATCATTGTATGTCAGGTATGAAAAAAAATTACATATCTGGGGATCTGTGCAAAAAACATTTACAAAAATTACTTACCTTATCAACAGTCCCTGGGTCATACTCTCCAGAGTCAGATATGACAATCTTCTCCTTAGATTTAGATCTATCCTTGTCTGGAGACTTCTTTCTTGATGACTTGCTACTTGTGCCATTTCTCTTGTCATCTCGCTTATCACTACAAATTAGAATGTTATATTAATTTTGTGTTTATTTATCATGTTTGGAAATAACAACTTTTTTTATGTGGCTGGAGATTGACTGTGGAAAGTGGAAAGAAAAAAAGTTGAAATCACAATATCAAAGGCACTGTTGAACATACCTCTTGCGGTCTCTATCCCTCTCCCTATCTCTGCTGCGATCTCTCTTCGATTCGCGTTCTCTGCTGCGGCTACGCTTTCGTTTCGACGACTTCGAGCTTCTATCCCGACTTCTGGACCGCGAACGTCGCCGCTTGCGTTCTGGTGTAGCCGATCTACTGTGAGACCGTCTACTCCGGTCGCGATCTCGATCGCGGTCACGCCTAAACAGAGTCAATAATTTGTTAAGAATTCAACTTAAAAGAAAGATTATAACGTATTTGGAGTACTTACCCACTTCTAACCATGTTATCTACAATTTATATACTCAAAATAAAAAATATTCATGAAAAACAGGACACGCACGCTGACATTAACATTTTGACAAACAATGCTATTGCTTTTTTTTTTATTTATTATTTACTTATTTTTTCATTTATGGAATAGCTGTAATGGCCTTTAATCCAATTTATTATTTATAAAAATCACCTCACAGCAACAGAACTTTTCGCATGAGCAAAATATCTTGGTCAATACCTCTGCTTGGACTATGAGTTTATAATTCCAGTCAAAAATCTTTAGCGTATCTGAAATATCAATAAATACATTTGAAACATACGTAATGTACATCCCTACGTTAATGGATGATTCGAATGCCAGTGTCATAGAACCAAATTATAACTATAAAAAATCCGCTAATCCTATTGGCTAATGCCATAGTTTGACATTTGGTTTTTTTTTTGCTCAACGCAAAGCGACGTATAACCTCAAAGTGCTTCAATTTCTCATAAAACATTTTTGTTTATTTATAAAATAATTGTAAAACTTACATTAATTTGAAATCATGGCAGATGATGGAGAAAATGTAAGTAACAATTTCAAG
Organism: Maruca vitrata; assembly: GCA_039566165.1. NCBI lineage: Eukaryota > Metazoa > Arthropoda > Insecta > Lepidoptera > Crambidae > Maruca > Maruca vitrata. The sequence goes on from CM076925.1 coordinate 5,344,720, forward strand.
TGTCCTTATTGCTGTCCTACAATCACTCGTCGTAGTGTTCAAATGCACCGGTGTCTAGCTTATTGTTTATGTACAATATCATTATTTTGAGGCCGTTAAATGTTATATTATATAGTATAAAATTATATTTATATGATTTTTATTCTCCTTCATTCTTCCATTATCGTAACTAATTGAAAATGCATTATTTATTATATTTGTTTACAGGTTGCAGTTATGACTGTAAAGGAGCCATTGGATCTGATAAGGCTCAGTTTGGATGAGAGAATTTACGTCAAAATGCGTAACGAAAGAGAATTACGAGGGAAACTTCATGTAAGTTTTTTAATAAATGTTTTCTAACATCTAGTCTCGTTCAAAATTGTGCTGATAATTTTTAACAAACCTACAACTTTGCAATGATGAATTTTATTGTTTGATTTTTTAGGCATATGACCAACACTTAAACATGGTTCTTGGTGATGCAGAGGAAACTATAACAACAGTAGAAATTGATGAAGAAACATATGAAGAAGTGTATCGGACAACCAAACGAACCATTCCTATGCTATTTGTGAGAGGTGATGGTGTTATTTTAGTGTCGCCCCCAGTCAGAGTCGGGTTGTAGATTAAGCAAGCATTAATGTATAAGAAGTAATAAAATGTAAGTATCCATTTACCTTGTTTAATTTTGTCTCCAATCCCTCCATACAAAGTAGTTATGTCAATCTTAAATATTACAAGGAAAAGGGTAACAATGAAGAACCTCATAAAAATAATATGTTTATTGGTCAGAGAATGGCAATGTATCTAATACTATAAATTATTCATCAGCAATAGATTATTATGAGCCAATAGGGCCATGTCAAAATTTACCATTTCCGGTAAATTATTACTTTTGATCATCTAGTATATATTTAAACAATGGTATGCACTGTGCAGTCAATAAATCATTCAATTGAAAATAATTGATATAATATTTGTAGGTGAACATAATTATTATCTTGCTATTAAGTTTTAAACATTAAAATAAGATTTCAACTAAAGCAGAATCATGTGGATAGTATGTAGCATATAGCCAAGAAACTGGTTTACTCATTTAGTATTTCAAGTAAATTGTTATTTCTATGTGTCAAGCCTTAATTTGATTATTTTTTTGTGCATAAGTTTTGACCATTTATGTGTTTTATAAAACTGAATTAACCACTTTCTTGCCTAAGGGAATTGGCATATGTGAAACAGTACTTTTTGTATTTTACAAATGGGGTAAAACTGTTAGAATAGAGATTTACAAAAAAGCCTTCCTCAGAATCCTGACAATGTCTTGTGTCAACAAAACAACCCAATCAGCAATTGATAAAAATAAGGGTGGTTTATCTAAAGTGCTTGGGTTATCTTAGATTTAATTAGTTACCCAATGTACATTTGTTGTAACTGTTGCAAATTTCAGTGCCTATGGCCAGGCATAATTCTGACATTAGTATCATGTACACGATAATGTGAACAATTTTAATATTATCTGTAAAAAGATGGCATTTAGTAGCATACAATACTTAGAACTATACCAGAAAGCTATAATTGTTACAGTTGGCATTGTAAAAACATTAAATTCACATCACAAGTCACATTTTTTTCCGAAAATTTTAAATTTAGTTTAATGCCTAACCCTGCCGATTGTTACGAAGTGTAACAACATTTTTTTCAGAATCATTTTTTAAAATTAAATCTACTGCCTGGCTGTACCAATTATTGTTGGCCAGCTCATTCTCTATTCAATAAAAGGAGTTATCAGTTTGAGTCAGAGCCTTCTGATGTGTTGCTTGATGGTGGAACATTCTCTTGGTCCTGTCCGGGGAGGCGCCCGTGTCTGCATTGCTGCCGGTTACGGTACAGCTTCGCTTCGTCTGTGCACTTTATTGTTATACAGTTTCTAGAAAAAAACTCGGAGTTAGGTAATTATCTCTATGTTCATGCACAATTGTAATACTTACTTCGTAATATAATGAATAAGAGAAAAGGACTTTAAACTAGCTATATCTACATAACGTATATATGAATAACACACAACGTCACATTCATTGTTCTGATTCCGAAAAAGTTGCATTTTTTGTGATGGGTATCAGAAACAACACCATAACCTAAAATCGATTTAATTATCAAGACACGGAATAAACACTGAATTTCGTCACACAAATATTTGTCCCGGGTTGGGATCGAACCCACGAGTCATGGAACCGTATCCGGGGTCACTATCCACTGTTCGACCGAGCCACACCAATGAGGGTTTTCGCGAATGAGAAATTCACTAGATGGCAATACGTAGGCGTGAGGTCCAACTGCTTCATGATTGGTTATTTTTGACGTGACATTGACAGACATGTCAATATTCACCAATCATGATGCAGTTGGACCTCACGCCTACGTATTGCCATCTAGTGAATTTCTCATTCGCGAAAACCCTCATTCTAAGAATAATGGTTTTTAAATGTGTTAAAATCCAATAAAAGGGACAATACCAATGCCCTAAACCTATTGGGAAACACTTTCACAATAACTTATAATATAAACAATAGGATTTAATGAGATAACGAGTTACGTAGGTAGGTATTCATTATTTGCGGTCACATGGTAATTGATTGGTGGTCACATTACTTTCCATTGTATATTCCAAATTGAGAGGAATGCGTAATTAACCTAACTTAACATAACAATAACATTTACTATTACTACTCGCACTACTTGCTGGCTGAGCGATCCTAAGTGGATCTTTGCTTCCAACATCAAAGTACCTAATTACTCTAAGCGCTTTCAGGTCCTTGGCGACTTCGTCCTTACAGCGATATCTCGGCTGACCTACTACGCCCCTTTAGTTGCCCAAGATACGCCATGGATGGAGGAGGAAGTTGCGCCCAATCTCTTGGCCGCAACTTCCTCCTCCATCCGCTCCACATGTCCAAGCCAGCAAAACATTTACGTTGAGGTAATTTTTACGTCGCAATACGTACCGAACCATTCTGTCTGTGATCCCAGGCCCGCAGCGCTGGGTCACGGTCAACACGATATCGTCCACCAGTTTAGGGTCCAGACATTTCTTCGCTGGCTTATCCAAGAAGGCTGGAGACTGCTTTCCCGTCAACGAATGCGTCGCTAATATCCTGAAAATAGAGCAAATTAAGTACGTTAACCGCGATTTGGAATTAGATTTTACTGCTTAGATTTTGATTGAATGAATTGAAATTGCATACTTATGTAAAGGGATTTTTAAATTTATAAGAATCAACTTTAGAAAACATTCCTATCTAATAAGCACCGGATCCATGGGTAACGTCAATTTAAGTGATGTGAGGGTATGATTGTGGTTATACTTTTATAAGTACAAAATATTTCCGATTAGCTCCCTGTTTAAATAGTTTGTCCCTTACTTGCGTGGAAATACAGCTTGTAGAAGTTGCCTCGTGGCTGACGTATAGGAACCCCAGTTTATTTCTTCCAATAGCCGTGCTGGCACCATAGCTTTTCCATTGCCAATAGGGACCTAGAATGTTATGAATATACCAATAAGATACAGGTTCACGAAATCTGTCACGAAAATAAAAAATACCATTTGTCTCATGTTCATAAAACTTACCATATCATTGCTTCTGCTCAAGTCCAAAGTGTTCGTTGTGTGCGCTGACACTCTGCGCACTTTCAACATCTTCGGCTTGGAGGGGCCAGCCTCTCCCCTTATATTGGAAGTAGTAATGATTTGTTCAGCACCGGATTCGTTGCTGCTCTGCCTCGCCGACTCTGGCCTCTCCGCGATAGAAGGTAGAGCTCGTCTGGACGCGCCCACAGAAGATTCAGTCTCACTGTTTTCGACGAAAGAGTCGTAAATGGAAGCAACTGACTCGTCTCGTTCGACACTCGAAATTAGGTTTGTGAACTGCCTGTACAGCTGTTTGACTAAATCCTCCATGAGCTTGTACTCGGCTGGGAGGTCCTCGGGGGTCTCAGGGGGACCACTCTGCTCGGTCTGAGTGGCCTGGTCGAACGTCAGCTTGATATCTTCTCTAGGGCAATTGTCGGGCTTGGGGGTGCTACTAATCATGGAGCGGCGGCGGTGGGAATTCGAGTAACTCCGACGATACGACTTCGGTTTGTCGGTGCGTTTGAAGTGGGTTGAATACTTCGCCAGCGATTGGACCAGTTGGTCGAATTTCTTGTGTTCCTAAAATACACAAAATAAACGTAGAAAATGTTGTCTAGTCGGGGCATATCTGTTAAATTCTATTCTTTCCCTTAACTTGACATATTAGGGTATTTTATGGTAATATCATATTTACCTCATCCGTACTGGACGACTCGTCAAGGGATTCGCCATTTCTGCTGTTGTGTGCTTGTATAGTATTCTTTGAATTGAAAAAATCCTGTAAGCAAAACAAAACTGTTAGCAAAGTATTTTATGTGAAAGTAAAGTAGGTGCTTAAGCTTAAAAGTTAGTAGAAAAAATTGACGGCGAATCCTTTTTTGCAATAAATATACTTACATAATAGATCTAGAATAAAGATTTAAAAGTAGGAACGTACACGTAATATGAAAAAGTATTTAACATCAAAATAGAAACTACAAAAATAGTATTATTGTATGTTTTAGAGCTGAAGATGAGATGGATAAGTACTCACGGATTTACCGTTTTTCATTTTTCTGGCAATCTGAACACATTCAGTCACTATACTGTTGTATTTATATTCTTGCCTTTCTAAAAACTTTTGGTGGTTTTTCAAAGCTTTTCTGCTAACTGAAAAAAATTAATATTACCATTACATTCAATAACACGAAAAAAATACCACGAGATAAACGATAATGCACAAATTGTTGCAAATATTTAAAAAAAATAACCATTGCATCCAATTTCTATTCATACTAAACAATAGGCATAAGTAATATTTTATTACGAAATGTATTCAAGAAATCCAGATGTGAAGATAAGCCGCCGTTTGCCATCTGGAAACTATTGCTTTCTATTTGTTGTTGCATGTCTAACATAAAATATGTGGAACAATAATAGAAAACAATTAACCGCTGTTCCAGTGATATTTTTGTTGATGCACTGATATCAAGCTATAAGACGGTGATGAGGAATTTATAACATAAATACCTGAAATCCTCCGGACTAAAACTTGCCGCGGACGTTCGTCTTCCTGTGTCCTGATGTATATTAATTTTCCAGTCCGTATATCCTGCCCTTGGCACTTCACTGGATCTATACTCACAATATCATAAGATGACGAACTATTATGCACGTTTTCCACTAACAACCATATAGTGTTAGACATCTTACGATTTGAAGTCACAGACATCCGTTGCTCAAATGGTAGTTAACAAGGAAGAGCAATGCAGGTAAAATTGCATTGAATGCGGTCCCTTTTGAAAGCGATGGGCCCCCAACTAAAGAAAAAACAGTGCAATGCGTCGTAAACTGCGAGGCCGTTAGATTTTCTTATTACTATTATATTCTTCGCTACCCTCTTTTTAAAACTATGTATCTATTGTTCTGTCAACCAGGCATCTATAAAGTTAACATTAATTTTTTTCTATATCTAACTACCCGAAATAGATAATTTAATTTAGGTATTCAAATTTGAATTTAGTCAGATGGTAAACAAATCGTGTAAGATTTATTTCCTTGTTACCCAGCTACTTACTACCCCGCTCATAAAATTCCTAGAAGATTGATCACATTATCGATTACGGTTATTGCCCCATAGCTTAATTTTGAACATACATAGTTTGAAAATTGTAATTTACTATATTCTTATTCAAATCACAAAACAACTAATATATGGTGTGGGTATTCTTATGCATAATATCTAAATGTCAGACAGAAAATAGACTAGAGATACTTTTATCGACGGAAAATATATTTATTGATCCTTAGAATGTCGTAAGTTTATTTTGGGAAGATCAAGATCATGTGTTCCTATTTGACACCAGATATTCGTTTAAACCGCCACAAACAAAGGACAGAGGTGATAGCCTCCTAAAACTGTTTTTAGTGATTCTATCTTGCTGTCATCATCAGCCCATATACGTGCCCCAGCGGGCACGAGCCTACCTTTGTATAACTAGGGCGATAAGGCCTTAATCAACCACGCTAGCCAAGTGCTTGGGTTGACTACACAACCTAAGAATTTCTTCGTAGGAGTGTAGGTTTCCTTACGATGTTCTCCTTCACCGTTAAAGCGTCGAATAGTCGTACATAAGAATTTCAAATTTGAAAGACACAGTAGTACGTGGCGGGGTTTGAACTGGCGACCTCTCGCATGGCAAGCAACGAACTTAAACACTCGGCCATCGACGCTTATCTTGCTGTAAACGATGTGAAATATGAATAGGCGATGTGTTTGTTTAAATCACACACACACACAGCGACACATACATTTGTTACGATTTCGTGGTAAGTAGCTTAAGCACTTGAATTACGCATATCAGTATAAACAAATAAACATAAAAATTAACATACCTACTCCGACACGGAACAAACACCAATATTCATTACACAAATATTTGTTCCGTGTGGGAATCGAACCCACGACTCTGGTCGCATCAGACAGGGACATTATCTAATACACTGTATGTTGTTTAAACATGTACAGTCAGCCAAAAATGTGGTCTACCACCCTACGGTTGAGATTCGTTCGAACGTCATTAAACAATAAGGTCAATTTTCCCTGGCAATAAGATTGTGTCAGTGAAAAGTCAACCTTAGCGATCGTTACATCTCGCAGAAACTTTTGTCAAAAGTGGTAGACTACTTTCTTGGCTGACTGTACAGGTCTGAAAATGGTGCAAATTTATATTTGGAGTGCTAGAGTGTTTCTAACAAAATATGTACCATCCATAGGATTCTTAACTAGCTTTTGGCTTGCGAGATTAGCGCTTAGTTGTATTTTATATGACTGGACTATAAATTAAATAATACTAGCTCTCTGTCCGCGAGAGACGTTTAACGGGTAAAACATTACTTCCTTATAGCGCAGTCGGTTAAAAAGTAGTAGTAAAAAGTATCTCTGGACTATATCTGTACTTAAATTTCATTTTAAATCGGTCCAGTACTCTATGCGTGAAAGCGTAACAGACAGACAGAGAGTTACTTTCGGATTTATAATATTAGTAAGAAGTAAGAAAAGTACGTTTTTTTTAATAATCGACAAATAAACCACTTTTGCCAATGCATGTAACTAAGTAAAGTACCTACCTCCATAAACTACTACCATGTAATATGAGGCATGTGCAATTTAATATAGATACCCGTAACTAAGAACTTAATCTAGGTAAAATATAATTGCATAGAAAGGGTGCACCAATTCGAAAACAATTTCTATAAGACTCTTGAAGGAATCGGTTTTAGATCAGGCAATAATCCAACAAATGATAATCCGAAAACAATAGTATTATCTGTATTTCCAAGATAAAACAATTTTATTGCTTCTTAGAGAAAAAAATCCCAACTAGTTATCCGCGAAAAGCAACGCTATATTTTTACCTGCCCTGTGGTAATCCTTGAAACAAAAGGATTTGGCGTGGTGTTTTATTTTACAGCCTACAGAGTTAGGGTGGTGGTAGTTCCACTGGAGGATGAATGAATGCATAAATATGATAAAATATGAAACTGAAGATCATTATCGAATGGGATTCCGTTCTGCTAGGTGTGCCTAGTTTGTAGTCCTAATAACTCTTGAATAAAATTAATATTGTGATTACAGTGGAAAGTGAGTTTTTCTTAGTTTACGGCTATAAGTAAGTATGCATATAGCTTTATAAATAAATTTAAACATTAACTTAAATAGACTTGTAGGCAGATAAAATTGCTTAGGATACAAAATAATTTACTGTGTTTGATAAAATTTTATTTTTAATAGTAAAATAACACAGATTTTTTCTTACATCGGAATAATAAAAAAGCTACATTAGTAATTGCATTTCAATTTAAACTAACTAACGATATAAATTGTAAAAAATGTTTATCTGTGAGGATCTATAAGTGATTTCTTAATTGTTATTATTATTATCCTATGTGAATAATGTAAATCCTGATCTTCCTAAAATAAATAAATAAAAAATAAATTTTCTGTGTTTCACGAAATTACGTTTATTGTACATGAACCTCGTTGGGTATATTATTGTAATAACATATATAGGTAGTTATGCTTGTACTTTAACACGATTTAAATACAAAATCACATGTATAATAAAATAGATCGCAAAACTACTACATATACATGTATTTTAAAAACTAGCAACATTGTTGTTTTCTCTGACCCCCTGCTCTTTTTGAGGAATAGGGTATTTGACAGTGGTTGTTATGCTTGCCATTTTTATGATAATCAGTAAGATTTAAGCAAATCAATATTATTAATGAAATTGAAACTTAAATTTTTGGCGAAATGATACAGCAAAAGACATTTAAAGTTGGGTGGGCAAGTCCATTTCAAAATTGCGAAAATCATTTAAAATTTCGTTGTCATCTTATAAATAACAGAATTAGTAAGATCTTTCAATATGAAAACATATCCATAAACGCAACTTTTGATGAACCTGCCGAACAAACTTCCTAGGCGCTGCATACAAAGAACTTGCGTGTGACGTCACACGCCAGGGGCGGTTTGTATGGAGCGTTTTTGAGCTCGCCCAAATAATGTGCAATTAAAATTGTAATATCTCGTCGAGCTATTGAGATATCAAAGTGATACTTTCAACAGTGTATTTGTGTTCGAGTGGTCCATCCAACTATATCAAAATAAAAAAATTGTCAAATACCCTATTCAAATTAAAACTTTGGTAATACATAGTTCAATTTAATTTATATTTCTGGTATGAATATTATGGAACATTAATTAAATGAATGATTGACAATTTATTTACATTTACAGAACTCAAGATGTTCACAGTATCGTCATCCACGATAAGTTCCCTAGAACGAGAGGCTATGGCGGGCCTCTTGAAGCTCCAAGGATTGAAAGTACAGGAGAAGGAAAAACTAAAACCAGAAGTCAAACCGATTAAAAGTACGTTGAGTTGAATATGAACTTTACACAGTAGAATTTTTTATAACAAATAACTTATTGGATATAATCATAAACTTAAAGTACGTTAACAACTTAAAAAACAATTAACTTGTTTTTAATTATTTTTGATTTTCACTATAACATAACTTTACATTTTTAGAAAACGATGACTATGTCCAGACTGCAACGGCTGCTTGGGTTCTGACTCGTTGTTTCAGTCCGAATAGAACAGTGAGTTTAATATTATGAAAGTACGAGATAATTCACAGATTTTTATCAAAATTATGTTTATCTCATGTAAATTTTCTTTTTAGTCTTCACCATATGAGTCTTTGGCCCAAAGTTGGGCTACTGAGGCTTCGGGTGACGGTTCATCAAATTCAAGTCCTATAAGCAGCCCTAAGGCATTTCCACAGGTATACTATCGGAATTTAATTAGGAAAAGGGGTTTATGATGTCGTTAGATACCTTCCAAGTTATATATTTTTATCAATAATTTCTTGCTTTTTCAGCCTTGTAACAACACTCATAAAATAAAACAATGCTGTGTTGATTCGAGTTCCCACCCTTCTGGGTGTTGCTGTTGTTATACACACAGTTCAATGGAATGTAGTGGATGTGGACGGAAAGTCCTTACGCGTGATGTGGGTAGTCAGACGGATAGTTCCCATGACACTACTACAGGCGCATTGACTGATGTGTCCTCTGAAGAAGGAGCTACATCTCGGTTGGAGCAACTTATTCGTGAAGCTATGAAGAGGAAAAACGATGTATTACCTGCGGAGCCAACTACTCCGGTTGTTGTTACACGTATAAAACAAGTCACCCATGTCCCTACAAAGACACCTACTCCAAAACCAACTAAGGTTCCTGTTAAAAAGCCTATAATTGTTCATCACGAATTGCTGCCGGAACCATTTGAAGACGACGGTTTGATGGATTCCGATGAAGAATGGCAACCCACGGAATTCACAAGAAAATCAAAGCTGAACAGGCGCAGATATACTTCAAGTGGAAGCAATAAGGTATACACTTATTATTTGTGATTTAATAACAGTGAAGTAGTAAGGTAACCATTTTTTTAAACGTCTTTTAACATATTTTTTTGTTACAAGGAAAATTTGGATACCTCAGCATACTCCGATCTTGATGAAACAATGGAAGAGCAGCCTAATACGGAATCTCAACAAGACCTGGTAAATTTAAATTTATATTATTACTTATGTATTTACGTGCATTTAATTGTGTATGTTTTATATTACATTTCTCTAATTATATTGAAGGTACCAATAGGAGATGGAAACGCTAAAATTCCGGCAAGACTGTTAAAACATATGAATTGGACATCGTACACAAGTGTTACAAGAAAATTGTTGACGGCGGTATTTTCTAGAAGGTAAATTAAACGATTCAATGTAATACTATTTACTATTGTCTTCAGATTTATACTTCTATTCTTAACTTCATGTTTTGTTTCAGCGTACTGGCAACTCATTCGTTGACCGGCAAACCTTCGCCAGCATTCCCAAATAAACCAGCAAAGAAAAAGTTAGACGCTTCATTAGTAAATGACATAGTTCAAACAGTTGTTGAACGGTGTGGTGTTCCGGAAAATGTAGTTCGGTAAGTTTATACGTATTTTTTAAAATCACATAAAGTTACAGTATATTTGTGTTGATGTTAATATGATTGATCTACGCTAACTAACTACTATCTCACTTAAAATTGGCTACAGACAGATTGAGAACAAACCATTATTATTTTTATTATATTTATTTACAGTACAAGCATAACTACAAAGTGCGCTGATGAAAGTAAAATGTTTCGCACTCGTCAGCGGAATAAAAAATTTAAAAGTCCGTAACCATTCTACCCGAAATAACCGAGACCCTCAATTTTTAGGTTGGATGACTTGAAGGTAATAATGTTTTTCATATACCATTGTATAATGTAAATAAACATCACACAGCATCACATAAATTAATATGATCCTGTGGTATGTAGCTTAGCCTCTTATACACTAGAATTACAATGTATTGTTATTTATTTATCAAGATTTTTTAACATTATAAATATTAATTTCAGTTGACATATGGCATTTATTTTTGTGATCATCATCAAAAATTCAAAATGTCATAAACTCTGCCCTGGGATGAATCTCAGCGCCAGTCTCAAGCCTGGTTAAGGAGGAGAGATGACACCTAACACTTGATTACCGGTCCGATTTTGACGATGTAATGTTTTATCATATAACATGGAATGTTTTTAGTTAATAAAATGTATTAAATTTAAAATGCATTTTTAATTACGAATCCTCGCTGCAATAGTTTACTTAGTAAATACTTTTATGGTGTACCTTAGCCACACACCTTAGTAACATCACGCTGCGACCAATAGGAGCAAAGATACAATGGATAATGTGTCAAAAACGGGGAAACGAGAACGAAGTCGCTGGCGCTGCTAGTATGGTATACAATGTTAAAACTTTCATACAAAACTTAAAACTACTAAAAATGTATACCTTTCATCACCATTTTAAGACGAAATTTGTAAATGTAGTAGAATTTTAAAATTGGCATTGGTATTATCAAATGTTTTTTTTAATCTGTGGTGAGCATTATAAATGTCATTAGTGACAGCTTATTGACAGAGTAAAGTCAGACGTCACTTGAAAATACGGAGTTGGTCTAAATGGTTGCTGAAGTTGTGTTTTGATACGAATTATGCAATTAAATTGCGATAGTTACGTGTGATTTGTTATTGCAACATAAAACCAATAATGTCGCACGACACAGATTTGTTAATATCGGTGCCACGTTCGTGTATTACTGAATTCTACGCGAAATATCTTAATTTAGTAGAAACATTTTACTATGTCACCCTAACAGAGAATAAATCTGCTCGTTGTAAAGAGAAACCTGAATATGTGTACTTTGATGTGGTTTTTAATCTGAATCCGGCGGACGGGAGTTTCAACCCTCGAGAATTGGTCGGAAGGATACAGGTCAGTGTCTTTATTAAAATTCTTTCTTGTTTGGTATAGTGAAACTTAAAATCTGAATTGTTCCCCCTAAAGAAAACAAAGAAAGTTTTAATTACGTATCACATTTTCTAACTTCTCTCCTAATGCTAAACTAATAAGTTGCTCAAAAGCATTTTAGCTTATTTATTTGGCTATTATTCCCTTTCTACAAATAATCATATTGGAATAAACACAATATTAAGATGTTGCTTTGAAGGATGTTGTGTCAGCTGAGTTCTATTGGATATTTTAGTCTTGTTATCTTATAGGTTTATGTTGAGCTTGTGATAAGTCAAGAATGATGTTTTGTTATTTTTTTTTTCTAAAGTAAGTTTTTGTACTCTCATAAGTTTGATATTGTAATCATTTGATTTGACATTATTACAATAATAATAGTTTTAATTTTATCATGATCATTATTAACAGTCCATAAAGACTACTAAACAAAAACTTTAAACATTGAATTAGAATGTACCACCAATGAATGACATTGGAAGTTAAGCAACACAACTTATAAAATACTCAGGCGTTTTTTGTGCAATACATCCTTTTTAATTTTGTATGATATATAGTTAACCAAGCAAGTAGAAGATGTATGGGAATAGGAGAATCAACATATCAACCTCATACTCCGTAAATCAAATATTAGTTTAAAAAGATTTTGATTGTGTTTTATATTACCATCTTCTATAAATCTATCTGAAGTTTTTTACTTTTTTAACTAGTAAATTGAGTTTTCTTGATAGACTTTATTAATTCACATTGAAATATATTTTCATTGATTAAACTGCATCTTTTCTATGACTCATAATACAGTCTGATCGAGACAATATAAGTTGACTTATTGCTTGTATGTCAAAGGTCTAAGACCAGCTGATCTTCAAACTTTATTTCTTACAAGAAGGTAATATCTTTTGTGCACTACCCAATGCTACATACCTCAATTTACTATTTATTACCCCCAAAAAACTATATCATAACTGGGTGAGATTGATTTGGGTGGAATTGTCTGGTTTGAATTCTGACAAATCATTAATATTCAATCAGCTGACTAGCAAATTTATGATGTCATTTGATAAAACTACAATCCATTTACTAATTTCAAAACCTTGTTTGGGTGATAATTTATAATAACTTGAAATTGATTGAAGTATGTCCCGTCTAGGTAGGTATATTAGTAACAGCCTTATGGCAAAAAGTCGATCATTTGCGAAGTCGGTTAGTTGACGGTCGCGATAATAGTGTGTCGATTGGTGCGGTGGTCGGATGCGTCCGGTGCGCGCAGACGATTTTCGTTTTCGTGCCAGAGGTCAACGGTGTGCGGTCTGTTTGGGGGCCGCCGGGTGCAGTGGGCGCTACCCGGATCTCGGAGCCCCGCTCCCCCTTCACCGTGCGTGGAGCTGCACAGCACATGCTGCGGTGCTCGGCTCGGTAGTCTCGCGGCGACGCACCGCCGCCGCACACGCGCGCAATGCCATGCGACGCGCGCACGCAATAACACGCTATTATGTTCGCGATCGACAACACCCAGGTGAGCGCGCAGTTCCCGATACCATCTCCCCGCCAACTCTTCTTCACGGATCTCCGAGCCGACCGCCTCGTATCGAATCGTAATGATGTTCATTCACGATCAACCGATATAACGATCCCGGAAGTAGAGCCGGTTCGTTAACGTCATGTATGCTAATTAATGTCGACAGTGCTCGCGTACACACGAAAACTATAGAATTTATTTCGACTTCACTTTTACAGTGTTCGAGTGAAACTCATTACGAGTATAATGATGAGGTACTCGAGTTCTTAGTGGTCGATCGAGTAATTGAAGTGGGATTAATTATGTATTACTGGTTTTTATAGATCTCGGTGAAGCGGTCACGATTAATGCCTTCTTAGCATACCGTCACGTAATAGGGATTGAGTGATGTGATTGTGGATGGCCAGTGTTTGGTGCGTTTGTTTGGCTTTGTTGTTGTTTTTGTACGTGAAAGTAGTGAAGAGTAGATGTTTAATTAATATGTACGTCTTCATCTGCTCCCGCGAAGTGTCGCAGGTCCGGGCGCGCGGGTGTCGCGGCGGACTTTCACTTCGCGCCGAGACCACCAGTGATTTATATTACCTAATTCGTTATCCAAGCCATCTGATCACGGATTTGACTTTAATAGCTGCACTTAACACTTGATGAGTTTTTCATTGAATTTGTCGGATCATTAGTTGCGCTGTATTGTTTCTCATTACTAATCAATTGTGTTAGGTCGATATCTAATAAACCATTTGGCAGTTAGGAAAAAGGCGGGCAGGTGCAAGTAGTTTTGTTAAATTATTTTCAGTGATCGTGAAGTGTTATTTGTTGTAGAAACAATATGCCATGGTACTCATTATTCATAATCAGGCGGGTCAACAAAACTACCCATACACGCCAAAAGTAGGTACCTATTTGTCCCATAACGTAGAGAGCATGCCAATCAATAGCCATACTAGGTAATTACTCGATACCATTAAAAGAGTCCGCGTGTTTGTATCATCATAACTTTCCAACATAGTGAGGTAGGTAGCTATTGCAGCTCAGTGAAGGTTACATTGTGTTTCTCACGGATATTCCGAGTGTCAACAAACAACTTCTCAATAAACACGCCTGCTATGTTCCTAACTAACATTATTAGCTGAAACGGCTGTAAGTTTGGTCTTTGGTTTCTATTTGGTCCAGCTTTTCCAACTAACCCCTCTCTTTTGCATTACCTACCTATAATCTGACCAGGATTCAGGGTTTCAAGTAAGGTTAAATTATCTCCTGTCTACCCTAACCGCGAAACCAGACCAATATGCATATTATAATACATGACTCACAATTATCTGAATGGGCTGGTTTATTCGTAAATTGACGTCTAACTTAATTAAAATAACTTACATTGGGATCCACCAAATCAAGTACCGTGTGCCTACCGCTTCATTAAACTCGGGCTTTACTCGTTTCATTCAAATGGCGGAAAATCCCCTTAACTTGAGACCCTAATCTCATTTTTGTCATTAGCACAATACTCAATATTATAAACAGTATTACTACTTCACACCTCGTAAATTCTGTCAACGAATTGTTAATCATTTTCCATTGGGCTTTGTAGTATGCAATAGAAATTAGTGTTTAGTTTTGCTTGAAAAGGCACAGCAACCTTCTACTAACGTTGAAAAGAATCAGCTGTATCCGGTATGATTATATTCTGATGTAATGGTTGTCAATAGATAAGTCGCTATAGCGATTTCGCGAAACGAAAGGGGCCCTGGCTTATGGTTTTGTGTGGGAAAGGAAATTTCAATGTGATTAATTGTAAATTATGTCTAGGCTCTCATTTGTGTCAATATAATAAGGTGCTATAATTTTATTTTTTTAATAGTATATCGGAATAATACATACAATTTCAAATAATTTCTGTTTTGTTAAAATATTTGTTACTTACGCGATTTTTTTGCAACAAAAAATGTCAAAATAGATAATAAAGTGAATACAGTAATGACAAATCTATCGTCTACTGTAGCAGTAATTCACAAAAACTAACACACATTATCATCAAATGAGCGTCGATCTAATCGTGTGCCACAATAATATCTTACATCCTGTTAGGTACCTAATTTGAGTTAATAACTTATCAACCTGTTCATATAGTGCAGTCAAAGTAGCAACTAAATTATGGGTAAGGTAGCATTAATTCCCACCAAGCTGGATTTTTGTGCAGGCCTCGAATAAGTCATTACAAATAATATGTCAAAAGTTTCCATCAATCCGACGTGTGCAAAAAAAAAAAATCATTGTCAAATGTCACAAATATCAGTTTTATGCACTTTTGAGCGAAACGGTAAGTTTTATCATAAAAGTATGTATGACAAAAATTACTTATCACCTAATTATCTATAAAAATTGTCTTACACTTTATTCCTAAGATTCACCATTTCAGAGATAAAGCGATGCACAAAGTTGAAAAAGTTGTATTTTCAAATGCTGCCAGGCCCCCGTGCGATTGTGCTAGACAGTTAAAATTTTCACGAATGATGTATTTCAGTTGGCTCTATAACATCTAATACTAAATACAACATTAAACTATCACTCAAGGTGGGCTCTTTTTCTTTTCTCTACGAAAGCTTTTTTTATTTGCTCGCACTTGGCCGGTTTTAACGTGGTAACCACGTTAAGCCGTGGTCACCACGTTAATGTGGAATAGGTTTACTGGGGCACAGATAACATAACTATACAGATACCCCATCCCATACATTGAAACGTAGACATCATAACTCGGGCATCTCACGCGCCATGTCTGTTTTCCGTCTTGCACACCAGATGTCGCTAGAGCGAGCGAGCCATTCCCATCCAGTGTAAACGCATGTCGAAAAAGCACATCAAAAGATGTCGCTGTAAAGGCTCCCAAACAGCTTTGACGTCACAGGGTCGCGGAATGACAATACGCACGCGCGAGTAACCGAACCTCACACAAGAGCAGGGTTGCCTCCTTTTAAGGAAAACGTCTCGCGCGCAAAATGCAAAGGGCTGTTTACTGCGACAGTGCGAAAGTGTACCAAAACAATATGTTCGTGAAGTTGATATTGCTTTGAAGCTGCGTGTCACTTGTACAAAAGGAGTTGTGAGGGCCTTTTTCGATAGAACAATGATTGTTAGGTAAATTATTTATTAGAACATTTTAATCAATTATTATTATTTTTAGTTATTGTATTGAAACAGCTAAGGTAATTATTAGATATTGAATTAATAAATATTGTTATGTAAATTATTACATAACATTAATAATTTAATAATTTACATCACAATATTTATTAATTCAATATTGATGAGTCATTATTATTGTCGTTTTAATTTAATAAAAACGTCAATAATAAAATAGCAGAGAGCGTGCCGTTAATATGTAACAGCGCCGTGTGCGCGCGGCAGCCCTCTGAGCTTTAGAGCAAGCGCTAGTGATTATTATTCTCTTTGGCGCGGCCCGGTTGTCGGTAGGCTATCATCGCGCGCAAGTAGGTACATCGTGCCGCGCGAGAGTCCGACAAAACTTTAGGCGTTGTTAAAATGTATTTAAAATAAAGTTGTCATTTCATTATGCGTAGTGAACCAATTGATTTATTTCAAAATGTAATGGTGATTTATGACAATACAGCAATATCTAGAATGTACTTACGAAACGAAAACGAGAAGATACCTACTTAAAAGTTCACGATAATGTATGAGTTAAATAATTTATCTATATCATGTAATTAAAAATTATATCCTTTCTTCTCTGTATGGCTGATTGGCTCGATGGCGTATTGGATAGTGCCCCTGTCTCATGCGTCAAGAGTCGTGGGACTCGTGCGCGTAGGTTCGATTCCCACTCGGAACAAAAATTTGTATAATCGAACATCGGTGTTTGCGCCGTGTTAGTGTGTGCTATTTATATACGTACACAAATATTTGTTGTCGACACACCTCTATCGGCGATTACCTTTCTTCAATACAAGGGAGCGAGGTCGGAAATGTCGTATATTTAAGTTTATTTGTGATACAACCACTTACCACGGATCGGAACATTAAAAGTGATATTGTGTGATTTTATTTGAATTTATATATTTTTTGAACCAAAACTCGTAAGTAGTTAAGAGAAAAGTATTTAATATAAAGATTTTTATGCCCGAATATTGATAGTTGAATATTTTTATTTGTTGTTTTAGTGCTATTCAAAGGTCTATGTAACTTTTTACTAAAACCCCGTTGCGGAACGTGGTTTTATTATTATTTTTAAGTATTGTATTGAAACAGCCAAGGTAATTTAATTTACATAAAAATATTTTATTAATTCAATATTGATGAGTCATTATTATTGTAGTTTCATTTGAAGTTAAAGTAATTCCGAATAATAAATAAGATACGTACTTGCTCAAAATACTTAATATAAAAACGTCAATTATAAATTAGCAGAGCGTGCCATTGTGTGCGTTCGCCCAGCAAAAAAGTATCTCCTTTCAAAAAAATTATGATGCAGATGTTCTGTGCCTTATCTCGAATAATTCTGCCTGAAATTTTAAATTTGTGCCTCTAAAGGGTTCGGAGTTATTTAAGATTAACTGATTCTGCTGCACGAACGTTCGTCCAGCAAAATATTTTTTATATATTTTTAGTCTAGCTGGATATAAAATATGCAATAAGATAACTTACATACGGCTGTAAATGTGACGTAAAAATGAAATTTGTGCCTCTTAAGATTTAAGAGATATTAAGTTTGGGCGAACGTTTTGGCGAATACTATATATCGGAAACGGTTGGACCCACGTCCCACAGTGATGATTTTTTTATACAGATACAGTATATTTGTGCTCAAATTTTAATAATCATGACTAGCATGGTTTAGGAGGTATGATTTTTTTTCCTAGGAAATGAAAAAGACGAACATGACCAAGGACTTCGCGTTAGTGCCGACAGGTACCTATTATGACGTATTCTCACGATCCTATAAAGTTTTGCCGGCCTGCTACATATCATTGGCGAGTTATTAACAAAATTGTATTTTTTTGAGGTTATTTTGATCCAAATTACTTAGAACAGGAAAACGCTATTTTTTATTTTATTTTTATTTATTTATTATTAAAACAGAATGAGTTAGATAACTATTTTTACATTCTGACCCACGCAACACATTTTCTGTGAGCTGGCTTATTACATTCTTAAACAATAATATTGCCTTATTTTAAGAATACGTATACAAAAAATCAGTTCATTATACCCATTAGATTAGACAAAAACGATAAAAAACCATCCGAAATACTTTTGGTAGATTAAACGACCAAATTCGAGTGAACATTAAAAAGCGGCCTCGCGATACTTCAAGCTTATGTTCCTTATTTGATGGCGTTGTAAAGATATTTAAACAGAACAGATGCGTGATGAATTGTTAAGTTGGAACATATTCTATAATAGAGACATTAAATAACATGTGCTTTTTTTGTTAATAATAATACCTACACTATAATTTGTAGTGTATTATTATATATTACAAATTAATTGTCCGTAATCAGCTGTTTGATTGTATGCCTAGCGCGTTCATTAAATGACGATATTCATTGATTAATTAGACCGAACATTTAATTTTATTGAAAAAGCGTCAGTCAACGCAATAAACTAGTTAGCAGATTGAACAAAGAGGTCGCCTTTTTATGTCTACTCAAATTTTTCGGGTAATCTATAAAAAACATTTCGAATGGTTCTTCATCATTATTGTTTTAATTAACGGGTATACACACAAACAGATTTTTTTGCGGTTGTCTAAGAACAATTAATATATCTTTAATGAAAAAATATCACATTTTAATAAAATATGTTCTAACTTAACAATTATGCAACTATCTGTAGTATTTTAATTTCATTAACACCATCACGAACGGAAGGATAACTTGAAGTATCCTGCGCCCGCCGTTTAATGTTCACTCGAATTTGGTCGGTTAATAAAATATTTCGAAAGGTTTTTTAGCGTTTTTGTCTAATCTAATGGGTATATTGACCTGATTTTTTGTATACGTATTCTTAAAATATGGCACAAATTATTGTTTAAGAATGTAATAAGCCAGCTCACAGAAAACTAGCGTTTTCCTATTCTAAGTAATTTGGATCAAAATAACCTCAAAAATACAATTTCGTTAATAACTCGCCAATAATCAAAACTTTATAGGATCGTGAGAATATATAATAGGTAACTGTCGGCACCAACGCGAAGTCCCTGGTTATGTTCATTTGAGGGCTAGAGCCTTTTTTAATTTTTTAGGAAAAAAAATTAAACTCCTGAACCATGCTAGTCATGTTTATGAAAATTATACGCACAAATATACTGTATCTGTATAAAAAAAAATCATCACTGTGGGTCCAACCGTTTCCGATATATAGCATTTGCCAAAACGTTCGCCCAGCAAAAATTTAATATCTCTTAAATCTTAAGAGGCTCAAATTTAATTTTTACGGCACAATTACAGCCGTATGTAAGCTATCTTTTGCATATTTTATATCCAGATAGACTAAAAAAATTAAAAAATATTTTGCTGGACGAACGTTTGTGCAGCAGAATCAGTTTATCTTAAATAACTCCGAACCCTTGAGGCACAAATTTAAAATTTCGGGAACAATTACTCGAGATAAGGCACAGAATATCTGCATCATTATTTTTTTGATAGCAGCGCCGTGTGCGCGCGGCAGCTCTCTGAGTTTTAGAGCAAGCGAGTTCCGGTCGCGTTGGTCGGTAGGCTATCATCGCGCGCAAGTACATCGGGCCGCGCGGCAGGCGGACGAAACCTTAGGCTTTGTTATGTATTAAAAATAAAGTTGTTATTTTATTATGCGTAGTGAACCATTGACTTAAATCAAATTATAATGGTGATTTATGACAATGCAGCAATATATAGAATGTACTTAAAATGAGAATATACTTAAAAGTTCACGATGGAAGAAATTGAGTTATTGTGTTAATAATATCTATTTCATATAAAAATTATAATATAGTATTTCTTCTCTGGATGGCTGTTGGCTCGATGGCGTATTGGATAGTGCCCCTGTCTCATGCGTCAAGAGTCGTGGGACTCGTGGGTTCGATTCCCACTCGGGTCAAATATTTGTTTAATGGAACATCGTTGTTTGCGTCGTGTTTGGTGTGCTATTTATATACGTATTTTTAAGTTTATTTGTGATTTGTGATACGACTACTTACCACTGAATGAACACAATGAAAGTGATGTTGTATGATATTTATTTTATTTGAAATATATTTTTGAAGCAAAAACTCGAAAAATATTTTTAAAAAATTTATGACCAATTATTTATAGTTGAATATTTTTATTTGTTGTTTTAGTGCTATTCAAAGCTCTATGTAAATTTAAACATCTAATTTCTATTTAAACGGGGACCCTGTTCAGGCGGGGTCAAGAATGCGATTTTTAAACTAGATAGTTGAATAGTTTTTGTTGCGTTAGGGAATATTCATTCCTACAATTCGGAGAAATGTTACCAAATATTAATCTAAGGAATAGATTAATCATTCTTGTAGTTGATAGTTAAGTAACTCTTATATTCGTGTCATATTATTTTATTGTTTTAACAAAAGAAATTAAATAATCTAGAATTATAATTTATCCAATATAAAATATACACGAACAACGCCATCTAGTTGATGACGGACTGTAGTCATTTTTTGAACTAGATGGCGTTCTACCAGATAAGCACTCACGAAAACTACAAATATTATTGCAAATTTAAATTTATGAAAATATTCATCTAAAAGGGTTTTAATTTATTTGGTTATGTATTATCATATTTTTAAATACTAGCTTATATATTTTTAATGGTTGGATTTATCGTTTTCTGGGATTTGCATAATCATCATCAACAAATGAATACTCGTGTCGCCATCTGTTGTAGTTTTTGGGAATATGATTTTCAATGTATGGGATGAGACCCCATGACTAGGGTAACCACGATAAAAACCGTCCAAGTGCGAGCAAATAAAAAAAAGCGTTAGTATGAGAGCCCACCTTAAGTGATGGTTTTATGTTGTATTTAGTATTAGCGATAATAGAGGCAACTGAAATCCATCATTCGTAAAAAATTATCTGTCTAGCACAATAGCACGGGGGCCTGGAAGCATTTGAAAATACAACATTTCAACTTTGTGCATCGCTGTATCTCTGAAATGGTGAATCTTAGGAACAAAGTGTAAAGATAATTTTTATAGATAATTAGATGATAAGTAATTTTGTCATACATATTTTTATGATAAAACTTACCGTTTTGCTGAAAATCACGAAAAACTATTTTTTTTTACCTTTGACCTTGAATAACATTTTTTCCTTACAGGGAAAGATGGGGAACCTTAAAATTTTGTTTTTAATGATATTTTAAGCAATCTTACCGATTTTCAGCTTGGTGGGAATTTATGTAACTTCGAATGTCTAAATTGACCGGACTACATAATAATAGGCGTGTATTTTTAGTACATCTTTGGTATAAATTTAAACATATCTCGACGTCTAAATTTAACGGCTTGTAAAATTGTAACGGTAACGAGGAATTGAAAATATTTATCTTTTTCTCTGCATCGCGTAGCTTTAATAATTGTAATTTTTTTTGGGGAAATATGCTGTAAAAATATTACTTTCTATCTCATTATTTTGTGGATGCAGGCTTTCACAAATAGGATGTGAAGATGAGAAATAAATTATAATGTATCAAAACAAAATGTTAATGTGTGGGTAGTAAAGCGCAGCACTTGCTATTTAATTAGCACGTTATTTCATGGTGATTGCTTCAAGCACAACAAAAGAAATTATACGATAATGTTCGAACTGCCCGCTTGGTTTGGTCTAAACAAAGTGCCGGAGTAACATCCTGCTGGCCACAGACTTCGATGTAGGCAATTTGACGGAAAATATTGCTTACTGCATTCTTATAATCACCCATACATTTAGACACCTCTTAGTGCATTAGGGAAGAAAAATAATGTTGTATCTAAATACATATAATGCTTCATTCAAATTAGATAAAAGCTATGAGAAAGTTCACCTTCAAAAATAGTATGGTCTTATTGGTTTGGGTTTGGTAGCTGATCACTATTGTGGTTAAACTTAACTATCAAACTTGCAAAACCTTTCCAGAAAAGAAAATTAAGCAGTTCACCGTTGATAAATCGAAAAACCTTTCCGTATTAACAATGAACGAATGATTCTGTCTAACTCTGGCTTAATAATGTTGATTTCCGACAAGTCCGAAATAAATGTAATTAATTCGAGCCCAATTGTAATTTATAGCAAAGAGTATCTTAACAAAAATATGTAGCCTAATCTTAGGCTTCGGCATAGTTGTTTCGAGTCTAAGCAGACGCCAACATCCTGATTGCTTGTTTCACCTAGTTCTGATCTAGAAAGCTCTCTTTCCGCCCTTCACCAGTAAGCACTGCGTAATCGTAAACAAAGCTGTAAATCACTAATAGCTTCTAATACCCCTGCGGAAACACTGTTATTATATCCTGCTAATTCGTATTGTAGAGACTGACACTAAATTAGCTATTTGATAGGAACGAGGTAGTTGTACACCCAGTGCTTGTAAATGTAATGTTTATGTTTATTAATGGGTTCAACACCGGGTTTGTCTAGTTGACATAGTGTTCGCGATAGAGCACTGTTGTCGAGGACGATGTGTATTCGTTTTGCAACGATGTTGTGTAACACGAATTTCGTTGCATATGGTGGTCTAAAGGTCAGAGGAGTAACGTTACGTACGTCGGCTCAATGTTTTTGCGCTTCAAGTACCATGCATGTTGTTTCATAATAAGATTTGTTTTCGTCAAGATTTCATTCTTTTATTCAGTTAGAAGAATATGTTTCGCATAATTCTGCTCTGATATCTTTATGGGATACTTGTTTGTGTTCCTGCGTTGTGATGTGATCGTTCAATACCAGTTCTACGTCATTGGTTATCATTGGCGTTATTTTAGAACAACAGCAGATAGCATTAGTTAATATGTTAACCTCTTTGTTATCGTTTTGAAAGTAATGCAGTGCCGTGTCTCTGGGTCAGTTTGCAATCTAATTAGATTTACTTTGTAAGACTATTGGACCCATCAGTCTAAAGTCAAAAGCAGTATCTTTTTCAAATTAAATGATAATGTGGTTTGAAGTTTTTTTCAGTCCCAATGCTATCTGTTCGAGTGTAGCAAATAACATACTTTCGAGTGTCTTGGTTTTAAATTATTTAGAATATTTCTATGTTTGTGTTATTCTTGGAGTCTTACCTACGTAAACGTATAATATTTATAGTGTCGTTTATACAGACAGAATTGAATGAATAAGCAATTATAAAGATCTAGAGTGCGAATCAATTAAATAAGATTTATTGATGATAGTTTTAATGATTAAATTAATTAAAAGTTGATCCATACTTGGAAGAGTTGTCTTGATATCCTGACATAGTTCGTAATGTGTGTCACCGTTAGAATTGTTTATTTGAGGAAAATATTCATTCTACATCTTAAGAACAGGTGAGCAAGAACTTTAATTGAATCATTAGGTTTTGATTAGATTTAAACAAACAATAATAATGCGTCATGTTATCCATGTGGTGTTTGATGTGCAACGTCGATTTGACATTTGGTTTGAATTTCGATTGCGCCGTGTAATAGGATTGTAAAGCAAACAGTGCGGTAGGTAGCGCCGCTGTGTGGACCGGGCTGCACACAGCGCCGCGGTGTGTAAAGTGTGTCGCGCGCGCGCATCCTGTTCGCCGCTGACGCCACATGGCGCGAGCGCCGACGTCGCCCGATCCTCCCACCCTATTGGCCAATGTTATCTCTACGACAAACGCGCGACAGAATTTCTCCTCTACAAACGGAACTAATTGTACCCAGACCGTTTTATCGAACATATTAATGTTATTATTGGACTCGGAACCGTACTGAATTATAAACACAATGTTTGCGCTTTTTTTTACTCTCAACATCTTGTTTAGATGTCTCACAGACGTCACTATTATTTATGTCAGAACGACCGACATGAGTATTACCGATTAGTGCCTTATTATGAGATAAGATTTTTCAAATGAATATCAACTACGCATTAACCACGAAGATCGATTCATCGGAATGCCGGCTGTTGGTTGTCCGTTAATGGGTATTTGATTGCAGAAACTCTTCTACAGTTTTTGTAATAACCTGCAAACTGTTGCGGGCTGTATGGTTTTATCGTTCAACTAACATTCGCTTTACGATTGTTTGTATTTACAATCTATTGCCTTGCTCAGATCTTCATATTTATAACATAATACTTTTAATTCTCATAATATTCACGTAATAAAATTTGCATAAGTAGTTCACGTGATTACTCAAGTGTTTTTGAGCAATATTATCTTTATCCGACGATAAGAGTGATTTTTATGACACTTTAAAATTCGTTCATGAACTTCTTCAAAGTTGGAAGTCGTTTTATCGTGGCCGTAGGCAGATAGTGTTTTGCGAGCTGATCTATCAGCAAGTTAATACATTATTTGAATATGTACCTTTGTTAAATCTTTGTCTTAATGGAGCGACTAATTTGGTTCGTGTTACGTTCACCAAAGCACCATATTATACTAACAACGTGTTCATTTAAATTTTAACGAAAGCGGAACCCGGTTTTCATCCTACGTTCGACATTCTGATACAATCCAACCTTCTAAAACAATTATGCAGCCAGTAGATCTAATTAGAGAACCGCTAATGATCTGGGTGATTTGCAGTCATCGGCGTGACCTTCAAATTAAACTAGGCCACAAGCGCCACGTTGAATCGATGATGATTTTGTTTTACATAACCATTAACCATCAACACAAGAAGTTTCCTGCTCAGGAAAAGCAAAAGAACTGATCATTGACCTAAATTGAATTGAACGGGCGTTGCTAATACACTGGGAGAATCCAATGTGTTTTTGTTTGATCATTCACACAAGGAAATATTTTAGCATTCTTTACAACGGCGGTGGCGGTAGGCATTTTCGGCACATTAAAATAGTCGTTTAAGTGAACAATATCAAACGCATGATTGCTTTTTAATGATAATACCTACGACCAAATAAAGTCAATAAGTACTTAATGCATTTGACAGTTCAAAAAATATTTGAATTAATTAAGATAATTAGCATAGCTACCTGTTCTAGAACAGAACGATCTAGATCTTACATACATAGACATTGGGAAACACCCAATTGTGTAGTTATATCAGACTAATTTCAAATGGACTAAAACGGAATCCATCCAAAGATCTAACAGTTTTTAATCTAAATATCTCTTAAGACGGATGTATGTAGCCCAAAAATTTTATGATCTGGATTTAAAACAATGTATTTATCTTCGAAAATAAACAAGCAGTCAATTAATTACAGATAAATTTAGCTGAATTTAGCAAACCGACTGGATAGCAATTTCAATATTTTAATGTAATATATATTTTAAATACCTCAATGCAATTTTTTGACACTAAAACAATAGATGACAAAAAGCATGCAAATAAAAGATAGGCCTATCACAAGGTACCCTTATTAGGACATATTTGGCTGACAAAACGCGCGGTTATAACATAATTTGCCTCTTGGTTATTATAATATTATTGGGCACAAATCACCGATTTGTCTATTCTGGGCAAAATTGATAAAAGCGATGTGCCCGCCGGTGAAACAGTTCGTTCGATCGTCGGCCGCTTGCGCGCACCATATTTTTTAGAAAGTCGTATCCGGCTGCGCAAAGCCAGCAAGGCGGGCCGCTTCCGTACGCGATACGTACCTTATGCCCGGATGTGCCTCCCGCCGAGACCTACTAACTCGCCTAAACCACCAATAGAACTTTCCAAAACATTTGTATTTAGTGTTGTTAATGTTTATGGCACTTAGTTTACGACGTCATGTTTTATTTTTACTCGATGCAATACAAATTGCTATTACCGATTTTTATATTTTTGTTTTACACAACGTACTCGATTTTGTTATGCATCACTTACATAAGTTCAAACCGGAAGCTGTCACTGATTTGGTGATGATATGATTAATGAAGGAGGATTTAACTTTCAACTTAGTAATCATCTGTACCATAACTCAAAATATTAATTAGAAATTAAGACATTTTATATATTTTGTAATAAATTATCCTTCTTTATCTAAGCCGAATGTAGTTAACACAAAGTGTACAACGTGTGGTCATCCTTAGGTCTGCAAATGCATGCATTATAGCACCTTGTAATGGCCCGCACTACGCCAGTTATCTGAACTTTAGTTTCAGATTCTCAGCCAACTAGGTCTCTATGCGGATGTTTGCTATGACTAAGCAGTATTTTTGTTCGACAACTATGCCGGAGAATGTTAGATCAATATCGTGGATTAAGTTACTACGTAAACAAGACAATCTTGTCTATGGATTTTTGTGAAATAATGAATTACAACCGGTACTGTGGAGAGCACACGCTAAAGGTCAATGATCATCCGTAGATCCGCCTCGGCGCCCTGGTGACCCTGCGCTCGCGCCGGTCTGTGTACAAAATTTGATTATCGATAAACGATCACACATCATTTTTAAATTCTTGTCTTTCGTATATTTTTTTTAATGTATAAGCACTTGAAATCAAACAAAAGATACGTCTTGGATAATAGCGAATGATTGATTTGCTAATAATTAAAGAACTGAGTATGAAGAGTTAACTTCCTTATTTATTGTTTTCCTCAAACTATACTGCTTGCTAAATTAACATTTGAAAGACTCGTTTATAATATGAAATACTTTTGTTCTTGGAAATAAATCAGGGCAAACAATTTGCGGTTGTTTTTTTTTGCGTCTCTGGGCTCGTAAAATAAGTACTTGTTTACAAACTGACTGGACGTCTTGGTCCAGCTAGTACGAATAATATTGTTTTTCGTTTACCGTTTTTTATCCGCAATTGAACTTGCACGTATTATTCTATGACGTCAGAAAGGAAGGTGTGGTACTTGGTAGTAGATCAGTATATTCACATGATGCAGTGTTTGTGAGTAAAGTTGGTGATACCGATATGTAAGATACTACTTCATACTATTTTGGGATTTATCTCAATCTGATAACTTTTGGTCACATCTCGCATCCGGCTTCTAATGTACCTCTTATCCTCATACATAATAGAACTCAAATTATTTCATAAACCTTTTGTTCTATGACCCGTCAATAATTTTGAACTTTTAGGCGAGACGACGTTTTTGTCCGACCTTAGGTACATGACGGCATTTACGTGCCCAGGTTCTGGCTAGGGGGCGACGAATCAGACTTTAAGTGCTAGGCCAGGAGAGGGCTTTTTTTCTAACTGACTTACGATGATGGCTTGGAGTAGCCTTGTCATCATCACTGGACTTGCGGGGAAGCGGATGGCTCTCAGCTCATCCCTAACCAGGACAGGGCAAATCTGAGCTTTTGCTAGGTGACTATCGATAAAAGACTAACGAAGTCTGTTCCCTACCGTAGCTACCAGGGGGCCTACCATGAGTTGGCTATCGAAAACTTACATACGTTAAAAACCTATCGAGTTGTTTATTTCATACGGCCGATTTTAGTTCTTCGCGTAACCACCAGTGGCGCTGTACAAGTTTTTCATAGACATATTTACGTAGGCGATATCGAGTGCGTAAGTTTTAAACTCAGGGTAGCCCTACTAATGTGTGATGAACAACGTATTAACTTTATGTCTGTATCTTTCCAGAAATATGTGGAGTCATCGCTGGGATGGGCGGGCGAGCGCGGCGAGGACTCGAGCTACGACTCGGAGTGCGAGGAGGAGGGCGCGCACCGCGCCGCCTCGCGGACGCCCTCCGACACGCTGGCGGCGGAGTTCGCGGAGTACGTCACCCTCGCCGTGCCTCAGCCTAACCAGGTGAGACTCTAGAACATTTAGCGTGACCATCCATTTCGAAGGGAAATTCCACTTAACCCTTTTACTGGTGATTGCAACCATATTGCCACCATAATTTAAACCTTATTCCCTCAAAATATGATCCAAAGGCAATGGAATTTTCAAAATAGTATACTGGTTAAAGGGTTAACTTAACTTGGTGGGGTGAAGTGGAATAACCCCTTCCGAATTGGGTTTGAGCCTACGTCCATGCCTTCCGAACCCAAGAGACTACTTCACACGAAGTACTCTCAGGCATATTAAATAGTCTTCTAACTGTTTCGGTCCATGCCCATTAGATGATTCTCTCCAATCTAAAATTAACCTGAGGTCAGACAAGTAATTTTGTAAATAATACGTCGCTGTTCGTCTTGTAATTAACGTTGAATAGAAAGAAGGTATTTTTGTCACTATTGTATTGGCCAATCTTAAAATTCATTATCTCTTATCTTTATACTTCAAAACCTTAGAATCTTCTTGCCTTCGGGGTTGCTCTTGATGTGCAAGTTTCCAGTGTTGCCTTTTATACATTTTGGTCGGTATAAGCGGAATCGATGATGTTTTTGAGCACCTATTATCTCGTCCCACAATCAATCAGGTAACTAACCAATCTGTATGGTTCCAGGCGAAGATCGAGTTCGCGGTGAAGCTGGGCTACTCTGAGCGCCTGGCGCGCACGGCGCTGCAGCGGCTGGGGCCGGACCCGCCGCGCAACGAGCTGCTGGCCGAGCTGATCAAGCTGGCCGCCAAGCAGCCGCCGCGCGCGCTGTCCCCGCCGCCGCCCGCCGACCCCGACCCGCCGCCCGACCGCGCCTCGCTCCGACACGTCGTTATAGACGGCAGCAATGTCGCTATGAGGTTAGTACTCCTTATATCTTTGAATGTGCTGTATTTTACGAGTACAAATCTAATCTTTGCTGATATCATGGGTGAATAGTTGCACCTGCCGAACACGATATGCAGTTTTGTATTACCTACAATATACTGGAACTGAAATATGCACTGTGCAATATCTGAGGCTGGTTCTTTCTTTACGTCTTGTACTTATTACCTATATGATGTAAGGACACAAGACTTATCTTTGTTAATTTGGGCACTACCGCCTTACATTGGTGCACGTACACTATAAATGCTGATTTTATCATTTTCTTTGCAGCCACGGAAACAAGGAGGCATTCTCATGCCGGGGCATAGAAATATGCGTCGACTGGTTCCGCGCCCGCGGGCACAAGGAGATCACCGTGTTCGTGCCGAAGTGGCGCAAGGAGGCGTCGCGGCCCGACAACCCCGTGGCCGACCGCGACGCGCTGGAGCGGCTCGAGCGCGCGCGCGTGCTCGTCTACACGCCCAGCCGGCTCGTCGGCGGCAAGCGCCTCGTCTGCTACGACGACCGCTACATCCTGCGCCTCGCCGCCGAGACCGACGGCGTCGTCGTCTCCAACGACAACTACCGCGACCTCGCCGCCGAGAGCCCCGAGTTCCGCAAGGTCGTCGAGGAGCGCATCCTCATGTACTCGTTCGTCAACGACCGCTTCATGCCGCCCGACGACCCTCTCGGGCGCGCCGGGCCCACGCTCGACGCGTTCCTGCGCGCGCCCGCGTCGCGCGCCGACCCGCCGCCCGCGTGCCCCTACGGCCGCAAGTGCACCTACGGGAACAAGTGCAAGTACCACCACCCGGAGCGCGCCGGCCGCCCGCACAAGTCCGTCGCCGAGCGGCTCTCGGAGCGCGCGCGCGACCTGCACACGGTGAGCCTGCCGCCCGGGGGCCGCGCCGCCGACAAGCGGCCGCTCGCGCGCGCGCACTCGGCCGCGCCGCGCCTGCCCGACGCGGCGCTCGCGACGCACTTCGAGCGCGCGCAGATGCAGCCCGCGGGCCCGTCGCAGCCCGCGCCCGAGGGCAACGCGCACCGCAAGCTGTCCCGGCAGCCCACGCTGCACGCGGCGTGCGGGCGCGTGGCGTCGGCGCCGGCGGGCGGCGCGGGCGCGGCGGCGGCGCGCGTGACGCCGTGCTCGTCGGAGGGCGCGCTGCAGCACTGGGACGCGCGGCGCCGCATGCACTTCCACCTGGCCGGCATCTTCCCGGAGCCGCAGGTGGCGGAGGCGATGGCCGCGTACCCGGAGGAGACGGACGCGCAGACCATGTGCGCGGTCATCCTCGCGCGCTACCGCCCGAGCGAGGCGCGCGTCCCGCGACCCTTCCACTAGTTCGCTCCTCTCGGTTGACGACGGAATTGCACCGATTTCTATGTTGAAATCGGGAGATTACATTCGTGATCGGTCAACGTGCGCGAGGTGCTTCTCAAATTTATTATTGCGTATGGATCTGTGAGGTCGTACTCTGTGGCGTGCCAGAAATGCTCACAGTTTACTCGAAACGTCGATTTGTCTCAAATCTAAGTTCAGTGCCAATTGCGATGGTCCATTATTATCTAATGATGTGTAGGCATTTATATTAAATCTTGTACATTTTCATTTATTTCGGTTATACACTTCTAAGAAGTGGGTAGCTGTATTTAATATTATAGAATGTAATATTGTGTATCCCAAGGATGTACAAAGTTTTCTTTACATTTATTAAAAATCTTTATACATAATTTTCTAAGGAAAAATTAATATTCGAAAATGCTTCCATAATATATAACTGAATAAAATGTATCATGCTTATCTAATAAATAACTATTAAAATCCAGTGAATATTCATCATCATTACAATGGAAATTATTAAAAAAGTAATAGTTACTTTGAACATTTTAATTGTATATGTACCGAAATATTTTCTTTACTTTTGACACTAAAAAGTTTGGTAAAAAGAATATAATTTTTATATTGCAACACATTGACGGATTAACACATCTTCTTTTCTTATATAGTTTAGGTTTTTGAATATTTTCATGTAAATACACTATACATTTGTTAGTTATTAAACATCTAAAGTGCACTATATGGTTATGGCCGCAATTAGTGATTAATTTCACATTTCTATAACATTCACCTATTGAGATGATTCATGTCAAAATCTTGCTAAGACTTGGTCATTCCTGTTTAGTATGTTTTAGGTGTAAAAGGGCCAGATATCATGGACTAATAGTCATTATCATTATAGGTATAACATTGAACACAATTTATTGTTTGATTTTTATTAAATTGAACTGTATAAAAACTATAAATGCAATGCATCGATTGAAATGTAAGATACATATATCTACTCCCATGATATACTCCATGAAATGACTGTTATTATATTGTAGTTTGTGGAGTATAGCATGATTTAATTAGTCTAATTATTAATAAACAAATCAGATTTTACCAATGTTACATATTATTGATTTTGATTGGGTAAAAAAACTTGGTAAAGTTTGATTAAAATATGCAAAAATGTGAAGGGGGATGTATGTTGTGAATAACTCCCAAAGCATTTTTGTATGTTGACATAATTACATTCCTTCAGGAATGCTTAACATAATATGTCTTTTTTTTGACATAATAGGAATTAATACATTATACAATAAAGTGTCTTTCTCATTAAAAGTTTTTTTATTTGTTTACTTTTAATCTTTTTGGATTATTTGATATTTTCTTTAGCACCATTTTCATATATGACTGTCTGTCAATACTTGCTGCTTTTAGGGAATCCTTTTTCGCCCCAAATTCTATAAAGTCCTGTCCGCTAAAGTTTTTATTCAGATTTTCTCTTATTGGAGCATCTGATGGATTGAACACTCGAGTGTTCTTGTTGGTTCTGTATAAATATGGACATGTTGTAGAAACTGGCTCTATTTTAGGTGATAGATCAAATTCTTTGCTTTCATCATTCATGTCTATGCTTTCTGTAGAAACTGTGTTGGGAATTCTTGGTAATGTGAAACCTTTAGCTATGTCAGTCACCTCAGTCCTCAGATCTGGTACACAATCACATTTGATTCCGAGGCAGCTGGTTGGTATGCCAAAGTTACTAGCACTCATAGCCCTCAAGCCACTGACACAGATTACTGGAACCTTTGAATTGATACAAGCTTCAATAGCAGGTTGTACTATAGCTCTTGGATTCACAGTTGACTCCACTATAACTCCTACACAGCAATTATCCCTTATTGCATTGCAACACTCTGAGACCCCAAAGAAAAGACCTTCAATTCTCCTGTAACAAGTAAAAGTATAAGGGACATTAGATAGAATACTTCTAATTCATAGAAGTGAAACTGATACCAAGGATACATACATATACATAATCATTTGTACTATTCTTGATAATTTTATTATCACACAATTTTAATATTCTGGATATTTGATTTACAGTAATTGAATAAAATTCCAATAGAAAATGTCTTACTTGATCTTAGGCTGCTTTGGTCTTTTATCCTTTGGTATTAATTTAAGGTCTTTCCAAAGAGGTTTTTTAAACTCCGGTATTTCCACTTGGTACTTGGACAGGGCTGTTTCCACTCTCTTCTTTTGATTGTCGGACACTGAAGGCCTGTTGAACATAAGCAATATCATTGTGACTTTTCTGCATGTTGCTTAATCTATTTCACGACATGTATTAGTTGCTTAGGTGGGATTGCTCTAATAAAATGGAATAAATTCATGAAAACTTACCAAAACACGGGGTCAGGGCGACACAAAACATTTTTCAAAGTTTTTTTTATCTTTCCCTTGTTAACAGTTTTTTTAGATGGTAAAGTAGCTGCTTCCATCACAAAATTTTTCAACGAACAATCAATAAATTATTAATTAGCTTATAATTTTCAAATAAAAAAGTTAAACATGAAATAAACTTTATATCGAATCGAAAACTAACCTCCAAATACCAAATGTTTGTGACACTGACAACTATGACAGTTTGACGTTTGTTATTCGATTTTTTTTGTGGAGTTTTGATTCTGGTAGCCGGCCTGGTAACCTTTAATCATTGGTTTTGAAAGGTTTTTTTAGTAACAGGTTTACGTCTACTTAGAAATACCGACAATTCTTTAGGTTTATAAATTAATCTTGTGCTGAAAGACAGCTATAAATTTAAATGTGTGCAACCGTTTTCAATTTCTGAGCCAGTTTTATTTAAAACAAATATCCAAAATATACCTTAAAATGATATCGAGATACGATATTGCAATGCGAGTGGCCGAGTGGTTAAGGTCGTTGCTTACAATGCGAGAGGTAGCCAGTTCAAACCCTACCACGTACCAATGTGATTTTCAAATTTGAAATTCATATGTACGATTATTCGACGCTTTAACGGTGAAGGAAAAAATCGTGAGGAAACCTGCACACCTTCAAAGAAATTCTTAGGTTGTGCAGTCAACCAACCCGTACATGGCCAGCGTGGTTGAGCGGTAGGCCCGTGCCCCAGCAGTGGGGACGTAGGTATATATGGGCTGATGATGATGAAGATATCCGTTATTAGCTGTAAGTTTAGAATAGGGTTGATTCGTAAGTCTGATTTTACATGCGATGTCGCTTTTAACAGTATGATATAGGTAAATTAATAACATTAGTCAAATCAAAACTAAAATTTCTGACAAAATGAGACATAATAGATATTTAAAGTTGGGTGGGAATTTTGGGAACGTCCATTTGAAATGTGCAAAAATTCTTCAAAAATACTATGCAATCTTATAAACTACAAAATTAGAAGTAAACTTTCAGAACAAAGTTGTTACGATATGCATACAGTAGGTTACCTATTATTACACGGTGTGAAAAAAAGGGGGTTTTGATTTAGCCCCGCTACTCACCGGCCAGGTCTGCAGTTTCGTGTTGGGATATAATAGGGGAGGTACAGGAAAAGTTTTCAGCTTACCTCAAATACCTACCCAAAAATTATTGCCAGGCCAGCTCTCCTACTATTCGGCGGTCTAAAGGTATTTTTCCAAATGTTTGGCGGAGTTATATAGCCTACTGTTAGATAATAATGCCGTGGCCTAATATTTTTATGCTCTATTTGAACTGACTCAGCTAAAATAGAGTACCTAGGTAGATTGATTTATGTGAAATAGGTACCTACTAAGCGCACACGGAGTCGCGGGCAGTAACTAGTTGTTGTTTAAAGATAATTCCCATTTTCTACGAAGGAATTATAATATAAAATAATAGTAGACGGATAATTGTAACGAATATTTCGTTAAGTATAAATACCTCTGACTATAAAACTTTAAGAACAATGCCTTACGGATTTACGACTTCTAGAAAGAGACAATAAGCCGGTCGCTAACAAAGGGACAAATCTCCGCTTAGAAACTTACAAGGAAACGCGTTGCAAAAAAGGATGCGTTTTTTGTGTAACTTACCCACCCTTGGGCCGTTGGCGAAATGGTTACCTATTGTTCGAGGCGGGGTTCGGGTTGCAATAACTGCATTTAGGGTGTAATGCACTTTTACCTGAGAGCCGGGGTGCCGTGCGAGTAACCCTCAGTGAGGAAGCGACTGTCAGCCGCGTGCGATGTCGGCCGGTAACGAAAAGTGGATCCTGGTGGAGTGGGGCAACTGCACCAGGGGGATAGTGCACTCCAGGTACCTGGTGAACGCTGACAACAGGGAACTGCAAGCTGGGTGTTCGGTGGTCGTGGGCCGGCGCGGAGAACAGCAGATTGCTACCTATCTCGCTAGATCTAGTGAGTTGCCCAAATATTTACTTAATTATAGTTAAATAACAATATTGTCTTCGGTAACTCTTGAAAATAATGACTACACAAGCTCTTTTCTATAATGTAATAGTCCTCCTCTTGTCAACGCTTGTAAGTATCAAATTCAATAGATATTTGTTTTATAAATCAAAATTTTGTTATTTACCACTAAAAGTTAATACCTATGAGCATTGATAAAGTTAATTCTTTGCATTACCTACCTATTGTAAATATTTAATACATTGTAAATACTTCATGGTATGTGCTCTGTTTCGTCTTCAAATACTTAGTGGCATGTAACTACTAAAGCTGTGGGTAAGTGAACATGTTTTGTGAATGACGAAGGTTACCTACCTGAAAGATTGCGCTCATTCAAAGGTAACCGACGGCTCCGTTTGCGCGTACAATGCGTTTTTATTACGCGCCAATAAGCCGGTACGTAACGTCTAAGATAGGTTCTTAAGTATTTAACTATATACATAGTGTATAGATGATTGATTAACGATCTACGAGTAGTAGCTAGCTAACTTACTTATAACGTGTTTTGTTTGTTGCGAAGTCAATGAAACCAGCCTTAAAACATTTTCTTTGCTGATTTGTAATAGATTTAAACATATTTTTTTCTTCTTCATTTAAATTAGTTTTAACTTAAGATTTCATATAAGAGTAGG
This sequence comes from Maruca vitrata, assembly GCA_039566165.1. NCBI lineage: Eukaryota > Metazoa > Arthropoda > Insecta > Lepidoptera > Crambidae > Maruca > Maruca vitrata. The sequence goes on from CM076925.1 coordinate 5,380,500, forward strand.
AAAAAATATGCTTTTATTTACAAAGTCTTATACGATTTGCTGATACATCCTCCTTACTGACATAATATTTAAATTGGACACGATGTGCCACTTACTTGAAACATCATCACATGAAGACTTAATTTATTTCCGGAAGCAGTAGTTTCACTAATAACGTCGTAACAGTAATACCATTCCACATAACCTGGCTTAACTATAAAATAACTTACTTACCAGAAATAGAAGCAGATAGATCACCCTAGATATGAGAATAAATGCGCGCGTATTTGCGTTCCTGGAATTCTTTTGTGGCACCTTTCCGCTTCGTGCATAACGTTTGGGAAATCCCACATGCTTCTAATGGCATTTGAATGGATGATTAATAATATCTTTATAATTATAATAAATTGTCTGTGCGCCTAGTTCCTTAAAATCTTTCCTATATAGTTTTTTTTCCTACGGTGATTCCCCTAATACTTATATTATTAAGTATTACCTAGGTATACGAGTAGTTCGTCAATGTATCGAATTAGAAAAACTTTTTCTAACCGGTTATAGTAAACACGAGAAGGTATATTTTATAGGTGGTCAGTGCGAAAGTGATGAAGACTACGATTTAGGTTTACTTATGAAATCCTTATTTATTTTTGCCATGGATAATTTATGCACATTATGTATGATATAAATAGGCCGTAGGCACATTTTCATCGCACAGCTAAACATCTTCGCACATCTCTGTTGGAAACACAGCAGGTCTTGAGACAAGAGAGACATTATTTTGGACCTCACTTCAAATAAGATCCAAAACCGATGATAATGTTCACCACAAAGTGCCTGATTTATCAACAACGCTGTCCACAGATGACCGGCTGCTTCTGGAGCAAATCTTAAAGCAAGCGGACGCGCAGGCGGAGGGCGCGGAGGCAAAGCCTCCGGCGGTGGAGGAGCCCGGGGACTTCTCGGGCAGCGCGTCCTCGGAGTGGGCGCCCAGTGGCGACGACGCGTCGGACTCCTCGGCGCCGGAAGATGATAAGGTGAACTGAGAAATACCTACATTAATTAACCTTTTAAGTTAGTCTTCGTCAGTACTTCAACTACATAATAGCTAATCGTAGGTTTTGGTATTTTTAAGGTTCAAAATTGTGGTTACAACAATACCCCTCTAGGTCGCAGCTAGAGAACTAGCCTCTACCTGTAAAAAAAGTTTTGCAATAGAAAACGGCTGTAAAGTGTATTTAATAGTTTTCTTAATTGTTTCAGGACGAAAAAGACGAAAAGCCAGAGTTAGTACAAAACGTCCCCGTAAAGGAGGAAGATCCGCCAAGAAAGAGAAACACCAAAAGAGTTCTTACACCGTCCAATAGAGTGAACGCTATAATACCTATTAGTATGAAGAAGGGCGCCGCGAACACAAAAAATAACAATAATACCAGTACTCGCAAGAGGAAACACAATGTCATGGACAAAGAAAACATATCAATTGAAAATCCAAATGTCCCATCTCTAAAAGAGGAACCATTGAAACCAAAGACCATAAATATCAGTATTAATGTGGACGACGTAATTATAATGAATAATATGTTCAAAGAATTGTTTAAAGTCTTCAGGAATATAAGACGGTTGCAAAATACAGGAAGCCCAGAAAGGGTAATAGAGGTAATGCATCCAAAGACTGAAGATAATGATACGGTCACTCCAGAAGACGATGAAAACGAATCAGAAAAAAGTGGCTGCGAGGAAGACTTGAACAGATCTGACGATAATGTTTTAATTTCAAACAAATACGGTAATATTGAAAATAATACACCAAATGTTACTCAAAATAGCACTCAGAATGTAACAAAACATAGCACCCTAAATGTTACAAAAAATAGCACCCTAAATGTTACAAAACATAGCACTCTAAATGTTACAAAAAATAGCACTCTCAATGGTACAAAGAATAGTACTCTAAATGGTACAAAAAATTGCACACAAAATATTACAAGAAATAGCAGTCAAAATATTACACATAAAGAAGATAAAGGTGACGTGTACAACATACAGAACGAAGATACAACTGATGAATGGGTAGGTGATGTTGCTAATTCTATTCAATTAAAACTTGTACTTTAGATACCTACTGTAATGTATACTCGTTCCTTAGTCAAGGCTTATTTATTAAGTTTGAGCTACAAAATACTTACTATTCGTTATAAAATAATTTGTTAACTCTTTCTGAGTACCTACCTACAAAATATTACGACCAGTGATCTTCCACATTAATTTATGGTATTAAAAAAACTGTTAAAGATATTTTGTTATGTTTACAGGTACCCATTGGAAGCGGAAAAACTTTAATACATAGAGATACATACAGGAAAATCAAATGGTCGTCATACACAATGGCGACAAGGGGACTTTTGCTGGCTGTTTTTCCGCGGAGGTAATTTAGAAGCTTTTTATTTTGCAAATCTTTAATTTATTTGGGATATATATTTTTTATGTATTAAGCTTAATTTTTTTTTTCATTTATATGCTATTTCAGAGTATTAGCTACACATTCGCTGACTGGAAAGAGATCACCAGCATTCCAGAACAAACCTGCCAAAATGTGTTTAGACCCAAAAAAAGTGTCAGATATAATTATTGAGGTGATGGACAAGTTCAGAATAAGAGAAAATCTCATCAGGTTCGTAAATGGATGGTATTATGTTATCAGTATCATTTAAGACTGACGAAAATCATGCAAAATTTAAATAAGTTCCATTTTAAATAAAAATGTTGTTTTCCAGGAGCATTATCACAACGAAGTGTGCTGATGAAGGAAAAATGTTCCGAATGAGAATGGAAAAAAAGAAAAGATCACTTAAGAACAAAGTTATGGTACATGAACCTCCGAACAACGAAAATCCACCCGAAGAAAATCTTGTTAATCAATGAAGTTTATTTATAGGTATTACATTACTTTAAGTTTTTATATTGTTAATATCAGTGAGTTACCATTTCAGTAATGTTGTGTTGACAATAACAGGCTACGACGAATATAGGTACTGAAACTATCTTGCTCTACAAGATGTAGACTGACTAGTGCAAGTAGTATGAAACTCGAGTCTATTAGTTTTCATTTCGAAACTTGACTCTCGTTTGAAGACTCTAGTCCAATAAATATAACTTACAGCTCAAGTCCTTTGAAATTGCGGTCTATTGCAATAACACTTGCTTGAGTCATGCTTAAAATAAATCAAAAATTTAGTTTCTTAAAAGAACTCAAGACTGAGTTCTCTAATTGCATAACTATTATGACTATAAAGTTAGGATTTTTTATTGCTCAACTTTATAGAACAAATTATTGATTTATTAGGTATAATATACTCAGAAGACTCACAGGACTCGGATTCGTGCGACTAACGAGTCCTAGTCTTGAAAAGAGACTCAAGTCTCCGAATAAAGACTTGAGTTTCTTACGTTTAAGACTAACAGAGAAACATATAAAAATTTCGCCGTAGCCCGCTATGTATCCGCAGAATGAGCAATATTCCGTTACATTTATAATAATGCATTGTTTTCATTTGACGTCGAAAAGCTTAAGGACTGTTTGTATATTTGTGCAAAATATAATTGACGACAATTTGAAATAATTAATTATGTGACGAAACGCTACGACATTAAACACTAGATTTCGAATACAACAATAACACGCAATAAAGTCAGTTTGTTAAAAAATCTTTTATTTATATTCTTACCCAAATCGGATAAAACAGTTAAATTTTGAAAAGTCAAAATACTTCACTTGTTATTAATCTATAACTTAAATCTACTATTATAGCACATTTTCTTATTTGACTAGAACGTAGACTAATGCTCATCACTGCAGTCGTTTGTTTCATAAAATACAAAATGTATTATGTCTCGACTTTTTTCTTTAAAGCTGCGCATTGACGATCAGTTGAACTGATCAGTTAAACTGACGTCCATCCAAAATTTGATCGTGAGTGTCGAATCATCACTCCAGAGTTTTAACTGACGACGCGCCACGTAATTTTCCGTGACTGCCATAAATCCAACTCCGGCGCGACGCGCCAAACTGACCGTGAGTGTGCGATCGTCATTCCAGTAGCGCTACCATGGGTTTTTCAAAGTGCCAGCTACGGTATCGACCGCGTAAAGATTTGTATGAAAAAATCTAAAGCGCCCCTAGCGGTCAGTTTAAGAACTTTAAATCGGTACCATGAGTTTAGTACGGTTTAATACTTGATAGGTTTTTAACCTATCGAAATCTACAGGCACTCTCGTATGCTCTTTTTGTATGGAAATCGGTACCATGAGTTACAAATTTGACAGATGTCATACGGAAATACCAATACCGTTAGAGTAGCGTAGCTCACTGGCAAATTGAGGAGTGAAAAGCCGTATACTTGACCTAACCTAACCTAACTTATAACTAAAATAATTAATTTTTGTGAAAATAATGTCGGCAATTAGATATTTTGGATGGAATATGTTAACGGCAGCTGCATTTCGAGATGAACAACGCGAACAGGAAAGTTTTCAAGCTGGCATGAGAAGAGAATCCCGTGGAACACATAAGAAAATAATTTCATAAAATGTTAAATAATATAGGCTCAATAAGGGCCGCTTTAGAGGATTTTTGTGATTACTTACACGGATTTGAAATCTACACAAAGAGTGTTATTGGAATCCAAGGTAAGGCGTGTTGGAATCCGTGTTGATTAACTTAGGTTATCATTACATAGGTAGGTATACATCTAATAAATTAAATAAACACATTTTTATTTGCAGGGTTGCACATGGTAGATACCTAAGAGTTACTGGATTAGCAAAGCATTTCTCACAAGAAGCCATAAGTGTATATATTGAAGAAGTCACAGTAGGATTGAACCATCCTAATATTTTGAAAAGATTTATCCATTTTCCTACAACATATCAAGAGAGAGACACCATCAAGCAAAGGTAGGTAAATAAATAAAGTAATTGGCTTACTCTCTCTACTTAGTTCTTTCATCACTCTCCTGCCCTTGTCCCACGCTAAGTGGGGTCTGCTCAACATGTATATTTCTTTCACTGAGGACTCCCATATCATCTCTCACGCAATCCATCCATGTATGTCTTCTTCGGCCTTCTTCTACTATTATGTCTATTGTCATTATATTCTAGCTGAAAATCAGCGCTATCTAGGTTCCGGGATCCATACTTTTTTGTTTATTAAATTAATCTCTCTACTTAGTTCTGTGTTTGTTTTTTAAAATCATTATTTAAAAATCAATAATTTAATTTGAAATTTTAGTTTTTACAGTAGGCAAGTATGCCAGCCCACAACTCTACTGAGGAATCTTTCAATGCAAAACACACCTCTGCAAGAGTAGTTATTGACAATACTTTTGGGCGATTAGAGTACAATATAGCTATAAAATTTCATGTTTCAGAACCACAAGAAACGGATGTGTTTCTAAACAGCCCCGTGGTAAATTAATGTATTTCCCATGTATAATCCTGATTTTAAAAGTGCCTTTTTATGTATTATAACCATTGTTTTACTTTGGCAGAAATATTTGATCAACAAGTGGAGTTTATAGAAAATGATGGTACCAGTGCCTTACTATTGGGCAGAGCATTGAGAGATCAATTGGCTAGAAGATTAAATACAAGATGAAGAAACAACTAAGTTAAGAAATAAATTTATGTTATAAACCTATTAATTTTACAAAATAAAACATACATACACTTGTGAATTGTTTTATTATTTAAATACAATTATAATACTTAAAACTATGCAAATAAATCTATCCATACTACTACAATTACCTATTCATCACTATATTTTCATTATCCATTTTTTTTCTACCTTATTTTTTAATTATTTATTATTTATTGGACAGCCAGAGAAAATTACATGAAATAGATCTTAGAATTAACTGAAACAATAATGACACATGTAAAAATCTTTTGAAGTCCACCACATTATGCTCCAAAAAGTTAATAATGTACAGACAGATATCATAAACATTTATAATATGCTAACTACAAATTAAATTATGAAACATTTCAAGTTAAATATTAATAATAAAAATTGTACAAATATACAAATAGCTCTAACCACTATTTCTGTATTCTGCTCAGTTTCCTGTTGGAAAGCCTGGCATTCACTGTCTGATCTCAAAAAATCTTGTCATATCCGATAGTATTTTTTGTTCGGGTCTTGGTCTTCTCTGGATCGGAGAAGGCAGGTCTTGCAAACAGCCTCTATGCCACCGACGGGGCGTTTGTGGCTAGGGCGTAGGGCTCGGATGCTGAGGGCGCGGTCGCGAGCACTGGTGCATGGCAGATATGTAGGTACTAGACAGTGGTACGCCACGGCCCCTAAGAACTGTCTTGCTCATATCTACCAAAGGATGGCCTGCAATAATAAAAACCATTCAAATAAATATTTCAAAAAGTCTTTTAAAGTATAATGTAGATAGATTTTAGAAGTATATAAAGTAAGGAAGTAAGTAGAAAAATTATAGGAACCTGTTTCTTCCAACGCTGATTGAACTGATTGAGGTGCAGCTGGACTGCTGATTGGCCGAGACTCACTCTGACAACTATCCACACACAGGGGCGTACAGGTGGGTTGGGCTGATGTCCCTAGCCGATTTCAGTCATCCAGGGCTAAAATAATAAAATGATTAAAAAGTGTTCGGACAAAGGTCTTGTTACAATCCCAGTATAGCCATATGAAATTAATATTAAACTCATTGGTATTTGTGTCTTGTCTAAGATAAAAGCATTTATGTCTGGTGGTGGTTCAGTGACTTCTTCCTGTAGCAGCTTGAGTGACTATAATACCAAGTACATTTTGATCTTATTCCATAAGTTTGGGGCCACCACCATTTTTCTGAGCAGCTTGGGCTGCTTTCTTCTTGGTATTATTATATTATCACTCCACACCTTTACACAAACAAGTACATATATCATTCAAGAAGGCCAGGTAGACAGGAAGCAATGGTTGTAAATGAAATAAAAATGGAATTTAGATTTGATAATGAATGAAAAATCAAATTATTTAATATGAGAGGAATATGATAATAATAAATTAAATGGTACACACTTTTCTCCATTTGTCTGCAATTTTAGTTTCTCCAGTAGCGTCGGCATTTAGGTGTTGGGTTAGTCCTGCCCAACGCTATATATTTGTGACCTTTCATTGGGGCCCTTCAGTGGGCTTATTAGTCATCATACCTACAAAAAAACAATACTCTCAGATAGAACCAACCACATTACGTTATAAAATACCCAATATCTGATTCCTTCTACTCCTACACTTCAAATAAAACCACTTGAAATGAAATATTTCTCCAAAACAACTTTCTGACAAACGCCTGAAATTACAAAACTAAAATGATGTTTACATACCTTTCCATAAACTCCAGTCTAGTATCCCAATTACTAGTGGAGTGATTGCAACGCATAAGTTCTCATTTTATGAACATTAAGGGATTGAAATACGTTTAAACTATTTAAAATAAGTTTGTTTAGTAAACAAACAAACCAATCCCAAACAAAATCATTTGCACTGACAGGCGATGTCACTTGTCAGTAAGAAAAATAAGCCATACAAATTGAATATCATCTTTTTGTTGAGCTCCATGCGCTTTTCTATAACTTTTAGAATTAGTAGGATTATATGAGCATTTTTCAGAATCTATCGTACTTTGTCTTATTAGTATAGTTAGAAAGAAACAGCTACATTCGGTGTGAATGAATGACGTGTCTAACACATCATTCAAAAAAACTTGTAACGTATTCGAGCGTACTTGCATAGTGGCGTTTTGTTTGTTGCAACCCATGGTACCGCTTCTATCGAAAACGTGCGTTTTGCGTTCGTACTATTACTATCGCGAGGCATACTGTAAGTATTCTATAGCAAACTCATGGTAGCGCTACAGGCGTCAGTTCGCTCGCGGCGCCCGTGGTGTTCGGTGAACAGTATATAAGTACCTTCATGTAATTCTTTAATACACAGAGTATTGCTTTGCATGTTTCTGGAATGATGACTCCTACACTCCTGCACGCTTCCTATTGCAGTTGGAAATTTCAATTCTTCGTAACTCATTCCCGATACTAAAAAACGGAGAGTGGCAGTCAATCTCTCATGAGGACTAATAGCTTCTCTCATATTAGTATTTTGTTTAGCATAACATGTGGAGTTACATGTTTTAAAAGCTTGAAATACGTCGTTTCGTCCATTCTTAAATAGTTTCTCCAGTCACTTGGTTCTAGCGATAACTCATTTAATAAATTGACGTGAGTGAATTGATTCCTTTTTTTAGCCATTCTTTCATCCATTGCTTTCTCTTTCGTTTTTGGTGAGTATATGGCAACAAACAGTAGCCGCAGCAGCAAGCATTAATGTTTCTTCTTAAGAATCATAATTCATTTTTCTCGACAAAAATAGAGTACATAACCTACAACAGCCCAGCCGATTGAAAACTGAAGAACCGGAGTGATGCCAGTGAGTGGGGAAATCTATATGGCCTAAAACCATTTGGAGTGACGCCACAGTTTGACGGCTAGACTGACGCGAAAAAACTGATCGTCAATGCGCAGCTTAAAATACTGTAGTGACTGAACATTTTGGTCTAATATGACAACAAAATAATGTAACACCAACTAAATGTACCAAATGCGTATAATAGAGATGCTCGCACAGAACAGCATAAATTCATCATTAGAAATAATATGGACCGTGGAAGATCTCACGTCAGCTGTTCACAGCATAACAATCCTTGGGTATAGAATGGGCTGTAAAAGATACTCTGACGTCACTGTTGGCCCAAATAGACAAAAAGCTGATGTCAACTGTTTGGCCTAAATTGGTGAAAGAATCTTTGAACACGTGGCGTTATCTGTAGGTACTGAACTGGAGTTACATCCATCACTTAGCTTCCTTGCTGGAAGATGCCCAGCGGAGACAATACAAGGTCTGTGTTGGTGCTGGCTATGATGGCCCTCATCAGCATCATGTCGTCGGGCGTGAACTGCCAGCCGCTGAGCTGGCCGAGGCTCTGCAGCTTGGGCAGCGTCTCCATGAGGAGTTCCACCGTGTCCCTCGTCAGCCGCGGCGCGTTCGGAAACCAGATGCCTTCGAGGTGCTCGAATTTGTACCGGCGGAGCATTCTGGAATGTTCGATATACCTTTGTTATCTGATGAAGTCGAAGAAGTAGGTATTATGAACACCTACTTACAATTGAGAAATAATTAATATTGTAATTTGTGTAATCATGAAATAGACTGGGAAACGGAAGAAGGGATTTTCCATTGCCGTATTTTTATGTACAGATTTAATAATAATAAATATTACACAACATCACATACATTGATCCGTGGTAAGTAGCTTTGTATTTGATGTTTAAGTAAGTAGGTATGTTGGTAAACAATGCATATCTCGTAAGAACTAGCAAATAATTGCTCAGAGTCAATTTACTTTCCTCGGAAACTCAGCAAACCTGTTATTCCAAAATTCAGAATATAGCATATGGTTTGTTTTTAATGACCAAAACACTTACCGCGATATGTCGTTGTCATCCAACTTGATTTCATCGCCGATGATCAATTTCTTGAGCTTAGGGCTACCGGTCATTAGGTACTTGAGGCAAGATGTAGATAGGTTCCCGTGTATGATTTCAATGTGCTCCAATTTATTGAAAGGAATTTCTTCCTCATGGGTCGCCGTTTGTATCTGGTAGAACTCTATGCTCTCTAGGTTCCTACAAGTTTCTGCTATTCTAGTAAAGTTGAACGAGCCCGACGACCCCGACAGCATTAACGTTATAATCTTATGTCCTATTTTATCTAATAACTGGTGCAACTCGTGGCACTGAAATTTATTAAGTTTAATTTTGTTTATTTGGTTTAAATCCTTAACTAACGCCAGGACGCCTTGGTCAGGCTCCTCAAGGTAAATAGTTTCTAACATGGGACAAATTGCTAGTATAGCTTTCATTGTTCTCATATTAGTTGTCACATCGTGTATATATTGTAATTTTGTTTGGAAATTAGGAGGACAATCGTTGTTGTAAATGTGGTAAATTGCTTTGCCGACGAACGAGTAACTTCCAAGGTTCGTAAGATTGGGCAACCGCCGTATTAATAAAGCCACGTCTGTGTGGTCGATGTTCTCTTCGCCGTACATTCCGATGTTGACGACAGTTAAGCTTTGAGTCAGCTGCGGGTTCCCAGTCAACATCGCATCTATACCTATTTCTGTGATGTCCGACTCTCCCGACACATCTAACAACTTCAGTACTTTATTATGTTCACCGATAAACTTCAACACTTCATCGTTGGCAATGTACGGAATATTCAGGACAGTGAGATTAGTCAGATTCTTCAATAAGTGGTACATGAGCGTCAGGTGTTCCTCTTTAACCCAAACGCCTTTCAAATTGAGCGCTGTCAAGTGGTGTCCTTGCTCGATAAGTAGCTCAAGGATTTTCCTGTAATACGGGCACGGGAACATTCCCGTCGCGAGACTCTTCACATTCTCTTTGAGCAGTAGACGCATCGTGTAGAATCTCACAGAGGGCTCCAGATACTCTGAAGTGAGGATTAGGTTCATGAGATCTTGGAAGATGTCGTTGGTGGCACCCATACTTTCATAGTACGAGGACACCATGGCGAAGGACAACGCTGCATCTTCATCGGACGTCACTCGCGATAAGGCGTGTATTAACTGTCTCGCGACCAAAGATAGAGTTATCTCTTGGAGCGGCGGCACTGGACATTTGGGCGACATATTCACAACACTAGTTTTGATTACTTGCTACTGAACACTACTGTTAAATATCACTGTGATTAACTTTGCACTACGTTTCACTATAAAATATTGAGCATTGCGAGTACCGGAGCGGCGTCTTTCGGTTTTCGGAAGAGAAAGAAGTGAAAAATCCGCGCAGCTATTTACCGCGCATGCGCGTCTCGGCTGGCGCGGCGCCAGCGCACGTTTATAAAACTCAAACTCGAGCGCATTATGTATTTATAGAACTTTTATAAAAGGTGTTTACCGCTCGCGTCTTAGTGATTGTTGTTATAATCGAGTTTCGTAAAAAAAGAGACAGCATGGTGCGTAGGATTTAACTTATTAGTGCGCGACGCGCTATTCTTTATTCTTGACGTGCATTACAATATTACTACAAGTTTATTATCGTCACATACATAGTATACAAAGTATCAACATGATCATCATCACCAGCCCATATACGTTCCCACTGATGGAGCACGGGCCTACCCAAAACTAGGGCGATCATCCTCTTAGTTAACGACGATGGCCAAGTCCACACGACTACAACACAACACAACAGCCCTAAATTTTTTTTGTAGGTTTGTAGATTTTCTGACGGTGTTATCCGTCATTCTATCCTTACTAATATTATAAATGAGAAAGTAACTCTTATCTGTCTGTCGCACTTCTAGAACATAATTTCTGACTCAATTAATTTACAATCGATACACAGATACCTGTACTAAAAAATGATAAATGGCTTACTTTTTAACTGACTTCGCCTGGAACGATGACGAACTGTTCTACGGCAAAGAAAACGAATTTGCGCGGACGGAGTCTAGTTATAAAATTTTGGTCTCACACTATGCAACATCTACGAGGGATTTATATCTCATTTTACTTATTTATTAATATTATGCGTTTTAATTTATAAAATAAAACAAGGCCTTGTTTTAATGGTTTATTCTGTATCCAAAGTATGGACTAATTAAATCATTAAAAATAGGTATTTCACTATTTACTTCACAAACTCTTAACATATTATAAAATTACCTATAACAAATTCTTAATAATAACCTTACTCGCATTATTTTGTCTTGTACATTGTTGGATAAGGCATACAAGTTTTTTTTATTAACATTTACTATTCAACTCTGTCTCACTGCTCTATCTTTATTGTAATAAAATAATATTATGTTATGCATAAAACTCTACTGCTGTAGTTAAACCTGATAAATAATAATAATAGTTTATTTTTCCACACAACAAGCACTGTACTTTAATGAATGAATGACTATTTACACAATGTTAATTAATGATCTAAAATTCAAATGCATATGTTATGGACCAAGTGATTAATGCGAGCATTATTAATAATGCCCGAGCATTATGTATAATGTCTAGCCCTATCGGGCCAAGTGATTAATTATTATTTCAACTTCATTATTTGTCATTATGCGCGGTCATTATTATATGGCTATGTGATAATTGGGCAATATGATAATTGTGCGTAATTTGAGAAAAATAATTGTCTTTTGTGCTTTAAAATAATTTTATAAAAAAAGAAAACATAAAATTTCCACTCTGTATAACGCTTTTTACAAAGTTAAGCTGTTTGACACGTTTTCATAGTGACGTAATGGGTAATATTTGGAATGGGATGAATAATTTTTGTATATGGGAAACATCACTTATATTTTAACGTAATTCGATTATTTTATCATTCGTAACCCCCGCTGCTGTGTATTGACCATACATTTATCTATGTATTCAGCCATTTTCGTACATGTGTGCATAGATTAACACATACACGGAGGACCGTGTATTTATTATTTTTTGTGACCGTTACGTTGACTTTGACGCGTTATTGGACGTTTATTTTGCTTTGTTTTTGGACTTTGATTAAAAATGCCGAAACGAGGAAAAACAATAAATAGCCAATGTCTCTGTAATCTTAATCCCCCCGCGCATCAATACTAACAATAACACTTATGTGTTCAGCGATTTTGGGTGTAAACGCCTTTATTTATATTGCAATTTTGAATAATAGCGTTACTTACGAGTTACGCCGCCAAATTATGTCCATTACCCCCTTTTTACAAGCTTTTTTAACTTGCAATGTATGTATGTATGTATGTATGTTTGTGTGTTCGGGTGGAATTTTATAACTCAATTTTAAGGCACTTGCCCTCAACCGATTGAGCTGAAATTTTGCATGCACGTGTATATCCGATGACAATGCAATATTATTATGACATGGAGCTGATCTGATGATGAAGTCGGAAGATAGCCATAGCAACTCAGTAATTAAATAACATAACCACATCGAGTTTGGGCTCATTTCATTCGACTAGATGAGTACTTTGGTGCTAGATAGTAACCAAGGTCTGATGATGGAGCCGGAAGACAGCCAAAGGAACTCAGTACTTAAACGACACAACCAAATCGAGTTTGGGCTCGTTTGATTCGCCTAGATGAGTACTTAGATGCTAGAGGTGAAAACTAAAAAGTATAAAATAAATTAAGGTAAAAATCTTTAAAAACAAGCTTTTATTTAAATGCGCTAAAGAAAAAAATAAACTTTTTACATTATAACTTTACTGTCAACTTATAACATTTCAAATTCAACATATTTGACACAATTTATATGTTTTAAAAGCTTGTCGCGAGATTTAAGTACTCGTATTTACTTTCTTAGTTTAAAATTTTTAATAGGCAGGTATTGTAAAACTTACTTTTAAAATTACGAGGAGGTACTTAAATCTCGCGACAGGCTTTTAAAACATATAAATTGTGTCAAATATGTTGAATTTGAAGTGTTATAAGTTGACAGTAAAGTTATAGTGTAAAACTTTATTTTTTCTTTTTAGCGCATTTAAATAAAAGCTTGTTTTTAAAGATTTTTTTACCTTATGTTATGACATTTTTTCACACCACATTATTTTTAGAGGCTAACTACTTTTTATATTTAACAATTGTATATCAAATAATAAGATTTGTCTACATAATAAGTTTGTATTACTTTGCCCAAAAGGTGATAAACATTATGTATAATGCCCGGTCAAAGTGATTATTTGAATAATTATTATTGAATTGCACTCTCATATTGGGCATTTTTCATATGGACCGGGCAGTATGAATAATGCCCGATTTATCATTTGGTCCATAACACATACACTTGATTATACAGATTAAAGTAAGATTCATTTCACAAATACATAAAAGATACTTGTCTACAAATATCGTAAGTTGGAGGATGATATTATTGGTTCAGAATAAAAAGCCAACAAATACTTTTTGGATCGCATTTAGGTAAAAAAAATAATTGTTTACTAGTTGTTGTGTTCATAATTTGGTCTTCAGTATCAATTTGTTAATTATGGTACTATTTTACTATCTATAGTCAAAAACTTCAGATGGTTAATGAATCACACTTTATCCAAGTCATACATAACATAGGAGAATGATGCTTGTCGAAGAGCTTGAACTTTTAGTAGTATGCTCAAGCATTGCGTAGGTCATCATGACTGATGCATATTATGACTCAAGACGCTAGTACTAGTCTTGAATCACATACGACTCATGACGCTATTAATTAGTCTGGAATCACATACGACTCATGACGCTAGTAAGTAGTCATCATGAATTAAGTACGGCTTATGTTGCAAGTAAATACAACATGTATCAATACGACTCTCTACCCAAGTGCTTATGAATCATATGTGACTCAAAATTTTATTGTTCGTAAAATGTGTATCAAATCGAACTACGTCGGCACGGGTAGGTACTTAGCGACCAGCAGCAGTATCTGGTCGACGCTGAAGCACCAGTTGGCGATGTCCTTGGCGACGCGGCACCAGCGCTCGCCGTGGTGCGGCTCGGCGGCGCGGCAACATCTCGAACTTGTAGAAGTACGCCCAAGAGTCGCCCAGGTCAATTCATGATGACTGATGCATATATTCATGGCTCTAGTACTAGTCTTGAATCACATACGACTCATGGCGTTAGTAAGAAGTCAGGAATCAGTTAGGGCTCATGTCGCAACCTATGAATCACATGTGACTCAAAGTTTTATTGTTCGTAAAATGTGAATGTGGCGAACCACTTTGAAATCTGATACTGTTTTTTTAACTACGTCGGTACGGGTAGGTTCTTAGCAACTAACAGTAGTATCTGGTCAACGCTGAAGCACCAGTTGGCGATGTCCTTGGCGACGCGGCACCAGCTCTCTCCGTGGTGCGGCTCGGCGGCGCGGCAGCGCGCGCGCACGTCCTCTTGTTGTTGTTCGTCGCCGTGCAACATCTCGAACTTGTAGAAGTACGCCCACGCGTCTCCTAGGTCCGGATCGATTTTTACCTGAGGGTAAATGTTGTAAAGAAATGGTCAAGGTCTTTTTTTACGTGGGATGTTACAGTTCGACAAAGAGATAACACATTTTTTTCTTAATAAACTACGATAATGACTTAGTGTTGCCTCGTACGGACTTGAGGGAGCATTATGGATAATATGCATATGATATAACGCTTAAGTTAGGTCTCTTAAGTCTTGAAGAATCGCATGTTGCAGGTGTAACACTTTCTTTACTATTTTAAAAGTCAAAATTTCATGTACCCTGGAAATTATTACCAGTAGGTATTGTACAATCTAAGTAGGTGCTATTAAAATCATAACATTAATTTGTAAATCTGTGTAACATTTCTACGAAATGTTAACTTACTAATTGCATTTGTATATGGGTTGTGCGTGATTGTGTAGTTAACGTTCTACTTGCTAATTTATTTTCACTCAACTAACCCTAATACACAGTTTCCTACGCATCTGACTTCCTGTCGATTTCTTTGCTAGTGACTCACAGGTATAAACTGTCGAAAATACCGAAATAGCACTCCCTACGTAGTAATACAAAAAAACCCTTTCCAAAATGAATTAACAATATGAGTTCAAACAGCATTTGGAGTTCATTAGTACAGCTCTCAAGACGTGATCTACTTGGCTCGACTCCATCCAAAATGGTTTGTCCATAACATCGAAAATAAAGCATCACACTCTCAGCTTATTTATAAAGTGAAATGCCTGTTTATTTGTTGAGAGCGAGAAGAGTTTCTTTGATGACGATTGAAAAAAGTTGTAAACGCAATTTATTTGTCTTAAGATGTCTTATTTTCAACCTGGATAAAAATTGCGAATTCTGGTTTGTTATAATGTACCAACTGCATTCGATAATAACATAGCGTTTGATGTCGCTGTCTATACTCTATTCCAATTATGAAGTCCTTTTTGACAGATACGAATTTTTCAGTACTAGGGAAGTACCCTTAGAAATCGATACTCAGCGGCAACGATTCTCGATTTGTAACTAATTTTAATCGAATTAACTTTCAAAAACTAAGATTAATAGAAATTGTCGAAAGAACAATTTTAGACATGCAAAACTTCCAATCTTGTTTTTTGTCGAAAAAAGAAATACACGATTGGATGTTTAGTATAATAATTTTATAGATATAGAATAACGTGAATAATGATAGTCAAGCTATATAAAAATTTACACTGAGTTTAAAGGATCATAACAGTTATTTCTCGTGTTAGAAACTCGTTAATGAAGCAGCCCCATTGCCGCCAGATTCATTTTCATTCGCGAATGATCGGTTTAACTAACTGAATACTTGAGGCATGTCACTATGTTTAAAAGTAAAACATGCCATAGAACGTAACTGCATTCGCATTTCTGAACTTCAAAATAAAATATTATTTTATTTTGAATTCAGATTTAGAAACAATTAAATAGTTAGATCAAAAACAATAAGTTGATTTTGCTTGTGAATTATATTTGTATAATTGTATATTTTTTATAAGAGATATTAAATTGGATTTATTTGAAACGTGCAGGGTTACGTTCTTCGAAATGTCAAAAAGGACTTCATAATTGGAATGGAGTATAGTAGAAGAATTACCTAGTTTAACAATTACTATGTGACAGTCTTGGATCTTCTTTCTATTTCTGACTTGATACTTTGATTTACCTAAATTAAAAAAAGTAAGTGCTAAAGCTTGCACTAGCAAAATTTCTAAATATTGATATATTGAATTGATTGCGACATGACAATCATATAAAAGTTTTACGTCAACTTCGCCAACTACACGTAAACAGTAGTTAAAGAGCTATATGTTGACAAGTTAAACTGGCTTATATGGTGCCCCAAACCGCGAGGGTTGAGGTATAATTATGAATGTAGCAAGATCGGCGCGTGTCACAACTAAATAGTGGGTTTGCTTACCGTTCTGTTGAACCATTCGCGGCACTTGTTAAGTTTTCTTTCGGTCCAGAACAGCTGCGAAACTGCTAGCAGTACATGGGCATCGTGCTCGCATTTTTTTAGCGCATCCACCTAAAACATAGCACATGACGTTGGAAAAGTGCATTATAGCTAAAGTAAAAAAAAATCTCAAGTACATAGTCAACAGTATGCTCAATTAATCTCTGATTACAGTATGCATAAATCATTTTAAAGGAAACAAAGCTTAAATTAATTTATTGTCTTAGTATAACTGATGGGTGGTTTAAACTCTGACACCAGGTTGTTCATCAACAATACGATAAGAAGAAGACTGACGAATCGTATTTGACTAATTGAACTAATAAGTCCCATATAGTAAATTAAAAATTTGAAAATATTAAGAAATTCTTAGATTGTGTAGTCGACCAACCCGCACTTGGCCAGCGTGGTTGACTGAGGCCTTATCGCCCTAGTTTAGGGTAGGCCCGTGCCCCAACATTGATGACGTATATGGCCTGTTGATGATGATGTAAATTTAAAATTTGAAAAAATCGCATTCATGACCATGCCTGAACGGGGACAAACCGACGCGATATCGGAAGGTCCGGTGGTTAAGTCCCCGGGGTCATGAATACGAATTTTTTCAAATATTTTTTCCAAATTTGAAATTTAAAGAAAACTGTTAATAATAGTTCCACTCACGCTCTTCGTCTTGCGCTGCGGCCGCGCCTCCATGAAGATGGCCTCGGCCCACAGGCGGCCGGCGGCGGGGCACTCCTGCAGCGCCTTCGCCATCACCGCGTGCGCGATCTCCGCCACGCCCGCGCGACGCTCCAGCCGCACGCTTTCTAGCCTGTGTAACGGATAAGAAGATCCCAATTGAAATAATTAATAAATCTTTATATAGTACCATATTTAGGTACATTAGGTTTTATATGATTCATCATCATCATCAGCCCATATACGTCCCCACTGCTGGGGCACGAGCCTACCCTAAACTAGGACGATAAGGCCTTAGTCAACCACGCTGGCCAAGTGCGGGTTGGTCGACTACACAACCTAAGAATTTCGTCTAAGGAGTGCAGGTTTCCTCATGATGTTTTCCTTCACCGTTAAAGCGTCGAATGATGGTACATATGAATTTCAAATTTGAAAAACACATTGGTACCTGGCGGGGTTTGAACCGGCGACCTCTCGCATGGCAAGCAACGACCTTAACCACTCGGCCATCGACGCTTTTTATATGATTGGAATGTCCTTTTAAGCGCATAGGCACTTGTGTAAGAAGATCCCGTTCTTCCGTAGTACATTCAATACAATATAATTTGCGTTACAATATGTGACTGAAAAGGTACAAGCCGCATTGACATAAAGTTGATAATTTAGTTTAATATAGATATTAAAATTTATTAAATTTTAATTTAAAACAAGTTATGTATTGAAAATAAGACATCTTTAAGTTATGTCTAGGTAATTAACGGTGAAGGAAACATGTCGTGAGGAAACCTGAACACCTAAGAAGAAATTCTAAGATCGTGTAGTCGACCTACCCGCACATGGCCAGTGTGGTTGACTAAGGCTTGATCGCCCTAGTTTATGGTAGGCACGTGTCCCAGCAGTGGGGACGTATATGGTCTGATGATGATGAGGTAGTAAGAAGGCAGATATAGAGTTTAAGGTTCAATTTACCCGTGCATAGTAAAAAAAAAATTAAATGTAATAAAATTATTGGTTGAAGAAATTAAAGTTAGTGAGTCGCATAGTTTACTTTACATGCAACTTTTAATATATGACTCATGAATAATATGACAAAGGTAATAAGACGCATATTCATTAAATCGTTTGATTGAAATGCACCAGAAAATATTTTTTTTAATTTAACGTAAACAAAAAGTGGACTTACCATAATTCAGCATTCTTTGGATTCCTTAATCTAGCCTTTTCTAGCACTGATCTCGCCTTTGTAACGTGTTTCATTTTCTCTTCTAATCTTGATAATAATATCCACATTGGCACACTGGTCGCACACTTCTTCAGCTAAAAATTGAGAAAGATATGAGAAGGTTTGATAAATCATTATGAACGTTAGTTTAGGGGTGAGAGCTATCCGCTCTCCCGCAAGTCCTGTGATGATGACGAGGCTACTCCAAGCCAACATCGTATTCATGTCAGTTAGAAAAAAAAATTCATTTCAATTAAAACTCAAACTCCAATTATTTATTGCTTTTCCATAATATACAAAAGGTGTTGTTTAAAAAGTAAGATTCAACTATGGACGCTTTCGGACACAGCAAATTTTTTAGGATAGAGGAAGGACAACGTTAGATGATGTATGGAAAATGTTTTTTTTAATTGAAAATCACGGAGCTAGTGCAAATAGGAGTTGTATTCAATATTTTTTACTAAGCATTGCGTGGCGTAATGGAGTCGTGGGCCTTAACCACAGCAACAGACTAATACTATGCCACGCCTACTAACGTTGTTGAGTGACGTCAGCATCTAAATGAGAATCACGTTGAGTGCACTGTATCTAAAATCTCCTATATGTCCTAGCTATAGAGCTAGTTGAGGGTTGGACCATAGGATCCAAACAGACCTTTCATCTCAAACCAGAAATCTACAGTACATTGCAAAATGATCCTTACCCCCTGAGTATAAGTGTTATGCGCGTCATCGAGTTTGCCCATCTGCTCCTCG
The DNA here is from genome assembly GCA_039566165.1 of Maruca vitrata. Classification (NCBI taxonomy): domain Eukaryota; kingdom Metazoa; phylum Arthropoda; class Insecta; order Lepidoptera; family Crambidae; genus Maruca; species Maruca vitrata. The sequence continues at coordinate 5,400,214 of CM076925.1, forward strand.
ATCTCTCCCTTCATCATGTGCAACTTGGCGTAGTCCGCGAACACTTTGATAGCTTCTTCTAAGAGGTTGAGAGCCACGTCCAAGTTGTTTAACGCCCATTCCAGTTTCGCCGATTTGATCATTACCTGAGTACGGAGATAAAAAAAATTGTAATCTCATCAATTTTTTTCTGTTTTTACGAAATTATTAGAATGAAAATTAGTCGCGTAGTAAAAAAGTAGTAAATAATATATTATTTTGTAAGGAGCATTTTGAGCCCTTCCGAAAATGATTTATTAATATACCTAGTAATCTCTATCTCATCTACACAACTAAATAAAATTGAAATTTCTGAATTGAAGTGTCTGTTTGTAATATTAAAATAACGACTTTCTACAAAATGGGTATGAATCTATATCGGGTACCAATAACAAAAACACAATTAAAAACATTTTCGTCTATCAGTCTGTTTGTCCTGACCAATTTTGACGGTACTTCCACTTATAAATAGCTAATTTCACAAGGTCAAACATAGGCTTTTTTTTATAAAAATTGTTGCCAAAACATTTTCCACGCGGACAAAGTCGCGGGCGGTCGCTAGTCATCTAATAAAAGGTTAGTCTCACCCTAGGCGTTGGAGCGGACGCACGCGCCTTAGCGAGCAATCGCCTCGCTCTGTCGTACTCCTTGTTCTCGCTCTCGAGCTTGACGGCCGCCAACCAGATCTCTTCAGAGTTCGGATTGGCTTGGAAGGCGAGCGATAGGATACCTCGAGCCGCTGGTACATCACCTGTGAAACAGTATAATAGGGTATTTGACTAATTTTTTAATCTGATATAGTTGGATGGACCATTTGAACACAAAGACACTATTGAAAGTATTACTTTGATATGTCGATAACTCGACGAGATATCACAATTTTAATTTCACATTATTTGGGCGAGCACAAAAACGCTCCATACAAAAGTTTTTTGTATGGAAGGAAGTTTGTTCGGCAGGTTCATCAAAAGTTGGGTTTATGGATATGTTTTCCTAATGAAAGATGTTATTAAATCTGTTATTTATAAGATGACAACGAAATTTTAAATGATTTTCGCACTTTGGATATGGATTGGCCCACCCATCTTTAAATATCTTTTGCTGTCTCGTTTCGCCAAAAGCTTAAGTTTCAATTTCATTAATAATATTGATTTACTTTAATTTTACTGCTTATCATAAAAAAGACAAGCAAAACAACCCCAGTCTAATACCCTATTATAGGAGTGTTGTTTAGCCGCACATGGACAGCGTGGTTGACTAATAAGACCTTATCACCCTAGTTTGCCCCAGCAGTGGGGACGTATATGGGCTGATGATGAATTGAAACTGTCCGGGATATTTACCATGTTGTTTTGTTTTAATTTATATATATTTATGATGAATTGGTTACGACGACCAAAGCCGTTAAATTTATACAGGAGAAAAGACTTTATTCGTCTTTTTTTATTGAGACTTAACAAGTAATTAGATCAAAAGAAAATCAAGTAGTAAATCAGATAATAGCTACCTATTGGCCGAAGTTGCGATTGAATGGATGTTTTATGGAAAAACAATGTTTTTAAACGGTTTTATTTATTAATGATCATCAATGAGCGTTACGTATGAGAAATTCATGAGATGGCAATACGTAGGCGTGAGGTCCAACTGCAGCATTGGGTTGTTTTACTTGTTTTTGACGTGAAATTGACAGACATGTCAATATTCACCAATCATGCTGCAGTTGGACCTCACGCCTACGTATTGCCATCTAGTGAATTTCTCATACGTGATAGCCCCCATTGTGGAGTTCTAGTTAATAATAATAATTCGACGCTTTAACGGTGAAGGAAAACATCGTGAGGAAACCCGCACACCTACGAAGAATTTCTTAGGTTGTGTGTGTAGTCAACCAACCCGCATTTGGCAAGCTTGGTTGATTAAAGCCAAGCTAAGTGAGACACGAATGTATCCTTATTAGGGTACCTTGATCTTGTAATATATGGCAATCGCTTCGGGACGTGTGTGGTATGATGCAAGGGCGGATCCAGCCCTCAAAAAAGGTTGTGGTCACAGCTCCTAGAAAATCGGCTGAGTACGAATCGAAGCATGAACATCGCTCATTAACGATTGTGCAAGTCGTTTATGAACTTTTGAATTAGATTATTTCTTTTTTTCCAAGCATCAGGACTTTGGCATAAGGCATTAGGAATAAGTCGGACCCGATTTCTTAAAATTAAATGTCTGTCTAAAATCAGAAACATAGATGGAAGTCTTGCAAAAGGAGAAGCATGTGTGCTAAAGAGATGAAAGGAATATTTTGAAAGTTTTTTCGAAAGAGAGGAGGTGCGGGTACAGATGCCTGAATCTCATGAAGAGAACGAGAATGAAAGTGCAGAGGATGATAGTATTAGCATGGATGAGATTGTGGATGGGTCGAAAACAATGAAACTAGGTAAAGCTGCGGGATATGACAGGGTTTCCGTGGAGATGCTGAGGGCTGGAAATGGAGTGGTGGCTACTCAGCTGCACTGCCTATTTAACCTTTGTTGGGCTAGCTCGGCCACTATATGTGTCTTTGAAAGAGAAGAGAATGGATGAGAATCTCAGTAAGACGAAAGTCATGGTTTTTTGAAAAGGTGATGATATGACAATTTTCGATGTTATGATTGGAAGTGAAAAAGCAGAACAAGTGAAAAAATTTATATATTTGGGATCCAAACTCACAAAAGATGGTAAGTGTGATAGCGATATTGCAAGGAGAGTGAATGCTGGTGACATGGTGAACGGAGCGCTGCACACCCTTGTGAACAGTCAGAAAATGTCTAAAAAGGCACGTCTGGCGGTTCATAGGGGAGTATTGATCCCGACACTAATGTACGGAAGCGAAAGTTGAGTGTGGCAGAAGAAGCACGAATTTAGGATAAACGCTTTGGAGATGCGAGCACTTAGAAATATGCTAGAAGTAAAACTGAGTAATACAAACAGAAACGAAATAATAAGAGAACGTTGTGGTGTGAAATAAATAAGATGTAGAGAGAGTACTAAGGTTGAGAAAGGTATGCTTAGATGGTTTGATCATGTTGAGAGGATGAATGAGAGACGATTAACGAAAGGAATATATAAATGGAAATGTCGACAGAGGAAGGCCAAGAAAGACCTTCCATGACCAAATAGGTAAAATTTTGAAGAAGGGTCAAATCAAAAGTACCTACCCGTAATCGACGAGCATGCATGAAGAGATTGATGGTGTTTTTTTTTATACAATGTACAAATTCAAGCTTACGTTACTTTTTTGCGAAAATGTTGATAATGTCATCACAATATCCACTATCCAGGTTCACATCTTTGTGTATATTTAGGAGAGCTAACCCGGATATTCTTTCCTGTGCCTTTGAGGCACGCAACCAAGATTTTATTCTGCGAAGAGTATAAAAAGATCTCTCTGCGGTAGCTACGCTGACCGGAAGAGTTGCCAGTATTTGTATGAGTACCGAGTCTGGTATAGCCGAATTGTTCTTATATTCTCTTTTCCATTTGGTCATCCAGAGTCGGTATTCATTTATGACAGTTGACTCACTATCGTTAATGAATAGGCGGTACACCTGAGACCAGTGGCGTAACTACAGGGTGGCAAGTCGGCAAAATGCCACGGGCCCCCACTCGGTAGGGGGGCCCAGCCGAAAGGGGTCCCCGGTCATAAGATAATCTCATCTTCCAACCCACATACACATTAAGATAAAAAGAACGGGGGTGCACGGGGCCCCAGCCGATGATTTTTGCCACGGACTTCTACGGGTATACTAGTTACGCCACTGCCTGAGACATTCATATATGAATTCTATTTAGCCTTTGCAAGTTCTAAACCTGCAAGTATTTGTCGATTCTTCAATACATAGTATAAAACAAAGTCGCTTTCGCTGTATGTCCGTATGTATGCTTAGATCTTTAAAACTACGCAACGGATTTTGATGCGGTTTTTTTAATAGATAGAGTGATTCTTAAGGAAGGTTTTTATGTAAAATTTACCCGAAGCGAAGCGAGGGCGGGTCACTAGTATTTTATAATTCCGAAAATTTGGATTGTTGGTAGAAATTAGCGATCGAACATAATAATTCGTTGGTAGGTTTATAAAATCTAGCCAAGGCAGACCATAATTAGATATGATATGTGATACTGTTACTTATAAATACAAATATTTCAGGACCGACCATTAAACTTTTCACCCATTTAGATCTCACTTCTTTTGTCGTGTAAGTCAACAACCAAGGCATTTATCATAATATCGAACTTGGCTCTCATTTCACATTTATGTTTTTGATTGGATTGTTTATTATCATCAGCCTATCGATCTCAATAGAAAGTGTGACCTCACAAGTCTATTAAGGTTGTGGGCATGCCCATAGTGCCCACAACGGTGGATCCGCGCTTGGTATGATGATGATGAATAATTTATAGAATTGTCATTTACAGTTAAACAGTACATGAATGTGAGTATACTCACCAGCGAGCCACTTAGACTTGGCGCCCATCAGCCACAGCACCTCGCTCTTGGGGCAATGGGCCACGGCTCGCTGCAGCAGCGCCTCGAGGCTGGCGCGGGTGCCGTGCTGCTTCTCCAGGTACGCGGCGCGCAGCCAGATCGACTTCTTGGACGGGAACACCGACAGCGCGTAGCCGTACACGGCGCGCGCGCACTCGTACGCACCTTCGGTTGCGCACTGAAGAAGTCAAAAGTCAGTTTTATTTGAAAAAAAAAAAAACAAATACGGATTAAACTCGCGTGTAAATATTGTTATTCTTTAACATTTATTTGGAGATCCGACGTTTCGAGCTCTTTACAGCGCTCGTGGTCATAGAATAACGTGCTTAGAATAACAATACACGCGAGTTTAATTCGTAAAATTATTTCAAATGTTTAGTGGTCGCGCAAATAATAGACAATAGTAAGTTTTTAAAAAAAATATGGCTGTGACATACGGACGGACAGAAATGACGAATCTATAAGGGTCCAGTTTTTTGCCATTTGGCTACGGAACCAGAAAAAAAAATTTTGTTAGCTTTATGTTTTAGCCACTACTTAAGATTAGGCTGTACGAGCCAGATCTCTTTGCCTTTCTCAGATGGGATAAACTGGATAAAAAAAGTAATGTAGCCAGTGTGATAGAAAAACACACAAACGATAAGGATCAATTAAAATTTGAAATTGTAACTATTTGTTTCCAAAATGTTGATTCCAGCCAGTACAGCACAGAAAAACAAAACAAAAGCGATCGGGATTTGAAAAATAACTTTTTTATATTATCATTTTTGTAAGCAGATACCAGCCAGTACTAAAGCAAGAAGAACTTTGATTTAAAAAAAAATGTATGTAAATTCCAACAAAAATAACAGTAACAAAACGAAAGGATACTTACAACTTCAGCGTCTTCCATCCAAGTGTGTTTCTGGTCTTCTGGCTCGATACCTATACCGATAACGGAACGTATTATCGCCTGAAACAAATTATACGAATCAGCCAGTTGAATACATTTGTATTGAAACACCCTTTAGTTAAATTCTTCAATATGACCAACCAATATACCTGGGCCAGTGTGCAAGGCCCACCACTGGATTGAGTTACTAAAGTACTTTCTATAGAACGCCATTTTATACCACGACTGGTAAGGGAAGCAATCCTTACTAATATTATAAATCCGAAAGACGCTCTGTCTGTCTGTCTGTCTGTTACGCTTTCACGCATAGATTATTAGACTGATTTAAATGAAATTTAGTACAGATATAGTCCAGAGCCTAGGAAAGGTTACAGGCTACTTTTTAACCGACTGCGCTATAAGGAAGTAATGTTGTACCTGTTAAACGTCTCTACGCGGACGAAATCGCGGGCGGAAAGCTAGTTGAAATATAAAACTTCAAAAATGTCAATCGTGAGGATGGGTTTCAACTGTCGAATGTATAGCATTCAGTAATATGTTTTTGTAAAAAGTGTCCGTTCTTTAAAAAAGATGTACCGTGAGTGTAGTGAGTCGTGATCGAGTTCGCAGTGACAATGTGATGGACAGTGGTAGCGGTGTCGAACGTAGTAAAAGACTGAGGAAGAAGGTAGACCGATATGTCTGCCCTTAGACCTACCGTCATTCTCGCAGTCCTATAGTTCACCCGTGATCATGGCGCTTGCAACAGTGCCGAAGTATCGGGAGCTCATTAAAACAAAACAACATGGTAAATATCCAAGACATTTTCAGTTTTCTACCGTGTAACCGTTACCATTACAAAATTATAAGGCACTCGACCGATTTCAGCCATGGCGGCCGATCTCAATTGAGATCAGCCAAGTGCGCAGGACATATTATAGTGCACAAGTGTGCGCGCAAACACAAGTGCACTCTCTATTCCCTTACTCTCATAATTCGGTGAGACGGCAATCCGACATGACCGATGAGAGATCGGGCGCAGGACCACCGGCTTAACGTGCTTTCCGAGGCACGGGCGTTCAACCGCCAACTTCCTAACTCCGGGCTGAGTAATTTCATTACAGAAAAACTCACACTAATTTTGTCCGACCCCGGATTCGAACCGGGGACCTCTCGGTCCTAACGCAGCGCTTGCTACCAATGGACCAACGAGGCAGTTACAACAACATTACAAAATTATATAGTGTGCAAGGTATTATTGTCTGTACAACGTGACCAATCTTCTTACCTGGCAAGTGTGCACCGCTCCAGACTTCTCTGCCTCCATGGCTTCCTTGAACCAGTGCTCGCGGTTGATCTCCACGCCGTTGGCGCTCAGCGATGTGATGGCTCGGTCAATTATCTTCTCCACCATGTGAGTGTTGCCTGTTGAACGGCACATTGTTGTTATTAGTTTTATTTAGATAATAGGTTGTGTATTTGATCGAGTTATGGTGTTATTGCAAGACATTTTGAAGACTTCAAGCCAAGATAGCAGCACTTTATTATTATTCTGATCAGCATAATAGTGTTTTATAAGAAGCAGAAGCCTTAGCTGAAGTCTTTAAAATGCTTTTTAAAGACTTCAGCTATCTAAGGATGGCTTAGCTGAACTTTCGAATTTTAAATTAAAAATCATTCTAATAGAAAAAAGTCACATTGAGAAGTTGGTTTAAAAATGGTGAGGAAATTAATGGCAATCAGGGTTATGACTCCACAAAAAAAACAATCTATTTATGTAGAAAATAAGCCTACTTGTTTAAGGCATTTTTGATAAATTAAACCCCTTTGATATTTCAACAGCGGAAAAATATTCATAAAAAGTAAAATCTAAAAAAAGACGCACCATGAGCCTCTTCCAGCTTAGCAGCGGTGACCCATATCTGTCGATCAGTGGGTATATTCTCGCGTGCCTTATTGAGCACTTTCCTGGCATTCTCATATGTCTCTAGACGGGCGAGGGCTAGCCACAGCTCGACACTAGTGGGGCAGCATTCTACGGCGCGCGAGAGGAGAATGCGGGCGTCCTCAGGGTTCTCCAGCTCAACGGCAGCCTTCCATAAGCGGACAGAGTTCGGAATGTGTTCTAATGCTTTGCGGAACACGCGACGTTTGGCCTGCGGTGGGAGAATTCTTTAGTTACTAGGGGGTCTTAGAGCCGATTTAGCTGCTATTAACGACTACAAGCTACTGGATGCAGAACAAAATCTATACTAATAATAATATTATAAAGCTGAAGAGTTTGATTGTTTGAACACCCTTATCTCCGAAACTACTGCTTCCAATTGAAACATTCTTTGTGTTGTTGTGTTGGATAGACCATTTATCGAGGAAGGCTTTCAGACAAGGTGGCAGTTGCAGCCTTGGATGCTTTAGACAAACAATAAATCCTCATCCTCGTCCTAACTGCCTCGATGGTCTATTGGTAGCAAGCGTTGCGTAAGGACCGGAAGGTCTCCAGTTAGTCTGGGGTCAGGAAAAAATTCCTATGGTGCCATCATGAAGCGTCTTGGTGGTAAAACGCTACATGTATAGTTCATTAAACCTGGGCACTACAATCAAGCCCAAACGGAGCTAATGGCTGATGCCAGTGGTGAGGAAGTAGGTAAGGTGGCATATGGGCATGAATAGGAACCATATTATCCATGCCCACACACCACCTTACTTCCTCAAGGGTCAATCCCTCAAGGGACATCTCACCGGAGTTCATCTCTCATCACAAGACCTACCTTGGTCTCCTGCTCCAAGTCAGCCGCCTTGACCCAGACGCGCACGCTGTGAGGAAGGTTCCGAGCGGCGTGCGCTATGACCGCACGCGCCGTGTCGGGCGGCTGCAGACGCGCCGCCTCCAGCCAGAGCTCCTCGCTGCGGGGATTCACCTCACAGCCTTTCATTATGAGGTTGCGCGCTGATTGGATCTTGCCTGGATAATCATTGTAGTATATGGTTAGACGCAATACTTATTAATATGTATAGGTAGCTAGTAGTACATGTTTAGACACAATACTCATTAATATTATGTTTAGTTAGGAAATATCATGATTTTGACTTAAATCTTTTGTAATTCTATTGTGGCTAGTGCTAACCAGACACACCACAAACTTATGTTTTAAACACTTAACAGATAATAGTAACAGAAAGTTTCTGTAACTATTCTGTGACTGCCTAAAAATATTTAAAAGATCTCATGTGGACGACAATACTCATTTTGGGTTGCTGCGCCAACCTAGTTACTTATTGTAAGATAGTAGTTCTCTTATACTGTATTTACTTTTACAGGCATATTTAATTTTCAGGAATTATCAACATACCTGTAACCTCCTCTAGCCTAGCGCTGGCAATCCAAGCAGGAGGATGGTTCGGGTTGGTCTCTCTCACAGACTTCAACAACAACCGGGCCTTCTTAATATCATTTATGTCTCCACCATATGTAGGAATCATGGACTGCAAATCTGTCAAGTACCCTTTGGGATCGACCACAGTTTGTCCGGTGACAGAATCAGACACTTGTGACAGTTTCACCGTCATCAATGTGTTCCTTGCTTGACCAATTTTTCGTAAATCCAGATCCCCTACAAACAAAGAAGAAATTTTTCAGTTTTAAAGTACATTACCTCTTGTGTAAAATTTTTATTACTTGTGATCTACTGTATATATCAAAAAATTTATGATTTTTATTCTTTATTGTTATTAACTAAAGATTATTTCAAAATAGAATAAGGCGTCTCCAAACACAGGCTCTTCAGTTTAAATAGAGACTTCATGTAACTACTTCATAAGTTAAACCTTGTTAACCAAAATAAACATTTTATTTTATTTAATTACTAGCGGCCGCCCGCGACTTTGTCCGCGTATTAATGGATTTTAGTGGCAATGTATTAAAACAGCCTACATTCCTTGTAAAATTTGTTATTTATTAGTGAAAGTTCCGTCAACGTTCTTCCATAGTACGTCCCCCCACCCAGGGCGACTTTAGAAAAAAAAAAAAAAAAGTAGCGCTGGTGTTTTTTCAGTGTGCCAGCTACCTCCATACCAAGTTTTATGAAAATCTATAAACACGTAAAAGGTTTCCCATACTCATTTTTCACCCCCCCCAATGAAGCCAATGGGGTTGAAATAAAAAAAAAAAAGTAGCCTATATGTTATTCCAGAGTGCCAGCTATCTTCATACCTATAAAAATCCATAAACACGTAAAAGTTCTCCCATACTAATTTTCACCCCCCCAATGACCGCCATGGGGGTTGAATTAAAAAAAAATTGCGCTTGTGTCTCTCCGGAATGCCAGCTACCTCCATACCAAGTTTTATAAAAATCGACTTACACTTAAAAATTCTCCCATACTCATTTTCACCCCCCCCAATGAACCACATGGGGGTTGAATTAAAAAAAAAAGTAGCCTATGTTATTCCAGAGTGCCAGCTACCATCATACCAAATTTCATGAAAATCGGTTCAGAAGTTTGGGCGTGAAAGAGTAACAAACATACATCCATACAAACTTTCACCTTTATAATATTAGTAAGGATTTGTACCATAATCATAATTTCTTCTTAATTTTGAACAACATAATGAAATTATATTGGGACTTTTACCTGAAGGTGTCAACATTCCAGGAGTCATTACTCCAGGCATCATTGATGCTAGACCTGATCCCGGGTCAATAGAGGAGCTGGACTCCCCACCAAGATTCCTTGATAGCACACTATCAGGCAGTGGAGTGAACTTCTCTGCACGGGGATTCCTTTGCTTCCTGTTCCTCGCATCGCCCACTTCTGGTATTGCAGCCCATTCATCTTCTGAGACTTGTTTTAGTTCTCGTTTCAGATCGGAGAACTGCTGTTGGATTTTTGGCCTGGAAAGATTGCATACTAAGATTAATTTCCACTGAGTGTGAGTTACTTCTAAAATGCAAAATGATGAAACATTTTTGACACAGATTGAAAAATAAAATTTAATGTTATCTTACCTTTCCTGACGATATCTTTCTAAATCTTCTTTTAAACGCTTCTCTCTGTACTCTTTTCTCTTTTCATCCATGCGCTTATCAATTGATTCGTAAATAGCATCAGCTTCTGCATCATCTTTATCATATGGGTCCTAGAAAGAAAAAAATAATTGAAAGACATACACTTTCATTGCAATTTAGTGCAAAATTTGCAAGTACTTAGTAAACAAACAATATGAGTGAAGCAAGCTGAGTAAATCTAAATTAGGTAGCTTTTCTATGTATTGATTTGATAGTGGTCTATTAAGTATTGCAAGTTGTTGCACAATGAGAAATAAATACTTAGCTTTAGCTTAGTTTACCTTTGAGAACAGGGATCCACTATATCCAGAGAACTCATCATAGTTAGAGTCATTCAGATCTTCATCATCATCTTCTTCTTCTGTTTTCTTTCGCTTCGCAGCAGGAGGTGCATGTCGATCATCACTATGAATAAAATAATGATTAGAAAATGCTGGACATAATCTTTGCAATATTGTAACGATTAGTGGTTCTGTTTAATTATATATATTTTTAATAAGATAGGTACGTAATATTCATTATAAGCTTACAATATTCTTGATACAATCTAACAAGGCAAATTTATAAACAGGAGCAACACAAAAGTATACAAACAATCAACAAACAAAATACTTACGATACATCATTGGCGTCACGAGCTGGACCAATATCAGACCGTGTGGTGAAACCTGTTGCACTGAAAAGGAAAAAATTGGGTTAGTAGACAAATAATTAAGTGAATTTTCAAGATAAAACATTGCATTTACTTACCCTCTACCAACACCAGCCACATAACCTAACGGCGCTGGGATACCAAGAAAATGTTTTTTGTGTTTATTCACAAATGCTTGGGGTGGTACGGACATTTTGGAATCTGAATAACGAACCAATCAGTAGAATATTTATTAGTATTTCATGAATTTGTGCAAACAGAATCACAAATTAAATACAATATTGACATCACACTTTGACAATTTGTTTGACACTTTTGACAGTTACTTTAATGTTGCCATACACTAAAAACTATAAAAGCAAAAAACCGTATTTTTACCGAAAGAATTTGTGTTACTGGTTTTTTACCTGTGGATTTTAAGTGTATGTCAGATCGTTGCTAAGCAACGGAAATTGCTGTTTGATTGAAAGAAAATCAGTGGAAAAATTGGAATTATGAGGCAATACGTGAAGCGAAGAAAGTGAAAATAAATAAAAAGTTAATGAAATAGTGAAAGTACTATCAAGATGTCTCAGACTATTGTGGCAAAGAGTCCCGACATTGCCTCTAATGAAAACAGTATTTCTACGAAAGAATTTTTGAGCATCGAGAAAACTTGTGAGGCCTACAAAGACAGCGATGAAGAGATAAAAATGATACTAACTGAAATCAACAAGTTGTCCAGCAACAATAATAAAGTAATAGACGACGATGTCGACGATGTTGAACTAATATTGAAGAGGGCGGAGGACATAGCCATGGAAACTGAGAATTTACTGAAAAGTAGTCCAGTATCAAGTGTGGGTCATGTGGGAATACCCAATGGTATAACTGCAATACCACAAATAAAAGTAAGCAAGCCTAACGAAAATGAAACTAAGAGTGCTGACGAAACTTTCAAAACTGGTTCAAAGGTAAGTTAACTTTTGTATTAAATACTGTCAATTTTCTTATTATCTCAGGATTCGAGTCAGCTGAGGATACATCTATCAATAATATTAAGTATCTAGAAATTTTATAATATGCCTCAAATTCTTAAATGACTTTTAGTTAAAATAAAATGAAAATGTGTTTATTGGCCAGAATGTTATAAATTTATTTACTTAATCTAAGACAAACTATACTCTTTAATTTAACTAACTGAATTCAGTATTTGGCTAACCCAACACTGAATGCATAATTAGTTAAAGAGACTTTCAATATTCGATATTTATAAAGTTTAAAAATTTACATAAAAAGCAGGTGCGGAGGAGTTACAACAAAATCAATTACTTTATAGTGAATTTGTAATTGTAATTTCATTGTAATTTAGATATCTCAGTGGGAAAATAAGTTACAAAATGTTTATAGTAATTTTTCCAACATTTTTTATTGATAAATATTTACTTAATTAAAGATTACAAATACTTTATAAATTACTTAGTACTACTTATTTTAATTAAGTTAATGGCATATTATAAACTAAATCACTCTTTATTGACTTGTGCTGCCAACACTCTCAAAGCTGCGAGGCTAGACTTAGCAACTGGTTCGATGTAGGATGTAGGTAGCACAAAACCGTAGCGGCCGGTGTCTGCCAGTTCTATTGTGTAACTGTACTTGATGCCTTGGCCCTTCGCCCAGTCGTCGGAACCCCCAGCAGCTGGGTAAAGGGTTTTGCTAGAGGATCCCACTGTGTACTTGTCGCCACTAGTGCTCTGGATGACCTGGAATTGAAAATTGAATAATTATTTTAAAAAGTGTTTTTAATTTATTTTAATGAACACGGTATAAAAAGTATATTAGCCAGCTGCCTCTTAAAGACTTTAATGAGAATTTTATTGTCAATTTCTCTACAACTACAATTTCTGTACAATAAAGTTGTGTGTTTTGTTAACACCATTAAGATTGTGGCAAACATTATATAGAACTCTTACCGCTGCCATTCGTTTTCCAAGAACATCCAATTCCTTGTAGTCTGGTGGTACAACATTATCGTAACCCCATGGATACAAGATGTATTGACCATAACTGTGATAGGTCAGATATGCAGAGAAGTTCGCAGCAGTGGTCTTGAAGAAGTCCTGTTAAAGAAAAGACAAGTTACATAAGCATGGTTTTGACACTGATTCTCTAACATAATAAGTATACCGTTAGTTATACAAAGGGCTGAATCAGAAACAAATTTTTGGAGATCCATAACCAACCGGTGAAATGTTTCCAAATACTAAAAACAAAAGGAAACTAGTATTTTTGGAGGGTTCCCAAACAAAAAACGTGATTTTTTATTTATTTTGGTTTCGTTCGCGACGTCAACTTTCAGTCGGTCAGAGTATAGTAAGGAATGATTAATCAAACCAAATATAAGTAACTTACAGACATAGCTCTCGCCTCTGGTTCGGAAAATGCGCGTGGTCCTCGATATGTTTCACTGCAGGGGTTTCCCGAAGTGCCCTTCCCACCCCATCTGTACCTGTAATCAGCATATGCATTTCGATATTACTACCTTGCAGTAGTTACGAATAGGGTGCAGCCGGTGAAATTGATTATTTTGATGAGCCAATTATTTATTGATGCAGGGGAACATTGCTAGTACTTGTTACGTAGATTAGACGGCATGAAATTGATATTGTTGGAAACCAAGCAATCGTGTAATAAATAAAATACACAAATAAGACATAGCGTTTATGGTACTCTGGTAGGTCGATGTTTTAATTGGATTTCCCCAGAAGTTGCCACTGTACCCATCTTAGGTACTTATCTAATTCGAACTTATCATCACTTTTAAAAAGCCTAGGGAGTATATTTTATTAAAGAAGCACGAAATTACAGCAATTTTGTTGAGGTATGATGATAATAATTAATATGGTCCAAGATCCTAGCTTTGCTTATGCCCTTAAAGAAATTAAAAAAACAATTAACCAGGAAACTGCAGTAGTCACTTATTACGCCTATGCATATGCATGGTTAAGCTATGGTGTCTCTTTGTGGGGAAATAGTACAGATATTGATAGCCTTTTCATACTACAAAAGAAACTAATTAGAATCATAGCAAACATAGAACAAACTGAAAGTTGTAAATCATATTTCCAAAAATACCAAATACTTACCCTTCCGTGCATATATATTTTTGAAGTTTGTAAATTTGTAAAAAAGCATCCTAATTTTTATACCAAACGTAAAGACAATCCTTCCACTTACCATCTGCGCCATAGAGATAAACTAAACTTACCAGCCTCTCAAATGACACTTCATACAAATAGCCCTTTTGTAATGTCGATAAAAATATATAATAAACTACCTAATAATATCAAGAATGGAACAAACGAGAAACAATTTTTAAAAACCCTTAAACAATTTCTTATTAGCAAAGTTTACTATACTCTAAAAGAATATTTTACTGATAAAATGTAAATACTAAAACTTATTGAAAAATAATACAGAAATAAATATAGTTATAAATATGAGGTATAAATAACCTAAATATATTAGCTCGTTATATATTAAATATAATAAGTTATAATATAAAATGATATAATATAATTTAATATGATATTTATGTAGTCTAGGGAATTTCTTATGTACTTTTAATTATTTAAAAGTTACCATAAAAATACAGCGTCCTCTCTTCAATTTCATTTGCAGTGTCCTTGCAGGGTCTATAATGTATCTATAATTACTACCCCAACACCTTGTAAACACTTATAGAAGCAATAAAGTATTGAGTATTGAGTATTGAGTATCCCAGAGCTGCCAGACATCACTTATTTTCTAATGGACAAAATATATACGATTGAGTAGTGTTGGGGTGTACTATCATCATATGACTAGTTGCTACCTTGACCAGACGGCCATTTTTCAGATATCAACCAATCAAGGTACATAGAAACACTGCTCACCTCACTTAAATTCTGATGGCTGATTTTAACATATATTTCACACAATATCATTAAAAATCAGGATTCATTACTCCCAGACACATGCGGTCGGCGGTTTTACTTTACAGACGCTTTAAAGCTATGAAAAAAATTTTACTTTTACTTATTTTCTGATGCTTGATTTTTATATATGTTATTCAAACAACTAAAAAGTGCTCATCTGACCGCAATAATTATAGAATTGTACCTTACAAACTATTTTATTAGAAAAACTTAACTAAATTCAATTTGAAAAAAAATCTAAAACAGTTGGGTCTGGTGAATGTTTGGCCCCTTGCATCGGTCTGTCCGTTTGCAAAACGTTTTAAAATAGTTGTTTGAATAACATATATAAAAATCAAGCATCACAAAATAAGTAAAATTAAGTAAAAGTAAAATTTTTTTCATAGCTTTAAAGCGTCTGTAAGGTAAAACCGCCGACCGCATGTGTCTGGGAGTAATAAAACCTGATTTTTAATGATATTGTGTGAAATATATGTTAAAATCAGCCATCAGAATTTAAGTGAGGTGAGCAGTGTTTCTATGTACCTTGATTGGTTGATATCTGAAAAATGGCCGTCTGGTCAAGGTAGCAACTAGTCATATGATGATAGTACACCCCACCACTATTCAATCGTATATATTTTGTCCATTAGAAAATAAGTGATGTCTGGCGGCTCTGGGATCTTCCTCTAATATGAATACATTTCGTCATGCATAGTTTGCTAATGATGATAATTCATACCCAAAGTTCCTATTTAGATCAGCACCTGCGCATGATCGACCAGCCCTTCTATTCTTGCGCCAGAGACGATCTCCTACAAACGTGTACTCGTATCCATCAGGGTTCACCACCGGGAGGAAATACCTAGAGAAGGGAAAGAGGGATTAACAGGGTTAAAGAAACTCGCTCACCCAAAGTTCCTATTGAGATCGGCCCCTGAACAAAAGAAGCCGCTCCTCCTGTTTTTGCGCCAGAGTCGATCGCCTACGAATGTGTATTCGTAGCCGTCTGGATTCAAAACTGGGACAAAGTACCTAAGAGGAAGGAAATAGACGTCATCTAACAATAAATGGCTAATGAGTCGTTGGTTTGATCTTCCTTTGTTCACAGTAAATCTTGGTAGTAACTTGATCTGCTCTGTTTGTTTCTTGTAAATAGTTCTTCTCAATTTATTATCACTTCTCACTGATTGAATACTACAAAAACTGGTGATTTCCTTAAATTTGTCTTTCCAACGGCATCAGCCACATTTTTAAGGAAAAAGTTTAAAACCTACCAGTCAATATTTTTAATGTCATCTGATTCGACGTCGAAGTTTTCGGCGAATTGGTTGATGAAAAAGGTGACGGTAGCCGGGCTGATCCACTCGCGCGCATGGATGCCGCCGTCGATGAACACCGCCTTGTTAGTCGGTTTGCCGTCTGATATCCGTAATAGCTGTAATAAAATATTATTTCCCTTTTTAATTCCTGTAAGTTAAGAAAATATTTTGGGTAGGGAATAAGTCCAACGGCTTCTTCTAAACTTTGCTATTTTGATTTTCCTGGTCTATAAGTCAAGTTTGTTTTTAACAGCCTTGCAATATGTTTTGATATTAGCCTATTAAAATGGGATAAGAAAATGTTCTAGGCATCGGTTTTTATAGCCTTTTACACTTTAATTTTGCGGGCCCATAATGTTTTCCATGAAATATAATCAGCTTTTGCCTTCTTTTCTAGAACTATCACAAAAGCAACATTTAATTTTATAGGTCACTTTATTAAAACATGCATACCTTGAGATCTCTTCCTTCGTGCGACTGGCCGATAGAGTTGACGCTGACGATTGCAGGATAAGTCTTAGCCAGATAGTCCATAAAGTCATGAATGTCCTCCAGCCTGTGATATTGTTTCCAGTTCATACGATGTCCTGTAAAATAGTATTGAGGAAATATTTGTGCTCAAAATGCTTGTTCTCCGAAAAAACAACGTAGGTTAATCAAAAAACAATTGCCTAGAAAACAACGATAATTCCACACTTTCGCCTAGCCTCTTTATATGTGATCCATGATGTTAGATACATTTTGAGAAATAACCGATAAACAAATAAATGAAACATAAACATAAAACCGCAGTATGAGATGTTGTTATAACAAAAAACAAGGGTTACTATTGTTCATAACACGTTATTGACACAACACAAAAGTGTTAATCATGCAAAATGTGACTTTGAATTGAAACCCAAGTTTGTGCATGACTAAAAGCACACTCGTGCATTCGGCACATAAACGAACCCCAATGCGCATACGGCCAATACTCCATGGGTATGTCGAGGGAATTGTAGCCCATGTAGGCGCCTATACCGTGACGGGGGGGCCTGTAACGCCAAAAATTGTAAGATCTAGCTGCAACAAAATCACATCACCCTTGGAATATTGGTTCTGGAAGATACGTACGATACTATACGTACCGACGTCAGATGTTCTTTTTTCTGTATAATAAATACGTATGATACTTATAATTTATTAAATATTACATAATTAAATACTTATATTACATAAATAAAGTAAGAGGAAGATTCAATATTGGGGCATTCTTTAGGTCAAGGTTGCATTGTAAATATCTTTTCTCCTAATATAGAAGTGGAAGGATATGATACCTCGTCTGTCTTGAAGTTCCAGTTCATTTGCGTCTAACGGTGGGTTTTCTTCATCTATCATCTTTTGCAAGTTGTCAATTACAACATCATAGCGTATGTTTTCTTTTTTGAGAAGTTCAGTGACGTTTCCTACCGCGTGTGGTTTTACTAGGACATCAATAGCAGTACCATTGCCAGCCCAAGTTGCAATCACTGTAGAAAAGAAAATACTATTTTAAAATAACACAATATAACTATTTAGTAGTACCTATTTAGTAAAGGATCTTTCACACTGGTGTTCATGCAATATTATGATAACACTTACTATTTCTTCGGCGCAAGGTTCTCAGTAGTTGCTTTACTCCAGATTTTTCAGTAGAAACCTTCCAAAGTTGGGCACCAGTATAGTCCACTTTTTGGGGTTCACTCTTTAGATTTGCTGCTTTTGGTAGAATTGTATCCGTCTCTGTTCCCGTTTCCACTTTGTCCACCTCAGTGTCTGAGGGCTCAACCTCTTTTGCTGGTTCATTATTATTGGCTTCAACCACTTTTGCTGGTTCATTATTATTGGCGTCAACCACAACTACATCTTCTATAGCGTTTTGGGTGTCATCTGGTTGTGGCTGTGGTGCTGAAGTTTCTTGTGGTTGCGTGGGTTCTTGGTCTTGCTTAATTTCTTCAAGGATTGGCTCAGAGGGTTGCATGACGGAGTTTCGTTGTGGCCATTCTGAAGTAAAAAATAGACATTATAAATTCAAATCTGGTGGTGATCATTTTATGTTTATTTCTTTCCTATTGTCAAAATACTCACAATAATACTAATAAGTCATTAGGTAAATAAGACACGATGGGCACTCAATGTTAAATGCTGCATTTAGGCCTATTTGTAAGCTATTTGTGCTAAGCGTGATCTATTATGGGCTATTATTGCGTTTGGTCTAATACGCAATTAGATGTGTACGTACACGGTATCCAAATTGCAGACCTAATCACCTTTGCGGTGGTTAGGATGAACTTCTGTTGAATTGTATTCTAATGAGACAGCGAAGTCACGATTGGGAGTACCCCATTAACGCTTAAAGTACTGCATAATTTATTATTGCAAACTGCATTATAGCTTTAAAAAATGAATATGGTTCTTATTTAACACTCACAAATTTTTCCTCGCAACGCAAAAAACGTAGAACAAAAAATAAGGCCATTCAGTTTAAATGAGTAAGACCATTTTTTAGATTTATACTTGCGTCTCCTACCTACATGTTTTATGTCAAGAAACTTAAAACCAAAATGTACACATGTAATGTACAAATGTACGTATGGCGTACACGCACGTCTCAAAGCCTTGTCTGATGCGGAGGTCATAAAAGGTTGTAATTATCTGACTTGCAGAAAGTATGTTAATTTGAAGGGGGAAGTTCATTCGTAATGAAAATTGCTTTATGGATTTGGTTTCATACAAGTTTACAACATTTCTTTTTCCATCTCTCCACCCGCTTCATTTGAACAATACGCCGATTGTTTTCCCCAAAAGCGAATCGCTAACTAACCGATTATATAGTAGCAACGTTGATAATAGAAACATGTTTAAAATGCGCGGCACGTGCCTCCGTCGGCATGTTTAATGACTTTCTCCAGCACTGCTTTGATTTCCATTTGCCGCTAACTTGATCTTGGACCGAATATTTTCGACGACAGGACTAGATAATTTTTCTCGTAACAACAGTACATACAACAAAAACCTTGAATACTTTAATCATTTTATCCTTCCTGACTCGTTTTTATTTGGGCAATGGGCAATGGGCATGTTATTATAGGACTAAACGTAAGGGTCCCCTTCATGAAATCGAAAGTCGCAACATTCATTACGTATTACAAACGGTGCGTGCAATTGGTAGTCATACCTTTAATACTGCGCAACATTGAATTTTGAAAGCATACTCGTATTGTGACGGATAAAAATCATGAAAATCTTTCACGATAATTTTGATATAATCTGTACAAATGAGGAAAACCAGTAGGTGGTACCTACGTGGGCAATGGGCCTTTGAAGAGCGTGTTTCTAAAATGTTATCTAAAACATAATATTTAAGAATGAAATTCTAAACAAAACATATTTTTATTTTACTTGGTATAGATATTAATTTTTGTTAAATTATGTATGGGCCTAATTGTTTTGTAACGTCAACCAATGTTTTTTTATATATTACCTAAAGATCACAATTTATTTTTTTCCAAACCCAGCTGAAAGTATTTCACTAGGCTCAAAAATGCTAGTACCTATGTCGGTCCATCTCATTAATATGTGTAAACTTTAACGGCATCTTCACGTTAGTTCCGCAAGTTTTGTTCATCGATGTCAATCACGTTTGCTGTAGGAAACTTTATGCCCGGAATAATGATTTTCTTTTAGTTCAATGTGTTTATTTTTATTTCCGGTTTTTTATTGTGTAGGCAAGTCGTAGAACATTTTTTCCTGAAGCGCTTTTCTTCGTTTTGATTTGAAGTGATGAAGGCCTTGATCCAGGATTTAGCGTCATTGGTTAGCGTCAGTGCTACCCGACCTTCGACAATTGACATTGGCCAGGCCAATGGGATCATATTACACAACTGAAGTATGTAGAAATATTAAGTGTATCAAGAGATGCGACATATACATATAGACTTATACATTATCTGTTAATACATAATTTAAAGAAAATGGCAGTTTTAAAATAATTATTAAGAACCTTGGAACTTACTATCATGATCATTCAATGATTTATGTCCTCCCTGAGAAACTTTTAAGGACCATATTTACTATTCAAATACGAGACATTGATACTGATATTCATTCAAGCTTTCCATATCATTACGTCGGTGGTTAGGTTGCCCTAAACAGTAACTTGTTTTTGAAACAAATTATATTTATCGCATGTTAACTTTTCATTTCATAAAGCTATTGTTAGTTTCCGGAAAACTGACTTCCCGTACGAAATCAGTGAACCGTTCAACGTTCCTATTTATTTTTTGTATATTTATAATGTAAAGTAATAAAGTATATAAAGTTATACAATAATAAGTACTTGTCAACCAGATTCACGTGATTTTTGTTTTTACTAAAGAAATGGTTTGCGTTGTCCTATGTTTATTTGATTGATTCCACAAGATGAATAGAGGTATGTGTCAGTGATTTTTACTTGATACTGGTTTGTAGTTTTATCGAGCATGTTCCACATCAATTAAGGAGTCCAAAAAAGTATCAATTAAGGAGTCCAAATAAAAAGCGGTATTCCTTTTGAATATTTGTGAATGATCATAACAATAACTCCTTACGTTTTATTCCTGTGTAAAACTCCAGTAAATGAATACGTACCTTGCCCTGGCTGTTGTTGATTGACGAAAGGCGTCCCCAGCACGCAGGTGGCGGCTAACGCCAGAACGACCGCTCCCGTCAACGACCCCATGGCTACTGGCCGCTCCGGTGACCGCACTGATGCGCATGCGCACAGCTTAGCCTTTTTAAGCTCCGACTCTACTATCACACTTTAGATATCACCGAGGAGGAAAATCACGCGGTGCATTTGTTGCATGGGAGTCGATAGTTATCTAATACATTGAGACTTCATGATTAAGCTTTAGAATTCTTCAAAATTTTCTCATGGGTCATTTGGTATTAAACGTATGAAATGAACAGGTGAAAAAGTTTGATAATAATTTTGCAGTAGGGGAGAGGGGGGCAGATTTGAACATTTTTAAAACTTTGTCCTATATCTTAAAATTCTTTAGTTTTATATCGTTTTATAGTTTCGCAATGCTTAACCCGACCATTATGCCATAAAATTTCAGTATCATATGAAGAAGAATATTTAAGATATAGCCGTAATATCAATTATAATAGCAGTAGTCAACTGTTCAAATCTGCCCCACTCCTGGGGCAGCTTTGAATTCATATGGGGCAGTTTTGAACTATCCTTAAAAAATGAAATTTAATGACTTTTTATACTTTTTTTTATTAATTTTATTAAAAGAAAACAAATTAGAAACGATTGAGATCTCATTGCCACATTAGAAATTAAAAATGATAAAATAGTTCAATATGGTGATTGATGATGATTATGGGGCAGTTTTGAACTATCCTTAAAAAATGGATTTTTAATGACTTTTTATACTTTTTTATATTAATTTTATTAAAAGAAAACAAATTAGAAACGACTGAGATCAAGTATCATTGCCACATTAGAAATTAAAAATGATAAAATATGTACTAGGGAATAACAAACTTCTATTTAAATAATATTAATTAACATACGGAAACAAATAAAATTATTAATTAACATTATGAGGTCAATCAAAGGAAACCCAAAAATAAACGAGATATAAATAAAACTGCAGTCTTCATGTCTCATCAATTTCATTCTCTCTCTTTTTTTTTAAAGTTAGGTACCAATATTACCTTTAAATGAAAAAGATACAGATATTTATTCCTATTGAACATTACGCTAACAAATATATTCCATGTTAGAATAAAATAATAAAAAATAATGCATTATAACAATCTCAGTATTTAAGACTGCAGGTGGGGCAGTTTTAAACAATGTTCAAAACTGCCCCCTTTATTTTGTTCAAAGCTGCCCCAATGGTCCTTGAAAAACAAAAAACGTTTTCCTTCCAAATATTTTTTTAAAATTGTTAGTAATATCTGCTTTATTGCGTGATATATGAAACCTTCTGACTAAAAAAGTAAAAAAACACTTCATTTGCCTTGAAATGAATCTCTGAGATCCTTACGCGCGAATTTCAAAAAGTGTAAAATTCAAACTCGATAAAAAAAACTCCTCGTAACTCGTCGGCAAGCTGTCTAATGTGAGCAGTGATAAGTGACAGCTATGCGGGTTAATGTTACCACTACCCAAAAAAAAAACTACAAAAATTCTTTACATTAAAGCTTGTTAAATACACTTTTTCAAAGGTGCCCCTGTTCAAAGCTGCCCCCCTCTCCCCTATTATGTCAATATACAAATGTAGGTAACAATGAATGGTTGTAGATCAATATAAATCATTGTAATTTGTGATAAGAAATTTAGCGTTATAAATGATAAAAATTGTAACGTTAAGTTAAGGTTTTTTTTAAAATAGGTTAATTCCAATTGAATTTTTTTTAAGAACATATTAAATAACTGCATTATTTGTTGTGAGAGTAGGTACCAATTCAGAAAAGGCAAATACTGATCCTAAAAGCTTAATGAGTCTAGTTTCGTGGCAAAAAAATTACGGAATTCTAAAAGGTTACTTTAGTTATTGAATAGTATTTGTCCTTATTTAATGTAAGATACGGAATCTATCTGATCTAATTCCGTTACGTTACGAATTAACGGTCTTCTTCTTCTTATCGTATGGTTGATGAACAACCTGGTGTCAGAGTTTTTAAACCGCCCGTAGGCCTCTGACATGGCTTCACACACCGTTGAAAAATTTCTCAGGTGTGCTGGTTTCCTCACGATGTTTTCCTTCACCGTTAAAGCGTCGAATGATGGTACATATGAATTTCAAATTTGAAAACACATTGGTACCTGGCGGGGTTTGAACTGGCGACCTCTCGCATGGCAAGCAACGACCTTAACCACTCGGCCATCGACGCTTTTAACGGCTAAAATAACGGTTTTAGGTCCTGTATTTTTTGGCTACGTTTTATGATGGCTAATTTTAGCCTCATGCAAAACTAATCGTTCAAAAATCGCAGCTCGTCTCACCGTATCGGCAAGTATTTGTTTTGGAACCAGAATGACAACCTTCCACGGAGGTTGAGACGCCATGCTCGGTCATTGGCACCGAGTTGCAGTTATTTAACGTTGATGACAAACCGTATTTACTGTAAACACGTTTTTAATGGGTTATTTATCGCCTAAATGAAACATGCTTAATAGATTTCTTTACGACACACGTTTTAGGGATAGTTTAAAGTAGGTCGACTAAGATAGTCGTATAGATATGCACTTTCCTCACTTGTTATCAATGTTGTTTAGAGGAAAGAATGCAGATACTGACATTGCTCTTATTGGCCATTAACAACCCGCATTCTAAATGTGTACTTGTTAGACAAATTTATTGATATTCATACCTACAATAATTGTATTTCAGATTATTCATAAACAAAATGGAAAAAAAAATAATGAGGTTCGACGTAAACCAAAATCGCGGCCTTTCTCAGCTGGCGTTATTGATTCTAAGAAAAGAGAGGCCGGGAAAGTAGCAAGATTTGTAACCAACTCGCCTAAGAAGAGCGCAACTTGCAAACATGAAGGCTTAATAGAGGAATTAAAAGACACTAATGAAAGAGTCAAAGGACTCGAACTGCTAAATGTTCAATTAACAGACGACAACAAAGTTCTGAGAAAGAAACTTGACCAAATGAACGAACAGAAACACGTAGCAGACTTAAAATTGGCTGAATGTGAGAAGTTTATCAGTAGACTTGGTAAAGAATATGAAAATAGAAATTTAGAGCTGAAAGGTATGAAAGAAAACGAAGGAAAAATCATAGCGGAGTTGAATAAAGAGCGTAATGAAAGAAAAAACTTGACTTTACAACGTGAAAAAGACGTCGTGGTTATTCATGACCTGCAAAGACAAGTCAAGGAAATGGAGTTGATATTAAGAAGAAAACATCCTGATTCAGTATCCGCACTAATAGGTACGTTTTACATATTAGAAAACTGAAACTGTCCGGGATATTCGGCACTGTTGCAAGCGCCATGATCACGGGAGAACTGATCACCCGTGATCATGGCGCTTGCAACAGTGCCGAAATATCGGGAGCTCATTAAAACAAAACAACATGTTGACAGTTTCAGTTTTCTAATGTGTGTAACCATGACGTTTTACATAGTTCAATACGTTAACTAAATAATATTTTATGTATCTATCTTAATTTAACATTATATTGTTCCAGTGGCTTCAAAATCATCATCTGTTGAAGACAACAAGAAGAAATTGCTAGAAGAACGTATTTCACGCTTGGAGCAAGAACTGAAAGATAAAGAAGATCATTTTCAGGGTATATTACTTACACTGCAGGAGAAGTTTAGTGATATGAAACTGAAGTATGAGAACCATATTATCGACGTCGAACGGCAGTTGATGGAAGATCGTAAAGTAAATACTGAGCTTAAGAATAAACTTAATAAATCCAATGTGGTAGATGCAGCCGTCCAGACTATGCCTAAGAACCAACATACTATTGCAACTCAAACATTTTTGAAGCCAGATAGAGCATCTTCAGCAGTGAGCAGCAGACTTTCACAGAATTCTGCGCTTCTTCTAAATAAGCTGAAGGAGGATAGTTATCTAGTAGCAACGATAAAAGGTTTACAATCCGAGCTTACTGTTAAACAACGGACTATTGCAAAGATAAACAGGGAAACAGAAGAATTGCGAAAGAATTTGAGGAATTTGCAAAAAGAAAAAGAAGGTTAGTACAATTTTGACTGGCTCGGTGCAACAGTTGTTAGTGAACCTGGTTCACTACCTACGGTTCCAAGAGTCGTGGGTTCGATTCTCACTCGGGACAAATATTTGTGTGACGAACATCGGTGTTTGTTCCGTGTCTGGGTGTGTATTAAGTATATTTAAGTATATTTCGTGTATCCACTGTTGATTCTGATATCTGTAACACAAGTGCTTAAGCTACTTACCACAGGATCAGATCAATGTATGTGATGTTGTGTAATATTTATATTTATTTATTTATTTATTAATTGATTGTATTTCGCCTTTAACTGTTACATACAATGTCTAAAATCTAGGCATTTTATTGATACGCCTATTTTTCATTTCAGTGTTATTGAATATAAATCCTCAAAAGAAGACTGGTTTCAAACAAAATAAGTCAACGGAAAACATTCTAGCGAGAGTAAACGTAGAAATGGAAGCCGATTTAGCAGAATCGCGGAAGCAAAAAGAAGTATTGATGCTTGAACGCAATAGTTTACTAGATTCTTTGAAGCGCACAAATGAGGAATTCATTATGTTGAAGAAAAAGCGGATTCAAGATGTGAGTATTATAATGGAACAAACGTGTTCATTGTCAAAAAAATTTTAATGGACGACTTTCCTGTCCAGTAGAAAATCACAGTACCTACTTATTGAATTCGTATTTCCAAATTATGATCGTCTTAATGCATAATGTTCATGTTTTACAATAATAATTATTGAGTAAGATGCATTTTCTGACCTATTTTTTTCTTTATTCACCAGCTCCATACGCTCCAGTTAGCGCACGAGAAAGAGTTGATGCAGATGAACATGCAGTTATACCCACTGCAAGAGGAGATTAAACTCCTCAACAGAACGGTGGAGATCCTTCAGGAAAGAGTTCGCGCCGCGGACGACAAACTAGTGAGGTACCAAGCCGGGTTCAAAGAGATTGATGTGCACGCCGGCGGCGACACTGGCAATGTGAGGAACTCCGCGAAAAAAGATAACCGTTGAGTTTTTTTAAAGATTTGTTTTTTTAATCTGGAACAGCGTTTTAATAACAAAGGAAAAGTTCGAATAAACTACACGGCTTTTGTTTTTGATAGTCGACGGCATTTATTTATGTCTATACCGCACTTATTAAGTAGATTAATTTTCTGAAATGCGACCGGTTTATTTTAGGGTCACGGATCATCTGTTTTTACCACAAGTTGGTTGCGTTTTAGGGTGCTGTACGTAATTATTAATGAATTTCTAAACAAATATACTCATAATAACATTTTTTTTCTAATTCCAAATATTATGGTATAATTCAAATTATAATTGGTTTTTCTCGTAACTTTTTTTTTACTAAAAGTTAGATATTATTCTAATTTGCCATTCATCGAAAACATAATCTTTGTCGACTAACATTATTTATTAATAATAATAGGGTAGTTTCCTAAGTCTGATTTTACATACAATTTCATAATTAACAGTAACATATAGGTAATTCAATAACATAAGTGAAATCGAAAATAAAATGTCTTATGAAATGAGACAATAATAGGCATTTGAAGTTAGGTGGGAAAGTCCATTTCTAAAGTGCGAAAACTCAATTAAAATTCTATACCATCTTACAAATCACAGAATTAGTAGTAACTTTCACTATGAAAACATATTCGTAAACGCAACATTTGATATAGCTGCTGAACAAAGTTCTTACGATATGCGTACAGTACACAGAGCGGTGACGTCATAGCTCTGTGCGACATTTGTATGAAGCGTTTTGAGCTCGCCCAAATGATGTGCTGTTGAAACTGCAATATCTCCAAGAGTTTTCAAAATACCAAACCATTCTATTAATAGCACCTTTGCAATTGTGTGGTCCATCCATTTATCAAAAAATAAAAAATTAGGAAACTACCCTATTTTGTTACATGAACTTTCAGAAGTGTATGCTTATAAACTTCTAATGAATTTTTGTTGATTGATTTCTTTAAGTTCACCAAAGTCGAATTACAAATCGCAATGTAAACAATGGTGAAAGTGGTTTGTGTGACGAATGCCTAAATTGTCTGACGTTTTATGCCTTTTGCCCATACTTTGAATATGCAACGTGTGTAAAATGCTTAGTAGGCATATTGAAAATATATGACTTGCGTGCTCCATGATAATTAAAAAGGTACATAAAAGAGACTTAAGGCGTCAATTTTATAAAGTAGTTTTGATAGCTAAATGCTTAGAACTATTTTCGTTTCGTTAATTCGATACTCTCAAAACCAGTAGGCCTCGATCGGTATCTAATAAATAACTTTACAATACGAAATGTCTATTTAAGTCTCTTTTACGTATAATTATATCATTGGAAATATTTGTGATTAGGGACCAGATAGTACATAAGGAGATTCTAAGTGTTCTCGAGTGCCTACAGGAGTGATAAACAGGTTAATTTTAAGCTATTATTGTCATGAATAGTGAAGTAAGATAAGCACAGTTATGTGTTAGAAATTGTGAGTGGTTCCTACGTTAGGTATACGGAAAATGTCTAGTCAAATATTTTTGTGGTTGAATTATGCTTGATGTATGTAAATGTAAGGGTTTGTGGTGCCTTTTAATTTTAACGTTAATAAATCTGCGTTATATTTCCATTGATTTTTTTATTTAACCTTCTAATGGTGGACACTTTTAATACCTATCTACTTATCGGAAACCGGTAAACTAGCAAGCATTCAAAATCGTTCTATAAATTGGTTGGATGGAAATATTCATTATAGGGGTATGAATTCTTAACAGAAGCTCTTGCCAAAATTTTCCTATGTAATGTATGATAATTTATGTGGCAAAAGTAGGCAGTGATTCTGTGTAACCAAACAAACAGTGATATCGATTACAAAGATGTCTGTTATCGATAACGCAGCAGAAATAACGGGGGCGTAGAAATTGCTAATAGACGACCCTTTCTAGAGATATTTATAAAGTGGTTTCACCAGTTAACAGTTTAGGTTAACAACTGGTACACAATGCGAACAAGTTTCTTGTCCCAGTTCCTTCCGATAGTAAAACTAGACGAGAAAATATAACGCCTAGTTATTACCCCGCATGAAACTTAATAGGCGATCTTAATACATGATTTACGGCATGCGTTACTGTGGGAAACTTTGTGAACACAGAACGATTAATATCGTGAGTTTCAAACTGTTTACGAACAAAGTACCTATTTACTCACTAGGCTTAAGAAAGGGTCGAGCTCTTTGGTTTCAAACAACTATTGTGAGCTAGTTAGCCATTGTGTTATTTACACGCACCTAGCTATGGTGCCTTCTATTTGTATAACGGTGCTTCCCTATTTACAATACGATTTAAATTGAAAAGCATAAATTAGCAAGTAAAATTATATCTCTTGACAAAATAATGTGATTAGTCATAGGCGTAGGTATTACCTCATAATACCTATTTATGAAGTGAAAAAAAGTAGTTAGAATATGCACCTAAGGGACGTTGGAAAAAAGAGGGAGAGATGTCCTGTCTTACGATTCTTTCCTTTTGTGATCTTGATCACTAGATACAGGCTCTTAAAAAAGAATAATTTAATATTTTTTAACCTTAATAAGGTTCCAAGAGGTCAATAAAAGGCAAAAGGTACGATTTATACTACTCAAAGCCACCGTTGTCTATGTTTGGCTTTCTTCGCGGTTTTAATTTCCGGATCCAAAGTGTTCGCCAAGTGACGGATCGCAACCATCATTTCTTGGCCAGCCTCCTGTATGTGGTGTGGCGGGAGTAGGAACCCATGCACACCCCTGTCTCTGCCTTCGATGACGTAGCTGTGGCGGACTCCTGTGGCGTACATCCAGTCCATCAAAGACCCTGAAGCTGGGTATACGAAGCGGTAGGTCAGCCCGGAGAGGTATAGCTGACCTTGGTGCGCGAACAAGGCCTGTGAAAGATATGTGGTTACCTTCAGCCTCTATAACTCTGAGTTGATGATCTGTGTGGCTACCATGAGTTTAAAACTTACGCACTCGATATCGCCTACGTAAATATGTCTAAGAAAAACTTGTACCGCGCCACTGGTGGTTACGCGAAGAACTAAAATCGGCCGTATGAAAAAAACAACTCGATAGGTTTTTAACGTACGTCGTGTAAGTTTTCGATAGCCAACTCATGGTAGGCCCTCTGGGGTATCAAGTTTATAACTACACCGTCGTGTGCCCTAAAATCGTTTTTTAAAGATAACAAAAACTTTTGACGCGCTATGTTAGGCTGACTGCGTGAATAAATAGGTACCTATTGATTCATAATTTTAACACCCATAAAATTTCACGGTGTATAAACTGGAAGAAACTGAAGGTCTCAATTTTAACAGAGGGGCCTACCATGAGTTGGCTATCGTAAACTTACGTACGTTAAAAACCTATCGAGTTGTTTTTTTTTCATATGGCCGATTGTAGTTCTTCGCGTAACCACCAGGCGGCGCTGTACAAGTTTTTCATAGACATATTTACGTAGGCGATATCGAGCGCGTAAGTTTTAACCTCATGGTAGCCCCACAGGTCTAGAACTCATCAGAAATGAGAGGTGCAAAATCGTCTGTTTACTTACCTTACACATTGCAGTGGCAGTGCTATTATGGAGATCAATATCGGGGCTCGGGTCGGGCGAGGAACTCCACGGATACAATATTAACTGTCCGAACGTGTGTAAATCTATCACGGCATGTAAACGATCCTTTATTTTTAATGTCATATTCTAAAAGAAAAGTAAGTAAACGTAAGTAGGTAGTTAGTTTGACTTCGATATTTAAAAATGTTAAAAATTTTAGTTAATCGCCATACCTAACCTATCCAAATGTAAAGCAATGTATCTGTGAAACATTCTACACATAAGTCACATAAATCAATCACTTGCACCTAAGTACAGTCGGGAATTTTGGCGGTAGTACACTTTTCAAACAGATTTCTTTGAACGCCATTAGCCCCGCCCACTAGTTATTTCCGCCAATAGAAGAGCACTTCGACCCTTTGTTTACGAATACGTTCCAATAGTAGGAGAGCTAGCAAGAATTTTTTGGTAGGTATTTGAGGCAAGCTGAAAACTTATCCTGTACCTCTCCTATTATATCCCAGCACGAAACTGCAGACCTGGCTGGTGTGTAGTGGGGCTAAAGCAAACCCCCAAAAATATTTTCATTTATTACTAGAAAATAAGACTCACTGAGACAAATTATTTCGATGGAACTTCTACCTGTCAGGTGAACTGACAAATTATATTTTTTTGGATTGTAAAATATATTTTTAAATAAAAAAAAATGGGGGTTTGGTTTAGCCCCGGTACTCAGCCAGGTCTGCAGGTTTGTGCTGGAATATAATATGAGACAAGTTTTTAGCATGCCTCAAATATCTACCAAAAAAATATTGCCAGCTCCTTGACCACTGGGGGGCGGGGCTTGCTCTGACAGACGCGAAATTGCCAAGCGATTTTCACCTTATAGGTGGTCGACCGCCAAGTTTTCCCACTGTACATACTTTTTATGATCTCTTATTAATATTATGTGATATTTAGATATTTTGTGTTTGCAAGAGAATGATGGTTGATCTTGATATATTTATATTGAAGCTTACTCGAATAGCCATAGTTTCCAATTCAGAAAATGCGTTTGGTCCACTGTATGCGTCATTGCATTCATATGATTTCGTTACACCGCTAATATTGAAGTTCTTACTGAAAATAGTGTGACCTAGGTAAGTAAAACAAAAAAAATATCCTTAAACAGTATCTAGGATACTAAGGTTCAAAGTTGGGATGTTGTGTCTATACCTACATTTTTTCACAGATCAGTGCAGTGCTGGTACCTAATGCTTCACTCAAAGGTTCTGCCAGAATATCAGCGCCGTCGCGTCCTTGCGGCTGCTACGGCACATGCTGAGGCAGAACCTTTTGATTAAATATATTTGTATGTGTATGTTTTGTATTAGTTTTGTATTTTTAATTTTATGATCAATAAATGTTTTCTTCTTCTTCTTCTATTGTCCAAATAACGGGTTAATCCACTCTGTCCCACCTAGTTGTGCCACTACAGGAGTAATGATTGCCCATTCCCCGTCAGAAGCAAATTGAAATTTGGGGGCGCCTGATTTGGTACGGAGATTTAGCATTAATGCTATATAACGTAACGTGGCAATTCTTACTCAAAATTTCTATTCAAGTCGACCCCGATGCAGAATTTATTCCGTCGTCGATTCTTTCTCCAAAAACGATCTACGGTGACCGAGTAATGGTAGCCATCCGGATTCGCTAGGGGGATAATATACCTGAGGAAGAATGTGAGACTTAAGTATGCCCATTACAACGTAATCTTACGCGTGATACCTAGTCACTGATGATAGCAACTTAGCGAATTTCAGGTCAAGTGAAGATTTGTGTCAAGTTTTTTCCAAAAAGTATTCAGTCCAGTTGGGAAGTAGGTAGGTTTGGTACAAACTGAAAATGGAGGTATGTATTAATTACAAATCGAACGATAGCGTCAAAAACAATAATACAATGAGTTGTGTTGAGATACACGATAATCGCTCAAAGTTGCGCGTAGATCGCTAATATCGTTGAAATAGGTGTCTTAGAAGAATAGTTAAGGATATCAACGAGCTTACTAAGTTCCATAAAAAGCGTCGATGGCCGAGTGGTTAAGGTCGTTGCTTGCCATGCGAGAGGTCGCCAGTTCAAACCCCGCCAGGTACCAATGTGTTTTCAAATTTGAAATTCATATGTACCATCATTCGACGCTTTAACGGTGAAGGAAAACATCGTGAGGAAACCAGCACACCTGAGAGATTTTTCAACGGTGTGTGAAGCCATGTCAAAGGCCTACGGGCGGTTTAAACTCTGACACCGGGTTGTTCATCAACCACACGATAAGAAGAAGAAGACTAAGTTCCATACCAATCTTTGTTTTGCATGGACAAGGGCTGGTTGTCAAAGTGGGTGACGATCTCTCGCAGGGCGATCAGCGCCGATGTGATGGCCGCCCACTCCCGCGCATGCACCCCGGCTGTCAGGAGGAATCCCTTGTTGTTCGGGTTGCCGTTTGACACTTTCATCATCTACGAATACAGAGGTCCTAGGGTTCATACACACGAAGTGCTGCTGTCTGCGTATGTTGCTATATACCTACCTAATGATATAACAGTGAACACTACGCTGTCGACATGTCGTCGACCGTCGACGTGCTGAAGACTCTTTTGCAGCTACAGCATTAGATGTTGCCGGTAAGCCAAATCTTTATATATAATTCTGCTGTACGCGTGTATGTCATTAAACTTCTCCTAAACGGCTTGACAGATTTAAATGAATTTCTGTATTCGTTTAAATCTGTCAAGTGGCGCCCTGGATGGTTTAGATTCACAAATCAGCCCGGCAGATGGCGCTGATTGCTTGAAAAAGCATGTGATCCCGGAAACGGCCCTAACGATTTCGGTAACTCAGTCTTATGTGTGGGGGATAAACCTGAAGCGAAGCGAGGGTGGGTCCACCATTTAATATTTAACTTCTATAGTTGCCTGATTGTATTTTGGTTTTCTTTTCTTAGAATAAATAAGGATACCAAGTACCTACTAAGTGGGAATAATTTATTTACTAACTTTGATTAAATCATCTTTCTATTAGTAGGACAACTGATTTAAAGAATATCATCATATTTTACCTTTATCTGCCTCTTTTCTTCGGTATATCCGATGACTTCCAGCTTGCAAATCGAAAGGTAGTTATCAGCTAGGTATTTCAAGTATTCGTCTATCACTTCTACTGTCGGGTACTTTCCCCATTCCATTCTGTAACCTGGCATGATTATGAATTACATTTTTGTTCCGTGTCGAGGTACCGACGGCGACAATAGGGAATTCACAAAGATACATTTATAAAATGTCATTTCTGCCTAAAATAGAACACCTTTGCAAGTCGTCATATTAACTGCATGCAGTATTCGTGCTATTAACTCTACAGCTACAACGACTCGCCTGCTAGCCGCATCCATGATTCTCATAGACAACTGAAAATCACTTGTCGGCCTGCCTGACGCCTGCCCTCGCCAGTTGTCGATAGGTGACGGGGCCTGCTATCCTCCTGCTCGTGTGTTTGAGCTGTTTCAGCCATATTTTATATTACCTACCCCGTGGCAGCACGGCCTTGTCGTAGGCGAGTGGTCATCATTATGATACGGCCATTGCTTGTGACGTCACAAGCGGACGACTTAAAGCGTCTTTGGCGTTCCTGAGTATTTGTGATTTGTAGTAGTGATTTTTAGATATTAGATAGTGAAGTACCCTGATTTATCGATAAAAATATATTTTATATCTTGATTTAAAGATTGAAGCTTTTTAATTCTATGAATGTTAAAAAAAAGATTGTCTTTTCATATAATACCAGTTAATTATTTATAAATCGTGTGGAAGAAGTGAAAAGTATGTGTCGAGATCGTAGCAAATGGAATGATTCATGGGTGCATCCAGGTTTATGGCCAGGAGAGGGCATATCAAATTTCAAGTTCTGGGCCAGGGGGGGGAGCAAATCAGTTTTTTTTCTTTTTTTTTGTTGGTGACTATCGATGATAGAATTAGATATGATGCTTAATAACGACGACATTATATTCTTACCGACTTAAAAGTTTACCTAATTGAACCTACATTTTTATCCATTTCGATACACACACACTATAAATAAACTAATTGATCAAAAACAACGACGTTCGAAACCCAAGTCAGGTGTAAAATCGAAATAATGGTTTTTAAATTACTACTTGCCTGTTTTTTTATTTTATTTACATCACTACATGACGCATAAAAGCGTCTTGGGCGCTGGGGATATACTTTT
Organism: Maruca vitrata; assembly: GCA_039566165.1. Taxonomy (NCBI): domain Eukaryota; kingdom Metazoa; phylum Arthropoda; class Insecta; order Lepidoptera; family Crambidae; genus Maruca; species Maruca vitrata. The sequence goes on from CM076925.1 coordinate 5,434,190, forward strand.
AATAGCGTATAAGTTAATGTTTAGCAATTTGCTTTGATCTTTGTAAATTTGATAATTGAATTGATTCAACGTGACGGGTAGGTATTGTTGATCATAAGTTGTTCTATTCGCATATATAAATAAAATAATCGTTCACGAAGGATTTATTACTTATATTTGCGCCTGAACTTCTGACCAAAATCTGACGCTTTAAGGCGTCCTTGGCGTCTCAGTGTACTTTGCTAATGACGCTTTAAGACGTCCTTGGCGTTCAAAGGGTTAACCTGCATGGTGAAGTCTTCTCCAGTTAGACTCTCTTACCCCGTCGCTGCACGACCATCACAAGTACGCTGTGGTTGAGCCCGTGGGACGTCAGCGGCTATCACCAGCCTCTTGTTATTAACCTGCATGGTGAAGTCTTCTCCAATTAAACTCTCTTACCCCGTCGTTGAACGTCCATTACAAGTACGCTGTGGTTGAGCCAGTGTGACGTCAGCGGCCATCACCAGCCTCTTGTTATTAACCTGCATGGTGAAGTCTTCTCCAGTTAGACTCTTACCCCGTCGCAGCGCGGCCTTGTCCCACGCGGGCGGCGGCGCGCGCTGCGCGTCGATCCGTCGTTGCACGTCCATCAAAAGTACGCTGTGGTTGAGCCCGTGTGAAGTCAACAGGCGGTGCACCTTTAGCTTACGCTCCGGGAGCACCAGGAAGATCGCCTCCTCCGGGGACAGGTGCCAGACGGAGAGGTCTACAACACGAGGTTAGGTAAAGGCTACGAAAGAAAAATGTTATTCAAGTTCACAAGCATCGTAAGTAGGCAGATACAAAGTCACGATGTGTGAAAGGTATGCTTTGTGCCCTGGGGTAAAGAAAACGGGTAGCCAGACAATATATCAATGCTTGTTTGCTTCCACAGATGGTCAATGTTTAAATGTAGATTAGTGAACTGTGCGGTCCTACATACAGCGCACACGTATGAGCGCTAACTTTAGGGATGAGAGCCATCCGCTCCCCGCAAGTCCGGTGATGTCGTCGTCCGGTGATGAGCGCTAACATAGCAAAAAAAAACCCACATCATTTTACGGTGAGACTGCAGACATGGCGATCAAGCACTACACTTAGATATTGGCGTAACGTGCTTTCCGAGGCACAGACATGCAACTCTAACCTCTTGACCGTTCCGCTTGTCTTTTGCTTTGTACTGTAAAACACAATTTTGTTCTGACTTGGGATTTGAACCCAGACCTTCGGTCTACACGGAGCATATCACCAATTTGTAATAATAACTAGATTTATATATTTCTAAACCAATAGTCTAACATTTACATACCTTGTGCATCCGTCAGTTGGTTGAAGAGTTTGACGTCAGAGGCGGTTTCCAGGTAGGACCTCCAAACCTGCGCGCCTTCGTACATGGTACTTGGTGACTGTACACTTTTCAGGTGCAATTGAACAAATCTTGCTACAATACAAGTTGTGTTTTTTATACTGGGCCTAGTTTAGCGTAGATTCAAGTCTCGCGGTGGGGACAAAATCACTATGGATAGTAGGTTAGTGGAAGAGCAATACCTTAATAATTTGGATTAAGTATAAAATTTTAATAAAAAAAAATATAACAGTAGCAGTAGTGACCAAATTTTAATCTATTCAAGTAAAGTAGTCATTATTTATCTTCATAATCATCGCAAGGCCACGAAAAACAGTTGTAGGTACTTCATATTTATACTTACCAGAAAAAAGGATTAAATATGGAGTCAAATAATAATGCATTCTATAAAATTATGAAATCCATTACTACAGTAAAAGAGTTAGTTCAAAATCTATCAGAATAGGTATCTGAAGAATTTAAAAAAAATTGTAAACTCATGGAGTTTTAGTATTGTACATTTCGTATAATTTGTTCTAGTTCAAAGATTCGACTACTGTGCGTATATTTCAATGTAATTTTATATTGCTACAGGTAGGTACTGCATAGTTTTACTACTTTTCTTTTACAGTAAAATATTATAGAACATGGAAAATATTACCTACTAACATAAGTGTCGTTAGCTACAAACCTATCGGGTGATTTTTGTAAAATAATAGAAAATGTGTGATGCCAGTAATATATGTTTATTAACATAGCACTATATACATTCATTGTAATTTGAAAATAGAAACATTTCATGTAGAAACTCGCATTAATTCAATAAATATGTGGCAATCAATAAGAAATTAGGCTTGGTGTTTATTGCTACGGCATCGACGCGCACGAGTCAACCCCAGTTCATCTCCGGCATGTAAATAAAATAAATGCCTCAAACAATGTAAAATCGTCAACACAAGTCAACCGTTATTGCTCATTAATCATTGGATTCCTAATATATATCACAATCAATGCACTTATCGTAAATAAATTATAAAATTGTCAACCGAGTCTCGTCTCAATATCAAGTATAAAAACAATGTCAAAAACGATTCACTATAAATCCTGATCACGTGGTCCACTTGATGGATGACCGCGAACCGTATAACCGTCACACATGGGGCACAGCGTTCACACGGTTGTCTTCTGAGAGTACATAGTATGTGTTGCGTGCACTGTGGTCGCTAGTCGGCTCCGTTGGGCAGTTCGTAGTCGAGGGAGAGGGCGGAGGGTCGGCGGCGCTTGGCCGGCTCGGGGGAGGGGGACGCTCGCCTCTTGTCGCCGTTCACGCCCGCGTGGGACGCGCGCAGCTCCTGCTGCAGGAACAGCACCGTGCTCTGCATGCCCTCCACGTCCTCGTCTAGCTCCTGGAGGATCTCGTCCAGTTCTGGAAAGGGGAGACGGGGGTTAAGGCGTACCTACGTTCTTGACAATATAGGCGACAACGAGGTGTCATCGTTTTTACGCGCTTTTTACCCTACTTCGGGGGAAGTAGGGTAGTTTAGAGGGCTCCCGGGCGACTGACGACCATATGGAAACATGCCATGCTGCTTGATCAGGAAGACACCACCAAACAGTATTATAGCCCATTGAAGTACGATGGATTTGTAGTTAGTAGCCTAGAAATTATGGTACTGACTACAAATCCAACGTGTATATCAATTCACACGAGTATCCGCGGATGGCACTCGGGTTTAACGGGATTAATATTGATAGGGATGAATAGTTTATTAATATCAACCTGGGAAAGGTATTGACCCTACAGCAAAAACTGACAATTCACGCGCAGACATGCTGGGATACGAATGAGGGAATGAATATGTTTGATCTTAGATTTCAAATAGTCAAAAAGCTTTTATTAGAAAACCACTCACCAGATTGTGACTTTTTGACTTCTTCACTAAAACTCTTCTGCAGCGCCAAGTCGCCTTCTAATTTCGCTATCCGCCCGCTGGAGGTGATCTGGCCTAGGTCCTCGTTCTCCTGGTGCAGCAGTCGGCACTTGGCCATCAGCTTCTTCCCAGTGTTGGAGTCGGGCGTGAACTTCCACGCGGACAGTTCATTCTGTGTTTCCTCGAGCCGCGCCTTCGTCGACGTCAGCTCTTGTTTCAACCTTAGTATTAGGATGTTCACCGCTGGGTCTAGCAACGTCGGTCGCCCGTTTAGACTCGCGTGTGATGATTTCAATTCCGTTATTTGACCCTGGAAGGTGAGTTTGAGGTCTTCTATGAAACAAGTCCTATATAGATATATCTGGATGCAGCGAAAACACACCCAAAATAAGAGGAATTAGTCCAATTACATTATTATACACGATATTTTACAAACATGTGCGGGACTTTTTTTGGCTGTTCTTTTTCTTTCGAGTAGAATTTGCTGTTAGCCTTGTGTAGCTGTGAAAGCTTTAACAGACAAGTGGGGGAACGGAAGGCTCTCGCCCTACGCCCTACTATACGGGGTGTGTTTTCGCTGTCTTCAATATATTTCAGGGTCAATGTTTTTGGTACTGAATTTCTTGTATTTGACCTTATCCATTTAATAATATTAAATTCTAATCAAAGTGTAGCAACAATATGCTTGGACAGTTGAAACGAATGTCTAGCGACAATAGTGAATACCTAATCTGGTATGTAAATCAAGTGAAACTCACTACATAATCTTGTATCTCCTGTTCCTTGGCCGCGAGCCTTCTGACAAGGACTTTCTCTCTGTGTTGTGACTCTGCATATTGTTGTTTTATCCTATCTTCCGTTTCCTTCGCCTTTTCCAGACTCCCTGCACATATTAATACGACTGTTAATATGAACACATTCAAACCATGGAACTTTTGGGCGATAGTTACATTAAATTCTTTTCTTCTTTCGTATGCAGCGATATTAAAAACTTATTGTTTTAGCTGAATACAATAATATCAAGAAAGATATTTAAAAAATACATATTATTTGCATTAAAATTAAATAAATTCTAATTTTAAGTTACACTAATCGTACGAAAGGAATTATGTCTAAATAAGTGCAGTTCTTATTGTAACAGCAAATACTAAGGCATAAGTCACATAACATGCCTACATTTTTAATTAAAATTTGTAATCACTGTTTTATGTGTAATAAACAATCTCATGAATTTATTACTAGATCATTACAATAACTTATTTTGCATTATTATAGTCCTTTGTTGTCTAAATATGGAAATCGATTAGACATTGATATTAACATAAATAACTAAATACACAATGTATCACTTATATGTATGAACTAATTAACAATACCATAATCGACAACACCTTAACAAAAACCTTAAGATTAAGAAAATAATTTTGAATCAATTTATTTTTTACTGAAATAAAACTTTTGGAGCTACATTTTGATATGATTTTATTGGATTTTGTAACTTGCATGCAGTTATACATATAGTGATAACTTATCTATCCCCTAGAGTTCCCACCCTTCCGGGTTTCTTTCATTTATGTAGAATGCCTTTTATGGTTGGAGGCTAACAAAGGGTTACATAGTAATCATTTTGAAGTCATGGATCCTACATATGAACGCAACAATCACAATTTGTTTTATTTCACTAAACATATTAAAGTTTCTTTTGTTTCTGGTTCAATCTAGCAGGTAAACTAAATGGATCGCTTTATGACGTTGATTGTATATTTATATACACTGTCATACAAATTGTACCGGTACTGGTATCATCCTATCTCTCTTAGAACCAAGAATGGTGGATGGAAGACTGATGGATGGATGGTTTGTGGCCAAACAAGTATTTTTTTACTTGCGAATCGTTTATTCGAGTTCATTGAATATATTTTCCTTCTACATAATTTTGGGAGTTTCTACTTTAATCATAAAAGTTGAAAAACGCGACATACACCTCAAAACAATAACGCTTATTTGGCGTTAGTGGGATAGGAGCCCATGCCCTGGTTCAAAAATTCAGCATGAATTGTATAAGATCCCAAATTAATTGTGCAACCCCGACACCTAAACCCAAATAGTCTTACGATGTAGATACCAAGTAGTTCAAACTTATGAAACAAATATTTCTCCAGTGGGATACATCTATGGTCTCCTTTACAAGCAGCCTTAGGTGAAACGGCTGCCTCATTAACAGCAGCCTGATGTATCTTCATGTCCCAAGGTCCAATATTAAGGTCGAAATTTGTCTGATGTGTGGACTGTTTTCTTTGTTTAATCTGCTACACACATTGATGTTTTACACAGGCGAATACTGTACGCAGAATAGGATTGGGTCAAAAGACTAGCTTTTCCTCCAGATTATATAAGAAAGTTTACATTTAGTTAATGCCGGAAGTTTGGTCCATAGGTCCTAGTCCGACATTGTTCGTTAAGTCTGTTTACTTCGGTGAAAGGATAAACACATTTTTTCCTAATTCAAATTATGACAATGTTAATTTTTTGCTGCTAACAGGCTTAGAAAGACTAGACTAGAATTTTAATCCATTTCTATTCAATATACAGCCTTACAACTATTTGAAGATATAAATATTTTTTTTTATAAACAACAGTTTATTTTAAGAATGTCAAAGTAAACTGGTTTATAATGCTTATATTTTATTTTTATTATATTTTTAAGGCCCCCAACATTTTGAAATTATATATAAATAACAGACTAGACACACAATTTGTATGATAGTAATAATAATCATGTTGAAGGATTATAATAGAAGATAATTTAGTCTTAAACAGCAGTCGGACCGCTAAAGGTCGAATTACAGATCTCAGACCGTTGAGTGAAGGATAAACCTGAAATGTGCTATGGTGACGCTTCAGGACCCTGTGTTCAGATTTTTCCACAGTATCTGTACCACACCTTAAACTACTTGCTGACCATCTGGACTAATAATACTATATCAATGAGTTTTTCACACACGGTCATAGCCAGATTAGTATTCATTAATTTAGGTATCTTCTATACAGGGTGTAACAGGAGGGGTGGATCATCGTAAGTCAATCGATGGGGGACTTCAATACCTATCGATATAACCCCTATGTATGTTCAGCGATTTTCAATAGTTCCAAAGTTATTGAGATTTTTGTGAAATTTTTGTAAGAAGCCGGAATTCAGTATAAAAGTCTTCACTGTAGCTTAACTACTGGACCTGCTTGCATGATTTTTTTTCTAGAAGTAGTTCAATAGTGGGTCTTTATAATTACGATACCAATTTGAGTCATAACCTTATCATATTGGAGTAAAAAAATAATTCTTCACAAAAGTTTTACGAATCGAATTGTGTCTACCAACTTTCAAAGCCACCAGTGAAAAAAAAGTGCCTGTGTTTTTTTTCTAGAACTTAAAAACTACCTACATTCATGGATAGTATACCCTGAAAATTTCATAACGCTACTGCCAGAGCATCAAAACGAAAAATGAACGCGAATGGCACAGGTGCCATAAATCAGTGTTTTTATTTTTCAAGTAAAACTTTAATTTAAAAAATAAATCGATATGTTTCAGCAAATTTATGATATATTAGTAATATTAGTAGCAGTAATTTTACAAAATTGCAATTTGAAGGGGTGAAAATCAAACAAAGAAAATTTACATAATTTTTGTTAATATTTCTTTTATAGTAAGTGTTCATAATGGGCATTATTATTGGCTATGCATAGCTTAGACCTTCTTAAAAAGCTTTTTTGGAGGTTGTGGAATGCTTCTTTTTTGTAAAATTTTTCAGGGGCCCAAATTGTGACAAGGCAAAATGTAGTAGTAGCATTTTGCAACATCCGAAAAACCTTTGTAAAAAAGGTGTCGTACTCGTTTATGCATAGCCAATAATGGAGCCCATTATGAACACTTCCTGTAGAAAAAAAATAATTAACAAAAATTATGTATTTCTTTGTTTGATTTTCACACCTTTAATTTGCAATTCTGTAAAATTACTGCTACTAATGTTACTAACATAGCATAAATTTGCTGAAACATATCGATTTATTTTTTAAATTAAAGTTTTTCATGAAAAATAAAAACACTGATTTATGGCACCTGTGCCATTCGCGTTCAATTTTCGTTTTGATACTCTGGTAGTAGCGGTATGAAATTTTCAGGATATACTATCCATGAATGTAGGTAGTTTTTAAAATAAGTTCTAGAAAAAAAACACAGGCACTTTTTTTTCACTGGAGGCTTTGAAAGTTGGTAGACACAATTCGATTCGTAAAACTTTTGTGAAGAATTATTTTTTACTCCAATATGATAGGGTTATGACTCAAATCGGTATCGTAATTATAAAGACCCACTATTGAACTACTTTTAGAAAAAAAATTATGCAAGCAGGTCCAGTAGTTAAGCTACAGTGAAGACTTTTATACTGAATTCCGGCTTCTTACAAAAATTTCACAAAAATCTCAATAACTTTGGATCTATTGAAAATCGCTGAACATACATGGGGGTTATATCGATAGGTATTGAAGTCCCCCATCGATTGACTTACGATGATCCACCCCCCCTGTTACACCCTGTATATACTCATATATATGTATATATTGTATTATAAAATAATAAAAATGTGAAAAAAAAACAACTTTTAAAATAATAAATTACATCCATGTTTACAGTCAGTGATGAATATTTTGAACTTGTAGTGTTTTATTTTGCCTGCAATAATCATAGCTATTTCTTAAAATTTATTTAATACAAACACTTTATTACATAGCAACTTCGATTTAATAGTTGTTTGAGTCTCAGAAAATAAATAGCTACCCAATTTTATTTTCTAATTATTGTAATGTTATTTTGTTTTTAAAATACATAATCACAATCAAAATAATTTTCAACTCAAAATTATTTAGAGACCAAACATGAGATAACAACAAACATATATGTATTAAAAAAAATATGTTATTTTTGCATAATAATTAGGTATAATTTATTATTAAGTTATTAAAATATCAAAGATCACTTCAAAAACTTCTAAACCTAGAATTTAACATGAGGTTCCAAACTTTAAGTTGATGAATATCATAGGAGTTACAACAAAACATATTCTATGGTACATTATGTATGTCCAGTTAAATCTGTTTATTTATGATAAGTTATGACAAAAATGCAAGTACCATATCTAATGACTAAATATTCTTATTTACATTTAAGTATATTATTTTGGAAAGGTAATTATTCCTGGGATTGACTATTTTAATATTTTAGTAAAATGATTGGAAATTCATGTTTTGTTAATTCTATCCAGTTGCCAAATAAAATTTACAACAAAATGTTAAATGCATCGTCATCCATAAATGCTATGCAATAAATTGCAATCTCCAATAAATAAATATGTAATGATATATCAGTCATATTATTAGATAAACACTTATTAGCTAACCAAAAATGATATTCTTTGCATTTTGTTGTCCATTAAATTTCATATGGCAAAGAATTTTGTATGAGTCAAGTTAAGCCCACATAACCAATAAAACCCACTTGCTTATTAAATTAAACCATATGATTCAGCATTAGACCAGATTTATAATGTTACTAGTGGTCCTTTACACCAATAAAGGGGCAATAATGTTGGACAGAAAAGTAGGTGGAACAGTTTATATGGGAAAATAAAGTTGTTGTTTTTACTATCTTACTCACAATTTTTCTATATTTTCTCACCGTTTAAACCTTCCCTGGATTTCAAAACTAAAATTTGCCAAATCCATTCGGCTGTTTAAGAGAGTTTTCAAGTTTTAAAGAGACTAATGAACAGCAATAAATTTTTATTTATACAGATTATATAACATTTATAGTGGAAAATTAAGCTCCAATTTTAATTATAGAGAGATCAAGATAAATGCTGATTTTTTTTACTTTGCCAACCTAACACAGCAAATTATTCATCCATTGTCAATTTGATTTATACAATGAAAGATTGCATTTCCAGGTGATAATTAACATAAATTGATTCAGTACAAGTAATTCACTTACATAATATTATTAGAATTGTTATTGGTTATGTCCGGCAGAGTTCATAAAATCATTCTTTAATGGCACTCGTAAGGAAATTATATTTACAATATTTTGATTAATGTAAAAGGAATTGACAGTAGTTTCCAATTTTATTACTCATATCATTAAAGAAATTATTTATTATCTTATTAACCATCACCATCAAATAATGTAGTGAATAAATATATAAAATACACAGATTATTCTGAATCTATTTTTTATAAAATCTAATGCCTATACCTTAAATAACACTTAAACGTACCTAGATACTTTTCGTTTTAGGCATTGCACCTAAATTATAATATTTGTGTGGAACCAAATAGAATTATCATTTGACTTGCATATGAATGCAAGACACTAATATTTCAATACTATACAAATCATATCACAGTTTGACCTATTACATTAAAGATAACAAAGCATACAAACAAAATCCCTTATCAGTATAGCAAAATGAGTAAAGGAAACATATTTACTTTTTTGAGTGTAAACTGGTTAGATGACTCTGCATAATTCTTGAAGTAACACAAATGGTGTTGTGTAATGGCACTGATCACACACCCAGGAGTACCTGGGGACACTCGGCCTTCAGCCTTCATTATCACTTCCACTGATCACTCCACTGGCACAGCAACACACCAAACTCTTCTGGTAACTATTCTTAACTAAATAACACCCCGTACCACATGTTTCATAACTTAATCACAGTAATATATTCAGTATTGTGTCATAACAGAAACACTATTAGTTTAGTTAAAGTATTGTCGATTTATAGTAACATATAACTCGCGGTTCGCTCTCACCCCGAACTCGGGGCTCTACAAGCGGAAACTTTCGTAAATACCTTCCAACTGTTTGTTCAACGATTCGAGATGGTCTATGTACAAGTCCTGGGTTCTCCACGCGGTGCGAAGCGCCTCCGCGGACGCGGCGTCCAGTTGATGTGGGGTCAGCAACACGCGCGCCTCCTTGGAGCCTACGCCGCCCGCGTTGTCACTCGCCGTCTCGCACTGGCGCTCTATCTCCTCTGACATTGCACTCTCAGTAATACTTTTAAGATGCACTTTTTCGACTGTAAGCAAACAAGCACAGTTACATTCTCGAACAGTTAATTTGCATTTATCCGCCGCTAACAAGAACCTGTAATAACAATCAATGACGTAGGAATGCATAGCAAATCCACAGGGCGTTACTTACAGTTGCAAAGTGTTTATAAGAAGATGTTGTAACAAACTAAACTGAACAATAAATTGTTTTAACACTAAAATTGTCACAAACTAAATTAATTCATGAAATTCTACGAGACACGAGTGACGCCATTTTATCACGTAGCACTACAAATGTTGCCAGAGAAAAAATACGTCTAGTAATCAGTTGTCAAAGTCAAATGTCACTAGTGATTTTACCGGTATAGTCCGAATGAAGCTGCTAGAGATGATACTGTGTACCGTTATTCTCTATCAACGCCATCTAGTTAAACTTAGATGATATAAGACACTATTGCATTTAACGCCATCTAGCTTCAGAGAGTAGTAATAATACTTTTCAAAAGTTTTAAATTGTTGAGCCTACTTTACGCGGGAAGTATTGTCTAGTTTCGTTAGAGGTGCTCTCGAAGGTACTAAATATCTTATGACTAGAACTAATTTAATTTAGAGATTCGATTTTAATCGGTTTAATCGAATGCCAACTGGAAACAGGTTTGTAAGAATACTCATCATTTATTATTTGACTGGCTCGGTGGAACAGTGGTTAGTGACCCTGGCTGGCGGTTCCAAGAGTCGTGGGTTCGATTCCCACTCGGGACAAATATTTGTGTGATGAACATCGGTGTTTGTTCCGTGTCTGGGTGTGATTATGTATTTAAGTATGTATTTATAAATATATATGTATGTATATCAGTCTCTGACGTCCATAGTACAAGCTCTGCTTAGTTTGGGGTCAGATGACCGTGTGTGGAAATGTCCCAGATATTTATTTAGATATTTATTAATTATTTACGAGTGCTAGGAATTATTGACTTTTGTACATTTTGTTCAGGTAGCTACTTTATTGTTGAATGAATAAAATGAATGACGAATCATCATTCTCCTGCCCTTGTCCCAAGCTAAGTGGTGTAGGGCGCAACATGTATATTTCTTCCACTCGGGCCTGTCGTTCGTCATCTCTGCGTCTACTCCTTTCACTCCCATAATATCATCATTCACGCAATCCATCCATGTCTTCTTCGGCCTTACTCTACTATTACGTCCATTGGCATTCATACTATTCATACTCATCATCACTCTTCTACTCACATGGCTGTCTTCCCTCCTCATAACATGCCCGTACCAAGCTAACCTTACACTTCTTACCTTTATTAAAATTGGTGCAACTTTGAATGACGAATAACAACAATTATTTATTTTCTTCCAAATTATTGGGTACGTTAGTATTCGTCATTAGTTCGTCAATAGTAATAGATGATTTTTATAGTATGTACTTCTAAATCTGTATTTCGGCACTTGTTCATTGCAAAATTATTAATTTTGAGGAGGTGGTTTTGTGTAGATATATTATAATAACATAGGTCAATAATAATATTGATTTTGTTGACATAATACCATAATAAGATTAAAATAAAATCAGCCTGTAAATTTTACTTATTTAATTTAATCCTTAAAATTATTTGGAAAGGTACATTTTAACACTTAAATGTTTAACATTAATTTATTTTATACAATTTTATCTAGAAATAAATGATACCATCTATAAATCTATATCACAATATGTACAACAGAGTGTTGGTTGTCGTCGTAACGATAAGCGAACTGTCAATAGGGTCTCCACACTTCTTGCGTCCCGGGGCCGTAGAGGTGTTTAGCTTCGTCGCCGGTCTCGCAAGTCGGGACAAGTCCGCTGGTCTCCCCCGCACCTTGCAGCTCAGTGGTGATGGATATGCCTCCATCGATGTCGCTAATCTTAATCTCGCTAGGGATGTACTGCTCCAAGTTGTGTTTATCGGTTGAGCTGTGCAAGTGCACGTGTATTTGGTTTTGGTTGACGGTGGAGTAGAGATTGGGCAGTATCATTTGTGGGTTGGGGTTGATGTAGGGCGTGTGCGACTGGAGGCAGGCGGGGTTGTTGTTGATGTTGTTGTACTGGTAGTTGTTGTAGTTGTAGGTGTTGGCGGGCCAGGAGTTGTAGTAGTTGGGGTCGTAGCGCTGCGCGGGGGCGGGCGCGGGCGCGTTGAGCTCGGTGAGCGCGCCGGGGCTGCCCTTCACGAAGCCGCTGCTCGGGCTCTGGAACCCGCCGTACTCGGAGGGCCCGAGGGGAATCTCCGCTGGGAGAACTGAAATTAAAATTAGATTTTGTTATCACTACAAAGGTCAAAGTTTAAAGTAAAGTACCTTACCGCGTCTGTCCTTACTCGTATGTATGCTTAATTTTAAAATAGAGGGATTAAAGAGGAAGGTTTTCATGTAAAAAATACTCGACGCGGTCACTTTATCGTATGAACAATCATTCATGGAGTCGTGGCTTACAACAACATGGATAGTTAGTTGTTTTAATAAATATTCAGAATGGGATAAGAATCTGAAGCCAACTTAAAAGGAGTGTGAAAAATTGTTTAGGACTTTTAATGGAGGATTGATGACTATGAACGATTTTTCTATTATATTGTATTAAATTGACGATGATGGGATATGCCAAGATTTATCTAAGAGAGAGGGGTAACGTTATACATGGATTAGTTAAGACGGGTAGCGATCATCGGTCGTAAAAAAATGTGTATTTTTAAATACAAAGATTCTCATTATAAGCCTAGATAATGTTGTCAATTATTATCTAAAAAAGTCTACGGAAGTTCTTCACCTATGTTTTCCAACTTATCGAGAAACTACAAAATAAATGTTCCGTGATATCACACTACGGGGGTTTACTTCTTCCTTCCTCATTCCTATCGGCACTAACTAATTTGATGAATTTACTTAACATGGCATATATTTTACCAACGTCGCAAATTTTTACTATGATCTGAACAGGTCGGCACTCAATTTATCCAAAAATTATTATCACATAAAGTCCAAAAATTATATCGAATGAATGAACATTACATATTTTGTTAAAGCAAGCAAAATATATACCCTAATACCCAATAATTTAGTCCCAATAAAACAAAGCAAAAGGAAAAATATGGTTTTCCTCTAGTTAATGGTGAATCAAACAAAAATCATCATCTAATATACTACATAGTTCAACTTTACTCTACAACAATAACTAGGTACTATACATAGTCAAGTGATTGTTGACCTCTACAAAACTGAAGTATCTAATAGTGTTAATTATTCAGCGGACTCGTTCACGATATTGTTAAATTTGCTGATAATTATATTTTGCGGTTTTACTTTCAATGTAACGATAATTTTGTTTAGGTATTTGAAACGGGGGTAAAAGCTACCTAATTAGCTTGTAAGTGTAATTTGTATGTAATAAGAAATGTTATGTTCTCGTTAAATTATCTTCTACCTAAATTAGAAGTAGATTTATAGGTATTTCGTAGGTACAGGTACTTGACTTTTTGGATTGAGCTAGCTATACTTCAAATTTAATTGGCAACGCTATCTATCGAAGTAGGCGATCGTTGGTGATTTACAATACCTAGCCTAGTATGCTACATAGCAACTTGCCTATACAATATTGAATTTAGCAATACGGTTTACCTACAATTGGGAACTTATCATGTGGTTGACCGCTCCATTACGTGGTTACGAATTGAGGAAGTTTATTTATCGTAAATTCAATATTATTAATATGTTTCCGTTTGATTTTAGGACAGGGGAATGTAATGTTAAATAACCACATAATAAGTAATAATTATATTTTCTGCTACAAATATCTATCTCTTTTTTTAAATCCTGTTCAGATACATGTCTATACTAGAATCGATATATGTTACGGTCAATGTGAGCAATCGGTAATTATCTATAATCACCGGTAAATATAGATAATTCCCGACGCACATGGTAAATGTAGTGAATTATTCAAATTAACCGGTAATTATATAAAACTCCCGCGCGACTGTGGTAAATGTTGACATTGCTGACAAATATCACAAGTACTCTGCAATTCCAAATGTCACAAATCTCAAATCTCAAATATATATTGACGAGAAAAAATTTTAAGAGTTCCACTGAAAATTCCCTGCCAATTTGCTTATTTTATTTGACTTTATTTTTATAAGATAATATTTTTTTTAAAACCAAACGTGAAGTTTGGTTTCTATATACTTGACTTGCTTAGCTGATAAATAGCTGTACCTGTGACTTCGTTCGTTTTTTCCCAGTAACTCCCGATCCCTTACGTATTTTGCAATATCGCGTCGCAAGTAAGCTTTAAGTCTATTAAGGTACATGCATGCCAAATTTCAATCATCTATTTTACGCGGTTTAAATGTTTTCAGAAAAGTTATTTATAAATACATTATTAACTACATAATCACACCTAGACACGGAACAAACTCCGATATTCACCACACAAATATTTGTCCCGAGTGGGAATCGAACCCACGACTCTTGGAATCGCCAGTCTGGGTCACTAACAAAACCATTGTTTCACCGAGCCAGTCAAGTCAGTTTTATTTTATTATTTGCCACATTTACACAAAGGGTATGGTAATTTTATATAATTACCGGTAAATGTGATTAATTCGATAGTTTTCACCACCTTTACCACGAACACAAGTAATTATGCATAGTTACCGGTAATTATACATAATAACTACTCTATCCACTTTTACCGTAACATATATATGTCTATATACTAGAATCGAAAATATCAATGGAGATTTTAGACGAGACAATGGTCGGAGTCCTTCAGGTGTGGAAAACCAGCTAGCAACCACATGAAAATATGTGCGCGCGGGACCTTAGTCTTTCTTTATTATCCAGACTTTCAGTATTTCTATCTACCTTTCCTTTACATACATCTACATTTCCTTCTATCGGGGTTAAAAAATGCTATGAAGTTCTGGAACTCAGGTTCTGCTTCCAATCTATTTCAGTTCGACTCGTAATTGTGCCTGCGCTGATGCGCACGAAGATGACCTGCATAGCCGATTCGATCTTCGCATCAAAATCCCGTGCACAATGTGGGCGCGTTAGTTAGTTTACTATGTGAAAGGTAGGTATTACCTGTAGGTATGTGTATGGTGGGGTCGGGCTTGTAGTAGGGCGGCTGGAGAGGCGCGTAGGGGTACGACACGGCGGCCGAGGATGGGTAGCCCGTGTTCCACTCGCTAGCGCCCAGGATGTTGCCACTGGTCTCTGGAAAAATAGAGGAAACACATTGTTATCTTGTCCGTACATCGCAAGGTATACACCGTGAAATTTTAGTGGTTGTTTTCCCGCAGTAAAATGATTCTATCTTATACCAAAGCCGCTCTAAGTTGGCCGATTTGACACTTTTTATTTTATATTTTGCATTTATCCTTGTTAAGAGGAACATATTTAGCGAATCATAAAGAACAACTTTTAAAAATAAGACGTTATTTCAAAATGTCAAATGCACCTAATTATCTAATTATTTGTCTTTTATTACTTAAAATAATTGAATTATAAAACGAAAACGTACAATTTCCACTCTGTATTACGCTTTTACAAGGTTACGCCGTTTCACACTTTTTCATAATAATGTAATGGGTAATATTCAGTATGTATTTTTTAAAAATATGTTGAAGGATTTAATAATTGTTGTTTTTAATAATAATTTTAAATAAGAAACTTCAATTCAATCTTCTGGATGTGAATAAATGTTTTTAATAAAAATTTGTTATCATAGGGTATTTGACTATTTTTTAATTTTGATATAGTTGGATGGACCACTCGAACACAAAGACACTGTTGAAAGTATCACTTTGATATCTGGATAACTCAACGAGATATTACAATTTTAATTGCACATTAATTGGTCGAGCTCAAAAATGCTCCATACAAACGTCGACTGGCGTGTGACGTCACACGCTAGTTTGTTGTATGCAGCGCCTAAGAAGTTTGTTCGGTAGGTTCATCAAAAGTTGCGTTTATTGATATGTTTTCATAATGAAAGATGTGACTAATTCTGTTATTAATAAGATGAAAAAGAAATTTTAAATGATTTTCGCAATTTTGGAATGGACTTGCCCACCCAACTTTAAATTGTTTTTTGTAGTCTCATTTCGCTAAAAATTTAAGTTTCGTTTTCATTAATAATATTGATTTACATAAATCTTACTGATTTTCATAAAAATGGCAAGCATAACAACCACAGTCGAATACCCTATTAGACCTTGCTTGGTTATAAAGTGGAAATAACTGTTACTTATATACTTCGGCAATTTTACCGTCGTCCCTCACTAGTGCAGTCAGTCTGACATGTGTCAAATCGGCCAACTTAGAGCGGCTCTGGTATAGTAGCACAATAGATTTGTGCAGTGCTTTTTTTATTAAAATCAATAAATGCCGGTTTGACGAAAGGTTTAACCGAAACTCGAAAACACGTTCGGACCGCTTTATTACTTAGGGCGTAGAGATTTTTTAGCTTTAAGCATCGATTTCATGCGGCAAGCAGCTGATTACGTCACATCTTATAAAACAACGATAGCTTCTCTCGTTTTCGAGTTAAAAAATTATTATTTTGAAAATTAGAAAAAAAAATTTCTTTTCAAGGAATTATTTGCATGATTCGATAGTATTACTAAAGGCAAATCATTCTGACACGGGAAAACAACCACTAAAATTTGACGGTGTATAATATATAGAATTATGTATTCTGTGTTCCTGAATTATTTCAAGACTACAAATGCGATCGTAATGCAGTAAGTAGGTAAGTTTTGCTAAAAGTCATGAATTCAGGATAGGTACGTATCTTCTCTGTGTCCAGTATTTTGGGCGTACGTCACTAATCATAAGAGCCTGTCATACAGCTATACCAGAGCCGCTCTAAGTTGGCCGATTTGCTACATGTCAGACTGACTGCACTAGTGAGGGACAACGGTAAAATTGCCGAAGTATATAAGTAACAGTTATTTCCACTTTATAACCAAGCAAGGTCTAATTATAACAAATTTTTATTAAAAACATTAATTCACATCCAAAAGATTGAATTTAAGTTCCTTATTTATAAATATATTTATTTTTAAAATACAAAACTTATTAAATCCTTCATCCTATTTTTAAAAAATACCTGGTGAGTATTACCCACTACGTCACTATGAAAACGTGTCAAACGGCGTAACCTTGTAAAAGCGTAATACAGAGTGGAAATTTTACGTTTTCTTTTTATAATTCAATTATTTTAGGTAATAAAAGACAAATAATTAGATAATTAGGTGCATTTGACATTTTGAAATAACGTCTTATTTTTAAAAGTTGTTCTTTATGATTCGCTAAATATGTTCCTCTTAACAAGGATAAATGCAAAATATAAAATAAAAAGTGTCAAATCAGTCTTCTAAGAACGGCTCCGGTATAGTTCTGTTTATTGACCGACAACCAAGTATGTATTATGTATATGTATTATTATAGGTACACTATATGGAAAATAAAGCCATCACACGATTGGATATTCTTTATTATTTAAGATTTCCCATTTTCCATATAAATCCATTGACGTATAACGACGGTTTCTAATTGGAAGATACATATTAGTACCAAGATGGTTACACAACATTTATACCCCTAAACCGGCAAAACCTAACATGTCTAAAAACCCAGATGTTATCAATTGTTGGTACACCCTTTTAAACCCATTGTTAATGGCAAGTGTTAATATGTGTGTCACGCGCGCGGAACCTCGTATGCGCGTACGCATCGGGATTGCCAGCTGATTCATACACTTAAGGCTGTAGTAAATCACCAACGAAAGTGGGGTCACGTAGCCAAATCCACGAGTACAATCGTATGTCAACGGGCTTTCATTCGTCATCATATTTTATAGAGTGAAAGTGCCATATCCACAGACATTTGGCGAGCCGCCAACTTTTTAATTAAAATATTAACAATGTCATTGTCTTCTGCGAGTAAGGTGGGGGACCTCGTTGGAATATATTTTTTATTTTTGCTAGGTGAATTTAATTTTCATGCTATTCTTATAAGAAAATATAAAGAAGCGAGCGCGTGTTAAAAATGCAAGAAAATCGGAAAATAATAATTTGTTTGTTGTTATTTCAAAAATATAATATAATAAAAAATATAAGATTAAAGTATTTTAAAAATAATCCGAGAAATGAGAATATTATATTTCACGCCAGTGTAGAGTCTATAGAATAGGAAGCTTAGACGATAAACCGCTTTCAAATAATATGCAAAGAAACAATCAACAAATACATAATGTGAGTATTGCATAAAACATACTTATTACGTAAACCTATTCTGATAAAAATCCCTTTTCCCCGTCGTCAAAACATGCCATAGAAAAGGTCTGTATCCTCGTGTGGTGAAATAATATTAATTGGCCTTGCTGACGTCAACAATTAATAAAGTTATTCATTGTCCGCATTAGCAACGTATTATGCGGATGGAAAATAATATTATTTAATTGAGAGTATGCATAATCAACTCTTAATGTTCGTAGTATAATACGTTTTGACTATAACTGCATAAACATAATACCTATAGGTAGCTAATGGTAGCTATTCAATTGTCAAATGTGATAGTGCTAATGCTAGATATTAATATAACATTCTATTTACTTTCATTAGCATAAAAAATATTTGTTCTATCAAAGTAAAATAGTGTCTGCAAAATCTATTTTTTAATTTTCCATTCTTTAGGTATACAAATTAGGCACTTATGTCCGCGACTGTATAACAATGTGTAGGTTGGTTATTATTATTACTAAAGTTAGTTGTTTCATAGTAGCCGTTACTAGCAAAACAACTTGTTTAATTAAATGAGGACAAATAGTATGACACATCCGACGCTCAAGCTTGACGTTCCCGGCTTGAGTCAATGCTTCGGAAAAACAAATCATTATGCTAATACGTAGACGTACCAATATTATGTTGCTTTGTGTTTATCGGAACAACGAGAGACGTGCAAGTATACACGTATTCAAAAAATTGGAGTCATTTGCATGACCTTTATTAAACTTAAGGTCTAAAGAAGGCTTTTGGCTAGGCCCGAGTTGGATTCTTTATTATTGTATACCTACTCAGATGATAGGCACTGAAGAGTCAAACTAGTAGCGACGAAAGAAGCGAAACATTGATCAAGAAAGTTGTCCATCATCCTAAGGTTGAAAACCTTTCGCGCATTACAGAAAAAGGTAGATTTTCCCTTGAAAATTGTTCTGACTGCCATTAATTGCACTTTACAATATCGATGTATTACTTAAACATTGTTAACACGCAACAATTTGTTAACACTGGCATTCTTAGTTGACCATTCATCTTGCCTTCAATACCAAAGTCTTAAACCTTAGATTTTCCTGAACTTATACCAAAAAAATACCTACAAACGAAAATAGATCTTAGAATTGAATAAGACAAAGTCAACCACCTATTTTTCGACATTCACTATTAAACTGCAGTTAAAGATAAATGATCGGATAGTGTCAAAAACGTTAAATATCCTACCTAGTACTTACCTATTGGGATAATTAATATGCCTACTTAAGGTATATTATACGTAGAATTGAATGAGTCGCGGTGTTTATTTCCTGTATAAGTTATTCGCTTGGCCGGTAAACCTTTTTTGTATGTCTGTGTTAATAGGGTCTACTGCCATACATTTTGTGGAACTGAACCTACTAGAGTAGAACTGCATAGTAAAACTAGTGGGAATGAACCTTAATAGGTAGGTATCCCACCAAAAACATATAGTTATGTAAAAAAGGAGAGCCAAGTTCAATAAAAAAATGATTCGTGGCTGTGGGTTTCGCCGCAAAAATAATGGAGATCTATTTAGATCTCTAGATTAAAAATAGAACTTGGCACTCTATTTAGAGTGCCAAGTTCTATTTTTAAAACAATGTGAGATCTTAAGAGTGAGGTGAGGTGAGACTTGACTTGGCCAATTTTAATTACATCGTTATTAAACACATATTTATAGGTACTTTAATTCTGAGAAAGAGACAGAAGAAAATACACAAACACCAACAAAACAAAATATGAATTGATAAGATTATTTTGGTATTATCCATTGACGTAAATATTCCTATTATGCCTATTATGGTTCGTATTATGCTGGTATTTCCCAACTCGTATTCATAAGTTTTAAGAAATTGTTCAATGTTAATCTAATACATTGTAACTACAAATAAAGCTGTTATATTAAATCTGTAGATATTATAAGTAATAATAACTCCCCATTTCGTTAAGTTAAGTAAGTACTTATGTAATGAAAGTTAAGTTTTATATATTGTTACCTGCTATAGTTAAAGCGAAAACTATTGAGAAAGATATCTATTTCAAACAATAAAACATACAAACTGAATTGAACATGACAAACTTTAAAGAAAACTCTATGAAAACGTGCTTATAACCCCATCGGTCGCTTTAATTCAAACGCCGGATCATAGAGCACGGATTTAACGAACAGAAGCATAATTACGCAGTCGTTAACTATAATTATTTGTCTATGGCAGCCGCACATCGCCGTGCGCCGGACAGGTCTCATAAGCGGAACGATTTTCACGATAAATACCGCTATCGTTGTTTCCATTTGTTGCGTATTCGTTATTCTGCGCGATGTTTTGACAGTTCACCGAGGTGAGGGTGTTAATGTGACATTACTGCCCGCCGTGGGGGGCGAGGGGGGGAGTGGTAATTATCCCACGTCACCGCCAGGCTAGGCTCCCTGTCCGAGGCCATGGCTATGTTAACATCAACATCTAGCTCTCAACAGTCTTGCTAGGAAAATCGTTGCGACAATCTTACAGGTTAAGATATTATGGTGTCAACGAAAAATCTACTATGGTAAAGTACCCACTGACTTAATGTCTTCAAAATGAAGTTGGGCTAATTAATTTTATATGACTGTGCTTTGCAGGTTTATTATTTATAGTTTCAGTGATTCCACCTATTATTGATGTACAATTACGTAAAACCGCTATCGTATACATTTTTTTGATCGCTTAGGTATAATGTTAAATTGCCTCCTTATTATATGTAGCTACACATACACTACTGAAAAATAGTAACGTCAGACGACTTAATTAATTATTTTGCCTATCAATAATTGGTACAAACTTGATACGTTTTGTAGCAAAATGAGTAGATCATAAATAGTCGGATAGATGTCTGACTGAGTCCTGAAAAGACACACTGTCAAAATGTAAGTCAAACTAATAAATACGTACATACATCTGTTGTTGACGCTTCGTACATACCTCGTAAGTCCCTCCTACCTACACGAGATAATGTGACCTGAAGACATAAAACCTTAATTCAATTGGTCAAATATGTTGATGTTACCTTTACACACGAGCGCACTAATGGCATTATCCCAATCAGCTATCGATCAGCGCTATAGTTTTTGCAAACGGGTCATCAAATTTGGAACGCGGTTTTTCCTCGCGCCGCATTATTTTACACGGATACAACCTACCGCGGACCGCAGCCTCGCGCCAGCTTTTATTTAGATACCTAATTAAATATTTATTAAGTGCATATCTCATTTATACATTAAACCGATTTTAATTTCATGTTCGAGCGAGCAAAATTAGGAGCAATGGACGGTGGGACCGCAAAATGAAGTGGGCTCGTTGCAATGGGCTCCCGCGCCGTCGACGGGTGAAAATCATTATCAGATACACTTTTCGTGTTGCCAATGGAATTAGTACCACCGGGGATTACTGGATTCGTTTTATAATGATTGTTTTAAATTAAACAAATGACGTGCGCCCGCCACCTGATTAAGCTTTCATTACAATAGGTGGGTAGGCATATTAATATACTAAAGCTTTATACCATTTTCATGGACTGTAGTAACATTAATATTTTTTACCTCGCTGAAATGTTTTGTTTATCATTTTGTGGTTAGCATGTTTGCGGTATACGTACCACGATTAGAATAGGAATCCTTTCTGTCGCTCTTGATAACATGCGTGAATAGTCCTGTTATTTTGAATGATTTAGGTTAGACGGTCAGAATATGACCACTTTTGAACAACAATGAAAGATGTGTATTTGAAAGTGAACAAATAAATTGTTTAGGTCATTAATTAGGCGTCAAGTATGCTGGTATTGCTAGTACCTAGAGCTCCGTATGCTAAGAGAATAATGAAAACTTTGACTATTTTCTTGATTGGTCAAGATATATGTAGACTACCTAGAAGGTAAGATCCGCTTACCTTCAGGTGGAGTGAAGTCATCCTGAAGGATGGTCCTCGATGGTAGATGGTCGGAGGAGGTCAAGAAAGATCTTGTCAAGAATATATTTACCAAACATGATTGGTTGTTTAATAATCTTATATTATTAAAAATGTCGATTCGCTCTACTACAATCCTATTTCATGATAGTGGTAAGAGTGACGTGTTTCTCGTGCGCAAGCGCCAGTTTAGTATAAAATGATGTTTACAAGCTGTTTTATACCCACGTCACGCCATTATCTTCAACGTTCATTACATTAATTTATAATTAACCGTAGTTTTCCTTCCCGATTTTTAATGTTTGAATGTGCGTTTAACATTCATGTGGGGCTAACGGCAGTAACCACAAGACATAATGTTGGATCTTTTACTTAAAGATACTGTTCTTAGGTAGAAAAAATTCGATCATAGATCCTGCTATCCATCCGGTTCCAACCTATTACGCTATCATAAAAGGAAGCATTTTAAACATAAGTACCGAACTATCAGTGTCGACTGATATCAATAAAGGTAGTAAACACATCTCTCACACACCTGGTGATTAAGCCACCCCGTCAAACGTTAGCTGTCAATAATAAGCTAATTACCAAGTGAGCACACACGAAATGTGTAACAAGAACAACGCGGCATGATCAAAGGAGCCTAATTACTCCCCCCGCCCCCTAATCAACGCCGTTGATTGGTCGAGCGACGTATTTGCATTCGACAAGTTCTCTTGACGAGCGCTGTATGGAGCCAAATTACGTTATATTTAAGTTATATTAGGACCTAGTTTACTTTTACTACTAAGTAAGAATATTTGGAATTTTTCTTACTAAAGGGTATCTATTGAATTGCGGAAAGCTCCTTTTGCTTCTGAAGTTGATGCCTATAAGATAGGTGATAGTGAGATTGGTTCAAATTAAAGATATCTTAAATTTAAAATCATAAAGTCTGCTCAGACGTAAATGTGGAATGTATGAAAAAAAAATGGAAACAGATAGCATTTATACTTTTAAAAGGCATAATATTATACTGACAAATTCTTATTAAATCAACTTAGATCCACGTTCGATATGATTAACGTTTCTCACTTTTATAAATTTTAATTTAATCATTAATTTAAATTGTACATCTGGGAGCTTTCTGTGCTATAAGCTTTAAAAAATATTCAAGTAAGTAGCGGATTACACGGTCTGAGTACGTAAGTATATGTAATACGCAATAAGAAGGTCAAACTCTGTTTCTCTAGGCTCTATAAAATTACAAAACAAACATTTCGCGTCGATCAAAAAAAGGTTGGTAGGAGCTCCAATATCTCGCATACTCGGGCGAAGCTTTACAAATCTCATTAGACTCCCATAAGACGAGGGAATATTCTCACCCGGAGCGGTTGTTCGTTGTTTTGTTGTCGGCGATCGCTTACACCGTAACTCGATGTAATTCGATACATCCTGTCTTTGGCCCTCGATGAAAGATTGACTTCACTTTAAGGGGTAAGCGTGGACGATATGATGGGGATAGGCGACATAAAAGCTTTTGCGGCAGCGTCTGAAGTGAGAGGAATTCAAAGAATAGCTTGTAATAAGTGTAAAATATCTTGTGAATTGTTTCTACCCTTATCATGATGATAAAAAGCTTAAAGAAAATGTGACGAGGAAACGATTTTTAATTCCAACTCGTTCATCGGTAATAGTTTAACTTTTTAATAAAATTATTTGATTTTATCAATATAATAATATATTTTTCCTTCGGTATGTTTTAACTAGTAATTTAATAATTTTGTTACGGTGTTTTTCGTGTTGAAGTGTACAAAAATAACACCGATGAAGATAATTGGTTCTGTCCTTGACGAGTAGGTAATAATTAAAATAGCTATCACATTTTGCGGTTTCCGGAATCCAATAGATATATTATTCTTGTAATACATTTTTGCAGTAGATATGAAAATAGTAGAAAAGCACAACATAATAGGTGATACGCATGCACACAATTAGCATTTTCTGTATCTTTATTTCATAATAGAACATTATACTATACATGTACACATTATGTTATTATTATTATTATTATAGCCTTTTATTGCCAACAATTACAAAAAATTCACAAGTGACATTTAATTAAAATTTAATTGTATATGTTGAGTGTCGGCGTGTTTTTGTAACACGAAGGCCTCTTACAGCCTCTTCCACTCCTCTCTTATCACAGCTGTTCGCTGCCATATATGGCATGTAAAACAAAAGATTCCAACGGACTGAGAACCTCTCACTTTTTTTGAAGTCGGCTAGTTAACAAAATATGTAATGTTTTTAATGATATATAATGTCGCAGATCAAGCAGCAGAAAAAGGCATCTTATTAAACAGTAATGGTTTTATCGTAAATCCAAAATGTTATTTTTACCACAGGTAGGTAGGCATAGAGGCGGCTCCTTCTGGCGGGTTTGTGAGCACTGTCAGCACTCGTAGCTTAAAAGGCAAGCTTCGTTCACACAGTGTATCCCTATGTTTAGTTAATATTTACTGCGCAATGGATTTTGATACGGTTTCTTAAATAGGTAGAGTTATTAAAAATGGAGGTTTAATGCATGATATACCTGATATTTGTGTCGGTATACCCCTGGGCATTGCAGTCAGCTCATGAGCCGCTGCTGGCATACCATCTTGTAGTCAGCCGCTGGGGAGTCAGATACACCACCCGCACATAATCCCCTTTCAGGGTGAGCGTAAAGCTCCGGGTGAAAAAAAGCAAAGCGAGGGCGGGTCGCTAGATATACGGATAAAGGAGGTAAGATATCTCTTAACTGGTCCTTCTGGGTTCATATTCCCTTGGATCCATAGAGCATATTCCCTAGTCCCCAGTAGTTGCCAGGAGCCGGGCACGTAGGTGTAATGACAGAGAGCCGACCGCACGGGAGCCCGCGCAAGTTTCCGAGCCACGTTGTTTTCTTTAGCGTCTAGCAATTTTTAACGCGTATAGAATACAATATAGATTGTTTGCAGAATCGTGTGAGCTGATGTCGTAAATTGAAAATTGAAAATGAGTGAAAGTGTACGGATTTCGCTGTCGATTATGAGATCTGAATAAATTCAAAGTTTTCCAGTAAAATGTTAAAAGTTTGAGTATTAGTTGTTTTATTCGTAAACTTTTATCCAGGTAATTTACAAAAAAAAAATAGCAATAAGTATGTATATAGTTTTTGTGCTGATTTTGTAATAATTTATGTATTAATTAATATATGAATAACAAAATCATTGTCACATAAATTAGTCAAAAAGTATTTGTGAATAAGACATTTTAGACAGTGCTAATATACTTTTTTGTCAACTGGTAGCCACAATATTGTGATAGGTCAAGTGCCGAAACAGCTTTTGACACTCGTATCGAATTACACCGTAATCCAGTAAGCTAATCGAACGAGACATTCGGACTAATACCGAGTGTAATAAGCTAGGTAGAGTACAAACGGTAACATTGTCCGGTTCACTGCGTATGATTCTTAAGACACGTTCACTGCGGGTAATGTAAGTTGCCGAGATTAGAGATGTGGCCACGAAATAGGCGATATGTGTTAATATGAATATTAACTTTATTGTGTACTTTGATTTTGTTATTCGTACTTGACCATCTGTCCATAGATTTGTTATCTTTCATCACATACTAAGATCCGTAGTGATTTCTCTACTTCGTATTTGTTCTTGAACGGATGTTTGTTTGGTGGCACGCTCCACGCAATATAAGAGATAGGATACGAAATACAAAGATATAGTTGTTTTGGCTTAGTATATGAGAGTCTAATGTGACTTTTTTGCATTATCAAACTAAGTTGTATAGCATTTAGCGCAATATTCTAAAAAGCAGTCAATCAACCGCTTTTATAAGTGATAAGACTGACATTCCTGAGTTAAATCGCTATCGCTACCGCTTATAAAACTCTTCAGCCTTTACTATGGCCGTACAGGAGGTATTGTTACACGGAATGGATCCGGGCGATTGACGATCGTTGATACAGGCGGGCGCGCGTAACTCTATACTATGAACACGCGATACGCTGGCTAGCGTTACCTATCACATCTCGCGTACCCACCGGTACACTTGATTGGTGCCAGCAAACCGACTGATTCTTATTGACGGTCTCTGGACACTACTGTCCACCCGTTACATACCGTTTTAGCAATGAAATGACTCCTAATGAAAGCTATAGCAATATTATGAGTGGACATACTCGTAGCAGCTTAGTGAGTTCGAATGTACGCTTGGATGCGATTTCGAGGGTTCGAATACCCGAGTCGCAGTGGAGCAGTTAAAATTGTACTGGTTTTCCGAATATTATTAGTGATTCAGCGAAATTTGAAAAGCAAGCCTAGTGTCGAACGGTGGCATATTCAACCGTTTGTGGAAGCGGCAAACCTATTTACAGGTTTTCAAAAGCAATACCTAGGTTTGAGTTATAGGTAGGCTACATCGCACTAGCAGAAAGGTGCGTTTATCGGAACTAGGATTGTACTAGCTAAATATTTGCATGTAAATCGTCCTCTGACGTAGCCATGCGCAGCGCCCAAACCCTTCCACCAGAGTAATCACATCATTACCGCCTGATAGGACAACCGGAGTTAAGTATTCAGTTCTAAATTCAGAGACCACTTTTTGCCATTCCCCCGCCGAACAGCCGTCGCTAACAAATTACACGTAATCATTTTAAAGTTTAGTACGTAAGTTGATGTCTACGCAAATTACACGATTTTTGCAATGGCCTTTTTTGTGTACTATACACTCACCGGCATAAGGCAACCGTGCAACACGTAGAACAATAATTGATTGTATTGAGCTCGGCCGACACCTCAAAAATGTATCGGCGAATATTAATATTGCGTCTCGTTTCCTCTCGTAGGGCGTGAGAGAGAGAGAGTGGTTTGTGCTATCCGATACGCATTTTCCTCTGAAGGATACGAGTACGTGATTCGGTGTGTTTTTTTCGTGGGTGGAATTATTTGTAAGGTTTCGTTATGTGTTGCTCATTACTGGACAAGCGCGTATCCTGCGCAGCGACCGCAAATGCGAGACATTACGGAGAGCCACCTGACCCGGCTTAATGCATCATTCGTGGTACGTGCCCGCGATCGGTTATGGCTATCGATATTTTAGTATTCTAATTTTCTTTTGACGGCGTTTGTGAACGGAAGAGCAAAAACGGTCGGATCGCGCGCACTAACGAGTTTTTTGCTCGCCGGAACGGAGAAATAGTGCAACACCGTTTCTTGGACTGTAGTTAGAAACTGATCTCATGATTGCTTGGACAATTTTAAACATAAAATTTTATGTTCGCAACACCAAATAAGTCGGACATGTTGTTATTGTCTTTTACTACTTTTAGTGCATCGAGTATGTAACAAAAAGTACTAGTTACTATGTTCATAGATTTGTTATCTTTCATTTTATATTAAGATCGGTAAGGATTTCTCTACATCGTATTTGTTCTTGAATAGATGTATGGTTTGGTGGTAGTAATATTTATCCTTAACTAGCGGCCCGGTACGTGCTTCGCTACGTATAAAGTGAAATAAAATAAACAAATCGGAACATCAAATTCATTTATTTAATCAAAAAAATATTTTATTTAAAATCGAAATCAATTGCTAGCTATTTACAACACACTTAATCCAAAACATTTGGATAAACAATATTTTTTGTTTTTCCATTTTGAGCATAAATAAACAAACGGCTGGGGGTACCGACTCTGGAACAGGCAACATATAACTGGCCATGTGAAAAACAATGTTCCTCCAAATTCACACCACAAACGTGAAGTGTTTGACCTTGGGCCTTGTTGATGGACATCGCAAATGATAAACGCACAGGATATTGTAAACGTTTGAACTCAAAAGGCATATCAGTTGGAATCATAGGTATACGCGGTATCAAAACAACTTCTCCTTTTGATTTACCAGTTAAGATCGTAGCTTCAATCAAATTTGGCAATAACTTTTTCACTGCCAATCTTGTTCCGTTACACAGTTTTGGTGGATTAATATTTCGCAATAATATAATCGAAGAACCAACTTTCAGATTCAAGCAATGCGGTGGCATACCAGCCGGCTCCAATGAATTTAAAAATTCAATTGGATAATTCATTGCCTCATCTTGATTCATAACACTGTCAATTGATTTATATTTCGTGACTACGCCTGGCAGTTTCGCTTGAATTTGAAAATTAATTGCATTGACATGAATGTTTTTCGGTGCTAAAATGGCGCGTTCTGTCAACCAATCATGATTTCTGTAATTCTGAACAATATTCGGAAAACACATTCAATCAATTCATCTATCGATTGCGCAATTGTACAAAAATTGTTCGGTACAGCGATCAATCCGTTGGTTCTGTCGATTTGTATTTTGCCGTCACCAATTTCTAACAATTGTTTTGAGAACTCATGGGCAGCTGGATCATTTTGTAGGTGAACACGCATATTAATGTTTAGTGTCAATTTTGTAGATATCTGCAAAGAACTGATGACTTCAAGCAGACATTTATTTCATCAGCAGGAGTTGATCGAGGAATGACAGGCAATGTTTGACGAAAATCCCCTGAAAGTAATATCAAAGCACCACCAAAAAGCTGTTGATTACCACGTAAATCTTGCATTGTTCGATTGAATGCTTCTAGTGATTTTTTATTCGCCATTGTACACTCATCCCATAAAATAATTGACGTTAATCGCAGAACTTTTGCCATAGCAGAATTTCTCGATATATTGCAAGTTGGAGTTTCAATCACCTGTACATTCAATGGCAATTTTAATGCAGAGTGTGCGGTCCGACCACCTTCTAATAATGTAGCAGCAATTCCCGAAGATGCAAGTGCTAGTGCAATTTTCTGATCTGATCGAATAGTCGCTAAAATCAATGATATAACGAACGTTTTACCTGTGCCACCAGGTGCATCCAAAAAAATATAATCCACCTGCATTATTGGAAACGGCTTGCATGATTGTATCATATACATGTTTTTGCTGAATATTTAATTTGGTTATATTCGATTGTACAAATAAACGCAAATCATTACAGTTGAATTCCTGCTCACGTTGCAATAAATGAATTTGATGTTCCGATTTGTTTATTTTATTTCACTTTATACGTAGCGAACCACGTCCAAAATGAACTGACGGCATGAATGACATAACAACGTGCTTGTCCTGTCAACAAAACTTCAAAAAAGTTTCTGTGAAAAAAGTTTCTATTGAATTCATTTATTACAAAAAATGTGACAAATGAGGCACGGCTCGACCGATTTTATGCAAACTTCACATAAACCATCTACTAAATATGCCGACCAAATCCTAAGCATTTGGTTTGGATAGGTGAGCCCGTTCTTGAGTTATGGAATTACAACGAAAAGTGGCATTGATTTTTATATATATAGATATAATACATTTTAGAACAATGAACAAAACAGCATTTTTTGTGCATCCTCTATTTTTTTTAACATCTCACTATA
Source organism: Maruca vitrata (assembly GCA_039566165.1). Taxonomy (NCBI): domain Eukaryota; kingdom Metazoa; phylum Arthropoda; class Insecta; order Lepidoptera; family Crambidae; genus Maruca; species Maruca vitrata. The sequence goes on from CM076925.1 coordinate 5,464,333, forward strand.
ACGCTTCTCTATTTCAGCAAACGACTCTCAGGCCATAAAACTAGTATTTGCCAAACATTGTTACGTATACGCAATCTTGTCACTGTACTTCGAAATCCGACAGTGTGTGACATATTACGATTAAGGATTTCTAGATGTCTAATGTGCGTTAGGGCGGCATTGGGTCGTGAAACCGCAGTGGGGGCGGTTGCGATACCGGCTAACACCGTTCGACTCTTGTTTCTTAATAAGATATTTTAAATATTTATTTTATACTCAACAAGTTAGTGCTCCCGGCGAAAGGCACTACATATCGCCAATACGGTACCTACTTATTTTTTTACCTTTCTGCGCAAGTATATTTTAACATATATGTATAATAATTTAACTACATATTAATTTTTTTACTATAATTTTTTAAAAAAGTAAGCCATGATAGTTAATTCTTTACTCAACTCAAGAATAGTTGGACCAATTTAACTGAAAATTTTGTGAGGAGATATGTAGCTTAGAACCAAAAGCCGAACTTAGGTTCGACCTTAGGGTCGACTAAGGAAACGACTTAAAACCTAGAGTCACAGACGTGGTTATTCATGCAGCTAGTACTCAATATTATTCGTTAGAGACTATGGTGTAACCCAGTTGAAACGGCGGACAGCAAGTAGATGTGAATTTGTTAGTGTTTTTTATCCATATTTCATATCATTAAATCGGGCAGAACGCGGGAGTTGAAAATCATATACTATATCCAATTGTTAATTGCTTTTTCATAATGTACATAATAGATGGTGACGATTTAATCCACACAATGGTTTTGGCCAGTACAATATCTACAATGCGAGTAGTGTTTAGCTGTATGTAAGTGCTAAATATGACGTTTACAATTCGTGTTTTGTTATTCATGTGGCATTCATTAATTAATGTAGCATAATATGATGACGTTTTTGATCACATACATTTCAATTTTTTTAATAGCTTTGATTATTCTTGTAGGATGGAAAATGTTTATGAATTTTAAAAATGATTAGGTATCTTTTATTTATGTATGATATCGATGCATTTAATAGGACTATCCATTATTTTGTATGATTAAATTTTTGTTTCGAGATTCTTATCTTCAAGACTTATCCGGCTTTCGAATTGCCTAAGGTTAACGTATTTAGCGTTCTCGCCAAAATATCCACATTCACTAGACTTTTGTGGTTTTATCTGGTTCGGATGCGAGTCTATTGTTAATGTGTTGCGTTTGGACAATCAGATGCTAATGATCGAGGGGACAAGTAACTTGTTGAATAATAGAAGGAGTCTGACTGACTGTTAGTGAGTTGTTAAGCGAAAATAAAGCGCGCGGCTGAAAAGTCCAGCCGACCCGCGGATGGACGCATTAGCGAGCTTTGAACTGCCTGCGTCCACTTATAATGAGCTATAGTGAACATTTTGATGTAAAGGGAGAATGCCAAATCGAGAAGTAAAACAATGTAAATTTAAAATTTGAATTTTTTTATTTGTTGTTTTTAATAGCATTAAAAACAACAAATAAAAGTAAAAACTACTTGTAACTATAAGTATTAATACTATATTGCTCAATTTCAAAGTAAAATAAAAGCTTGTAAAAAAGATGGTAAATCACAGTGGACACCAATAAGTAATATGACGATGGAAAATAGCACAATACGAATTTTGATGTAAGCTTTCTTGTCGCCTAGATACTTACTTTGAAGACAAAAACCAATCAAAAGCATTTAAGACTTTCAAAACTTAACGGTAGATCAAAAATGAAATTCCAAATCAAAAAAACCATTTCAGAAAACATTAAATCGTACAACAATGTAACGGCTATTACATCGCGCCTTATTTCCGGTACGATATTTTCGATTTGATTGATCAATTTCGATGATCAATATCTCGGGCGGCGTGATTGGCTACCGGCGGCTACCAAACTGCTTATTGACTGCGCTTTGCTCACTTTCGAATTACATTGCTCCCTGTTACAATCTGTTATTGTTTCGCCGAGGAAGAAACGGCGTGATGTGTCGAGAAGTTGGAGTTAACGTTGTGAGATGGATAGGCGCGTACCTTTGCGGTTGTACTTGCTCAAATAAAGTCAATCTTGGTGCGAGAGGGTCCGTGTGAAAATTTGATAACGAAACTATGGATCGATGGGGCTGCAGAACCGTGGGGCGATGGCTGCGGTTAGCGGCTGGGCTACTGTGGGATGTAATAAGCGGCGCAGATTAGCTGCGTGCGCCGAGCTTACAGCTTGATGCGAGCGAACCGCGGCTGTATGAGACTTAAAGGTTTTGTCACCCTCACATATACAATTTAACTAAATCTGTTTTAGATAATTAACAGTTCGTAGGCGTGGAAAGGAGGAATACTTCAATTCACCTCGTTGAGGTCTTTCTCTCTGCGCCGTCTTTGCTACGGATGTTTCCTGCGACTGTGTGTGCTACGAAACTGTAGATTTACTAGTTAAATGATCTTATTATCTATATATTTTAAGCAGAAAGTAGTACTATATTAAGTTTAACATAGTTTCGTCGATGACTGATGGTATACCGAACAGTAATTTCAATTTCCGAGAGTCCTGTACCAGACAACTGCTACCAGTTACCTGGAACTAGACGTAATTAGATCTCAATAGTCAGTAATGTACGTACAATCGTAGGTAATACAGGAGCGTATTATATAATAAACCATCAGTACTAATAAACGTTACCAGGTGAATCAATCCGATTCAAACGTCATCCCCCAAATTACGAAGGTAATAGAAATCAGTCACGTCCGCGTAACGTCTTCATCGAAGGATTTCGACTCACAAAAAACTAGGGAAGGGCACCGCTGCTCTACTAAAACTCATTGAGTTACTAATTTCACTGCGCTTGAATAACGCTCATTTTAGTACAACTTATTTTGAACTCTGTTAAAAATTACTACTGGCGCATTTATCATCCTAATCTCTGATATTTTGTTGATATTACATTCGTTCAAAAATCTGCCAGCCAAACAAAAACTAACCTGGAACTCTTTTATTGCCAACAATAAAATCATCTTCATAAATTAGTAATAACGATATGTATTGACTGTAAATTAGGTCAAACTAGATTTTGTGACAATAACTATCAAAATCTCGAAAGAAGACGCATGGTTTTTTCGGCCAGCACAATATATTGCGTTCGACTTATTAACTTAACTCAAAAACTACCACTGCGTTGCCCATCTCTACAAAAAAACAGATCCAGTCTTATCAGAACGGCGTATAATCTTAGCTACCGGCATTAAAACTATTAAAGATACGGGTTGGAGGGAATTAGCCGGCCGCAGACCGCAGTCAGGACGGGCTACTGCGTCCATCGTCGATACAAGATTATAATTAACGTCTTTTATCACGGCATTGCTCTCTTTACACGGAAACGTGTACGATACTAGTCGGTTTTTTTCTTCGGTTAGATGTAAATACCTATACGAATATGTAAAATATTGTGGGCGTGCAGTCATATTGGTCGTGTCGGATGTATGGACGCACTTCTAAATGGTATAAAACTAAATAACATAAATAATAGCGATCAATCAAACAATTCACACGATTTAAAACAATGTGTGAATAGTAAAGAATATAATTGACTGCAGTGTGTTATTTATGAAATTGCAGTATAATATTTCTGAAAAAAAATATTATGTTGAATTGCCGCTACATTTTGTTGTAATGAAATTAGTGCAAGAATACGAATAGCGTTGGGCCACTCTGATTACTTCGGATTCAAATAGTGATAGACAAGCGCTGAGAGGTAGAGCTGTGTATGTAATAGAATTGGCCATGCCAAAACACAAATGACATTAATTAATGTAAGATTTGAACTTCTTAAAAAATGTTCATTTAAACTTGTTACTGTATAAAAATCAGATACGTGATTAATTTTTGACTCACCTTAATAATTTTCGACATATTATTCACGATCCCGTGTGGGTATTATGTAAGAATTGTATTGAGATATCTCAATCATTTAAGTCCTGTTTGATATTTCATCAAATTACGAGCTCTTTATTGTGATATTAGGGTTGGAAGTGCTAAGTTAGATATTCAATATATAATGATTATCTAGAGACAAGTTCGACAGTATGCAGATTATGCAGATGACTGAAAAAATATGTTACGTCAGGTCTAGTAGGTCGCTAGGTCTGTGGCGCACGACGTCGCCTCGCTGTAATGACATTGTGCTACAGTCTGTTTTTTCTCCGGATCGCATTTGAAGTTATTGTTATTATTTTTCTCCCGTAAGCCATCCGCAGGTCGCTGACCTATCTTCTGCTCATTTTTTCGACTTTCAAGAGTTCAAGCAAGAACGTGGTTTTTAGAAAATTTTAAAAGGACTGTTACATTTTACTTTTTAAGGTATAAAATTTAATAGTGAGACATTGTCAGTCTCTTACATACTTCTGCCTCTTATATTTTGAAAGTACAAAATACTCTAATATCTCGCTTGTTATTCTCATTAAAAGGCCCGCGCCTTTCTTCGCCTAGTATAAGATCCTTGAAAATAAAATAGAGTTATACCTAGAAATTGGTAGCAGCAGGTGGTCAGACAAACAGGCGCATGCTTCTAAATGTAATTAATTTGTGAAATATAATTTGTGTAATATTTGTCCTAGAAACAACTTAACCTTACTAAAAGACTTAACAAACGCACAAACCGTCTCAATACCCAGACCTACTCTGTAAAACTGATCAACGCGTCCATTAAGACCGTAGCGGGTAAGTTTTGCGCTAAACAAACGCAAGCCGAGGGCTCGTTGTGGCGGCCACGCGAGCTCCGTCGGCGCCGCGCCACCGACAATCGGAACCGGCAATTACGACCCTGATGGAACACCTTGCTCCAGTGCGGTGACCAGGCTGCCAGAGGGGAACACGTGTAGGAAAGCCTATTTCGACGTAGGGAAAATACTACTGTTCCAAAGTTTTGGTATACTTGTGTTTGTGCTTGGATCGAGATAGGGTTTATTTAATATCTTGCTATGCTCAATAGTCAGTTGTTTAATTCCTTATCGCATGAATAGAAGATTGAAAACATAATTATTGCATAAATTATAGTGTGATGTAATGCTCTATTTGTTTGATATGCACTTTCTGTAAGATAGGATGTAGAAATTGAGGACAAAAATTGTCCAAAGTACCACTGAAAGTATGGCGACACTACGTCCAAACGGCCTCTGGCAAATGCATGACGAGAAACAATAAACATTTCGTACCTGTATGATTGGGATTTGAACACTTCCAACGCAAAATGATTACGGATCATGTCTTAAGCTTTATCATTATATGATTATGAAGAATCATGATAAGAAACGCCTATTTTCATAAACCGGGTATTTAAAAGCTCCTGACAATTACTCTGAGATTCTCCTAATTGATTTTTCTCGTATTGCGGGTTATTATAGAAAAAAAGTATCTATTAGTACATTAAAATTCCGCTGCCAGGTTAATTCTGTGGTTATCAGTATTAGTGGTCGACCACGAAATAGGAAAGGTGATTATTGAGAAAATAAACACCAATTTACTACAAATCAGTTTCACACATTGGACAATCTATAACATGAAAATAAAATGGCCACAGATTGCTACGGTCCGATTCAAAGTTATTGAGATACGGAACGAAGGAAGCGTGAACAATTTGTTTTATGGCAGGAAATACGCCATTACGAATAGTAACCGACGATTGCCGATTTATTTCAAGCCTTTCACGTGAAACAAAGTTATTTAGATGCTATTTAAGGGAACTGATTGATTTTCCAACACTTAGCTTCACTTTAGCCTTTATATGCTGGTGTTTTAGGGGCGAATACTCGCATTACAAGTATACTTAAGAAACGATACACTTTTGAAATAGTATTATGTGTTTATATGTACATTTGTAGAAGTTACATGTATTCTTTTGATCGTATCAACTGTGCTATTTCAGTTATAAACCTAGGAATACTTTTGACGCTAAAAATGTCAATTAATTGCTTGTTGCAGCGATCGTTGTTACGCAAAGTCTTGGTTCGTCTTGACATACTATATCTAACCCCTTCTACATACATAGGCGTAGTAATGCTAAAATATAAAACGACGTACATAAAATGGTGAACATACAGTATGTAGTGTTTGATGTTTCGCAAGCGAATCCCGTTGGGTGTAGTTGACAGCGCGCGCTAATGCGCGTAATGGCGGCGTCATTATGCGCGCGCGCAGCCTCGTGCTGATGAAAGTCTGCCGGGATTGCCGTAAACGCCCCGACCCTAAGATGCGGCTTGAGAAAGCTTTAGAAATGGGCTGAATAAAGTTATGTTTAAATATTAGTCTTTGGGTGTTGGGGGTTACACCAATCATGGTCGCTAGCGAACTGGCGCCGCCTGTCGCCGAAACGTCGGGCAGTAAGTAGCTATGTACATAATTGCTACTCCTAATATGGCGTGTAGACCCATAAAGACTAATATTTAGTGTAATAAAACGCGAAAGTCTAAAATCTTACAAAGTTATGTTTAAATCTCACAGTGACTAAATTTGCCTTCTGTAGAAGATGTAACTGCTCTATTTACTTGCTAACTAACTTTGCTTTATCAGTCTAAAGACTTCCAATACTGGACATAAGCACAATGGACCTGCACTGATCGTAACTAACAACCCATGCAGACAAGTTAACAATAATAAAAACAAGTTAACAGTTATATAATCAGATCTTATCACGGACCTCGTGGAAGAAGTCAATTGCCGACGACAGTATCGAATTAGATGATTAGCGTTATTGGTAGAGCCAAAGTAAAAAAAAATATATTACAATAGTTTAATAGTGTTTGGTAGTTTTGAGGTTGGCCACTACCATCAAGAGGTTCTCTCTATAATAAATAAATAAATATTACACAACATCACATACATTGATCTGATACCGTGGTAAGTAGCTTAAGCACTTGTGTTACGGAGATCAGGATCAACAGTGGATACACAAATAAACTTAAATATATTTAATAATACACCCAGACACGGAACAAACACCGATGTTCGTCACACAAACATTTGTCCCGAGTGGGAATCGAACCCACGACTCTTGGAACCGTAGGTTATGAACCTGAGTCACTAACCACTGTTCCACCGAGTCAGTCTATATTACAGCCGTGGCCCTGTCTGTCCCATCGTTAAGGCACAGGTTTCGCTCGTCGGCAAATAAGGCGGCAGTCAGTTAGAGGCTCGTGATTGTACTGTAATGGTAATGAGCGCGGATATTAATAAATTAACGCAGCAGCCCGTTTACAGTTATTTAGGGCATAATTACGGGAAGAAAATTACATCTACAATGCTTAGTATGATTTGTGTCATTAAGCCGAATGAGAAATGAGATTTTTCTTGTCCGCGTCTGTGTTCGGATTAGATTTTGTTGTCATTAGCGTTTCTTCAACGTGAAGAATGAGAAACAAGTGTTATTTAGTGTAACTTGAATTTATGTAGAATATTATATCTTAATTCTAAATTGTTTTATGTACATACAGTTACAGATTATGTAATGCGATTAGGCTTTTTTTTTTTATAATAGGCAAACAAGATGACCACACTCCGCCTGATGGTAAGCGGTAGTGAGATCCAAATATGAGGTCGACAGGCACAATGATCATATTACGCCTGTCGCACTCACCCTGAAGGCCTGCTTAAATGCCGTTTCACGCCCCGCCTGAAGAGCCCGGGATCATAGGAGGGAGGGAAAACATGAGCTGGAAGGGCATTCCATGCCTTAATGGCACGGGGCAGAAATGAAGAGCTGTACCTCTTAGTCCGAGCCACCAGCGACTGCATTGTATGTGGATGGCAGCTAAATAAAAATCTTCTGGCACATACAATATTTTTTCACGTAATGGTTTTAGCTCTCTACGTAATTTAGAGTTCGTTTACGTATTAGAGAGAAATTAAATGGCCGCACGGAGAATATTATGGCGTAATAGAGTCCCCATTTTACAATCACTAATACCGCAAAGTACAATAAATTAGCTGACACAAACATTTGCTCTGGATTCTCGATTATGTTTTTAAAATATTTGGCCACTATAGCAATTTTTGAACGGAGTAAAAAATTGTACCATTTAAAATTGCGTACATATAATTAACTTTATTTCTACCCCAAGATACAAATATTTTTACGCGACAACGCTTAAAACCGTTTCTTTTTTGACTTAAAACGTATCGTTATCGCTATTGTACGATACGTAAGTATTGTACTAGGAGTATTATATTTTAGAAAAAAGCGCAGCCCTATCCGTCAATGTATTTACTGTTAATATTTATTTGCGCTTCAGTGTGTTTAAATTGCGCTTCAGAAATTCTAATAATATGATAGTTGGTGCCCTTCCTTCCTACATAACGTAAAAGAAGTTACAATAATATTTGTAACTATAACTGGCTAACCAAACCTAACTTCTTTAATCAGACTATTGGACTCTTGCGTCTGCTGGACTATAAGTACCGAGTTTTATTAGTGTATTGTTCTCATCACCGTATAGACCATAGAGCCTTTCACTCCGTTGCATGTCCGGTGAAGATAGGAGCTAACTACTGGGAACAGCCTGGCTATCTTAGAGTCTCCAAGCCGTAGTAGTTGTTGACATAAGAAGAAAAAACTCAAAAACTCACCACCAGATGGCAGGTTGGCGTTAGGCTTGTAGTCCCTCTCCTCGTGAGACAGCGACCTGATGCTCCTCACCGGAGAACTCTTGAAGTCCACGTCCCGTAGGAGCTGAGTGTCGATGAACGACCGTTGGAAGTTGAAGGTTCTGATTGGATGGGTGGTCGCGTTCGTACCTGTTTAAAAAAAGGACTTTGTTAACAATTTTTCCAATTGACCTTACACCTTTTTTCGAAGTCCGCTAATATTTAACAGACAACACCATAATGACTAACTAATCACAGTCCAAGTATAGCCAAGTTAAGTAGCATGTGTTTTACATATTAATATGTAAGCTACTTACTACTTGTGTAGAAAATTAAAGCCAACAGTGATGTCAAATTCAAATAATTCCTCATTCAATTCAAATGATGTTAACTACCTCCCTAGTCCCTCCATCCATACTTATAATTTTGAATGCCATGTAACGCAAACTTTTCACTATTCCATACCTGAGACCAATATTATTAATTTCATGCTTATTGCGATCACCTTCACAAAACAAAATCGAACATTTGATCCGGCGCTTCCTGTCCTATTTGGGCAAATAACCACGTGTCAATCACCTTATTAGACGTAAGTGGTGGTCTTTGTTATTCCCAAAGGACCTCCCCTTTAAGGAGTCGGTTGAAAGAGACCGCTTCACCCACGCATTTTTTGTTTAAAGGCGCCGATGCGATTACACGCACCCTAACCGTTAATAGATTTCATCTCCTTATTATAAGGTGTAAAAGGTTGAATATTGTTTAAACTCAATACTATTGTTGTGTATAATAATGAAAAAATACGCAGATAATTAGTTAATGAGTTTACACAATACGGGGTGCATCGATGCCGCAATTATGTGAATTAGAACCAAACAAACGCTGGCAGTTGATTTTTGTTAGAAGGGATATAGTGAGGTATTAGATAGGGTGCTTTAAGTCTAACATAGCCATTTTCCTGAAAATAACTATATACTTTTATCGTCTCTTGCTTGGCAAAATTTAGGTATAGGTTGTTTAAAGTTATTTTTATTACCATATCAATTGATGATATGAAATTTTTGTTTTGGCGATCATTATTATAACGCACTTCAACAACAGAGGAACTCACTCAAAAGTGTGTAAAGTCTACACTGTCCCCCGTCCAGTGTTAACCTAGTCCCTAATAAATAACTCATCTTTTCCGACCTAAATTTTCTTTCCGATTGCCGATCACGATGTAAGTCGTCTTGTCGTTCATTATCTTCCATCCGTTGATGACCCACCCCTGCGTATGGCACGCGCCGAGATCAAAGCGCCCCGCCGTAGGCAAAATATTATTATACAGTGATTAAACGAAACTTTTACGAGTAAGTCCCTGGAATCTTCCTTTCTTGCAGCGGCGAGTTTGGAGCTTACGCTAAGTACCCGTTTGTCCACCCTTTCCACTCTTTGTTATCTGTTTACATCAGCCGGATTGTCGAGCGTGAGTAATAAGTCCTTTGAATAACTAGATATTCGCTATAGAGACAGGAGATTTGTGTAAGTACTACCTACATGCTCGCGAAGTTTAACAGTCATTAGACGGTTGTATGATGTGATAGTGTTTTGTTTTAGTTGTGTTATTAGTTAGAAGTGTGAACTATATTTAAATATGATTTATGAGATGCGGAGTTTTGTTTGAAAAATTCGAAGAATTGAAAAAAAGTGTAATTATCCCACTTCTCAAGTTCACTTTTGAAGTATCATAAAAGTATAGCGATGTTTAGCGATGTTTCTCCCTTGGTGTTTTTCTGGCTTTACCTTATCAATTGAACACATTATTTATCTTGTATCTTACATTATGTATGATGCTACATGACGAGTTTGATTAAATGCTAAAAGATACGAACGGAGTGATCGTACTCACACTCAAACGCAACGCAAACATGCTCTACATTTTGTACTGTTTTAATTATTTTATATCCTTCTTCCCTATTCAGGTCTTTTCGTAAAACCAGACCTAAAATTGTAATAATCCAAGCAATTTACTAATTATTCACGCAGCTAAGTACAAGGAGCGTTTAAAAGTGACGCAAACGAGACGCGCAGCCAATTTCCCTCACAAGACCTTGGTTTGGATTTGTGCCGACCAAATGGGGTTTCTTTCAACTGATCCCGGGCTTGGCAGTTGGAGAGTGCGTGAGCGCAACTTATTACTGATATAATTTCACTATTGTCCGCCGTCGGCGCTGCCAAACATATGGCGTAACGTGTTTTTTTTCACCAGCCAATTTCGATAGTTCCACCTCTTTTGAACGGCTTAGAGCGCCCGCACACTGAACGGTTCTGTAGCGCTACCATGACTTTTAAAGTGACAGACTCGATATCGCCTATATATGTCTATGAAAAACATATCCTCCATATCCTTGCGCTAACGTTAAGAACTAAAATCGTATGTAATAAACAACTTGATAGGTTTTTAACATACGCAAGTTTTCGATAGCTGACTCATGGTGGTACCGCTACTGAACGCTTGGCTTGTTGTAAGTTCGTATTGAAACATGTTCGCTCCAATTTGATATCTTAAACTAAGGTTAAGACTGGGACGAGTATGTTTTGAGAAAGCTCTCTATTCGGTTTTATTTATACAATACAATGGTTCTTTTTACGTTGATATTGATGTAGAGTCAGCTAGTGTCAATTATTGTGCGCATAATTCATATATTATAACTTACTGTATATTATATTAACATTTTTATATTGATTATTAATATTTGCACTTGAACCTACAAACGTGATAGTTGACGACAGATCATAGTAACATTTAAGTCGAAGAGGCGTGGTGTTGGTTCAACGGGTTTACTACTGATAAAATTATTTACAGTCTGCTAAATTTTACTAAGAAATAAACAAATGTGGTTATTGGTTCCGTAGTTATATGATTGGGGAGTAAAAAATCATCCGCTATAACTTTCAAAAAAGACTTGCTCCGTGTGTGAGCGGCCTAAGTTCGCGTGACTTCGTTGTCGGAAGGACGGCGGAAGACGATATTTTATAATATTAATTAGCCATATATTTGTACGTGAAAAGAAATTGTTTCTGTCGAAGCTCAATACGTTCGATTTGCCCTTTGTTAGGGGCGCTATTTTAAAAAAACATTTTTTTTTGTAAAACAGGTACGCTAAAAAAGTTGTTGGAATTAGGTAATGGCATTAATGTCTTAACTATTTTTGGGTACGTGAAAGGTAAAGTGTTGAAAATTATTAATGAATACCTAATCTATACTAATATTATAAAGCTGAAGAGTTTGTTTGTTTGTTTGTTTGAACGCGCTAATCTCAGGAACTACTGGTTCGATTTGAAAAAATCTTTTTTGCGTTATATAGACCATTTATCAAGGAAGGCTTTAGGCCATATAACATCACGCTGCGACCAATAGAGCAAAGATACAATGGAAAATGTGTAAAACGGGGAAACGCGAACGAAGTCGCTGGCACAGCTAGTTCATAATATATGATCAATACTCGTAGTTACATTATATGTATTATTTAGTATGATAAAAGTTATTTTTTGTAAGATCAACCCCCTAAAGCAGATATTAATGTAGAACCGCTTAATTTACCTCTGATAAATGGTTTTTCAACTATTATCAAATAAAAAAAACTGATAATCAAGCAAAAAAAGAGTTACTATCACACGTCCCGGTTACAACAATGTACAATTTGTTTATTTTAAAACAAAACTAATGAAGAGTGCACGAGTGTCCTTCGCCGTTATCAGTAAGTACCGTGGGAAGAAGCCTTTATCACGAGCGACCACCGGCTATCGGGCTTTATCGCGTGAATTTCGTCGACAAATAGTTCCCTATTATTATGTACAATTGTTGACACTGCGGTCGCACGAAGTGCAATGGGACTGCTACTGACATAATATCTGATTGTAGGTATTTTTTGTAACATTATGATAACATTTGACATAAAAAACCCAAACGGAAGTTACCAAATCCCACCAAAACAGAAATGTAAAAAGGAGAGACAAGCGCAATAGAAACATTACGCTTGGCTGTTAGCTTTGTTTTGTTTCTATATACTTATTTGGATTTTGCATAACCACCGTTAATGATAATCCAAATAAGTATTTATAGAAACAAAATAACTCAATAAACCAGTATTAAACTTAATTTTGTTTTCTATATTGGCCGTCGTTCATTGAATCTTAGCTACACATATCGAATGTCCATCATCGTTAGTGTGGCCGAGCAATATCATTAGGATGAATACTTCAAATACTAACATACTTACACAAACATAAAAAATAAATAGAAAATATCATACGTTATATTTTATCCCTTTTACTTTGATCAATGACTTAGAAAAAAAAACACACCGTAAAAAGCCAAGAGTAAAAAAAAATTAGGAATGCTTTTGCTTGTCATCAAATGTTCTAAAAAAAGAAAATGTCAGTAAAACTTACTAGTCTTGGAGCGCGGCTCCCGCGGCCCGTCGACTGTCACCTTGATCGCCTTCTGGTACGTGGCGACCTGCGGCGGACTCGTCGATATCGTTATTGTCAACGAAAAGCTTTTGCCTGCAACAATAAAGCTCAATTTAAAAAAAAACGGGAAAATGTAGGTATATTTTTTTATTTTGGCTCTTTCCGCGTTTTGTCTTCTCGCTTTCGCTCTTTCCGCGTTACTGTTAGTCCGGTCAATTTAGACATTCGAAGTTACATAAATTCCCACCAAGCTGAAAATCGGTAAGATTGCTTAAAATATCATTAAAAACAAAATTTGAAAGTTCCCCATCTTTCCCCTGTAAGGAAAAAATGTTATTCAAGGTCAAAGGTAAAAAAAATGAGTTTTTCGCGATTTTTAGCAAAACGGTAAGTTTTATCATAAAAATATGTATGACAAAATTACTTATCATCTAATTATCTATAAAAATTGTCTTTACACTTTGTTCCTAAGATTCATCATTTCAGAGATACAGCGATGCACTAAGTTGAAATGTTGTATTTTCAAATGCTTCCAGGCCCCCGTGCTATTGTGCTAGACAGATAAAATTTTTACGAATGATGGATTTCAGTTGCCTCTATTATCGCTAATACTAAATACAACATAAAACCATCACTTAAGGTGGGCTCTCATACTAACGCTTTTTTTTATTACCCTAGTAAACCTATTCCACATTAACGTGGTGACCATGGCTTAACGTGGTTACCACGTTAAAACCGGCCAAGTGCGAGCAAATAAAAAAAGCTTTCGTAGAGAAAAGAAAAAGAGCCCACCTTGAGTGATAGTTTAATGTTGTATTTAGTATTAGATGTTATAGAGCCAACTGAAATACATCATTCGTGAAAATTTTAACTGTCTAGCACAATCGCACGGGGGCCTGGCAGCATTTGAAAATACAACTTTTTCAACTTTGTGCATCGCTTTATCTCTGAAATGTTGAATCTTAGGAATAAAGTGTAAGACAATTTTTATAGATAATTAGGTGATAAGTAATTTTGTCATACATACTTTTATGATAAAACTTACCGTTTCGCTTAAAAGTGCATAAAACTGATATTTGTGACATTTGACCATGAATATTTTTTTTTGCACACGTCGGATCGATGGGGACTTTTGACATATCATTTGTAATGACGTATTCAAGGCCTGCACAAAAATCCAGCTTGTTGGGAATTAATGCAACCTTACCCATAATTTAGATGCTAATTTGACTGGACTATGTCTCAAAGTTTCGTTGTGCACGACATCTAAATGTTGCCTTACAAAAGTTATATGACTTATATTACTTATAGTTCATGTTTTATACAAAGCTTCGAAATTTTTCAGTCAGCTCCAATATCCAAGCAAATTGGTACTGAATATGATATTATTCTATTTAAAAGTAAAAAAAATAACACACGGAAGAAGACAAACAAGGTTTGAAATAAAACTAATTTTACGGATTAAACTCGCATGTATTGTTATTCTAAACATTATTTAGAGATCCGACGTTTCGAGTTCTTTACAGCGCTCGTGGTCACAAGTTTTGATTATTTTTCACTCAAAATCCAAGGATTTATACTGTCCCTACTACTTTGATTTCTCAACTTATCCAACAGTATGTAATATTCAATACTAAAAGGTACATTCAAAGTTCATCATCAGTTAAATAAACCGCGTCATGAATAGCCGTCATCATCTAAACCTGCGGCGCGATCCAAAAGGAATATCTAAATGCGTTCCTAAATTCACCGTGGAAAGCGGGCGAAATCAGTCATTTATCCCAAATCGAGTGCAGGCTACACGCGAATTATCTGCATTAGACATGTTAATCCACTCATTTTAACTGTAATTTTATTCGCTATTTATCGGTGCATTCATTACTGGCGACCGCAAATCGGACGCCCAAAAAGCTTCGCTATTTTCCACCGCTGGGTGTAGTTAGTCCGCGTTCCCGCACTACCTAGTTCGTACATGCTATATAGCCGGTTGTTAATTTGTATTGTATCGTTGATTAACTCGTTTATGTAGGGATAGGGCGTGTGCGATTCTAACTGAGCTGAATGCGGGGGAATTCCTTGGTTAAACCACGGGAATGGGAGCTTTGGGTAGATTAAAGCTTCTACTTGCGTATTTGAATATCTTCACTTAAGATGGTCACGCCATTAGCAAGTGCGGTGATTACAAATTACTATTTTAATTTTGCTGAAAGGTATTCTTTGTCTGATCTTTTCATTCTCCGTTGCTCATTTTAATTAATCAGTGTTTCATAAACTTTTCAGAAAGTCTGCTTTCATGAAATAACATTCAATTTCTGTATTTTTCATTAAAATCTAGATGACAGTGAATAAAAATACAAAAAGTCAATGCTAAATACAGTAGGTATATGTAATGAACAACATCCTGACCTAATTACGTGCGGCAATTTTTTCCCACTGATAAAGCGGCACTATCAAACGATCACATGCTCGCACTTCAATAAACACGTCGAATCCTGAATATTTAGTTCAGAATACCATAGATTCCCAAATTGTTTCAAAGCACAATGTAAGACACACTTTAGATACGAAGATCCGTTATAATATGTCATTCCGGCATTCGTTGGAAGGCAATGCTTACCGAGTCGAATAAAATTAACTAATAATATTTTTTTTATAACCAGATTTTTTTTTCTAGGATCATCGTATGAACGACACAGCAATAAAGGTGTAAATTGGAACCAGATAGGTTTTATTGTTAGTCCTGGTAAAGCTCTTATGTTCATGTTTAAGTTGAAAACAAAATGGAAAACTACATGCATTCATTTATTCGTGGACGGGGAGTTGAACCCACGATCTTGGAGCTATTCCGGCCCGTATTCTAATGTTTGCAAAAATGTTGTTTTTTTAACTCGTTCAAATGCCTTACGCACGTCACTCTAAGAGGTAGTTCTCTCCGGGTGGTGTGTCGGATGCTGACACAATGCGTTGTAATTATGCTTCCGTGTACATGGAATCAGATAAATGCACGTAAATGCCTGATATTGCGACTTCCGTTTAGACTTTAGGATCTAAAAGACAATTACGTACCTACGTTTTTTCTATAACTTTAGATTTCTTAGAATCCTGCTTGTGAGACATTCCCGTCTTGTTAGACAGAAAATGCTATGGCGTTTAATTAATTTGTTCTAATTGTAGGGTTCGGCTTAGTGTGGTTGTTTTAGTTGCTTTGGTATTTTATAAAAAATGTTGTGGTTAACCAGAAGTACACTTATCATCGATAAAAAATGTAGTAGTAGTCTTTATTTGAACGTTAAATTGTCCATTGTATCCGGCAGTCGATGTATTGACAAGTGACATTTAGGTATCTATCCAGCATTCAAATCAGCATTCTTTATAAAGACTTTAATTACTCTTGCATTGAACTTGTATTTTGACAAAAGTTATTTTAAAGATGTAATGCCAATGTCATTCAATGAATAAAATGGCTAATTTAATATAAATACTTAGAAGTAGTTACATATGCAATAGTGTCGTCTGATTCACACTTGGGTTTGTTTATTTAAGGGAATCCATGTGGAAAAACCCACCCAGATTTTTCCACTAGGTATATGTTTGTTGTATATTATATTCATATTAAACCATAGAATAATAGTTGTTTGAAATCTGGACCTATTAAGAAAATCTTGTAATATTTAATCCAAACTTCCCATTAAATGTACATATTGTTTTCAATAGATGTTTAGGAAAATTCATCAATCAGAGTATACTAAGCTAACAATAGCGGAAAAAGTATAAAGGCTTATCAAGCTAGTATTATAATTAATAAATTAAAGCACCCATCTAAATATGGATCGAAGGCGTGGGAAGGCCAAAATCTTAGTCAACCAATTGTTACTGCGTTATTGTTGATACCATGGTTATAGTATGGTTTCTCTCAGGCGTATACGCTGCCCAGAGTGTTGATGTGGGTTACGAGCATCAAAAGATTGGGAACCAATGAATCACAGATAATGGTATCGCGGAGCACTCGCGCGCTCGGTGACGTCTCAATGCCGGTGTCGCTTTCCCACAAAGCGACCCGCAGTAAAACGTTTCAATACGGAAACAAATCATCATAAAATGTGAACGTTAAACCCCAGGCGTGTCTTGAATGATGTGAAATATTGCTTTTAAAATCGCTATTAAACTTAATGCATTTCGTATGATCACTCATCAACAGTTTAGGACCTAACACAATGCGCGAGGAGTTGTAAAATGTAACTTTGTAACGCAACGGCCTCCGGGAGGTGTTGAGAGAGCGCGTGGAATTCAATTATGGTGCGCGGGCGCAGCGTGCCGGGGCGGGGAGGGCGGCCATCTTGATTTACGACCGAGCGTAAATCCTTAGTGACATTTGCGACTGAAGACTTGCACTCTGCATCTAAGTCCTCGCTGTGACATACATTTCTCAAAACTCCCTTGGTATACATAGCCGTTGTTGTACCAAACAATGCGCAATGAACTTGCGAAGGACCATCGATGGAAATCGATGCTCAGCTGTATTGTGCGCACGCCCAAAGTGCGTAAAATATGATGCGTTATGTTTAGACGACGTGTGAAGGGCCCATATATTACCTTTCTGCCCGTACCTTACATATGACCGAATGTGTATGACTTTTATATACGAGTGTAGGTATTATAGAAGAAAGCGTCTGAGGAGTTTTGTGCAAAAAGTGCTCAATCGTAAATGTATGGGTGTTCTGAGGAATACTTTTTACCATTATCTCACAACTTGGGAACCTATGTAGTCGTATGTAGTGTGGATTCATAGACACTTCCTTCCGCATACGCTGTGTTTTTAGACCGATCTTCATACTGAGGTTTTCAAGGGTACTTTACCATGGGGTACTTTAGGGAAGCGAAAACTGTTATAGAATAGAATAATTGTTTATTTGGTAAATATAAAGCGAAGATTGCATAGCGACATTACATATAGCGAAGTTCCTTAAAATGTAACTTATGTCATTTCTAAGTCTCCAGATTGCTTGGAAACCAAAGTTCATAGTGTTTGGGTTCATGTCAATAAGCGCATAAATAAAAAAATGTTACGATAATTCAGAGATTCGCGGGCGTGTGTAGGCGCAGGAATATTAAAAATGCTGCCTAAAGTCTTTTCCACGCGGACGATTTCGCCGGCTTAATTAGTCTAATATAAGTTTCTAACGCTAGTGGTAAGTCGCTCACCGGCTCACAAAAAGGCCAGCGAGCGTGACGCGCTGATGACCGCCCCGTGAAATGATTTGGTCACATTCTGGTCATGCCGTTTACGCCCGTCGCTCGTTCCTAATTATCTGTTCAATTTGATGACAACTTCAGCCCTTGTAGGGTTGCCACGCGTTAATTATTGAGTGATTAAAACGACTACTAAAACCGTGGAACTTGAATTTCATATCACACTTATGTTTTGTCTTGTAACCGATTGATACCTACTTAAATATGTTCATGTTATTCTTAACAGACGAATTAATGATAAACAGAACTCTTACAATGATTTGGGGAATAAGATATTTTATATGAAGGCATGTGTCCAGGAGTGGGTAGGAATGGGCTGATGATGATGATGATATGCCGATTTCAGAACCGTGGTGCACCACAGTAGTAAATATTTATACTAAAATATTGAAAGGCGAAATAACAATATTCAAATTATCGCAAAGTATCGCGTGTAGATAGTAGATACCTGTTGATTAGAATAGAATTTTATAATTGATTATTTGTTTAAATAAATATTTAATTATTTATCTATTAAGGATATTCGAAAATTAGTTTTCTTGTGGGTCGTGTTTGTGTCCAAAATATCTAAATAAACATTGTTTAAAAGCAATATATTCTGACATCCCTAGAATACATTCCTTAAAGCTGAGTTACATCGATTTGAACTTTATTTTCGACATCGTAGAGTCTTTTCTTTCTTGAGATCCGTTGAGGAAAACATTTGAATGTCTTTCGAAATTTATAATATCAAAATAGAAAAAAAAACGTGTTGAAACATACTTACATACTGTCGTGCCTACCGCTTGCATTGTTTTGACGTAACTAATGATTATTGGGATTTACGTAACTTTTGCAGCTTCCTATATACAGATGCAAGAATTTCACTCGAATGTTAATCTGTATATTTCTATTACGAATATCGTGACGCTTGCACAAATAATCTGCATTCTATTTTTCTTGAGCCTATACGATTGTTACTGTGATTATTATTTTCCTACGCAAATATGTATGTGTAAAGAAAGTCATGATAGTATCTTTACCATGGTCTGAAATCCGCAAAAAAGTTACCTTTGTGTGTACCACTGTTGTTTCTGAAATACATACTAGTAAAACAGGTGCTTAAGTTACTTACTTCGGATTCGGAAGAGTGTATGAGATATCAGTCTTTATGGGTCTTAGGTCACACGCGATATTAGGAGTAGCAAATACATAGCTACTTACTGCCCGACGTTTCGACTGGGTTACAACAATCAAGGTCGAGCGACCTCTTAATATCGCGTGTAGACCCATAAAGACTAATATTTTAGTGTAACGGAACGCGAAAGCTTAAAATCATAAGTGTATGGGATGTTGTGTAATATTCATGTGTATTTATTAAGACCATCAAGTTGCAGCTGCTCAAGGAAACTAAACGTCATCACGTATCTCATCACAGTCCTGTTGTTGTGATGTCACGTGACAACCAATAGCGTCTTACAACTACCCTATCATCTTACATTAGTCCCAGTAACACGAGCTTTCGATGGACCAACAATCATATACGGCTCAGAGGTCTCATTAGTCTAAATTTTGTTTTTATTTTAAGGAAAGCCATTGATTATGAGTTTAGTCGAGGTATTTTAATGATAGTATCCTTGTCAAGTGAAATGTTTTAGTGAATAATAATGTCTAATAGTACAATGTACGTTTAAAGGCGAAAATTTTTCTTTTAGTCAAGTAAGCGCTGAGATCTTTCATATTTAGATATAGTGTTACGATTGAAGTTAATCTGTATTAAAATATAATGAGTAATTGTGTAGCATGTTCTGCTTAATATAGACACAATGAGGTATTTATGTCGTGGCCAAATCGATGAATTGATCATTTCATGAAATGGTTGGCCATTTCATGAAGTGTTCACGTTTCATGAAGTGGCCAATCAATGGTGACCAAATCATTAAACGATAAACGTTTAACGATTTGGCCACCCACGTTTGACCATATCGTAAAAAGAGGGCGACTATAAAATATTTAATAAAAACCAGGATAAATTTTGATACGTATTTGTTTATTTTTAGTTGTTACATACTTTCAAAATAAAAAGGTTTAAAATTTTATAACAATAAAAAAAATCATTAAATGCATTTCATAATTTTTTTATTGTTATAAAAATGTACATTTAGTGAAATTTGCAAGTATTTTTGTACAAGCAGTATAAAAGTCACGTAAACAATAAAAAAATTAAACAAGGTAACCGTCACTTGCTAGAAAACGTAGTGATTATATTCTCTTTGCTTGCTAGCGCAAGACAAATTTATTAATAATAAGGTGCATTAAGGCGATTAAAACACGGCACCGCGCACAAAGTCACATGAACAACAAAAATCATAGGATAGTCGGCGCTTTTTCCTTGAATATAAGATATTCCTCCCTCTTCGACAGTTTCCATAATATCATATTTCGATAACCAGTAGTAGTCCATGGATTTCTTTTTCGTGTCACCCTACTCTCCTTTATTTGCTGTATAACCTGAAAAAGAAATTAAATTAGCTATCAGTCTTTTGACAATCAATATAATAACAGATAAATAAAAAAATATTTTGATAAAACACGTTATTTAGTTAGGTGCATAAAATTATAATATGAAGTAAGTAAAATATTACTAACCTTAGAAATACATTCCAAACTCCACGGTTATTTCACATTTTGCTCGGAACCTTGCATGACTTGCATACTCCAATACGTTTTCATCGAATTATTTAACGAATAATTTAACTTTCTTCCGTGTTTAATAAATAATTATTCGCATTTTTTCTGAGAGAAAATTCGTCTTTGTTTACAAGGGCCGCCATTTTTACACAAACTGCACAAAAACAACCAGTGTTGCCAAATAAGTGTATTTACTGCCTAAAATAGGCAAACTTCCGACAATTTTGTCCAAATTAAAATTAAATGTACCTACATTAAAAATAACATTAATTTTATAAAAAAAAATGTTTTGCTAAAAATATGCTATTCTAAAATAAAAGATAAAATAATATGCTAAACAGGAAGAAAATTTAGCACATTGTGCAAATTTAGCATATTTGCACAAAGTGCTTAATTGGTATGGCAACTCTGGCACTCTACCGGTAAAGTCAACGAAACAATTCCACGATATGATCGATTGAGATTGATCGTTTCATGAAATGGCAGTGCATCTAGTTGGCCCAATCGTCAAACGATTTCTTATCATTGATCTGACCTGGCCACATCATGATATGGCCAATGTGTGATTGGCCATTTCATGAAATGCAACCATTTCATGAAATGGCCAATCATTTCATGAAATGGCCAATTCTACGATGTGGCCACGACATTTATACTAAATCTGAGTTGAATGTCAGAACTAGTTAAATGTCATTTTGATTAGCGAGGTTCAATCCAGCATCAAGTTATAAATACATTATTGGCTTATGAATTATACCCACACACCGGTGTCGAAAGTGTTAACATCACATACCGAATGTACTTCAACAGAATGCGTACATTACATCAAAATAAATGACCACGAATCATGTTTGATTCCACTAATTACGTGCAACAATGGATGTAGTCACGGATTTTTTAATTTAATATTAATAGTACCGGTTTAACTTGTAATTTGGGACAAAGAGGAATATAATATTAATGACAGCTCTATCATGGATGCTACTTAATAAACTGTTAATAGAGTCGGTGGCTGCAATTAACTGGCATTAGGCCTGGCATAGGGTACATGATAATAATTTGTCAGATTCTATCAATGTCTATAAAGTAAAATGTACGTTTTTCAGTATTTATACAACCCATACCCTATGTTACCGCTGATTATCGATGATTTTACATTAGGTTTAGAACCTAGACCTAGATGTGGTAAATTTGCAATTTGACATTTTTTATTTTACTTGGCTAGATCTGAACTGGTGTAGCAGGGGAACCGTAATAGAATGAGTATCAACTCTTAACATAATACTTGTTAACTTATGATAAATAATTTATTTGTCAACATAAAACATCACACTTTAGCAAATTGCATAACTTAGGAGGATGTTTATGATCTCAAATGAGTCTCTCATTTAAGTAAGACGTTGACCGGCCTTTCTAATAACCATCCTGCTTACTACATTAAATATTAAGTGTGTTTAGTAACAAAGTGATTTGATGATGTTATTTTAAACTTTTTTTTTACTTTTCCTTTAAATAAATACTCTTGTACTCATATTCTATAAGAGTATGTATGCAGTCATATTAACCCAGAGAATGAACATTTTCTGGAATTCATTTATTTATTTTTTCGTTGGTCTACCAACAATCTTACATTTATATACAACTAGCTTTTCGCCCGCGACTTCATCCGCGTATATATGTTTAACGGGTAAAACATACATTTATTTATAGCGCGGTCGGTTAAAAAGTAGCTTATGTCCTTTCTCAGGCTCTGGACTATATCTGTACCAAAATAGTAAGGATAGTTAGGATAAAGAAGTAAGGAAGTAAGAATTTTAGAGTCGCTTCTCACTCAAATATTATAACCTTCTACACTTTTTAACGTCTATACCCATAGTTAAGCCATGACTAATCAAGAACCTTATAGATTTTGTGATTTCATCTTTCAGTGTTTCTACGTATATAAAGGTATAAAACATGATTAAAAGTTCTAAAGAAAATTGTAGGGAAAGCCGAATTACATTCACAACCTTCAGGGCTACTTGGCAAATGCAATCAAAATAATATTATACCTTTCCGTGGTAGAATTCCGAAGCATCTCAAGGTTTGAATAGGCTTGCAAGGCTTTGGTGTATGCCATGTGTGATTGAGGAGATATAACCAGCAGTTGGCTGATGGAGTGAACTAGTCAACGTTAGAATTCGAATACAGCAATTATGAGTAATCGTGTGTATTTATGTTAAATTCGAATAAATTAGCGACTTGTTAGTTAAGGGGAAAACCCAGGTCTTAGGACTCCCTTTGCCAAGAAAATAAATGTTTAGTCATTGATTTTAAAAAAAGCAATTTCTTGGATTTGCCCGAAAAGGCATCACAGGGATTTTTTTGCATATGCTCATTAATGTCACTTTAATTATTCGGTATATCTAAGTATGTAGTTGCTTATAAGTTAGTTTAATGGATAATTCGCACTTTGTATCGGAATAGCTCTATGGTACATTAATTTTTGGTGAATACCGACTCGGAACAAATATTTGTACATTGATTTTTATAAATAAATATTACACAACATCACATACATTGATCTGATCCCGTGATAAGTAACTTAAGCACTTGTGTTACGGATATCAGAATCAGCAGTGGATACACAAATATACTTAAATATATTTAATAACGCACCCAGACACGGAAAACACCGAGGTTCGTCACAGAAATATCTGTCCCGGGTAGGAATCGAACCTACGACTTCTGGAACCGTATGTAGTGAACCTGGGTCACTAACCATTGTTCTACCGAGCCAGTCTATATTTTATTAATTGACTAGGGAGGTTCGACCTGCCCACGATTGATAATGTATAAGATATAAATTAAAACACAGCGAACTTACGTCTGTTACTTTACCAAGTGAGTAGGTAGGTATACAGAAACCATTGGTATATAACACGGCTATGTACTAAGTCACCAATGGCAAAGGCTGCGTCTGTGATTTTACAACGGCAATGCGCCGGCGCAGCATGTGGGCCGTAATGGCCGCGCAACAATGGACCGTAAAGTGAAGCCTTTATGCGTTGCGGTTTGGAAATTAAAATCCGCCTTGTCTTGATACGACGAGAAAGCGTCTAGCAACTCTCAAACGACAGCGGGAAAAGAATGAGACGAAGTAGTATTGGTTGGCTCTATGGAGAATATTAATCTGGAGAAACATGAATTATCAATTCTGTGGAGTGCGAAGGAAAATTATTTAGCACTAGCATTTCGCCCGCATATCCTTCCGCGTGAAGTTTATCGCGTGAAACATTTCTGCCAGTGAAGTTATTAAGAGAAGTACTGTTTTCGTTTAAGTGCGACAGATATACATTATGGTTTCGCATTTTTTTTAATTATTAGGGATTATTTTTACATGAAATAAAATGTTACGTTCTATTATTTCAAAACAATTTTTGGTGATCTATGAGAGGAGCAACATAACTCTTGTAATATTTATAGGTATTGGGGACAAATTCCACATTGTCTATTTAGCACTCTTGAAAGATGTTTAATAAGATTTATCGAAATTTATCCACAGTCTCAAAAATTTTGACTACCGTTCAACTTTTTTGGGATGTGCAATAAAATACTTGACGCAAGCTTATTATGCTAATGTGCAGTCATCGAGATAAAACATAATAATGTACTATCAAAATGGGATTATCTCCTTACGTCAATCATAATACTATGATATTAATACTTTTCCTGTATATTTTTAATCAAACCGGATTTCTAAATTATCATCTAATAGTATACTTAATATTATGCGTCATTAAAGATTTAATATAAATCCTTGTTATGTTCACAGTTTATTAAATAGCACGTGAGATAATTGGGAAATTATCGCCTATGGTAATTTTACTTAGACGTTTACAGTGAAAACCCTGCTTTATGAAACAAATTGATATTAAATTGACGTGTAATTTAATGATGACACGAAAGCGCGTCACAAATGCAAGTTTTCACGTTCGTGATTTAGAAACTACACTCCCTCACCGCAAAACGATTATTTTGTTTATTGCTTCGTAGGAGTGAAGGGGGGGGGGGGGGCAGGCTAATCGCGTGAGCGTTTAGATTTCTTTTACTCTTAGCACGTGATAACGGTTAACCCAATTCCGGGCGCAATGAAAGGAACGTCGTGCATCCTTCATTACCAGATTGCTGAAGAAAGAGGGTTGTGTTTTTCATTTGTTTCACCAAACTGTCATTAATAATCACTGTAGAAATAGGTGATCATATTTTGTTTATGTAGATGCACATAAGTGTGTCTTTTTCATTTTTTTATTTCAAAACTAAGATACAATAGTCATGAAATTTTACACTGACTACTGACTAAGAGGTGAGATTCGGATCGGATCACATCTCTATAGGGTTGTTAAAGTTAAATTCGTCGGTAACGAACTGATTTCCTGAATAGCTCGACGTAAATTTGCTATTTAACGCGATTTAAGGTCCCTTTTTGCTCGATTTCAATATGTGGAACTTCACAAAATAATTGGTTGATTGATCTAATTAAAATATATTTAGGGGGGCTATCATGAGATTGAGATGACATATGTAATCGTTGCGCTTCCGATTACAATATCAAGGGAATGCGCAGCCGTATACTGTGTACCTACAGTTATCAAATACCTTTTTCCCTTTTACGCGATATCAAATACAGGTACAGTCCGACACGCACTCGGCCATTTTTCGGAAACATCCTAAAGTTAATATTAAAACGTTTGATACAATACGATTTGTACTATAAATACATTACGAAGGCTTGTTGACCCCGGGAGTGATTCATCGACCCGTCATAATCCGACGCTGGTTAAATACAAAGAAATTGTTTTTATTGTTTGAATTGGAAATGAGACGTAGTACGACTACCAAGTTTTCAAGGCCGGATTTGTAGTAGAAATACACAACCGCATTTATGGTTTGTTACAAAAATATGTATAGTAGATGTCTTATATAAAAACAAAGCTTGTTATAATAATATACAGTAATATATTTATAAAAAGTAGAAAACTTACAAAAAATAATTTAATTTCCGAGCAAATAAATTATTTCTTTTTTTCAATAAATGAGCAGGATGAGATGATCATTTTAATGGTGAACAAATAAATTGTATCAATTAATTATTTTTAATACCAGCTTTTTGAAGAAGACTCAATAAAAACTTTACTTTATCTATTTGAAGTGGGCGGAAGTCTAAGCAGCATTAATTATTATAGTATGACTAATAATGTAAATCATAGAGCGTAAATCCACAGGGATATGAGTAAAAACCGAATCGTAGTAACGTACAAAAACTACTTTAAGTTTTTATGCACTTTAACAGGTATTTATATAACACTACTCAAAACTACACAAAAAATATCCCGTATGCAAACATAAGGTAAGGTACTAATAAACCTGGCTAGGTCAAAGTGATTTTGCGGATAAATATAAGATGAAATTGATTAGTCTTCAATCTTCGTGATTGAATTACATCACTTCTGTGGACCGAAACGTCATTGAAGGTTAACCTTTCACAAAGCCTCGATAGTTAACCCGTCAAATCGCAGCCTATTGCTACCGCGTTGGCAAATACGAGTCACAGAAAGTGATAATGTGATGACAAGCTTACAAAATGATTGATGTTAAGATCAGATATGATGATTAGAGCTAGAATAAAGCAAATAATCTAACTATATTGATATAAAACTTGAATTTACATAGAAGACAAATACTGGTCATTTCAGAAGAAGACTGAAGATCGTATAAAAAAAAAATTTTGGTCATCAAGTTGAATAAGTGTAACTCTAAAGGTTCCGGATAAACTTGTTTATACTGTTGTTTCTAAAAGTAAAGATAGTATTCGTAAAATATGAAACTATCATAACTTATGTTAGAACTTTCATATTCTTAGAGTCAATACTTGAACGAGCTGCTTTTTTGAATATTTTACCGTAACATTTACTTTAAGTAAATATTAGAACATCATAATATAAAAAAATCAGTCACAGATTCAATAAAAGTTGTAAGATATGTATTGCTAATCGGTATATTTCAATTATAAAACAATAGACAAGGCATACATACCTGTACGTTCTACATAATATGAAGGCAGGTCGGTACTCAATAATAATTATTGCAGCGCGTTGTCAGAACATCCGTAACATAACCCTACGTGTGCTGTGGTGGTATTAGAGGCCCGTAACTATTAGCACTAGAGGCGAATAATAATTGGTTAATCTGGCTCCGCTAGTCGCCATGATTTGCGCACCGACCCTCTAATAACGAGATTACTGATTTTATTGTCTATTCCGATTTGATTAACTACAATTGCCATGCTCTTACTACAATTAGTTTTCGCTTATGTAGTTTTGGTCATTAATATTTTGACTGGGTGGTGTGAATTTGATATATGATTTATATGATAGAGCAAGTTTGTAGTCGAAGCTATCTTTCAGTCACCATAACTGTGATGTTAATTTATGATTGTTAACTGTTTTTAACATTATTTTTGTATAACACCTACGGCTGAAAAAATTTGGTACTAATTTTATTAAGTGGGTTAGCCATGTGTTCATAAAAAACGTGAATTCTACACAACCTCAAAATATCTTCCCAGGGGCAAGTATGATGACGTTTTTCCTTCATCGTAACGTTTATTCGAAAACGTTCTTATGAATTTTCTACCAGGAGTGCAGTTTTCACGATGTCTTTCCTTCACCGTAACAGCGTCGAATAAACGTTCCTATGAATTTGTGCGTACTTAAAATAACACTACAAAACTGAGCTCACCTCTCCCACTCCTCCCGACGAATCTAAGGTCGTTGAACTTGGCGACGCGGTCCTTCATCACGGTGGAGTTGTTCCTGAGCTCCGCGCAGCAGTTCTCGTCGTTGCCAGCGCGGACGGTGACCAGGGTCCCGTCTAAGATCTCCCCAAGGGCGACCACCTTGAACCCTCCAGGGAGGGTCTTGTTGGAGCGCCAGTGCTGCGGCAACATCGAGCACATGAAGTCCGGACTGCCGGTTGGTACTGTCGACAATGATATCAAGTTATATGACTTCCTTAGTATACATGTTTTCAGTAAATATTAGTCTTTATGGCTCTACACGCGATATTTTCAGTAAATATTAGTCTTTATGCCTCGCGATATTAGGACTAGTGTTAAGTGTAATGGAACGCGAAAGTCTAAAATCTTATGTTTTTAGTGGTTATGAAGTGTTCATATTTAGATTTTTTGTAAGTGAGCGAACATTTTTAACCGACTTCAAAAAAAGGAGGAGGTTCTCAATTCGTCTGTATGTATAATATTTTTTTTTTTTTTTTTTTTTTATGTATGTTCACCGATATTTTCGTCAATTATAGACGGATTTCAAAAATTTTTTTTTGGTTGGATACAGTTCACTTCCGAGGTGGTCCCATTTTCACCAGTCCCGGATCTGATGATGGGATCCAGGAGAAATCGAGGGCAACCCTCAAATTTTATAGGGACATGTACCGCGTTTTGCATATTATCTGAAGTTATATGGGCATTTGCTTCTGGAAATCATAATCTTATGATGCTGAGCTGATGATGGAAGGTCAACTCCTTAATACTTAGGAGTAAAAGGATAATTCTTTCAATACTGTATACATATTAAGACTACTAGTTATAATATCAGTAGCATTATAGGTGAGCTGAACTAATAGGGTGACCAGTCTAGGATCTGATGATGGGATCCAGGAGAAATCGAGGGCAACCCTCAAATTTTATAGGGACATGTACCGCGTTTTGCATATTATCTGAAGTTATATTGGCATTTGCTTCTGGAAATCATAATCTTATGATGCTGAGCTGATGATGGAAGGTCAACTTCTTAATACTTAGGAGTAAAAGGATAATTCTTTCAATACTGTATACATATTAAGACTACTAGTTATAATATCAGTAGCATTATAGGTGAGCTGAACTAATAGGGTGACCAGTCTAGGATCTGATGATGGGATCCAGAAGAAATCGAGGGCAACCCTCAAATTTTATAGGCACATGTACCGCGTTTTATATATTTTCTGAAGTGATATTGGCATTGCTTCTTGCAATCATAATGTTATGATGCTGAGCTGATGATGGGAGGTCAACTCCTTAATTGTTTGGAGTAAAAGGATAATTCTTTCAATACTGTATACATATTAAGACTACTAGTTATAATATCAGTAGTATTACAGGTGAGCTGAACTAATAGGGTAACAAAAAATTTAACACTAAAAAGTATGAAAAAAAATTGTAAACAAATAAAAAACCGCCTTCAAAAACCCGACTCACTAAAAATTACAAAATAATATAATACGAACATTTATAATCATCTGGGTATGAATTTTATATGTTTTTGAAGGCGGTGCCAATCAAAATTTTGAGGAAAAAGAAGCACTCTGTGCTTGTCTGTTGGAAATATAAACGGCACCGCCTTCAACAACATATAAAATTCATACCCAGATGATTATAAATGTTCGTATTATATTATTTTGTAATTTTTAGTGAGTCGGGTTTTTGAAGGCGGTTTTTTATTTGTTTATTATCTTACATTTATTTCGAAACATTTTGGAATAGAGTATAATATATTATGTAAATTCAAAATGTTGTTATATGTATTTATTGACTTGTTATTAAAATTATGAATAGTATTGTTAGGTAATTCTTTTTAAAACAATTGTACTCTACTAAGACAAAAATATGTTACTATATGCTTTTATTTCGTATTAAAATTTATCATAGAGTCATAAATAGATTTTTAAACAGTCGACGCGATACGCAGGGAAAAGTGGAGTAACTTCGCCCACTTCATTTCATGACAATATGTCGAGGCCAAAATCGGTAACACAACATTATATGGCAATATGATTGTATGGTACGAGGAAAAATATGGTATAGTGTTAGATAATATTATTATTACAATTTAATATTTGATAAGGAAATCTTATAAACATTAAGATGTGCGATTGTAATGCGCAGCGTCATAATTGCATGTCAAACGGCATCAGATTAAGATGCGGTCACACCGAGCGGAAAACCGAAAAACACCGTGTAACGGGTTGTGTCGTAAAAACATTAATAGTGTAACTGTGGTTTCTCTATTTACGGAAGCTGAAGCTATATACAAATTATTGAGCCGCAAACTGCGGGCGAGGTGCGGTCGCGCCGTGACAGCCCGTCTTGGAAGCTTTCCGCCGGTGTAAACACAGCTTTACGAAGCTTTCGCTGTGTTGGTAGGCTCTTGTAAGTCATCCTTGATGTTTTGTGGCAATTAGGATTCCTTCTTTCTCTTGGTTTCGGGTTTCAAGTTAAGATTCTTTATAGCTATTGCTTTTGGTTTGATCTTGGGTCTTGCAAGATCTCCAAATAAAGTAATGACTTCTGGATCATATTACAAGTTTAGAGTTATGTACATGTACATGATGTTACGCCATGTATTGTTTAAGATAAGCTAGTTGGTAACTTATAAAGTTAGAAGACGCTGTATCAGCTTGAGAAATATATCTGTATCATACATAATTGATCATCACACCAAATACCCATCGGGGGTTGTGATATAATTTAACATCATAAAAGTTTACTATCAACTTCGAAAGATACGTGGCCTAGCTAACACTCTTACAAAGATAAGTGTTATATTAGAAATATAAAATTAATGTAACATCTAAAGTAGGTAACTCAAACATATAGCAGATTAGGTAATAAACCGGATTATCATAATTGCTACTGATTTGAGAAGTTCATTCAACCATTCATTAATATTCATGGTCACTTTCGTTTTCTATAAGAACTTTATTTGTCTACCAATGTTGTAAGCGTCAGATTATTTTTTACCCGACTGCCAAAGAAGGAGGGTAATGTTTTTCACAGCATTTTTTATATGTTTGTATCTATTTTTAATGAAGTTAAAAATAAATAAATGTAGTAAATTTGTATTTTAAAACTAGGAAAATTCGTTCTACAAATGCGTAAGTTCTACAATAAATATTACATATTGTAACAAATTTAAAAAGCGTTTTCACTTATTCAAATGAAAGTAAACATATAGAACGTCGAATATACTAAGACATTTAAAGAAAAATAATATGTAAAGCGGCTGTATTTTGGGTTTGTGTTCAATATACTGTTGAGATCTAACTGAAAAAAAAAATGTAGCAGTGCGTTGAAGTCTTTTGCTTACGAGAAATTTAGTTTTAAATTTAATGTTATTAATTTAGTGACTAAAGATTTTATAGAAAACATATTTAGTTTCATCTTCCCATTAAAAGTTCTTATTGAGTAATTGGTTTTATCTGACCACTTTGACCGTCTAGCGGTCCATTCGGCGAATTTTGAAATCAAATAAATAAATGGTATTTGTTTACTACGTTTTTTTATAATACCCACCCATATTTACTAATGATATTTATTAATATAATTTACAAGTGGCAGTTCTTTTATTGGTAAAAATGAGTATATTTTTACTTATTGCTGCCCAAGCGTCTATATACACAAAAACCACCGGTCAACTTTCAACGTAACATTCATAAAACAATACCAACGAAATTTAAATAATAACTAGTTAATATCATCCTGTATTTCTAGTCTAGGGTAGGCTCAAGCCCCTCGGTAGGGACATAATAGATGGACTAAATCTTCTTATAAATAAAAATGAATTGCCGTTCGTTAGTCTGACTAAAACTCAAGAACGCCCGGACCGATTTAGGTAATTTTGGTTTTAAAATGTTCGTGATAGTCCAGGGAAGGTTTATAGTATAGGCGGTATGAAATTCGCCGGGACCACTAGTAAAAAATATAAATATCGTGCTCTTTGGTCATTTGTGCCAATAATGTTCATAAAGTCATTAGTAGGTGAAGATAATGATACAAGACCAAATTGAATTAAAGTCAAGCTCCATTAATAACTTATTGTCACTTAATTAGCTTGTTTAATTATTAACCTGTTTATAACCAACTTAACTATAATAATAAACCTAACCAATTTGAGGATGTAGTACATATTAGTCGTATTTGCGAATTGTTTTATCTAAACAGGTACGAACTAGACTTTACATTTTCGTTTAACCTTAAGTCGTCCAAGTTTTTGATATCATAAAACTGTCGTAAACGTATACCAACGTTTATAAAAAAAAAATTGTTCCTTTGCTTACATTTTAAAATATTATTACACGCTCATTACGTATTTTTTTATTATTATTATGGTGCAATTTGTGATACGTTTGATTTTGTGACATTTTGATGGGTTAATTACCTATAATTTTTGAGTTTTAAATTACTACTATGTTATCATGCATTTTTTTCTTAACACGAGATTTATTTAGAGTTTTTGTCTATTAATTAATCGTATTGTAATATTATTTTGATATATTGTTAAATTATACACATTTAACACAAGTTAGCTTATTACAGAGAGTCTTTTTAATAAATACAGTGTGAATTCAGTAATTTTGAAATAAAGAAAACTCTTATAATAATAAAACTAATGATGTGCCTCTATTGATCAAAATATATCCTTACTCAATACCACATAATTTCAATGCCGTTGGTAAAAAGTGGGTTTCTTTAAAATTTCAACAATTTGGCACCTGTAGCCTGTAGCAAATTTATGATAATTTCTTAGCAATTGCTTCTTCATAATTTTTTTGGCTAAGTTTTTTGTTTACAAGTAACAAAAAAAGCAGTTATAAAATCTATAACGGTATTTTATAGGCTTATGTTACTTTGTTCTCGGACTATAAAAAAGTAACTATACAGTTGATACGTAAATACACATAAATAGTGTCATTCATATCCAAATTAATCGTAATATAGTACAAATTGATAGATTACTTTATATCATTAACAGTTAATAACAGCTTTTTAAAATAACAGTTTTAAGTAAAAAAGAATCAAAAATCGATGTTTATTATCATTGCCATGGAGCACACGTTTCTAAAAGAGCTAACATAAATAAATATTCACATAACATTGATTTGATAGTGTCTTCTTCTTCTTATCCGCCCGTAGGCCTCTGACATGGCTTCACACACCGTAGAAAAATCTCTCAGGTGTGCTGGTTTCACCGATAAAGCGTCAAATGATGGTGCATATGAATTTCAAATTTGAAAAACACATCCTCACAGCTTGATCCTGTAGCATGTAGTTTATTCACGCGTGAAAAACATAATTACTTTACGCTGATGCCAACCCGACTTGCAAACGTACCTAGATCAGGGTGTTCCGCCCTGGTCTCGTCGATGATGCTCTGCATCCACCAGGGCTCCAGCTCCGCCATCTCGCGGCGGCGGCGGCCCCGCGACTCGTACGGCAGGTGCATCCTCACACCATCGGGCTGACCTGCCGACCCTGGCCAGCACGACCACTCGCAAGCCACAAGGCCACAAACTGTTTACCCTCCAACACTTTCCACTCTTCAAGTCTACGCTTCAAACACTTCAATACTTTTCGCCGACACTTTCAAGTCTCACAACTATTCGCGCCTTAAACACTTCAATTAACTTTACGTAAAAAGTTGATGATGCGAATAATAATGCTAGTTAAATAACTTAATTAGTTCCTCTTTGGATTCCAACCGATCAGTCTCTTCAATTCCTTATATGTAATTTATTATAATCGATCCCCTGTAACGCGACTCAATTAAACGCAAACAATAGTTCAGCTCACACACTTTATTATTCACAATGTCCTTTTGTGCGCTTCAATGGTGATAAGTTGTAGTGAATTATTTTTCCTCGATTCCTCAATGCACTAGTTTAATGCGAACCTTGAGTTCTTCAACTTAACTTTCGTCATTTTAGATGAGTCACGAGCACGGTGTAGAACTGGCCGAAATCTCAAGCATTCGTGTCAAAGGTTCCGGCCGGCATTCTAAGAAGGTCTGTCAACATCAGCTGAGAGTTAATTTATTCAAGATATTTCCCGCGCGTCGGTTGCGTCAGCGGCGGTAAACACGGCGCGCGTCGGAGGCTGCGCGTCCTCGCTGTCCGCGCGACTCTCTACTACTGAGCGGCCGCCATTCTGTCACTCGTTGCCTCCATTCTCTGCGGTCAATCTGCGGTTTGGCCACGCTTCATTTGTCGGGAAAATGCGCGGCGTTCGCCTCCCGCTCCCACGTACCGCGCCCGCGCAACGTCCGAGCGAGACGCGCGCAAGTTTTGTGCCATTAATATTTTTGTTTGGATCCATTGTTGAAAGGGAAATATTATGAGCTTTTTCGTTTGGAAGCGACGTTGCGTATCTCGCTCTTTTCGCGCGCTGCGGTTAGTTCTGAGTGAGACGTCTATAATGGCAAATGTCGTCTGTGGGCTAGATAAAGTTTTTCAGTTGAGAGCGACTTGAAAAACTGCATATCCAGCAGTCTATTTTCGCTATGATTGAATAACTTGACGTTAATGATAGATAATGTCAAAACGAATTAGTGAAACTAATGAATGGTGAATGTTAATGAGTGTTGAGCGCGGTAACCGGACCCGTTTACACTTAATTAGCGCGTAGTGGAGCGCTGTGTATTATGGGTTTATTATCTTGGTGCCGCGTGGGGTGCGGTGAGATGGTGTGGTGTGGGTGTAGTCTTAAGAAAGTGTGGGCGTGTCTGCGGCTGGGCGGGGCGCGCCGCCCCGTCGCGAAGACGCGCGGAAAAATGATGCCGTCGAGTGCGGCAGCGACGCGACGCACTTGTTGCGCCCCGCACGGGAAGGCTCCTTGGCGACTGCTCGATACAGCCAGCATTCGATTCGAACATCGAATCGAACCAAATGAAATCTCGTATTGCGTATCACCACTACAGCAGACGATTACACCAATTAGCTCTACAAGTAATGCCCTGTTAGGTTAGGTTAGCACTAGTACGTACGAGTACGTAGGTTCTAAGATTCGAATGATAGTGTAAGTTTTATTTTAAATAATGACTTTCCACGTTTGAAATACACACAACTTTTCACAGTCTGTGGAATTACTTTTTTTATCCTTCTTTCGACATTTCTCCTTTTGCCAAGGGTGTACAGACCTACATCATCGATAGAGGTAAATTTAAATTTCTGTATATTCGTTGTAGCTGTAGAGTTGTAACTTATGTACGAGTACATTACCTAATGAAATCGAAGAAAAAAATAGACTGATAAAATGTACACAATTGGTTACACCCAAGAGTTACCCTGTTTGTAGTTACTATTATCATTTTATTTCTTAGACCTCTACGTACTCATAATAAAAAAAAAGTTTAGAACAGAGTGGGTATTGAAGATTTGCTAATAACGTAACTGTGCAAAAGTAACAGTTACTTTTGCACAGTTACGTGCATATACTTTGCAAATATTACTTTACTGTGCAAATATTAGTAACCAAATGATAAATGCAATGTTTTCCTTGTCAAATATTGCATTAAATGGCTATGTAGTAAAGGAAATCAGTATCAACAAGTAAACCACATCTCAAAAGTCATAGTTTATTGACCAAGTATGTCAATAAACTATAGTACTTGCAGAGGTAGTATGTATTTAGGTATTAATTGCTTTGGTTCATAAAACCGCAGTTCACGAAGGTCAGATTCACTACGTATTGATACACCTTTGACCACTGCCACCATGCCAGTTCTAAACCAGATTATAGATAAGCCTGACATCTGCAAATTGGCCCGACCGTGTTACAATACCAAACCTGACCTCAAGACCAACAATCAAACGGGGCAGGGAAACCACGTGACGTAATCACTGTGACGTCACGAGTCCGATAACCGCAGGCGACGATTTTTGAGGCGCTGGAGACCGCAACCGCGCTGTGACGAGGAGTAACAGCTCTTTGAGAGCATCTGATGATTAGGAGCAGTGGTTAGACAGGCGCCGGATGAGATCAAGTTGTGGGTTTGATTATGAAACAGTTCATTTGTTAGTCACAAAAATATGAATTTTAACTTCGTGTTTTCAGTTCTATTGAGTTAAATTAGAATAATTAGCAGTTATACGCACATTAATGGGATTCTCTTGAGCTTGACAATTACATTTATTAGTTGAAATATTTAAACACTACTTATTGGGATTGCGATAATCGTCCTTAAAAGAATATTCAACCAATGTCAAGGAAGAAACTAGAAGAAATTCGTCATAGTTTACGCCATATTGTATAGTCCCTTTATAGATAAACTGGGAGTATGTGTAAGTTAGCAGCGGTTTTCGACCAAGGCATCACAAAGTCATGTTTTGCTTATAGTCCAGCGGTTATACAGTGGCTGAGGTAGAGACGCAGAGAGAGCAGGCCCAGTTCGACGATGGCTCTTAGCTGTCTAAAGTATCGCATTTCATGCAAATGTAGCTCACTCTACCAGAATGTTGAAAATGTATAATAAATATAAGTACTTAAACTTTTTTAGGGCGGTTCTGTGCCTAGTATTAATGTAGTAACTGGCTGATTGTAATTATGTTTCTCCTTGTATCCCTGTGTCTATGCGAATAAGTACGCTTACACCCTGACTGATTTAGCAAAGATGATTTATAACTTTCAGTTGCTAAAGTTACTGAAGAGAGTAAAGTTTTGAAATTCGAATCTAATTCCGACAACTTGCGAATTAAGAGGCTGGATTCCGAGTGTCGGTGTGATAATGTTACTTCATTGGTAAAAGCTGCCGATGAATAATCAAATAACCTTTATTTCGGTCTTTTAGCGGTAATGTGTGGTGAAGCTAGCGGGAGCCTGATATTGATTAGGACTCGAAATAAGGAGGTAAAGTTGTAAATAAAGAAGCGTGCGGCGACCGCAGGTAGTCGGAGCCCGCCGCCTCCGGAACCGCATTCCGGAACAATTATTTGCACGTTTACAAATTATCGGTTTGTGGTGTACTGTGTAGAGTGGGAAGAGTTCCGGAAGATTTTAATAGAAGGCAAAATAAAAAACCGGCCAAGTGCGACTCGGACTCGCGCACGATGGGTTCCGAACTATCATCTATACCGAGTACCGTACTATAATATATAAAAACTAGCTTTCCGCCGGTGACTCCGTCCGCGTAGAGATGTTTAACGGGTAAAACATTACTACTCTATACCGCAGTCGGTTAAAAAGTAGCCTATATCCTTTTCTAGGCTCTGGACTATATATGTACCAAATTTCGTTTAAATCGGTTCAGTACTCTATGCGTGAAAACGTAACAGACAGACAGACGAAAGTAACTCTTACTTTCGCATTTATAATATTAGTAAGGATTACGTTTGTTGTATGGGAGCCCGCCCACCTTTAATTTTTACTTCATTATTATTTAATACATTTTCATAAAAATATTTAAGCGTCTACCCGTTACCGTTGTTAATATTGAGCAAAAAAAGTACGAAAAAAATCACGTTTGTAGTATGTGAGACCCCCCTAAATATTTTATCTTTTTTAATTTTTAATTTGGTGTTATAGCGGCAAATTGGTCCAGCTATCAAAGAACGCTTGCCAGTTTTTTAGTTCAGTGTGCACCCATAACAACTGTGAACTTATTATTAAGTATTAATTTAAGCTTGCCATCGTGAAGATAAATAAATGTTTATGATAAAAAAAAACATACCTAGAGTCCTAATTGTTTGAATGCTCATGATCTTTAGTGAGTCGTTGTATTGCGGTAGGAGCAACACAAAAGATCGACTGACACATAGTAGTCGAAGTGAACCGTTCACACGGTACAAGATAAAATAAGATACGTATAAAGCAGCCGCAGAAGCAGATAAACACAGACCAAACATTTAAAAAAAATTTGACACCGAAAAAAAAGGCGCAAGTGTGAGATTCCATAAGTCGAAGCGAACCGTTCAGACGGTACAAGATAAGATAAGATACATATGACGTTGCAGCAGCAGATAAATAGAAAAAATAGTCATATCTAACTTTACCTCATAAAAAAAACCGCAAGTGAGTAAAGGACGTAGCACTCATATCAACTCGTTGCAGTATGGAGTTTCATACACTGAATACTGAGAGTATAAACTATGGTGTAGTTTATACATTTACGTTCCGTTTATTAGTTTTTGTGTGTGCTACGAAGTTTATCATCATCATCATCAGACCATATAAGTTGCTACTTAACAGGCCTGCCCTAATCTAGGGCGATAAGGCCTTCGTCAACCACGCTGGCCAAGTGTTAAGGGTTGGTCGACAAACAACCTTAGAATGTCTTCATAGGTGTGCAGATTTTCCTCACGATGTTTATCCTTCACCGTTGAAGCATCGAACCTTTATACAGTCGCCAAACAAGAAGTAACTGACCCATCTCTACCCGATTGACCCGGTGCGGTCGCGGTCATCTTGCGGCCCCGGCAATTAGCCCGCAGTCTGGTGAGTGGTGACCTATTGTGGAGAAGTGTACCTTAACTGCCTTTTGATGAAGACGTAATTAAATTGTATAATCTAAACAAGTATTTCTGAATAACTTTTACATTGTTTTTTTTATTGTTTGACGTGGTACACAAACAGATTAGTATATAGTACTATTGCTACAAAAATAGGTACGTAAGTAAGAAAAAAATACATTTTGTAAAGTTGGCCCAACCGACGCCGCAACACAATATTTTGTCACCCAACTTTTTGTGTTAAAATCTTAGCTACCATATATGACGGAATATTTCAATTGAATTAGAATTACCTGATAATTCGCTAAGAACCCCACTTCAATAATTTGGTACTGTTGTTTGTATAA
This sequence comes from Maruca vitrata, assembly GCA_039566165.1. NCBI lineage: Eukaryota > Metazoa > Arthropoda > Insecta > Lepidoptera > Crambidae > Maruca > Maruca vitrata. Next base: position 5,503,012 of record CM076925.1, read on the forward strand.
AAAGTTTTTCAAACATTCCCAAAGTACAGTTCCTCTTTTCCGCCCCGTGCCGTTAAGGCATGGAATGCCCTTCCAGCTCATATTTTCCCTCCCTCCTATGATTCCGGGCTCTTCAGGCGGGGCGTGAAACGGCATTTAAGCAGGCCTTCAGTGTGAGTGCGGCAGGCTCAATACGATCTATTGTGCCTGTCGACCTCATATTTGGATCTCACTACCGCTTATCATCAGGTGGAGTGAGGTCATCTTGTTTGCCTATGATAAAAAAACAGTCTGCAGCAAATGAACCTTACACTAGAGATGATATTAGATTATTTTTCATCTCAGTCTTATTGGGAAATATTTACTATTACTACACATACACATATTTCCCAATAAGATAAAAACTAAATAGAAGATCTAATAAGGTTTCATTTTACTACTAGATCTACTAGAAATCACAATCATGTTGTCGCTCGGTTTCGATCTGTTTTCTTGACGACCTTGGATTCTAACTAGACTGAGCTGCGTGGGGAAATCCTGTACGTACTTACACTTACGGCGCTAATATTGGTAAACCATGCATTTTATGAAATTTACGCTCTAGAAATATATTATCAGTGCCATGCTAATTCTATGGGAAAGACCGAGTCTAACAAGAGAGTACGTTAAACCACGGCCCTTTGGTTTTTTTCATAACAAAAGATTGTCACCTCTGCCTTAAACTTGGTAATTCAATGTGCTAATTACTTTGTATATCAAGGGAACTATATTATTGTTAGCTATTGTAACCCTGTATTGTTATTCTGTTATGTAACGCGTCCTAATTACCTGAGCTATTTATATATTTGGTAGTACATATACCTCGTACATATTAACTAGTATTAACTGCCTCGTTGGTCTATTGGTAGCAAGTGCTGCGTTAGGACCGAGAGGTCCCCGGTTCGAGTCCGGGGTCGGGCAAAATTTGTGTGAGTTTTTCTGTAATGAAATTACTCAGCCCGGAGTTAGGAAGTTGGCGGTTGAACGCCCGTGCCTCGGAAAGCACGTTAAGCCGGTGGTCCTGCGCCTGATCTCTCATCGGTCATGTCGGATTGCCGTCTCACCGAATTATGAGAGTAAGGGAATAGAGAGTGCACTTGTGTTTGCGCGTACACTTGTGCACTATAATATGTCCTGCGCACTTGGCTGATCTCAATTGAGATCGGCCGTCATGGCTGAAATCGGTCGGACGCCTTTTTTTTTTTTAGTACATATACGTTCATAACAAAAAGAGGTTCGTTATTGTCGCTGGAATAATTAATAAAAATAATTTTCCTCTCTTCATAGGACTTTGTTAGCAATGTCAACCCCTTGTCCTGACTTTAACTTCTCCTGTTGAATAAACAGGGTAAGTTAGGAGAAAATAACGATTAAAGGCTCTATGTGGACTTTCTTATTCATTCCTACCTTTTATCTTACCTTTTCACAAAGTAAATCTCGTAGTAGTAGATAGTACATACTACATAAAATCACGCTACGGTCCTGGCACACCACTAGTAGTAGTGGTAGTAATTAAATACAGATCTACGTAGTAAGTTCCTAAATATAACAGTTGCATAAAACAATTAACTGATGACGTATTCGGGGATCACCCATATAAATAATGTAGTAAGTTTTTTTCGCATGATGCCTCGCGCGCGATAAATGACGATGACGACTTGATGTGTCAAGTCAACACGAGATATTTTTTACTGATTGGTCCAAAAAAATACTTAGGTACATACGTACTCATCGATTCTTATATGAACTTTTGATAATCAATTTGCGGATTTACCAAGCTCGTGAGGTACGCTCAGAACTTCCAAACCGTTTAGTTTTTTTTTTATGAACTGAACTTATGTCATGGTTTTATGTGTGTTGATATCTTATTTGTGGCGGTTTTTTAAGTTCTTATGTTAATATTACAAGCCTTTACAGTAATCTCAGGTTCCACGTTCAATAAAACTATAATGATAAAACAATTATAAATTAAATTTTACACCCGGGCTCCTCGAAACCTTAATTTTCTTATTAAAAAGTTAAATTTTAAATATTAATATCACTCAAAATATTCCCCTGTGTCTATGGGGTAAGCATACCACGCTACATTTAGGTAGCTTGGTATCCGTATTATTTTCTGACTAATCAAATCTTAGGTCATCAAAGCATCCAATAATTATAAAACTTTCCAATGAATGAGTTGCATTAGAATCTTTAAGGTCATCTAATGCGAATCTATTAAGAACCGGTACAAGGTGGTTCTGGTTGCGCGTTTATTTTGCGCTTTATTTATAGACGGCGTTGACGCATGAGATCTGCCCGCTCTTATAAGATATTCAACTTAATACGACATCGATAGACCGGGCGGCCGAGGCGAAATATGTACGTATACACGTCACAGAGACGTGGGTTGGATTCTCTTGGTCAGAGTCATCTTTCGACCTTGTCAACGTTAATTATTATCTGTTACTGACGACCATAATTAAGATTTAATTAAGTAGTACTTATTGCGTTTAAGGAAAACGAAAATGATTGTATGGCGTAAGTTTTGGCAACTTTTAGATTTCGATCAGAGAAATATTCAGTATCGATATGATGACCATAATGACTGATTCGAAGGCAAACGGACCCTTAGGACATAAGTCTTGGGTTCGATGGCCATCCAGGACAAATAAATACTTGTATGAAAACTAAGAGTACCTTAAATATTCGGTGTTTGTTCCGTGTCTGGGTGTGTATTAAGTATATTTAAGTATATTTGTGTATCCACTGTTGATTCTGATATCTGCAACACAAATGCTAAAGCTACTTACCACGGGATAAGATCAATGTATGTGATGCTGTGTAATATTTATTATATTTATTATATATTAAATATTTTATGAATACCTTTGTTTTCTGGTATATTCCACTGTTTGGTTCTTATTTCCGCAATACGAGAAATAAATACTAGAAGACAGATTTTTCAAATGGCAAGTGCGTATTGTGAGCGTGCTAGCGATTTAACGGCGAAGCGATATCACTGCGATAAAATAAACGCTGCGAGCTCGCCGCGATTTCGCCGCGTGATCATTTTGAATTCAAATCTAATATTTCTCTTCATTCAAAAAGTTGACTTTGACGATGAAATACTTCTAGCCGTTGGATGAGGCGTTCCTATGTAACCGCCGCGATAAATTGCTAGTGAGAAACGACACTGTAATATACAAGTGCAATATTAAAATTTGTAGCATAATATATCTATAATATACAATTTCGTAGATTTTCCTGCCTTCGCCTTGTCTATGCTACAGTGACATTGTAATCGTGGGATGTTCGTGACGTCACGAACCAGTGCGAAACGGAATGGGTTTTAACGCTTACGCTGTTAGTCATAGAAAAACGTTTATTTATAAACGACTTAATTCAATTTCTTTACAACACTTATCACGTCTTTAACTCAATCGTTTTTATGTTAAAGTGTAGTTTGCTCGTTTAGTCATTGGAATTAAGTTTATTAGTCGTTCGTGATTTTCGCAGCGGATTTTAATATCAACATTTCATTAGTGACATAATTTAACCTGGTACCTACAACTACATACCTATTTTAGAGAACCTATTATCTATCGTAGACGTCCTATGTCGTTACTCCCATCACGTGATCAAGGGTGATTGTTGACAAACAAACGGCCGAATACATTATGGATACAATGCCGGAATATTCAGGACATTTCGCTATGGATTGGGCAGTATGTAATGGCTATTGAATACTAGGGTACTTATTACCTGCACCGGTACCTACTTAACATTAAGTTCTAAGAGTAGTAGTAGTAAATGTTCAATATGCAGATGCATGATAATATCTTTACTGACTTAATAGCTCATTGAATAGTGCTCCTGTGTCTTGCGCCAGTAGTCGTAGGTTGGATTGCCACTCGGAACAAATATTTTTGTGATAAAAAATGGTTTTTGTTCGTTGTTAGGCTTATTTATTTATTTCATTTAGGTATTATACCTACACAATTTTTGTTCTGATTTTCACAACACAAGTGCTTGAGTTACATACTACGGGATCAGATTAATGTAGGTACTAATGTGGAGGTGTCACAAAATATGTTTTTATTTACTTCGTTAAGATGAAGGATAAAACAAAAGAAAATAATAATGACTCAGTGGCAAGCGCCGCGTAAACGCTCAAAATACTATAGAGATGTTCTATGGAGGTAGGTAGAAACTATTGAATTCAAAGACCGGAAGTTGGTCGGTACAACCCCGTGACTCGACAAGCAAATTGTTGATGCGTGGATCCTCTCCCCATTTATCATCAGTTAAGTTTAATTGGAGTCTCATCTGTGACCTTGATGCACACGTATCCGAAGGTATCATAAGTCGTCGTCATAAGTAAGTAGGTAATGGTTGACCCACAGAAGGTTCTGACCCAGATATACCCCGTTATTGATAAAGAACTGCAAGGTAATCCGACCACGCCCATCAACGAAGAGGTAAACATGACCGTAAATGACTCATGTGTTTTATAAGAATGCCATGTAATTTCTCTTACGACACGCGGATTGTGAGTCAAAACTACAGGTTTTCCTAGTAATGAGCAAACTGCAAGCTTGGAGTGCAAAAGTTTTTTTTGGGTTTTTTGAAAGATTGACAATCTTCATTAGTCAATTACTTACATGAGACCTCTTAATAAATTGTTTCATTCAAGGATTTAACCCTTAATAAGACACGGGGAAAATAGTTCCCACTAGATTTTGAACCTTATGTAGTTGTAATACCGGCGAAAACCAATGAAAAAATTCTATATGCTGTATTTGATCAAGGGTTAAACCTTCATTGAAAAAAACCGGCCAAGTGCGAGTCGGGCTCGCGCACAAAGGGTTCCGTAGCAGCAAATATAATAAAAATCGACCTATCTCAAAAACTATAAGAGATACTTTGATCAAACCAAAAATCGTTGAAAGAGTTAATTAGCATGCATCACCTCTATTTTTTTTAGAATTTTATACCCCGTAGTTATAAAAATAGGGGGGGGGGGGACATACTTTTTACGACTTTGAGAGCTGATATCTCAAAAACCGTTCACTTTAAGAAAAATGTTTTTTAGAAAACTTTATATCATTTTAAAAGACCTTTCCATTGATACCCCACACGGGTATGTACATCGAAAAAAAAAATTTCATCCCTCAGTTACATGTATGGGGGGCCCCACCCCCAATTCTTTTTTTACTATTTAGTGTCATATTTTTGTAGCGGTTCATACAACACATATTCCCATCAAATTTCATCACTGTAGTACTTATAGTTTCCGAGTAAATCGGCTGTGACAGACGGACAGACGGACAGACGGACAGACGGACATGACGAAACTATAAGGGTTCCGTTTTTGCCATTTTGGCTACGGAACCCTAAAAATCACATCTATTAAAGTACCTAAGGTTTAAAGTTAATTAAAATAATAAAGACATTGTTTACCCGTAATCGGTTTAGCAAGATGCTAATGAACCAAGCCCTCGTGTAATCTCGCTTCGAAAAATAAAGGATGAACATGATGAGCCGTTTACAAAGAGGGTGCGTGTAAACACAGCTTAACCTTAATGTAAAAAGATTTATAAGAAGTTTGGCTGCCGTTAATATAAAACCCGTAAAAATCGAAATGCATATTTGCATTATTATAACAAAGACAAAATGAAATTGACTTATTCCTTATTCTTAAAACTTAAAGTATTCTTCTTCATATATTTACACAAAAAGAGAGACATCTATAAAATCTCAAACAAAATGTTACAACAGGTTTACTAGTGCCATCTATTGTGACCAGGGTAAACTTCGTTCCACAGTGTTACTGTGTTGCACTGTGCTAGCAGGATTATTATAAGTTGTCTCACACTGCGGACAGAGGGCATTAGCTTACCAAAAAAGTTTTTTTAAGTACTTGGTAACTTATTTACTTACCCAAATTACTCAATAATAAATTTAATATCAATCTATGTTTTTATTGCATGATTAGTTGGTACATTTTTTTAGTGCTTCTGGTAAAGTTTTCCACCATACGGCCGAATCCTACTTAAACTGTAATCCTTACTAATCCTTACTAATATTATAAATGCGAAAGTAACTCTGTCTGTCTGTCTGTTACGCTTTCACGCATAGAGTACTGAACCGATTTAAACGAAATTTGGTACAGATATAGTCCAGAGCCTAGTAAAGGATATCCTTTCCGACTGCGCTATAAAGAAGTATTGTTTTACCCGTTAAACGTCTCTACGCGGAAGAAGTCGCGGGCGGAAAGCTAGTTAAATATATTTAAGAGCTGATAATCCGATTAAGTAGGTTTCAACTTAATTCTTATACAAAATTTGGATTTACGTGCCGCTTCGCTTAGAACATAAGACTGGCTACGTTAGTGGCTTGTTATAAGACTTTAAGTATTTAATCTAATTAAGTAATTTAATATAGATATGGGTTAAGTTTTATTACGCACTTAATTAAATTAATTGTATCGCTTACATTTTGTTTATGACTTGAATGTAAAGTGTGTTTCATTCTCATCAAGTGTGTCTGTCTATATAGAAGTAATTTCCCTTTAATAATTTCAATATATTATCATGTGCATGGCGGACCTTTAGTTTTTCATAACGTCAAACTTGAAGTTAGGTTCCTACTTATAATAAACATATCTACACTACTCATATTTTCGTCTTTGGTATTTACATCGAACTTTGTAGTATAGTACAGGATTCGCTATTTTTGCACGTAATTTGAGAGAAAGTTACTTATTTTTTAATGAATTTTATCCAAAGCTTTATAATTTACATTTTGGGGAAATTTTCAGATGTGTTAGAATAAAAATGATTTGAAATACCTACTTATGTTATTCAAATAAAACTTCAGACCTTTGATTCAATTTTAAAATCGTTGCAAAGTCAGTAGGTAAGTTTAAATACTTACTTGGGATTGGTATTGTGTTCTCAATATCAGAAATGCAGTACCTACATGCCGCATGTTTAATTTAATGTACGATATGACTGGAACCATTTGGTAAAATTCATACTACTAACCTTCTACACCGTCATGCCTACCTTATTTTAAATAAAAACCTATGTAGATTTTAGCATGAGGAAATAATTGTCGACAAGACATTATTACCTTCTTTGTAAATTGTTGAGGGAAGTCAACAACAAAATTAGCTGAAATAAATAATGTCTGTGGAGGCGTTACTGTGACTCCCATTCAAAGAATATTGTGAATCGGTTCTCGTACACAAATAAAGTACAGTGGGCGTAAGCGTTGACAATAAAAATAGAAATATCACAAATTCAGTTCACACGACAGTCCTTTTGTAGACACAAAGGTTACAGACCAAGTTTCCTATAGAAGGACATTCGATAAAAAGATTCCGGGTAAGTAAATATTTGGATAGAGCGCCCCAAAACATTCTCGGTGATATTTTCTGGGGCCGGCGCGGTCACGCCCTGGAAAGTCAAAGATATTCATACAAAAGGTCTGAGCCCTGACTGCAAATTGTCATTTCCACACCATAAAGTTTTATAAAAGTAAAAGTTGAATAACGTTTTATTTAGCCTCGCGGACTATTAATCTTTCGTCAATGAACAAGTTTTTATGGCAACCTAAAAAAAGTTACGTCTGAATTCGTGATTTTATGTTTTTTGGTGGATTTTGGGATGTCGTTGGTGCAAATACTGAGGCCAAAATTCTAATATTACATAGATTATGGATAGAATGCCATATAACAATATAAAATCTAATTAATGAGTTTTATTAACGTAGCGTTAAAAGCTACGAATAAGTAAATTTCATTTGCTAGAAAAAAATTGCCAGTAGTTGGCACTGAAAATGTACGTAGTAGGTAGGTAGGTACGTAAATCACGTTAATTCTGAACTTTTCAAAACTGCAGCGAATTCATCTAAATACTTCTTTTGTAGGTACCTTCTTCGATAATAAAGGTTATAAATTTAATAAGATCAAGAGCAGTATTAATTTTAAATTAATTTACAAAAACTAGCTAACAACTATTTGATTAAAGTTAATCAGACCGAAAGGCAAGGCATCCTATAACTTATTTTAAAAGTTTATGAAATAACTGGAATAAGTATTTTTAGGAATCAGAAGCGAGGTTATTTAGAATTAAAAGAAATACAATCTACAACAATTAGTTATTATTAAAACTTAAACAATGGAACAATAAAAAGTAATTAAACCGACAAAAATTATAATCCTACGAGCAGGCAGCACGTCTTATCCGTACGAAAATTAAAGATGGCGCCAGCACGCGCCGCTCGCATGTTTTTTTTAAAACGCAGGCGGGTATACAGGCAAAGACATTCAGACATGTACGTCTGCTTCAGTGGTTATCTCTAACACGGCCTCTCCTGACGCTCTGACGTCCTCGTCAGTTTCAGATGAAGTGGCTTGGGCACGATCTGCATCAAGAGCCTCACGGTCAGAGGCGTGTGGTAATGGTGGATCGTGATCGGAAGCCAAGCTGTTCTCCAAAGAGCTGTTATGGTCCGAGTCATCTGTAAACCACATAAAAATTAAATTATTGACCTATGTGCTTAAACGTTCCAAGTACACTTTTTTTAAAACATCAGTTCAAATAACCAATAAATGATAATCACTTGCGGTTATTTATTTACGATTCTTTAACAAATCATAAACAAATAATAAAATCATGGATGCATCCTACAGACGAGTCGACTCGATTTAAAATAAAGTAAACACTGACAGGGGACCCCACGAGCTCATTAGTAACTGGCAGAGGCTCCACTATTAAGCGTACCACGAATTTATTACACAACAGACATAGGCTCCACTATTAAGCTTATCTTTTAACATAACGATGGCAGAGGCTCCACTATTTAGCATGCCGTAAGTTTGTCACACAGACATAGGCTCCACTATTAAGCTTATCTGTTAGCATAGCGATGGCAGAGGCTCCACTATTTAGCATGCTGTAAGTTTCTTACACAGACATAGGCTCCACTATTAAGCTTATCTGTTAGCATAGCGATGGCAGAGGCTCCACTATTTAGCATGCCGCGATCAGACTCACCCTCGAAGAAAGAGGCACACGTCTCCGGGGTCCACTCGCCTTTCCAGGGCACCAAGAACTGTGCCGCAGCGTATGACACCTTGCCATACGACCCGGCGAGAAGCTGAAGCTTGTAGCGGTCATGATCCATAACCTGAATGATGCGGTATGGTCCACGCATACCCGGATCGAGTTTTCCCTGCGACTGAGAATACTTGATAATAAACACAAGATCCCTCTCCTTGAATTTGCGCGGAGGTTGACGATCTTCATTGACCCGTTTATCTTGCGTAGCTTGATTTTCAGCCAGTCGCTTGGCCGTCCTTTGTCTACGAAGCTCTCGCAAAGACTCCCGATTTTCATTCGACTCGATAGCAACGTCGCGAATCACAGCGCGCACTACAGGCGTCGCATTTTCAAAACCAACTAGCAAATTCAAAGGAGAGTATTGAGTGGTCTTCTGCTTGGTTAAGTTGAGGATTAATTGTAATCGCCATAATTCTTCAGCCCACTCGCTTCGTCGAAGATTAGCTTCTATCCGAAGCATGTTTAATACCGTACGGACATAACGCTCTACCTGACCATTAGCATGGTGCATCTCAGGAATTATATGATGCACGTGACAACCTAAATCGGTCATGAAACTAATAAACTCTCGGGATTCAAACATCCTTCCTCTATCACAAATAATAGTTTTGGGGGTACCAAACAGGGAAATTACATGTTGCATGGCTAACTTTAACTCACAAACATCTTGTCGGGGAATCGCAAAAAGGAAACAAAATTTAGTGAATGAATCTATTACAATCAGAACATGTTTGAAACCACGACTAGCAGGTAATGGTCCCAGAGTATCAACGTGCAAAGTGTCAAATGGAGTGTCTGGCTTCGACCAAGAAATAATCGGTTGCAAGGGTGCTCGTGGAACTCGTTTATGTGCGATACACGTCAAGCAATGGGAAATGTATTTAGAAATAAACGCCCTGAGGCCAGGAAACCAAAAGTGCCTCAGGATAAGGTCCGCCGTTTTATCAGAGTTGCAATGACTATGTTCATCGTGAAAGATGCGGAGGAGACTCAGACGGTGACCTTTGGGTACGTAACAGAGAAGTCGTGCGTTTTCTCCTGTGGGTGTATGACGGTAATAAAGGATGTCATTCCTTTTGACATATCGCGTTGCGTCTAACTTCCCTTCATCTAATTTACTAAGCAATTGTTTTGATTCCTCATCAGCAGACTGTGCTATTTGAGCCCAATTACGTGGTTTGCTAATGTTATTTACCAATTTAACTGGATTACGACTTAAGTAATCCACATGGGGCAACATGGCGCCTTTTCTGTACTGAATATTAAAATTAAAATCTTGGAGGTACACCCACCATCTAGCTACGCGAGGCAAAAGATCTTTCTTACTTTGGGTGGCTTTAAGAGCATTACAGTCTGTCACCAATGTGAATGGTGTACCCACAAGGTAATGTCGGAAATGTTTAAGCCCTTTTACAACTGCGAGCGTTTCCAGCTCATAAGAGTGGTAGCGAGATTCGGCTCCTTGTGTGACTTGGCTATAATAGGCCACAACCCGTTTTCTACCATCCTTATGAGCCTGCAATAAAACCGCGCCGTAACCGGAACTGCTCGCATCAGTATGAATTTCAATTGGAAGCTTTGGGTCAAAAATTGCCAAAACAGGTTCGTTGGTGAGGCACCTTATGAGCTCTTGGCGAACTTTTTCTTGTTCTGGACCCCAAATAAAATCTACTCCTTTTTTCGTTAATCGGGCGATGCTAGACGTCTTTAATGAATAACCAGATATGTATTTCCGGAAGTAACCCGCTAAACCCAAAAACTGCCTCACCTGTCGAACATTCTGTGGCACAGGTGAATTTACAAGGGCTTGAATCTTCCCTGCGGCCGGACGAATTTCACCATTAGATATTACTCGCCCCAAATATTCGATTTCAGTGCATAGAAACGAACACTTACGCAAATTTATCGAGAACCCAGACTTTGTTAGTTTATCCAGTACATCTTTAAGAGATTGTATGCCGTCTTCTACTGAATCCTGCAGGATTAAACAATCGTCGATGTAAACTAGCACCTTTCCTGTCTCAATAAACTCTCTGAGAGTATTTGATATAATCCGCTGATACACAATAGGCGCGTTAGTCAAACCGTATGGCATTTTAACGTATTCGTAATGCCCCTCGGGCGTTACGAATCCAGTCAAAGGAATAGACTCCTCATCTAGAATAATTTGGTGAAATCCGGTTGCCATGTCTAATGTCGTGAAATATTTGGCTTTTCCTAACCTATCCAAGTGATCATCGATCAAAGGTAAAGGATATCTGTCCTTAACCGTTAATCGATTAAGTGCCCGAAAGTCTACGCACATCCTATCCGAGCCGTCCTTCTTCTTTACCAAGAGGATAGGGCTCGAATAGGGTGATTCAGATTCACGGATGATGCCTTTCGATAATAGATCTTTAATTATATCGCGAACCTTCAATTTTTTCATTATAAGACATCTTGTAGGGGCGATAATAAACCGGTGTGTCGCTGTTCAGTCGAATATGCATCTTGCCAGTCTTGACTGTGGTTGTAGCAGTCCCAGATATCATAAAGTCGGAGTACTCCTCAAGTACCGACGTCAACCTTGCCAAACTGTCACCTGTTAAAGATGACTTAACATCTGCGAGCTGCACGCTCGATCGAACAGATGACACCTTAATCGACTTCGCGTTGTGCGTTATACGTTGATAATCTTTCGACCTGATATATGTGACTCCGTCTCTATTCAACACGTCCGTACCGATAATAACTGGGGCATTCATGCATTCGCTCGGGACTACCAATAGATCCACTTCGAGAGATATTTCTTCAAGTTCAATTGTTAAGGTTACGTACGAATTAACATGAATGATTGAGTCGCTTATTCCCTTTAACTGACGATCAACTGGTTTCTTACTGCACGAAAAATGATTAACTACTGACGATGAAATTAGTGAGACCCCTAAGGCACCGCTATCAATGAGCACATCTACGGGTATACCCTGTATAATACCAACCACGATGTCATTTCTATTTGTATCAAAGTTAGAACAAAAGTTAACATTATTTTTGTTACGTGATTCTGAACGCTGCTTAGCAAAGCAATTAAATAATTCATGACCTTCTTTTTTACAAAAAGTACAACTCAATTTCTTATTACTACTAGGGGCTAGTGCGAGCTGCATAGAAGTGCTGGGTTGCATGGGCCTTGAGCGTTTCGAACAGTCTGACTGCTTATGACCTATCTCATTGCAAATAAAACATTTTGGCCCTGACATTTTTATTGAGCGTTTGTGAGGTAGTCTGATATTATTTTGGCGTGAAGCATTTGAACGAAAATGGTTAAACAAACGTTTTGTGTCGGTGCTAGGCTTTACAAAATTAGTTAAATAACTAACTAAATTATCCGAAGTGAGATTGGAGTTGGTAGCAGACGCCTTTACTAACGGGTCCTTAATACCTCTAATTATAATCGACGTTGTAAGTTCTTCAGAAAGGCCTCTAACCATACGTAAGCGTAACAAAGATCTACGTGCATACTCTGCGTATGTGGTGTAGCTATCAGAGTCAGTACACATAACTTCATATAAGATGCTAGCTATATCAATTTTCTTAGCACACAACGATCGGAAATCTTTCTTGAAATTACTCCAGGAGCGGTCACTCGTGACCCACTCATTAAGCCAAGACTTAGCATCCCCCTTAAGGCAGTTACCTACGCGTGACAAGCATTCACTATCTGACCAATTATTTAAAAGTTGAGCTTTATCCACCTCGTTAAACCATTGTTCAACGTCATGCAAATTTGGATCGAAGTTTGAAATGTAATAACTCTGAGAACTCACCGATTTTAACGACTGTATGGCTTCGACAATCCTTTCCGTGCCCTGTCCCGAAGTGACTTCACTATTAGACCCACTAGGTGTATCTACAGGTCGCGACCTATCTTCTAACGCCGTTAAACGCGATACTATGGTTTCTAATGATTGACAATACACGCGGTGTAAAGATACGTCCCTAGATCTCGAGCGGTCACGCTGATGGCTATCACAACGGCGACGGTCCCGCCTACGGTCGCTACGAGACGTGCTGCGTGATCGTCTACCTCTTGAATGTCTACTGCGTGAACGTTCCACACGTTTACGCTTACTTCTTGACCGTGAACGACTAGATCTGCCCATAGTGCTTAGATTTAACACTTGAACACAAACTACTGAAAACTAATTGAATAACAATTCACTTGTGAGCGAGAAATCTTTATCCCACTTCTGATTTTAGGAATCAGAAGCGAGGTTATTTAGAATTAAAAGAAATACAATCTACAACAATTAGTTATTATTAAAACTTAAACAATGGAACAATAAAAAGTAATTAAACCGACAAAAATTATAATCCTACGAGCAGGCAGCACGTCTTATCCGTACGAAAATTAAAGATGGCGCCAGCACGCGCCGCTCGCATGTTTTTTTTTAAAACGCAGGCGGGTATACAGGCAAAGACATTCAGACATGTACGTCTGCTTCAGTGGTTATCTCTAACAGTATAGATATTGAAAAGTCGATGTTGTATTCAATAATGTTAATACTAGTATAGCTCCCGAACCCCAGACACAGCGTCTCCATACGATGCTCAAATAACGTCTTTAAAGTCGTTTCGGGGCTATCAAAGCCTCTCATTCCCAAAACGTTTTTTCTATCAACATTCGCCATTTATTTAATGTCTGAATGGTGTGTCGCTGCGCACCCAAACAATACTTCCTGAGGTAACGCGACCAGAAAACCTGGAACCCTGACTTTCCATTAGCTGAAACATTTATGCGAGTAAAGCGATAGGCGAGATGGGTCAGCAAACGCTGGTGAATGCGTTATAATACGTTTAATGGCGTGTAATGAATGGCATAACATCCATAAAGCGACAATGCGGATACTTGAGCAAGCCCTTTTATAATATTGCCTGATTTATAGGTGATAGCGAAAAGAATGTTGTTTTGCACGTGTTTGAACGCAACGCCTTCGGTTCGAGGTATCGCGCTGGAGCTGTCATAATTCAATCCGCAGTGTTCGATATAGAGCCGTTTATTTTTTCACCAAAAAACCGATGACATTGGCCACATTATATTAGTTTCAGAATCAGCGAGCACACGATAAACACCTGGTGTTCTGTTTTTTATTGATTTTATTGAAATTGCCTATTTCAACGACCTGCCTATCTTTGTGATGATGCGAAAATAAAATAAAAATAGACATTAAAAATAATTTCTAACTTTCAAATGTACCAAATTTTATCATTCGAAAAATAAAAAACATGCAAATAAGCCAACTCAACAGTCTACTACGCACCTAATATAAAAATTATTCAACAATAATATTCTTGTAATGCCTATCATATAGTATGGAAGTACATAAAGTGGCACAGATAACATACATAATCTAAATATATATTATATATAAATTGTTTATTATAAATAGAGTTACCTCAATACATATTTTTCAGTATATTTGTGTATCCACTGTTGATTCTGATATCTGTTAAGCTACTTAGCACGGGATTAGATCAATGTATGTGATGTTGTGTAATTTTTATTTATTTAAGTAGAATTAAGGGAAAGAATGCGCATTTGCCACTGGTAAGCTTTCTTCGGCAACCCGGGACTTCTCCATCATAAGTGTCACGAAAACATTATCCAAACATTGTTATTGCCCTCCTTTGATCAGATAAGGATCTGCGCGGATCCTCAAAGCGGAGACAGATGTCCAACGTTGCCTTTTTTAAAAGCCTCTTAACTCAGATAAAAAGCAAACTTATTCATATCGAACAACACCTACGTAACAAGCCATTGTGAGTGTTAGACAAAGGTGGGATAAATGCGACGTGAAATCTTTTCTGCTGTTCGGAATATAATCCACTTATAGGCATGTCGTCGCTTTTGTCAAAATAGAGGTACACGGTTCATTGAATGGTAAAAAACTAGCGCTGCGGGGCACCAATGTGTGCAAACAGCAGCCGCGCGGGCGCAATACGGGAACCGTGCGAGTATACTCTGAACATTTTGTACAGTAGCGCTACCATGAGCTAGCTATCGAAAACTTACGTACGTTAAAATCCTATCGGATTGTTTTTTTTCATACTACCGCTTTTAGTTCTTAGCATTACCGCTAGTGGCGCTGTAATTTTTTTCATAGACATTTTTAAATAGGCGATATCGAGTCGGTCACTGTATAACTCATGAAAGCGCTACTGTTATTATATTAAATATTTGTCTTTATGGGTCTACACGCGTTATTAGGAGTAGCAAATACATACTGCTTACTGCCCGACGTTTCGACTGGGTTACACCAATCGTGGTCGCGAGCGAACTGGCTGCGCCCGTCTTCGTCTGCCACAGCGGTTGTGAATTTCTTGATCCACCCCCGAACCAGCACTAATGTCATTTGTACAGCTACCCACATTTGTCTGACACACTACACTCACTGTATCCGGGTTTATTTTAGACGTTACATTCCGCGGTATGCACTTATTAATCACTGGGTTCCATGCCGACGATAATTTAAATCCATCTTCCCTATTGAAATTCCTGTGCTTCTTTATTTCAATAGCTTCTCGCACTATTCTCGTATGATAGTGACGATCGGTGGAGAGGACCTTCGGGTCATGTAGCTCCATCCAGTGATTAGTTCCCATGTCTAATAGGTACTCAGCCACTGCGGACTTGTTCGTTTGTCGATTTTTAACAGCTGCAATATGTTCTTTCACCCTCTCGGCTATAGCCCGTTTGGTTTGTCCAATATAAGAACTACCACAACTGCAATCGATTTTATATACACCCGGAGATTGGAAGGGAATTACGTCTTTCGGTGTCCGCAACATTTTATATAACGGAGTATATATAGTCTTAATGGAGTATTGTTTAAGAACTGTTCCAATCTTATCCGTTATACCTCTTATATAAGGCAAAAATGCTGATTGCCGATTAACCCCCGGGTTCCCCTCCTTTGTATTTCGCCTTCTAGTCCGCCCCGGCGTCCCATATCCGTTGCGTTTCAGTACCTCCTGAACATGCACGAGCTCTGCCTGTATATGCTCAGGGTCACACAGTTCATACGCCCTATTTATCAATGACTACACAACTGATTGAAGGTGTCTGGGGTGGTGGTGTGAAGAGGCGTGTAAATACCTGTCAGTGTGTGTGGGTTTCCTGTATACAGAGTGAGCCAGGGACCCATCCTGTTTCGCACAAATTTTAATATCTAAGAAGGCCAAGGATCTATCCTTCTCCAGTTCATATGTAAACTTTATTTTTGAGTGTAACGAGTTCAAATGCGACAAATATTGTTCGACCTCCAGTTGACTACCGCTGATGATGCAAAATACATCATCAACGTTCCTCTTCCACAGTTTCACAGTACAAGGTCCATTGCGTAATGCTTGGTTTTCAAAATGCTCCATCCAGATATTGGCAATAACCGGCGCCAAAGGGCTGCCCATTGCCACTCCGTCGATCTGAAGGTAGTACTGCTCTCGTTATTATATTGTTCGTTAATTTGAAGCCAACGGTAGCTAATCAATACTCACTGATAAGTATTATACCTCTAATTGGTAAAGTAACTCTGTCTGTCCCTCTATCGTTTTTTCCTAATTGATTATGATGACGGCTTGGAGTAGCCTTGTCTCCATCACCGGAGTAGCGCGGGAGCGAATGTCTCGCACCTAATCTTCTCCACGTCGAGCTTAAAAATCTAATTTGAAAGCTTATTTTTACCGATTGCGCTTGAAAGATGTTTTGCGTTGTTGATAATCGATTTATGAGGATGGCTTCAATGTATATTTTTGGTAAGGAATTCATATTGTTGAGTGCATATTGATTATGTGATTATCTAATTCGAAAAAACAATGTAAACTTTTTGTGATATAATATTATATATACAAAAACTGCTTAAATTCTAAGAGAAACATTTTGGTAATAGTTGGTAAACCAACTGATGCGACAATGTTTCAATCATCAATAAATAAGATTTAGACAATAAGTATAAATCTTGTTGTTGCAAGTTGTGATTATTTTCTTAGTCATCTTCATTTCTTTTGTTACAACCTCCTGAACAATTCAGCGTTCTGGTAGCAGAAAATTATAACCTTAAATACATGTTAATGGTAGCGATGTCTCTCAACTCCAGTATTGCTCCCCCTGAGAGGTTGAGCGCACTCGCGACAGATGGCGCTACCGATGAACATTTTCGGTGCACAGGGTCGGTTCTGTTGAAAGCACTTTGTTTTTCAGTAATTGATAATGGTATTAAAATTATGTGAAAGCTTATAGCTTTTAAAAAGTTTAGCGTTCGCCAAAAAAAATATCACGGTAGTTATAAACTTTATGGGAAATTTCTAAAAGTTAAAATTGATACTTGTATTGTAGTTTTACGACTAGTGATTTAACGAGTAATGATGTTAAATATTTGCGTATATTCAATGTTGTATTCTGCGTTTTCGGCGAAGATATGATTCAAAATTTGTTCGGGAGTTTTTAAATCCTTCTTAATCAATAAACCAGCGGTCAAATGTGTAATAATATGAATCGTTTCAGTATTATGCCGGTTTATGCATTACTTAGAAAACGAGTATACTTGGAAATACTTGAAAAATGCACTTACTAGAGAATACTTGGAAGTGTTACTTGTAAAAATAAGTCAAGTACGATCAGGAACTTATGATATTCATTTATAATTAAGATTATTTTCTTCAGGGCTACAGACAGCCATGGAAGCTTTTTTATCCGCTTTTATTTATCAACCCAATGTTACTTTCGTTTTATAATTCAAGAATAATTGGATTGAAGGTAATTGTATTATCTACTATAATGGGGAGACAGTACCTATACAACAAGATTATCAAACTGAATGTTTTGACTGGCTCATCATCATCATTGGATAGTGCTTGTATTATACGCCAAGAATCTACATCATCATCATCAGTCCATTAACGTCCCCACTTCTAGTGCACTGGCCTACACTAAACTAGGGCGATAAGGTCTTGGTCAACCACGCTGGCCAAGTGCGGGTTGGTTGACTATACAATCTATGATTTTTTTCGTAGGTGTGTAGGTTTCCACAAAATGTTTCCTTTACCACTAGAAATTTTAAAAACACAGTGGTAAGTGGCGGGGTTTGAACTGGCGACCACTCGCATGGCCAGCAACAATCTTAACCTTTCGGCCCTCGACGCTTTTTTGACGCTAAAAACTCCATGCCGTTTGATATCCATTCGGGATAAACAATTGATAGAACATCGGTAATTGTTCCTTGCTTGGTGAGTTCTTCATATTATTTAAGTCAATTGTGTAGAATCCACAGTGGTAGGTATGTTGTTTATGATGTCTGTACCAGTAGTATGGTCTAGTATTGTGCGCGATCACTACACACCAACTCACTTCGGAATCGAACGACGCATGTGATGTTGTGTGATATATTTTTGTTCTAACAGCGTTATCTACTCTGGGGTCGTATAAAACAAGACCGTCAAACAAATGAAGTAGTTTCAACGTGCTAACCGCCCCCGCCATGTTGCAACCACTCGATACTCACTCACTAACTCGATAGTTTTTGCCTTTGACGCGTCACCCGTGCGCGTTAATATCTGATTCCACATTGATTTATGTCGTCCAGTTTAAACTTTTGCGTTTCTAGGGTTGTCATACCTGTGGTACCTCAGTCACTTTTAATTATTTTTTTAATTTTTTACGTAAACTCTCTTTAGGAATTTGATACCGCTATTAAAACAGTTTTGATACTTGTGAGAATTTGAAGGTTATTACAAATCTATCAAGGTACCCTGGTAGTGAAGGGTACGTTGCTATTAATGGTGGAATAACATATATACCAAGTATATGTATATTAGAGTAACTCATATTCACGTTAAGTCATATTTTACGTTTCCGGAAGTTATAATTTGAAGCTTCAGGTTTTATGTTATACGTTTTTATAATTTTAATAAATAAAAACTTTAAAGTTACGAAAATATGGACGAGAAATAATTTAAATTGGAGTTGACTCAGTTTCCGAGAATCGTATTCGCTGTTAATTGTAAAAAAGGAACATATAACGTTCTGAATAAAAATAACGTATTTTTAACTCTTCAAAAAATATAGCCATCTTGAATCGGCAACCTTAATACGTACAATTATCTCGGTCATACGATTTCCGCGCTTATTTTTTGGAAAATAAGGCCCTACCTATGCCATTGAATAGGCGACAATATATCAAACAGCTTTGTCGAACACCGAGAAATATTGTGTGAACAAAATATTTCGTTTGAAGAATTTCACGGTCCTTTCAATAGTCGCAAGTGAGGATTGTGGGCATTTATGGGCTATTTAAGTGGTAGCCGATGATAAATGGCGTGTTTTTCTTCTGGTTGTGCCAATCCGATCAATGCTTGATTAATAGTTAGGATTTCTTCGTACTTCGGATTGTGTGATTAATGAAATGGACGCGCGCTAAGATGTTTGATATTTGGCATCTAAAAATATAATCAGAGTTTCCAATTGTATTTAATTGATGTGTAATATAGTTAGAAGTATGTAACATATTAGTGTACCCCTTCCCGTATTGTCTATTTTTATTTGCGCGAACACTTCACATTTGAAATTAAACAAATTTACGAATTAAATCGCGTGTATTGTTATTGTAAACATATTATTTAGATACCCGACGTTTCGAGATCTTTACAGCGCTCGTTGTCACGGTTAAGACTAAAGTTATGGAAGACACCTGTCAACTTTAGTCTTAACCGTGACCACGAGCGCTGTAAAATTAGTTTTATTTCAAATTACAGTAATACGTCGCAAACTATCGCATAACCTAACATCGCCTCCTCGTTTCCCATAAAACAAATCCGATACAAATCCACCAATAAAGTCGTCCAAGTTTACGTCACGTGGAATATCAGTTTTTCCGACTTTGCCCAATAAAGGGTAAACCTTGATCCGTTAAGTAAACAAAAAGTAAGGTCGCTCGCGGGCGGGCTGCGAGTAAATCACCAGTAAGCCCCGGCGCCGCGTAAGCCTGTAACCCCCTTAAGTTCACCTACGATACCCTCCAGCAAATAAACGGGTCCTGATGCCTTTGCCTTTTTCTTTTTAGCGGTGCGTGGAGGTGGACGTGTAACGGAACGGAATTTGGCGTTTGTCTTTGGAATGTCATTTGTTTTTACTAGTTACAGGATGCTAAGTCGTAGACGCTGGCTGGAAGATGGTGATCCATATTAAAAAAACAATAACATTTGACAGTTCACTGACGTTTACATTCAAAACTTTAAATTAAGAAGCCTGAATTGGTACCACGCTCGACATATTCAAATGACTATGAGTCTAATTATTCTAAAACGATAATTTAGATTATCATTTAATTTGCATTAAATTGGCTACGACATAACAATTTATTAATAGAAAGCAGTAACTAAGTCTCTGTTTTGAAGCGATTTTAAAAGTGTCAGTTTTAAAACAATTTATTTATATCCTAATTAACCATAATACTATTCAAGACATAAAGTATATTAAACCTATAATTAATTAAACATTCGAAAACGTATTACGCATCGGGAATAATTTTAACCCTACGATTGCTGACGCCTTAATGACTGACTGCCCTCTATTTACCCCAACATTTTTCTTGGGTTAATCCGGCATAATTAGGGGTTTAAACGCGGCACCGAAAAGAAATAAACCGTTTTATAACTCCAACTTCCTTAACCCCAAGTAAATCCTGCCGTAAAACTCATAGGAAGATCGGCTCTGCGATATGGGGCGGAAATAAATCGGCATTTAAAATCAATTTGTGTAAAGGGCCAGCCGAAAGTAGTTGGGTAGGTACTGACCCGGCGATTACGATAATCGTATCGGTTTTATATCGGCCCGCCCTTTGTCGTCCGCCTACCCAATTGCGATACTAAACAGCCGTGGGCCGTGGGCCCGATGGAGATAGCTTTGAACGGAATAAGAGTTTTCTTATTGAGTTTTGTGTTTGCTAATTTTGATATGTTGTGCTATTATAGGGCCTGATTGTTTGATTCTTGAAGTAGATAACTGAAAGAACTTTACAATTGATAAAATTGTTTACACAATTACCTATTTTGATAGTCATATTGGTTGTCATAGCAAATTGCGTTGAAATTATTGTAAGGTTTTCTTTTTTCTATAGATCAGAATCAGTATCATATTCCTTAGTCGGATCTAGTCATTAGCTAGTCAAAATCACGTAAAACGTTACATAATACAATGAGAACCCGTTCAACTATCCAAAATCGTCAAACAAAAGACAAACAGCGCAGGGCCACTAAAAGAGTTATAAAAGCTGAAAGTCTAACGGCGACAGCGCAATTTTTTTTGGGTTAAATTCAATACATAACGGGTTTGAGTACAGTTAAAAAATTCTCGCAGCAGAATTTCACCCTTTTGCGAATTTGTGCAAATTACTTTATGAGTGCGCGCTGAATGGACGGGAGTTTTTTGCCGTTTACAACTGCAACTAAAACAATCCCAGGCCGAAGTCGAGTTTACCCGGCCACGGGGAGATGCCATTTTGATTTTACGAGGCATGAGGCTGAACGTGTCGCCCTAAACCGGCGGCTAATACAAATAAATAGCAACCCTTCGGTGGCTCAGTCGAAAGGTTTACTTTTATTGCGGCCAACTTTCTTTTACTGACCACCCCTTCATAATTGCGAGGGTTGAGCGAAAAAAATAAAATCACTGTTTTAGCGCAAAACCTCTTTGTGCGAATTGATTGCCAATTTTTTGTATAAACAATTTACTTTTGTTAAAACATAACGGCTTATTTGCGCGTAACAATTAGGTGGAATAAATTTTAGATGTTTTAGAAAATGCCGTTACTAAGACATTGAAGAACTTTATACTTATAAGACAAAGAAGTCTACCTTTAGGCAGTAAAGTCAGAAAAGTCATGGTGTCACTTGCATTTGCAAAAATACGCAAACAGCTAAAAAACCTATTCTACCACGGAAAAAAAATGGCGAAAGTCACGCTCCGAAAGTTTATGGCTGACAGAACACATAGTTCGGCATCTTAAAGCTACTTAGCCCAAATCTAATAAACTGATCAGCGCAGCAGGCATCCTACCTGCGTCACGGCGCGACACCAAAGCAAAGGAATAAATAATCACTCGCAACATTACAAAACGTGGTTCGCAACATTTTTTACGTGAATCCGAATTGAGACGTTTTGACCGCAAAGGTTTTTCAGCGGGGGGTGACAGGGCTCCCGTTTTTTCCCCGTTCTGAGTAAACGTCACAACAATAGGGTTCTCTAACGTCGTAATGTGTTAGTGCGATGATAGAGACGTAATGCAACTGTCAGGTGATGAGAAAGTGTAGCAAACGTTTGTACACAATGGCTGTGCGGTCGACAATGGCAAAGCCGACAAGTGTACTGAATCCGATGGGAATATTTCTATGAATCAAAATGTTTGCGTGAATATACGTTAAATGAATAAAAAAACATGAGAATATTTAATATCCATTCAATCATTGATTTCAAAGTATAAAATGAAACATTTTTCTGTGTGCTGTTTTTAGGAACAAAGTTTGGTGACATTTAGTTGTCAGTTTTAGCTTATCCATTTACTGTGACCCGCCCTTGCTTCGATTCCTGTAAATTATACATGAAAAGCTTTCTGGAGAATCTACTTATTTAAAAAATGGGCTTTTTAAAGATTTAAGCATATATTAGGACGGACAGACAGCGATTGTGCGGCTTTGAATTATACTATGTTATGATGATACATGTAGTTTGAATAAGTTCAATTGAATTAAGTGCAAAACTACTTACCTACTGTTTAGCAAACCTTCTCTCTCGTTTCTACCTTAATGCAGGCAACTAAAACCTCAACAAAAAATTGCTATATTAATCTTCTGACATGCATTCAGCTAGTAGGTATTTTATCGTTTCTCCTTCAACGCTTTGTTTAATCATTATGGCTAGGTTACTTTCTTCAACCCCAAAATTAAAGGTAGTAACAATAAAATGTTATGTCCGATTTACAGGGACCCCTACTAATAATCATTTCGTTTTATTCGATACGGAAAACATATATTGCACAGTCACGCCCCTTTCGGACCACCGTGGAACTATTTTCGGAACATTTTGGAACATTTTAGTGCGTTTCAATGGCCATTCGGTAGTGTAAACAATAAGGGGTAATTAAGTGTGGAGCTACGGTGATTTCTAAAATTATCGACGTCTAAATGTAGTTCAAAATGTGTCTACCTATTGGACGGGTGGGTGGGTTTACATGTTGATGAACTAAATGATACGAGTAAGTTGTTGCAGTTGAAAAATACATTTATACAGTTGACTACGATAAGTAGTAATCTAGTAATAGAGCAAAAATAATTTTATAATTTAAAATATAGATTTAACTTAATAAATAAAATAAATTATACCATTAGTCAGATGATCACCGCAAAACTCTCCAAAAGTTTTGATTTTAATTTAAGACCTTTTTTCCTTCTGGAATAAGTGTCGCACTTGTATCTTAATTTAAACACTATGTGTATTATTGTGCCAATACCGTATTTAGAAAAATATTTTAAACCTATTATTGTTTTTTTACAGACACACATACATGTTAGCTGCCATGTAAACCCCCGCTAGCTCATATTAGCGTGGAGGCGCGTCGCTAGAAAGTGGCGAGCGGGTCGTAAAATTTTATCGCCCCTAATAGCACCGCGCTGATTTGTAGCCTGGGCCGGCGACGGGCGGCGGACGAGACACGGAGCTTCGGTTACGCTAAGTCAGAAGTCACAAGGTAGCGGTAAGATAAACTTTTCTTAGT
Organism: Maruca vitrata; assembly: GCA_039566165.1. Classification (NCBI taxonomy): domain Eukaryota; kingdom Metazoa; phylum Arthropoda; class Insecta; order Lepidoptera; family Crambidae; genus Maruca; species Maruca vitrata. The sequence continues at coordinate 5,526,941 of CM076925.1, forward strand.
GTACTACCGAAACCAAAAAATTTTAACTTTACAAGTCTTGAAATGTGAGTCCGGTCGAATAATGAAATGATAATTTAGATGTTTTTTGTAAACGGGTAAACGATATAGGTTCAACATAAAATATCACATTAAATTGTGTATGAAAATAAAATGAAAATAGCGAATCTATTTATTATTCGTAGGTTTGATTTTAGGCACCAAATGAAAATAATCATTCACCTGGGTTTCTCTTAAGCTTTTACACGTAAATTTTACTTCTGTGAGCATACGAAAGAACAGTTTGAAGCTTTTGAAATAGTATTGGGACGAAATTTAAAATATTTCTTATCTTTTTTATTTATTTTACAATCTATAGCAACTTGTTTGGAAGTATTATACCACAGGTATTGCGTACAGCTTGGGAAATTTGAGAATTTTCTCATATAATCATATCAATGTGTTGACATCAGTAATACTACACTATGTTTCCATTTCCGATCAACGACAAGCATCTCGAAATTCCGTTTGCACCTACAAAGCGTGAAAAAACGCGCAATTGAAAACGCGAAAAAAAAAAACACATAATCCCACGAGCGAGGTGAAAATCGTCCATCACAATGTTTTTGTCCACTCTCGCATTACCGTGATATTTATATCGAAAAGATCATTCGTTGAAATGGAGCCAAATTTCCGGCGCTGGTTTTCAACGGGGGTACAAAAAGCGCCATAAATTGGCAAATAATCCGCCGCATAACGCAACCTTTGTTTGGCCACACGTGCTTTTAATATCTGGCTTACATCGCGAATGCAACAAAAGCCGGATTTAGTCTTTGTGCTGCCTGGAGTAAACGGACGGGCCGAGCAAGAGTCCCGCTCGGATGTTCCGAATACTTAGCACTGTGGACGATTCTCGGAGTTCTAACTCTTTCTGATTGCACTTTGCCTAATTTAATAATGGGCAGCAATGAGCCAACATTTCGGAACCCTTGCAACATCTACGTAAAGCTTTACCTATGCTCTTTATACACAAAAACGAGTTTTTATCCATTGACATAATTATAAAAATGAAGCAAAGACATGCTGCAAAAAAATCATTTATACTTTTAGAGTCTATTAGGACTAAATAAGTATATTTATCCGGTCTGTAACACTCATTAATACTGCGAGTTACGTATGTAAATTATGTTTTTCCTAGGTTGTCTTTGAAGGATTACCTGTCTTGATAATCAACATATAAATATTCTAACATATAAATTTTGCCTCAAAACGGTAAAAGCTTTATTATTGGACACAAACACACCACTACAACTCACGGGTTTCCACCCACCGTTGCGGATCACCGAATCCCAAGAAGTAAAAATGCTTGTTAATAAATTTTATTAAATAATAACCTTAAAAAAAGTGTGTATGTATCGAATTTGTCGTGGATATGTTGTGTAGGGCATTGTTCGCGCATGAATGGAGAAGGAAGCGTTTCCGGCGGTGCGGGATCGATGCCCGGGGCCGTATCTGCCATCGATATCTATTATTTTTTTTTCTATTCCGAATCGGAATTTATACGCTCTTTCAAGTACGAGTGCGTTCACATGGCAAAAAATGACAGGCGTTAATTTAAGACGTTATGATAGCTCGGGAGAATAGCTGTTGGTTGAATTTGTCTGGTCTTGAAGGTTTCATTCACAACTAAAGTACTTATGGATACTTTTAGTTTTTATCACTGTCGTCTAATTTGTCTCGTGTGTATTGTAAAGTTCCGTGTGCGTCAACAGAAAAACACAAATCTATTCGCCTAATAGCGGAAGTGATAAAAGTTTTCCAAAATACCTTAAAAACCTGACATCTTCAGACTCCTCTGACCACTCGAATTGTCTGGTTTCTAAATAGTTTTGTGTAAACCAGTTTTCTTTTTAAAAGCTTCTTATAAGTATCCTTATCTTTACTTTCTTACTTCCTTACTAATAATATAAATGCGAAAGTAACTCTGTCTGTCTGTCTGTTACGCTTTCACGCATAGAGTACTGAACTGTTTAAATGAAATTTGGTACAGATATAGTCCAGAGTCTGGGAAAGGACATAGGCTACATTTTAACCGACTGCGCTATAAAGAAGTAATATTTTACCCGTTAAACATATCTACGCGGACGGAGTCGCGTGCGGAAATCTTGTTTATTATAATCGTCACATTATAAATCTACGCGCTGAACATGCAAAAGAAAACTGAAATTGAACCAAAGACCTTGCATCAGAGGCACTGTGAGATACCGTCCCAATATGAACCAATTTAAAATAGATTGTAGTTAGAAAGTTAATACATATTAAATTGTTCAAAAAGATACAGTGTTGTGCTCGATTTGCATCCGATTCCGGCGTAAAACTTCTATCAACCGAAGCCAAACCAAAAAGGGGGCACCAACCGGGCATCCTATTGTAGCATTTGTCATTCATTTCATCGCGCGCCGCGACAGAAACAGTCGAACGAAACGCAACAAGAAAAACGAAACGGACCATTTTCGCCACGTAACTTTATCATTCGGGGTTCAATAAAGACTTACCAACGTGCATTCCGGTTGGTTTTTTTTTTTTTTTTTTTTTTTTTTTTTTTATAAAGAGGCTAACAAGATGACCTCACTCCACCTGATGGTAAGCGGTAGTGAGATCCAAATATGAGGTCGACAGGCACAATAGACCATATTGAGCCTGTCGCACTCACCCTGAAAGCCGTGAAAAAGGAGACCACTGCTGCGGCAACAACGTTTTTGGCAACGCGATAAAAAAAGCTCGGCCATGTGTCGATGTACGCATCGACAAGTGCCGCGTATGATACGGGAACGAGATAAAAAAAAAGAGAAATTTCGACCGGAACAATCGAAGTGGACTTATAAAATATGTAGCCTAGTGCCTTTCAAATTTTCGCCGGTGCGGCGTGACCGCGATTGGCGTCCGGATACGGATGAAAAGTCGATGCCGGCCGGTCTACGTTTTTCCTGCATGCTTTTGTCACTGCGTATAAACAATTGAGCGCTCAGTTTTGGGCGGATTTGAAGTGTCGAGTGGGTGTAATGTCGATGTTTCTATAAACCTTTGAGTAAGTAAGTAATTATGCACTATTTCTTACAATTATTGGTTGTTGCATTTGTATTACTCTCAATACCCGCACTTCCTGTGTGTAAGTACTTTGATTTTATTATCAATTTAAGAGATGTATAAGTTTAAAGTACAGTTTTTTTGATTCAGGTGGATTTCATAAAAAATAAAAAAATAAAAAAAAACGTTTATTGCTTCATAAATTGTACATACTGTCTTACAATACTAATTCATCATGTCCATAAAATTATGCCGACTCGATCTTGCACACTTTTTAACTAAGTAATTAGGTATTCCAACGACTTAGCTTCACACTTAATGTTATCTTACTCTCCAAATCATAATAAGCTATAGAATAAAAATCTAAAAAACTATTTCACATAAAAATCCCTAATGATAATCGTCCTTTTACATGGGCATACAAAAAAACGAATAAAAAACTATTTCTCGGTACACAGGAGCTCATAGGCGTCCATAACTCGTGCGATCTTGATGTCTGGCGGCCGCCATGTTTTTGCAGGACATTAGGCGACTGTCATTAATTAAGTGGTTAGGCGCGCCGATGTTGTGTTGTGTTGATGCTTTTTAAGGCTGTGTCTTGGCTTTTTGTGGAACGTGACAAGATGATACTTATTGGCTATCTTCAACTCACATGGTTCCACAGCGGTGATGTGAGTGAGGTAGAGGTAAGTGGTGATCTTTATAGAAGTATACTTCACTTATATTGAGTAAAAAAAATAAACAACTATCTTTTAGAGCTTGAATTGGGGAGAGTTCGATTCGATACATAATCAGATTACCTCTTAGAAATGAATTGAGATTCGGAAACTATGCTCTGTTTCATTCTTAACTTAAACATAGAGTACCTAGAGCATAACTATCTGAATCTGATGGTCATAAATATTATAGACGGCGCAGATTTTGTTTTAAGATTTTGTGATAAAACAAAATTAAAAACATTTTACGGTCATTACGGGTGGTGTTCCTTTGTTTTTTACGGGCATTTCCAACGTGGTTTAAAAATCGAAGGTTTCACTAAAATATTTTGCTCCCCACATGTCGGGCCATCAGCCTTGATTGAAAAATAACGCAAGCTGTCAATATATTGTCATACGTTATAAATTAATAATGGCCGGCCGTGCGTCCGCCGCCTGCGGCATTTATAACCTGCACACTACGCCAATGGGAATAGTTTTGCGACAGAAGGTACACTGAATACTTAACTAGTATGGTGTACTTTAATTTGGTACAATGTTTATAATAAAAGTTTGGTATAATATTTGGAACAGCATTACGATATTTACGATTTAAACGGTCGTTTGAAAGACACATCTGTAAACTATGTTTTGATGGCTTATTTTATTGGCTCGATGATATACCCAAGTAGTTATGCTAAGGTATATTAAGTAAAATGATTTTCATTATATTCTAACAGACTACGAATAGACATAAACTTATGATTTTCAATGGCAAAACATTAGCATGTTTGATGTAAATATATTTCTTAATCAAATCTGGTACATTGATTGTCAAATCGAAAAGTGATCTGAAAATTCTCTTGAATTTTCTGAAAAAATCTCTATCGATTTCAATTTGGACATGGAAAAGGAAGCATTTCTACTTTGCTTCATTGAGGTTGAACATTCTTTCATTATAATAAGTAGTTTATAATAGGTACTGATACTTCTGATGATGCGACAGGCCCCTCTGCGCTCCACACTCTCGGCCGCCTCCGTCCAAACGTCATTTTTAACCGTCATCGCTAATTTGCCATTGTTTTCCCGCTGACGCCACCTTTTTGCTAAAAACCATAAAATAGATAAGCTCATTGTTATTTGGGCACCCTTAAACGATTATAAAGTTGGGACGTGATGTGTGAAAAAACTCAGACAGGAAACAAAGTTAAGGAATTCATTAGCACGTCGCTAGACATGTAATTAATCATTCTGCGTGATTGGTTGCGATTCTGTTTGTGCGTCACTTGTGTAGATTTTTCTTTACGGTCTTGCATATTTGTTTTGTAACAAAAAAAGTTGACAGTCAGGCATCTAAAAAGTTTATCTTTTGTTGGATTTACGTAAAATTGTTAAACACAGAAAATATTACTACATACTTTGAAATGCATACATAATAATATGTGCGTGATACATACGTGATTATTTATAAATAAATAAATAAATAATAAACAAAATAATTACTTTTTTCTTGGAATGAGTACCCATTTGTCTTTCTATCATTCACATAACACTTAGTATTTATTGTTCTTCCTATTTAAAAGTAAAGTTTTACAGTTTTGCTCACACATAGGTATAGTTAGAAAAGCGCTAGAAAGGGTTAAGAAAACTTCAGCAAATTGTTACATCGCGCAGCAAATATCCGAGTCGGCTATCAGGTAGACCGAGTATCGCAGCAAGATTTAGATGCGTCGCGTGCAGTTATTCAAGTTGCACAACAAAGCATCTGCATCGGCGGAGTCCGTTATCCGTCCTTAGCCATCCGTTAGTCTCGGAGGGAAGGCGACATGCTGGTCTGCAGTAAAGCACGGCGCAATAAAGAGAATAGATGCCGCCCATCGCTGCGCTCCGGCCGCCGGCAGGATTATCCGAATCGCCACTATTTATCGCCCCAGCCTAGCGCCCAGGTGCTATCAATCTATTTAATGATCGGGTCAGCACATACTCTTGCCCTTTTTGGCGAGCCGGCGCCGCGCCAAAAGAAACAACGCGCTAGATGGACGTTTGATGAGGCCCTTTTGTGTCGTCCGATGGCGTTAAAAGGGTTTCCGACGCACTATAACCATGGTTTTGGTTTTTTAGGCAATAACGGGCCGTCTATGAATGCGCTAGTGCCTTCGGCGAAGTTAAGGCCCACCTGTGTTGGTATTTCGTTCACGGGGAACAAACGGAATAGATCGGCGCATTCCGCAGGGAAGACTGCGGATACCGCTGCAGCCGCATAGCAATACGTGCACTTTGCACTTTTTACGACATTTCTGCAATATAATTGCAGGTTCCAGAACAGTGCCTACCTGTAATGTAATTAAATAGTTGGTCATTTGCTGTAAAGTAAAATATTTTAACTAAGTATTTTCCTTAGTAGTTTTAAAATGCACTCCTCTATATAAAAATATAAAAAATTATAAGTAGGTATAGGAAAAGTAAGAAATAATAGGTAAGTGAGTACTATTACCTACTTACCTATATTTTTCATTAATCGTATTATTTTTCTATGATACTTTGACAGAACTTTAAAGATTATGGTCGTATGAAGTAAATCAAGTTGAACTTACGAGTACGTCACCATCTTCGGCTGTTTGTGTTCTGGTTTCCGCCCCTCTAATTCCTAACGTCTATAAGGACATATACCACGGCTTTGACCACCGTATATTTAAATGTATAGACCTCTATTATCTATTCCCAGCAGAGGGTCTCTTTAACTTATAACAGTAACCTATGCGTATTAAGCCCTCTTTCACTCACGTACCACATTCCCGGAGGGGTCTTAAAGGCCACGCGGTAACCTCATTGAGGACAAAAGTCGCCGGTCAGCCGTGCCAATACAATGGCATCTCACACATGCAGAATGTATATGCAACTTTGAACCTTATGTGGAAGATGTAAGGACGTGTGGACATGTGTTTTGGAGTCATACATCTGGAAGGATCGTGCGCATAGCAATAGCGTTGAGGATTTGAAGATTTGAAGGGTCTTTACTCACTCGCAGCTTAGCGTTCTACGTTTTGTCTGGACAGCGTTGGACAGTTAAATGCGGAGTCTGCGTGTAAAATGTGTTACGGCTGTCACGAATGGAGGGAGCGATGGGCAGATGGGCAATGCAATGAAATTCTCAATGGAAAGATTATGAATTGGATGAAGTATTTATTATAATCACAATATACCTAAAGGTGTTTGACAATTTACCTGTCTTTAAAATAAATTGATTACATAGTCTAATATTAATTAAAATTTTACATCTTTTTCGCCCTAGTTTACGGTAGGCCCGTTCCCTAATGAGGACGTATATGGGCTGATGATGAACATTTTCTGAAGTAAAATATAACAGTAAACAAATGAAAAAAGAAAACATAAATGACAGCGGGCATTTAAAGGTGACACTTTAATAAGCCATATCCTTTAAAGATCCATGTCGGTCCGGTAAAACCGGCAAACAAATAGGATAGGGCGAGCGGCTATCAGCTAGCCACAACCGGTATACCGCAACCCTCCTAGTAGTCATTGTGACCAAGAAAAAGAAGGGAACGAACATAAAGAAATAGCGGTATGACATCTTAATTCAGAAGCCGATACTATGAAAGAATCTCAGTGCAGAAATAAATCAGAAGATCTAAACGGTTGTGACACATGAGTGGTCATCTCTCTCTCAATATAACCCTAAATAGCTCGTGCAAACATTTGAGCAGCGGCGCCTTGAACGTCCACAAATCAGCCGCGTTTAGGGTTGCCACGCTTATGTTCCGGAAAATTGTGTAAACTAGATATGGTTTGATTAAAAATTGTAACTTTTACGTTTTTTTTCAAATGTATGTCTAGCAGGTGATACTTATCCTTACTTATAATATTATAAATCCGAAAGTAACTCTGTCTGTCTATTACGCTTTCACGCATAGATTACTGGACCGATTTAAATGAAATTTGGTACAGATATAGTCCAGAGCCTAGAAAAGGTTATAAGCTACTTTTTAACCGACTGCGCTATAAGGAAGTAATGTTTTACCCGTTAAACGTCTCTACGCGGACGAAGTCGCGGGCGGAAAGCTAGTCATTATATAATTTTTAATTGTCATGGTTACACACATTAGAAAACTGTAACTGTCCGGGATATTTACCATGTTGTTTTGTTTTAATGAGCTCCCGATATTTCGGCACTGTTGCAAGCGCCATGATCACGGGTGAACAATTATAAATGAACCGAACTAATGAATTAACAAGGGAAATGAAATAATATATTAGCCAATTCATTTACCTTGTTATTTCATTAGTCAATATAGTGTATAAGCCTAATGTTCGGAGTACAGAGCTTTTACATCATATCTCTACTACTGGGGCACGAATCTACCCTAAACTAGGGCGATAAAACCTTAGTCAACCACGCTGGCTAAGTGCGGATTGGTTGACTACACAATCTAAGAACTTTTCGTAGGTGTGCAGGTTTCCTCATGATGTTTTCCTTCACCGTCAATACGTCGAATAGTCGTTCACATGAATATCAAATTTGAAAAACACAGTGGTACGTAGCGGGGTTTCAACTGGCGACCTAACGCATGGCAAGCAACGACCTTAACCAACCACTCGCCCATTGACTCTTTTTACTTGAACTCGAACTGGTTCTATCTATTTATTTCTAACTCTAAAATGTGTAAGTAGAAAAGAAAAAAAATAAAAGTCCACAATAATATTAAACACACCGTGTGGCAGCCCTAGGTGTCCGGGACGGCCGCAGCCCTACCTCAATACGTGCGGGGTTGTCGCCTTCAAGTAAACTCGCTCGCTTCACCTGAACAAACTGCCGAGATCGTAGGGCGCTCACACCGTGTCCATTGTAACTAACGACACGACATTCTTCAAGAATAATGCTGTTTTAAAATACTTTTGATAACACGTTGTCTTATTTGGATAGCTTATACAATACTGAGCTTGGTATGTTATTGGGCTGGCCAGGTTTCACCACTGATGGGCGTAGTAATGCTAAATACGTAAGACACATTCAGTAATTAAAGCAAGTGCAATAAATTAAAACTTTTCAATAAATTAAATATAAAATCAATGTAACAAATTAACATTGTCTCATTATTTTATTTTATTACTTATGAAGTAAAATAATTCGTTTAGTTACTGATTTATAATTTATAACTCATAAAACGCATCTGTTAATCGTGTGTAAGTAGGAAAAATGTTATCCAAAATATATTTCAGTGTCAAAAAATTGGTCCTCTAAATGAGTGAAAAAATTGTCGTTTTTAAGGAAACCAAGCATTTTTATTTATATTAAACAAAATCATTCGATACCCCATGTGTCGGGCATAAAATTAAACAAACACCAAAGATGACGTCATTAATGACGTGTGCGAACGGGCACAGGGCGCAAGGCGGGCGTGGGCGGGCCGGCGCACTTCCGGTCAAGTCGCGGGCGGCTCTCGGCTTCCGCTCGCCCAATTTGCCCACATTCACTCGGAGGGGGCAAGACGTTACCCTCCCCTACCTACCTACGGGCGGGCAGTGCAGGTGTATTTAGTTGATTTAGTACCTTGAGGTAGGTGCTGTAATTCAAATATAGAAATTCTTTCTTAAAGATTTCGAATATCGAAGTATACTTTAAATAAATAATACAAGATCTTTTAATCGTTTTATAAAATAATTGAAGTCTGCCGCAGGTTTGAAATGCATTTTACCGACACTACCGCTCTAATCTACGTACGTGGATTTTTAGGGAATTTATAAGGTAGTGTGAAATACTGTTGTTTATCTTCGTAATGAAAACATTTATTCACAAAATTGTTAAGTCTTTGAATTCAAAATCGAAATCATCGATTAATTAAATTAAATGTCTTTGTTCAAATAGATGTAATATTATATAAATGTTTCACATTATTGCTTGTATGATTTGATGATTCGATAAAAGTTACATGTTTTTATGGCGTGGTAATTACGCCGTAGCTTATATCAAAATACAATTTTACACACATGAGAAAACTGAAAGTTACTTAATTAATTACTTATGATTTGCACCATTTTTCTGCCACTTTATCTGTTCTGCTTATACGGATTGAACTCTGAGGGCTATGTAAAGTCAACCCTGGACCTTCGACTCCGATCCTGAGGGCGGAGGCGCGTGGAGGGTACATTAACGTCGTCATTAGGGCCGAGTGTGTTTAATTTAGAATTACCGCGTTTCACTGTTCCGGCACAGTTCAGAAGTAAACAGTAAGATTCTTGTCAAGAGCTACAAGTGAATAAAAGATAAATAAATAAATTGTGTCACGATAAAACTGTATCATAAAGCCACATAGTGGTCATACATAGTATGTGTTTTATTGGAAAATGTTACTTATTAGAAGTAGATGTAATCAAATGTGTTCAATGAAACATATTTATATGGTATCATGGGTGGTACTGGTGGGGTTCTGGGTGATATTTATACGTTTAGGTATATTTGTGCAGTTCTTACCTTAACTTATCACGGAATCAGAATAGTGTAATTGTTATAATAAACTCACAACATTACATTATTGATCTGATCCCATGGTAAGCTTAAGCTCTTGTAATACAAATACCAGAAACGACAGTGGATACACAAATTAATTTAAATCTATAAATAACACACACAGACACGGAAAAATACCGTTGTTCATTACACAAATATTTGTGCCGAGTGGGAATCAAACCCACAACTCTATGAACCGCTGGCCGAGGCCAACCACTGATCCACCGAGCCAGTGTTATGTAAAAAACAAATCGTTTTTAGTTTTCCTTTGTGAGTTATATCACTGGTAATCAGTTGGCTGTGCTTCCTGCCTCGGCCGCATCGGTACACGGCGTCTGAATGTTTAACAATTCTTTACTCGCAAATGTGAGAATGCTATTATTCTTATTTATTTACAAAACCGCGTTAGAAGGGCAAACGCATGTTCATGTTTTTTCTATATTTTTCGTTCTTATTAGGGACCCGTATTTTTAAGGAATCTTCGTATTTGAATTCTTCTATTTTTAATTATGGACCAGAATATTAGTTCGCGACTTATATTGAAGACTCTTTATACATTTGGTGATTTTTATAGCGATCACATCTACAACTATTAACTCTGTTTTTTGTCATTTCATCATCATCATTCTCCTGCCCTAGTCCCACGCTAAGTGGGGTCGGCGCTACATGTGTATTTCTTCCACTCGGGCCTATCATTTCAGCTCTTTGTCTACTCCTTTCACTCCCATATCATCTCTCACACGATCCATCCATGGCCCCTTCGGCCTTCCTCTGCTAAAACATGGCTCTTTTTCCTCCTTATAACATGCCCACTTAGCTTGTCATCTCTGAACAAATAGGTATCTATCTATAAGATGCTTTTGTATATTGTAGATATTCATTGAAAGTGTTTGATAAAATTACATTTGTTTACTATATTTCAATTACAAGCTGATGATAAGAATTCCTTGGTATAACTATTACTATTACACACAGACTGCCTCGTTGGTCTATTGGTAGCAAGTGCTGCGTTAGGACCGAGAGGTCCCCGGTTCGAATCCGGGGTCGGGCAAAATTTGTGTGAGTTTTTCTGTAATGAAATTACTCAGCCCGGAGTTAGGAAGTTGGCGGTTGAACGCCCGTGCCTCGGAAAGCACGTTAAGCCGGTGGTCCTGCGCCCGATCCCTCATCGGTCATGTCGGATTGCCGTCTCACCGAATTATGAGAGTAAGGGAATAGAGAGTGCACTCGTGTTTGCGCGCACACTTGTGCACTATAATATGTCCTGCGCACTTGGCTGATCTCAATTGAGATCGGCCGCCATGGCTGAAATCGGTCGGACGCCTTTATTTTTACTATTACACATCACGACATACATTGCCCTCACTGAACGATTGCTGTGTTAATCGATATAATGTAGCAATAACTGTAATGGCAGTTCCGAATCTGTTGATTTAAAGCTAAAATGAAGTCGTCATGTTTCGACGTACTCGTATTTAACGAAATAAATACATGTATATTAAAATTTATCGAAGTATTATCGTCAGTTTGGGCTAAATGAATTATTAGTTAGCTGAATTGTTACATTCTTACTTAAAGAACTGTGATCGTCGTTACACTATATTTAGCAGAACTTCCTTACCTGTCTTCACCTGTCTACTGGAATAACTGCCAAAAATAAATGACAAGCGTTTTATGTCGTCACCTATTTCATAATTTCCGTCGGGAAAATTCTCACCGCGCAATATGAAAAACAAAGGGTGTCCCGTGAAATCCACACTGGGTGGTCACCATCAGCTCATTAAGGAGTCAGAAGGGTAAAAAGTCCCTCGGACGCTTCGGCCCTTTTGTAAAAAGAGGCTTAATTAGGACTCCTGTGGCTACCCCACGACCCCTGTAACTTTTAATAAATGTTCCAAGAGAGAGTATTTACACGGTGTACGTGTGTATACGGCTTAACCGGAGATATGGACCGACTGATGGCTGCGGCATGGAGATAAAAATAAATCCCTCCATGGAGTTGACGTGGTTTTTAAATGCAAGACCATTCAAATTAAAAGAAATTCATGTATAAGGTTGCCAGTGTATGTTAGTGTCAATTCAATTTAGTTCCATTTTAGTCGAATCGATATCACCCATCAGCTTTATATACAGCTTTATACACTACAATGTTTAGCTACACCTTTTTTTGTTTAGAAAAATTCAATTAAACCTCTAAAAATTATCTGTTAAAAACCTATTCAGGAAACAGTCACTGTCTCAAAGCGCAATAGAATTCCACAATCACAAACTAATAATTATAGTGGCAAAACGTAAAATGTCATGCTGTGAAAATCCATGTACCTAGTTTAGTATATATCGGTTCAGTAGTTTTGGCAATAAAATCATACATACATACATACATAAAATCACGCCTTTTTCCCAGAGGGGTAGGCAGAGATCACTTGCAGCGATCCACTTTTAACCTCTGTGGGAAACGTGACGTGACGGGTTGTGCACCACGTCGCCGCCATTCTGCCTTGTGCATTGTTTTAACAAGGTCATTGCGTTACCATATGATATAGATATATGACGGGGGAAGGAAAAGGGGAGGAAGGATACTATCGCCTCGGGTGATTTGGACTGAGTCGATAGGAGCTCGAGGAGCCGGGTTCGCTTACCCGTATACCGTTCACCAACCACCGGACAGATAGTTGTGACTGTTATCCCCTGACGGAAAAAAATCGCGACCGACAAAATTAATTTCACATATATAGTATTTGTAACGATTATTTTTACATAGGCCCAGTTTCGAACAAACGGCTAAGGTTAGACGCTAGGAAACTCGTTAGCCAAGCGTGTCATCGTTAGCTAGTGGTCGTTAGGATGTCACATGCCATGAGATGAAAAATCACTCGACTTACCTAATGCTCGGTCTATCGCAGCACCGTTGAGAATCCGATGAGACCCAATCATTTCGTAGCTCGATGTAGATTATGTTAGAAAACTCGCTGACAGCTTGATTGACATTAAGAAACTGAATATGTTCGGGATATTTACCATGTTGGACTGTTTTAATGAGCTTCCGATATATCGGCACTGTTGCAAGAGCTATGATGGCGAACCGAGGTCAGCTGTAACCTTTTTTTTTAAATTACGGATCAATTCAAGATAACTCCTACCATTGCTTACTGTAAAATGTACTAAAGTTATCAATAGAGCATTTTTATTTGACTTAATTTCATCACTTACTTACAATTAAATCAACTGTGCCTTTATAAACTTGACATTAACAGATTCACCGCGATGTTCGAGTCCATTAAAATAGGAACCTAAAATACCTAAAATATATATTTCTATTTATTATTGGACGCTTAAAAGCTTCGCTATTTACTTAGTAATTTATATTAACGAGTAAATATCCCAATGCCCGTACAATAGTAAAACCAATTTATTGAAATGATTTTCAAATTATTCTTGACTAAAAAATATTTTACATTTGTGCAAAATAGGAATCTAAAAGCACAGTGTAGTGTAACCAGAGACCATAATATTTTTGTTTATGTATACCATAGTGGCGAGGCAATTAACCATTTAGGTTTTCAACGCAATCAAAAAGCTCCATAGTACAGGCGAGCTTTTTCGACCACGTCCGCTAGGATTGCAGCGAATAAAATATTAATATTTTAATACAAGCCGATTGAATAACCCCCGACAACCGTGCATTAAGATTTGTCGCGTGACGCCGGATGGCTCGTAGGGCGAATGAGGGCAAATATTAAAATCAAAATTTATGAGCTGTGACTGCGGCCCAGGAGCAAAGTAAACACGCGCAGAAGGGCCGTTTGCGGACACGATGGTGTAGATTGCCTATTTGTAGACGTGTTTTTGACCTAGTGATGACTTGAGCTTGTCGAAATGGACCATTATGACGGATTCGGAAGTGCGTAGTCTTAGATGACGCATGGTCAGACTTTTAGTGAATGCGTGTGTAAATTTGGTGAAATTTGCTTGCTGAAGATTTCGTACCTACTAAAGATTATTGAAGAACATCATTTACCGATTGTCGAAGCCGAAGAAATTTATAGGTACAAGTTTTAAGCTTTATCAAAATATCTATCGTCATTTACACAAATCAGACACGCAATGGATGCTCAGATATGACCGTTAGACTAATATCACAACTTGTTTTGAAATTAACTTATCCCTTGTATAGTTTATAATGAACTTATTTGCTCAAATTCTTATTTGAGTAAATAAGTGTCACTTTACCCACGAATAACGATATCAAATTTTGTGTGAGTAAGATAAAATTTCTATTTTTTTTAAATTTTGTCGTCAGTCATCCTTCAAGAAACAACATGTCGCGTACTAACTAAGGATCGTTCCTTCTGCGCGTCGCTATTAGATGACCGATAGCGACCGTGGCGAACCGATTTGCATGGAAATCCGAAACGTCTCACTCACTGCTGTCAGGGACGCTATAGCCCGTAGGTGCCATTTGATGGCGTAATTTGGGACAACGAACGTAAAACCGGCCAGATTTATGTTTGTTTGCTAGCAGCTTTATTGAATGTTGCGGGGAGGGACATGGTTTACGGCGGCTATGAATATGCTCTTATGTGTTTGCATGTAAATTATGTATTGTACGTGCTGGGTGCGTTTTGTCGCTACGAATCGGCGATTGTGTGGGGGTGATTGTGATAAGTACTACGAAGATGTGGGTGATAACGCAGAAGTTATATTATTTTTGCACTAGACCGTATGGTCTAACTTTCTTTAGTACAGAAAAAAGTGATTATTGCCGTTTGTTTGCACAACAAACGGCTCATCTACCCCCCTCATTTAAAACTACGCCCTGCTTTGTTTTTGTATGAAACAGGTATTTTATAGTTTTTTTTGTGATTTGCTACTGCAAAATCGATCCATCAACACAAGATAATACTTACTTATTATTCATTATTTAAAAATATAAAATACGCATGTAAAGCCCATGCAAATCTGAATGTAGCGAAAAATAAAAAGAGAGGTAAAAAACCGCTGTAACACCGGTACTTATGTTAATCCACAAGGTCCGCCGTGCATTGAGCTGGTATCATCAGATCTGGCCCCTCTCAGGTACCAGTACCGATAATATCAAGAGATCGCCGATAAAACCGTATCATTTGCTTAAAAAGCCCCATAAAATTAAACAGCGCAACAATAAGCATGGTGGTGCAAAAAAGTCCAACAAAGCGAATGTGTTTTTTCCCGTCCGCATTACGGGATGATCTGTCACTGCAGATGGGATGATAAGGCGCTTTATGAAACTTCGGACCAGTTTGTATGGAGCTCTAATTGTCGGTGTATGTTCCCTTGTGTAGTGGTATATTGAATGGATACGGGGGGAGGGGTAGGTCAGTGTGTAGTGGTGCGGTGTGTAACAACTGTATCAGATCTGTGTCGTCGAGGCAGAGCTTGCGCAGCCGTGGCCTGAGCTTCCCACGAGGATGGGAATGAATGAAAACGCGCACGCGCACGATGAGACAATACGTGGGAAGTAGTGTCGATAGCGCCGCCCCCGATTAGCTGGATCGATTACCTTGGCGAGGACTTAATGAGTAATCCTGCTCACCTGTCGGCTTCGATTATTTTCAAAGATACGTTTAATTGAATGTACAAATTGAATGCAATAGGGGAACTTAAACAATTGTTGTAAAGTAACAGTTATTTTGCATGCATTCTGTGCAATACACGCTATTTATTTATATTTATTTTTAAGCGACTTCGAAAAGGAGGAGGTTTCTCAATTCGATTGTATATATGCTTTTGTCTTTTTTGATTATTATAGATTTGTGTTTAAAATAAGTTTTTTATTTTGTATAATGTCATTCTACTCGTACTTATATTTCTTTAGACAAATAGTAAAAGTAGTAAGAGGCGGGATAACGTGTGGTTTTGTTATTATTTATATAGGTATACCAATACAAACGGTTAAAGGTAAGTATTTCCTGAGATCTACTGTTGTTATACTCTTGTTAAACGTGTCCAATAAAAAGTGTTTTTCGAATAATGTTAAATATGTTAATAGTAGCAGTTTAGACATATTCTCGCAGAGTCTACTCATTCTCATTCGTTAGAATTCATCATTATTCATCATCAGCACATATACGTCCCCATTGCTGGGGCACGGGCCTACCCTAAACTAGGGCGATAAAGACTTACTTAGTGTTTAAGATTGTATAATTATGTATGCATGTTTAGTATGTAGATTAATGTAAATTCAAATTCAAATTCAAATTCTTTATTGCACACATGTGGTTATACAGATGACATAATTAATTACAGTTCCAAGACATGAACCCTGATAGGGCATTGCAATTTAATTCTTATTTCTACTTATTATAATATTTTCAGATACTTAACTTTATATTAAAAAAAAAATTGTAGTTCTAATAATAAATATGAATTAATTATACTTAAATACTAATAGGATTATCTGGTTATCTGGTACAGTCATACTCGAAAAACTCCTTCAAATTGTAAAAGCAATTTATGATGAGGAAATGTTTAAGTTGGAGTGAGAATTTACTATAGTTTTCCAGATCTTTTATATATTTAGGTATTTTATTATATATTTTTATTGCACTTACTTCGAGGCCAGTTTGGTGTATTTTCAATTTAGAAACAGGAAGAACTAGTCTACTTCTTTGTCTTAAGTTTTCGAGTCTTTTGTCGATGGGGTATAAGTGAGTATTTTTTCTAACAAATTAACTAACTTCAAGGATGTAAACGGATGTAAGAGTAAGGAGTTTGTATTTAATACAATATGGTCTGCAACTCGTTTGTCCAACTACATTTGCTAATATCTTAATGCACTTTTTTGTTTAATGAAGAGGGAATTTATTTAAAAGTAAAAGTAAATGCCGTCCGCAACCTTTATCTAGATACAGTTTCGATATAAAACTTAACCTGAAATTCACTGTAATATACAAATTGATTTTGTAATTGTAGCTTGTAATAAATAAATTTATCACCGCAGTCCCTCAGCCACATACTCCGATATCACACAAGGGGGAGTTAGTATACTATATTCTATCGATATACATGTAGGTTTTATAGTAGTGTCGTGCAGTCTATTTACATAGCAATAAGGCGGGATGAGGCTGCCTTATCTGTTATTGCTTGCATGGCGGGCT
Source organism: Maruca vitrata (assembly GCA_039566165.1). Classification (NCBI taxonomy): domain Eukaryota; kingdom Metazoa; phylum Arthropoda; class Insecta; order Lepidoptera; family Crambidae; genus Maruca; species Maruca vitrata. Next base: position 5,544,361 of record CM076925.1, read on the forward strand.
GGGGGGAATGAGATGTTTTTAAATTAACTCATTCCGTGGGGTTTTCGTTTATTGTCTTCAGTTGGTTAAGATTTTCCGATGTTGATTTTGTATATTTCCTTATACAACTAGCTTTTATACAGTTTAGTTTAAGTATCAATAATAGTAGTAACAATTTAGATGGCAGCATATTTATCTATTTTATCTGACTTTTAGAATTGTTGGATATGGAATACTTGATAATAGAGAACATTTTGTTATTGAACGAATTACGGGAAAATATCACATACAAATATTCTTATTAAATGAAAACTAAAGGGTAACCGTTACAGATTAAAAGCGAACCACTGTGTAAATGTCGTTAACATCTTATATCTGTGTGAACATCAGGCTTTAGGCTTAACCCTATAGAGCCCAATAGGGTTCTAATATAACACCCCTGACATCATAACTGAGAACGCGAAAAAGCTCCAGTAGAATTTATGAAACAGTGCTGAAAACCTTTAAAAGAGTGTTGGTGTAAGTCCAAAGGCTTATAGCGCGTTCGAGATCGAATGTGACCGTGTCTATCAAAACGCTGTCAGCCGCTCCGTGCCGCGATGCTTTGTAGCTTTATTTATATGATAGCTGAAAGCTGCCATATCGTGTGCGGCGCCTGATTTCGGCTTACCGTTTACAATTGTTACTTTTGGAACAATCTGTAAGGGAATTTATTGTTCTCGTACTTTTTTCGTCTCTTACATAAGGTTTCCGATCGATTTCAGGTAATGGTCGATCTTTATGGAGTTTAGTCAACTGCGCAGGATATATTATATTATTTTGACTGGCTCGGTGGAACAGTGGCTCAGGTTCAAAACCTACGGTTCCAAGAGTCGTGGGTTCGATTCCCACTCGGGACAAATATTTGTGTGACGAACATCGGTGTTTGTTCCGTGTCTGGGTGTATTATTAAATATATTTAAGTTTATTTGTGTATCCACTGTTGATCCTGATTTCCGTAACACAAGTGCTTAAGCCACTTACCACGGGATCAGATCAATGTATGTGATGGAAATAAAGACAAGAAATATTACTAATGGAATTTATTCAAGATTATGCAGTTACAAAAGGAATTTATTGAAATTGATGTTGTGTAATATTATTATAGTGCACAAGTTGCATGCAAAGTACACTCTCTGTCCCCTCCCTCTCGTAGTTCGGTGAGATGGTAATCTGACATGACCGATGAGAGATCGCCTTAACGTAGGTACTATTTGAGTATTCATCTGTAGGGAGTCGTTTCCTGAGAAGTTACTTCTTCAAACAGAGACCATTTCAATGTAAAAATGATTAAGTAAGTAGTGATGTAAATTGCGTCATCGGGATCATAATTAAGCGAACGAAATTTATTGGACACACAACGGTTACGTAAGGATTTCCGGCTAAAGATCCATTCTAGTTTATCACCACCCATGTGTCACTACCTAGTGGCTTTTCAGTTTTTAATTACAAAGGCGATTCATGTCGCCGCAGTCATAAAAAAGTCGCGTTAAAATTCGTCTATCAGAGTGCATACGCCGCTGTTACGCGCAATAAACAAGCGCTGGTGATTTTTGCGTACGGTGAGTTTGACGCAAAAAGGTTATAAGGTGTTTATGAAAAAACAACTCTAATAGTTTTTAATTTACATAGCCAGTTTTTGGCTCTTCTTAGGTAAAAGAGTAGGCCAAGTCACCGTGGTAACTCACAATACACTCTGGTCGGTCGCAGTTAATGTAGTCAAGTCATGTTGGTCCTCAGAATGTTTACGTATCGTTCCTTATTCGGATATAAGGTAGGAGGCGTTTATAGGAATACTCAAGCGAATTTTAGTGTTTATTAACCCTTAATAAGATTAAGGACGGACTAATAGTTCCCACCAGATTTTGAACCTTATCTGGTTGTAATACCGGCGAAAACCAATGAAAAAATTCTACACCGTGAAATTTTAGTGGCTGTTTTCCCGTGGCAGAACGACTTGTCTTTAGTAATACTATCGAATCATGCAATTTATGCCTCGAAAAAAAAAATTTTTTTTCGATTTTTCAGAATAATAATTTTCCAACTCGAAAACGAGAGAAGCTATCGTTGTTTTTGAAGATGTGACGTATTCAGGTACTGCTTGCCGCATGAAATCGATGCTTAAAGCTAAAGAAACTCTACACCCTAAGTCATAAAGCGGTTCGAACGTGTTTTCGAGTTACGGTTAAACCTTTCGTAAAACCGGCATTTATTGATTTTACCAAAAAAGAACTGCACACATCTTTTGTACTACTAAGATAGAATCATTTTACTGCGGGAAAACTACCACTAAAATTTCACGGTGTATATGCTGTGAGCGATTAAGGGTTAATACATATTGTGTTAATAAACACTCAAATTCGCTCACTGCTATCGGTTGGGTACCACTTGCCTTTGCTTGCGCTAAGAAATCAAAATAACAATCAAGGCGCAACATCATGTTCCATCATCACGAGACTACCCTATGAGTCATACATATATTTTCCCCGTTTCATCCCACCCTTTCTAGTCGAAACAAGAGAAAATTATCTATATTGGAAATCACTTTGACTTAGATTGATTTAAATTTGATTGAAATAATAAATAATTATAGCCTATATCTGAATTTTGTACGCCTCTAGCGATCAGTAACTAAAGGTATTGATGAAAGGTATAGTTTTATGTAGAGATGCAGCTTAGCAACTAAATTCGGGCAAACGCTCAGGGAAACATATGATTCAAAAATATGCGCCAAAGATATACATTTTGGTTCGTGGCCTCTTGCGGTGTTCCCACTCCAACCACTCAAGGGCCGTGTATAAATGTTGCATATTCTAATTAATATTAAAAAGGCTTATTTGCAGTCAAAATCAAAGGCCAGCTGCGTGGGATGGGGTGTGTGAACGGGCAGTTGGCTGCATTGTGCCCCCCGCTATCCCGCGAGAGTTTGTTTTTCGGCGCAAATAGCTATAGGCTTGATAATGGCCTCGCGTGCGCCCGTCGCGTAGGGTAAGATGCTCTACTTAGTGTTGTCTGTTTTTGGACGGCACACATTTAAAATTTATTTACGAAAAGTTCAAAATACTTTCTAGGGTTGTTACCCTAAAAAAGCATGTTTGCTTTAACACGTAAGCATGATTATTTAAGAAGTAACGCTAATAGTTGAAACCCTATTTATTTTGCTTTTTGTTACAGAACAAAAATCGTGGTATCAGGAAGACTGCTCTATTTATTCTGCTTACGCCGTTAACGGTATCGCTCACAATTCTACTTTGGTCAAAATCAAGGTATTGGCAAATCTTTCCACACTTTACTCTCGTTGGTTAGAGTTTTATTAATTGTTTTCACAAAACTATAATAACAGTATTTTTTTACGCTTATGTACTTTCATAATCATATTAGAGACAATATATGTGATTAATTACTTGTAGTCGGACAGGGTTGTAGTCGGTTTGCTACGAAACGTAGTGCTGTTGCTACGAAATTACGAGCATTTTCACGAACTTGTAGCATTTACTACAACCTAACTTTTATTGTCTTTTACATACTAGCACTTTGTGCATATACTTAATGCAATAATTCTTAAGGACATACTCTTAAATCTCGACTTATATAAACTCAGACTTAACACAATTAAATACAGTATCATAAACATGGCTAATTACTTTCCGACATAAGTTTAATATAGTCTATTTCCGGAAGTATAATCGGTACACGATTATTCATTACCAACATCTAAGTAGAGCACCCACCCCGTCGATGCGGCCACACCGGAGTGGCGGATGGGTTTTGATTTTTGTAGTTTCGTATTATTTGCGTATTTATCCGCCCGCCGGCCGGCAGATACATTTATTTGCGCCGCCCCGCGGGGGGGCGTTCGATTGATCGCGATATCATTGCGATAATAGGTACGCGCGAGCCGCGCGGTTCCGTCACGCGGCAAGCGAAATATGGCGGCCGGCTTGAAAAATTGACCAGCTTTTTAGCGTTTTAATAAGCGAGCTCGCGTCACGGCTGTACGCGACGACTATAATTAATCGCTGGCGCATTTTGAATTGCTTTTAATGATTTGTTTACAGTTAAATATTTGTCTTTATGGGTCTACACGCGTTACTATTTAGTGTAATGGAACGCGAAAGTCTAAAATCTTACATAACAAACCAGTATGGGCCGGAGTTTGGAGTTCGCTCGCGACCACGATTGGTGTAACCCAGTCGAAACGTCGGGCAGTAAGTAGCTATGTAATTTGCTACTCCTAGTAACGCCTGTAGACCCATAAAGACAAATATTTAGTGTAATGGAACGCGAAAGTCTAAAATCTTTGTTTACAGTTGTTGTAACGCATATGGTGATAAAAGTAATAACACCATTTGATATTACACTGGAGAAATGAACTTTCTTCTCTTTGCCTCTACTCTACTCTAAGGTCTCTCTCCTTCTCCATCTCTACCTATCTATTAATCCAGTTTCTCTAAAGTTCAAAGTAGGTAATACTTCATTCCTAATTATGGAGTACTTCATACATTTTATGATGTATGAAGTACTAATAATGATATCTCTATTATAAATAATAATAACTCATCATTATATAGGTTGAATAGATTTACTCATTAAATGCTACTTATATCTTAGTTGCGTCGATTTGTTTTCAATCTGATAAGAGGTATGTTAAAAAATTAATACATTTAATTGTAATACAGTGAAATATATTATATTATAGTTATTATATTTCCTTTATCGATATGATCCTTAATGATCGAATATTTTAGCTGGTATACAATAAAATATTCGATCGTTTCCTTATGAATATACAAGCAAATTGTGTAAGAAACTAATGTACCCGACGAACTCTTTTTGCACACATTATTATTATCTTAACGCACAATTATTCTTTAGCTCGTCTTAACCTTACAATGCTCGGGGTAATTTTTCAAGCCGATTTTATTTACGTGCGAAATACCACACTTAACTGCCTCATATCAATCATAGCAACAATTTCTGGGTAAGTCGGTGGCACAAACCCAAACAGACAGACAAAAAACCGCGCACAATACAACAGCTATGCAAATTAGCCGCCGAGGAATTATATGAGCGTCGTCTTTAAAGCGATACGGTTAAACTTTTAACCAAATATTCGTTCAAGCGTTTAACTTTGATAAAAAAAATAGGTTGGCAAGTGTGAGTTCTATTTGGGATGTAAATGGTTCCGTAACTTTTACAATCGAGGTTATCACAATGTTCAGAGACATGACAGCTAGTAATTATTGTCGAAGTAGTAGGCATAGGTTTACTTAATATCTGAACTAGAAGACATACATACATTTTCACAAAAGTAACTAAACAGTAATAGTACAAATAAATATTTACAAATGTTTTTCTACCATTATAAAAATGTGGATTTACATACGTAAATCTATGAAACGATAAATCAGTTAGAATATTCTTGTTGAAATAGAATAGTGTCATTAACGCCCAAATTTTATTACAACTTCAACATGGAACCCCAAAAAGATTTGTCATTTATGCACAAACGCATTGAGTTGGTTATCAATTTGAAAAGCTGGCATTATCCTCGTAATGCCGGGGGGCCGGGTATAAAACATTTCAATTTGGAGATCCGGTTACGAGACAACCCCGTTCAAATCTGCGTTGTGGGTCTGTGGAGCCCCAACACTACTAGTTTTGGGTTCGGTACACTCGCGAACAATGCTTGTTTTGAACCAGAATAAATTTAGAGATACACATTCACGTAAATGGGTCGGAGTTGACACAACAATTTAAAATTCCCATGTTTTGACAAATTATTGTGATGATAATATTTTATTTTGTAAGACGCCATGTTCTCCCCTAATCAGAATTGGCATTGTATTTTTAGAGGGAAAATAAATTCCGAGAATAATCTGATTCGTTGACAAAAAATGTTGACTGTCAATTAGAAATCATATAATTTCTTTCACTGTATTTATTTAAGATTTTCGAGTATTTGTATATTTATAATGAATAATTTATAGTTCAACTGAATTTGTTGCTGAACAAAGAAAAAAGCATTTACTAAAAAAAGTAAAAAGTTATTACAACAAAAATATTCTTTGAGGGAATAGAATGTATGAAATTTATTTTTTTATGCAAATACTGATTAGACGTTGGAACGATTCAGGGAATCAATAAAACCTTTCCGTCATTCACTGGTATTCAAACTAGAACAGAAAATCAGAACGATTTATAATTTCATTTCACTCTACTTTTACGGCGAACAATTGACTTTACTTCTACTAAAAGTAATATGAATAATTATATTTATAACTCATATAATAGTGATCGAACTTCACTTGGAAGTTCGTTTGATCATCTATAACTTTTAACACTGTCTAGCATATAATTGTCTAGTTAGTAGTAAAGTGTTACGTTACGTTATCTGTGTTAGTACATATTTCAGGCAGATGGCATGTAACCCTAAGCTGTAGCTACAGCTTAAACTTAAGATCGTGAGCCTGGCTACGGTTCCAAGAGTCGTGTGTTCGATTCCCAACCGGGTGAAATATTTGTGTGATGAATAACGATGTTTGTTTTGTGTCTGGGTGTGTTATTAAATATATTCAAGTATATTTGTGTAAACCACTGTTGTTTCTGTTATCCGTAACTCAAATGCATAAGCAACATACTTTGGAATCACAACAATGTATTGTGTCATTATTTTTATTTATTTATAGTTCATCCATTACATCGTTCGTGCGTATAGTTGTCAAATTTCTTCCTTTAAATTTTTTATTAGGGAAACGTATTAACAAATCAATTCATTTGCAAAAACATGCGTAACATAGTAGTGCACGAGTGTCCCATAGCGGTGCCCCAAACGCAGTGTATGGTTGGTTAGGCCCGCGCCTCCGCGCAAGAAAGGGGTAGTTAGCCGCTATTGTCTCGCGCCCCAGCACGGGAGTCATAGCCACGACGCAAAACAGCGTAACTGCCATTTTTTTGTGCCCTTGCGAAATCATTAGCTCGGCTTGTAAATTACTTTCGCTGTAAGCAGACGTTTTGATGGTGAACAGATGTAGATAATGTAAATAGACTATTATGTGCCCTTAACACTAAAATGGATGATTTGTGAGTATTTCAAGTATTTGAAGTTAAAAAAGAAGAATGTGAACCGAACGAATTTTTTTTCATTACTTATAAAATTTATCTATTGGATCAAAATATCATCATCTTATCAATATAACATACTGTTCTTTTTGTTTAACTTAGACTTACTGAAATTCGTTTCGAAGACAAATATTTAGTGGAGTTCCGTAAAACATGAAAATGGTAAAAGCTCGGAATCCAGGGCCAGTCAATGAATGTGTATAGGAAGTGCTTGATTGCATTATTAAAACCATAAAGAAAAAAGTTAAAAAAAAAAATGGCCGATCTCGTTCACAACAATTTTTAACAACAATTTACTGAAGAATGAGAGGCGGAAGGGGGAAAAAAATTTTATAGTAGAAATTTCAATTGTTTATGTGATAAATTATGTTTGCTGAGTAATTTCAATGTTAATTTATTAAATTTTTACAAAAAATAATGATTTACAAAAATAATTTTACCATTAACTATATGACACAACGACGGAACGCAGCCCCCGCCGCCGCCATCTCTGCCCTCGGCATTGTAAATGCATCTTGTGTATTAATCCTTACTAATATTATAAATGCGAAAGTAACGCTGTGTTACTCTTTTCACGCCTAAACGGCTGAACGGATTTTGATGAAATTTGGTGTGGTGATAGATGATAACCTAGAAATGGTTATAGGCTATAAATAATCACGCCATCGTTCTTAGGGGGTAGGCAGTAGGCAGATAACTAAATTGAGTTAGTGATTTTTAGCCGTTTTTGTTAGGACTTTTGCTCTTTGACGTCTAAACGGATGAACGGATTTTGATGAAATTTGGTATGGTCATAGATGATAACCTAGAAATGGTTATAGGCTATAAATAATCACGTCATCGTTCTTAGGGGGTAGGCAGTAGGCAGATAACTAAATTGAGTTAGTGATTTTTAGTCGATTTTTCTAGGACTTTTGCTCTTTGACGTCTAAACGGCTGAACGGATTTTCCTGAAATTTGGTATGGTGATAGATGGTACCCTAGAAATAGTTATAGGCTATAAATAATTACGCCATCGTTCTTAGGGGGTAAGCAGTAGGCAGATAACTAAATTGAGTTAGTGATTTTTAGTCGTTTTTTCTAGGACTTTTTGCTCTTTGACGTCTAAACGGCTAAACGGATTTTGCTGAAATTTGGTATGATGATAGATGATAACCTGGAAATGGTTATAGGCTATAAATAATCACGTCATCGTACTTAGGGGGTAGGCAGTAGGCAGAAAACTGAATTGAATTTGTGATTTTTTAATGGTTTTTGCTGGGAGTTTTGCTCTATCATGCTTAAACGGCTGAACGGATTTTGATGAAATTTAGTTAGGAGATAGATAGTAACCTAGAAAAGGATATAGGCTATTAATATTCATGCTATTGTACTTAAAGCGTAGGCAGTAGGCAGAAAACTAATAAAGTTAGTGATTTTTAATCTCTGCCCTCGGCATTGTAAATGCATCTTGTGTATTATTATTAACATAAAAGTGTAATGATATGTATAGATTCGGAATCCTCATTTCATCAGCTTTAATTTGATATGCATTTTGTTTTATGTTTATTGGTCTATGTCGGTAGGAACATCGAGTAATTGAAAAATAAGATATTTCGTAAATTAAACTTGAACACCACTAAAATCGTTATTGTAGCTAAACCTTAAAGGATAGACATATGCTATTGCAGACTTTTTTATAGAACTTTTTGAGAAGAATAATTCCCCAATATATTGTTATTCTGTATTTTGAGTTATTTCAGCAGCGCACGCAATGCAAGCCCAAAAAGCTCGTTTTTCTTCCGTCCGTCTGATAACTGTTACGATTACTCTAATAATTTCTTAAGTAGGTACACCTAAATTATATACCTATAGAATCCCTGGAATGTCTTCTTTCCATCATTGAAAACCGCATAGCTATTGATATAGTACTTTTTGAGATCCTAGGTAACAAACACATTTTGGGCGCCCTTCGCAACTTCATTTTATACTATGTATAGAATAATATAATTAAAAAATTGAGATCGCACAAAATATTTTTTTTAACATTTTTTTATATACTATTCTAAACACATTTCAAAACTTGATATAAAGATTCATCGACTGGCCCTGGATTCCGAGGTATAAACCTTAAGGCGCTCCACTAATTATAAACAAGAGTTCTATAGTTAACAGTACTAGTTACTGTTAGAGTTTTAGTTTATAGTAATTATTCTTGTATAAACGCACATTTCCAGATGCAAGATCAAAGAACAAAATGTTTAAACATTGTACGTAACCAAATCAATAACACATAAAAAGATCTTGGCATGTCCCGACACTGAACAATCAAGTCGCCTCGCCCCCATAAAGACGCGATACAAGGGAACACTTAACTTTGTTGACACTACACTTCGACGGTGATTCTACTTCTGGCACGCATAGGGTTGTCCCTTTGGGGACAGATGGGTACATTTGGGGACACTGAGGCGATAATGAACTGTTGAAATACTATAATAATCTGATTGCTAAAACATTTACCATTATTTCATAGTGGAAAAACTGTTTTCTAATTAATAATTTAACCTGAAAGATAAGTCTTCTATAAAAGGACTTTGAGTGCATAATTATGCTTTTGTTTGGATGAATACTAATTGATAACTATAAATAAGGGCCTCTTTCATTACATAGCCGAAATAGAGCCAAATAAAAATGCACTTCACTTAAGAACCTCTTGTGCACCAAGTATCTCATTGGGTGTTTGAAATAATAATGGAAATGAATGTGAATGCTATGAATGATAACAACCGTTGATGTAGTGACAACATAGTAGTACCCATGGTTTAAAACTTATGATTTCGAGTACACATTAATCTATTCTAACTTACGTTGTAGAATAATAATAAAAGTTAAACCATTACGAAACACGTTGTACTTTATCACAGCACATAGACTGCGTTTGTAAAAGTAACATATTACTAATCCAAGTAATAAATCCATTACAAATTACATTCGCAACAATAGATGGAAAAAATACAAAACTTCATATCGAAACAGTGGCGCGGCTGTAATGAATGGGCACCGTATTATAACCGAACTGCAAATCTAGTTTGGAGGGGAAGGGTGCGGCGCGCTGGTGAGCCTCCATGGCTAGCCACTCACCACACTCTGGCGTGTACTGCGCTTAACCTTACCAACCCCATACAAGCCCAACATCAACCAAACGCCTCAACAAAATCTCCTCTCTACCATCCATACACTAAAACTCAATTTCGCTCAACGCAAAAACGGCAGTTACACCATTCTGCACTTGGCCACTCCGTCAGATCGCTATAACGTGTTCTTTGTCGTTTCTGCCACGTCCCTCTCACACAATGGCATACTTATTAGGGATTTAGTCCAGATATTAGTTGGGGAGTCGGTATTGTTTGGATTTTAATAGAATTCGGCTCCCCAACCGAGGCGTGTGCTGGGCCAGATGCTGCGAATAGTTCGCTGAGAAACACTCGCTATAATTCCGCCTCAGGATCGCTATTAAGCTGAAGTGACGTAAACAATTAGTAATATTCAATATAATTTAGTGAAGTAAATCAATAAATAAAATAAAAAATCTACTACGAGTGGTAGCTGTAATATTAAATGTGCACATGATAACAAATTGTAGTGCTATGATTACACAAAGTGAATTTGTTTACAAAACAAGTTTATAATTAAACTTAGAAGACAATTTTATGCTCCAATAAATAATGGCAATTGCTTAATAGACTGTATTTCAATTACTTGTATTTAACCTGAAGCCAGTTCGTAGCCACACAGCAGCAGCTGACGACGTGTCGTAGCAACACTACCTACCTACATAATATCTTCTTAGATATTGTACAGAAACGTGTAGCTAAGTACTTACTTGATTCCGTCGTAGCAATCTAGTAGTCCAATATGGACTACTAGACTGATACTAGACTGATGGGCTTCACAAAAACATAAATCATAGTGATATATTTTTTCAAATATGTTTTACGATAATCGACTATCTGTGAATGAAAAAAAACTTTACTGCCGGTAGAAAACCTATACTTAAACATGCACAAATTCGATGCGCCCCATGCACATCGAATTCCATTTCCTCTTAATAAGAAACGCAATACAACAAAAGCATTTCCAGATCAAAAAAATGCGTTCGATTTGCGTATTCCTCACCATCACGCGTCCCTCATATCCCGGGTTTGCGTTACAGCGGATATTCATAGTTGGATGCACCGGCAGTGGGATCGGTGGGGCTCCCTGGGACCCCACTAGCGATCGATCGGGCCCGCGATGGCCCCCTTATTGAAAATTATAACAATGGCACACCGCTCTCGCCCTCTTGACACTCACTGATTTCGGCGGTGTAGTGTGGATGCGCCTTAGTTGTTTACGACTTTTTTTTCGATATAAAGGTGTCAATTTTTTTTGTGTACATACAATGTTGCAGAAATAGATGAATTATGGATTTAGTATTTTACTTTTTGCAATAAAACAGCACCAAGACAGTTTTGTTACCTTTTTTTTAAATATGCACACTTTTTCTAGCTTCTCGATCGAAGTGCACACTCATATCTAAAACATATTTTAAGATGTTTGATAATAACCTTGGCAATTAAAGGGAATGGTGTTATTTTTTGAAAAAATCATACCCTGCCTTCAATCACATTCAATCCACTGAATAACATTCTATTAAAATAATCCTTTGCTAAACGTAAGCTTTTACTTTCGGGAAGACTGTATGGTAATATTTATTGAATTCAGCTTATGTAACATACAAACTATAGTCTATGATTTGTAATTACGTTCAAAATATACGATTATACAAAATATCTCTACTAAATAAGCCCGAGTAGGATAAGAGAACAGAGGCAACAGGCAAATTGGCTGAAAAATGCATCGACACGTTAATTCATACGTCTAACTAAAAAGCCTTTACCGATTTTCGAATCAACCAAACATGCATATCGGCTAAATTCTGTGTAAGTTGAGCTCTGTGAATATTCGAGTAGTTCTATGCATCAGTGCCTCATAAATATGCCGATTACATGTAAAAATTTGCATTTATAAAAGCATTGCGAATGGTCAAAAGCAAAGATAATTATTTATTCATCGATGCACGAGCCGATGCGAGCGTGACGCCTGTTTTACTATTTGGAAGCAATCGATAATTATGTCGTTTCTGATCCTACTGTATTTAGTTATTTCTGTATTAAGTGTTAATTCGCTACACTCTGTTGTTCAGTGTTATTTGTCGATTTAGTAATTTAGGAAGAGATATAATAACTGTTAAAACTTTGAAGATAGATGGTGCATAAATTGTGAGGACCCTGTAGAAAATGGAAAATATAGGCATTGCCTTGTCGAGTGTTTGTCGCGGTTCTAATTATATCTCCACCAAGCTTAAAGTTAATACTATGATTATGTACAGTTTATGTATTTTGCAACCTTCCAACACCCCTAAATAAATTTGTAACAGATAAAGCGCGCGTTCAAAGACGGCACATAATTATGAGTTGGAAACCCGATAGGCCAGGGCACTTGGTCATGAGAAACAACGTTGAAATAAACTTTAGTTCTAAATAAAAAAATAGGTACATATTTGACCTTTGTTCATACAAAAAAAGATATATCCGCCAAATCCGGCGCACGGCGCATCACACTAGCGCTAATACGCGATACGCGGGGGTTGCATTATAATGAGGCCGACCCCGCTAAGTATTTTCGACATGCGTCGCCGTCGCCCGGCAAACATTCGGCCTAACGAGTCCAGCCCGATCGCAAATTACAAACGCTACTGCGTATTTTAATGTCCACATCACGGGCCCCTGCGGTGCTAAATTATACAGAGAGCGGAGGATTTTTGTCGCCTTTTTTCGCCGATTTTTTGGTTTAACACGCTTTTATATTGGTATTTACTGGCGGTATTTAACGTTCGCGTTTAAATGTTGAGCGACATATGCTGATTAATATGTGTTTGGGTGTTTGACGTAGATTTGCCAATTGGACAGTGTTTGGTTGTGTAATAGATTGTCTGACTGACTGTAAAAAGTACAGTAGAGGTATGATGAATTTGTCTGTATCAATACATAGTATACAACCAATCAATACGTGTAATGACAGTTTTCTGTTTGTGTGCCATAATTAATAAATAAATAAATGAAACAAAGTCGCTTTCGCTGTATGTCCGTATGTATGCTTAGATCTTTAAAACTACGCAACGGATTTTGATGCGGTTTTTAATAGATAGAGTGATTCTTAAGGAAGGTTTGTATGTAAAATTTACCCGAAGGGAAGCGAGGGCGTGTCACTAGTATACAATAAATGGCAAAATCGCATTTATGGGTTGTATTAAAGTTCATAAGGAAAAAACAAACATTGGTAGTCATTTATGCTCCTTAGATTGCTGAACAGGTCCTAATAGAAGTACCTATAAAAGGGACCTCTTTTTCGAGTTTACTGGAACTTACCGCACCCAAAGGCCAATGGGCACGCGTTGGTTTTTTACTCGTTCGATCTCGTCCCAATTTCTCTTCAGTTCGAGGAATCGTCACGTCCAGATCCTGTTGGCAAAACAGTGGAACTAATTCCATTATGGTGTCGCGTGGGTGTCGTAAACGCCACAATGCGGCCCTGGATGTCATTACACTGAGAACATCTTTGTACCATTTATACTTGGAACACGATCCTTTGTTGTATTCGTATAAGCCATTCAGCTATTGTCTCTAGTATTTTGTCGTCTTTGTTTAATTGTTAGGAAGTTAAATGTAGTTAAGGGCATTGTAGTGATTGTGTGCGATTTCATGGTGCCTACATGTCGTCTGGGCAGCGTTGTTGCGCAGAATTGGCTCGTTTATTAGAGCCTGCGGGGACCTGTCTGCGATTGAGGTGTGAGTCATTAGTCATCGGACAAGCGTGGCCGGTGAGAAGTTATGTCTTCATTTTGTCATTGAAAAGACAGTCTTCAATACCCAACGGTTTGTTACATTCCGTTATAACAAGGAACACGAATCCAAAACCATACTCAATCATTTTTCAGTAAAACTGAACAGTTTTATTTAGGTTAATATAGATACAAAAATATTAGCGCTTAAGGAGAAAGCTAATAATTATCAGATTTCTGATTGAGCTGAACTGGGGCGAAGTGCTTCGTCAACTACGCTGGTCAAGTGCGCGTCTTATCACAGGCAATTACGTCTCCTTATCATGTTTTCCTTCTCCGTAAGAGTGTCGAATAAACATACGTATGAATTTCAAAACACTTTGGTAGGCGGTGGTGTTTGTTTGGCGACGTCTTTCATAGAAAGCAATGGCTATAACCAATAGGCCACACACTCTAAATATCTATTTGAATTTAGTTTCAAAAGTATCAATAAAACTTCAACTGTTGAAAGACATTATTTATAAGCATTAAACATGCATGGAGTATTTGTAAATATATATTACACAACATCACTTACATTGGTATTTACTACACACATCAGTCCCGTGGTCAGGAGCGTAAGCACATGTATTGAGGACTAGCGGCCCGTCCCGGCTTCGCACTTAAGATTTTTTACATAGTTTTACGTTTTATTATTAAACCATTTACTACGAAATACCGTCGCCAAAATGACATTTCTTTGGAGCAAAGATCTAAATCATTAAAACGATTGCTATGGGTAAACTATGAAAGGTAGACATATACTCTCGCGGACATTTGTAAAGATAATGTTAAGATGAACCATTCATCCATAGAGCATTTTTGTATAACTTTAACTATATGCTTAGCGCACGCCACGGAAGGCCTCAGAAACGATACTTTTCCCCCGTTTTTGAAACATTTTCGGTTACTGCTCCACATCTATAGGACCTAGCGTGATATTATATAGCTTATGTTACTTCTAAATAATGCAGCTTTCTAAGGGTGAAAAAAAATATTGCAATCGGTTCGGTAGTTTTTGAGTTTATTCGTTACAAACATACAAAAATACAAATCTTTCCTCTTTATAATATTAGTGTAGATGTAGATATTAGAAGTCTAGTGCTCTTCGTGGACTACCCTCAACAGTGGATACACAAATAAACATAAATTATAAAATGACACACTCAGACATAGCAAAAATACCGATGTTCATCACACAAATATTTATTGTCCCGAGTGGGAATCGAACTCACGCTTTTGGAGCACAAGACTGGGACACCATCTAAGGCGCCATCGAGTTAGAAATTAAATAGTATGTTTGTTCCTTTTTTATTTTGATTCCTTTCCTTTTTTATGTTGACTAAATAAAGAAGCGATGAATTACGAGGTTCCCATTGTACTAATTATTCTTACTTTGGGAAATCTAAGCCTGTAAGCATGATGTAAAGGTAGGTTCAAACGGTGTAACGACTTGGCTATTTGAACTGATCATGATATTGATTTTTTCACGTATTCGTATTTGTAAAACTTTGTTCTATAAACTACTGCCAAGAATTTATCGTCATTACACGAGGCTTTGAGGCAAGTCTTATTTGGATACAATTATGACAACAATTTTATACTTCTTAAAATTAAGAATCATTTTAATGATGACGTGTTAACCAAATTAGGATTATAATCTAGTTTCATTATCTACACTTAATGTTGTTTAGTCCCTAAATATATATATTTTTGTAACTGACCTACGATGATGTCTTGGAGTAGCCTCTTCATTATCACCGAACTTGCGAGGAGCGGACGGCTCTCACCCCTAAAAAAGTTCACAATGTTGACTAAATAATTTCATTATTGTTATTTGTTTAAGTTGTCCAAATATGTAAATGATATGGTATACGAGTAGGTAAAGAATAGAGTATAGAAATATTCAAATGTATAGAAGTGAGCATAGTAGTATTTAAATGAACGTTTCATAATCCATAGCAAGCATTTCTTCAACTTAACGATAAGACAATCAACCGTGCATTTCGTATAAGTACGTAAATGTAGAGTTGTTCGGAAAAAAATCTAAAATTTCACGGCATCATCAATGCTTTCGGCCTTGTCGCTAATAGTCGGCACACAATAGCTAAATGGGCTATGTTTTTACACCATAAACTCTACTGTTGCCAATCACACAATGGCCCGCGTTGTAACACCAGTGGCAAGACAATATTATTTATGACAACAGAAGCTAAATTAGGAGAGCAAAAAACATTATTCTCGAAAATGATGTTCAGTTGTTAGTTTTGTCATCTGTTTGAGAAAAATGTGTAACAGGCAATGGGTGAGTTCCAGAATTTCATAGGGTTTGAAATGTTGGTAAAAGATTTTAGTAAGAGATGAGAAATTATTGTAATGAAATAACTAGACAACAGTTTTAAGCCCTTTCTAATCTCAGAATAGTGTTAGGTACCTATACCTACTTACCCAATGGAATCATTCCATCAGAATCATGTTTTTCAGTCTTCTATTTTTAAAAATTAACATGCTTTTTTATTTCTATAGGTTTCGATAAAAAAGCTTATTTGTCGCACGCTAATAAATGCTTGAATATCTTCGTTCTATAATTAACGAGGTGAAGTTTTAATTGCCAAGCACCAATAAAACTACCGACTGCTCACCAAAATAACACCAAGAGCAAGCAATAAGGTTTGAAAGCTTTTATTTTTAGTGTATCATAAAGATCTAACAGGACCACTGATACAACAGTACACTGACCGACGCCAAACAAATGTTTATGAATCAATAAAGGCCGATTACACGGTGCCCATCAAAGGGTGCTTTCTTCCACTCATTATCCAAAACTGTATCCTCTAACGGGCTTAGTACACGTCACAGACGTCACCAGTGCCCGTTACTTTACAATTTTATAGGCTAACGGGACATAACTGTCCATCTGAACCATTTTCTGACAACCCTTTCTTCGTGAATAATTACACAAGGCACCGTAAATGTAACGGATTGTTACACAAAGAATAGCGTTATGCGGCCTTGAAGTGAAAGAGAGACAAAGGACTTTCTCCGGGAAAGGGTTGGTTGGAGTCGGAGCACTTCCTACTCGCGTCGGGCCGTGTCCAATCGTGGTACAGTTACTTTGCTTGTTTTGATTCGATCTAACGGGTAACGGCGAAGAAAGTTGTTTGATTTGTTGTGATTAACGACACCTTCATGCTGTGACCGCTGTAATAAGGCAAAATAAATACCTCATACCTATTAGAGAATTGATGACCTGAAATAGAGACTCAAAGACATTTTTATACGAAGTTTATCCTCTCTCTCTGATTTAAGACTTTCACGTTCCATTAGGTTTTATAAATGTGCTGTAATACTGTAACATTTAACCATTTAAGTCTCATTAAACATTATTAAATCCCTGTATGTTCCTAAATGTACATGTTATGACTTCCCAGAATAGAGTGTATAAAATTGAAATGAAAAATTAGGTCGTTTACCGTTTCCGGGAATTTAAAAACAATCTAAGTTCATGAACATTGATACAAAATTATGTTAGTATCATTAATATTTGCTCTTACTATCATGATACAGATATATAATACTAGGTAGCCCATCATTACTCTGAGTCAAGAGGTAATTTCATTAATATTTGCTCTTACTATCATGATACAGATATATAATAGTAGGTAGCCCATCATTACTCTGAGTCAAGACGTTGCCGTGCGGCATGCTAATCGTAACTTTACTTAGCAACCATAACACCAGCTCAGCCACCCCAAGTGTCACCTAATGGCTATCTATCAGGGCATTAGTAGCTTGTTAGCTAGATCTTGTCAATATTAGCGCGCAGTTTAGCCGTCGGCAAGGCGAGGTGCGCCGTAATCCCTGCTAATGCCTCTTCAAACGTAGCGTCTCGGCCTCTGACTCGCAAGCAAACACTAATGAGATATTATGGATGCTACGTGTGATTATGTGACGCTTTGCGCCTAAGCTGGCTGAGAGCATTCCAGGAATTGGGAGAGCGAGTGTTTGGGCTCGTCTTGAAACCGCATAAAGCAGTATAATCTACTATCATGACTGCGATTTACGTGAAATTAGATAAAGTCTTTGAATTGAGAAGCTCATCGAGCTACTTGTTCTATTTTTACCGCAGTCAAATTGGGTTTAAATGGTTATTTGTTGAAATAAAGTAGATAAAGTAGTGTGGCTAAAGAGTACTTACACTAACAAAATACTTAAAATGTAGGTATTATTGCTTGTAGAAACGTCGTGTTGCTAGTAGGAATGAGCGTTAAGACAGTTTGCTGTTCTTAAACGCCACAGCAACCAAATCAAAACGGGAACAGCTTTTATTTTTAATTACAAAATAATTCAAGTTACTCACAAATTATTGAAATTCTTAAATTACTAAAATAATTTTATACTTACAAAGGACACAGTGAGCTATGTCATCATGATAAATTAAATTAAAAAAAATGTATCATAACATTAACCTTTACTTACTTCTTATAAATACCGCGCCAATGTCTTTCAATACACCTTCCTTTTTGTTTCTAACTTAATCGTGTTGTCGTTTAAATAATCCCGTTGCGTCATGAAAAAAAAGAACAAGCAATAAGGAGATGATTTCGCAATCGTAATCGGCTTTGTAAGACAAGCCGGGCCTAAGATCGTCTCGCCCTAAACGCGTAAGCCATTGAGTAAGACAAAATCGCTCTTAATCCCTCCCATGACTTTATCCACCTACAACATTGGCTATTTGGGGAACGGATTTGGACGGGGAATTCTTCCTTCGTTTCTATTAATTTTGACGCAACATTCCCTTTACTTGTATTGAAGAGTTCTTTAGTATGTAACCATTCGATGTCTTACACTTTATTCGAAGTTTAACATGGTCTGTATTGATTGATAGCTTATTTATTAGACCACGGACCATTGAGCTAAGCCAGTGAGGTTTTTTTTTATGTTGCTTAATAAATATCTAAGTATGTAGGTACCTATCTTCTGACTTCATTATTTTGTCGAGTAAGTATATTAATATATCTTAATTAGTCAGCAAATAAAGATATTTGTTAATAACTCATTTATTTGGACGATATTTATACATCCACCACCTGTTATTTGTCTACAGGTTTGAAAATAGATATTAATAATTAATGGAAATCCCATGTTTAGTTCTATGTTTAAAATACTACTTAATACATTCCCAGAAAATAAGCAAGCATGGAATGTTATTGAAAAACGTGTTAAAATATGCAAATTCCAAAAACGAACAATACTTGAAACAATATAATGTTTAATTTTTTATGACGCATCAAGCTACTTTCGTCAGAGCAATACCGACAAGCAAAAACGTAATGACATATTATAAAAGTCGCATTTTGCATAATTTCTAACGGAGCTTTCGCACTTTTTAACGACAAACTACCTATTTAGAGCAACGCGTAATAAAAATGTCTTTATTTGTTTAGGAGCAAGGGACGGTCGGGAGGCACTGCTCCAGTATCGGTAAAAAGTAGATCCCGAAAGTAATTACCGTTTTTTTTCATTGTAAAAGACCTTTCGCCAAAGTTTACTGTTATATGTAAATATTGTGCAACTTAAATAGGGCACTAAAAGAAATGAGGGCAAAAAGCAAAGGAACGGTACTTGGGTGCACCGTTGCAGTTATACTAATGTTACTGTTAGATAATTAGCCTAACAAAACGTTAGGCGGGCACTTTAAACTATGTATTCATGTTTTGGTGAACATTATACTGGTTCTTTAATTTTAGAACATAATTTAGAAGTTAGTTGAAGTTTATTTGTGAATGTCTTTAGGCACTTAAGAGTAAATTGTTAAGCTGTATTCAAATGAAATCGAGAATACCTACCTAGTTTTGTCAAATCTTCAGGCTTGTGTATTTTTAGGACGGGTTGTGTATTTTTAACGGGACGTAGGTAGCATCGGACCTTAGTCCACGCTAAATAATACAAACTTAAAGATTGTTTTGATAAAAAGATGCAAAGTGTGATGTTTCACTAACTAAGTACGTATTAGTCGGATTGAGTCGCTAGTGGAAAGCTAGAGTAGTAAAAACTGGAACTTCAAAACTAGTTTAAATGTTTCTTTTTTTTGTCAGTTCGTCAGTGGACTATCAAAGCGGTTAACATAAACAAGCGGAGGTTGACTTGTCTAAAATGCCACATTTGCCGGGAGCTAGGACAGTGACGCCGCAGACCGCCAGCACGCGCGGCCACCGGCCGGTTGACAAGTTGTCACTACGGCCACAGGCTCATGCAAAGTGCTGCACGCTACTACTCAATAAATCTTCTTGAAATTATAAAAGTATAGAGAGTTAAAAGAGTGACTCTGCGTACCCTTAATGTCGAAAGAAGGTCTGTATTTTGTTTACATACCTAAACATATAATAACTCAAAGGTGACTGATTGTCATATTGATCTATCAACGCACAGCCTAAACTACTGGACGGATCGGGCTGAAATTTGGCATTCAGGTAATAGGTATAATCACGACCTTTTCCCAAAGAGAGAGGCAGAGATCACTTTCAGTGGACTAATAAAGCGGTTAACACAAACAGGTGAAGGTTGACTTGTCTAAAATGCTACATTTGCCGGGAGCTAGAACATTGCCGCAGACCACCGGCCGGTTGACAAGTTGTCACTACGGCCACAGACTCATGCAAAGTGCTGCATGCTACTACTCAATAAATCTTCTTGAAATTTCTATTATAAAAGTATAGAGAGTTAAAAGAGTGACTCTGCGTACCCTTAATGTCGAAAGAAGGTATTGAATTTGCCAAAAACTGTATTTCGTATATTGATACATACATACATAAAATCACGCCCTTTTTCTAGAGGAGTTGGCAGAGATCACTTCCTGTCTTGTACGATCCTGGCACACTACTTTCGCTTCTTTCACATCCATCAATCTTTTCATGCATGCTCGCCGATTACTTTTAATGTGACCCTTCTTCAAATTCCCCTATTTCGTCATGGAAGGTCTTCCTTGGCCTTCCCCTGTCCCCTGTATTTTGTTTATAAATGCGGAACTAAACTCAGGCAAAAGGCATAGTAGACTATGCGAAGGATGAGGTTCTCAAGTAGTTTAAATGTTTTATTTCAGTACCGTCATTTAACTACCCGGGTGTTTACAAGTCTGAAAACCCTACATTTGTTGGCTAAATCAGTGAACGCCCCAGACCGCGCAGCACGCCGCGCGACCACCGCTCGGTTGACAAGTTGTCACCCCGCCACAGGCACAGAGAGTGTGTCCTTATATGTATTACAAATGCGAAAGTATGGTGGTTTGTTAAATTTTCACGCTTCTTATACTCTTAATGAATTTATATACATATGTATGTAATACGAGTAAACGTGAAATTTCACGATTAAAAGTTTAAAGAAGGACTAGGGTACCTTTTATGTCAAAAAAATATATTGATTTGCGAAAACCCGCTGTTTTGCTTATAATACGCTAAATGCGAAAGCTCTTCTATAAAAAGAAGGAGGTTCTCTAGCAGTTTCAATGATTTTTTCTTTTCAGTCGTAGCCGTCAGTAAACTATCCAACATTTAACACCAACAGGCAAAGGTTGATTTGTCTAAAATGCGACATTTCCCGAGAGCTTAATCAGTGCATGCCACAGAACCGTCACCACTGGTCCGTTGACAAGTTGTCACTCCGGCTACACGCTGAGAGTGTTTATAATAACTTTGTTTTCACCTGCGTCATACGTTTTGTGATAAAAAAATACGTAAGGAAGTTGAAGGCTCTATCATAGATAAAAGCTTGGGAAGTGGTATCACTAACATTGTTGTTAAAATAAATTGTTGTTCATGACCTAAGAAGACAAACCTAGTGAAAGCATGGTACTTCTTGTGTCCAAAACTATTATATTCCAAAGTAAGCTTTTATTTATTCATACTCGTAGCAGTAATTCGTTATTTTATGACAAAAACGCATTGATAGAGCTATTGTTTTGATTATACTTCAATGTTATCTTTTTAGTTTGAAAATACTGACTAAATATCGTAGACTCTATGGTTTCTTTTCCATGACATGAAGAGAAAATAAAAATCTCTCTCTACCTTTAACAAAACTGTTGTGAAACGAGAAGCTTGGATGTAGGACGTACAGGAAATGAGAGAATAACCGAAACGTTCCTCACATAACACTAGGCGTGAACTTTTTACGCTTTAACTTTATTCCACGCTAATAACACGCTATGACGGATTGTGAAAACTAAAATGACGAAGTAACCCCGCGGCCAGTCGACAAGTTCCCTCACCGACTCACTCAGCCGACGCATTATCATAACTTTGCTCTCGCCTACGACATTATTCAATTTGGTAACAGGTGAGCGCGCGAATATAAATGAACCCTCTAACCTTGCTGCGGGAATTTCTGAATTGAATGTTTTCGTGTTATTGAACTTTTCCAACTTGCTGCGGTGAATGCTTGTGGAATATGTAAGTGGTCATATTGGGTGGGTTTTTAATTTTTTTTTCCATAATCAATGCACTGAAATCTAGTGAAAAGTTATGAATTTCCGGCAAACTTATTTGGAACGATAATGGTTAAAGCTTTGCTAGTGATAAGGTTTTCAAAGTTTGAAATTACTTAGATGTAAGCAAAAACACACATTTATATATTCAAAAAGTTCTTTCGTGTCCTGAAAATATAGCACCGATGGCTAAATCGGTACAAATCCGCATAGGAAATAGATTGACGCCCTGAAAAGGCAAAAGCGGACTGACACAAAATCCGCGAACTGTCCAATGTCCAATCTGACCGCAAAAAGTGCAGCTCTATACACCGCGCGACTTTCGCGCTTAGAAAAAAAAAGTTACCGATGCGCACCGGCCGGAAAAATGGGCGCGCGAAAAAAATAATTTTATTAACTTTCTAATCCTAACCGGGCCGATGTTGGGTTGTTTTTTTGGGTCCGTCCGCGGCTCGCAACAAATTGAAATTCATTAGTACGCCGCGGCACCATCGGCGCTCGCGTTAAGGAAAATTAACGAGGCATGTATGAATTAACACCCGCATGGAGTGGGCAGCGGCAGCGAGACGGCTGCGGATCGATACAGAGCAATCGGCGACACTTTTTTGAAATGGCAAAACGCACCGGTAATGTCACGGCGAGTGCGCCCGTGACGTCATGATTGTAGATGCTCTTTGCGCGAGAATTCTGGTGGCTTTTTGCGGTTTGGTTTTGCAAGGTCGTTTTTGGATGTGTAGATAGTTTTTGAGTAGTTGAAAGATTTGCACAACGTTTCAATAGTCTATCGTTTTCAATGGAATACTTATACTTATTCGGTAGCCTCATGGGCTTATTCTAGCTTCAATACAATATTATTTTTGTAATCCTAAATGTAAATTTGCTATTGATGTATTAGCTAAGTATATCTTGTAAAACGTTGGTAGAGTTACACTCATACACTCTCTAGTCTCTACCTACATTCCTCTTCATACAACACATCATTTGACAATTAATATTACATAATATTGTGTTTATGTATTTAATAGCTATACGGTTATAACATACACAGTTTCGCATTCTAACTTCCATAATATGGGTGCTCAACCGTCACATCAAGACGGCGACCTACGCACGCAAACGGAGACGTTAACCCTAAAACGCAAACTTGCGTCCAATCGGCCGGTCCCCGCCCGTAAATCATAACAAACATCTTGCTAACCCTCCGGTTCCGTCGGCCAGGTCTCTCGCACCCAAGTGCTGTTAATTGGCAACGGGGAAATTGGTCCGCTGTACTTGCTTCCGCGAGTTAATGACTAGCCGCCCAGTGGATGGACGCCGAAACCCATTTAGGCGTATGCAATTTGTGTATATGCATCGGGGTTAGCCGTGGATTTTGTTACCCGTCAGTTATAGGGTTATAAGGGGGAAATAAGACGGCCATCGGTACTGAGGAAACAGCAGGTTTGTTTCCGTAATGAGGGATTGATTGCTATTTGGAGTTTCACTGCTTGCTTTCGCATTTATTCACTATTTGACATTTAGCTTGATTAGATGTTTTCACAGTACTGTTTTAGTATTATTAAACATGACTATTATATTTCTTTTACCTTAAAATAAGTCCAATACTGTCATGCTTTTATTAGTCATATTCTGTAAATCAATCGATATTTAAGGATAACTTTAAATCCAAATTGTTAAAATTTTACTTCGAAACACAGAGGCTTATGTACACAAGTAACAATGTGTACTTTTTGGAAAGCCCGGCAATTTATTTACAGAAATAAAATACTTTTTCTACATATTTTATTTAAAAAGTCATGTTCAGAAAATATGTAGATACAAACAAGTGATATACTTTATAATATTTATCTTATTTGATAGAGGTTTCTTGGGCTTCCCACAAATGAGAGACCGTCATAAAAATTATAGATCCCTGTAATCAAAGCAAGGTCGCATTTCTAAAGAAATCATACTAAACTTGTTCCACACAAACAATTTCCTCAAAACGCCAAACAGTAGCTTTCTTCGGCAAAAATAATATTTTACAACCGGCTTCATTATACGAGAACAATGTTTTCGGGTCATTTTACGATTTTTATTGCGTCCGTTTCAACTAGCCGCCTCGCCTTTCTGTTTGCCGACTTTCTTTATCGCACTTTACCTTCTCTATGCTCGTATGTATTGTTTTACCGGAATATAACGATAAAAGTACTAGGTAAATGTGGTCCTTTTATTTTAGCCGCCCGCGTAATTTACACGGCCATATTATCTTGTATGATCTAAAAACGCTGTAGGTACATTCAGTTGGTAAATAAGAACAGATGTGTTGAATTAGCTGATAAAAATTTCAAGAATTCTGAGAAATATTCTCTAGTGGTAGTACCCATACTTATGTAGGTACGTTTAAAACTGAAGTTTCGCATAAAACATCGCTATCAGAAATGTTTTTACCACGTAACACCGTTAACATGAAATTCTTCGATGATTCAATATTTGACCAGAGCGCGCAATTATTGGGCAACGCGAAATACCTACGTTAATTTTATTGAAAAATCGCAATCTCGATAATAAGATCCAAATGCAGCAGCCCCTCATCAGCAGAAGCAAACACTCGGTGTGGAATTTATTTACATGTTCCATCGAACCTTCAGATTTCCCAATTTTTCCTGATTTGGACGAGGAGCGGAATAAATATTAATAATAAAGGAGGGTTCTCCAAAATTACGTTGAGGAGCCGTGTTGACGACTCCTAATTTGACGTAATTTGCATAGATTATGCCGGTCCGCTGAGTGCCAATCTTTCTAAGTGGCATCTCTCTATGCTGTGTTCCTGCCCAATAAGGCATTTATTATTTCCACTGGGCTCTTTGAGATTTTCTTTTTTAAATTTCGTGATGTGTTTTTGCGTTCGCGCTACTTCTTAATGAGTCTCTTTGTGCCGCGCGTTTTGTGAATCAAACTGTATGCCTGCATTAATCTTATCGGACACGATAGGAACGTGCTTATGATTATGGAAGTAATAAATGTGCCGGTTTTTAATTATAAATGTTTGAAAAATATCAAGCTTTATGACAAATTAAGTGATAAAAGTGACAATAATACACATTATGTTAATGGGTTACATTACATTAGATTACTAGTAGTGTCTCGCCCTCGTTTCGCTTATGGTGAATTTGACATAATAATGTTCATATTAAATCCCTATTTCTAACACTTCATTAATTTTTAACCCAACTATTAGCGCTTCACACTTATTTTTATTATATAGAATCACTTCGACCAGTCCCGCAGTCAGGCAGTGCAAATTGTCTGTCTGGAACACATTGCTTTAATAATAAAAACAAATAATAATAATATTAAAAACCACATTAAAATCCGTTGCATAGTTTCAAAGATTTAAGCATACATACTCTCATAATTCGGTGAGACGGCAATCCGACATGACCGATGAGAGATCGGGCGCAGGACCACCGGCTTAACGTGCTTTCCGAAGCACGGACGTTCAACCGCCAACTTCCTAACTCCGGGCTGAGTAATGTCATTACAGAAAAACTCACACAAATATTGCCCGACTCCGGACTCGAACCGAGGACCTCTCGGTCCTAACGCAGCACTTGCTACCAATAGACCAACGAGGCAGTTAGCATACATACGGATATAGGATATGGGGGAATGGGGCCCTACCAAGATCTTTGGGCCCAAGCCAACCTCACGTGCAAGTACGTACCCCTGCTGACCAACGAACGAGGCTCTGGCACCAGCTTTCCTCCGGGGTTGGGTGGTCGGACGGCAGTCGCTCCCGTAAAAGCGAAACTCGCCAAACAAAATGGAAGGAACATACAAAAAAAGTGCCAGGAATAGGCGCCGCCGCAAAACGGCGCGCAGGAGTTTCGCCCGACTCCTGTGGCAAGTGGGCGAGGGCTACCGCGTTGGGGACGGACGCGGCGAAAGACGTTAGCCCCAACCCCACGGAAACTCTGCTTCGCGACGTGGAACGTGGGCACGCTCACCGGGCGCGCGAGAGAGCTGGCTGACGTACTCACCAGGCGGAGGGTGGCAGTGGCGTTCCTGCAGGAGACTCGGTGGAAAGGCAGCAGATCCCGGGCCATTGGGAATGACTACAAGCTGATCTACACCGGAGCACCTAGTGGAGAGAACGGGGTTGCGGTAGTGCTGTCCGGGGAGTTGCAGGACGACGTGTTGGAGGTGAAACGCTACAGCGACCGCTTAATGGACGTAACGGTGCTGATCGAAGGGGTTACGACCCACTTGATAAGCGCATACGCTCCACAGGCTGGTTGCAGCGACACCGAAAAGACTTCATTCTGGAACAGACTTGGAGAGGTGCTGCGAGGAATCCCACCATCTCAGGAAGTCGCTCTGGGGGCGATCTGAACGGTCATGTGGGTGAGGAGCCTGAGGAGTTCGAGCGTGTACATGGTGGCTATGGTTTCGGCAGACGCAACACTGAAGGGGAGAACATCCTCCAGTTGTGTTCGGCTGCCGACCTGGCTATTGTGAACACGTTTTTCCAGAAGAGGCCTGAACATTTAATCACCTACAGGAGTGGGCGGCACGCTACCCAGATCGACTTCCTACTCACTAGGAGGCACCACATCGGCAAAGTAGTCAACTGCAAGGTCATACCCGGAGAGAGTCTCACTGCACAACACCGTCTACTTGTCATGGATCTCTGCGTGAAGCCCAAAGCCAAGAGCTTTGAGCGCTGTCGGCGTCAAATAAGGTGGTGGCGGCTTGCCGAAGCCAACCCCCAGGTGTTCGTCTCAGCTATCGGCGACAAGTGCGCTAAGGCTGAGAGCGAACCAGTTCAGAACCACTGGGACAGGATTCAGGCAGCCATAACCGAAGCGGCGAAGTCAGTGCTTGGCACGTCTAAGGGTGGACGCAAATTTGACAAGGAGACTTGGTGGTGGAACGACGCAGTCCAGAGGGAGACTAGGGTGAAGAAAGCCCTCTTTAAAAAGTGGCAAGCGTCCAACTCTCCTGAAGATCGCGACGCATACAGGTCCGCAAAACGTGCAACAAAGAAAGCTGTTGCCAGAGCCAGGCGAGCCCACCTACAACCGCTCTACGATAGGCTGGAATCGTCTGAGGGGCAGAAGCTTATCTATAGATTAGCACGTTCTAGGTCAAAGCGGCACAGGATATCTCCGCGCCGCTGTGTTAAAGACCCTCACGGTGACCTACTATGCGAGGACCTCGCGGTGAAGGAGAGATGGCGCTCTTACTTCCACGAGCTGTTAAATAAACAGCATAGAGAAGTGCAGCCACCGGACCTCCCTCCGAATCTTGGACTTGTGCCACCGGTAACGCCTGAAGAAGTAGAGAATGCTCTTCGCCGCATGAAGAATCGGAAAGCTGTCGGAGCCGATGGAGTCCCCATCGAAGCCTGGAAGGCAATGGGTGGTCGTGGTGTGGGCATCCGACCTTTATAACCGCATACTCAGCACCGGCGGGATTCCTCGCCAATGGAGACTGAGTGTTATCACCCCGGTCTTCAAGGGCAAGGGATCAGTGCAAGAGTGCGGTAGTTATCGCGGTATAAAGGTCATGTCCCACACCATGAAACTATTCGAGCGGATAGTAGACTCTCGAATCCGTCAGGAGTGCACTGTCTCTGGATGTCAATATGGTTTCCGCCCCGGTCATGGGACTATGGACCCCGTTTTTGCCCTAAGAATCATCATGGAGAAATACAGGACGAAGAACACGCCTCTCCACTTCCTATTTCTGGACATGGAGAAGGCCTTCGACTGTGTTCCGCGTGCGATGATTTGGTGGGCCCTGAGGTCCAAGGGAGTGCCAGAAACGTATGTTGATATCATTAGAGACATGTACTGTGATTCCGATTCTGTAGTTAGGACCGCTGTTGGCGACACATTGCCCTTCCGTATTACCGTCGGAGTACACCAAGGCTCCGTCCTGAGTCCGTTCCTCTTCAGCCTGATATTAGACGTATTGTCAGACAGCATCAGAGACCACCATGAGCAGCCACCATGGCTACTTATATATGCTGATGATATCGCGCTGGTGGACGCGGACAGGGGACGGCTGGTGAGACGTGTTAACACAGGGCAGGAATGCCTTGAGAACGGGGGTCTGAAACTCAACGTGGCGAAGACAGAGTACTTGGCCTGCAACACTACAGATACTATGTCCATCCGCATAGGCGAAGACACGGTCGAGCGCACGGACCGGTTCAAGTATCTGGGATCTGTACTCCACGCGAACGGCGACATCGACTCCGATGTCAAGGCACGCATTGCTGCTGCGTGGGATAAATGGCGGGAGTGAGCGGCGTCACTTGCGACCCTAAAATGCCGGTTAAGCTGAAGGGACAGGTCTATAAATCCATCATTAGGCCTGTTCTCTTATATGGTAGTGAAGCATGGCTATTACTTGAGCGGCACAAGCAGGAACTGCGGGTCACGGAGATGAAGATGCTGCACTGGATGTCGGGAGTTACGCGAGCAGATCGCGTAAAGAACTCCCGTATTCGCGGCAGCCTTCATGTCCGAGACATCGCTGATAAACTGCAAGAGTGCCGCCTACGTTGGTACGGTCATGTTTTACGGAAACCGGCAAACTACGTAGGGAACAAGTGTCTAGCCATGTCGCTACCGCCGGGTCCCGGCAGAAGGGGAAGGCCCAAGAAGGCCTGGCTTGACGTCGTAGTGGATGACATGCGTGCTAACAAACTCTCCATAAAGGATGCCGAAGACCGTGCGAAGTGGAGAGTTAGAGTAGGAAAGCGGACCCCCGGCCTGCAAGGATGCAACCGGGAAAACGCAAAGATGATGATGATGATGATGATGGAAAATACATTATGTATTGTGATTGAACTGTCCGTAATATAGAACTTTATTACATTTATACTAGTATATTTATAGGTTTAACTTGATTAAAATAAATTGATTAACCACGAGTTTAGTGCACTGATGTTCCTATAACCTAAATCATAATTAGTTTGCATACTATGGGTCCTTTACGATATACGTTTACCCATTCATTGGTAAAATCCTTCAATATGAGCCAGAGGTATCATCCAACAGGCGAATGTGAACCGAAAAGGCATCAGGAGTGTCGCCGGAGGACAGGCGGCGCGGCCTAATCCGCCCCGCGTAAGCCAACATTATCTCATGTTATTTTTCGATATTACCCCGTTTTACTGGGGCCCGGGACGTAAATCAAATTTATAGCCATTTTATACAGGCATTAAAATTTTATCAGCGAGATTTCTTTCTGTTCCATTGTCCAGTCGAGTCCTGTCATCCCCCTTTGGCTTTCGGCATCCCCTTTCGCGATGTGAGGGATTTGCGAATTTTTTAAATGTTTCACATGTGGAGTTTTTCCGTGAAGTACTTTTTCCGTTACACCTATAGGCTATTTGAGATTTTCGAATTGATACGTTGATTTGAATTATTATGTTCGTGTGAGGATACGTTATTTTTTAATTGTCATTTATTGCCCTGCGATAGATATAATGTAACAATAAGATAAAAAAGTTAACTGCTTATAAAGATTAACGTTCAGTTTAGTTTCAGTGTAAACTCATTACCTTATGGATTTTATTCTTTTGAGGCAAATTTGCAAACAGTAAAAGTATAGTAAAGTATTATGTTTAGCTAGCAATATACTTAGCTACTGGACGGAACTGGTTCCAATTTACAGATTAAAACGGAGTTCGCGCTTTTTAAACATCGCCAATTTTTGGGAAAGGTGAGGATGCTCAATTTGCGAAATCGCACATCAGCCGTTAATGGGCGTTAAGTGACAACTCTCACCAAACGTACCCAAGCACTTTTCGCGTACACATATCCATTTAGATTTTTAGAAATTCCCCGATCGCGCCCGCGGCGCAGAGCCGGGTCTTCCGTTCGGAACGGTTAAACTGGGCTACAAAGGATTAAATGACAGTGATACACGTTCACTTTGACGGATAAAAATAACGTTGATCAATGAATAAAATCGTTCTGTCAATCGACGCCGGTGGAAATAGCGTGCAGCGGCTAAACCGACGCCTAAATTACAAGCGCGCAACAACTTTACGTTTGCGTTCTATAAAAAAGCTAGTTGAGTTGCATGCTCTACAAGCAATATAAACATCAAAACCTTTGCATTATTCGAGAGCTTAAAGCAATATTATGTAGGAAACTGACTGTTTTCTGATTATCAACTCATGGTAATTTTAAATGAAATGTAACTGGATAAGAAATGGGTAAAGTGTTCACTAAATTATCCTATTTATCGTCGCAAAATAAGATTACTGACGAAGTATATTGATGTTTCCTAACTTTAAATCATAATAACTTGCAGCAGATCAAAACAGTATTCTGTATCGTTGATTACTACCAGCACTACGGTGCCGAGCAATACGGTTAATGCCAGAAAAAAATCACATCTAGTTAACTAGTTGTGTGGCCAATTCAATTGATCAGAGCGTTGTGTCCGAAAAATCCGAGATCTTCTAGGTAACTTACAGGTTCAAGAAAACAATTTTGGAAAGTGCAGGAACTTGCAAGAATCTGGTTAAATATTATGTATGTAAGATTTTAGACTTTCGCGTTCCATTACACTAAATATTAGTCTTTATGGGTCTACACGCTATATTAGGAGTAGCAATTACATAGCTACTTACTGTCCGCCGTTTCGACTGGGTTATAAGAATCATGGTGGCGAGCGAACTGAACCTAATATCTAGTGTAGACCCATAAAGACTAATAAATATTATGTCTCTCTAGATTCTCTTTTGTCACACTGAACTGTATCGTGGATGCACTGTGTGATGGTGCCAGGTGAACAATAAAAGCATCTGGGCAGTCTTATCGATGCGCGCTGTCGCCCGGGGCTACCTTCAGCCGCGGTTCCTGCATTGTCACGCGGAAGCTTTTATATTGTGTGCCCTAGATGCAGTTGCAGTGTACACGATTAGATGCAGCTCGATACAGGTATAATGATGATGACGTATTGGAAACGATACGTCAGAAGCATGGTGATTGTGAGTATATGATATGGTATTACACTGTCAGAAGTGCAATAAAGTGGAGAAAATAAAATTGGTGTAGTGACCA
This sequence comes from Maruca vitrata, assembly GCA_039566165.1. Classification (NCBI taxonomy): domain Eukaryota; kingdom Metazoa; phylum Arthropoda; class Insecta; order Lepidoptera; family Crambidae; genus Maruca; species Maruca vitrata. The sequence goes on from CM076925.1 coordinate 5,575,955, forward strand.
TTTTGTCATGAGATCTGTCTATCCTTCAATTAGTGAATCACGATCATCATACAACACAAGCATGTACACGTATATTTCATATAATAGTCGTCATGACTAACTTCCCGTATAACAAAACATCAAAAAACTCTACAAAACTCACTCCTTACGGGCTAGTCTATTTAATTTTGCTAGCTAAACTTTCAGTGATTCAACAAAAACAAACATGAATTTAATCAACCTATGCACCATAAACATCAATTAAACCAAACTTTTATCCGCGAGTTAATATCACATCCCCCAACATGCTTCCTAAAACCAATCCAAATAAAAAACACTACTTATCCATACGCAAAACACTCCCGTCTAATAAAGTATAATCACTCATGCATTCGTTGCGCTCAAACGAAATTTCAAATTCAAAATACACTCACTGACGCGGTGTCTGGCCACAGGTTTTTAATACTGCAAAATAGGATGGCCGCGTGTGCTGCATACATTGTATGAGGCTGGGTGTTCACCAAAAAGGGAATCATAAGCCCAACGCCTGCGAGATGCGAATCAAAGCTCGACATAATGAGGAACCTCCATTCACTGAAATACGCCGAGTTGTAAATTCCCTGGATGCGACAATGTTTAGGTATAATGATGTCTGGTTATATGAGCTGAGACTCTTCCTGATTATAATACTGCTGCTTCAAGACCAGCTGGACGAGCCAAACATCGCCGGCGAGATAAAAGCTCACAGACTTCGTGGCTCGGCCATCTTGAGAGGATGAGTTCTGAGGGCCTACCATGAGTTGGCTATCGTAAACTTACGTACTTACGTTAAAAACCTATCGAGTTGTTTTTTTCATATGGCCGATTGTAGTACTTCGCCTAATCACCAGGCGGCGCTGTACAAGTTTTCATAGACATATTTACGTAGGCGATATCGAGCGCGTTAAGTTTTAAACTCATGGTAGCCCCACTGATCGTGCTGTCAAACGAGCGTACATGGGATGTCCCAGTGGTCGGCGGCCAGTTGGATCTCCCAGGTACCGCTGGGAAGATGAGGTTATGAAAGATCTCCGCGAACTCTATGTGGTCGACTGGCGGGAAGTGGCGCAGGACAGGCCTAGATGGAGGAGCTTATTATCGGAGGCCAAGAACCATTTTGGGTCGCTGCGCCAACCTAGTTAGTTAGTTTTTTTAGCTGCTTCGTGCCCAGCTAGTCTTAGTTCGTGTAATTAAAATCAAACACGAGAGATAATAACATCGAGACAGGAGATTACATCAATCGAGAGAGGAGATAATATCATACCAATGTTACATACCAATGCACTGTTATATGTGTATTTGCTGGGCCACGTAAATTGTCATATTTACGAAATTATCGCCATCCAGATTACATAGGTCAAGTTTCCAATCTTCGGACAGCATTATTATCTGTGAATTAATAGTATCAGTGGAATAATAATACTCTTAATAAAAAAAAACACTCCGCTAAACCAAAACATTGTGGTCTAGTAGACTGATAGAGACTTAGAGCATCTCTTTTGCGGAAACTCTTATGCACTATGGCAGCATCAAGTAGATTAGCTACCGTAATCCATATCAGTTGGACAGCATTATGCAATATTATCTCATCTAGCTGTTTTCATTCCCCGTCCTGGCTTGTTTGAGGAGCGGGCGGCTGACCGCGGCAGGGGGGCGCTGCAATCAGCTAACCGGATCAGCTCGCAAACACAATTGATAGCGTCACGCATGTTGAAAAGTGCAGGCTCCGACGTTATTAACTTAGCATGGAACAAAGGTCTGAAAACTCATTGTCGGCTATGGTGTGTCAACTCCAATTAATTCTGTTAGCGAATCACGGCAAAAAACCCGGCGGTATACCATTCGTCGGACTTTGGCTCGACCAAAAATATGTTTTTGGTTAACAAAAATTTATATACTCGCATTTATATAGTCACATGATGCGTTAATGAATATTTGAAGTCATCAGAGTCTGATGGAAAAATGATTATGGTTAATCCAAAAAATTCTCTATTTAACTCTTTATAGAACTGTTAACTGCCAAATACCATTAATAATTCCACTCTAAGCAGAAAACCAGTATTACCCGACACCCGCGCCGGGCAACATCAACTGATGATAAGCTATGTATATTACCTATGTATATGAGGTTTAATATAATATATAAGACAATAAATTGTATTGCTATACGCTATGTCTAATATACGGTCCCCATGGAAGCAATTGGAAAACAAGGAATGGAATATCGACTTCAGTCATATACTTACTTATGTTTTCAAAATAAAAAATGTGGATAAACTACCTAATATTCAATATTTATATTAATAAATTAGTTGAGTTTTGAACAGAAGTCTCCTTTTCTTTCTATGATACAAAGCTTGTATCTCTTTATTATACCAGTTATTATAAATACATATCTATGTCAAAGACAACACGTGCGCTGCACGTGAAATACTTTTGTATAAACATTCATTCATTCTTGATTCTAATGCAAAGTTAGTCTTTGTTGAGGTCGGTTGGATTGCGAATGAAAAACGTAAAAATATTTTCAGATTCATCATTTATGTCTGTATTTCTACTTACATATATACATTATTATTACACTTTCCTTTTTACAATTGTCTGTATTGTACATACCATCTGATCAATAAATATCATTTACATTATTTACAATAATTACGATGTCTCATTTTTTAAAACTATATAATAATCAGTCGTGTTTGAAGAATTGATCTTTACAAATACTTATGCCATATTATTCGATCATTAAAACATTTAAAAATGTCTTGCTAATATCGACAAGCTTGAACACATTTGCAATAAAAATAACAATTCTCTATTAACATTTACAATATTAATATGACAATCGCAAGATAAACTACATCAGCTAGATTAACCTAAATATCTCTAACAATAAATATCTGTTATAAATCAATGTATTTTATTTAATATCTATACTATTTACAAGCTCATGGTTTTATCACATTTCAACAACACCGCATCATAAGCGGTAGAAGAATTCCTAAATTGATTTGAACACTAACACTAGAAGAGTCAATAGGGTCGCCAAACCGTTTTGTGGGCCGATATCGAACCATTGGAAATTTTGGTGGATGTAGGACTAGTAGAGAGGACACGAGTTGTGCGCTGCGAGGGTGCTTTCAATTCGTTCTTGATGCGGGGTCGGTCGGCCACCGTCGAGTCCGCGGCTTGCACTCGCTTCATTTCCTGCAATTCCACGTTGGCGGGCCTCGTGGGGTGGAACGCAGACTTCACCACTTCAATTGTTTCATCGTCGGATTCGTCCGATATCGTCGCATCGTGAATAGAATTGACTTCAGATTTGGTATCAGCTTTTGATCTGTCCGGGCTGGCGTTGGCCATACTGCGAGGACTGCTTTGTCTGCTGCTCGTTGGCGACAAGTGAGCGCTTGATGTGTCCATCGATGAAACGTTGCTTTGGAGATGCCTCAAAGCATCGTACGGAGTCACGCCGTTCTTGAGAGATAGTTCTGGTGGCAGTGTCTTTAAAGCCAGCTCAGCAGGATGCGGCGGGAACGGTAGAAGTCCGTTTGGCGGTAAGAAGGCGCCAGGGGGAGGGATCAGACCCCCTGGTGGCAGGTTTGATATGGCTGGCGGGAACGAGAACAAATCTGCTCCCGGTAATACTGGTGGAGTTGCCAATGGTGGTGCTCCTGTGGACAAAAGAAAATAAAAATTAGTTTTGATTGATCATATAAAATATCTTAATATGTATGGACACGACGACGTCACCAACATGACGTAATATGAAAGACGAGTCCTTGGGGACAGAACAGTACGCAAGGGCACTCCGCTGATTCCCCGAACAACGAGGGTGCATAATCGTACTAAGGATAATGTACAATCTGTAGGCGTTTAAGGCGGCTTCACCGAAAGGGATGTTTTTTTAGTGCATATTGGGAGGGTGAGGGTGCAATATTTATCTGAGCGCGTTCTTTGCGAAGTCGCGACACTCGGAGGTAATTCCGCGCGGTACGTCTCTGTTGCAGGGAGTACGTGTCGTGTCGGTGCATTAGCGATGCAGGGCACGCGTGGAGGCGCTCCATCGGACACGTGTATTCCACAAAGCCCGGCTCCATCGCGATAAGGAAGCGGGGCTATCTCCACCCGGCAGGGACAAAGAGGGCTCGAAACGTGAAATTTTCATTAGCAACAGTGTTCAAAAAGTTCTTGCTGCGCAAGCTTTGATTCTCGATAGCGTGTAAGAGAAGCTGGCGCATAAAAAGGACACGATGAAGGCGCAGATTGGGCCACAAAGAGCTCGGAGGTGGTGCAACCCTCGCTCCTCTTTTGCACTTTTTCTGTTTGCAGCAGTGGCAGTGCGCAGACCACTTTAAAAGGCAGCGAGGGTGGGAGGGGACGTAACTAGGGGGTAATTTGGTGAGGCGGGGGCCAATATCGGCGTCGCGCCTGATTGAGGTGATCCCCGACCTTTGAATTTCAGTCTGATTCGCTTTGATAATTATATTTTTGCTAATTAACACTGATGATCACCTCATTTCAGTAATTGAAATTGAGAAGGGTTATTAAATTAATCAGTAATTGATTTGTGTATAATGATTGTTGAATGAGCTCTCATTATGAGAGTTTCTGATGCTGCATTGAATTTGAATGAAATGGAGGAATAGTAAATGTTGCTATGTTGTTTTCGAGCACGTAATCTGTCCGGACGGATAATATGTGCACCAAACTGAATATCATGTTTAAAAGAGTTCTTTTCAGTCAATAAAATTTCATGTCACTGTAATTGGGAGCGCTGGTACAAAGGCGCCTTTGATGAGTGCACATTATACAGTCGCAGGTTTAATAAAAGTCTGTAGGTGTTTGAGTACAACGCTCCTCGCGTTTCAGGAACGGAAACAAAAAGTGGCCGGTGGCGCGGTCGCCTGCATTGGAATAAAATTGACTCCACACTCTCTCGAACGTGAAGGCAGAGCTTTTTTACTTGTGTTGCCCCCCCCCGCCCTGCCTTCAGCGGGTGGTTATGCTTCGGTTGGGCGGTGTTGTTTTGCAGCGCTCAAGAGATGCTTCTTTTATTTGAGCCGCTTTGCGTTGTTCGGCCTTGAGGGGTGTTTCAGGCGCAAGCAACATGTTTTCGAGTGTTTGCTAAATCGGGAATTTTTAAATTAACAAATACCGAATTTGTACCGTTGATTGCAGAGCATTTAGATCGAATGCAAATCTGAAGGTTTTTGTTTCGATTGCTTTTGATAGAGCAACATAATTATTTCGGCATTTTCTCAATCTCAATCCAACTGCAAAATGTATGAATTTAAAGATACCGTACCTTTAACTAGCGTAGCAGTAGCATCCCTCATTTGTGGTGGCCTGAAGTAGTCTGCCCACGCGTAATTGAGATACGCGGCGTCTAACCATCCAGGGTTCAAGAGGAACGGGCTGAATGCACCAGGATGACCGTATCCATAATCTGTAACAAAGGAAAAGGAATTTAGAAAAATTCTACATGTAATCTATAAACAGGAGAATAAAAGATTCACATAGGTCAGGTCATGATACCCATCAAGAATCCATTTGTCTCGTTTCATTGCGATGAAAACATGAAAGAAAAACCGCCAAAGGAACAGTAGCCAATAAAATGTGGGCGAATCGTTCGCAATAAGGGGTGATTGGCGGAGCGAGGTCACGGCGTCTTCAGGCACGTCCGCAAGCACTAAACTCACAAAGGCGGCCGTAAAGCAGGCGACACACGGCCCGCGCACTGTTTACCGCGACTATAACAAGGGGTCTGTATACACAATCCGGTTTACTACTGCAGTTAGCCGGCTCCTCTGTACCATACGCTTTTACGACCCTCCAACGTCACGTTGCCTTTCGCCTTTCAGACGGCGAAACGATTTTTTATTTGTTTAATCGATAGGCTACTGAAAGACGCCATCGCCGCCGTCTATTTTCGGGTTTATGGCATTCCTTAATTCAATCGAGTCATCTTGATCTATCAGGGTATAGACTTTTTTTATTACGAGATTAAATTGTTTATGGACACTTCGCGTACTTTGTTTTCGTCCTGTAAACATACTACTTAGAAAATGTTGCAAGCGCTTTAATTTTAAGTACTCTCGTTTAGAATCTTAAACACGTTTATCTTTTGTTTTGGACTAGGTGTTTAATCGTTTATCGCCAAATGGGCAATGTTTATCAAACAGTCTAGTAGGGTAAACACAACCCGTTGTGGAGATTAGTGAGTTTCGTGAGAGCGTTACCCCAAATCGCGGGTATTTTAAATTAAGAACGTGATGGATGGCCCGTCGCCTGTCATGCGGCAATCCGGCCGAAGAACGCTCCGACATCATGGAACAATAATAAGTTAAATGTGGAACTCGGAAATGGTCCGCTCCATTTGTTAATGCCAGTATTCAATTAAATTCAGTTCCCCGACCCTCTGCACATGCGGGGCTCTGAATATTAACAGGGTAGCGAGCATGGCTAATGCGAAGAAGTGGTACCTACGTAATATTTTTGTTTGAGAATTAATAAATTAACGAAACCTTCATTCTTTACTTAGATAAGTAGGCAACTCTACATAGAAATGAGTGTTTTATAAAAGTGCTGACTTAATAGAACTCGTTTAACATTCACGAATTTCGAATTTCTGATTTATGCAGTTTGTTCGCTCGCTTTGTATTTTTGGACAGACGTGAGATTTAATGCTATCCTAACATCTATTTCCGTGCCACTAAACACAGACGACCTAAAAACATTTTAATGTGTTAATGTGGCTCAAATCAAAAGCCATCGCGACCAATTCGACACCGCGGGACAATAAACGTATGAAAGATACGACTTATAAGTGTCAAAATAGGCGTTAAATAACTCGGATGAGATGCGACCCCGTTGTCTCGTAAATTAATGTCGACGAGACGGGCGCGTGTTAAATGGAATCAGAATTATGAGTCGTAAGCGGACGGTATGGCGACTGTGTCCCATATAAAACCCGCATTCGTAATAGCGGTAAACACTGGCGGATCAAGGGACGTTATGGAAATTTATGTTTTAATTAATAATGACAAATCTCACAATCTGTCTTTAGATATTTTTTATGATGAGAAAGAAGTTTGGACAACAGTTGTACGATGAACAAATTTTAATCACCAAAAAATACTATATTATTATCATAATTAATACATTTGTAGTAATAATAATAAAAGCATATTAGGTCTTTATAGTATTTTCTCTGAAAATAGTGTTTTTGAGTGAAATCATTTATTAAGTTAAATTTTGTCATACATTTTAACAGAGCAGTTAACATTTTCAGGGGTTCATGTTAAACTTACGAAGTGATGAATTTCGGCGAGTAAATCTTACGTTACGAAGGCGGTAAATGTAGTTTCTTGGCGCGAATTCTAGGGTGGTAACGAGGGTCGCTGGTATGGATGTGGTATTTTAGCAGCTAGCAAGACATAAAATCCATATTTTAGAGGCGGAGGGCAGAGCGGGAGATCAAACGGAGTTTATGACGCGGGCCGAGATTGTTTACATCTGTTACGCGGCCGTGGCTAGAACATGAAACTTGGTAACCGCTGGAACTGCAAGTGCCGCATATTAAACGCTGTGATTGTTTCGTTTCACTATTATTCCGGAACTTTATTAATTAAATCTTGAAGTAGGTACCATGAACAAGTGTCGTCCAACTTTCTTCTTAAAACGCAAGACTTTACACGCACACAATACGGTCAAATTTCTTTTCATGTGAGTTGTAAAATGATTTCTTTAAATTCTTATCTGTAACGCTAAGCCCTTTCATTCTTAGGTCACTTCGTTCCTTTCAATTGCGTCTGGGTTTGCTCGTACAATAATTAGTCCCGTAACTCGGTCGTTAAGCTACGCCTCCATTGATCACCTTATTAACTCGGCTCCTTTGATCTTTATCGCCCGAGGATGTTAGTTTTTCCGCATACTGTCTTTTTATTATTTGGCCGAAGTTTGGGCGCGACTTTTGTTTATACAGACGCTCTAGGTTAATGTTGGTGCGTTTAAAATAGATTTGTGGTGTCAAAATATTATGAATACAGTTTAGTACGTCAATTGGTTGTACCGCTGTTTAATTGCTTCAGATGTTTTTTTGATTGGACTTTATTATTCTTGGAGGTATTTGGAATTAAGAATTACTGATTTTTAAGACTCCCACTAGTTGGAGCTGTCGTATTATTTTCAATGACTAAATTCGAGGTCATATTCTTACTATGCTAGAAGAGTATTTATTTTGATTTAGGTATCTAATCTTTATATTATTTATATTATGAAAATCCTAAGTTTACTTACAACGAAAAGTATATTCTTGAGCTGACAATATAAAATGTTATACAATTGCAAAACGGACAATTTAGGAGCACATGTGTAACATCAATACGAGATATAAAAAAAAAACTCGGAAGCCGCGTACGTAAATTTCAAAGAGTGCATTGTAAACGTCGCAGTCCATTTATAAAGGCCGAGTCACAACACACAACTCACTTAATGTAACTCCTTACTCTCGTAAAGACAATCGGAGTTATTTCGAGACGGAACCCGTCTTAACGATAATTCTTCGAGTAGTTTGAGATTAAGCGGAGTAGGCAATTAATGTCTGGGTGATTGAATGTTTCTCACGTTGTACCATCGGCCAGATGTTAATTCCGGACTGATGTCTTTACAAAATTACTCGCGCGATATTTTTGTTTTGTTATGCACGCTTTCTTTTGTTTTACAAGCTGAAAGTGGGCGTCCACAGTTAAATTTGCGTTTTGAATGCCGTTTTACTTTTGAGGAATATCTATCGTACTTTGCAAATAACAAAAATCCTGAGTTTAGGTAAAAATGTTAGCGAATTTATTAGGTTCGAACATAAAATCAACATTTATAAATTATTACGAATTTGAGACCCTTATAAAAAAACGCGCTAGGTATCTAAAACCGTTTTAAAAACATGTATCGCATGTGTCTAAGCGATGAACGGATAGCATATAAATTAAACGTGATTTCGCGCGACATATAGTTACAGCAAGATTTATCAGTTTTTAAAAGCCGGGATTTAAAAATAAGAGCAGTTTGTGTGCGGTTAAATACCGTGGCGCCGCAAAATCGGGCTCGGACCGCGGACTGGCGGCGGGCCAGGCGCGCACGCGCATCGGAAACAACTATTTTGCTATTACTTATATTCAATTTATTTTTTAAAAGAACGAATCATTTGTTTAGTTTATAGAGTTTAGATTCAGAATGGACTTGATCGGCAATTGTTAAGTTGGTTATGGCAATGCGCGCAGGCGCAACGCAAAGAAGTATTTCAACCGAATGAAGTGAAGTAAAGTAAATTATGATGCCGAAAAAAAGACGAGGCATTGGTAAGGACCAAGCTAACTGAATAAGGTAATACATTTTAAGTAAGGAATAAAATATTGAGCATGGGTCTAAAAATTAATACGTAAAATAAAATGTTATTGCGCATCAACTCAAACAATATTAACTTAAAATAAAAACTATAATGTCAAAAAAATATTTAAGAAAGAAACTCTAAAAATTCATAAATTATACCAAAAAATAAAAGGAAAAGAAATGAAATAGTTAACTTACTTTGCTTAGTCCTAGGTTCTCTAGGTCCATCAACGGTAACTTTAATAGCCTTCGTGTAGGTGGCCACTTGGCTCGGGAAGGTGCTGATGGTGATGGTGAGCGAGAAGGACTTGCCGCGTCCACTGCGCCCCACAAAGCGGAGATCATTGAACTTGGCCACTTGGTTCTTCATCACTGCAGTACAGTTCCTCAGCTCAGCCATGACGTTCTCATCGTTTCCGGCTTTGATCGTGACTAGGGTTCCATCCTGAACGTCGTCCAAGGCGACCACTTTGAAGGCCACGGGTAGAGACTTGTTGGACCGCCAGTGGCCCGGCAGCGCCGAGCACAGCACCGCCGGCGACCCGGTCTGCACCAGCTCGCCGTGGCTCTGCCGGTAGTACTCGTGGATATGCGCGTACACGTCAGCCATGCTGGGGGCTGGGGGGCTCGCGTGCGGAAGGTGCATCGACTCCAGTCTACCCTCAACCAACACCGCACCGACTCTCGACACGCCACTGAAGTCCGCTGTCACGCCACTGTGCAAGACACTCCGACAAAAGTTTCGAACACGCGATCGAATTACTAAACTCGCGGGAGCAGCCGGCTCGGAAAGTTGTGCGAAGTACGAGCGCGAGACGTCGTGTGAGCGACTGTCGGGCGTCTACACCACTTGTTGGGCGCGGACGGCAAGACGCCGGGCGGGGGACTCGGAAAAATACGGCGGCCGTGTGACTCGTCGACCGCAAGCCGAAGACTCACGACGCGCTACGAAGTCGCGGCGAAGGGACGCGTGCTCGCGGGGACTCGGTTTCGACTGATGACTGTGATACGACGCGACTTTTTCCGATGGTCAATATTTTGCGTTCGCGCGGTCGCCGCCCCCACCCGGGTGGCGGCCCCTTCGTCTCGTAAAAAGCGGGAAGGAGACGAAGGGTGCGGGCAGCGTGGTGGCGCGGCGGGAACGAGCGGGACGGCCGCGGTCGGTCTCTGCGTTTTTATAAAAATGCTCGCGGGAGCGGGACGCCGCAGGCCCGTCGGCACGGGTGGGACAAGGATGGGTGGATTTTTTTGAATCATCGCGGTGACGTATCATGAGGCGGCGGTAATTAGGCCGCGGGGCGGCGGGAAACCGCGGCCGGTGCGAAAACCTATCAACGAGCTCATGAAAAATTATGATTTTCATGTTTGAAATCGCGAGCATCGGACTCGCGGGGTGGCACTTGAGTCCTCGGAGCACGCTAAGAATGCAGCGGCAGGGGTGTCTCTGCTGACACTCTTAATTGGCATATTTCGAGGGCCAATTTGCGTGGTTTAATTTTAATGGAAATGCATTATTTATATTAGCTGTAATTTTAACTCGACATACAACAGATCCATTACATACCACCGATTTTTTAAAGCTTATAATATTTGATAACTTTTTTAGTACAGTGCTTATTAATTATTGGGTTGTGTCTTATTATCTGAAATAAGTAGGTATATTACTAAAAAAGTAAATTAGGCTTTGTAGCTACTTACATAAATAAGTAAGTAAAAAGATTATTATAAATAAAATGTCATTTTATGATTATTCTTTCCTAAAATTTCGTAGTAGTTTTCTTCTTACATAAGTAAGTTTTAATATTTTAGAGTCTTTTGCATTTCGTAACAAAACAATACCCAGATTCTTATAAATAGTTAACATCAACATAAATCAATCTAAAGTTCATAACCATTTTGACATACGCACAGATTCAAAATCGCCAACAAAACAAACGAAAATCAAAAGAAAAGTTCAAGGAAAACTAAAAGTATGCGAAGTGTAAAGAGGAGTCCGTCTCGCCAGAGTTTGTCGCGTGCGGTTACCCGCCGCGGGCGCGAGCGAGAGGGCCCGTGTGCGAAAGAGTCGGCGCGTGGGCGGACCGCGGAGGGGCGGGGCCGGGAACTTTGACACGAGTTTGCCGAGAGTTTCCCGCGCTTTTCAGTTTGTGCGGACTGTTTGAGGTTATGACGGAGCGCGCTTTTTTAGGTTATAAGATGTTTTGTTAATACGACCTTAATTGTTTACCGTCCATTTGTAATAAGTTTAACTTACTTAATAAAAAAAAAATATTGCTATTATTGTAAATAAATTCACATGGCCTGAGTATTTGAAATTGATTGCAAGTTTTACTGATGAACTGTGGGAACAACGAACACTTTAAATTAAATAAAAGGCTGATATTATTTTTATTTTATTTTGGTAATTGATATTGGAAGATACATTGGTAAATTATTTCGGGCATGCTTTTTTAATCATGAGCTCCGCTTTGGTTGATTGAGAAATTTTGTTAAAAAAGTTAAAGCGAGGAGGAAATCTGGCAAATTAATAAATAACCAGATTCATTATTTCTTTTATGATTAAAAATATACGTGCTACTTACTTATTTCAGTGTGAAATGCATTTTTTACCATCTTGGATATCTTATCAGTTGATAGTAGATTTTATCTTTGTAGATGAAGTACCTACTTAGGTAAGTATCATTAATAATCGTTTATGTGACTAAACTTCTTACAAGTGGCGGTTTCGTATACCGAATGATAAGATAAAATACCACAAACGTTATCGGCACTCATATAAAACTTTATACCTTATTTAAAAGTTTAAAGGGTAACCTGAGGTGTCCAAATTAAAACCATTGTTCTTATCAGTTTCGGTTTACTATCAGCGCGGCGGCACCTTTGTAGGATAAACCCCGATTGTCAATTGTTCATCCCAGCATTATGGCCGAGAGGTAGTCGCCTTTTGTTTGTAACTCTAAAACTGCTTAAAAGGTTAAATTGTTTGCAGAGTTTGACCATTTAAGCCCATACAGTTTTGCAAATATTTGCGCCATAAACGTTCTGATTTTTGTATGGTTTTTATTGCACTTTCGGGCAGACACAAACCGCCGGTTTTATTTTATTGCGGGTCTACATCTGGTTTGTGTTTTGTCGATTTTGGAAATTATTTCAATAGACGTTTATAGTGGTCGACAGTAAAGTAATTCAATATGTGCTAGTGGTGACGATAGAAATTTGCAAATTATGTTTTTGGTCAACGTGTGTTGTTTTTTAGAAAAGAAAGTGGGTAAACTTCTGCAATAATGTTTGCAATTTCATTAAATGTTGTCCAAATTTGTTATACTGTTCATGGGACATGAGTAGATATTATTCGTACAATTTTTTTTTCAATACCTAGTCATATTTGATTATTAGAACAGATTATAATGTTTAGTTAGTAATAATAAGTAAAGTAAAGTATATTGTTATTTATTTCTATTCAATTCAAATTCAATATTGCATATTTTAATTTTAAATTTAGCATTATTGAAAGTGTAATAGATCCTTTTATCATATTACACCGAGTAGTACTTTTAATTCCAAAAAACTAACATCAGAAAATAACTTATCAGTTTAGCCGCGTCGATGGCTCTATTCACTGCTTTTTCAACCCTGCTGCAGCCCAAAAGTCGGTAAATATCCGACAAAGGGTCCACAATGCCCCAATGCCAATGTTTGGGTTGAATAATGCCGCGTCTAAGAAGCGGCCATTGTGCGTACGCGCATTGTTCGTTGCACAAACCGACCGGTAGCTGTCGGGTCTACCCTCAAAGCTTGTTTGCCTACAATATTATTTTTATTGCAGTAATTGAGCTTTGTTTTTACAAAACGCCGCTCCGATGGTACTTTCTAATTTTTTTGGATATGACTTTATGGAGGTTTTTGTTTTAAGGTGGACGGACGATGCTCGTAGGTAGCGCTGTGGATTTTTAGTTCCAGTTTTATTGGTTTGGGTATTGTGGTTCTTATTGATTGTCTATAAAACTGTATTTGGTCATACAAATACAAAAAAAATAAGATGAAAATATTTTATTATTTCATCATTAATACGAATACCTGATTGACATTAAAGCAATATATACGTATATGAACATTTAATCAATACCGTTAAACGTATCTTTTGAAAAAATCTAATCTATAGTAAAAACACATCAATTACAAAGCAAACTTTAGAATAAAAAAGTATAAAAAGTAACTAAATATAAAAAGTAAAAGTAGGTTCTAAGGAATTAATCGATAACTATAAAAAAGCTAATTATACCAGGAAATATTTTATAAAAAAAAACGCTTGGGCCACATGTGTTCGAAATGCTCAGCGGAAACGCGGCGAAGGGTTAACGTGAAACAATCGAATATCGCCTAATTGCGTACAAATGGCGGTCACGCCGATCCGTCGGTTATTTTAGTTCTTTTTTAATTCTACACGTGTTAAAAAGCAATTAACGTATAATGGCTTAATTTTACAGGCCAATATAATATAAAAAACACAAACAATACACTTTGAGTGACATTTCTTAATGATTATTAATATTATTTGGTAGATATACTTTTGTCACAGTTTCTGTATCGTGGTACTTTTATATACGATCAACTAAAAGGCTTAATAGCTGCCTCGTTTAACTACAAAGATAAGTTATAATTTAGGTAAAACTTAAAACACTTCCTCAAGAACATAGACATTAAATAAAATAAATAAATATTCTGGGACATTTCCACACACGGTCATCTGACTCCAAACTAAGATTGCAACCCGGTATGTTTTTCAAACCGGCCGGGCCCAGTGACATTTGCCGCCAACCCGGCCGGGCCCGCCGGGCCCGACCGGGTTGGGACCAGAATATTGTTTATGGCAAATAACAACCAGACCTACATTGTAGTTCATCGACAGAAGGTAGAAAACGTCCTGGAATACCCCTACCTTGGTCAAGTCATCTCATTCGCAGACAACCGTCACGAAAGGATAGTCGACAAAAGTATCCAAGCAGCGTTTGGCAACGTCCTGAAGAGCAAACGAATGTTTGTCTTCCTCAAAAGACGCGTTTATGAACAATGTGTCCTGCCTGCAATGACTTATGGGGCTGAGACCTGGACACTGACGATGAAACTTATTCATAAACTCCAAGTTGCCCAAAGAGAGATGGAACGAGCAATGCTGGGAGTATCAATCGCAGACCGATTCCGAAATACTATGGTTCCGGAGACGTACATCAAATGTCTGTGACACCGGTAACGATTGCGAAGAAGTTGAAGTGGATCACATCTCCACTTCAACTTCGCGATATGTGCAGAAGAGAGGATGGCAGATAGGCACGCAGAATTGCAGAATGGAGACCTATACTCGGACAAAGAAACGTTGGGAAACCACCTATGCGCTGGACCGGTGTTATCCGCAAAAATATTGGGCATGACCTGGATGCGATAAGCAAAAGACCGGGTCAATTGGAAATCACATGAAGAGGCCTATACCCAACAATGGGTGATACAAGGCTGTGGAAGAAAGAAGAAGAATCAGTATCTAAATCACGAGTTTGTTATTAAGTATACAGAATTAGTAGTTTTACTTATAAACAGAGTAAAGAGAAAGACCTGCTTGCTTGAAGTTAATTACTAATACTAATGTAGCTATTTGAAAACATAGTATTAGAACAGCAACATCACGGTTCGCAGCGCTTACCATGCCAATTTTCTTCAAGTTAGGGCTTCCGTGCCGCAGTTTTCGTACCTACCGGGCCCGGTCGCCGGGCCGGTGTGAATAACCGGGCCCGGTGGATGTCAAAAGGGCACCGGGCCCGGTTTGCAATCTCTACCCGAAACTTAGCAAAGCTTGCACTATGGGCGTCAGATACTGATATATATACATATAATATTTATAAATACATACTTAAATAAATAATCATACCCAGACACGCAACAAACACCGATGTTCATCACACAAATATTTATCCCGAGTGGGAATTGAACCCACGACTCTCGGAACCGCCAGCCAGGGTCACTAACCACTGTTCCACGGAGCCAGTCAAACATCAGTCAACAGTTATTATTTTCTTATACTTTTTTATACTGTAGAGGTGTCCATCCTCTAGAATTTTTCCAACAACTCTTCATCCCAAGTGGAAAAATGCCTTAGAAGGCCTTTTGTAAAGGTATCTCTAACAACGTATCAAAAAAGCTCTTCTTTTAATCGTAGATACATTAATGCCGTTGGTACAGCTACTATCAATATTGTGCTTATCCCCATACAAAAGCTATATGAAGTGCCAAGGTACTTGAAGTCCAATTATTCCCCATACATTCCTCATTATCCACTCGTCCTTAAAGCTTAAAGACCGTTGCACATTCAAAATGCACTATCGAAGTCCCGCCGTGCCAAGTACAGTCGACCCGCAATGTTGCCAAACGTACAGTCAGCTGTTAAGATGGCGAGAGGCCGCCAAACGCGAATCGGTAATTGGCCACTTGAGTTAAGGGCAACCTGGTCTACCTTTCCGGTTAAATGTAGAGCTGTGAGTATCTAAGACACGGCAGACGGTATTAAAAACCAATAGTAAAATATTATTATTATCCATAAACTTATATAATAATGCAACGTTATTAATTGTTATGTGATTACTTATGTAGAGTTAAAAAAATTTATCAGGTGGTAAAATATTACTCCATTCTAAAGGAGTTAGGCATCAGGCAACGTCTTTCTTCTATTGTGCAAGCCCGCATCTTGACATTCTTCGGCCACGTTTCTCGTCGGGGCAAGGTAATTGAGCGCCTCGTTGTGCAGGGGAAAGTAGAGGGTACCCGTCCTCGCGGAAGATCGTCAATGCTATGGATGGATCAGATAATGGGCGCCCTTGAGGAACCAGTAAGCAAGTGTGCGCGAATAGCAGCCGTCAAAGAGGAATAGCGACGGATTGTCAAGCGTGTTACCACTCCTGGACTGACGACCACGACCGCTCTGCCAAGAGTGTAACGATGAAGAAGAAGAAACATATTGCAGAACTTCACTGTTAACTTCAGCATTCATGATAGCAATCATATATTTGGTTTTGGTTTTATCAATGTAGAAAAATCTGTTTTGCCATTTTTTTCCCTACCTAATTCTCATATAATTCTGAGTAAGCTAATTATGTAGAATGTGTGAATAAAACGAGAAAAGTTTAACATGGCTTCCAGTTTTAATTTCAGGGCGTCACTAAGTTAAAAAACAAGGTGAAAAAAAATCTTATGCGCGTCATAATCGTCATAGGCATCTATACTTTCATGGATTGTTACCATTGAATCAGTCTATTAAATTAAAGTTTCCTTTATTTCTTTCAAAATGTCACTTCTCCCACATTCCTATGTCTACACCACTTCGACCCCAGGGCAGTAAGTATTGCGCAAATAGAGTAAATCCGGTAAGCGCCGCGGGCGTACACAGGTGAAGACCCATTGTGATGTCCAGGAAGTGAGGCCTGCCCTTTGTCGGAGAGCTTTCAGGAAGGATTAGGCGTTGTGTTGGTGAAAATCCCTTATGTTTAATTATGTACTTACGAAACGGTTAAAAGAACGCATAATTGTAAGGTGGGACTCTTAAGTCTGATGGATAGATCAATAGTTTGATGGGTACGTTAAAAACACTATCTTTAGATTATACACATATTCACACTGTTAACAGACACGTATAAATCTACAAAGTTCATTATTGTAAATTGAGTAAATAGAGCCTACATTCAATTTAGTTAATGTGACTCTACTCTCTACATATTTCACTAATTTTGGTACAAAGAAAAGTCAATTTGATAGAGTTAAAGAGGAAAACGACTTTTTATTTCAAAAATAAACTCTCCATTGATGAGCGGGCGGATAGGTATTTAGCAATATGAAAATTATTGTAATTATCAAGGTCAAAGCTCATGTTTTACATGGTGTGATCAATTTAAAAAAAAATACTAGACTAAAAAAACCAGAAACTTAATGATATTTTACTTAAAAATTATTTCGATGATGATGATGATTTGCTGGTCTGCATTTCATTATTATGCACATCAATTACGAAACACACTTATAAAAACAACTTAAAAAGCAAGCACTTAAATCAAATACATACATAGTTCCTGGAATAAGGGTGAGGGAAAACTTTCTAGTGTTATTTAATTTATTTTGCGAAGCTTCTATTATTACAGTGAAATATTCGTAAAACTCATACCTCACACTAGATGAATTCCAAAATTTGTCCAAACAATATATGGTGCATTGTTTAGCTTTTATGAAAAACGATTGGCGCGCCACTCGAAAAAATGTGACGTCATAAATTGCAATAATCAGACGCGCGCGGCGAATGTGTGAAATTTCATAGTGACGAGGGGAGGGCGGGGTGGCTAGTGCTGTGCAGACGTTAATTTGTTTTTTAAATACCTACTGTTTATATTTTTTTCCCAAAAATATAATTATAACCTTTTTGGATAGGAACTGTCTTATTGTTGGAGGCCAAGAAACGTTTCGTGTCGATGCGCAATCCTAGTAGAAACATAGAATAAAGTGACTAGGTATACAAGAGACCTAAGTATAGTATTCATGAGACATCTATTGTTAAATTTGTAATGTAGATAAACATGGGATATTATATTGTAAGTATGTAAGAACAAATTTTACTGTCATTTATGAAGACTTTTATCATAATTTGTGCTTTTCAAATCACTAGCAGGTAGACTTAACAACAGTACACCCTAATATAAATGCACTGCATCCATCTTACTTACATAGACACAAAACACTACAGTAAAAAGTATCGAATACCCCAGCACTCGATACTTGGCCTCCCTACGCGCCGCGCGACTCATTACTGCCACGTGACACCTCCCTGCTACGTCCACCAATGAGTTATTGAGTGTGCTGAAGGCTCATGTGTTAAAGCGGTATTAACTTTTGTATTTGGAAGGAAAAAAGGTTTGGAATTGATTTTCGTTTTTAAAATTTGCTGCAGATGAAATTGGAATTACGAAGTGCCGTTCGTAAAGTTTGGGAGTTATTTCGTGTGTAGTATGACGATGTTAATTGAAATAAGGAATTTATTTTCTTAGTTTTCTTAGTATCCATATGACAGACAAATTCCTTATTAGGCTCCGTCATTGACTACAATCCATTATTTATTTATTAGAATCTCCAACATAGAATACACACATGGATCAGACAATATGTTTTTAATGGATAAATTTACAAAAATATTCGTGCTCCCACAATTACATGAGACCACAGCATGCTTAAATGAATCTGACTAACAACCTGACAACAAAAATATAATAAACAAAATTTGTATGTTTCTATGGCTTTATATTATTCAATCTGACTTTTTTATACAATATTTTCGGGAATTATATTTCAAGATCCTTTAATTATGCTGTAGGCATGACATGCAGTCCATCCCGGTATATCAAGATTATTATCTTGTAAACCAATACTTGTAAGTGATATTTTGTTACTACTTACTGTAAACATTTTGTACACACATATAATTCATAACATTGAACTTTTATACCACTCGTTAATTATGACGATTTATAGAATGCATAAACCTTTTTATTTGCTCTATAGCGTTTACGGCTAGGTACTTTTGGCCACTCGCATAACAATTACAAAATACAGAGCACTTTGGCAGTAATATTTATTTTTAGCGTTCACCAATTGGCGCAGCTTTTTTTCGGTGCACGAACAAAGCCATCGGCTTTTTAATTGCGTTTGATTGATGATGCAACACGAAACGTCAAATTACCCGACAAACGGCCGCTTTGGTGACAAAATCCTACCGTTTCCGAGCCCGTTTTATTTTTCTAATTGAATCATGTGTGATTTATTATTGGTGTGATGATGTATCATTCTTTCAGCGGCAGCCGTGGCGCCCCCTTGCGGAACGCATTATTGCTACAAATGTTCACAATCGGTGCCCGACTGCTGTTCCGCGGCACCCCCGGTTCCCCTTCGCTTTTTATTAAACGGGGTAATCGGTTTTATTTTTATTTTTTTCGAGTACGTGTACGATGCGTTAGGTTTTTGTCAAGTATTTAATTTTGAAAGTGTTTTGTGTCTAAATATTGACACATTCTTATTGAGTTTTAGTGTGTAGTGTGTTACAATCAAGCATGCAGCTGATGATTACTCCTTCAAGGGTTAATATGCTGTAACTACATAGTTCCACGAGTACCGTAGAATTAATTAGTTTTTAAAGTACTCTGGTCCATGTACATAATAAATTAAACTGTAATTCATATTTTAATAGAACTCTACCTTTTGACCACTTTACTGCGGCGGTCAATACAGCAGGTTATTTTAGATGACGATGCAACCAATATAACAGACTCTCAAGCAACCGAAGCAGTAAAAGTTGTAGGTATATCACATAAAGTAGAAAGCGCTACACCAATAATGGTAATGACTTCCGCGGTGTCAGCATTTTAGGCTCAGACTGAGCAGATCTGTGTCACCTCACTCTCATCTCGGCTTCATCAACTAAGAGCTCCACTACCATTGTGTTCGTTGCACCTCACCGTTGCACTTCCTGTGCACTGGCTCGGAATGATCTCCAATGCACCAAGCCAGATGGAAGCGATGAGATGCATCTTTGAGGGTGTGCTTTTTTAGTTTTCACGCATAGCATAAAAGTGTGACGTCCCATTTAATGGTAAGGGTAAATGCGTAATGGAGCTTTAGTGTTTATTAGGATGAGCGACGTCTTATCTTAAACTACCTACACCTTGTTCTAGTATGTATTAGTATGATGCCACTCTCCCAGTCAGTAAACTCCGTGCAGACTAACTTTTATAAGTAAACTCGTTAGTTGGGCGATTAATCAATATTGTCATATTATCTATAAAAGTGCGCAATGCATTTTTTTAGTCTGCGAACATACGAGTAGAATGTTATAAATTATATGTAGTAACGCATATGGTGGAGCATAGGTGACTATTTATGCGATCGAGTATAATGTTGATGCATATAATTATGTCTTTCACAAGCGTGACGGATAGTCTGTTGTTGCTGCTATAAAAAATACCAAGTCTCTCTAAAAATCAGGCCTAACGCCATCTAATCGCCGATATCTCTGATATTCATTTGTTTATCTAACCTAAAGCCAGGACTACACGAGCATCTAAAGCTGGGTGTTCAATGTGAGTCGGGTGCGAGGGTTGTCACAATGCGCGCTTCCGCCCGGCCGGCCGCCGACAACGCGCGTTCGCGGCTCGCAAGGGGAGATACCTCAATGCTTACAGGGCTGCCTGTAGTGTACATTTCGTATTTACCTTTTAATTTTAATTTATCACGTGTGTCAGATAGATATTGATGGTTTTTATACCAGTACTTCTTTGAGCGATAGACAACAATAATGGCAGAGCGTGCATGACTCTGTATACTACCACTTCCATAGTTTGATGACAGTGCTATTTTCATTCATGGTCACATTGGTATCGGCCTACTGTAAAGTTATTACAATACAATACTTACTAAGGTAAGGTTAGATGTTTACGACAAGATTTTATTTGCAGCGCATATTGATGATTGTCAAGATTATTAAATAAGTACATTTTAAGAGGGACCTTTTTAATTTGACAAGTATTAACATTACATGCCCCGTACGCAGTAATGTGGATTTGTAATAGTAGTTAACTTGCACTTCGAGTGACGATCGTATAATACAGGCACATATTCCAAAAAAAGCCTTAATTATTAAACTACACCTAAATGAAGAGATTGATACGAGTCACAAATTACAACGTCCCTTTGTGGAAAAAAGAAATTTTTTAACTTTTTTTTTAAAACTTAAAAGAATTATTTTTGTCAACCCTGAGGTAATGTGGGCAAGCACGCCGCGACGCCCCGTCGCGTCATTGTGCGCGCCTTTGACGCGACTTTGTTTGGTACAGCCCTTAATTATCTTGATTAGGACGAGTGAGTGTCGAATTTATTCATATTTTGTTCGGAGTGTTTTCGTGGTAATTACTGCTTTTTCTTTTACGTAGACAGACGTAAATAAAGGAATGAGAGCGCTCGCTTTGTTTTTGAGTGCGACGAAGAGTTTTTAAAATGATAGAGTGCTAATTATGAAGTTTATTTTATGCCTGATTGCTGACTTTAGACTGATCAATTAATATCCAACCGTCAAATGAATAACTTGATGTAATAGAGAACATTAATGTGTGTTGTGTAACAGTGGTTAGGGACCCTGGCTACTGTTCCAAGAGTCTTGGGTTTGATTCCCACCCGGGACAAACTTAAAGTACCTACGAGCTTTGCTTAGTTCGGGAATAGGTGACCGTGTGTGGAGATGTGAAAAATAAATGTTGATATTTATAAATTTTGAGTGAAGAATTGACACAATATTACTTTACTACTTAATATTAAAATACCATTAAAAATTGTTGATTTTTCAAGTGTAAAATGTTTGACATGATAAACATGTGTACATGTTTCTAAAAATGTTTAAAACATTGATATACACCGTGAACGTGTGGTTGTTTATCCGTGGCAGAACGATTTGCCTTCAGTAATACTATCGAAACTGCAAATTATTACTAGAATTTTTTTTTTTCAAATTTTCTTAATAATTATTTTCCAACTCTAAAACGAGTACGCCCTAAGTAATAAAGCGGTTCGAACGTGCTTTCGAGTTTCGGTCAAACCTTTCGTGAAACCGGCATTTATTGTTTTAAAAAAAAACTGCACAAACCTATTGTGCTACAAAGATATAATCATTGTACTGCGGGAAAACAACCACTCAAATTTCACGGTGTATATGTGCTTTTCTTATTCAGGGTTTTCAGCTCCTTAGCTCTTTGCTCACTTTGTCGATGCTCATTAAAACTAAACTTCATACACCAGCTATCCCACAGCGGTTAAATAAAAATAATCGCCTCCAATTGGTCTATAAGTAATTATGTTTTAACCGACCCGGCGGACGGTGGGTAATGGCCCGCGACCAGCGTGCACGCTCCGCCGACCAGCTATTATACTGTATAAGAAGTATATAAGGAGGAAAGTTTATGTTATATTATATATCTAACCGCAGCGGGGTAAGTGGGGCGGCGACGCGACATTTGCTTGCCCGCGCGTGTGGGTGTGGGTTACATTTAGGTACTGCGCGTCGATCATGTAATAAAGGAAGAACGAAGCAAGTAAATCGCAAAAATAAAGTCAAAGTCAAAGTCAAAGTCAAAGTTCTTTATTGCACACACTTTGCACACACTTTATTATTAAATAACACAGTATCTGTCATGTGTATAGTATAGTTATAGTGTCTAATGTGTATACACCGTGAAATTTTAGTGGTTGTTTTCCCGCAGTAAAATGATTCTATCTTAGTAGTACAAAAGATGTGTGCAGTTCTTTTTTGGTAAAATCAATGAATGCCGGTTTTACGAAAGGTTTAACCGTAACTCGAAAGCACGTTCGAACCGCTTTATGACTTAGGGTGTAGAGCTTTTTTAGCTTTAAGCATCGATTTCATGCGGCAAGCTGTACCTGAATACGTCACATCTTCAAAAACAACGATAGCTTCTCTCGTTTTCGGGTTGGAAAATTATTATTCTGAAAAATCGGAAAAAAAAAGTTTTTTATTTGCATGATTCGATAGTTAATACTATACAACACTACAACTTGCCTTTAGTAATCTAAAGGCAAGTTGTTCTGCCACGGGAAAACAACCACTAAAATTTCACGGTGTAGTATAACAATCAAATATATAATTATTTTTTATTATGTATAATAATATCATTGATAATAATAGTATGTTTATTATATGTTATGAACTCCTTTTCAACCAGTGACCACTGGCCAGTAATTGTTGAATTTTACTTTATTCACAAATAATTTTTATCGTTCGTCTTTTGTTCATAATTATTATTACCAACACAATATTTTGACTATCAGTAATTCTGAACTTAGTTTAATGTAATTAAGATCCGTCTAGTATGCTATTTATTTCCTGTGAAAGTGTGAATTCTCTGTCTTCGAGTATTTGTATTTCCTCTTTATTCAAATATTATACCAAAAGTGTCTTCGCAAAAAAAATCCAAATCGACTATCATTCTATGCCCGTGCTAGCGTCAGCTGCATATATCGATCACGCGCCAGTATACAGCCTCCATAAAACGCTAATAAAGACATAAAGACGCCTCCTGTGGCTAACCTAATGCCCGCATTTGTTTTGATGCACTTTTAAACAAATAAAAGACGTATAAATGCACCAATTAGCTACGGGCGCAGGAAATATAGGTAACGGTGTAGGGTTGAGTATTTTGAGAATGGGCTATGGGTAGTAATTGTAAGGTACTTATTTTTGTTTAATGTGTTAATGTTTCATCAAGAGTTTTGTGATGTGACTTCAGTCTTCGCTAAATATATTTCTGGATATATGTATGAATTTTAATAGTACTAATATATGCGACACTAACTAATACTCTCGATGTATATTTTTTGGTTCATTTTAAGGTTTTTCTCGCAAATATAATTACTATTTTTGTCATAGGTACTCGTTATGACAATACTACTACAAAAACAACAACTACATATATCTAGTTTGAGATATTCAAGTATATTACAGTTACATTCTTGACTTGTGGCCTATGTGGCTACCTACCGGCAACCCTGATACAATATAACAGGTGGAATAGAGTTTTTTGTGGCAATGTCAGTTGGCCTCTATCTGTTATAGCAATTAACAGCGTTTAACATCGTACCTGCTGTCGGGTCATCAGCGAACGGAAAATGAGGTCAAGTCGGATTGGAGTTTAACGGTAATTAACTTGTGTTTACTGTTGCTTTGTTGGAAATATGTGGAATAGAGTCGTCAAAATTAATATATGTCTAGGCAGAGAGAGTACTTTTTATTCGTTACATAGTATAAAATAAAATAAAGTCCCTCTGTCCCTGTGTATACTTAAATCTGTAAAACTACGCAACGGATTTTAATAGAGAGCGATTGAAGAGAAGGTTTTTACGAAAAGTCACCCGAAGCGAAGTGAGGGCGGGTCACTATGTAGTTCTTCAAAATATTTAAATGGTTCTTTCGTGTTTTCTCCTTACTGACTACATTGGTGATTAAGCGGTATGTATTTAATAAATATAATAGGTTGGTTGGAGATCGATCTGTGAGAATGCAAAAGCGCAGTTACTTGGTTTAGACGTGCAAGGTCGGTCAAGGAATTTAGTTCTAGTAGCAGAGACGCCACAAACCATAACTATATTCACAAAGAATACAGGTAAAACGAAATTCGAAACTGGATTCCTGTACTTACTTCCGAAAGAAGTCTGAAAGATCGAAAGCCAAGCTTATTTTTCAGCATAGTCTCCAGTTTATCGGAGTATCGAGCGAGACCGAGCGTGGTGCCACAGAAATTGTTTTTCTGCCGAATCCGCGGGAACCGCGAACGCCATCTCGCCCGAGATTATCTCACGCCGGATCGGAGGAAACATTCAATCACGCTTTTCCCAAGGCTCTGGATAGATAAGCTACCGTTTCCTCTACGTTGCCACTGATCAACTAAGTACAGATGTCACACTCGCGAAGTATCTTCGTGTTTTAGCTAAAAGTAAATATGAAATATTTCCAAACTTCTTTGACAACCACGCTTAGTCTCAATCCCAACATGAGTATGTTTTTTTTTCATTAAAACACTAAATATATCGCGTATCTGACATTTTATTTTATTGACCTGTATCATGTATCAACCTACAGCTGGGCAAAGGTCTCATACAAAACTTATCCACTGCTCTCTATGGCTAGGACGTGCCAGTTCTTTGACAGCAGGATCAGTTCATAATATCAGAAAAATAAACAATATGGACGGCTAAAGGAGCCGACCAACATATGTTTGTTTCTAAAAATTGTCAACAGTCGCAGTACCACAAAGCAAGAAGACAAATTAACTTGTGTGTCTTGTGTAACCCTTAAAAGTAAGGTATTTATGGACTTAAGGTCTCAGATTGGTACTTACCTACTCCAAAGGCCAGACTTCCCAAGAAACTTTCTGCACCTTCTTATTTTGTGACGCGGGGCGGCTTGGCGGGGGAAGTGGCATTTGGCACGGGCAATTGACGCCGCTGATAGGATCGCTAGCTGAGTTAGCAGATATAATAGTTTAGGAGACTGGGTGCACGCTTCGGCTGGCAACAATGGCGGCGGTGGACGTCAAATCGTGCACATGATTCAGTCAATGTGTTTTTAAAGTCTCAATGGTGGAATCAGGTTTCAATACAATATGAATTGGAGTATTAGTTATTCGGTTTTGAATTACTTCTACAAGTTTCATATATCAAAGCGGCATGTAAGTATAGTCCACAGTTGTGTAAATTTTAATACCTATGCTTAGCTTTTTTCACCAGTAATTATAAGATCTCGATAATAAATGATTATATTATAAGTTCAACTTTAAAAAAATACAAAATATCGTCAGTCTGGACATGTATTTACATTAATAACATAAATATTTTCTACTACGTATATAAGTACTAAGTTAATTCCTTATATTAGTCAAGAATTAATAAACTCGTTTCAGATGGCAACCTTTATATAAAGATTCAAGCATACATAGGTATATAGGGACAGAGAAAGCGACTTCGTTTTATACCATATATGTAGTGACTAAGCATTTGTCTTTAT
Organism: Maruca vitrata; assembly: GCA_039566165.1. Taxonomy (NCBI): domain Eukaryota; kingdom Metazoa; phylum Arthropoda; class Insecta; order Lepidoptera; family Crambidae; genus Maruca; species Maruca vitrata. The sequence continues at coordinate 5,602,005 of CM076925.1, forward strand.
ACTTAGAAGTTCTATCTCCTAGATTCTAGAGACTAAGCGTTTGTCTTTATACTTAGAAGTACTGTCTCCTAGAGTAGGTTGCCACGGGCGCGGTGCGGTGTCGGCTCGCCGCGACTTCCGATACCCGATCGACTCACTCATCCACAATGTAAGCACAACGACTCAGGTTATCTTCCCGGCTTCTAATAAAATGGCGTCTTTTATGGCCGCCGAAATGGTTTTATTTAGAAAATTGTCTTTGGAAATGGAATTTTTTCGTTCAAGCTCACGTTGCTTACGTGTGGGTAATCGTTAAAGGTAAGATATGTTGATAGATAGTGATAGTGGTAGTCTCGGTTAATGATCTAACATATGAGTATGTAAATATCTATACTCGGATTTGTAATTCAAGATCAAAAAAACTACGACAGATACGTCACTGTCAAAAGTGGTAAAGTCACTTATGTCACTCTCAAGTGATGATTTCAGGTTTCGACAACCTTTTCGTAATATAATTCTTTATTTCATTTAATGCCAACATCACTTATTGATGATTAAGGCTTATAAAATAATAACTTCTTAAAGTAAAAGGGTTCATACTATATCTAATAATTAAATGCATTATTTAGATATAAATTATACGTTCTCAAAATTGTATTGAGCCTGATTATTACTTACGTATTATAACTTCTAGTAAAAAACTTATAAATAACTCATGTCTAACTAATTTTAAGAAGACATAATTTTGAGCAATAGTGGAGGAGTCGGGAAGATAAATAAAATATTTTCTTTGTTACGGATTTAAACAACAAAAACTTAACACAAAACATAGACTTAAAACAAAACAAAATCACCACGGAGCAAAAACTTTCGAAAACTCGGAACAGTTACGCATTATTTTCCGATTAGTTATGATGTGTAATATATTAATTGCATCCGAGTATGTTCTTAACTTAGCTTGTAGTTTATTGCACCAAATGTTATGAATCCCTGAAGTGTTACAAGTACAATACCATGTTTGTTACCAAAAATTACCGATGTTTAAGTTTTTATTAAGTCGTCTTGCATTTATGGAAATATAAATAACTGGAATTACTGATGAAAATCATAGGATTAATATTACCAATAAATTTGTTGTATATGGTTGTTTATTGCAAAAAACTGAATTTACTATTGTAAAAATATTTTATTGCAGTGGCAACCTTGTAGTAGTTTTTTTGATCTTGAATTACAAATCCGAGTATAGTAGGCCCGTGCCCCAGCAGTAAGGACGAATATGAGCTGATGATGATAATGATGACGAGTGCTAATTATACTCGAGTTATGATAAAAAAATCTTTCTCTTTTAAAACGAATCTTTGCAAACACGAATCCGACGTTAGCCAAAATTACTTAAATAATTATGAACGCGAAATTAGACGCGATTCTTAACCAAAAGGGCTAATACTAGTCACTATACAGAAAATTGTATCTGACGAAATTACTATGAATTTTAAGGTACAAGACGACACGTCACACACATCATGGCATAAAAATGTGCAAGCGGTCATTCCCAATCAAAAAACCAAATCAAAATACCTACCTTCCATCCACACTGGTCGCAAAGTCAAAATATCATTAACACTCACCAAAAGGAGGAGTTACTCCGCAAAACACTAGTTTGTGTGCGCAGTGGCTGCGGTACGCCGCGACACCGCCGGGTCTGCGGTTCACTCCCGGCCGTAATCGTGCGACTCGACGTCATATTGGAGTCGGATTTAACACCACAAGCAAACTTAGTGCTGGGAACTTCATACGTTTTCATTTTTTTTGTAAATATTGTGGCTGACGTTTTGGTTTTGACATTCGTGATTAGTTCATCATAAGAATAGTTTTGCCATGACATGATTTTGTAAAGGTGTGATAATTAGAAAAAATCCTATCTGTCGGGATTAAGGTCGGGTAAATAATTAAAATAATATATAAAGTTAAATAAAATAACCAGAAAACTGTATAAATTTGGATCACTATAACATTTGAAGATAATTTTTTTTTTTTTTTTAGACTTTCGCGTTCCATTACACTAAATATTTGTCTTTATGGGTCTACACGCGTTAATAGGAGTAGCAAATTACATAGCTACTTACTGGCCGACGTTTCGACTGGCGACCACGATTGGTGTAACCCAGTCGAAACGACGGCCAGTAAGTAGCTATGTAATTTGCTACTCCTATTAACGCGTGTAGACCCATAAAGACAAATATTTATTTGAAGATAATGTTTAGATAGAAATCCTGTAGGTAATGCACTTAAAACAAAACAATTTTTAGAAATGGTAATAAGATTCCTATATACAATGTATATTATACATACTTATAATCACACCTTTTTCCAAGAGGTAGAGATCACTTCCTGCCATGTGCTATGGTCCTGACACACCATTATATAAATAATTTTATATTGTAAAGGACAATTATCATGATTTAATCGCTTGTATGCGATGCGATCTTTTTCGTAGTTAATGGAAACTAAAAAAACAGCAATAGGTACTTGTACCTATAGAGTTTTGACTCTAGGCGACAAACCAGAAGTTCCGAAGTGTACCTGCAGCATATCTTCGAAGCATAGGTACATCAAGTCTCAGTCGCAACGGCCAGCTCGGCGAAGCGTGTAACTCCAGCTTTATGGCCTCATTAGGCGCCAGGAGGCCGACGAACACTTTTTGTTCACATCGCAATTAAAGCGTGAAACGATAATCGATTGTTTCTTCGAGTGGCGGGTTAATTTTGAAACGATCGACCCGATGGTTACTCACCGCGCGCACCGTAACGGACGGAATTGGTCGAATTAACACAAAATAAGTTCTTACTTTTAATTTTAAGTAAATGTTGATTGAGGAGCATCTTTGAAAACATCAATACACGTGTTCGCCATTACCTTTACGATTCCATAGAAATCGTTCGACTTCAGAACGGTCTCTGATAGTTTGATGACGGATTTTATGATTTGGCCAAAAATATCTGCAGTTTAGTAGGTAGTGTAGTTTGAATTGGGAAATACAAAGTTCTGTGGTTATAAAGCTTTTGCGGACTGAAAAATGGCGGATTTACCGCCGAAAAGGGTATTAGCGATAGAACACAACGGGATACAAAACCCAGATACCTATTGACACGCGAAATAGAAAAAACTATCGGAAACTCGCGCTGCATTTTTATTCGGACAGACCACCAACGACTAACTGAACACAGACACACCGCAAACCCGAAAACCTACATACGTTCCGATTTTGCAAAAATAAACAAACAGAATCGAGTGCAGCGAGCTAAATCGATACCCTATCGGCCGAGCGGCCGCCCGTCAAACTTTTGTAATATGCACCTCTGTGCAGCCGAGCGAACCGCCCTGCTCCCGAACTAAAATAGTGGCAGCCACGCTCACCCAACAATACCAAATATAACTACCATTCAAAACCAAAAAGCGTAATATGTACGTCTTTTTGGTGAAATATCCCCAAAAGTAGGTTAGTAATTCGCCAACAAAGGCCGCTATTCAATACCGCTCCGTATTACACGGTGGATATAATTAGTTATGGTGTATGGATTTAGATTTTGTTGCGATAATTTTTGTGAATGCAGAATAAACATCTGTTCGAGATTCGGTAGTCGTATTGAAATGTCAAGTAGAAAACTGATCCGTATAGTTAGCGTTGACGGCCAAAAAATGGTCAGCGGACCCTTCACGGCTCGGATGCTAATAGCGCAAATAAGAATAACGTTTTTACCATTTTATTGAAATCACACGAACAGACATTTATGGGCCTGGATTGCGTGGAAATTACTTGTGAGGATATGTAGGCATAGCGAGAAGTTTATGCAATCGATTCAAATTCGTCTCGTATCTGTCCGTCACTGTACTGCGTAATGTTGTAAATTGATTATGAAATAATACGTAAGTATTTTGTGTTTATACCTAATTACACAGATCTCGTCATCTTTTTTCATTATTAAGCTTAGTTAATCAGTAGGTAGACAAAGGCTGTTTGGAAGTGTTCGTTGGAAATTATTCATTGGCAAACCATGAAATTTTTAAATATTTATTATGAAATTAACAAAAAGTTAACTCCAATTTAGATATCCGAACCTACCTCTACAACTTATTTGTTTTTAAGTTATGATTTCTTTAAGTAACTGTAACGATTATAAATATTAAAAATCGTCTCAAAACTTTACATTTGACAAACATTGAATTCAAATTCTAAGCACCGATCTCTAAAATGTGGCAAAAAATCCTAAACGTCCGTTTTCCGGCACGCGTCAGACGCGTCATCGCGCCGTGACCTTCGTCAAAGTGACACATTAATGCCCATATCTAAATGTGACACCCTGTTATGCCGGCGGCGTTTTATTTTACAACCTATCGACAGACAGGACCGCGCGAAATCTTGCATGATGGCTAAACGGATGTACGCTTTGCTAATTTGGGTTTAAGTAAAAAGTGTTTAGGATAGATAACAAAAAATATACAAGTATAAAATACACAAGTTAAACTATCCTTTCGGTGCGTCCGCATAAAAAGTAATTAACACGATAATATAATAGCAGTAAAATCGCAATTAGCTGTTTCTAAAAATATAGGTAGATCATGGAAAAATTACTAGTCTGTACATATCTACAACAGGTACTAATTACTGATGTGTGTGATGATGTAGTTAACATCTGGCATCCACTTCATCATTCAAAGTAGTGGCATATTCAAAGAAATCATCATATTCCGGTATCCTCATGACGCCACGCAATACGGGTAACCAACAAACTGGCAACAGACATCAAGCAAGGCTGTTTAGTTTTTCAATTACCAAAGTTCCACCCACGTTGGGAGAGACAAAGCGTGCATAGTGATAACCTGCAATCGTAGGTCGGTAGGTACCAGGTTCGTTATCCGGGCCGGGGCCGCCCGCGCCCGACCGAACGGATCATAGTTTTGCCCGTCGCTTTTTTGCGCCGACCACAGGAAAATCTGGAAGTCCGTTTTTTCACTCCGAATGCGGTGCCGTGCAGTCAGTTTCTATTTTGCACTGACGTGACTTCCCTGCGCTGGTTCCGGGGAAATATAGAATAGGAACACGTGCAAGCGCGCTTTTGTTTCACCGGAAATTGTTTAACATTGGTTTTTGGGGACGAATCGGCGCGTAAGAGATTGTTGGGGCTATGAGTACTTGCTAAAATTGGTACTTCTTAAAGGAATCGGTAATTTGGTTGATACGTTTCATTTTAAGCGCATTGGAGTTGATGATAATGCAAAACGTAATGTATTTAATGAAGAAATAAATCGACTCATCATCAGCCCATACCCGTCCTCACTGCTGGGGCATGGGCCTACCCTAAACTAGGACGATAAAGCCTAATACTATACTACACAACGTAATAATTTCTTCGTGGTTGTGCAGGTTTCCTCACGATGTTTCCCTTTACCGTTAGGTAAGTCGTCGAAATATGAATTTCAAATTTGAAAAAATACAGTGTTACGTGGTGGGATATGAACTGGCGACCTCTCTCATGGCAAGCGCTTTAATAAATCGATTATTTCGATGAAACAGTGGTTAGTGACTCTGGCTACGGTTCCAAGACTCATGGGTTCCAGCACCACCCGAGACAAACAAACATTCATGTGATTAACATTTTGCGTTTGTTTCGTGGCTAGGTGTAGTTATGTATTTAAGTATATATTTATAAATGTCTATGTAGGTATGTATATCAGTCTGACGCCCATAGTACATACTTAAGCAAAGTTTGTACGGGATCAGTGCTGGTGTGGAGATTTCCCAAATATTAAATACGCGATACCGCAGAGCTTAATAATCTGCTAGCTATAGTGTTATTCACCTCATTTCTTGATTTATTATTTTCTCGTATACGTCAGCAGTTTTCCACCCTAGGTCTCGAGCCTTTACCTTATTTTTCTTAATATTCTAATCGATTCGATTATTTTTGCAGTTTGGTTGTCTAGAATCCTTTCGGCGACTTCCCAAAAAGGCTAATAAACTAAAATAAATAGAAAACCAATTGTACAGAAACTGCATTTCGATTGTCTCTAACCGTTCCTTTCCGAATTCTAAGTTAAACTTCTCCTCCATTCTCTTAGTACCACAACAAAACCTCGCCCGGGAGGCCGTAAAGCGGTGCGCGGCGGTCGCGTCGCGGCCTCGATACCCGAACCTCTATCCTCTATCCCCAAACCTCTTTATAGATAGGGGATCCTCTTATCGCTCCTGATAAAACAACTTTGTCACGGCAACTGCCTCTTTCAATATGCGACGGCTTTTCCAAGCGCCATTTACTTCGACATTATGTTAACTCGTGGAATGTCTGTGCCTAGATTTTTAGATTGGTCGCTGAATGAGGTTGGGGTAGTATTTGAAGTGTTCGGTTTTAGCAATTACGAAAAAGAAACGGCAGTTACGAAAGGTTATTCATATGTTTGATTATGTTTAAGGATAAAAATAATAAACTAAAATAGCACAGGAAGAACGCAAAAGGCTTATTTATAGTGTATTCTCAACGGAGATCATTTGTTTTACCTAATGTAAAATATACTAATAATGATGCATTAGACAAAGATCAGGTGAAAAAGAAATCAATTCTTAACGTATATTAGTTAAGTAGTTGATTGGTATTGGATTGTCTGCAAAAGTATTTAATGTGCGTAGGTATATAACGAAACTTTAGCGTGACCATCGATATTTTGAAAACATAAGAGTATATTTTACAGCGCTGACATATAGAACGCTGTCTATATGTACAACTGATATATAAAACAACACAAAAAGGTTTTGGTAACACAGCTCTAGCCTTTTATCTCATGCTGATATTTCACAAAACCGAAAATACAATTCGCGCTCACCTCCGCCACGAAAAAAGATTCCGTATAAATTGTATTTCGTGTAGGTTTGATATATTCAATATGCAGCTGGGCTAGTGAATGGGTCGTGTAATTGTATGAAAACACGCTGGCCGCGGCGGTAACCGAGTTATCAACGAAAGGCGCGTTCATTAGCTGTGTTTGCCGACTGAGCTACCCGATTTGTCTATGCAGCTGTGGGGTAATAGATAGTTTAGTTCCACACTATTATTTATAAATTTGCCCGAAAACACATGTGTACTCTTAGTTTAGTGATCGCGCTAATGTTTGAGACAACACTATAAATCATTAGGTATCTAAATCTAAGATTTTAGACTTTAGCGCAAATTACATAGCTACTTACTGCCCGACGTTTCGACTGGGTTACACCAATCGTGGTCGCGAGCGAACCGTAATTTGCTACTCCTAATATCGCGTGTAGACCCATAAAGACTTATTTTAGTATCTAAATCTATACTAATATTATAAAGCTGGAGTGTTAGTTTGTTTAAACGCGCTAACCTCAGGAACTACTGATTCAAATTGAAAAAAAAAAAGATTTTGTGTTAGATAGACCATTTATCGAGGAAGGCTTTAGGCTATATAACATGCTGCGACCAATAGGAGCAAAGTAAAAATGGAAAATGTGTTAAAAACTGGGGGAAAAACGGACGAAGTCGCTGGCACAGCTAGTATAAACATAAATGTGACAACATCACATAAGTAGTTCTGATTCCAAAAGTTGATTATTCACCTATATTACTCATACCATAAACAAAAATGAAACACACAAAATGTACTTAAATAATGATTTATTAATAACAGAGACCCTTGTCTCTGCAACAAACATCGACTTCCGACATCACACAAATATTGGTCCCAAGTGGGAATCGAACCCGATCTTTTAGCGCAAGAGAAATGGCCACCGTCTAATTAACAATCGAGCCAGTCAAGATTATAAATAAGAAGGAAAAGATAACACGTTAGTAGAAAGGTAAGATACAAAAAAAAAATACAGTACACCGTATGAATATTGCACTTTAACCTTAGTTCAATAAATATTTTGGTATACCAAATCTTCTGGACATAAATATACCAAATAGGTAATTTGTATGTGGAAAAAATTAGCATTATGTAAAAGTGAAACTACAAATTCACATTCAATATCTATTTTCCATCAAAAATATTATGAACAATGAAAAGTACTTTATACATATTTACAATATTCCGTTATCGGTTTCGTCGATTCCGGGAAATCGCGCAACCGTCACCATTAAAACGTAATCACTCCATTTGAAAAATGAAAAATGTGTCACGTTAAGCTTTAAAAGCTTTAAATCCGTTCGGATAACAACTGGCTGCATAAACGCGTACCCGAATATACACGTGAGTATGTATTTATCGAGTTTTCCACTGGCTACAGCGCTGTCGTGTAATTCACTGACAAACGCATATAAAAGAGTCCGGTTACAAACAGCGGTGTGTATGGAAACGCTGTGTTTTATTTTTCATATATTTTTTTTTATTGCAAAATCAGAAAAACAAATGTAATGTAAACAGTTGTGCCATGGACTAGTGTAGAAGTCACAGTACTTACCTCTTAAATGCAAATGTATTAATGGAATACACATTCGGTTGATTCTTACATAGATAGTTAACATATCATAGGATCTGACCAATGTATTTCATTTTCTCATGTATGTTTATACCCAATATAAGCGCGATAAGTTAATAAAAAACAAGCACACAGACATCTTTTAATTGAAGTGTTTAAATTTATGTAAAGAAATATTATGTAACATTTATTTTTAGTATTAGAATCTCATTTTGAAAAACTGTCGCCATAAAGCAAAATTAGAACTGAAGTAATTCCAAAAACTACATAGACATTTACAGGAGCTATCCGACTAATTATCTGATAAACTAGAATGTCGATGTTCGACAATATTTTGCTGGCGTAGCGCACACGTAAGCGCGTCGTGAGAGAATCCCTCTATCGATAATAACGTACGGTACTTTGATATTATTCGTTTCTGTTTTAGAATAAATGAATACTGCCATTGACGTGTCGAAAAATCTGTCATATTCGAAACTGTTTAGTTGTGAGCGAGTTTTTAGTTGTAGAGGTTGTGTGTCGGCCCACCGGATGTGGGCCGCCGGTTGCGTCTTAGCCTTTTCTACCCCACTGCGCAGAAAGTCTATTTATATACATAGTTTTACAAAAAAATTATTTAATAAAAAAAAAATTAAAACAAAACAACTCCCAGCCAATCGTAAACCGCGCATCGTGCCCTGGACCTCACGGGAGGTAATTATGCATGGGCGCTTTTTAGCCAGTCCACTACCGGATAAAATATAAAACGCGCCGCAACTAATGATTTCACCTGCATTCGATGCGTCCGTTATGTACCAACAAGGTAGGCTACAGCTGTTTAAAACCATGTGTTTAACTTTGTATGGCGTCTTGAGGATTTTTGATTGGAAGTGTGTTAGTCATCAGCCCTCATCATGTCTCCAACGTAAGGTTTAAGCATAAAGAAAACTATCATCATCATCAGCAGCATGGGCATATACGTCCCCACTGCTGGGGCACGGGCCTACAGAAAACTATGCCCTATGTTTATTAGACGTTCTTACGGTGAAGAAAAACATTGTGAGGTAACCTGCGCACACCTGCGAAGAAGTTCTGGAGTTGTGTGAAATTCTGGAGTCTACTCGCACTTGGCCAGGGTGGTTGACTAAGGCCTAATTGGTGGGGAAAGAAAGAAAGAAAAGAAGTATATGGGATGATGGTTGCCCTTGCCCGCCGCCATAAGGGACTCGACGAAACGATTTCAATTTAATTAATACCTTACTTACTTACCTACTTATATTTTTACAAAATAATTAGAAGCAAAAATATGCTGGATTTGGTAATGGACAATTAAAAATAATGAAAACATACAAAGAACTTGTGTAATGAATTAGTCAGTTACACCATCATAAGTAATCAAAACATTTTTGGTCGGGAATAATTAAAAATAATATAACCGTTAAAATTATTTTTTGTGATGGGTGTGTGTGAATTTCAAAGTTCTGATATATTTTAATAAGCCTATTTTTAAATAATGAGATCAAAGTTATAAAAAATATTACAAAGAAATTACATAATGAGATGTAATTTTCCTTAATAACGCCATCTATCCGTTCCCGGTGGAACTTTTGAGCTTTATTCGTAAGCTCATCCGCTTTCTAGTGTTTCGTTCGCGCGCGGAGGGCGCCATGAGCTTTTTATGTGTCGAAGCGGGAGCTTTTGTCGCGTTTCAACATAGGGGACTCTGTAAGCTACATCTGCCTATGTTTCTATAGGGGATTTGGACGTTTGATATTGTAGTCACCTATGTGTCTATGGCACTATTGCAGTTGAGTGTAGTTTCCGAAGTTGCTGGATGTTTAATATTGTTTTGAAATTTTTGCATTCCTTAGGATTTTAAATTTAAACTAAGTAGGTAACATGGATGAGCTTGTTTTGTATTAGTAAGTAATTTTATCTAACAAAACAACGCAGGTTAAATACTCGTTAATTAGGCTATTTCATAGGATTAACCTAAATGGGTTCTGCCTTTACTCCTAGAAAATTAATTTGAAATATATCCGTAACATCATTATTTACGTAAAAACCACCCAATCCGGTATCTGCCTCGCATTCCGTTGGTTTTTCTGTTTGGGGTGCAAATTAAATGTGAAATTCCTTACTTAAGCTCTTAATTTCGAGGCGTATCTGTCATCCATCACCTAGTTCCGTCCAGATCCCTCTATATTTATACACGTGGTCCTCGTAGGTGGCCGGAACTATAAACTGTGTAAAAACCTGCGCTAGGAAGCGCGCCGGTGGGCCGCGGTCGGGTGTCGGGTTCTCTTCCCGGTTCGGCCGCAACGCAGGAGTTGGTAACAATTTTGTTGTAGTGACTTTATGTTTAAAGATTTAGTTATTACAGTGCAACCTCGATACAACGAAACTCAAGGGCATTACAAAATATTCGTTATACCGCGTAATTCGTTACAATGAGGTTTGTTATATAGAGGTTTGATTGAACTCCGATTCGTTTTAACAAGGTAAAAAATTTATCAGCCATTGCAACTTTAAAACTAACAACCGTTATAAACAGTAAGGTCTACTTTACTGAGCATCAAACGACAATAACTGCCTTACGAAGAATTTAACGTGTCTGAACCTGTCAAGACATGAATTACTATTGTACATCTAAGTGGGAATAATTGATAGGATACGTTATGTAGAGGTTATCGGTAGAAAAATTCGTTAAAAAGAGGTCCATTTATTTTCTGCAATGATTAAAAATTCGTTATAAAAAGGGTTTTGATAAATATGTTCGTAATGTAAAGGTATATTTTATATGAGCTTTTATTGATGGTTAAACAAACTTACCTAAAGTGAAGTTTGACCGTAATTGTACGAGACGTTGCATCCGAAGAGATTTATGATAACACTTGTAGTCCACTCTTCAATGTATTAGGCATCGAACACTATTTTAGAATACTGAAAAAATAAACTATTAAAAAGACATAAGTCATCCTCATTTTACCGCTCACCTGTGACATTGACGTCTTGTGTCATTCGTTTTAGAGCTAGTTTTGCAATAATGATACTTATAAAAGGGCTATTAAGGGAGGGTGGGAACTTATCATAAATCTCTTCGGATGCAACGTCTCGTACAATTACGGTCAAACTTCACTTTAGGTAAGTTTGTTTAACCATCAATTGTACTTCGACGTTGCATCCTCGAGATTTATGATAACACTTGTAGATGTTCAGAGTACCTACAAGTTGCAAAACACATCTTTAAATGGAAACTTAAGTGTTTTAACTTATTAGTTTCAATCAGTCTTCATAAATTATATGGGTACCTAATAATTCTATATTTTAATTATCATGCACATAATCGACTACTGTGAACAGCCTGTGCAATAGCATCATGATTTTTATTTCAAATAATCTTTAATAAAATCTGTTAAACACCTACGAATCGCCTGTCCAATTCGCAGTTTTCCTTAAGATTTTTATCCGAAGACCCTATCTGTTTGCTGCTGAAATCAAAGCATGTCACAAACTGATAGCTCAAAAAACTTAAGTATTTGTTTCACCGTTAAAGTGTTTTATTTTTATAACGACGACTAATGATAAATCTTGTCGTGTGTAAAATGGTTTTTACAAGTAAACAATAATATCTCACGATAAGTATCTATAGTTTGTGGTGAAAACAAAACTGCCTATTATTTCGCAAAGTTAATTTGAGAAGGAGCGATTGAGGTGGTCACCAATCGGAGCTAAAGGTCTAATTTAATCATCTATACAAATACTATTAAGAATAAATATTTCATTGTTTGATTGTTTCATAGAAGAGGTTCTGAAACCACTTGAAGGATTTCAGAAAACTTCTATCGTTAGAAAGTTACACTATCTGTGGTGAACATGGGATATCAATTTTTAAGTGTAATTCTTTCCCTTATCTTAGTTAAACGGATTAGGGGCCCATAACTAAATATATTGAAGTGAATATAGCACTTCACTTCATATTGTGGTATGTAACTTAGTCTTTACCAGCCCATGATTTAATACAGTCAATAAACAGATGTGTACCAAGGAACATCTTGACAATTCCCGGTCCCACGTTAGTACAATTATGTAATGTAACCCAAGGTGTAAAAAAAAAGAACCGTATAAAACGTTTTTTGTCGCATGCGCTGCTAGACTATTGATATACTATCAGTATATTTTACCATATTAAGGAACGTATTATCAATATCTATCAAAAATATGCACCAGCATATGTCTCTATCATAGTAAAAGCCACGTCACAAAATAAATATACCCGACGAGTCTATTATGATTTCAATGTTAGAGAAATAAGTCCAACATTACTAACTCAGATTAGAGATGTGGTGTTGGTTGTCAACAAAGTTTATATGGGTATAAATAATACTAGGATCCCAAGTTGTTGTGTACTTTGGCAAACAAGGTTTGGTTTTATAAAGACCCTTAAAATCGTTTTCCAGGCATTTTGAACGCCACTCATTCGATCTCTTAACGACATGGCAGTCGCAATGTCCATCCTGAGAAATCTGTCCATTGCGTGGCTTTCTGCAAACCAATTTGCTTCCAAGTTGTCTCCATCTCCAAATACAAGTATGTAGTTAATATGCATTTCTGCATCAACAGTAACCCTCAGGCGCGTTTATCTTGGTAACAAAGGAAGGCCAGAGATAAATAACAACCGGTCAAAAAAGGTCATAATTATGATTTCCACAAATTAAAATCTTCCTTCAGGCAATCTGGCTCGGTGGAACAGTGGTTAGTGACTCAGGTTCAAAACCTACGGTTCCAAGAGTCGTGGGTTCGATTCCCACTCGGGACAAATATTTGTGTGACGAACATCGGTGTTTGTTCCGTGTCTGGGTGTATTATTAAATATATTTAAGTTTATTTGTGTATCCACTGTTGATCCTGATTTCCGTAACACAAGTGCTTAAGCTACTTACCACGGGATCAGATCAATGTATGTGATGTTGTGTAATATTTATTATTTATTATTTATTAATCTGCTAAGTTCATTTTCCCATTATTATCCTCAGAGTAGAAAAACATCCTACCATCCATAACCCATCAGTGGTATTTTAATTAATTCTTGATCTTATAAAGGCCTTTTAATAATAAAGCACTTTCAAGCATTAGAAAAGTTGATTAAAGCTTCCCCATATGAACCACCAGTTAGGATTTCACCCCAACGTTTAGAGACTCCATCTACTATTTCTGGTTCAAACGGTATTTACCCGACCATTGAGTCACTCAAAATATCTAGAAAGTCCGAAGATCGTTAGCTTCCTCGAAGGTTCAGCATATATTATAGCAGGTCTAGCGTTTAAAAGGATCGGAGTTTTCCTTCGTACAGATCCAAGTCGTGCTCTTGTGCCACTGTAACTACCGATCGCAAGTCAATCCAATTCTGGTTCCTTATATAGTTCCTCATCGTTTCGGTATTACCAACTCCCGCTGGCGACGAGCTGCCCGAGCGCGCTGAGTGGCCATCTTAAGGTTTAGACATAATTTGTACTTAGTAATGGCTATAATCATGTCAAGGTAGTACACAATTTGTACATAGAAAGACCATAATCTCGTCATGGTACTACATAAGTTGTACATAGAAAGACCGTAATCTCGTCACGGTACTACAATTAGTATTTAGAAAAGACCGTAATCTCGTCACGGTACTACATAATTTGTACATAGAAAGACCGTAATCTCGTTACGGTACTACAATTTGTATTTAGAAAAGACCGTAATCTCGTCACGGTACTACAATTTGTATTTAGAAAAGACCGTAATCTCGTTACGGTACTACAATTTGTATTTAGAAAAGACCGTAATCTCGTCACGGTACTACAATTTCTATTTAGAAAAGACCGTAATCTCGTCACGGTACTACAATTTGTATTTAGAAAAGACCGTAATCTCGTCACGGTACTACATTCTTTGTATTTAGTAGTGACTATGGAACACTACATACTTAGTACTGTCATGCCAAATTCAAATATTAATTGCATACAAAGTGCAGTTACATAATTTAAGTCAAGGTATCACATCCTTTGAATAAGTATATATTTATTTATCCTTAACACTCTCTGTTACTAGGGTTGCCATCACCTTACTGGTGATGCCGGATAAACACAGCAAAATCCCGGACATAACAGCGGTTTCGAAGATCATGAAGATTGTCGGTCACATTAGGTAAAACCTGGGCACTTAATTGATCCGGAGAAATCCGGACGAATGGCAACCCTATCTGTTACGCAATCACAGCATAGAGTACAGAACCAATGAAATTTGGTACAGATATTGACCGATTTTGAATCGACTTCTCTAAAAAGAAGTAATGTTAAACGTCTCCACGCGGACGGAGTCGCGGGCGGAGCGCTAGTATTATATATACTTATGTATATTTTGATGTATTTCATAATAGTCGCAGTAGCCGAAAACGGCTAAGAGTCATCATCAAATTGTGATATGACATCAAAATACTACGTCATTAAATATAAACCAAGGTATATAAGGTGTATGACTCATCTTTTAGTAACGTCGATCTATTTGCTCATTCCAAAGTAGTGTTTAAACACACAATACTGATCAACAACCACTAGCATGTTTTCAATCACTATGGGAATTTTTACCACATTTATTCACTATTCTCAATGCATATATGTGTAAAATCATATTTAATAATGCCCATATATATACTATATATAACAATACTACACACATCATATAATATCACCTTTATGCACATCCCAATATGTATTTCCATTTATTACCTATTCATATTTCAATTCACTTATATATATCTTCTATATATTTCTTCTTATATGTATTATTTAAACTATGAGTGTCTTTATTTATACTGTGTTGTATCCATAAACATACTGTCCATAATATTTCAAGAGTTTTTACTCTATTTGTTGTAATATCCAATTATTGGCTTTGTATCTTCAATCATGTGTAATTTTTACTTATGGATTTGCTGTTGGATATCCAAACAAATATATAATAATACTAAACACATCATATTATAATATCTCCTTTATACACATCCCAATATGAATTTCCATGTTTTACCTATTAATATTTCAATTCACTTATATATATCTTCTATATATTTCTTCTTATATGTATTATTTAAACTATGTGTGTCTTTATTTATATTGTGTTGTATCCATCAACACACTGTCCATAATATTTCAAAAGCTTTTAATATATTTGTTGTACTATCTTAAATCATGTCCGAAGAACAATGGAGATGTGATTGACTGTACACCTAAACGGGGGTACAGGATTGACTTGGCCAACTTGGACCAATCATTATTCCTGTGGTTTTGTCATTTATAATCTCCCTTAAGACATATTTAAATGTTAATGAAGATGGAACAAATAGGATTATAATCTACTCATGCACTTTGCATTTACTCGTATATGGGTGGCAAAATGATCTTTATCATAAGGTGATGGTGATAACTGTCATCAGTATCAATAATAATGAATCGAGATTCTTTATCTGTCTCCAGACCATTTTTGAACTCAATATATGACACACAACATGATTGACTGTCGTGTGATTTTGTTTAAGTTGACATCAAAAGAAATAAATAATTTATATGTTCTTGTTACAATATTATATAATTTGTATTCAGAACAGACTGTAATCACCTCACACATAATTTCTCTTAGTGTAAACTATCATCACAATATAACATAATGTGTATTTAGTACAGAGTACGTCACGATACTACATATTACAATACTAAAACACAGATTAAACTTTAGCCATAGCTAAATATTCCCACCAAATTTTGAACTTTATTCTTTTGACATAAGGTTCAAACCCAATGAAAATTTTCAACAGGTTCAGTCCGTTGCAGGATTAAAAGAATAACTTATAAACAAGTCATATGACTCACTACAATAATTGTTTAATGATCAGTAATTTTAATTGTTATAATAATGTTCTATTTTACTTAAATTTTAAGTTGGTTTATAATGTTTATAAAGCTAAAATGTTATTTTTATATATTTATCCTTTTTGTGACTAGCAATAAATGATTTTGCTTTGATTAATTGTTCTCAGTATGGACCATAATCCTATCATGGTACTATAATGTGCTGTGCCAAAAGGCTAAACAGAATAAATATTCCAATTTAAGTTACGTTTTAGTTAATATAGGGGGAAATTGTTTGTGTAAAACAAAACATTCATAACCCTACTTTTTAGGTGTCATAGTCATAAGTTATGTTTATTTTATATAGTAATTTATTGTAATTTATAATTACGCTTACTGCACTATTATTATCCACACCGCATTGAGCGTGTAAAACCTTTGGAAGTGATAAATTTAATCAATGTAAAGCACTTACCGGAATCACTGGATGTTTGTTGTTTAAGTAACTTTCTTTCGAGATTTTTTGTGATTAAAATGCTCGAAATCCTTACTTACGTTTCCCTTTCTCATAATTTACACTTACACTGTTTATTACTGCTTAATTACTCACTTTAAACAATAAATTACATGGATAAACATAAATCGATGCCCAACACGAAAAGCGAATGACACAAGACGTCAATGTCACAGGTGAGCGGTAAAATGAGGATGACTTATGTCTTTTTAATAGTTTATTTTTTCAGTATTCTAAAATAGTGTTCGATGCCTAATACATTGAAGAGTGGACTACAAGTGTTATCATAAATCTCGAGGATGCAACGTCGAAGTACAATGGATAGTTCTAGGGGATTTTGAAAAATTCGTTAAATCAAGAAATTCGTTATATCGAGTCTCGTTATATTAAGGTTACACTGTATAACTAACATAAATTTATGTTATCTAAATTTGACTTGAAACAGTTTGTTAATAATAAAATAACGTTAGCTCGATTGCTCACTTCTGACTTTGATCACACACACTGCCGATTTCGATTATCGTATGCAAAATTAGAACTCTATTTGTAAGGCGTTGCCATGTTATTCTAATATGTAAGAATGCTGTGAAGTTTAACAAAATCCTTCCAGTACTTTTTACGTCAAAAATAAACAAAGATTAAACGACCTATACAACATTTCTATTGCACACAGGTTGGCTACCCCTGGCCACTTGGAGCGTGCCACGATTAGCTTAACGAGTTTTTACGCAGTAACCTGCCTGACATCGTCTTTAAGAATACTATGCGTTGAACGACGTGTGAGGTACGTACTGATATAACATACATACTAAACGTACACCTTGTAATCTGCTAGGATATCGTCTTGAGTCTTCTTTCCGCTAAAATCGAAATTGGTTATATGGAATTTTGTAAGAATAGCAAAAAAGAATAAATTTACGATTTATTGGTATTAAAAACATGATAATAAGTCGTTATCGTTTGTGTAATGTTAGAACTATGTATGAAAGATCTCTATACCTAACTAACATGTAGAATCGTGGGTTGGTTATCCTCCTGAACGAGTAATAGTATGTGATGAACATTGTTTCTTTCGTGTCTGGGTGTGTTATTTATACTAATTTATGATCTTAGTGTGACACTTTAACTGATAAAATTCAAGTGCAAAAAAAACTTGGCTCGGAATCAGAGCCGAAGCGAGTTTAAAAAGCGTTCCACCATTAAAACACTCAGCAAAACAGTCAAACAGTCCGCGATTTGTAAGTATCACTCGCAAAATATGTCATAAAGCCCTGATTTATACGTATCACTCCATATTTCCTGGTCCAGCGACCGAGGGGTTCACGTACTCAATTATTCAACCGCTCGGTCGAAAGTAAATGACCGGCGGACGCGAAATTACACGTGTTACGATGATGATCTGTGTACCGGAGACCGCCTGAAGAGTTCGCTTCCGGTTGTGATCGTTTTATTTAATGGCCGCGTTTTGTTGTAGGCCAGGATTGGGTTAGCAGTGTTTGTGTCTCAATTGAAATGTCAAACAACATTAACCGATTCCATGGTAAGTAGCTGAAGCATTGGTGTTGCGAAAATCGGAATCAACGGTGGTGATCACAAATATACTTAAATATGTAAATAACACACCCAAAAATGAGACAAACGCCGATATTGATCCTAAAAAAATTGTTCCAGGTGAGAATCAAACCCACGTTACCTGTAGGTACTAACATCCTAAGCCCATAGGTGTTCTTTCGATCATTATGTTACCTAATATAGGTTGTAGACACTAATAAGACGTCATTCAAAAGCTATATCTGTACATTTCGTAGTGCACCCATTGAAGGCCTGTCTCACGTACTCAATTATTCAACCGCTCGGTCGAAAGTAAATGACCGGCGGACGCGAAATTACACGTGTTACGATGATGATCTGTGTACCGGAGACCGCCCGAAGAGTTCGCTTCCGGTTGTGATCGTTTTATTAAATAGCCGCGTTTAGTTGTTGGCCAGGATTGGGTTAGCAGTGTTTGTGTCTCAATTGAAATGTCAAACAACATTATCCGATTCCATGCTAAGTAGCTGAAGCATTGGTGTTGCGAAAATCGGAATCAACGGCGGTGAACACAAATATACTTAAATATGTAAATAGCACACCCAAAAAATGAGACAAACGCCGTAGTACAGTCTGTGGGACATATAAAAGCCTCTGGTCTGCAAAAGGTGGAGTAGAAAATGTTTTGGCGTTATATTGCTTACGTATGGCAGTTTAATAGAAATCCAAGTCTTCGACCTCGGGGGGCGCATGCGCGAGCCGCCATCTTGAATTAAAGGTGCCGAAATTCGTTTTTTTCTAAATAACGTCTAAATAGTTAACTGTATGACTAAAGTGTCTATGAAAAGCATAAAGAAGACTATATTTTGTAAGTCTTATAGATAAAAGTTTACAAGCGATGGAAAAAAAAAACGAAAAAAATATTTAAATCTCCACGTTCAAAAATGGTATGGCATAAAAAAAACCCAGAAGACTGGGGCAGGAGATATAACACCAATGGGCTCAGTCCAATAACAACAACTGAGAAAGCTGCACCCCCAAAGCTTTTAAAAGTAATTTCTTGCCCCTGTAAAAAAGGATGCAGTAGAGCATGTAGTTGCAGAAAAGCTGGATTACAATGCTCTATTGTATGTGGGTTCTGTAGTGGTCAGTCCTGCGGAAATGCGGTAGAGATTCGGATAGATAACGAGGACAACGATGACGACGAAATTTCATTGCTGGAAACCCATTTTTTTAGAAACAGCGACATTGAAACTGAAAATTCTAGCGAGATTAATGAAGATGTCGACATTCACCTACCTGGGCCATCAAAAAGGTTTAAAAAATAATTAGTAAATTTTTTAACCAAAATTTTAATTAAATTGATGATTTTTGTAACTTTTTATTTTTCAACTGCTTTTATGTTTTTACCTATAAGACTTACAAAATAAATATGTATGAAGGAAATGTAAGTAATTTTGTCTTCTTTATACCTCTTATAGACACTTTAGTCATACAGTAAACTGTTCAGACGTTATTTAGACTAAATCGAATTTTGGCACATTTAATTCAAGATGGCGGCTCGCGCATGCGCCCCCAAAGGTCGAAAACTTGGATTCTAATTAGGCAGCCATACCCAAGCAATAGGATGCTTAAACCTTTTCTACTCCACCTTTTGCAGAGCAAAAATACCTGCGGACTGGATTACCGATATTGATCCTAAAAAAATTGTTCCAGGTGAGAATCAAACCCACGTTACCTGTAGGTACTAACATCCTAAGCTCATAGGTGTTCTTTCAATCATTATTTTACCTAATATAGGTTGAAGACACTAGTAAGACGTCATACAAAAGCTATATCTGTACATTTCGTAGTGCACCCATTGAATTCCGGTTGTGATTGTTTTATTTAATGGCCGCGTTTGTTTGTTGTTGACCAGGATCGGGTTAGCAGTGTATGTCTCTCAATATAAACATCAAACAACACTGTGATCTAATTCTTTGATAAGTTAGTAAGTTGCTTATAGGTATGCATTGATGTTTACCCCAATATACTTAACTATAAGGTATATATAACACCCAGACACGAGACAAAAACCAATGTGGATCACACAAATAATAATTGTACCTGGTGAGGATCGAACTCACTGCTGTACCTCCTAAGCTCCAAATCTATAGGTAATCATTCAATCGTTTCTTTATCTTATGTAACTTGCAGACACAATGAGACGTGGTTAATAGCTATCACTATATTTCTGGAACCTGCTACCTCTCAATTATCCTACCGCTCGGTTGAAAGTAAGGCCCGCCATACACGGACCGCTCGTTAGCCAGTGATCAACATACACGGACCGCTCTTGCAGTCATAGTCAACAGCTTAAAGCTGCCATTTCATCGTGCTGCTAACTGCTCGAGCGGTTGCATGTATGTGTGTACGTAGAATCTGTAGTTTACTATGCAGCCGCAGCTTCGAGCAGTCCGTCCTGACTGCTTGAAGTTGTCCGTGTATGTCGGTCTTAAATGACCGGTGGACGCGAAATTACACGTGTTACGATGATGATCCCGTGTACCGGAGACCGCCCGAGTTCGTTTCCGGTTGTGATCGTTTTATTTAATGGCCGCGTTTGTTTGTTGTGTGCCGGGGTTAGCGGCTGTAAGTTTTTATTAAACGGTCAAATGAGGTCGGATCCGCGAATGCGTAATTTGGGGGTGTTTGATGTTTGAGATTGGTGTTTTTAACGTTTATTTTTGCTAGTACCAATTATATGCCATTTCGACACGCTTTTATTATATACTAGCGACCCGCCCTCGCTTCGCTTCGGGTATATCTCTATATAATATATAGCTGTGCCCGCGACTTCGTTCGCATGGACTACAGGATTTTGATTTTTTTTTACTTAAAAGTAGTCTTAGTTACTCCATAACATCAGCTACCTGCCAATAAAAGTCCCGTCAAAATCTTTTCAGCCATTCGAGATGTTAGTCAACCGGAAGAAACATTAAAAACAAAATTATTTTGGTATTTATCACCATAATCTGTCTTTTATCGTGTAATAAATAAGTATATTACACAATTACACAACAATGTGATGTTGTGTTATATACTTATTTATCATAGCGACCCGCCCTCGCTTCGCTTCGGGGATATCTCTATCTCTATGTAATATATTATTTTAACCCCGTAAGAGAAATCCTATGATCCCGGGCTCTTCAGGCGGGGCGTGAAACGGCATTTAAGCAGGCCTTCAGGGTGAGTGCGACAGGCTCAATACGATCTATTGTGCCTGTCGATCTCATATTTGGATCTCACTACCGCTTACCATCAGGTGGAGTGAGGTCATCTTGTTAGCCTTTTATAAAAAAAAAAAAATCTATTTTTTTTTTATCTAAAAAAAGCCTACTACACTCAGGGATAGTGTAGCTTTCCAACAGTGAAAGATTTTTTCAAATCGGTGCAGTAGTTTCGGAGCCTATTCGAAACAAACAAACAAACAAAAAATCAAACCTTTCCTCTTTATAATATTATTATATTACATTGACTCCCCCGTAACCCAGTGACGCTTACATGGAGCCTACATCGCATGCTGGCTAGCTGAGCGCGGTGGCGGCAACCACGCGACTTTTTTCTAATACTTGCATTTTTAAACTCGTGATATCTTCCGAATTAAATGTCCGAATTGAATAATTCAAAAAGTAATAAAAAGGTATTGAAGCCGTCTTGAATATAAAGTAATTTATTTTGATAAGGATTAATACCAAGGTACAAATAAAGAGCCCTTTCAAGCGGCGGCATATAAATTAAATTTTTAGAATAAAAAACCGCTTGCTGTGACATAACTATAATATTTAGACATATGCTGTCGCGACACTTTTTGTAGATAATGATGAGTTCTGCAAAGTCTTAGTAAATGGTTTTGTTCTATCTTCAATAGTTTTCGCAGCGCAGGCGACGTAAGGAATTTTTCAGGTCTATTTTTTACACCTTGGGTTACATTATTGGAGTTTTAGTAAGGATCCCTAATTTTTGAAAAAATATAATATAGCCTGTGTTACTTCTGAATAATGCAGCTTTCTAATGGTGAAAAAATTATTGCAATCGGTCCAGTAGTTTTTGAGTCTATTCATAACAAACATACAAAAATACAAATCTTTCCTCTTTATAATATTAGTATAGATTTTACTAGCGACCCGCCCTCGCTTCGCTTCGGGTATATCTCTATATAATATATAGCTGTGCCCGCGACTTCGTTCGCATGGACTACAGGATTTTGATTTTTTTTTACTTAAAAGTAGTCTTAGTTACTCCATAACATCAGCTACCTGCCAATAAAAGTCCCGTCAAAATCTTTTCAGCCATTCGAGATGTTAGTCAACCGGAAGAAACATTAAAAACAAAATTATTTTGGTATTTATCACCATAATCTGTCTTTTATCGTGTAATAAATAAGTATATTACACAATTACACAACAATGTGATGTTGTGTTATATACTTATTTATCATAGCGACCCGCCCTCGCTTCGCTTCGGGGATATCTCTATCTCTATGTAATATATTATTTTAACCCCGTAAGAGAAATCCTATGATCCCGGGCTCTTCAGGCGGGGCGTGAAACGGCATTTAAGCAGGCCTTCAGGGTGAGTGCGACAGGCTCAATACGATCTATTGTGCCTGTCGATCTCATATTTGGATCTCACTACCGCTTACCATCAGGTGGAGTGAGGTCATCTTGTTAGCCTTTTATAAAAAAAAATCTATTTTTTTATCTAAAAAAAGCCTACTACACTCAGGGATAGTGTAGCTTTCCAACAGTGAAAGATTTTTTCAAATCGGTGCAGTAGTTTCGGAGCCTATTCGAAACAAACAAACAAACAAAAAATCAAACCTTTCCTCTTTATAATATTATTATATTACATTGACTCCCCCGTACCCCAGTGACGCTTACATGGAGCCTACATCGCATGCTGGCTAGCTGAGCGCGGTGGCGGCAACCACGCGACTTTTTTCTAATACTTGCATTTTTAAACTCGTGATATCTTCCGAATTAAATGTCCGAATTGAATAATTCAAAAAGTAATAAAAAGGTATTGAAGCCGTCTTGAATATAAAGTAATTTATTTTGATAAGGATTAATACCAAGGTACAAATAAAGAGCCCTTTCAAGCGGCGGCATATAAATTAAATTTTTAGAATAAAAAACCGCTTGCTGTGACATAACTATAATATTTAGACATATGCTGTCGCGACACTTTTATAGATAATGATGAGTTCTGCAAAGTCTTAGTAAATGGTTTTGTTCTATCTTCAATAGTTTTCGCAGCGCAGGCGACGTAAGGAATTTTTCAGGTCTATTTTTTACACCTTGGGTTACATTATTGGAGTTTTAGTAAGGATCCCTAATTTTTGAAAAAATATAATATAGCCTGTGTTACTTCTGAATAATGCAGCTTTCTAATGGTGAAAAAATTATTGCAATCGGTCCAGTAGTTTTTGAGTCTATTCATAACAAACATACAAAAATACAAATCTTTCCTCTTTATAATATTAGTATAGATGAACTTGCGAAATTTTAAAATGAGAAAAATAATAAATTATTGCTTGAAATAATTTCGTCGCGTGTTTGAAATAAATCTTTGCAGAAAAATTATTAGTAGGTATATGACAATACCCTCCACTAATACAATATCTACTTTAACTAAAAATTACAGTTTTAATTAAATGCCAATAACGACCAGAATAACATAAATAATCTTATCATAGACATAGTGATTAACCATAGAGCACGCTCCACTAAGTTCAGATAACATTTCTTTCTAGTCATAATCATGTCCTCAAATGCTGCAAAAAACAGTCCCCTGGTGTCATCGAGTCCACATTGATCCCGAGGAGCGTGGCAGCTTCAAACACACGCAGGGATTTATGAGCGGGTCAGATGGCCGCTAGTGAGATCTCGCGGCCCACGGCAGGGGTATTCTGATGAGTTCCACCTTTTTAATTGATGAATATTTATATGATATTAATGTAAAGCTGGCTTGCCTCGGCCATCGATCAACAGCTTTGGAGTGAAATTTGGCTTTTGCCTATCAGTGAGACAGCATAAGCTAAATAAAACAAAATGAAAATATTTGTTTTTTCCATAACCGGATCGAGTCCCTTTAACACAGATGTATCTAAGTATCTAAAGATGAATTGTAGAAAACCAAATCAGATTATTATATAATTGAAGAAAACAGAATATAGAAATTAAGAATAAGGTTTTCTTTCAATGATTTGGTTTATATTGTAAAAGTTCTTCATTTTCATTAAGATTATGTGTGAATTGAAATAAACATAATTAAAATCAAGGATGATAGTTTCCCTGCGCGCTTAGTCTTCAAATCTTCCAACCGACTTATTTTGTTTGCGATTTCCGGTCACATATTATTGAAAACTTAATTAATTAATTTAACAGATAGTAACATAAAAAAAACGTATAGGTATGCATTATCTTCGTTAGATTAATGGGGGACAGATCTTCTATTTAGTAACGAAGTCAAACTCTTTAAGCCTAATCTCCAAACTTGGTATTTCTTCAGAATAAGCGCACATCTGTACCACAAGTTGTTTCAGCTCCACATCTCACAAAAACGGTGCCACGCTGTCTGGCGCAACGTGACCCGGCGGTTTTTGTTGTGCCCACATTTTGTTTTGGTCCGTAATGCGTTTAGGAAGTGATCGACACGCTTTGACCTCGCGACAAATGAGATTTACGAGGCGGCCACCGGTTTTTATCGGCCCACTTGGGATGGTTGGCGTTGGAGGGCTGGGGCGATAGCATAGGGATGGATTGTTTGAGTAGAATAAAGATATTATTACGCATTTTTTTTTTGGAACTTTGACCGCGTCTCTAGCCAAACTAATCGAAGTTTTTATGAGTCTACACGTGATATTAGGAGTAGCAAATTACATAGCTACTTACTGCCCGACAGTTACAGACAGTGACAGTCAGTGACAGTTAGTTACAGACTGCAGTTCGCTCGCGACCACGATTGGTGTAACCCAGTCGAAACGTCGGGCAGTAAGTAGCTATGTAATTTGCTACTCCTAATATCGCGTGTAGACCCATAAAGACTAATTTTAGTGTAATGGAACGCGAAAGTCTAAAATCTTACATAGACCCATAAAGACTAATTTTAGTGTAATGGAACGCGAAAGTCTAAAATCTTACAATCGAAGTTTGTCATTTAAACTAAGCAAAAGAGATGCAAATGAACCTTTTTTTTGTAACTGACTATGACGATTATTTGGAGTAGCGTTGTCATCATCACAGGTCTAGCAGGCTGGGAGATAGATCTCATCCCAAATACAAGCACATTTCAAATTTTGGAGTATGTTACAGAGATTAAATTGTCATTTCTTTAGTGTGATAATTTTCTTTTTGTCTGTAGAAACCAAGCGTAAATCAAACTAATATTGTGTATTGGAAATGTTGAATCTTAATGGAATTCCTATACTATATTCATAATTTGGCGTAAATCTAATAAGGGTCCTAAATACATAAAAGCCTAGTTTGATAACACTTAAGTAGTTAAAAATGTATTTAAGACTACGTTCAGTCTCAGTTTCATCTCATGTTAGGCGATTAACACACGGACGCGCAAAAGATATGTGCCTGCCTTTACTCTACCCCCTTCGCATAGATAGCGATCCGAGTTATTGTGTATAGACGCTCATAACATTTGACGTATGCCGTAATGAAATGGAGTGTGTATTTATTAAGTTAATTAAGCCTCCTTGAAGACCGCCGGGGGCTTAATTTAGGGGCCGCTGGATGCGTGAGATATGGATCTTGATGACGTAGATTTTGACGTCACGGGTCACTTTGTGATCAAGGAATTAAGCTATATGCTGTAAGGTAATGCAAAATGGTTTGAAGGCAATATTCGATGAGTTGTTAGCAGGCTTTAGATACAATATGAATCTAGGTTAAGCTTCTCAGTATTTCTCACTATGTTTTCTGAGGCAAAATTATCAAAATATACGAAGGATCTTAACCATCAGTCCTTGTCAAACAATAATTCTATACTAAATATTTGTCTTTATGGGTCTACACGCGTTATTAGGAGTAGCAAATTACATAGCTACTTACTGCCCGACGTTTCGACTGGGTTACACCAATCGTGGTCGCGAGCGAACTGTCATTTCTTTAGTGTGTGATGTGACTTCAGTTCGCTCGCGATCACGATGGAAATAGTGTAATGGAACGCGAAAGTCTAAAATCTTACAATAATTCTATAGTTTCGATTTTAGTAAAGTCTATGGGACTTTATTCTTTTTTAACACCAATAGACAATATCTGATATAACTTATGTACGATCTACATGAGATAGGGTAGATTAGGGTATGCCTGCCTATACATATAACGCGAATATTATAGCTCTTTAAAATATTACGCACTGACCAGTCAGAAAGTAAAAATTTTAAAAAATATGATGAAAGTATATTAAACTAAATTACTTTACGCATTGTGTAAGTACAGCCTTTTTGATTCGCTATCTCCGTAACGTACCGTTTTTTGTGAAAGTTAATAACTTCCAAAAACCAATTTCATACAAAACACACGCGCGTCAGCATGCGAGGACTTAATTATAACAAATAACAAATAATAATAAGACATTATTAGGAGAACCCCTTCGCTGTGCTTTTGAAGAATCGACTTCGACGTCTAATGAAGCGTAGGAACAATTCATTAGTCAAATATGTGAGCTTATGAGACGGGCCTCCGAATTCTAAAGATTAAATTATGGCAAAACATTCTTCTTTGTGTTATAGCGAGCTGTACTCCTAAATCTCTTTATTTGATTAATTAACATGCATAGGTATAAACAGTAAACGTACTCAATTCTTTTATGTCTTTTTTACCTTATTACGTACTTTTTTAGGAACATTGTTTATGTTACAGGAATTTATCTTTAATTTCATGAAGACTTTTTTTCTGTTTCGTGTGAAACAATTGTAATGGTGTGCAATCATTAGGTTACCAATATGTTTTTGATTACAATTTAGTGATAAGGCATAGGGACAGTTTCATAACTTTAAATTATTAAAACTTGACAGCACATTGCACACCAATTGGCAAAAACAAAGTTTTAAGTCTCGTGTAATAAAAATATTTTCTGGGTGTATAAAACCAATCGCCATTCCATCCAATTACTATGTATCGCAATAAACTTTACTCCAGAGATCTTTCCCGATGCGGGCTCCAATATTGTTCATTTCTATCCCCAGTTATAGATCACTCGCTGACAACCAGAGCCCCAGTAATGAAGACAACACTCCTACAAACTATAATACGCTATCTAAATGCACCGTCGACAGGCATAAACAATTGAAATAATTATCAGGATAAGCCTCCCGGATCAACGGAAGCCCTCGAGATTTCAACCCTTCTGAGAAACTGACAGCGTCTTATGCAAATTCACAAACTTTCCACTCTCCACTGTGATCACCGCAAACAAAGACACCTCTCAACCAAAAACGTATCTTACTACATTACAACAAAGTCGATTTTTCTCAAAAACTATCGTCTTCTTCAGACCTTATGGTGTGGAAACAGGGTAATGGCTGCTCAATTGGCTCTCTCTATGGCAACTTATGTTCTACCCAACTCGAAATAGTATTTGTACAATTACTATTCAAATTAAATCATCTCTAATGATGACAGCGTTGAGAAACAAACATCAAGGTGATTGTCAAATGTTTGATTATCACTTTAAATTCAGCAATTCAATTCCATTGTACAGTTTTATCCTTAAAATATTGTTACAGTGAGTTTTTGAAAGGTATTATTTTACTACAATTAACTGAAAGCTCTGCCGATCTGTGTTTAGAGATTTTAAGCAAGTTTTCTTGAGCGTCATGATCCTCGCGCCGCATTTTCTTAGGTCTACCTTCCCCTTGGCTGACGACCATTCGTTGTCGGATCTGTATTTACACACTAGAATGATATTTATTATTTCACCAATGAGAGAAATGGGGTATGACTTTGCCCAGCAGTAGGGCACTACAAGCTAGAAAAAAAATGAGAGAGAGAGAGAGAGATAAAAAATATTATTCACGTATTATCAACTCACATTTAATTTATACAGTTGAAATCTGAAAATAACAGCCGGGATATGGGCCCGATCTTTTGATCCTGGTTCTTTTTTGTACTTGATACCAATATCACCAACCAAAGGTTTCTAATTATATTCTACATGGAAGATTCTACATATTTGATCTAAATTATGCATTACTCCCCTCAGTCCAATTACCATCGCACAGTCATTAAATCTGATAAAAATACAACGCGAAGAGCAATCGTAAATACCTAAAACTTCTAAAGACCAAACACTTAAACTCATTTTAGAGATCATAACATCAGCATATCCGTTTCCTATAATAAAACTAAGACCCACAAAGTGTGTATAAACCAAATTTTGTTGCGTGAATTCAATAAACAGCACGTCAGATATAAATGAAACTCAGTCAAATGTAACTGCCCAGTGGGCTGTAAAATGTGGTTAAATGAATATACACATCGCCTAACTGAACAAACACGGTGGTCGTGCATAGTTCGAGTGCTTTTAAGGTGGTTCGGAACAAAAGCGGCTTTCTGATTGGGCGGGAACTTTGGCATAGATCAAATGAAATGTAAAGTTTAAAAAAAAAACACTGAGTTCATTTTACATTGCAATCAGAGAAATGTCAGTGAATGTTTAACTATGATCCGAAATTTATTTATATTTCCACAGACGAATAAGATTTTGATATTTTTCCAATAAGATAATTTTCAGTCACCAACATTAACTTATCAAACGTAGGCTAAAGATAAATCCTATAGTAACAGAGCCCACGACCAAAACCATGTCTCATAGCAATACGGCAAAAACCCTATAAAATCATTAGATTGTATGATTCTGAACCCGACTAGGTATATAGTAACAGTCGAAAGTGTAGCAACTGCGTGGGAGGCCATTTCTGCTGTGTCAAAAAAAAAAGGCAGTCGGTATTATAGCAATACGTCTGATAGTAAAAATGTACATAGATTTTATGATTGTATTACGAAAAAGTTTGTTTTCAGACATTTTGTGCGTAGCACATAGCCTGAGCGCATTTTTGAAAATGTCAACAAATTTAGCCGACCTGTATCATAGCAATACGGATAATTTTTTTTTAACTATTCGTATTGCTGCCATGATTACCAAAAACCTGTTTTCAGACACTTTAAGTGTAGCATATGGAGTATATGCTAAAACGAAAATAACAAGTGTGCTTTAAATAAAACCAAAACTATCAAATCAATCAGTATTTAATTTCAACAGCCTCATCGCTTGTTACGCCCCTGCCCCTTTCTTACTATTATTCATTGGTTTGTAACAGATAATTCAAGATGCCTACATTACAATTCTTAAATGATATCTGAGTATCGAAAAGTTGTCTGATAGAGAAGATGCTACACTTTATTTGTCTGATATAATTTTTTTGCACATGTGGACAACTTATTCTATCATGTCTATCAATTTTCAGACATATTGCTATGATACCGATCGGTAAAATTTGTTAACATTTTCGAAACGGTCTCAAAATTTTATGCGTCCACATTTCCGTCTGAAAATTGTTTTGTTCGCATCAAATAACCAAAATTTACTAATAAAAAAGATTTTCAGACGTATTGCTGTGAGACATTTTTTTTGTCTCATTTTTAATCTTTTTAAGTGATTTTACGGGTTTGCGCTACACCACTAACGTCTGAAAAATATGTTTCCGGTATCTAAGAACCATCATTCAACTACAGTCTGCAAATCAGACATATTGCTATGATGCAGTTCGGTAAAATTCTTTGACAATTTTGAAAATTCGGTCAGATCAAACGCTACGCGGAAAATGTCTGATATTGGTATTTTCGAGTTCAGAATAATCTTATCTATCGATTTGATGCGGTTTTGGCCGTATTGCTATGAGACAAAAATTTTGGTCGTGGGCTCTGTAACTACTATAAGACTGAAAAAAAAACCAAAGAGAAGAAATAAAGATGTTCATTTAGGGTACCAATCATAACAACATTGAATCTTTACTTCCGTATTAAAAAGTCCAATATTGATATTATTCGTAAAATATCCCAATCAATTCTGTACACACACCATTCACCTACTGTAGGAAGTGGTTATACATCAAAAAGATCGTCTTAAAGGGCGAGGGCCGTCCCTCCCCGAATCAAAGACTCATGCTCGGCTGGCCCGCCATAACAATTGTTATTCGGACCTCTCGGAATTTGAGCCAAATATCTAATTGGAATTTGTAATTAGTCGACCCCGAGACTAATTAGTTTCCAATAGGGTTGGATGCCGCTTTTAAAGCCGCGTTTGGGAAAGTTGTTGGTTAGGTTGTGTTTAAGGTGCCAGTTTGTAAACGACTCCATAATAAAGTAGAGGAAACGATGTGTAGTCACGACGTTTCTAGTTTCTAGGTATCTCTATGTCCTTTGTTGCTCATCACTATTCGTATAAATCCCAAAGAAATCAGTAGTATGCCTAACCACACTGTTGCCTTCTGCTATTGCTGAAGACATACTCTCATTTATGATCTTTTTGTGTACAGCAAAAAATCTGTGCGAATTGGCTCTACCTATTGATTTGTTACACGAACTAGAGACAAGCTGACAAAAAAACTAACCCTGAAACACTTTAATGTGATCTGAAATACTCGATGAAGTCTGAGGACGTGGAAAGCTTACTATGGGAAGAAATAAGGATAAGGAATAAACTAGAATTTATTGCTTAAATTTTTTTACACGGACCCATTTCTTCATTGCCCCTTATTTTAATTGACGCTTTACTATACATTAAAAGCGAATGCTAACATTATGAAACTGCTGACATCTCCTCTAAACTATTTGGACATTAATTTCATCAAACATTGGAATTACACTGCCCATTGTTTGCATCGCAAAAAAAACACAACAAATAACATTCGGGATTGTGCAAAATTAGCACACAAGTGCGTCCATAAAACACGGAAGGGTCCAGACTTAACCCTATCGTATAAATTGCGATTTCCATTTGAACCGCGCATCCTCGGGCATGTCCGAGGGAAGAAAGGGCTCATTTTCATTAGGCAACTAAGCGGTGGATTATATGTACGTAGATTTACAAAGAGGCGAGCTATGGCGAGGCGGTGGTGCTCAAACTCTTGCTAGTGCGGTTTGGTTGGTGACGTTTTGATAACAAAATTATGGTAAAAAAAAGTTTTTGATAAACGCCTTTATGATTGATTTATAAATTATGATAATACTATAACTTATTGTACTAACTATTACACTATAAAACAAAAGTAAATTGTATGATAAAATATACCGTATCTAATTTATTCACTACTATTACCCAAACTAAATTAACGTTTAATTAAACTGTATCGTCCAAAATCAACTTTAACAATACTATGATCAATGTCGAAGATATTATGAGTAATTTTATGATTCATCTTAATATTATCACTATTTTAGAATGCTGTTTCACCAGGCTTTACGATAGAATTTACTACTTGTAATTTTTATATTACGTTTAGTACTATCTAAGGAGTTTGCAATCACAGGAATGTACTTGTTTGTATATGGTGTTTGATTAAATGATCAATTTAAATTGCCCAAGACCGACAGAAATGACAAAATCTGAAGGAGGCCTACACCCTCGCGGAGAGAGAGAGAGAGTTTTTTCTATGCATATTATACCAGACAGTGGCAAAGTAGTATTTATTGCTAATTAATGCAGTTTGAGGAACAGTGGCTGCGTTAACGAGGGCTCACCAGAGTCCAGTGACCCTCCGTTTGAAGTCCGTCCGAGGCATTTTTTGTCTGCACCTACATTCTTCGGACCAAGGAACCATGCAAGGCATCTCGTCTGCCACGGAAGCATGCAACTACATGTGCTTATATGTATGTATGTAGCCTATCGCTCGCGTCTTTCATTAAAATTATAACAGGTCTGTACATATAGACATACATATAGATATTTAAACGCATTTTCGCTGATGGTAAAGTGTGAGGGGGTACAACCGATCGGCTTTTGTTATGTGTTATCGATTAGATGTAATTCACTGAAAATTACTAATCGTTTATATATAAAAAAATCGTCAGATGTAAGCGTTAAAATTTGTACAATCGTATAAGACTTCTCTTATTGTATTGTACTACAATATTCCCACATAAAGAGGTCTCATGAGGTCTAACTCATAAGCATCTGAATAATCTGTCTCAAAGTCTTATTAAGGCCATTTAATCTTATTGGTAAAACATTGATGTTCTTATTGGTCTCAATTGGTCAGATATTCTTGCTTAGTAAATGCACCAATTATGGACGGTTTAAGGATTTGTTTTTCGTTTTTTCTTCATAGTTTGTGTGCTTTGCAATATACGTTCGCAGAGATTTGGAGGTTAATAAGAAGTCCTTTTCTTAATAAGTATTCGATGTTTAAAATCAGTTATAAGCTAGCTTCAATAAAATATAATTTAGGAAAAATCACCTTTGCCAAACTCCATTTATGGACAGGAAGATCCAGTTATGAACACCCAATTATGGACGTTATCCAATTATGGACACCCATTTATGAACATTCTTCAATTGAATGCTTAAATCTATATCTCAAGAGTATTAGGTTGAGTAAGTTAGTATAATGAAATAAAACCATTTAAATTATATAATTAAATAATGTAATAGGTAACTCAAATATCAATCAACAAACAGTTATCAAAAAGTAATCATTTACGAAAGGAACGGCAAAGGCCAAAGCCTTTAAGCCAAGAAAACCAAATAAAAATGTCCTCTAACTAGCTAGTATTATTTAAATAGGAGACTCCTTCGTTGGTCTATTGGTAGCAAGCGCTGCGTAGGGTCCGAGAGGGCCCCGGTTCGAGTCCGGGGTCGCAAGGCAAAATTTGTGTGAGTTTTTCTGTGATGAAATTTCTCAGCCCGTAGCTAGAAGCTGGCGGTTGAACGCCCGTGCCTCGGAAAGCACGTTAAGCCGGTGGTCCTGCGCCCGATCTCTCATCGGTCATGTCGGATTGCCGTCTCACCGAGTTATGAGAGTAAAGAAATAGAGAGTGCACTTGTGTTTGCGCGCGCATTTGTGCGCTATAATATGTCCTGCGCACTTGGCTGATTTCAATTGAGATCGGCCGCCATGGCTGAAATCGGTCGGACGCCTTATTATTTAAATAACATTTCAATATAAACATCTCCTTCACTTCTCGATCTTTAAGCAAATTGGATTAGAGGTTAAATAATTTTTTTTAAAAACCTTCACTCTTTTCTATTCACTTTGCCACCAATAGTCAAAAATCAAATGTCTTCTTACTAGTTTCATACCTATCAAAATACAGCTATAATCAGTTTCAATAATTACTTATAAATAAAATCACGCCTTTTTCCCAGAGGGGTAGGCAGAGATCACTTCCAGCGATCCACTTTTCACCTCTGTGGGAAACGTGACGTGACTGGTTGTGGACCACGTCGCTGCCATTCTGCCTCGTGCATTGTTTTAACAAGGTTATTGCATTCCCACGAGTAGCAAGAATATATGACGGGGGAAGGAAAAGGGGAGGAAGGATACTATCGCCTCGGATGATTTGGACTGAGTCGATAGTAGCTCGAGGACCCGGGGTCGCTTACCCGTATACCGTTCGCCACCCACCGGACAGATAGTTGTGACTATCCCCTGACTGTAATATAATTATTATGTATATTACCCTGTCTTAAATTATAAATGTAACTTGACATAAAAAAACACAAACAACTCAATAAAAAACTTTTTTTAGAAAAGTTATTCTAGTTATTATTTTCTAAATAGTGGATATTTTCTGTCCTTTTCTCACTTCTTTAATTGCATTTGCCATTTGTTCTTTAGTATAAGCTTTTCTAGTCGCCATATCTAAAGTGAAACAAAATTTATTTATTTAATAATTTGAACCAATTTTGGACACCCATTTATGGACACAATGTTCATAATTGAATTATTAAATTTAAAGTCTTAATTTGCGACCGATTTAAAAATAAAGATAAAGGTAAACTATTGTACAACTATAACATGTATGAAAAACGTATATTTGTTAAATATCCT
Source organism: Maruca vitrata (assembly GCA_039566165.1). Lineage (NCBI taxonomy): Eukaryota > Metazoa > Arthropoda > Insecta > Lepidoptera > Crambidae > Maruca > Maruca vitrata. Next base: position 5,636,495 of record CM076925.1, read on the forward strand.
TCATGGACAAAATGTCCATATTTGGGTACAGGCTTACAAAAATATCCAATTATGAACATCGATAAATTCCGAGGCTAAAATTACTATGAGGTTTTAGATTAAAATATATATATAACCTTTTATTATCAGTAATTCAATAAATAATATCATTTTTAACAACAATATTACACTTGTCATAAAAAAAGCTAACAAATTTACTTACATCCATTGCGCTCCTTATAAGAAATTTCAAATCTCGACACCAAAACGCACCACACTAGTAAGAATCATTATAGTCGAAAATAATGTAGCGGAGAGCTGTCAAATGTTGTTTACATCAAATCTAGAATTTTGGTACAACCGATTAATGTTCCTGTTGGAAAAAAAATACCTACCGGTTTCTTATTATTGGAGGCATTTTTGAAAACTGTCCATAATAGGGTCCGCGTCCATAATAGGTGCATTTACCTTAGGACTTTTATGTCACTTACTACGAAATCCTGCAAAAGTTTCTTCCTTCCAGTTACCTTTATATTATTTCAGTGAATCATGATCTGTTCAATTTTCGCATAAATCAGATTTACTACATTAACAAATCTACAATGGAAAAGGCTAGGTGTAAAATGAAACCATTAATTCAACACTTAAATGCACGTTACAAGTAATCGTAGATCGTTACGTCCGGTCTCGCCGCACCAATTAAAATATTCAGCCGTATTGCGGGGATAAAGTGAAACGAATCGCCGTTCCAAAGGCCTCTCTCAACTTTTTAAACTTCCGCAAACATGTGAGGGCGCGCTAAAACAGAAGTTGAGCGCGAGTTTAGAATTGTTCAAACGAAAAAAGAAACTTTAATTTCTACATTTTAAAACAAAAGTCGGGTTGGAGGGTTAGGTTAATGGCTAGAGCGTGTTCATCGCACGGATGCCGACTCGGCGCTCGGCGAAACAATGTCTTTGATAGGCACTTGTGCGAATGGGGACCGGGTTGTGTTTTGTTTTTTACTTGACACCACCTCATTTTGTAATCAACGTGGAAGTGGGGTATTACGATATCCTTTTCACGAATGAGTTTGGACTTTTTTTTTTGAGTATTTTTGTGGAGCACTGAATTCTTGTTTTTTCGTTTGTATATTTACTCAAATAGAATGACGTACGTCATACTTATGAAACGACGTCTTTCCCGTTGCAATAAGTATTTATTTATTTATTGCACACATAAATGTACAGTTTACAGTACCGTTTATGAACCCTGTAAGGGTGTAGCAGTTTTATATCGAATATACAAAGTGTATGATATTGTCACTTAATCAACCCAAAGATTTCACGTGATCTTACCTAAAGATATATTTGTATTTATGTACTCAATAGGCAGGCTTAAGCAGCCAGGAATATCCTCGTCGTATAGTTATTCATGCAGTCATGTTTTCGCAGTTGATTAAACGCCGGCCGGCATGTGCGCCCGATGGGCCCAATAAGGGTATCAACATACTGAGAGACCTACTTAATTCATAGGTCCAAGGGCCATTAACTGAAATTTGCTGAGCCATTAGAGCTGTGGTTATGTTTTGATTTTTTTACGTCTATTACATGGGAATAACATGTATAATTGGCTCAATGGCGATAATTTGGTGCTGCCCTTGTCTTGACCTATAGGCGTGTGTTCGATTCCCACTCGGGACAAATATTTGTGTGACATCGGTTTATTTCGAGTCTGGATGTGTTGTTATTTAAGTATATTGGCGTATCACAGCAGTATTATTTGTGGTATCCCTAATACAATGTTTAAGCAAATCAAATGTTGTGTTACATTTATTAATACAATATATTTCATTACTTGTGATAAGCAAAACCTATTGTTGTATTCGCAGTCAAGATCGTTTCAGTTTTTCACCTTCAACTATAATTGCAGTTACATTGTAGAGCCATGCTTATCCAAATACATTATAAAGAAAATGCTAACCTATCCCTTAAAATTCCGCAATCCATAACTAAACCCTAATTACATATCCTGAAAAATAAATTCCCACCGACAGAGGTGCCATAAAGATTTATATGCAAAGCTGTGTGTAACAAAAGGGCTGTGTAAGCGGGTAAGCAGGCGGGCATTTAGCCGTCAGATTGCAATAAACATAGCCCGGTGGACGCAGCGCAGCACTGGCTGGACACAGCTTGCCCACTGGCAAAGGGAGGACTGTGGAGTCGATCAGGGATACAAAATTTTCCTAATTTAAACTCTCATAGTATTTTCTATTATTTGCGCGAACACTACACATTTGAAATAAAACAAATATTACGGATTAAACTCGTGTATTTTGATTCTAAACATATTATGTAGAGACCCGACGTGTCGAGCTCTTTACAGCACTCGTGGTCACGGGCAAGACTAAAGAAGAAAGTTGTCTTCATTAGTAAGTTTAATCACTACTGCCATTTGGTGAGATATTTTGTGCGTTTCGGTTTACGTAAACATAACTCACAACATCCTGAGGTCTTGCAATATGTTGTTGTTTTTGACGGGCCTGGGATATTATGGTCATCATGAAACAATAATTTATTATGCAAGTAGAAGTAGTCATAATATGATATATAGGCTGAAATGGTTATAGAACCTCTTCAGGTACCCAAGACGATATTCGCTGAAGTGGAAGGTCCATGTAAAGTTGGTGTGTCGATGTGGTTCAGCTATCAAAGATCTGGCAAAAAAAAGTACTCAAGGAAACTAACTAAAAAAAAACTACTTACTTTAGAGAATAAGATGAAACATATCTACTTGTACACTAGATATTATTCAAAGTTCGATTCCGATATTATTCAATAAATAGTATTCGATTGGATTTTCTTTTATTTTATTTTAAAGTAGAGCTGTGTCGATACTGACATACCTAGATACATACATAAAATCACGGCTTTTCCTCAGAGGAGTAGGCAGATATTACTTCGTGCCATAAAAAGCGTCGATGGCCGAGTGGTTAAGGCCGTTGCTTGCCATGCGAGAGGTCGCCAGTTCAAACCCCGCCAGGTACCAATGTGTTTTTCAAATTTGAAATTCATATGTACCATCATTCGACGCTTTAACGGTGAAGGAAAACATCGTGAGGAAACCAGCACGCCTGGGAGATTTTTCTACGGTGTGTGAAGCCATGTCAGAGGCCTACGGGCGGCTTAAACTCTGACACCAGGTTGTTCATCAACCACACGATAAGAAGAAGACTTCGTGCCATGTGCTCTTCATACAGGCTCGTCGATTACGGGTACTTTTGATTTGACCTCTCTTTAAGATTTGACCTATTTGGTCATGAAAGGTCTTTCTTGGTCTTCCATCTCCATTTATACCTTCTCTATATATGAGTGGTATATACCCTTCGTTAATCGTCTGACACTTAGAGTCATAGTTTAACTTTACACTGGCTGTGCGTATGCGTGTAGTAGACGCGCGTTTCGCTCCGTGTGCATAGGTTGCGTCCAAATCTCGTATGAAGCGCATATACGCGCGTTTAAAAAACGTCAAGTGCTTTAGCTCTTATGCATAAACTTAAGCTTTAAAGGAAACGGGTAAGGTCTTACAAACCAAAATGACAAACAGATTATTTTTATTATTTAAGACATTCATTTTTAAATATTTTACATAGATAAATTTAAAAATTTCAAAATACTAAACCGTCTCCACACCCCTCCCTGTAGCAAGGTCCCAGTCGGTGGCGTCCGCCGCCCTCGTTAGAGAAGCTCAAATTAATGCCGGCCATTCTCCCTCTGACGCGCCCAGTTGTTCTTAAATCTAATTACCTTGGCCGGTGCCTCGCAGTTCCACACGCACACACACATTAGTTGGGGCTGATGGCTGTGTCTTGAGGTCGATTTGTTTATGAACTAACTTGGAGTCGTGATGACTGGGTGTTGAAGAAGCATGTTAAAGACATGTCTATCTGGGTCACTGGATTAAGTTGGTCATGTCTTTTGACGAATTCATGTTTTGTTTTTGTATTGGTTTTTTGGTAGTATTTTTGTTAGATGTTTTGGTGTTTATTGATCATGAACATTGCAATTATTATCCACCTACCTAGTTCTAGACATGTAGACATTACCTAGCTAATGCCTGATGGTATCTTTTATATTTTTACAGAAGTTTAGCTTTGACGATTGCAACTAAGGCATTACATTTCTTAAAGACTTCGGACAACTTTGTTTGAAAAAGTTTGTTTTATGAATCGAATGGTTAATTTTATTCACTGATAATGAAAAACAGTGAAAAATTTTTAGCGAAGCACATTCTTTTTATACATACACCTTCACAGCGTACCTTTACGAGAAGGTAATGGCAAAACAATGAGTCCATATTGGGTAAGCCTTCTTTCTTCTTCTGTTTACTTTTAATTTAGCAACGACTACAAAGGATGCCGATATTGCATATAAAAAATGCCCATTATAATTTATCAACATATTTTCATCTAAGATTCTAAAGCAATACAATAAAAAATGTACAAACATGAAGAACAATGATGTTTTCACACATAATATCATGAACTGTCTAATAATAAACAAGACATCACAAATAACAAGACGAATCCCGCAATCTCGCTCCGCGCAATATCGACTGGCCGGTCTACGAGTCCCAAACATTTTCAGTATCCAAATTATTCCGTCAAAGCATAGCATAATCCATCGCTCTTAGTACCTCTGGTCAGCCAGGGTTGTTGAACTATCCCCTCTTCAAACAACCCCTTGTGTGCTTGGACTTAAATAAAAGGTTTGATTTTGTGTTGTAAAGGCCTGGACTAATATTTGCGGAGGCCGCAGGATCAGCGGCGTTATTACGCTCTTTGAGGCCGGTTAGTCTTTATTATGAAATGAAAGTGATTTTAGCTGACGAATAGGTACTGTGGTCGATATGACCTTTTTTAATTTTTGGACGTAGACAACATATTTTTAGTTTGTTTCTGAGAAGCGGTGATAGTCTTAGAACATTCGAATTTTGATATTAAAGTCATTGTTTCTATATTTTTTTTTAAACTTTGTGGTTGTATTAAGTTTTAAAATATCTTCTTTTTAATAACGGAACCCTATGGTGCACTAGCTTAGTGAGAACGGAATCAATTTGAAGAATTTCATCACTTTGTACATTTATTATATTTCGGTTTAATTACCTACATTGCGTTTGTCCATTAAGTTCCAAATATTGAGTCCTTTATACTTACCTCCGAGACCATTCTTTCACCTGACGCAATCAAACCGCTCCTTTCACATACAGAGATAGTTAAACATAGTTTCAAATCAAACCTTCAAATTAGATTTTAAATTACACCCGGAGTCACCGGGCAGACTCCCCCGCTGGTTTTCATAGCAACGGCACAGTGGATTGCGCACGCAATAAATTTCCAACTACAATGCATTGACAGAGGTCCCCCCATCTCTATTACTGATCCTCACGCTTCTATGCCAATGGTTTGATTTAACAAAAACACCCTTAGTACCTAGTAATAAGGATTTTGTGTCGACTATAAGCGACAAGTGTGGGAAATGTGAAATACAACTTGTTAGTCTTGGAGATAGTAGACGAGATTCAACTTTAACTCATCGGTCGCACTTTTAGTCCGCGTAATACAACGTACTAGTTTGCATGTCTGCCATAATTGCTTTTAATTTTTGTACTGCATAGGTACTGGCGAGAGTGAATTAGGTGACACTTGTTCTAAAACCACAAAACAGGTACCTACCTATAAAACAGTTATTTCATATACAGCAAGCACAAACACGCATGGCGACTGAGACTGCACGGGAATAAAAAATTATATGTAAATATCAAAGCTTTATATTGTACCTAACTTCCGTTAAGAACACCTACAACTGAGCGCCTATTTTTAATGTAAACTTATAAAGATTTAACATGAAATATAAGAATATTAAAAACAAATAATAAAAACATAAGGTTTTCACAAACCAGCTTTTGTTGAGAATGACTGAGATTAAATTTAAATATAACTCTATTTTTAGGAAATATTTAAAAATTGTTGATTTTTTTCCGCTACTACTAGATTACAAAACAGTCTGAAAATTAAAAATAACCCTTTCAGAAAACCTATTTGAAAATAATGTACGGCTCTTGGTCTACTCGCTCCCATTAGAACTGCTAGTTGCAGCTGTCATTTTCGCATACGACTCTTATTTAGTTTTACTCTAGATAGTTTTACGCTTTTAGACGAACTGAAAGTTACAATGTTTCTTTTTTCCAGATGAAAAATCCACGGCCGTTTCAAAACTTTTTACGTTGTTTCTTAAATCATCGTTTTGATATCAAAAGAAATATTAAATATATATGTAGGTTTTCAGCTGTATCTTGAACTTTTTGGTATTAATAAGTACCTTTAAAAGAAATGAATAATGACATGTAATTGTTTTCAGCAACGAACGCAGTTAGCGTTAGTTTTACAGTTATTCTTTCCACAATCCACATCAAATTTAGATACAGTAATTTTGATGACTGATGACTTTAGGTTGTGAGAAAATGACGGGTACCGAAATGCTTGCACTTTGCCACTAAACTGATGCTGACTCTACTACAATGCACACAAACAAGTTGCCGTTGAGAAAGAACTTTGTGAAGTGTTGTACTGTTAGGGCAGATTCGACGACGGCGCGCGGTGCCGCCGCTGGCCGCACCGGCTGCTAAATGCCGCAAGAGCGGCGCGCCGTCCCGCTCGCACCGCCGCCGCCGCCGCACCTCTCGCTCGCGCCGGCGCGAACACGTGTTTATTTGTATGTTTTATCCTTCGGCGGCTTTAAACCCAACCCACCCCGACCGCAAAGTGCGCTCCGCCGCCCGCCGCGCCCGCGCCGTCGCCGCCTCTCTCGCCGCGGAGCCGCACCGACTCGCCCGCGAAACTTTGTCCGAAGTCGACGGGCGCGGACGTACGCCGCGTATTAATAGCCACCGTGGACCGCCACCGCAGCCGGGCCCACGCGAGTCGACTCGCATCCGCGCTCGCCGCCGCACGCATCTCACGCACTCACCCCACCAACAAACTTCCCCACGACACGACAACCAAAAGCGAACCTGAAAACGGAATCCCAAAGAGTCAAAAACACCGAAAGTGAGAGTTACGTGCGTGCGATCGCGTAAATACACGGTCGGAAAAAAAGTGCCGCCGTCAGTGAAACTAGTGAAAAGTTTTTCGCCGCGCGGGGGAGACACCCCTCGGCGCCGGAAAAAATCGGCCCCTCGCGTCCCTCGCCCGCCCGCCGCCGAACTTTTCATTCACCGGGGAAAAAAGTGTGGCAAGGCCGCCGGTGACGTCACGCGTCAAGTGGCCACGCGCGTTTCCTAGCAACGCAGGTCGGGCGCTCGGAGGCTCGGCGATGGCGGTGCTGGGCGAGGCGTCCGCGCGGTGGCTGGCGCGGCGGGACGCGTGACATGTAGCGGGCGCGGCCGCGGACCCCATGTGCAGCACGCAGCGCGCGCGGGTGGCGAGGATGCACCTGACGGGCGCGGCGGGCGGCGCCGTGTCGCCCGACACCAGCTCCACGCTGCTGCACGAGACCTACACGAAGATGACGTCGGACATCCTCGCGGAGCGCACGCTGGGCGACTTCCTGTCCGAGCACCCCGGGGAGCTGGTCCGGACGGGCAGCCCGCACTTCGTGTGCACGGTGCTGCCGCCCCACTGGCGGTCCAACAAGACGCTGCCCGTCGCCTTCAAAGTGGTAGCCCTGGGCGACGTGGGCGACGGGACCCTGGTCACGGTCCGCGCGGGCAACGACGAGAACTGCTGTGCGGAGCTGCGGAACAGCTCGGCGGTGATGAAGAACCAGGTGGCGAAGTTTAACGACCTGAGATTCGTTGGCCGGAGCGGGCGCGGTGAGTGCTGAAGGTGCAGTTATGTGATAACCCATGAATATTCAAAATTATGAACTCCGCTTTCAGTAAAAACCCAAAATGTAACAATCAAAACAAAGTAGGTAACTGTCACTAATACACTTTAGTAGCCAAAATAGGTTTGTAACATGAAAATAATGTTTTAAAAAAATCGTTTACGAATCTACATGAACATTTAAGAATATTAATTATGACATCACTACGCGATTGTAAACAATTTCGATTCAATAAAATAATGAATGAGTCACAAATAAAACTTTTGCTTATATCTAATCATAATCAGAATATCATAACATTCCAAGAAAAAAATATAGTGAAATAAACTACAATCCAAATAGGTTAATAAGATTCTACTAAATTAAACAACAAGCTCTTCACCAAACAAATCACAAGTTAACTTTTCCAAACGCTACACGAAATCAAACAAACAAAACAAAAGAACATCGGGGAATAGAAAAAATGGAATTGCGAAAAAAGTACACGGTAACTTCGCAAACGCAAACTTGGGGAACTGTGTCACAAGCAAATCGCCCCTTGGATTATTTGTTCTCGCTGCCACGGGATAGGCCGTGACATTGAAAACGCAAGTTTTTCCTCCGCCTTAAGAAGTTGAATGTCAAATAAGAAGGGCGGGCTTGGGCGGCCGCCGGGCCAACCCGCCCTTCTTAGGGAAAGTTAACTTTTTCCACGTGCCCGCGTAAGAAAACTTTTGCTGTGCGTTCCATTTATCCGTTAGTAAAAAAAAATACGAGTGAACTCTGACTATACGTTACCATGTAACGTATTTCCTAGGGATAAGATAATTAACTCATTTTATTAAATTATTTTGCGATAATAATAAAATTGTGTAGTTACAAACATAGAAAGTGCATTGAATTTCTATAAAGAATACTTAGGTACAATTAGTATGATTATTACTGTACTAATAAAAAAAACAAATAATATTTTTTTATGTGAACTGATGGACAATTAGTGAAAAAGTTATCAATTAAGAACAAAGCTATAAAAACGATTTCATGTAAAATTTTTGATAATAAATGTGAATTGTTTGTTCATTTTTAAAAAAATCTTAATTTAAAAACAGAATGAACAAAATAAAACAGTTTAATAACAGTGGCTAGTGATTGTTCTTATATTGATATAGGTCTGACAGTGTTCTTCTGTTCTATTTCTACCGTGTCGTGAGAGACTTATGGTATAGGCCTTATTATGAATTTCCACCACACAAAATGATTAATCGCCAATCAATAATACATAGAGTACCCTTCGGAATCTGTTTACGCCAAAGGTATTTTAACCACCAATTTGTTAATTTTATAATGAAATTAAAATGCATTCGTGATTTAATGTATAACACTAATGTGTTTAAATACTACATAAATATATCAGTTTCTACTAAACGTGTACGTACAATTCCAAAAACCGACCAAATTAAAAAATAGTTCAATTATTAATATTGTGATCCATATTATAACTTAACAATTACATCATGTAATTTCGTTTAAGTCATGACATCATGGTATGTTTAGCTAGAACGCCACTCCGATTACCATTAAATACTTGCAGCTAACCAATGGCGTCCTTGGTTGTATTATGTCGAGTGATCATTGTGGTTTCGTTCAAATTTTAAAACAAATGCCAGCCGATGAAACTAATTAAATTATGTTCTTTTTACGTTGAATATTTGCGAAAAATGGTGAAGTACGAGCCGGATTTGCGCTTTATATAAAATAATAATACTCCTTCTTCTTCTTATCGTATGATTGATGAACAACCTGGTGTCAGAGTTTTTAAACCCCCCGCAGGCCACTAACATGGCTTCACACACCGTTGAAAAATAATACTTAAAAATATATATTTTGCCATTTCATAGCGAACTTAAAATTTTCAGGAGCATTCCACTTTGCTTGTTACCCTTCTAGTTTGTGTATGAGAACATCTCGTGATTGTGTATTTATGGGAAGTAGGATTACTATTAGAACTATTTAGGATTTTGTTACTGTATAATCTGAATATAAGGTTCAAAAGGCTATACATATGCATTGAGTAGATTTAGAATGTCAATTTTACAGGGATCGATAAGAGTTAGTAGGTAAATAAAAAAAAACAAATAATTTCAACTTCATAGCTAATTAGCATTCCTAAGAAAGGTTTCATTTCTGTTTAAAATGGGTAATTTTAAGGGACTTATGTACTTAGACCTGTTAAATATTAGAGAAAGTATTTTTCTATACAACTTTAAAGTGATTTACAATAGAACACTAAACGTGTTCTATTATAAACTTCGTCTAATACACCACTTAACTTCTACAAGCCACACTAAAAAGCTCGATTACCACCAGTAAAAAAAGGCTACCGTTTTTCTTTTAGACGTCCGGAACCCCAAAATAAATTTAATCACGCCTGTAATCCGCTAAACAGCCATTGGAGTTCTGATAATGTTGTTGTTAGAAATCACGTTGAAGCTTGAAATTATAGGATACTAGCACATGCTATCTAGCATATGCCGGTTATGTCCGGTTTGTTTGATTTGACCAGTATTTTTAACATAATATGGGGTCAAACATGGATTATATTGAAAAACCTTAAATGTACCTAAGCTTAATATTCAAATATACGTATTATATTATATTTACGTTAATAATTTAGTGCAATTTTTATCAATAAGTATAGGCGTTATGAAAATGAATAATGTTTAGTTTTGTTATTTGTTTCTACGTTTGGATAAGACGGAAAAAATATCATTTTCATGACTTTTCGAACGAACATATCTAATGAAACAATTAATATGACGTGACGATAGGTTTTCATGATATATATTAGTATTTTTCGTTAAACTCATTCGATTTAATATCTGATTCTTAGTTTTGAGACTGCGTTGTATTGAATCAGTGTATTCAACGTTCGTATTTGCACAACTGAGGAGCATCAGGATACCATACGTTAAACCAGAGGGATGAGGCCTTTTAATTAACCACCCTTACCAAATGTAGGTAGACTTTTTCGACTGCACACTTCACATAACCTCATTACCCACCCGTGATCATGGCGCTTGCAACCCCACACGAATTTGTGTATCGGGAGCTCATTAAAACAAAACAACATGGTAAATATCCCGGATAGTTACAGTTTTCTAATGACAGTTTAAAATCACATAACCTCGTAGTTTCTTCATAGGTTTCCTTTACATATTTTATTTCACACTAATAGCGTTATTTAAATACTGTAAAAAGGTTGGTCGACTACACAACCTAGGTTTAAAGATCTTTATTTTCTCATAAGATTACACATCACTTACATGAGAAACTAACTATAACTAAGTAATTATAAATACATAACTGTGTTGAACACTAATAAAAATGATACATAACATTATAGTGAACAGTGAAAACATATATAACAATGCAGCGTCGGACTGGCCATACAGCCTAAGAGGTGCATATGAATTACAAATTAAAAAAGCTCGTCGATCGGTGGGTAGGTACATGATGGGGATGAAGTAGCCGCCGCTCGCATGAAAGTAAAAGTCCACTCTTTTACCACTCTTCATTCAATGTGTTAACAAGTGCTAGGACTTTTCCCTTTTTAAATTTCACGAAAATGTATTTACCTACATAATTTAAAAGGAGGTAACTATCAACATGTGAATGATCGGATCACAGTGAGGAATGGTCGGTTGTAATTTTGTATGATCTGTCAATTTTATCTAACGCACTTGAATTAGCTTTTTTAAATCGTTAGAGAATCATTGATTTATTTTGAATACTGGGACTGGAGTTTATAAGCACAAGCAGAACATTTTCTAATTAATTAATGTATGAATATTATGTTTCACAGATAGGCTTTTAAGGTTATACACATAACCGCCTGGCCAGTAGTTACGATCATCATTGAAATTTATTAATTTATTCTACTTATTGTCTTAACGATGTTCCTATACGTACGGCACAAAGAACACGAATCTATTCGACCCCAAGAATAAGTGCTATGATATAATAAAATTATCTCGCTATAAACATGCGACCTACTAAATAAACGTTTTAGTATTTCCATTTGCGCTGTAATAAATAATTTTCCACCTTGCAGCTGACGAGATAATAAAATGCAGACATTTTAAAAACAAAATCACAATCTAGTCATTCTAATCATTTACGCCATTCGCGGGCGGAACAATATGTGCTAGTCATATCGTTCATCATCATCTAATTAGGGCTTTTGAGAATCGCGAAGGCGCCATGGTAGCTCGGTTCAACTTTTCCCCTGATGCCATCATAAAGTCTATGGCTGATATCAGGATGTTTAGTGAGTATACCTCTGAGTGTAAGAGCGCTTTCAATTTCTGCGTTGTGAATCGTTTATCCTACGGCACCCCGACAGTCGTTGTTTTCATACAAAAAGTACGGTGCGGCAATCGTGCGGCGACGGTGCCGCGAACCTCTGGGTCTAATGTGCTTCGACTTTATATGTGAACTTCACGATCACTTACCATCATGTGGAGTGAGATCATATTGAGAGTCTTTTTATAGAAAAATAAGCTGTCCAACACGAAACGAATAAATTGAAAGCGCCCTTAGGGCCGACATACACGGACAGCTTCAAGCAGTCAGGATGGACTGCGTTAAGCTGCGACTGCATAGTAATAGGAACCGGTCGAGCTGTCGTGACTGCTGCGAGCAGTTAAGCAGCTCGATGAAATCTCAAGCCGTTGCCTGGCATAAGCTATTGACTATGAATGCCCGAGCGGTCCGTGTATGTTGATCACTGGCTAACTGGTCGAGCGGTCCGTGTATCTATGGCGGGCCTTACACTCATGGTCAAGCGGAGTAACGGACATTAACCAGTCCTTGCCAACCGCCGGGGAGCCCCACATATCACCCTACTTCCCATGGAGTGGGGTGACGAGTAGTCAGAGTTGACCGCGATAAAATAAAGGTCTTTGTTTAACAGATAAGCAGTGTTAGGTAAGGCATATATTAGACATGTTTCTCATGTGTTTCAAAATATTAATCACTGGAATATAAAAAAAAAATTCTTGGAAAATTGACGCAGGTAAAAAAAGATTTCGTTACGAGAGAATGAATTTGCTGTAGTACTTTACTGTAGTATTTCTTAATTGGGTAATAATAATAATAAAACGCATTTATTAACCACAAACAGAAGAACAACAACAAAAAAGAAAACATAACACAATAGAACACAACATAAATTTGTGGTCAACTAGGTCCCAACCTCAGCGTATGCCACAACGACAGGAAGCCGCTGGGGCGCTGGTATTCTGGCTGGGGCCTGAACTGGGGTACGTCATCTTTTAACTTGATTATCACACCCTTATAAGTAATAACAGGTCTGAGCATAAAAACAAAATTATGTAGTGCGATGATGGTACCATGCACTGGCAGGTCATGTTTTGATTATGACTTGCGGAAAACACAGACGTTTTCAATGTTTGTTCCGGCAAGTAGATATCTTATGAGTTGCCTTTATTTGTGGACTACGGAAATTACATTAAATAACTTGTAAGCATGAAAAACTGAACTTTGTAACATCCGGAAAATCTTACGTAAACACGAATCTATTGCTGCTTAACTCAAATATTTATTAACATAGAACCTCCATTAACGCCACCATGCCTATTACAATAATTGAAGGTAGCAAAAAAGCGTCTGCGGCGGCCGCAAGCGGAACTCGGCGCTTTAATCTCTCGCTATATTTCAGCGCTGTGCAAATGAAAAGTTAGTCTCGAAGACTTCAAGAAGGCACGCCCCCTACCGCCAGCCAATGGAAAAGTCGGGAAGCAGACGTCTTCCGCGCGGGCGGGGCGTAGCCTGCGGTCGCACGGCCATTTGAATAAAAATCCTCCTTTGAGAATCTTTATTTGAATATATTGTGGTAACTGGATGGAGCCCGGAGAGCTATTGTTTCTTTGATCGGGTCGCGGACGCTCGGAATAGTACAGCTGTGTCAATAATAGCTTGTGCTTTTGTTTTTTCAGCAGTTTAACAGATCTTTGTAATATTGTGTGCGGTACATATAAAGGATGCGCGTCTTTTGTCTTCTTTATGTTTGAATATATACATCGACTTTTGTTTTATTGATGAACAACGTATAAGCTATGTGCTTTATACACAAAGAAAAATAAAATGTTACATTTGACTGCACTATTCAGTTATCTGTTGTAAACTTTTCATTACATATTTTTTTGCTTGACTAGTTTTAAGTTCAGGATTAAATAAGCACACCGTTTTATTAACCAATAAAAAACCTTTTAAAATGGTAACAGCGCCGCAAAAACAAAGCAATCAACGCAAAACCACCCTCACAACAAGACATCGATCGCTCAAGTAGGCGGTCGAAAAAGTAAAACAAAAGACGGGGCGCGATAAACCGCTCCAAACCGGTTCGTTCGACACGCAAACACGGTGTCTGTGCACGCACGTTGTCAGCCATAACAGTCCCTTGTCAGCCATAACGCGCCCGCAGCGGGCGCCGGTTAACCGCCCGGCTCACCCAGTTTGGCCGGTTAGCCGCGGTGGAAAACTACCATTTCATTTACGGTTGCCCCTTGGTTTCGGGCTAACTAAGCAGAACCCGCAAGGCTGCGTAACGCGTGCGGACTCCTATTAGACGATTGTTATGATGCGGTCGATTTTACTGAGTCCCTGGTACTACGTTTAGACCTTACTTGTTACTTTGTTCGTATTACTGCGCAGTTTTTGGTAAAGGAGTAGCTTTCTGTAGTTCTTACAATCGATGCAGTCTTCGGTACCTATTCATCTCATTCGGCTCTCATCTCATAAGTTGTCTTTTTAAAAATTCTTTTTCATTGATACATTTTAATTTCATAAGATACACAATCCATCAATACTTGCTTAAGTGAGTTTAATTAGGTATTTTAAGAAATTATTTACACCTATATTATGTTTAACTGAGTCTGCACTTAGCTTCAAAGTTTTTACTAAGTTTATAATTAGATAGTTTATAACTTACTCACCAAGCAACGTGAACATTTAACTCAAGTATATTGTCTGTGTGTTCGATTGTAATACACCTTCAATTGCATAAGCAAACAATGTTCTTTCCTTTGACGATTCTTACACAAACACGACTAAATAATCGTGACACAAACTATTCCTGACTGACACATATCAAAACACACACCCAACTCCGATCCGTTAACAAACCGAAAAAGTTCCAACGCGAATGAGTGATTAATCAAGATTCTTCCAACACGAATCCCGTTCAACCCTCCAACGGTTACTTGAAACTTACATCCCCGGAGTGCCCATCAAGGGTTTTTCGTAACATCCGAAGACGTTGAGTGACGCGCCGCGGTGCCAGCCACGGAGGCCCACGGCTAAATAAATAACCCCTGGTTAATGCGATAGCTCACGACACCGCCGCCTTTTTATTGGCTCATTTCCTTGACACTATCGAGTGAGGGTTAGAAGTTTGGAAAATCTGTGGCCGTTGCGTGGAATGTCTTTGAAACGCTGAAATTCAGTTTCAAGATATTTAAGTACTTGTAATAGTGCATTCTTACTGTCCATTTACGTTTGCGTTTGCGATCACTTTTTTAGTAATTTTAATAGGATGGAAATCAAAAACGACCTTTTTAGAATAGACAGTTAATTTTCCGTTTTAAAGATAAAAAAGACAAATAAATTGCAATGATGTGAATTATTCTTATGATTTAACTTGAACATAGACATAATTTTACACATTTATAGAGGGTACATTTTTCGCCTTCTCGGTTATTACAGTCTGCAAATTCTGCAATGTCTTTTAACTAAAAAAAAAGTAACTAACTAATACACCAATCAAAAAGATCTGTCATTCTATCTAAGTACTTATTGTTTTTTGGATTGCTTAAATATTAGATGTAAAACTAAAATTCGAGAAATGTACCTAGGTGTCAATGATAGTGATGGCCATGTATTTGGCAGCCGCGGCAAAATAAATAACTCCCAGCTAATGTGCGGGGCACACGCCACAGTGCCATTGTTTTTATTGCCTCACATTTTGCCACCAGCAAAAGAGGGTTAAACCTTTCGCTTTGGCATTTCATAGGCAATTTAAACTATGTACCTATGTAAAGGTTACAACGAAAAATACTTCAAAAGTTTATTATACAAATAAAAAAATATTATTATGGGAAGCACATATTACGGAAAAATATTAAAATTAATATTTTCAACCAGACCAGATTGGTGGGATTTTATTTTTTGTGAAATAGTGCACAAATTCAATTCTGTACCCCTAAAGGTAGAGTCCATTAAGTAGAACGTTCAATTACTTAGCCAAAAATTAATATAAATTGGCGCGACCAACAGACAGAGTTACAACCGCATTTATAAATGAGATTTTTTTTTTTATAAAAAGTTATTTGGTTCAAGCCATAGTTTAGGTCTTTCAACAGTTCCTTAATTTTTGTCCAGTCCTTAGTGGACTGGCTGCTTAAAATTAATAAATTCACCTACGTCGTAGGGACATCTCCCCTGCAAGTCCAGTGATGATGGCAAGGCTACTCCAAGCCGTCATCGTAGTCAGTTAAGAAAAAAAAACCATTCGTCGCTTCGTAGCTACGAAAAGCGACACTAGCTTTCCGTCGTCGTCGTTCCGTAGCAACTAAAAGCGACTAGCTTTTTAGCTGAACGGCGGCGGCCGTTCTAAAGGCATTAGTAAACGAAATAAGTGTAAGTAAGCACATTCGCAGAGGAAGCAAACTAAATAGTGAACACGTCGGATCTTGTTAGCGCGAACGCCTACTAAGTGATACGATTACGTGCGAGTATCAACTGACGGCGAGGCGATACGAAAAACCTCTCGCATTTGAAAATATTTTGCATTTTTCGTTAGCCGGCGGTAGGTGAAGTTCCCAATCGTATTAGGGTTTGCAAGTCCATTCATTTTGACTAAATAAATTATCACTTTACTCGTCAGTATGGTTTCAAAACTGCATCTTTATCGGTCCATCTATTTCGAAGCTATTGTGCCCCGGTCAGACACTTATCTAACGGTGAAACTTATTACACTCCTCCTTTTGAGTCGGGGGTTAAAAATTATTAATTAAATCATAGATACACATAACGTTTCATATGCAAGATATTTATTCATTATTATATGAGCCATTAATTATTATAATGTGAAACTTTGATCCACATAATAATGATCAAGGGCTACAAAAATTTTAAGGATAATAAAGCTTAGAAATGAATATTTTTTTTAAATTTTATAATGATGAAGCTTGCACTTTGTTACAAAATAAAATATTTTTTATAGGAAATCAAGTCAAATTTAGACGTAATTGCTAAATCCAGAATAGATTTTTATCTAACCAAAAAGTGATACCAACATTTATAAATAACTTGTATAAAAATACTATTACAATAGATTTATGAATCGCATATTACATATGTAATTAATATTTAAAAGGAGTACATCAAAACTTTAATATCTGATTCAAGTTAGTATATTGTGCATTTAGGCTGCATAATGTCGTCGCATAAGTGATACAATTACAAATAGCGCCGGATACTCGGCACCATGCAGCGGCTCGACTCAATCGACTTCTTTACAGCGATTAAAAGTTGGGGATATGCCTCAGGGTGGATAAACTGTTCACGATTTTTAATTTTTTGGTCCAAGATCCCAGAGCTGAAAGACATCACTTATTTTCTAATGGACAAAATATATACGATTGAGTAGTGGTGGGGTGTACTATCATCATATGACTAGTTGCTACCTTGACCAGACGGCCATTTTTCAGATATCAACCAATCAAGGTACATAGAAACACTGCTCACCTCACTTAAATTGTGATGGCTGATTTTAACATATATTTCACACAATATCATTAAAAATCAGGATTCATTACTCCCAGACACATACGGTCGGCGGTTTTACCTTACAGACGCTTTAAAGCTATGAAAAAAATTATTAAGTTTACTTATTTTCTGATGCTTCATTTTTACATATGTTATTCAAACAACTGAAAAGTGCTCATCTGACCGCAATAATTATAGAATTGTACCTTACAAACTATTTTATTAGAAAAACTTAACTAAATTCAATAAAAAAAAAATCTAAAACAGTTGGGTCTGGTGAATGTTTGTCCCCTTGGATCGGTCTGTCCGTTTGCAAAACGTTTTAAAATAGTTGTTTGAATAACATATATAAAAATCAAGCATCAGAAAATAAGTAAACTTAATAAATTTTTTCATAGCTTTAAAGCGTCTGTAAGGTAAAACCGCCGACCGCATGTGTCTGGGAGTAATGAAACCTGATTTTTAATGATATTGTGGGAAATATATGTTAAAATCAGCCATCAGAATTTAAGTGAGGTGAGCAGTGTTTCTATGTACCTTGATTGGTTGATATCTGAAAAATGGCCGTCTGGTCAAGGTAGCAACTAGTCATATGATGATAGTACACCCCACCACTACTCAATCTTATATATTTTGTCCATTAGAAAATAAGTGATGTCTGGCAGCTCTGGGATCTTCCTCTATATGTGTAATATTCCTATTTGGAAAAAAATATGGAATATAAACGAACCTACCAGTAGGTACCTAAGAGTAATTGTGTTGTATAGTACCTAGTAGGATAATCACGTTATTTCTACATATAAGAATAAAAATGAAGTGATTTTTCTCGTCATTTCAATGTTCATGAACGTATAATTTGAATTGAATTGTTACCATTATTTTTATATTGTACCAAATAATCAATTATTCTAATCTATTCTATTCTAGAATTTGATGTTAGTTGATTCTATTTCATAAATAAAAATAATTTATCTACATTGTACCTAGTGTAAAAAAGATAAGACGACGTGACAATATTTTGAAAAAAAAGAAACGTTTTTTAAATGAGAACTCATGCACATACATTCCATCTTCCATTCAACATGAATTATGCAATTGCAAAGCTTACCAAACACCTGCAAACTGATTCTCGCTTAGGAACCTCCAAGCCGTATCCAGGTTACACTTTCCCAAGTCGCCCGCTCAGACGACATTCCCTAATAGCCGGGTGCAATCCAATTTGACAGCTGTCAAATACACTCCTTGCCGTGTCAGCGGCGAGATTACTAAGCGTTGTCGCCTGTAACGACCCGCTAATGCCTCCCAGCGCTAATTGACTGAATTAATATGCCGGTGTAAGCTAACGGCAAGGTGCTATGTTAATCGTCTGGTGACGTCATGGCGGTCGTGAGACTGTTTAGTGTTTGACGGGTCTAGACGCGGTTATGGTTTAGTGATGATTTCTTGATCGGAAGTGGAGTAACTGTTACATAGGCAGTAGCGGTTGGTTTCATTTAACCAGTGGCGGCTGCTTTGATCGCACTACTATTGTTTACAATGCTGACGGCCGAATACTGAAACTTTAATTAATATATTAAGCGATGATTAAGTAGTCATACTGATTCGAAGCTATGTCGCATACGTGTTTATGGTAGGAATATCATAAACCACAGAGGAATAAACAAATATACCTAAATATAAATAATATCACAAAGAAAAATCACCATTCTATATCACAGAAACGAGTGGTAATCGAACCCACGACGTTATGTTAAAGAGACAGAAACACCACAGAAAAGTCAGTCAGTCTAGCAGCCACAGTAATATTTAAAAAATTAAATTGAAGTTTGACACTGACAGGTGATGTCAATCGCATAAAGTGTGATCTTTCATTGTAAATCGATCGTCATTTTATAAGCAACACAAGAATATAACGAGGGTAGGTAAATTGCATCCACGTACGAGTGGCGCGGGCCACGTAACAAGTGTGAACATCGGATCGCAGCACGTTAATAAACTCGGCCGCCGCAACAAGCCGCGCGCGTGTCCGCCTCCATTTTTAACGAGACTCACCGCCGAGCCCAAAGTAGCCTCACGAAATCACGTATGAATGAGGCCTTTTTTCAGTTTTTTCGCGTGTAGCCAGCCCTCTCCGGCCCATTAAAGCTTACATGTCACTCCACCCGGGGGGAGCTCGGAATCACAAAATTGGTATTGGCTGCATCCCGCCGCGCGGCCCGCAACCGCTCTACAATATAGCTTTGACGTACGGTCATTTAATATTAACTGTGGTTTTTCCGCAGATGGAAATGTTTTTTTTATTGCCGTTACGCTGTGATGAAGTGGCCAGCCCGTTGTTTGTGACGCGCGCTGATGTGTTGTGGATGAGTTGCTCTTTTATCCTCTTCATGTTTGAATACCTTTTTTTTTCTATTCGAGTGTTGTTTTCATGGCGTTTGATGTCCGACTCGCCGCAGTGCCAGTAATTTCGTTCGGCTTTAACTAATTTATTAGTGTAGACTTTTTGAGAGTTCGATACGGCACCGTTTGGAATTCACTCGAATAATATTTGAGCGCGCGTGAGTATTTTCGATAGGAAATTTTATTACTATCGTTGCGGATTGGATTCCGTCTACCGCGTAACAGAAATTTCATCGGGCACACAAATTGAAAACGTACAGGGCAATAAATTTTTAACTTTTCGAACAAGTGATCAAAATCGAACTATAAAAAGTGGACGCCCGCCGAAAAGAGTGGCGACCGCAGATTGAATTTATGGCGTGCGCTCACTTTGAGTGAAAAGTTTTCGCAAATATTTTCAATCCGATTGTAATAAGGGCGCGGGAACTTTTTGCAGATATTTGCGGCGTTGATATTATCTCCGCGCAGATTAATCTGTTTATTGGTGCTCGTTTAAGCCTATATTGAGATTCGTCGGAATGATTGGCATGTTAATTATTGTGCGAGGGACTGAAACATATTCTAATTTTAGATGTGTCTTTAATTCATCTTGTTGTTTGTATCTTAACTCTAACTCTTAAAGTGATGGGGTGCCTATTTTTATTTATTTTTCTAGTTAAATAAATGTAAATGTTTGTTGCAGGCAAATCGTTTACCTTAACGATAACGATATCGACGACGCCGCCGCAGGTGACGACGTACAACAAGGCGATCAAGGTGACAGTGGACGGGCCCAGGGAACCTAGGTCCAAAACCAGTTAGTATACAATCCTATGCATAATAGTTGTTTAGTTATTTTTTTTGTGGTCGAAATTTATTTCGATTATTAGCCAGTGCAATTTTTTTTTTCATGTAGGTAATGGCAGTGGCATAACAAGAAATGCCTTCGTCGTATTATGAGACTACCTTAGCTTTTAGATCAATATGTCAGGCTGAGTTTGCGCTAGAAAATTTATTTTATTTATTTTTTAAAAGTATTTTTAAAATTACGTAACTTATGTCAAACTTTAGAACCAGCTTAATACTGCAAAAATGTGGTTTAAATCCGTTATTAAACTGAGTTTAGAGAAGATAAGTATGATTTTTTTATGGCAGTAGGTAAATTTGATGAAATAAAAAAAATATTGCGGGAAATATCGGGTCTGAGTGTAATTGTTACAACCCTAAAATGAAACGTCACATAATCAACCCTTAATTTTAAACGTCAATAATACCAAACATAATATTTATTAATTTGTCTGAAATTTCGTTAATTTGCATCGTATTGAAACGATTTCATCAAAACAATACACTAAATGAACATCGAAATGTTATGTTGAAACCGTGATGCGGACCTTACGTCGACATCAAAGCTTCAAATTAGTAAACACTCCCAAACAGAAACACGGGCGACCGCAAAACATTTGAAAACACCGGTTTTAATGAAGGTAATTTATTAATAATTTGCGCGTTCCCGCCAGATTTTACCTTTTCGAATTCACTGGGCATGAAACTAAAGGTTGGGCACGAAGATTTGCCCCATTGTTGTGAGCCAAAATTTTGTAAGGGTTGTGTGGCTTTCCTAATTCAATACAACTTTATTGTTATGATATTCGACATTCGATTTTAAACTGGTACCTAAAAATATAAGGTCCTTTATTGGACTGTCTGTCTTTACCTTTTTAATTTTAAATTAAAAGATATACCTCCGTAGGACCTACAGTTGACGTTTTCTATTATTTTACATTATAATATACTCCTAGCTATCTATCTATTAAGGACTGTCATCATCTTAAACTGGAGATTCGGAGGGCCCTCTTTCCCTACATAATTCTTTACCTTTGCAAATGTAGCGTAGCTAATACCAGTTTAAGTGTTCGTTACGCAATACAATAAATAACAACAGATCCTAATGTGCACTTTAAACAAATAGTGTGTAGTCTAAACAATAATGTAAATAGATCGTAAAGACACTGACGGATACAAATGAAGGGTTAACGTCCCGGAGTCGCCTAACGCTCGATCAATCCTTCACGTGGGGAAATTAAAATAATTGCGAGCGATAGTGACGGGGTCTGGTAGACCCGCGGCGCGCCGGTGAGGGTTGGGCCGGCTGAGGTTCGACGGCCATACTTTTAAGGTCTGAAGGTGTACGGTCATACAAAATGTTCTAGTTATACTAAAATATTATGTCTTAAAACAAAGTAAAAAAAAAATTAACAACATACTACCGAATACCTATCTCTATTTATTTTCTGTTGACTTTAGTGCCATTTTTTTAATTACTGAAAAATAATATGGAATTTACGTATTAGAGTTATGTACGGTTTAAGACTTTCGGGATCTATGAGTTGGTAATGCTTTCTGTTTTTTTTATCGTGAGAAGATAAATAACTATAACTATAACACATCATTACATGTTTCCCTTACTTAGATTAATAACTTTACATCTGCATTTGCTATGGAAGACTATTAATATTGTAACTGTTTATACATTTTACATTTTAAATTAAATATAAACGTTATTAAGATAATATACTACTAGGACTGTTACTTAAATACGAGTAAAAATACAACTGTTATACCTACATGATAATTTCGAGACTTATAATCCTTACTAATATTATAAATCCGAAAGTAACTCTGTCTGTCTGTCTGTTACGTTTTCACGCATGGGGTACTGGACCGATTTAAATGAAATTTGGTACAGATTAAGGAAGTAATGTTTTACCCGTTAAACGCCTCTACGCGGACGGAGTCACGGGCGGAAAGCTAGTGAGTTATAAAATGATACGACCTAAACAATTTTGATTATACATACAATGAAAAGAGAACAGTCACAATAACAGCCGGATCTTAAACGCGGAACCAAATTAATCTATTAAATAATATCCAGTCCAATTTTATATATTGACTGGCTCAATGGAACAGTGGTTAGTGTCCCAGGTTCACTACATATTCGATTTCGGTTCGAATCCCACCCGAGACAAATATTTGTGCGACGAAAATTGGTGTTTGATCCCTGTATGGGTGTTAAATATATTTAAGTTTTGTGTATCCACTGTTGATTTTAATATTCGTGCTTAAGCTACTAACCACGGAATCAGAACAATGTATGTGATGTTGTGTTATATTTATTTCATATGTCATTTGTTTTTTAACATAGAACGACGTTTTGAAGCGTTCAGAATTTAAATTTGTTAAAACAAAAGCCTGCTGTCGGTACCGCCGCTAGACGAATGTGAGGTACAAAGGAGGCTGCCGTAATGAATCGGTTGTTTAATTAATTAGTGAAGAAAGGGCTGGGGCCGCGCGTGTGTGCATGCCCTGCATATTGATTTATTACCAACCTCTATACGCGATAAATTATTTAATTCGGCTAAGTTCCGACGCGTTAACAACGAATCTGCGTACGGGAATGGAATAGGTTTTGGGGAATGTGTTTTGTGTTTGGTTGACGCTGGTTAAGTTGGGTATGAGAATTTTTTAGCCAATAGCCAAGTTTTAGTGACAATTTTAAATAAATTATATCATTTCATACTTGTATTGTTATATAAAAAAAAACTTAATTAATAAGTAAACATTGTATGCATTAATATTCGGAAAAAGACTTTAACAAGTTTCATTACACTACCCATATACTAACTAGCTGTTGCCGCATCTTTGTTCGCTTTAAAAAAGGGTAACCCAGTTGGGTAACCCTTCCCTGAATGAATTTGGTAAAATATTAACTAATAATATTAATATAGAGATAGATTGCTAAACTATAAAGTATCTACATAAAATAATATTTTAAAATCTCCGGCATCATCTCATATGCAAAACAATTTATCAAGTAAAATTAGAAGCAAACTGTTCATCCCAACAGAATCCGTCATAAGTTTACAAGTTGTCCAAGTTCGTCCAACAATGCAGTCCTCGCCCCAAGACGCAAATAGCATCACGTTGCGGATATTACAAACACTGTACCCTACAATTACCGTTCACTCGCATCCCAAAATTGCCCTTATTACCTCCCCATAAGGTTCAAGTGTTTATGCGTGTCTTCCGTGTGGGTGGTTGGTTTTACAGCGGCAGTAGCCTAGGATATTAATCGGGACTATTAAAGATGTTTTTCTTAAGGCAGGTTATAGTTGGTTATTTCGGTTCGCGCGCGGGTGGTCCGAACTTGGCGCTAGCGTTTACGTGCGCCCATAAACTGTGTTTACTTCACACGGTAACTTAGATTTTTAATATCGGCGTGTGTTAGACAAAAGAATGTTTGTTGTTCTATTGTTATAGAAATATTACGCTACTTTGTAACTCGAGTTATAACTACTTTAGAATGCAATTAACTCCGATTCAATATGATTTTCTTATAACTATAGACAAAAAAGCTTTTTAAAAACAACTAATTCATTAAGTTTTAGATGCTAAGCTACACTGGTGCTATTGGTGATCATAAATAGAATTTAACTGTTGTTATTTTAACTACGCATATGATCATCTTAAAGCTCAATCTGAAAATCTCTTCAAAATCTCCACACAATTAATTAGCTGGATCTAAATTAAATATAGCCTCTAAGCTGGGCTAACTAGTAGAAATACTTGGCATAATAAATCTAACTAGACTGGACGCCACCCTAGTAATCCTTTAATCAGGTCCACGGTAGCCCTTGCCCGCACCCTATTTTTACCCCCTTTGGGGGGTCAGGGGTCCCCCCGTGACCCCTCGAACGGTGCAAATGACAGTTTCTAATTCCAACTTGCCATGAAAGTGTGTAATTGTTGCCGTTGATTTATACACTGGGCCTCGGGAACGGAGCATGTGTGCCTAGGGTGGCGACACGGCGGCGGATTTATCGGATAAAAGATTTTCGTTTTTCACCGACGCAACCGAACGGTGGAAGAGTTAATCCAATGGTCGTTAATGTCGATGAAAATATTTTTTTTTGGGACAACAATAAATTTTGGTCAATCGTTATCATATTTAATATACATTTTTCAATTAGGTACGACGTTAAATTAAAATTTCATAATTTTACCTAATGGATGGCTTTAAGGTTTACTCGTACCTACATGTTATATCTATGTATTAATACAAACATACATAAATTAAGGTAAGCCTCATAATATAATTATAATTTAAGGTAATCTTACGTAAGGTAAAAGCATATTACAAATTATAATATATACAACGTATTATAATATAATTAATACATAACTACCTAGTTTGCTATACATATTAATTCTATATATTTAAAAAATGATAATTCTGGAAAGACGTAACAATCGTGTGGAAAATCATGCTAACACAACAAATAAAATTACTTTCCACAAAAAACAATATATTTGTGTGTGTGTCCATCCTACTTTAAATAGATGTTTTACAGTACTGCGCAGATTCAATGTGCGTGAGTAATTACGATAAAGCAGAACTATTATCGGGAGCGCGTGGGACCGAGTGTAGGTATTAATATGTAGATGAGGGGAGGCTGCGTTTAAAATAAAGGTGCCTTATAAAAGATTCAGCTGCCGATAGGATCGAGCCGTGTAGGTAAAGGGTATTTTCTCGTGTAATGAATGTAATGGATTAAGTAATCTTTTTGTGAGAATTTCTTTATTAAATGTAAGAACTTTTTAATGTATTTTCTAAAGATTTATATGAACGAAATAGGAGGTAGAGTTTACCACAATGTATTACCACAGTGTATGAAAAGCCACATCTAGATCGGAAAAGCCGTTTCTGAGATTAGCATGCGCCAATGCACAGACAACAAGACAAAAACATTTTAGTGGGTACTAGGTTGATATAGGTCGTCGTAATTTTTTTTATCATATCAGCCACGTACAGACAGAGATCCGTTACATTTTTATTACTATACTGGCGACACGCCCACGCTTTATTTCAGATAAATTATAACAACATAATAACCTTCCTCTTGAATGCCTCTAATCTATGTATTAAAAATTCCGTTTAAATCGTGGATTACGCGAAAACATTTGACATTAATTTCCTAGATATAAAATACTTATCTGTGTTATACTGCTTAGTAAGTAACACTGCCTAGACTATGTTCAATTATCACAACCTACTTATTCCTGTAATGGCAGTGATCTGTACCATAATTAATAAATGAATGAATAAACAATAAAATATACTAAAATTTTACCCTTACCTAATTGATTAAGAATGTGCAATGAAAATCAGCTTAGGGTACCTTTTTAGTTCACCTACTCAAGAAATAATCTAGCTGCTAGACTTACTAAGAAGCATATGCAAAAATAACACATAACACGCCCTTAATGCTACCCGGTGCGGTACTAATGAACGCCGCTAATTCTCCATTCCCATTCACGATTCAGCACTTCCGAATTGCGTTACAATCCAATCGACGTCACTAATCAAGGTCGCAAGAGTCATCGCACCGCTGATTGTGCCTGTATCCGTGACAACTAGTCATCTAGATTATAGCTAGCTACAGGGCCGTACGGCCGGCAAGGGTATTGGCACATGGCGGAAGGAATTGGGGGCGGAAAAATTTACTTGCGTTAAATAAATCGAGGAAGGATTCAATGGCGATGAAATTTACTTGTGATTGATTATGAATATTAAAACTGCATGAAATGGAATTTATTTTGATTTGTTCTTTGAATTATTTCATGGAAACAAACAATCAAATCCTTCCCCTTTTAAAATTATTATAGACTAGCCCTTATTAATACTACATTCGGATATCTTATATCTTTTCTTTCTTCCTCTTCGATCACTCTACATATTCAAAGAAACCTCATCAAATTCTGATGTCTAGTTTTAAAGATTTAAGTATGCCTAGGAACAGACAAACAGCGGGATCTAACTTGTATGCCTATAGGCGATATATCGCCACAAACACGGTTTTACGTATGGCTATATAGTATAATAATATTATGATTATATGAAAAGGAAATCTACTGTAGTTATTCGTTAAGCTTTAGTTAATTTGGTAGAAGCATGGCCTATCAAGAAGTCAACTATTAAGAATTCGAAAAATTCGTCATCATGACGCTATTTTGAGTCAATTAATTGCGTCGGCGCACTGCACTTGAGTTACTAAATCAACTCACTGAAAATCACTGCATATCTCCACCTATCATCTCTATATCAAACTATAATCAGATCCAGGACCGAAGTCGTGATCCTATTTAGTGATGCCCTTATGCATGCATGGCTTATTATGCAAATAGCGCCTATTACACTGGCTGGTATTTGATGATTGGCATTAGGTACATAGATATCTGCGTAGTGCTGTAATATGATTTGAATCTCCGTTTAAACTCACAAGGAGAATATTCGTTTAACCTTTATGATATTTAGACTTAGAACTTCATAAAAACAATGGATTTACTTAATTTTGTGTTTATCTACCTAGACGTAAAACAAAGTGAAAATCATACTCTATTTTCTGAATCTGTCGGAAAAATTACGCATTCTACATCTAAATACACATTTATGAATTAAGAAGAACATATGCGAAGACATAACGAACTTGTATTAAAAACTAGCTGCCCGACAGACTTCGTCCTATCAATAAATGTGAAAAAGAAAAGGGCTGTTTTTAGGGTTTTCCCGGCAATCATTAGATTTTTTCTCGCCGTAAGAACCATCCTTGGACTTTAACGAACATTTTAAAAAAATAATTGGCCCAATTGGTTCAGGCGTTGTTGAGTTATGCGCTTACCAACACATTTTGCAATTCATTTTTATATATAAGATTAAGAAACTCCGACAATAAACTCAAAATTAAAGACTGAAATAAGAACTTCTTAGTTTGTTTCTATTTATGTAGGTCGATATAATAACTCGGAAATGTGCTGATTCCTGAATTTCCGATGGGTCTTCAAATCCACCGATGGCTAGTGAATTCACCAACGCTTGCACTCACAAGTTGCGATCGGCTCACGTGGCTACAAGCAACAATGGCGTTAATTAAAACGTCTGCAAAGTCCTAAATCGCCTGGCCACTTGTCAATCAACACCTCGTCATTGTCGGACAAGCCCATATTGTCTATTCGGCATCCCGGGATAATTCAAGAGCGTCAAAGGGTGTGGAACGTCTTACCGTGCCTGGGACGTGATAACTAAATTAATAGAGGCAAATCCCAAGATGTTATTATACCGTGATACGTTCATCAAATTCACGTGTATGTGGGTGTGTTTGTGAAATTTCAATTAGCCGTTACTGCTAAGTTACAGTACTTTTGTTATCTTATGTTTGTACACCGTTTTTGTTAAATACGGAGGTTCATTATATCACACATTCATTCTACCCATCTATACAACTTAATACAATTTTGAAATAAAATATTAGATTTGAATCGGCGACCACATATCTTTTAATCATACTTTTTAGTCTATGATGAGCTGCTTGTTAAAAAACTTAATCATATTTAAGGCGTGTCAGGTTTTTTAAAAATTTTGCTATCGTTTTTAGCTAATTCTGCTTTTTTAATAAATAAAAGTAAGACTTTGTAGTATTCCTAACTGTTGACAAAACACTTAAAGGATTGTATTCGCTCATCTATACAAATAACTGAAAAAAATATTTTGACAGAAACCTGACAAAAACTATTTCAAAACACCAAAACCTACAACCCAAATCCATCTTCACACCAATATCCAAATCGATTAAACTTTATCGACTCGAGATTGCATTTCACTCGCATCGCCTACACATTAGTAGCTAAGCAACTTGTTCACATTAGTCCCCCTTGTCAGGCGGAGACGTCGAATTTGTCGGACAAGAGTGCCAATCCGTCCCTCTGAGACACTCGATAATTCATCGACGCTCCGACACTCCCCTCCGAATTACTAATAGGTGTAAGCGGGCGACAACTGTTTAAGTTGCATTGTCTGTAGAGATAGACTTTAGGCCGTGAAATTTATGTACTCTATTGTATAATGTTTAAAAGGTTATGGAACTATTATTATGTATCAAGTGGGGGACCTACTATGTAAGTTACATTATCTAGATATACATGTTAGGCTGTCTGATTAAATGTAAGTTCTTTATTACATAAATATATAAAATTACGCCTTTTTAATGCAGATATCACTTCCTGCCATGTGCTACGGTCCTGGCACACCACTTTCGCTTCTTCCATTGCATAATGTTTAAAGCTTATAGTACAAGTGTTATTGTATATTAAGTTTATACGTAATAAATTTAAGCGGGAGACAAATGTTTATATTGCATTGTTTGTAGTGATAGATAGCTAGATCTTAGGCTGTAAGTTCAAATTTAAGTACTTAATTGCTCAATGTTTTAACACTTTCATAGCTATTTTGTAGGACTGTAGGTATTAGCTATATCACACATTTTAAAACTAAATGGGAGTTGGTTAAACGAATTCTCAATAAATTCAGGTTTTGTACTCTTTGTGAATAATAAAACATATGCTTTTAATCAACAGATACTAAAAGAAATTACACAATTTTATTGTTGTTACATTTATACCGCATTTACGCATTCCGTTCTCTAGATATGAAATATGCACAAATTGGTGGTAAATATTCTTTTCCAAGATTACTCGTTTAGACACAAGAATACAGAAGATGTTCTGAGAATTCACCAGACATTAAAATTTAATTAAAGGCATTTCTTCAGTGCTCCAAGCTAATGTTCAGAACTTTCAATAGATATTCATTCATCTTTTGTAAATCTTTTGAAGATATTTTACTTTGCTTTGTTTCACTTCAAAAGAGAATACTTGTGAATCTGTACCTAATTGAAATAACTTAGCTGTAAACTTAGTTTAGGCATGTAGACTACACGGAGTTACTACAAAGAGAAGACGGCCTCAGACTCAGTGCGCTATGGTTCTCATCCAGGTCCTGATATCATCATGGGAAGCAAAGCCTAATAAATCTACTGTAGTTGTAGCGGCAGAATGAACACTCGTAACGTATCTCTTAGAAACTCTATATGGTTTGGGCTGAAAGAGGCTTGAGTTTAATGCAATTTTTCAATTTATTGCATTCATACATCAAAATAACAGTGAACCTGCTGTACAATTTTTAGATTTAGCTAATAGCTTTACGCCTTGCGGGGCAAGACCATTGGCTCAATCAATGGGAACGAACTTTCTAAGTTGATTAGTACTTAACTATTTGTGTTTATTTTTCTTTTTTATTATAGCTAACCACCAATCATAAGCTCGATGGAACAGTGGTTAGTGTCCCTGTCTGGAGGTTGCAAGAGTAGTGGGTTCGATTCCCACACAGGAATAAATAATTGTGTGATGAACATTGAACGGTGATTGTTTCATGTCTTGGTGTGTTATTTTACATATTTAAGTTCATTTGTGTATCCGCTGTCGTTTTTTTGATATCCGTAACACAAGTGCTCATGCTAATTACCTACCACGGAATCTAATGTATGTGATTTTGTGAAATATGAATAATTATTTATTTATTTATTATCATCCAATCCACTAAACCATACTTAGAAAACCATTATTTATTTACCATACTATGTTGTTTTTTTTTAATGAGCTCCCGATATTTCGGCACTGTTGCAAGCGCCATGATCACGGGTGAATTGATCATGGCGTTATTTCAGTTTTCTAATGTGTGTAACCACGACAGTGTAATTATACACTAAACCATTTGAGAACTGGGAAGTACTGAGAAGTAGTTCGCAGTTCTTCCTAATTGAACCCTAATAGTGCTACCGAAGGGCAGCCCGTATCGTACTGATGTAGTGTTGTCTCTCCTAGGGCAGCAGCAACAGTTCCACTTCGCGTTCGGACAGAGGCCCTTTCCCTTCCCACCGGACCCCTTGGGCGGGTTCCGTATGCCGCCCATCACTACGTGTCAAAGTAAGTATACCATTTTAGTATTATTATTATTCTAACCTACCGGAAAGTCCCATCAGTACTTCAATACTAATATTATGAATGCGAACTTGCTGTCTGTCACGCTTTCACTCAAAAATATAGTTCAGGGCGGGCGGAAAGCTAGTTTTTAAAAGAAAATTATAAAATTAGTGACGTAAGGCCGACCGAAAAAGTTACGTGCTTTAAACAAACTTAGATTGATTTTTACTTAGCCTTGAAGGCAATGCTACCGCTAATTACTGTATCTACAATAAATTAATTGTATAAAATAAAATATCAGACAAACATAAGACCAATAGGATGACACGAACGAAAATAACTACAGCAAAACCGCGCAGCTCTCACAACTTTTAACCAAAGAGCATACGCAATCGCAAAAAAAAAAACACCATCAGGCCCCTAACCCAAAACGGCGGTATTTGTATCAGCCACCGTAACCTTATAACGCGCCGCAGCTCAAAAGTGAATGAGTCACGAAGCCGCAGCGATACGCTAAACTACGTTCACTAAAGCGGGGATTCAATCAGTCCACCAAAAAGAGAATCCGTCGAAAGCTGACTGCGGGCGGAATCGAACAACCGGGCGCGCCCGCTAAAATCCACGGCTACCCCAAAACAACTGATGCGGCTCAAAACGGGAAAAAAAGCATTCGCAAATCGACGCCGCAGCGCGCATATCGTATAAAAACCGACTCCGCCGATCGCCGGCCAAAAACGGTACCGTGATACCGAAAAATAAAAGCCGGTAATACTCCCGAAAAAATAGAGTGAGCGAATGCGATCGCCGCGTTTTGTCCACTCCCGGTATCTTTATAAGGGAATTCGGTCAGGGCCGGATTGGGAATGTCGGGATCCCAATATATGGAATTTCCGGCTAGTGGGAAAATTTACCCTTTGCCAAAAATGGGCTAGGGACCAATATTCTTATAATAATTGTCGTTAAGGATTATATAATTTTGTAGAACCACGTTTCAAAACAATCAAAAAGAACACAGGTATCAAACTGAAAAAGTATTAACAGCTTTTTTTAATTATTTATTCTCAGAAAATTACATTGTTATACGTATTACTTGAAATATCAAAGTAAGGAAGAAGAAAAATATTTAACGCAGGTACTACCAGATCTTTGTTTAACCAAACAATAGCAATTATATTTATTTGGGTATCTCATAGTTATTATAATTTACCAAACGTTGCAAATAAGCTGTATTCGATGCAAGGTGCCTAGTCCGTTATTTGCTTTGCCCTATGCTAAATCCGTCCCTGAATGCATTCACTGTTTTTTGGCACCGATTTGAGTTAGAGTTGCGTTCATAACCTTTTGTTGTGCAAACTGGGGTTTTCATCTATGCGATTGTGCTAGTGTATCGCGATTGAAACATTGTTGCGAATTGGTCCGTTTTTCATCTAACATCGGAACACAGATGAGAGGAGATGTGCGTCGAGCATTGATTGAAGGATACAAAGAGTTTTCTGGTTAAACAAAAGTCTAAAATTCCAGCTTTCTGAATAGATTTCAAGGATTTATTATGGGTCTTGAAACGTGCGTGAAAGTGTGTCGACAAGCGTTCATTACAATATCAGCGTTTAAGTGCCTACGAGTACTGTTAACTAACTAGCCGTTGTTAACCTCATAACATTTCAAAACCTCGAAATACTATTTATCCACAACAACTTTTCTGGCCGTTTAAGCTCAATTTCTCTATAATAATAGTTAAGCTTACTAATCAATATTACTTTGTCCACTAGACATGAGCCAGTTCGGTCTCAGCTCGAGCAACACGCACTGGGGGTACGGCGGGGCGGGCGCGTACCCCGCGTACCTGCCGTCGTGTGCCGCGCCCACGGCCCAGTTCAACCCGCCAGCGCTCGGGTTTACCGGCGCAGTGCCTGACCAGACCCCTACGCAGGACTTTACTGCAAATAACACTGGTGAGTACAAGACACGAGCCAGCTCGAGTCCCCACTGCTGGGGCACGGGCCCACCCTAAACTAGGGCGATAAGGCCTTAGTCGACCACGCTGGCCAAGTGCAGGTTTGGTCGATTACACAACCTTAGAATTTATTCGTAGGTGTGCAGGTTTCCTCACGATGTTCTCCTTCACCGTTAAAGCGTCGAATGATGATACATATGAATTTAAATTTTTTAAAAACACATTGGTATCTGGCGGGGTTTGAACTGTCGACATCTCGCATAGCTAGCAACGACTTTAACCACTCGCCCATCGACACTTTTCGCTCGAGCTCGAGTCAGCTCGAGTCATAGGCACTGGAGTAAGGCGGTGCGGGCAAAACCAGATGTCCACGCAAGGCCTCGCCATAAACAACACAGGTGAGCCACACACGCCAGCTCTAGTCAAGTTCAATGGGGGTACGGCGGGCGGGCGCGTACTCCGCCGTCGTCCGCCGCGCCCACCGCGTAACAGTACAGATGAGAGTCAGACATGAGCAAGGAGCACTAGAGCTTGTCCAGGCAAATCCAAACGCCCAACCAGAACTTCACTGATAACAACACAGGTGAGTCCAAGACGCGAGCCAGCACGAGCTACATGCATTGGGGTATGACGGGACGGGCGCGTAACCCAACGAATATTTGTTACTTCAAGGTACACCGCGTACCTGCCTTCGGGTTACGAGACGGGTAAAAGCACAAGGATCTACCAGACACGAGTCAACTTGAGCCCCACGCTCTCAAGTATTTGTTATCTGAAAATATAAAGGAATCTTAAATATTCCTATAAAGTATTTTATGGCTGTGCATGCGCACGTTTGAGAAGCACGCATTGGCAGTAAATTCTTTCTATTTTCATGCTTAAGAATAGAGCGTTAAGGCCTATCTCTAACGTGTTACTGAAAAAAATGCTTGGAATTTAAGGAATAGTGATTATAAAAAAGATTGATCATAGATAAATACGTGGCGATGTTAATTGGAAAAGTTATTAAGAGCAAATGATTAGAAACGAGTACTAGATGTCACATTACTTAATATTGAATGAACAGTTTGTGGATAGTTCGGCAAATTGAACTAGTGACCTATTTTCACCGACATTCAATTGACACTCACTAAGTTCGTTTAACACACTCAGTGGTCCTAGATCACGCCAGATCGCTTTCCCGATGTTTTAGAGATGATCTCCTATTGATTTACTGCGTGTAAGTAGCTATACTTACCTATTAATAAGGAGTCTATGATCTATTATCCTAACTAACCACCTAACTAAGGTGGAAAAGTAGAGGTAGACTAGAGCAAGTGATTATAAACCAAGAGTAAAAAAATATAAATTTAGGACTAATTTTTTTTTATATAGGGATTTCAATGTTAAGGGCCCCTTGAGAGTAAATTTTCTATGAGCCTTAAAAATACCGATAAATGAAGACTTTAACAATACACCGTGAAATTTTAGTGGTTGTTTTCCCGCAGTAAAACGATTCTATCTTAGTAGTACAATAGATTTGTGCAGTTCTTTTTTGTTAAAATCAATAAAGGCCGGTTTTACGAAAGGTTTAACCGAAACTCGAAAGCACGTTCGAACCGCTTTATGACTGGGGTGTCGAGCTTCTTCAGCTTTAAGCATCGATTTGATGCGGCAAGCAGTACCTGATTACGTCACATCTTATAAAAGAAAGATAGCTACTCTCGTTTTCGAGTTGGAAAATTAATATTTTGAAAATTTAAAAAAAAAAATTTTTTTTTGAGGAATTATTTGTATGATTCGATAGTATTACTAAAGGCAAATCTTTCTGCCACGGGAAAACAACCACTAAAATTTCACGGTGTATATTTCCTTTATGTAGAGTCCATTTATGTCGAGCCTAATACCTTGTCTTACTTCTATTACCCCTAGCTTATTATTCGCCTGAAATATTAAAACTTTGGAGGAAAATAGACTTTCATACTCGACATATAGGGAATATATCCTTTTAACACACTCAGTGGTTCAGTAGACTATCATCCCACATCGCTTCACCGATGTTCCAGCGATGATCTCCTATTGATTTAGTGCGTGTAGGCATGTATATGCGAGGCGAGCGCTCAACGCACGGCTGTATTTCGTCCCGAACCGCTGTAAATTATAATGAGAGCCGGTTAATGTCCGAACGGTTTCAAGGAGGATGTCAGTCGTAAAACACGTTGGTAGATTTAATTTCGACCAACTGATTTAATGAGTTACCTGCTATAAATCAATGATTTAATGGTTTCAGGAAGAAACGTTTAGGTTGGATCCGATTTTTACTTTGGAAATAAAAAAATGTTATTACATTATTTAGAAATACTGAAACAATGCTTTAATACTACAACGAGTTCGGACAAAAATAAATACTTATACATTTTGTACTTTGTTTATTTCTCTATTTTCGACCAGTTTTCTTGATGATTCACACATTGGATTTTTATAACTTTCCATGAGACATTTTTATTGGCATTTCAAAGATTTTTTTGGATTATGGTCACTATACCTTGTAAAGATCTATTTATGTGTACCTTTATTATAATATCTAATGAGTTTCTTTGTCCACAGTTCTACCAGACACGACGGGGGTAGACCTTGACCAGCAACTTTCGGGTCTGGTCGGGTCCTCGCCCTCCCACCACGGGACTCTGCTCCCGCGGTACAACAACAACGCCGACTATAGCCTCTCCACCGGGCCTCGCTCGCTCAGCGACAACAGCTCACAGCCAGAATCCCCCGTACAAGACGACCTACTAACCTCAAACACCACAACTAACGTAGGTCACAACCATTCAAACTCGTCTAACTTCCCCTCCTTAATGGGGACGCAGAATTCCTCATACGGAACGAGCAATTGCAACAATTCCTTATACCCAGTCTTACCAGCCAGCCTACTCTACAGCCAATTATACACAGCCGCAAATCAGACACACAACTTCCACCCGCTACATTCGAACTCAATCCATTCGACGCAGAACCATCACAATGAACTACAAACCATGATGGACCAGATATCATCAACGACAAACAACCATAGACAACACGGGAATCATGGCCAAGGGGAGTTGTTGTTGGGTGGAGGGAATTCTTGTGCGGCGGCAGCGGCTAGAGGCGAGGATGGAAGGGTGAACAACCTGGGTCAACGAGGCAACCCTCAACCAGACAGCAACACGGTGTGGAGACCGTACTAAAAACAAACTGACACTTTCTTTTTTCATCGTCGAGTTTTATGTGTGGTGTGGATTTTGAATTTGGAATGTCATGGAACATTCAGTGTTAACAAGTGCATCAGTGAAACATGTGACTATCGATGAAATGGAATAATAAAAAAGTAAACTGTCAATCTCTTTGTGAAATAACAAGGAGGTTGTAAAGTGTCCACTTCAGCTAAACTTACGTGAAAGAAGGTGTCATAATTGTAAGTTTAAAGATAAATAGTGCAACGAAGTAGATACTGAGAATTTTATTACTGTAATTATGTACATGTTATTAATAAATTATAATTTAACATACGGTAATGTAACGATTAGCAAAATTTGTATGTACGTTCTAAAGTTCGGTCCCGTCCTAAAATTATACGAAATTCGCGGATTTTTATTGTGGGAATTACTCGTGAAAATAATATCTATTTGTTTACATCCTTATTGTACACGTTTTTGAAACTGAAACGATATTTTCTCAATCTATTTAATATAAAAAAACGAAAGATGCAAGCATTTGCCTCGTAGATTGGAGTCTCACTATAGTAAATTATAAAAAACTACCCATTACCATCATCAGTCTGTCTAAATTTATATCTTATCTATATTAATATTATAAAGCTGAAGAGTTTGTTTGTTTGTTTGAACGCGCTAATCTCAGGAACTACTGGTCTAATTGAAAAAAACTTTTTGTGTTGTATAGACCATTCTGACCATTTATCGAGGAAGGCTTTAAACGTGGACGAAATCGCTGGCAGAGCTAGTGTGTAAAATATACATTCTAATGTATATGTATGTAGCTAAATATTAGTATTTATGGGTCTACACGCGATATTAGGAGTAGCAATTACATAGCTACTAATATTTAGTGTAATGGAACGCGAAAGTCTAAAATCTTATGTATGTAGCTATTCAAAGTTTCCATATGCTGCTCAATAATGTATTATTTTTCAAATCTTTCATTAAAGCGTACAGTAGGGATATTATGTAAACTTTGAACAAGTTTGATTTTGGAAAGGATGTAAATAATATTGTGAATAAGTTGTTGTAAATGCATCTTGTAAAGTGCAATAGATGTGCAATTATAAAGTTGAGTAGATGTATACTAAAATTAGCGTATAAGAATCTATCTGTTGGTTGGTTATGTCGTCCATTTGTAAATAATTCTTCCTTTTTGTTACATCATGATTGTCGTTCTAATTCGCTTATGCCATTTATTTTGTTAGTCAAATGTGCCAAATAACAGTATTATGTTAAATCTTGTCTTTCATTAGTATTATTAACACATTGTTAACATAATTGAACAAAAGTTAACATAATTGCAATTTATGTACACACATTGAAAAAAACCATTGAATTGTCAAAAAAACTGTACCATTATTTAACTTACAAATCTAATTGAACAAAATTTGCTTGGTCTTTAGATCATGAAAAAGTGTTTGAAATAACAATATGTGCAATATATTATATTCATAATTTTCGTCATTAGCTTTTTAAATTATTATTAGTTGGTATTTTGCGTAGCAACTGGCGCATGTCGTTGTATTTCTGTTGACTACAAGTAGCGGGAATAATTTTACATTAAATAAATTGTATAAAATGAAATAACCTTCTTTCAATTACTGAAATAACCTGGCACGACCTTATACTATACTCCTATTCTAGTTTTGGACTTTTTGTTATTTTGGTACCTATGCTTAATTTATTTTATTTACGTAAGTTCATTTAGGGAGGCCTATGTCCAGCAGTGGACGAAAGTGGGCTGATGATGATGATGATGTAAGTAAACATTAAACTTATTAATTTAAATATATATGGTACAGTTTCACCACAAAATGGTTTCCGGCTATTTCTGGCCCAGTAACAAATTTCCCAAATAATTAATAAACTAGTCCGACTCGGAAATTACCAATTACTGTAACGTTATGACCGCGGTGCAGCATGTCGTTAAATGAGCTCATTACTGCATCAGGTACATTTGCATATTACCCGCGCCCAATCGAGGCTCCACTGATATTTTGGCATCAGCAAACGAACCTCTGAAATAAATATCCCACCCTCATTAATTTGCGCCAATGCGATACGACGGACGGACATCACGTCCAGTGCTGTAGAGACACCAATTTAATTTATTGCTACGGATTAAACATATATTTTTTGTACATAATTATTTTAAGCCGGGCTGTTAATCTGGTAGCGTTTGTAGGCATATGTAACCGGTTAGCCGGAAATGCAATTGGTTGGCTAAATAATATCGTATGGGAATCAAACATAATAAAAGCATACCAATTTGGCATTCGACTAATGTGGAAGTTTGTGTTTTGCAATGACTTCACATAATTTTCCTAAACTTAGTATGAGCTAGTCTTCATCTAATTGTTGTGCTGTTTATCTATATATAGACATATTAGACCCCTAATAAGATTGGTTAGTTGTTCATCTTTCAAGTCTAGTAGTAGTGTGTCATGACAGACCTGTTTCTCGAGAATTCGTGGAAGTGTCAAGTCGAAATTAATAACTTATACATTGTGTTGATGGCTTGTTTAAGCTCCTACTAATTCTATTATAAATAATTTAATCGGGGTCATGATGCAGACCTTTGAAACCTAAATATCACTTGACCTACTTTGTATTTGCATTCCCATAATAAGAGAACACACTTTTGAGAATAAACTTTAAGATTTGATCGTTACGTTAGATAGGTAGTATTGTGCATCTTAAGTAAATATACTAAAATTACCTGTATAATATTTAGATAAAAAGTTAGTTTTCAACTGAAATCTAACCAGATGTCCTGACCAACAAAAGCCTACTAAAGATTTTTTATCCAAAATTCTCTAACTAAGAACGAACTAATAAATAAAAGCTCTTCTAATTATCCCGAAATTGCAGAAATTATTCAGAGCGTGTATTGTCACCTGAACACCGATAATATATGCGCTTCCACCCATGGCACGGACGAAAAATCGATGCCAGACCGATTTGTACGGCAATAATGAGATTTAAAATTGCCAAGTAATTAATGAGGATTAGCGTACTATTGGGCAGAGATGGATTGCGCCGCGTTCGGGATACCTATGGATTTATATGCGATATTTTGATTCGATACCGGATTTGTAATGGGTCAATGTTCAATTTCAGTGCATATAGGTATTCAGTTTAGGTACTTATGGTGACGTTTGTCGAGGGTGGATAAAGCAGAGATGCTGTTTTGGTGTCGAGCTAGTTCTGGGGCACATGCCGGATACATAAGAAAGTACATTACTAGTAACATAACTTCTATCTTGTGGCAAGTGACTTGTCTTATTATAATAATTTATTGAACAAAAAATCAAGCAATGAATGTAATGAGTCTAATTGATATAAATTTAGGACGAATGACGAAAAAATCGCAAATGCATCTACCTAAGTAATCATTTGCAAGTGTTCTTAACGTACTAAAATAATAAGTAAATAGGTATAGAACTCACATATACTGCTTGCGTATACAATGTGTGTCACGGATATCAGATTCATCAGTAGGTAGATATATTCTTAAATGTTTAAAAACACACCCAGTCGCGTGACCCTGGATGAAGATCGACATCGTACCCACGACCATGTCTTAAGGCGCTAACAATACGCCATCGATCCAGTCGAGTTGTAAGCGGACGAGATAATGTGTTGCAGATTAAAAAAAAAAATTCTATTACACACACAAAATAACTAAGATACAAATGACAATGTACCCTTTTGAGAATGTAGCAAGTACAAACATACCTTAAGTCTAAATTTATACACCTAATATTTATTAATCCATCCAATATACACATGCACGTATACACCGTAAAATTTTAGTGTTTTCCCGTAGCAGAACAATTTACCTTTAAAATTATAACGACGTAATCGGATTCTACTTTTTGCATGAAATTGACGATTACAGCTAAAGAAACTCTACGCCCTAAGGAGCGGTTCGAGCATCCTTTCGAGTTTCGTTTATCCGTTTCGTAAAACCAGTATGTATTTATTTTAATAAAAAAAACTGCAATTTTAATACCAAGAACGAATCATTTTACTGTGGGGAAACAGCCACTAAAATTTCACGGTAAACATTGCACAAATTTACCTACTGTACAAAAAATGTCATAGGGATCTAAGGATGAATTAGGTAGGTACACGTTTCTACATACATACATACATAAAATCACGCCTTTTCCCCAGAGGGGTAGGCAGAGATCACTTCCAGCGATCCACTTTTCACCTCTGTGGGAAACGTGACGTGACGGGTTGTGAACCACGTCGCCGCCATTCTGCCTTGTGCATTGTTTTAACAAGGTCATTGCGTTCCCACGAGTAGCAAGGATATATGACGGGGGAAGGAAAAGGGAAGGAAGGATACTATCGCCTCGGATGATTTGGACTGAGTCGATAGTAGCTCGAGGAGCCGGGGTCGCTTACCCGTATACCGTTCACCAACCACCGGACAGATAGTTGTGACTGGTATCCCCTGACTTTCTAAAATGAAAAACGACAGAATGCAGCGTGATAGTTACTGTCGTCACTAAACTCATAGTCAGATTTATTTTGTTTTAGGCGTGACGCGAAAGTATCCACTATGGTTACTGTAAACAAAACGCACAACCTGCAAAATCATCGCAACAATACTGCCAAAACTAGATTTAATGACCTCTTTGTTCAATTTCATATTCATTTCGACATCGAATGTTTGCAATT
Source organism: Maruca vitrata (assembly GCA_039566165.1). Taxonomy (NCBI): domain Eukaryota; kingdom Metazoa; phylum Arthropoda; class Insecta; order Lepidoptera; family Crambidae; genus Maruca; species Maruca vitrata. Next base: position 5,677,306 of record CM076925.1, read on the forward strand.
AATTACAACAATCAATATTTTCGCGCTTCGTCGAGCGAAAACTACAACACAAACTGTGCAGGTTGATAACAGCGAAAGCATACATACATACTATATTTTTACTGATATGATTATTCTGTGACAGACTTGTTTGATCGGGGATTTTGATCCTGTTTCAATTAGGGATGATATTAGTATTGTTTGGGAAACTACACCTATGTCTAGAAATTAGTTTCCTTCCATTGGGTAGCTTTAATTGACAGTCTTGTTAAATCCTGCATTGAAAATGAAGTTGTCCGTAAAGTATTTTGATTATTCACAGAAAGTTAGTATTATAACATATCGTCGGTCCAATTATTAAAATACGTAACTTCATCTCAGTGTGTTTCCTCGTTTTTCTTCTGAAGTAACTTTAATTATACTATTTTTTATCAATACTCAAAAGTTATAACTAACAGAAATAATCATTTGAATTAAAACTAAGATAGTTTATTTAACCTTTATTTAAAAATACTAATATAAAATGATCTTTTTTTTCGTGTTCCAGTGAAAAGGAGTTACGTATTTAGATAATTACACCGAAGATATAGCTAACATGTGGTAACATACATAATATAATACAGATAGACTATATCTTGTACCTATCTCCCTATGCACGTTTATGATGTAAACATCGGAAGGGGACATTTTTCGCATGTGAGAGCTAAATGGCTTTTTGAAAAAACCGCAGAGATCATTCCGCTACTCGGCCCCACGTGTCCATTGTGTTTTCGACAGGACCATTTGAACGGCTCGGTTGGGATTCAAACAACAGACAAATTGTATTCGAAAGAACGAAATGTTATTGGCTGTATAGGTTGTCTAACTTTGTCGATATGACATTTACTAAAGCGATAAATCGCTGATTTTTAGAGCAAGAGGAGATTAGTATTGTTCGATTACTTTCGGCATTAGATGAATGGACCAAATGGTGGACCATAAAACTTTAGTAAGTACAACAAAGTTAGCATTCTTCTTATCTAGGTACTTTTAAACGCACGAACCGCAAGTTGCGTCTGTTACGCAGCCCCATTCAAAGATAGTAGATGAATAAAGTACCCACAACTAAAACAATTGCAATCATTGAAACGCCACAAAGCACAACACATCACTACAATTTCTAGCAATCTAGCAATACCTAAACAATCGCACCTGAAATAATAATCAAGCTTTTAACAAAGCTAACATTATTCCTATTATACGTGACTAATACAAACGCAACTAAACGCATCCGCTTGCACAAGTAGATCCTACTTTAATTAAACAATAACAACAACACAACAACATTTAGACGAAAATCTGCTGGAGTCGGGCTCGGAATGTCCGCTGTTTAATGCTAAAAATCAATAATTAAGCGATGTATGTAATTAATACGCCGTCCCCGGCCGTTGGTGCAGTACATACATTATTAAGCATCATTTACACGGGGCGATTTTAAATCGTGATAAGAGCTAAAAGTTAATAATTTTTAGATTTTGGCTACCCGTATTTTTTGGGTATGTGTTTAATTAGGGGTAAGTGATGGAATACGGTATGAAAACGGTGATCCAGGTTAGCGTTGGGCAAGTTTAATTTTAGATAATTCACTGTATCGCAGTATCACGGATACAGTTAAAAAGTTTTTTACCTGGTGCCTTGTACTCGTTTCTGAATTTTGTTCTCTTATACTTTTACAGCACCTTACTTTTAATCTAAATATGTATAACTCAAAGGTGACTGACTGACTGACATAGTGATCTATCAACGCACAGCCCAAACCACTAGACGAATCGGGCTGAAATTTGGCATGCAAGTAGATGTTACGACAGACAGAGGCATTCGCTAAGAAAGGAATTCCCGAAATTCCCATGGGAAAGGGAATTAGCGGGAAAAACCTTTTGTATATAAAATCTAAACCACTTAAGTTAGACGCTCGAAATTTGACTTGCAGGTTAACCGTAGTAAACTTAAAGCTTAATTGCAACAGGTTATTGCAAAACTCTTGGGAACGGGAGTGAGCGGGAAAAAACTTTTGTATGAAAAAATCTAAACCACGTAAGATAGATAATTGAAATTAGGGTACCCCAATGCCCTAATAAACGTAAAGCTTAGTCACAATTGGCCATAGGATCATCATCATCATCGCCCATTTCCGTCCACTGCTGGACATAAGCCTCTCCAAATGCTCAGTAGCTCACACGAACGAAGTTGCGGGCACAGCTAGTAATTACGTATATTTTGTATGTGTTACGTCTTACATTCACCCCAGACTATCAAGCATACTAAACGTAGCGTCTGCACTCAACCACGGTCACATTTTTCTTTTCGTATTCATCTTCGCCACTGAATCGTACTTACTTGGCTATTTCCATCTCAGCACCGGCAGCCGGGAGTCCCACACAACACCTTGGGTATTTTGGGTAAACAACTGCTCAAGGCGACGGTGCATCAAGCATTCTCCGCGTTAAAAATTAAAATTACGACCTACATGACATAGCTATCGACGCCTGCAATAAATCGCCATCAGCAAGCACCCAAAATCGCTTAGTGTAAACGCGCACATTATTATGCGTCGCGCATTATAGACGAGCGCTAAAATGCTGGCTGCATTATGGAAATGACGCCACGATAAGCCGCCCCGTCATTCCCGTGCCTGCTCTGTCGCCCGGCGACGTCTAAAAATTTATTGCCCTTTTTGATGCGTTTGCTGGAATTAAATAGTTTCGTCTGGTTTCAATTCGGACGGTTGGGCGGCGCGTAGGGTAGGAGGTCAATAATGATACGAGGTTAGTTGTCCCTTAGATAGATGGGTAGGGAGAGAGTTAGCATCTTTTTCAGCGGCTTTTTGACTTCGTGTCGATGGCAAAAGACTTTAAATTAGTTCGGCCCTGGTTCACGTCTCGTTCATGTTTGTTATAATGTAAAAACAACATATTAAGGTGCATAAGCCGTTATTTTGTCTTAAGAGATAATTTCGAGGAATATTTTACTTCAACAAGTTTTAAAAGTTCTTACTATACTCTTTTTCAGCTAAGATGATCCCTGTGACACTTCGTTGTGTTCTGAATCACGCATTTTACGTTTGACAAACGAAAATAATTTTATTGCACACTTTTTTCATTTTATTGCGGCGTCATTAGGAAAAATATCAAAATAAATCATTTTAAACTTTTAAAGGGGAAACGGTATCGATTAGTTTAATTTAATGTAATAGAAAATTTAAAAAAAGTACCTATGCAGTTCGTATACGTAGAATGGAACTTACTACATTCCATTCTACGTATACGAACTGCATAGGTATTTTTTGAAAAAGTGTGCAATAAAATTATTTTCGTTTGTCAAAAGTAAAATGCGTGATTCAGAACACAATGAATTGTCTCAGGGATCATCTTAGATGAAAAATACTATAACCAAAGCATTCCACTGAGCATCTACATTGAAAGATAAATTAAACAACATCACATTCATTGACTGTGTAACAGTAAGTGATCTCACTGGCTCGAAGCGCTTTTGTCCCTGTCTTCTGCATCAAAGGTCGTGGGTTCGAATCCCGCCCGGGACAAATATTTGTGTATTGAACATCGCACGTACAGTGTCTGTGTACGCTATTTATATAATTTTAGTATAATGTGATTTCTTATATTGTTTTTAATATATTATTTATTTCATACATGGGTCATGTGTATGCGTCTAACATCAGATACCTTATATTATTAATCAGTCCTTACTATAAGTAGTAAGATCGTATATTCTGCTGCGCTAAGTAATATATTCTACGTGCATAGGTACCTATCCTTCGCTTACAAAGCGCATTCATCGGCAATTTTCTTTCAAAAAGCACCCAATTCAAATTCCAATCATCGCCAAACTATCCGCTAGACGAGCGCTGTCGAACTGCAATCGGCCCCCAGTGGGGTGTAATTTAAAACCGCACGCCCCCACCGCCGCCCCCAGAAAATTAAGTGCGAGTGGGTCGGTACGTGACACCGGCAAATGCGGCGCCTACCGACGCCTTCATTGTGCAGCTTCATTTGTTACGTCAGTCTTTAGCTCACGGAGTCCGGTCTGGGAGACCGGGTGCGTGAAAAGTCAGTTGTCATTTATTTTATTACGAGTAAATGATCGTACTTTCCATCTCTCAGCAACTTATGGGAGACCGAGTACGTGAAAAGTCAGCTGTCATTTTTTTTTTAAATGTGCTTACTTTGCTCAGTAAGTTTCCCTCCTAAGCGAATTTGCCGTATGAGATAAAAGTTAAATAATAAAGTTATAACTAATCGTAACACGGAGTTCGGCCTGGGAGACCGAGAGTGTGAAAAGTCAGTTGTCATTTATTTTATTAAATTTGCTTACTTTGCTCAGTAAGTTTCCCTCCTTAGTAAATCTGCCATATGAGATAAAAGTTAAATCTTAAAGTACTAACTAATCCTCATTATAACTAACACCGACAAATGCGGTGCATGGGTACCAAAAGTGGTCAATAATTTAAAAAAGAAGCTATTTTTCACACAAAGGTGTAACTTTTTTACCGACCTCATAAATGGTGGATTCATTTTTGAATCAACCGTGTTATGTTTTTAAGGTCATACTATAGATGTTTATTTGACGTAATTGAAAACCCAATGTTTAAATTGAAGACTTCTCAAATAAGTTAGATTGCTTCTCAAAAAAGCTCTATTGTACAGGCAAGGGAATAGTCATTTATGTTAAAAATAAAACTTACGTTGTACCTTTCAGCAAGAAACTCTAGAGAATGTGCCATACAAGATAAAAGTTAAACATGAAAGTTCTAATTAAGGTTAATAACATCATAGCTAATGTAAAATGTAAGTACAGGGAATATAAGAGCAATAGGTAGAGCTAATAGGTTTCGTATTCAAAGCCATCCCCTCACTGCAAAACCCGTTTCCTCCGTGTCTTTTGTTCTCTAATTGGCTTACGTGAAGACAGCCGTATTGGCAGTGCATGTAATTGTAATTACCGCCTTTCATAACAACCCTCCTAATTACAGAAGCTTTTGCTTTTGTTTCAACCAAGACGCCTATTAATGCAGTAACTGTGTTCATGTTTTCAAGTTGGCAAGATAATTGTAAGTAAGTACGTATCTATGTTAAGTAGCCAGCGATTAGCGATTAGCAGTTTTTCAAAATCGATGTGTATATAATTGGAGAAGTTTATCTCGTAAAACATTACTCTCTTATAATGAGGTCGGTTAAGTAGTAGTCCATGATGTTTATCAGGCTTACTATGGACTAAATTAAAATTACTTACGCGAACACTAGACATTTGGAATAAAACTAATTTTACTGATGAAACTCGCATAACATTTTATTTAGATACCCGACGTTTCGAGCTCTTTACAGCGCTCGTGGTCGCGAGCAAGACACGGCGTCTTGTCATGGTATTTTAAATTTGTAATCGATTCTTCGAAATTGGCGTGAATGCGAGTGTGATAGACCACTGTCTATAATCGCACAACTTACGTTGCTGTCGTAATAAGCTCTGTGCTTTGTATACTGTATTTTGTAAAAGTAGCACTTTACTTTTACAAAATACAGTATACAAAGCACAGAGCGTATTACGTCTGCGTGTGAAGGCAGCATCAACAGCTTCCTGAAGACTGTCACGACGAGACTGGACGTAGACACAGCATAGGAATCACATCTATCTCTTCAAAGATAGTAAAGTTAGTTTTAACCATTTTATACCATCAAAACTTGTAAGATTATTGTTATGTTATCTTGTAGCGGGGACCATCTGAAAGATTCATCATCATCATCATCATCATCATCTTTGCGTTTTCCCGGTTGCATCCTTGCGGAGCCCGGGGTCCGCTTTCCTACTCCTAACTCTCCACTTCGCACGGTCTTCGGCATCCTTTACGGAGAGTTTGTTAGCACGCATGTCATCCACTACGACGTCAAGCCAGGCCTTCTTGGGCCTTCCCCTTCTGCCGGGACCCGGCGGTAGCGACATGGCTAGACACTTGTTCCCTACGTAGTTTGCCGGTTTCCGTAAAACATGACCGTACCAACGTAGGCACGCACGCACTCTTGCAGTTTATCAGCGATGTCTCGGACATGAAGGCTGCCGCGAATACGGGAGTTCTTTACGCGATCTGCTCGCGTAACTCCCGACATCCAGCGCAGCATCTTCATCTCCGTGACCCGCAGTTCCTGCTTGTGCCGCTCAAGTAATGGCCATGCTTCACTGCCATATAAGAGAACAGGCCTAATGATGGATTTATAGACCTGTCCCTTCAGCTTAACCGGCATTTTAGGGTCGCAAGTGACGCCGCTCACCTCCCGCCATTTATCCCACGCAGCAGCAATGCGTGGCTTGACGTCGGAGTCGATGTCGCCGTTCGCGTGGAGTACAGATCCCAGATACTTGAACCGGTCCGTGCGCTCGACCGTGTCTTCGCCTATGCGGACGGACATGGGATCTGTAGTGTTGCAGGCCAAGTACTCTGTCTTCGCCACGTTGAGTTTCAGACCCCCGTTCTCAAGCGATTCCTTCCATGTGTTAACACGTCTCACCAGCCGTCCCCTGTCCGAGTCCACCAGCGCGATATCATCAGCATACATAAGTAGCCATGGTGGCTGCTCATGGTGGTCTCTGATGCTGTCTGACAATACGTCTAATATCAGGCTGAAGAGGAACGGACTCAGGACGGAGCCTTGGTGTAGATCTGAAAGATTCACTTCGACCCTTAATGATCTTTTGTGTTACCCCTATCTCTACACCTACTCCCTAAAGATCGAGTACATTAGTGCAATAATGTTCCTAGGTTTGAAGTACCTGTTTTTTCTGGTTACGGGTGGGCCATTCCAAGATTATTGTTGCTAACACTATTTTAATCTTGTCCGAAATAAACTTTTAAAGTGTCTAAGAATAACCAGAGCTATAACTATATAGCTACAAGAGGGTGTGTGTAATGGAAAACGCAACAGCATCACATTAATTCCGTGTGTGTCTGTGTGTGTTCCATTTCACCTAATGACCGTAATTTCTCAACATTAAGATACAGCAAATGAAGGGGATTTGTCAAATGTGAATCTTGAGAATGTTTTACTTAAAATGCAGAAAATATTTTTTTTTGCTCTTTTTTAAGTATCTAATACCAAACAATAAAAATTAAACTGGAATGAAAATTACGCTTTCAACAGCAAATTTTCTGGCGTGCATTTTAAATGTTTTTATTAAAATAAATCTTTTTCTATCTTTGTTACCTATTACATTCAAATTAAAAAAAAAACATGCGTACAAAAAATAACTGAAAACCAAACAAAATAGTTTTTTTACAAATGTTTACCTCTGGCTGTTGCAGATCTATTAATTTAAGTAATAAGTCAATGCAAAAAGTGGCCAAAATAAACAAGTACCCTCAAACTGAATCAATGAATACTGATTAGGGTTGTCTGTTTTAATTAACGGCGGCGTGAATGGGAATATTTTAATTATCGCAAGCCCCAGTAAATTTCCCACGACTGCGATAAAGAATAAACATCGTTGTCTTAAAGCGGGCTAAGAATTACTGCCGGCTAGGGCTGCCACTCACGCTTTGCTTGCCTCTTTGGGGTGGAATTTTTCTTTTATTATTTATTTAAACGGAACTTACTTTAATATTTAGTATCTATTTTGTGTACGACTGACTATGTGGTGTATGATTATGTGTTTTCAAAATTAAGTAATGTAACTTATGATGGTTAAAGCGCAATAAAAATGTATTTATATTATACGCTGCATGTATACATTATATTAATAAAAAACAATTTTCAAAGTATTTTATTAATGCCAAAAGTATAAATCATTACAGTTTTAGCATTACAGCAGTTCATTTTTTCAGACGCACCTACACGGGGACATGTTGGTTATGAAAAGTACTAGTTGCAAGGTGCATAAAAAAATCAGTAGGTACCGAAAGGAATATGAATATGCCTACCAATATTTTTCATTTAAACATTTCACCCATTCTGTTAACCGCCGAATAATATACCACACGAAGTATGCAGCCAATATACCAAGCAAACGTCAGGCTGTCTACGTAATATTTAAGATTTTCCCGTTCCATTTACTAAATAATAAATAGTCCTTATGGGTCTTCACGTAGCAGTAGTAAGTTAGGCAGTAAGAAGCTATGTATTTGATACTCGTTACCTGGTTGAATATTTTCTGCTCGTCTTCTGAATCGTCTTAGTCTTGCCCGGGACCATGAGCGCTGTGAAGAACCAAATAATATGTTTAGATTAACAATACACGCGAGTTTAATGCGTAAATTAAGATTTATTTCAAACTAGCTTTCCGCCCGCGACTTCGTCCATTAGTAAGATATTTTCTGCAAGTTGGTAAATCTGTCAAAACGGGTTAACGTGAGGTCGACTATTTTTCGCAAGTTGGTAGCCCTGCGGAGGGCGAAGGCGCGGCCAGCCCCCGGGGGCTATTACGCGGTCGCCGGCTGATTACCGCCTTGATTCCAACCCTTCACCAGATGCCTTCTGCGAATCTTCACGGTGTACATAGACGGTAATTAATTTTGGTTTTTATTGAATCCGAAATTACGACAGTGGATTTAACTTAAGAAGGTTCTAGTTAAGATTTGTTTGTTTCAGCTAGATTATTTTCTTAACATATTTTTCAATCCAATGACGTGTAAGTCATCCTTATCCTTACTTCCTTACTAATATTATAGATGCGAAAGTAACTCTGTCTGATACGCAATCACACTACTTAAACGATTTTAATGTTTGGTTCAGATATTGTAAAGAGCCTGAGAAAGGACATAGGCTACTTTTTAACCGACTGCCCTATAAAGAAGTAATGTTTCACCCGTTAAACGTCCCTACGCGGATGGAGTCGCGGGTGAAAAGCAAGTAAATAATAATTTAGACAACTGTGTGTGTAGTCCTGGACCCGTTAGGTCGTAGCAATGATATGATGAACTAGTATGAGATCTCCGCCGCGATTTAGTCCGTTAAGAATGATTACTACAATATAGCTTACTCGCAGTCATTTAAAGTAGCCTGTGTAAGCTCCAGACTAAATGTACGTATAAGAAAATATTAAGATCAATTAGTAGTTAGTAGCTTTGGCATGAAAGCGCGACAGACAGAGTTTAAGAAGAGAAGCGTCAGGCAATTTGGTTAACTTATTATTCTAAAATGACAGCATAAATGTTAGTTATCGACTAATTACTCACGATCTACCAACCCACATAGCGATCCTTTCGGTCCAATCATAGTCTGGTTCCGTTCAATCATCTTACAACCAATTAAGACCATTCAGTTTTTTACCAAATAAATATAAAATCATAGGGTTACCTAACATCATAATACACCAAACCATTACAACACCAAATCCACAACTCACCATAACCGTCACAATTACATCCCTCTTCCTGTAATCCTCAAATTCAAAGTACCAGGGCCGCATGGGTGTACAAATGGTAATTTTCTGGACTATTTATTTCCGCTGCGGCTATCAGTGTAACGTTCGCAGGAATGCGAGTGCTCTCATTAAGCGGTCGGCGGGTCCCCCCCCCCCCCCAGGCCTAATATGCTCCGCTGTTTCATTCTTTCCGAAAACATTACGACTCGTGCGGTTTGAAAAACTAAAAAAACTACGCTATGTGCTAGGAATAGCGTCTCGTTGTATGTGGAAAATGCGTCCACTTAACGCTTTTTCCAATTTTATACGAAGCGCCTACACAAACCGCTGTCCAGGAATTAGCTATTTTTTTAATTCAGAATATAATATTGCTAAAGTCTTAAAAGAAACATTATGTACTCGTAATGTAATAAACTGTCATTTGTTTCTCACACATGAAATAATAAAGTCCTAAAAGAAAAAAGTTATTTTATTAGCCTCCTTCAGACAAGGAGCATACTGGCCGTTAATAAAATAATATGTTTTGCTTTTTTTTTAATTGTTTTTCTAATTACAAAAGTAAGTAAAAACTGACCTGCCATTATTTTTCTTTATTCAATACTTCTTCTCATATGTAAGTTTTCGTAATTGTAGGCAGAGAGTATTAATGCCCTTACAACGGATATTAATAATGACTTCATTCCAGGAGGATCTTTTTCTTTTGGAAAGAAGGAAAGAAAAAACATTAATACGTACCTATAGGTAAGACTGAACCAACCAACTAACTTTATTTTTATAAAGCTCAACTATGCTTTTAAATAATACCCTCCTTAAGAAAACCGCTTCACTAATTCCATGCCAAGTAATCAGCGATCACAAAGCGTGAAAACATACTGCAATACGATTAAAGTAATTTCCTTAACGACATAGTGCTCTTGTTCAAACGTAATCTTCACCATTCCAGGTTCATCTTTCAAACGAATTTCCACCCTTACTAACCGCAGACCGGTAGCGACATCCAGCGGAGTTTTCCGACAACTGCGGCACACTAGCGCCGCGCCAAACGCACACTTTTTATTCCCGCGTAAACACGCATACCCACACAGCGCTCTGGAAAAGTTGCCAAAAATGTGTCGGGGGAATGTTTGCCGAAGTCACTTGGGATTGCTGATCTAAAATCCACCTTGGGAGTGCGAGATAAAGTTGTATTTTCAATGCTGCGGGTGGATCAAGTAAGTGCTATAGGCGAAGGAAAAGATACAGCTGAAAAGTGAAAGGTCGTAACTGTATTTTTGTTATACGCATTTATGCTGTTCTGGAGTTGGGAGAGGGCTTCTAAATGCAGCCGTTTAGTAAGGGCTTAAGTGAGAGGGTAACACGAAAGGACGGGACGTTTCGTAGCTGGAGGGCGGGCGTTCGGGGTCAAGTAAGGGTGTGTGAGTGGCGAGGGGTGTACTGAACTTTCTTAGACGGGGCTTTGCTTTCTTAAGAAAGACAAGAAAACGGAAAGTTCGCACTTCACGGCGTTTTGTTAAAAATAAAGACGAAGTGATTCACGGCGGCGCCGTGAGAGGGCGCCAGCTTTTATTTTTTTTTACATTTTAAGAAGTCTATCTAGGGACTATGCTTATTATGTTATAGAAGCGGTAGTATTTTATTTACTAATTTAACAGCATATAAAATTACTAAGTCAAATCACCCTATATAATGCAATTAAGTCTTCCGTTTCATACTTAGATAAACAGTTTTTCAATATTAAAAGAAAATAATTTCTTAAAACTCTTATAATTTGAAATAATATCGGGCTTAAGAGTCCATAACTGACTATTTCTTATGGACCATTTTTAAAACTATTCCTAAATTATTTTCGTTACATGTTACAAATTTTCCCCTACAGTTACTACCTTAAAATTTTCACATATCCAAAAGAAGTAAACACGCGTAGCCCACACCGATTTGGCAGCGAGCGCCGGGCGGGCGGGCGGGCGGTGCTAATCAAAATCGACACCTGAAACCGCAGAGCCACTACGCGCGCCAAACAACCGCGTCAAATCCTTCCAATCGCCACCAAACCACCCATTATCATCTTAACGAATCGCGTATCGCGGTTAACCGCAAAATTACCAACCGACCAATCAGCGGCCCCATCGCCATATATTTTCCTCTATCTATTTTTCCGGGGGTGAAAATCTTAGAAACCGCACGACTAACCGCAAAGGTCAGGTGATCAACCAATGGGACGCGGTAAAATATAACCGCAAGCCACGCCCAACTAACCGCAAACCAACCACAACGCGAGACGTTCGTCACGTCATCGATCGTTGTGGTAAGGGAACGTTCTTTTTTTGGGCGCGCCGTTCCATAAATATATATTAGGTACAATACCTACATTTTTTGACATACATATTTTTTTGTCAAATAATATAAAAATACCTTCTAATTTCATTTAAAAATGCTGTAATTGCGAATTAGTCTTAATTTTTAGATAATTTTCATAGATGTAATGAAGACAGAACAAGACAATTTTGAGAGTAGGTAGATTGTTTTTGCCCGGGTTTAAATTTGTATTTAGAAAAAAAAAATTACTTTTTCATTTTTTTTAATTAGTCTAGCAGTGAAAGCATTCTCATTTCAAACGCAAAGTTCCTTGACGTTCCTTTTTCAAATCTCATTGAACTAATTCAAGCGGCCAGTCCGAAAATGAAATTAAAACGAAAGCGTTTCTATTTACAAAGGTAAGATAACATCTCAATCCGAAACTGGTCATCGTCGCGAAGATAAATTTATTGATTCGGTTGAGAAAGGCGACGCACACACGCGCCGGTACGGACGCCACCGCATTATATTCATAATGAATACAGCTATCCCACTCGGCGGGCGTCTTTGACTTTGTATAAATATATTTTGTCCCTTTCCCTCCCTGGGGGCGGCGGGGGGAGGCCAGGAGCTCGTCTTCGGTCGCCAATTTCTATTTCATTAGGTGGCGCGGTCGAAACCGCAGCGGATCGATGCCACCTGAAAAATGTAATAACAGATCAAAATCACCTTTCAGATAGGTCGCTTGTAGGGATTGCAATCCGGCGTCATTTTCAGTCCGGCCGGATACGACCGGATTCCCATCAATCCGGCCGGAACCGGTCGGATCCGGCCGGATTGATTAAATCAAGATGATTTTCGCTTTTAAGTACAACATAAGTGAGTTAATTAAGTGCAGTGACACTGCACTTATAGTGACACTTAGTTACTTACTTAATGTAGGTATTTTATAAAAATAAATCAAAAATATATAAAATCAACTTTATTTCCTACCCAACGTTAAGACAACAAGAAAACAATTAAAATTTAGAAGTTTTGGTAATTAGTAATAATTTTACGACGTAGCTCAGTCTTTCTAGATTTCACTTTCAAAGATCATTTATAAGTAACAATATTAATTATCAAGTAACTATAATATCTAATAGATACAACTATAAATAAGGCGTCCGACCGATTTCAGCCATGGCGGCCGATCTCAATTGAGATCAGCCAAGTGCTCAGGATATATTATAGTGCACAAGTGTGCCCGCAAACACAAGTGCACTCTCTATTCCCTTACTCTCATTATTCGGTGAGACGGCAATCCGACATGACCGATGAGAGATCGGGCGCAGGACCACCGGTTTAAAGTGCTTTCCGAGGCACGGGCGTTCAACCGCCAACTTCCCAACTCCGGGCTGAGTAATTTCATTACAGAAATCTCACACAAATTTTGCCCGACCCCGGATTCGAACCGGGGACCTCTCGGTCCTAACGCAGCGCTTGCCACCAATAGACCAACAACTAACCTTACGTATTTAACTGAAATGAGATCAAAATCATTATTAAAGTATTTGAGAATGCTAACAAACAAGCCTTACAGGTATTTCTGATTATGACAGATACCATCATGATTTTATGAATCTGTCGAACGAATGAATGGCAAAAATTATCACAATAATGAGTTTAGACTCTGCGACGAACGACTCGCACGCATGAACACTACGAACAACGCCTTTAAAGTACCTTCTCATGCAACAGCTATATTATTTTCTCACAAACTGCTATCACCGGATCCGGTCTTCGGATCCGGTATATTGGTACCGGATCCGGTAACCATAAAATGATGCCGGATCCGCCGGATTACCGGATCCGTTTTTCCGGATTGCAATCCCTAGTCGCTTGAGTTTGTAATTTTAGTTTTTATAAAAGTTTTGGCTTACTCATAAAGAAAGATGAGTGTAGTTAACCTTTTTCAATAAAATATGATCTCAAGGCTGGGTGCCTAACATTAATCCAAGATGTAGGATAAATTATTAATAACACATAATATTACTTACTGCTACGTATATTTTCCAAGAGATAACTTTCAGATTGATGACATAAATTTTAGGTGTGTATTAATAGAAACATGCATTAGTATTACTTAAAAAGTAATGGGAATACCATAACAGTAGGTACATAGTAGTTGTTTATCTAACACCAATTTAGGTAAGGCCCGGGTAAGTTTTGATTTACCATCTTGTACAATTACTAATAGCGCGCAGGTTCACCGACATATTCAGTAAGACCCGACCTCACATATTATTCACGAAGTGATTTCCTTTGGTGCCCGTATTCTTATTGTGATTTGAGGATGCTTAATAATTCAGTGGCGGACATGTTGGCGCAGGGATGGTCCCGGATAATCTATACACGTTGGTGCACGTTAATAAATAATGTTTACACATTACCGAATTTCCAATGTAAACTTGCCTCAAAATTAAACTGAAATTGCAGTTTTAAGTGTTGTATTCTTGACAAAATAACTGTTTAAAGGAAGAGATGAAAAACTAATTATTTTATATTAATATTGAATATGATGGAACTGTACTCTATAGCAGGTGTAGGTAGGTGCTAGCAATGTTACAGTACAATGTTAAAAGCTGGTGTTACAGAGTTGCGTTCTACTTAGTAAAACTAATTTTCTTAGCTCAGCTATTAAATCACTCACATTTATCAATCCTTACGTATACTTTTATATATTGAACTTATTATCAATCATAGTAAATTTTACTGAATTATGCAACAAAAAAAATGTATCGCAACATGCATCTAAACAGAAATGAGCGTCATACCAGTGACATTTTGACATTTCGATGACCTAGCTCTACCCAAGAGCACCTAGCATCTAACATACTCGACAGTCCTCATTGTCAGGCAATCAAGTCTAAATATTCCAACGATAGGTATAAAGAAGCAATAGGACTAATCCTCAGTTTCCGTAAGCCACGACAATAATTCACAAATGAGAAACGATCGACAAACCAGTCACATTTTGACATTTCGATGACCTAACTCTACCCTCTCTACAATCAAGACCTCTACTCTACTCTACAATCAAGTCTAAATATTCCAACGATAGGTATAAAGAAGCACTATACTAGAATCCGTAATTCGACGGAGTAGTTTGACAACTTCAAATCGCATTATGTTGCCAGGTTTAGCCTAGTGTTGTTTGCATAGATAATTTGTGATCCGATTCGATCAGAACAAATAATCGATTTTTTTTTCGAATTAATTTATTATTAAAAAATTGAATGTGCAAGCTCCATATTATATCAGGTGGGAGACGTTTTGTCGACCGGTTGCTGTTACCACCATACAGTTGCGTAAAACCCGCCAAGTGACTCTGACCTCTCTCGGTCAGATCGCGTTTCGGGATCAGCACTGTACGAACCGGAGCCAGGGGGGACCATTGCTGCGGCAAGCGCCGGACCAGTGGAGTCTTAGCGGCGGCGGCGGTATTGTGCGAGCGGAGGGGGTCAGCCCGCCGGCCAAGGGGACTCGTAGAAACGGGGGCTCTTCTGTCCGGTGGACTTTCCAACTCCGACCCGCTCAGCTCAGTGAGTGCGACAGGCTCAATATGGTCTATTGTGCCTGTCGAACTCATATTTGGATCTTTATCGATCGATCTTATTTGGACCGGATAATTCTGTCGATATGTCGATAAATATTAACCTCATCACTATTTATTTTTTCTAACACATGGTAACACCCTATCTGTCAAACTACTCCGTCGAATTATGGATTCTAGTTTAGGACTAATCCTCAGCTTCTGTAAGGCACGATAATAATTCACAAAGGTGCCCGCCCGCAGCGCTCAAACGAACCGGGCAAAGAACTGAATAAAGAATAACGCCCAGAGCGGTAAATAACCTTATTCCTTCTTCGTGCAACCAGTCTTACTCGTATTCATAAGCTTGGCTAATGCTGGCAGGAAAAAAAAACAAATCTTATTAGAACCTATTTTTTGAGTTGGTAGTTTGCATAGTTGAGAACACAATAAGATAGTATTTAATGAAAATGTATTTTACCTAATAGCTATTGATACAGAAGTGCTTTATACTGCAAATGTTGAAAGTAATGGCTAATAATCAACTAATACCTGTCTACTATACTCTACAACTACGTAATTTATTGCAATAAACATAAATGAATTACCTCCCCAGGTTAAAATAACCCTAAAATACCACCTTTAAGACCGCTAAAAATTAAGAGCATTCATCAAATCAGCATAAATAAATGCGAGTTCAAAAGTCGAACCCTTAACCCTAAGACGGCAACGGGCTGTAAATTCCGTCCATCCCCGGTTAACTGGCAAGCCCTTATATTAATTAGCAGGTTATTTTGGGGATATTATTTACGTAATAAAGCCTTATTTAGGGTCTTGGGGTGAAATATGAGCCATTGAAGAGAGTTAGTGTGTTAAGAAAACGCAGTGGGGATACAGTTACTTATGATTGTTTTGAAGAGTTGTCTGTTAACGGGTTAATTTATTAGAATAAAATTAATTAGTTTTAATTTTGCATTACTAATTTTTATAATACTAACACCAGAAACGTGATTTTTTTATTTTTTTATATTTTTTTATATTATTTTTTTATAAGATTTTCTTACTAAATCAGGAAAAGTAATAATCTCCTTACTAATGTTAAAATGAACACAGTTCATTACCTTCTCTTTATTAGATTTCAATAGTAAACAGAACATGAAGATCACAAAAAAAATGACAATCGCAAAATAATATCAACAACACGAGGTAACATTTGTAAAATCCGCCCGCAATCCTTTATCAGGTCGCAAAGGTCGCAGCCGGCACCTCGCGGCCGAGGGCGACAATAAATCAAGCCTCTAGGAAATTGCCGACGACGCCCCCACCCCGGGGAGGAGATTTAATTAAATCTTGCATCGAACTCCTGAGGCCGCCTAACGAACGGCCATTGTATTTAAATAATGCGTGTGTCGACTTTTTGCGATCGAATCACGGGCGAGCGGGTCCAATAGACCCGGATTAGGAGCGGTGGGTTACGTCGCCTGTGAAGGTGTTGGATGATTAGTTTTTCAAGTTGGATCTATTCGAATTTGGGAATTGCTGAATTTATTTTCTTTATAGTGAGAAAGTTTTGGTATTCCTTTGTAAGATTATAACTTCAATCAAAAAGTGATGGTTTTGAATGTCTGTATATTTTTTTTTTATGAAGATAATCATCCGAGATATTCTTTTTTGTAAAGAAGCCACCTTAGTTTGGTAATTACTTAGCATAATAGGTATTTAAACGTAAAAGTTAAAAAAATTGTAAACAAAAAAAAAACCGCCTTCAAAAACCCGACTCACTAAAAATTACAAAATAATATAATACGAACATTAATCTGGGTATGAATTTGATATGTTGTTGAAGGCGGTGCCGTTTATATTTCATGCAGTTTTCCTCAAAAATTTAATTGGCACCGCCTTCAACAACATATCAAATTCATACCCAGATTAATGTTCGTATTATATTATTTTGTAATTTTTAGTGAGTCGGGTTTTTGAAGGCGGTTTTTTTTTTGTTTACAATTTTTTTTCATCCTTTTTAGTGTTACATTTTTTAGCACCCTATTAGTTCAGCTCACCTATAATTCTACTGATATTATAACTAGTAGTCTTAATATGTATACAGTATTGAAAGAATTATCCTTTTACTCCAAACAATAGGGTAGTTTCCTATTTTTTTATTTTGATACAGAAGGATGAACCACACAATTGCAAATGTACTGTTAAAAGAATGGTTTGATATTTGGAAAACTCCCGGAGATATTACAATTTCAATAGCACATTATTTGGGCGAGCTCAAAACGCTTCATACAAATGTCACAGCGAGCTATGACGTCACCGCTTGTGATATTGTATGCATATCGTAAGAACTTTGTTCCGCAGCTATATCAAATGTTGCGTTTACGAATATGTGTTCATAGGGAAATTAACTACTAATTTTGTAGTTTATAAGATGGCATAGTTATTTTGGAAAATTTTCGCACTTTTGAAATAGACTTTCCCACCCAACTTCAAATGTCTATTATTGTCTCATTTCGTCAGAAATTTTAAATTCGATTTGACTAATGGTATTCATTTACCTATAACTTACTGTTAATTGTGAAATTTTATGTAAAATCAGACTTAGGAAACTACCGTATTAAGGAGTTGACCTTCCATCATCAGCTCAACATTATAACATTATGATTACAAGAAGCAATGCCAATATAACTTCAGAAAATATGTGAAACGTGGTACATGTGCCTATAAAATTTAAGGGTTGCCCTCGATTTCTCCTGGATCCCATAATCAGATCCTAGATTGGACCCTATTAGTTCAGCTCACCTATAATTCTAGTGGTATTATAACTAGTAGTATTAATATGTACACAGATTTGAAAGAATTATCCCTTTACTCCCAACTATTAAGGAGTTGACCTTCCATCATCAGCTCAGCATCATAAAATTATGATTGCCAGAAGCAAATGCCAATATAACTTCAGAAAATATGTAAAACGCGGTACATGTGCCTATAAAATTTAAGGGTTGCCCTCGATTTCTCCTGGATCCCATAATCAGATCCTAGATTGGACCCTATTAGTTCAGCTCACCTATAATTCTAGTGGTATTATAACTAGTAGTCTTAATATGTATACAGTATTGAAATAATTATTCTTTTACTCATAACTATTAAGGAGTTGACCTTCCATCATCAGCTCAGCATCATAAGATTATGATAGCCAGAAGCAAATGCCAATATGACTTCAGATAATATGCAAAACGCGGTACATGTCCCTATAAAATTTGAAGGTTGCCCTCGATTTCTCCTGGATCCCATCATCAGATCCGAGACTGGTGAAAATGGGACCACCTCGGAAGTGAACCCTATCCAACCAAAAAAAAATTTTTGAAATCCGTCTATAATTGACGAAAATATCGGTGAACATACATAAAAAAAAAAATAAAAAATAAAAAAAAAAATATTATACATACAGACGAATTGAGAACCTCCTCCTTTTTTTGAAGTCGGTTAAAAAGGTGATAAGTTTGTTTTGTTCAAAACTGTTCAAAACGCAAACGCAATGTTTGCTTATCGTTTACACTAACTAAATATTCATAATAAATCTTACTCTCCAACTTCGTAACAGTCCGCGAATGTATACTGTTAAGATAAGGCGTCACGTTGATACATATCGCGAGTGTCGAGCCGAAACAAGACGTATCGCCGTGCCTGCCGTAAATCATACCCGCAAGCCGGGGTACGATTGACCCTCACGACAAACGCCGCGCCCTCTCTGTACTTGCGTTTTGAACGGTTGATTGTTTGCTTGAAGCGTAATAATAATATCAGTATTGTAGAACATTATACGTACAACAGTAAATGTTCTACGGAAAAGGACTAAGTTAATAGCGCATATCCCGTGTTCATTTTGTATGTTGTTTTTGTATGTGGGGGCACAGCAGTGCCCCCGCCAAGTCGAGTGCGAAGCAAACACTGCCGTACCATCCTTTACTAGAACCATTTCGCCGCATTTTCAGGCCCCTATTTAGACTAGAACGCAGAAATTTTCATCATCCATTAAGGTATGATAACATACTTAAAATCCAAAATTTCAAATCTGTGGGACTTATTAGTTCCGAAGTAAAGCGAAAGCAAAGTTTCGCATTGACGACACGCACTCACACACTCACCTACTTATGATCATCAAAATAGAACTAGTAATTCCCATAAACTCAGAGCGCTGAAATTTGGTACAGAGTTAGGGTTTAATAGTCACATAAAGAGAAAACTATAAAAACTACGATAATCGAAGATCTGGAGTACTTACCTGGTGACCCTTATTAGAAAACACAACATCCCAATATTATAAAATCGTCTAAAAATATTAAAAAACGACATACCGCCTTAACAAAAAATATTTAATTTTGTTAGCTGCTTCTACAAAAAGAAGTGAAATCCCACCAAAAACATCCTGTAGAAAAACTAGGGTTGGTTTTTTTACAGGATGTTTTTGGTGGGATCTTGTTTTTAGATAACAACTGGCCTTTGACTGGCTCGATAGAACAGTGGTTAGTGACCCTAGCAACGGTTTCAAGAAACGTTAGTTCGATTCCTACTTGGGACAAATGATGATGATGTATGTACACCTCCCATAGGATAAGCTCTACTTAGTTTGAGGTCAGATGACCATGTGTGGAGGTGTCCCAAATATGAGTTATTGTATTAAAAAAAGCGTCGATGGCGGAGTGGTTAAGGTCGTTGCTTGCCATGCGAGAGGTCGCCGGTTCAAACCCCGCCAGGTACCAATGTGTTTTTCAAATTTGAAATTCATATGTACCATCATTCGACGCTTTAACGGTGAAGGAAAACATCGTGAGGAAACCTGCACTCCTAAGAAGAAATTCTTAGGTAGTGGTCGACTAAGGCCTTATCGCCCTAGTTTAGGGTAGGCTCGTGCCCCAGCAGTGGGGACGTATATGGGCTGATGATGATGTATTTATTTAACTCCAATGCCAACGCCCCCTGTACTGAACTGTGGAATAAATAATGATACACTTTACTTTTTTTTCAGAGTGACATTATAAGGCAAAAATGTTGCCAGTCACCGTTTTCCATAGAGTTCCGTGTGTACATGGCCAGTCTGCCTTTTCCATAGAGTTCCGTGTGTATCAAAATGTCTGCTCCTACAGCCTATCACTTTTAAACATATCTTGGCGAGTGTCAGCGCGTGAAATAAGACGTATGGTGCGGGCCGGCGTGTAAATCATACCTCGCCTGGGGTCACAGTTACCCCTTCTTAATATACTGCGAGAAAAAGTGAGTAAAGTGACCCGTTCGTCGGCGGACAGGGAAATACACTTTACACGCTCCGAGAGCCCTTACTTCAAAGATTCTTGTGTTGGCTACCTACTTTTACTTTTTGCTTATACTTACGTTTAGTGTTGGGTAGGTAACTTATACTCAGAATTACGTACGTTTTTTATATGCGCGACTACTCGCCAGCTATTTAGTTATTATAAAAATATTTTTAAGCTATTGCATTACTTTTATCGCGGGCTTTGAGCGCGGCGACTGAACCAAGAAATTCCGTAACGAAAAAAACCTCACAATCGTCTAACGTCGTTTCAGTTCGGTAGACTTCGGCACGGTGTTTGTGTGCGTGCGGTAGTAGTAGTAGCTAAAAGACGTAATAAGTACACGAATATTTACAAATACAATTTTGGTAAAACAATTTAAAAATCCTCGCCGTGAAAACATAATGCGATATTGTAGTTACAATGGCTCTAGAATAACATATTCATCGAAACATAAAATATTTGGCTACTTTTTAAGGTAAACTGAAAGATAAGGGCCGAAGATTGAAATGATAATAATTTGGTTTTCAACGATAGATTTTCAGCGTCGCTGTCAAAAATTAATTGTCTTTTCAGTTTCTTTCCAAGTAGTCCAGTCAAATTAGGTTTCATCTGCGGAAAAATTACTAGTGAGCTGAATTTTGGTACACACCTTTATTACGGCATTGTAATGAAGGTGTGAAAAATCGACATTCATATCGTGCCGGCTTAAAAAGTTATATATAGTTTAAAAAAAGATTTGTAATTGTACAAAAAATTGCAGCGGTAGAAAATATGTCCTAGCATTGACAATGCATCTCGAGAGCAATTTTCTTGTTGGAATATTTCTGCAAAATTGTTTAAATCAGATCTTTTTTCAAACATCTTCATGATTTTCAGTTTTCCTTTTCCAAAAAGGAAAACTTTTTGTACTAGTATTACTAATGCTATATGTCTGTATGTAGTAGATTTTACTAACAACACGCTTACAAATATCAATGAAAAGCATAGGGCGTACGTACGCCTTGGTATACAATACCGTGTGTGAGTGCTTTCTCGGCGCTCTCCTCCGAAAACTTTCAATTCTACAAAAAAATGCAAAGGACATTTTTTGTAAATAATTTTATAACAAATATTTTTTCTAATGACCTCAATTAACCTACAAGCAATAGATCGCAAGATATTCGCGAAAAACTGATTTTCGCGACCTTTTGACCCCTATAACTTTTTAAGCCGGCACGATATGAATGTCGATTTTTCACACCTTCATTACAATGCCGTAATAAAGGTGTGTACCAAAATTCAGCTCACTAGTAATTTTTCCGCAGATCGGTGTTTAAAAGAGCTAATTTGACTGGACTAAAGGAAGACATTTTAATTTCGCTTCCCTCATTCATAAAAGTCGAATACAAATTGTCATATACCGTATGTAGATAGCGAAACGTAATCACATCAGGGCCTGCCCTCCGTCAAAGAGGCCAAGTTTCACTCAAAAAGACGTTTTGTGCCGAAGTTTGCTTATTAAGCCAAACTTCGAGGAAGCTACTTTCATATAGTCCTTAGTAATTAATCAGCTACCCCGAGCCGAAACAAAGTAAGGTATTAAATTAACGACCAGAACTCGAATAATTTAATAACATTAATGAATGCAACGGCAACATTTAATTATAGAATGGTACGCAACATTAAATGGCTTTAATATTACTGGTCCGACGGTAATGATCGCATGCTATGTGTATTATAAAAGTATTAACATAGCTGCATTTACCTTTTGAATTTACGGAAAATGCAATTAATATGTTATACGTGGTGTACGATGGCGTAATGATGATTCGATTTGTTTTTAAAACTAAGTGAGTAGGTAGGTATAATACTTACGCCTTTTCATACCTTAAAATTTTTAACTGTTTCGGTTTAGATGGCCTGTGTAAATCGATTAAATAGTAAGTACATTGCAAGTTTATTTTTTAAATATAATGTTATGTAATACAAGTGGAGCTAACCAGTAATTGTTGCATTTAGATATTGTAAATGATGTTGATATATCACTTATAGTCATGACATGATGTAATCGTCAAATAAATAAAAATAGGTGCAACGATTCGTAAGTTTTTTTTTATATAGACATAAGCAGGGATGACACAAGGACATGTGCTACCTTTATGATGTTTTTTTTGGAAGACTACAAGAAGGTTCCTCGATCAAAGTAAAGAAGTGATGACAAATTTAGTAGTTAAATAAAGCTGACTTTTGTAGTACCTCTGTGTTTAATGAACATAATAACAGTATTTTTCCTCCTTTATGGGTGTGTTAATTAATTAAAAACGAATTTTTGTGTTTCACTGTTACCTCTGATTTCCGCAGCAAAGTGGTGTAAGCTACTTACCACGGAATCAGGTCAATTATTTATAGTCAGATATTTTCATTCTGCCTGTCACCTATTATACCAGCGAAACCTCGTCTACTCTATCAATCCGAGCCAATTTCTTCGTCATCAACAAACATTCCCTACTCATAACTTAGTTACTGGCCAGTGAGGTCATAAATAACGTCCGTTGAGTTATTGCAATAGTATCGCTTCCCTGAGGAGCCGAGCCTCCTCCTGAGCCGATAAATCTCCGGGTGGACAAAGAAATGATAAACAACCGTGTGAGATGTGGAAGATGATTTGTGTAGCGGGGACGGAGGAAAGGGGCCTAGAACATATCTCTATCATTTTGTTTTTATTAACTCCAGTACGTAACTCCACCCGATTGCACAACATTGCCTTTACAATCAGTTAAAAAGCTCTATCTCAGTCTCTATATCTACGTACCAAATTGTATTTAAATCAGTTCAGTTACTTTCTACTACTTTAACTTTTACTCCCATTGGAAAATTCAAAACGACTAAGTAATACATAGTTATATTTACTTGCAGTTGTTGTTGAGTGGGTCAGTTCGTAAAGGATGCTTTTTATCTGTTGCCTACATATTCTCGCTCAAGTTACTAAACTGTCCGAAATATAAATATTTTTCATCCATCAGCCCCAAAAGAAAAGTAATAATTTCAATGAAAGTAACGCGAAAAACGCCACAAAAGCTAGCGTTTATATAAAACGACTTTGAGCTTATGATCTTTCCAGTAGCAATAAACGCGACCGCAACTTGAAAAGTTTAGTTAAAACCTACCTACATTAGGATGCCTACAGTCTCGATTGCTATTAAAGGATTAGTCTGTGCACAAAGCGGTGGCATTTTGTTCCTGCATCGCCCCACGTCCGGTCCCCCCACCCTTCGACCCTTAAGACCTTTGTACATTTGCATAGCTTTAGAGCTGAGCTTTTTTGCTTCAAAGTTCTTATAGGATAAAGGAAGCGATTTCTCCGTTCCTTTACTAGACGCTAATGTTTTTATTTGGATTTGGCGTTGGTTCTCAACGTTTCACTTGTATTAGTAGATAGAATAATTATTTTTAGTCTTACTAATAAAATTATAATCTAGTTACCAAATGACGAACGAAATTGTGGTACATTTAAATACTTCGGTTTGGTTTACTACTACTACTACCTACTCGAAATTAGAGCGAACTTATTTTTTCATTATTATAAACTTAATATAAGCTAGTACGTCCTTGTTGTCACCTTGCAACTAAAATATTATCATGCTTTTTGATTGACAAGTTAGGTACCGTCTATTTGGCATGTCCAGTCTCAATAACATCACATGTTTTCACATTTCAGAGATTTAACTGCAATTAATTCAGAAGGACATCTAGAAGCCAATTCCATTAAGCTAGCTCGATTAGTTACAAAGATAAAAGTAAATAATCGTAAATACTCGCATTGACTGCGGCAAAGACCGCAGCCAAGCATATTTTTTGTATAGAGTCTGGCTCTCCTTTTTACATTTATGATTTTAGTAGGATTTGAAGTCCCATCCTCCTTCACCTCTAATCTGCTCGTCATAGCTGTTGTTTAGTGCACATGTACCGAGCAGTGTAGCAGCAGCCGTCCCTTAGAACACGACACTAGAGCCACATGAATATGCATAGGCGCAGGCCGTCGCCGGCCAGTTAATAATTAACACAGAGCTCGCTTAAGAGCTTCGGGACTAAGTACACGGCTCCTTAGCTGGGTGATCATCTTTTTCCATTAGCGTTTAGTTGGTGAGAAGATTAATCAGCTGTTTTTATAGTGTTTGTAGAGGTTTGTTTTGACGGACGAATAGATTCGTTTCTATAGTGGTGAAGTAATTTAAAGTCCATAGCTGACCTCTAAATATTTAGACGGTTAGAAATATTCAGCATGAAAGTTCCCTTAGAAACGAATAATAGTTCGATATTGGCATTCGGTGTTATTCTAGTAAGTAGAAAATAAAGTCATTCACATAGATTTTTATTAAAGAAAATTGCTTTGTAGTTTTTTTATCTGGCAACGTTTTAGAGATACTGTGACAATGCTCAGTTAGAGATTATTAAATGATCATTTTCTATTTAGTCATCTCCGGATTGCAACCTGAAACATCGTAGTTTCTACAGAAAGCTAGCCATCAATAAATCGACCAATAAGGCAATTTGCCTGATGCAAAATTAAATATTTTTATACGGGGCCTTACGTGACCATTTGCTTTGATTACACCCAATTTTATTATCACTTTTTGGTCGTTTTGGCTCACCAACAATGATTACCTTCAGATGCTACAGCCATAACTACTATAGTTAGTTGCACTCCTGCATTCCGTGCCCGTCATCGGCTCCTGGCATATCCTAAATAGCTTGGCGTGGCCACGTGTCTGGCGCGGCTGGCATGCCCGACGCCTCCCGTGATATTGTTATTGGGCATTCCGATACCTGTTTGCATGTATACTGATTGTGTATCGGCTATTTGTGGACGTGATTGTACTTAGAAGTACAGGCAAGCACAGTCGTTAATTTGCTGATATGTCAACTTGTGGTGAAGGTAGAGAAAGGAGGTCATTCGCGTTTCATGCAATGTTGGGCCCAAAAGTCAAAGGGCCGGCCAAGAAAAAAAAATGTCACTGTTGTAGGGGAAGTCATCCCTTATATTTTTCACTGTGACATTAATTCTCTACAACCATTATTTAAGATGATTTTGTAAGTTGAAAAAAATGATCTGATTTTGTAGACAGGGGAACCACAAGTGATTATAACTTGTGATCCATGAGTACATCTTAAAATAAATATTATTATTTTCTAAATCGCTCAAAGACTAACCCGCCTGATATTCCAGTACAGTACTTACATACGTCCAAATAGTGACTAAACGTTCTCTATAAGCCTGGCATGTGTACCTACTTGGTCAATGGAAAACTCCAAGCAGTCTTATCTCTACACGCGTAAGGGGTATTATAAACTGTCGAACACGAAGATATCAATTTCAGCGGCAATCTTGTCCCCAAGTAATATAAAAAAAACCACAGCTTGTTTACTAGTCCTCTCATTAACAAGTGAACAGCATTAATCCTAGGCACTCACAGCAAATCCAATCAATAAAGCATTGTAAATTTAGATATCGCTTGCTCCGGCTCACACTCGTCCAAGTTACAAATAACCGGCTCCGAACTTGCCGTGTCCGGGCTCTTGCCTAGGGTTGTCACTGTAAAATATATATTTATTTATGTAGTAGTAAAACATTACGCCCCCGCAGAGAGGTTGGTTTAAAAGAACCATATTATTATGTCCCTTTTCAGTTTACTTCAGTAGTTTTCAAGTGAAAGCAGAACAAGCAATAGTGCCTTCGCATTTGGCAACTAATTCATTTGCTAATTATTTTTTATTTTCCTTTGATGTATTTTCCTTTTAATTCTTTAACCGCAACTATTAATTTCATATTCTTATCACGCCTATAAGGTTATGGATCAGAACCATCTGATCACCCGCAAAGGTCAAGCTATATTATGCTTTGTTTATTTAGGTAATATTGAAAAATAAATACATGCGTCCATCCAATGTTCCTGTTCACATTTTCTTAGAATCAGACAAGCATTTAATACCTAAATTCTACAATAATTTTTTGAAAAGCTATATTTTTCTGTAATCGTCATCTGCAGTAATAGATTTGTGTACGTTACATGTTAAACTGGTATTGGCAGCCCTATTCTTGGCACAGACGTCGGCGAAGTTTGCTCGCCGTCCCGCGTGTCAACCCTGTGATCACGCCAATATTGCCTGCCCCGCCACACGTGTCCAACTCAGACGAGAACCAACCTTACCACCACACAAATAAAGTAAAAAATACAATAGCTTAAAGATGGCGTGTGTAAGAAAAACGTGCCGTATTGGATGGACAGTGGGTAGTGATTTTATGGACGCGGATTATGTTACATTTTTTTTATACTTATCTTGTGTGGGCGTTAAACTGTTTTTGGCAGTTCCATTACTTCGATTGTCCGTTTTATTATAACTGTTCACGAAAGTATCGAGTACTTTCTCTACGAAGATTTACATTTGAGGCTTATTTGTGTCTAACTATTGTTTCTGATACCCATACCAAAGGGGCTTAAGCTCAGTTACCAAGGAATAAGATCAATGTAAGTGATGTTATGTGTAATATTTAATGGTATTGTGAGTAGATATTTTATAATAATTCATTGTTCAACTTCATTCGCTAGCACTGGTCCTTTTCAAAACAAGATCAAACCTAATACTACTATACTACCTAATAATACTTTAGCTGACTGTATCACATGCACGTAGTATGCAGATTACAACCTTTTGTTCACTTTTGAACTAATCTTCCGCCGGCGACCAAAAAAAAAAGCTTACAAGCACTCCATTTTCCGATATTCGAAACAAAAGCTCCCCCACACGTAACCACTTACAAATAAGTACATCCAGCCAATGATCACACCCCAGCTGCTGAAGGCACGTGTCTGCCGGCGTGCCTCGGATGCCGAGGGAACACCCTCCATGACGCACTAACTGAATTCATGATATCAACTATCCCTATATGGTGATGGTACTCACTGTACGGTTGGGCTATCGGTAGAAGCAACGAGGATCAGGCTTTTGTCCGTACCGTCTCCGTCAAGGCGGTAATTTTTCTTAAGGTGGCAAATGATATAAGTCTTTCTAGATTTTAACCGACTCCAAAAAAGGGAAAAGGTTTTTTTTACAATTAAAACTATAAATGAATGGGCCTTAACATGTGTTTAGGTATCAAGCCAACGATGTGATTGGTATAACCCAGTAAGTAGCTAGCAAACACTAGCGAAGTTTTTGATCGCGTTAAGACCAATTTTCATGAACATTGTGTATATGTAACCCTCCTTATTATCCTAATGAAACTTAAACAATCTTAGGATTTGGGACAAGCGTAAAATAATAATAAGAATCGGGTATTTTTGCGCTACCACGAAACGAATTGCTTGGTCAGCTAGTGGCATTATGTAGCAATATCTAATTTTTTTTTCCTTACGATGAAGTGATACCTTATGGATAGTAATGATGAAGAGAACTGATGTCATATCACTATGTGCAGCATTGATTCATTTTAATATAGTATAATGGTAAAACTTTATTTTAATATTTCAATTCTTCAATCTTTAAACTATAGGTACTGTATCAATATCAATACATAGTATAAAACAAAGTCGCTTTCGCTGTATGTCCGTATGTATGCTTAGATCTTTAAAACTACGCAACGGATTTTGATGCGGTTTTTTTAATAGATAGAGTGATTCTTAAGGAAGGTTTTTATGTAAAATTTATCACTAATGGTCACTAGTAATATAATATAATAAAGCTGAAGAGTTTGTTCGATTGAACGCGCTAATCTAAGGAACTACTGATTCGAATTGAAAAGTTTTGTGTTTGATTGATTATTTATCAAAGAAGGCCTTTTCGGAAATAAAACATCACGCAGCGATCAATAGGCAAAGAACAATGGAAAATTTCTAAAGAACGGGAGAATACAGGGACGAAGTCGCTGGAAAAGCTAGTTTTATAATATAGTGATACGTATTTATTTCGACAATTAACATTTACACGAGCGTATCAATTTGAAATTCCAAGGGCAGTGTCACACCAGATTAGCGACTTCCGTTTTTAACGAGGGCCGGCGAGCGGCCCGGAGTGGGTCTCCAATTGTCAAAGGAGCGTAAAGATCGGCGACGGAGGGCCCGGCCCTTAGGGATGAATAGTTTGAGTTCCTAAGGGACGCGGCACACGGAGCGTGGTCGGTCGTCTGTGTTGAAATACATTTTGTCATATCGACACAGGAAACATAAGTTTATATGCGATTATAAATATGCAGTCGAGTTATTAACTCAACTGCACCGCTTTCATTTTTGAAAACGGTTATAAATATACTGCCATATGTAAATATATGTATGCACATAACTTATTTTTTTACTATACTTTACTAACTACGAAGGAATTCTTAGGTTATGTAGTCAACCAACCCGCACTTGGCCAGCGTGATTGAGTAAAGCCTTATCGCCCTAGTTTAGGGTAGGCCCATGCCCCAGCAGTGAAAGAAAGAAAGAAAGAAAAGAAAGAATGATGATTTGTCTCCATCTGATTTACCATGTCAGTTGTTATAATAAATTATTGCTTGCTTAGAAGCAGGTAGAAAATAGCTATGATGATCAGCTCCATTCAGCCGAACCACTTGGTTTATACCACCTACTATTGATTAGCTGTAACGCAACTAACAATTTATATATAGCCATTTATATTCAACCACTGCTATGTATTAGACAATAGACATCAAAAACAAAAGGCGGTCGCATCTGCAACATAAAATTTAAAAAAAAACCCAGTGTGCAGGTCATCTTGAATCGATACAAATGTGTATAGCCAGGGTCGACCAGGGCAGTAATCTGTCGGGCGGGCGAGGTGGCCCGGAATCTAATTTGGTTCGGTAGCCGGCCGTCATTTGTTCACATTACCTAGCCCGCCGGCGGCTGGCATCGCTGAGATGAACTACGTCTTTCTAAACACGTATCATGTTTATATAGATGTATAAAATAAAAATAACACAGCATCGCCTTAATATGTGCGTACTAATACGTAATAGTAGGCGTACCTAGTTTACGTATCTATATTATAATATTAATTTCAAGTATCTATAAACGTAGAGAAAAAGAAAACACAGCATTTATTGATGGTTTATCTAAAGGTTTTATTTCAGCATACTTAGTAGCGACTACTATGTCGCTATAACGCTATTAAGTACGTATTATAGGCAAACTCAATGCATGTAAACGGATATTAAACTATGCATATTATTTATCAATAGACAACGTCTTCAAAATATAGGCAATATGAACGAGTAGAAGTGTCAATGATTCGAATCAGAAATATCCTTTTTAGAAAAAAAAATATTAACAAACACAGTCTAATTCCACTCTAAAGTCAATACGCGCAACACAAAAAGTCGCAATACAAAATGTAATCGTACAAAAAACGCAATCTCCACAACGCTGAAAGCGCAGCCTCCTCAAACAAATCAAATAGGTATTGACCGAATGCAAATAAATACCCTGTTATTCGGTGTTTAAACAGTGTTCCGGGCCCCTCGCCTCGTCTAATCAAAAAATTGAACTTTCAATAAAGGGAATCATTAATTCTTCTTAGAGGGCCCCGGGATCTAACGAAGTCCGCAAAAATCTTGGGATGTTTTTGTCGGATAATTATTTGAAAGAAATACTCGGTTGCGTACCAGGGGATTAGCCGGGAAATTGGTCTTGACGGCAGGAAAAAAATGGCGCAGGAAAATATGTCGGCTGATTATATTGTAATTTACCGCCCGCTATTTTCGCTAGACAGACATTAAGAATTTCCTTTGTTTTGTGAGCGAATTAGAGTAATAAACACCTTTCATTATATTCTGTTATCATCTTGATCTTAAGAAATAAGCACTTGATATTTTTGTCACTAATACTTGGCAACACATATATATTTTTTTAATGTAAAAAATTTTTTACGTTTCAGGATACAGTTACTTTAATAGAAGATCAAGCATCTTCTACCTATTCTTTATAATTATAATACCAAGTTAATCTTTATGTCTATGGAAGTGACCATACTCTACTCATCATCTGCATAATATCGTTAACTTTTCTATGCAATTATAAATGCGATAGTTCATGTAAATATCATCAGTTTTTGTTTAAACGGTTTTACTTCTCTTTTGTGCCTAAATCGACACAATTTAAGCGAACCACAAGTCGGTCGGATCGATCGCGTGACATCGCCACCGTCGCAGAGACAATTAATGATGTCCTTTATTGGGAACAATTTTTTCGAATCCGTCTCATCCCCTAGTACCGCTTAGTTACAGAATGATTTTACAGCAGTACGTTCAAAATGTTTGTCTCATGATGTAATTGGGGCAGTAAATCGAATAACAATTTAAATACATTATGAATAACGGCAATCTCTACATATTGCTCCTAATTTTTTTGCTTAGCACCATATCGTCTATGTTATCTTACTAGAAAATATAAAATAAGCAACTGAAACGCTTTTTTTTAATCTGCCATCTAATACAGTCAAGTGAATTTGTCTACAGTTGGACGCAGGTCTGTCCTCCGCTTAGTACATACCACATCGTTAATGTTTGCTAACTACATAAAGTGAGATAATATAAAACAAGCGACTAAAACGCTTTTTTTTAATCTACCATCTAATACAGTCCATCAATAGTATAGCTATCTTTAGTTAGTTATCATCATCATCATCATCATCATATATCAGCCTGTAAATTTGTCTACTGTTTTACGTAGGCCTCCTGCCTCCTCGGCTACTCGCATCCAGCTCCCACCACAGTCGTCTTGAACAGATCATTACTCCACCTGGGCTGGTTAGTTATATACAGTCAAATAACTCGGCTACTCGCATCCAGCTCCCACCACAGTCGTCTTGAACAGATCATTACTCCACCTGGGCTGGTTAGTTATATACAGTCAAATAACTCACAACATCAGCTCTTCCATAAATTGCCGAAAACGTCGATCGCACAGGATAATATTACAAGTGAGTTTTATCCGTAAAATTAGTTTTATTTCGAATAATCTAAAGAAATAATGTCCTAATATACTGGTTACCTTCAGTCTGTGGCTCAAAGAACAACGCCGTAGGCGAAGGAAGCCAACAAAGCCCTGTTTACACGACCCGGGTTTACATTAAAAGCAGACCCAGTCGCTCCCAGGCATTATTGGGCTCGTCAAGGATTACGGTGTTAGCGAGTCAAAAGGGATGGGGTATCATAAAAAATGTAATACACGTATCTAATATTGTTCTCTGATTTGAGGCAATAACTTGACGGATTATGTCTAGCGTGTTAGAAGGTACTTTACTTTAATTTGTTCAGGTAACTACGTAGTAAATTAATTTTTAGTTATCTTTAGTAATTTTATAGCTATTCTGGAGTCCAGAACCTCTGTTTGTTAGTTATAAATAAGTAATAAATCTTACGTGATAACCACCGTACTAGGGATGACAGCCACACAGCATTAGAAAACATAATGTCTTGAATTTAAACATCCGTGTTTTATGCTTAGTCTGTCCTTAAGCGCATATTTGGTAACAAAAATACATCTAATAAGAAATAGCAACATCAAGGTTCATCAAATACAGTCTATCAACAGGAAGTTAAACAGTTGAGTCTTGGATAGGATCCCGTTTATACCTTTTAGCTACCTACGAAACCAAACAACGCGTTGATTTTCGATCAGTTACCTACGTCAGCACATGTTGCCGTCTTTACGGGATCACTCCATGCCCTTGGGACTCCACTCCATCACTTGCATGTCGCAGATAGATGATGAGATCAGCCACTTTCGCCGGTGGAATTAAACCTCATTGTTGAAGTAAATGCGTGAAGGTGACTCGCGGAAACGGCAGTGATGAATGAGTCGGCCTTTAGATGAATCATCGACTTAATCCGGTGTGGGTAAAGGTACCTAATTTATTTTTCGAATAAAAAACCACGCGTTACGTTTTTGCGAACTTCTTATTATAGTTGTTTCAGATACATTTCCTTTAGAAGTTAGGAAGAAGAATAAGGTTAGGTTATTTATTTCATACACTCCATAGTAACAAAAAGTCTTAAATTTAGTTAGTTATTAGAAGATACTTTAGTGTCGATTTAGAATAGGGGTAAGTAATACGAGGTTGCTGGACTCCTAAAACCAAGTGAGCTCATTATACCACTAGTACCTGATATAGTTTTTAAAAACGCGATCTAACTCCACTCATGTAAACATGTATTAATAACCTAAAGTTTAGAATGTAAATGCGTAAAAAACACTAAAAAATTGACGTAAAATGACAAGTTTTAATAAAAATTTGCAACTGATGTACAGCAAAGACCCCATTTCATTAAAATCCATTGATTTCAAATCATTATTACAATATGTATATTATGAACTTTTTTTTATAAGTATCTGAAAAAAAGGGCATCAAACGTTAACCTTACAAACAATCACAGCGCCCACCCACCAATCATACAGTACACGAACCCTTGTCGGAAACTTAGCAAGTTAGCGAGCCTCTCGGATATATTGGGAATATAAATATCCTGCGCCGCCCTTAGCCCTTTGGCAGCCACTTAAGACATCCGCCGTGTCCTTCGAGGGACGGAAACATCTATTTTGAGTTACACGTCCCGTGGGAAGTGGTGCAAGGGCTGAACTTCATCCCTGAAGGGTTGATGATGTGTGGAAAAGTATGTAGATATTTTTTTGGTAGCAAGTATTTTTTGTTGGGGAAAGATTTTGATCGGGCAATATTGTTTGCGTCGTTGTTGAATGTTTAAGGGCTACAGATTAAGACGTGTTGTATTGATGTTTGTTTTATTATAATAGCGTTAAGCATCTGGTAGCAATATAAGTAGCTTGAGCATTTGAGTTTTGTATTTCGGAAGAGATATATAATAAACCAGCCGTCCTAAGTAACCATTAAGTAAGACTTTTAAATGGAATATTACATAGCATAGAATTAATATGAATGTTTTTCCAGGTTGGAGATCCAAGCCTCATAGAAGCATGTACATTTGACCGCATTCCTATCAGATATCAACAAGCTTTGACTTTATCTCATAACGTCCTTAGTATCATACCTTACCCATATAGATACATCCATAAAAAGCTGCAGGTATACACAACCTCCCTAGCGAACGCTAAGCTTTTACCAAATTGTTCGCTCACGAAAAACAATTACGCTTCTCCTGTAAGTATCCCAAAACAAGAGGACGTCTCTCCAAATAACGTTTCGTCCGCCATCTTCCGTTTGGGCCATTGCATTTTCTAGAGATGGATATTAATTATTTTATTCTTTTAGCCCCGCTATTTATGTCCGAAGACCAGACAAGCATTTAATTCAATAATGCGCGTGGAGCTACGAAGCGCGAGTTTGGCGGGTGCGAATGGAGCTGCCGCAAATGCAAATAGAAAATAAGTAGATACACAGTAAATTCTGTATAAAAATAAGATTAAAATGTAGCTTTATGCATTTTATTTGTAACTATACACATTCTGTTAAATGAAATGATGAAAAACGGTAAAATGAAGATGTTCAAATGAAGATACCCCTGTGCCAAAAAAATTGCTTCCGAGAATATTGTCGCTGATGACACCACTGAATTTAATCAAATACTTATTGATAGCAATCAAAGTGTTTCATTTATCTCCATTAACTAGTAAAAAAACACGAATGTTATTACGACATGTCTATTTTTTTATTGAAAAGGGTATACACCGTGAAATTATAGTGGTTGTTTTCTCGTGGCAGAACAATTTGCCTTAAGTAATACTATCGAATTATGCAAATTATTCCTCGACAAAAAAAAAATTTTTTTTTCGATTTTTCAGAATTTTATTTTTCCAAATCGAAAACGAGAGAAGCTATCGTTGTTTTTGAAGATGTGACGTATTCAGGTACTGCTTGCCGCATGAAATCGATGCTTAAAGCTAAAGAAGCTCCACACCCTAAGTCATAAAGCGGTTCGAACGTGCTTTCGAGTTACGGTTAAACCTTCCGTGAAACCGGCTTTTATTAATTTTACCAAAAAAGAGCTGCACACATCTTTTGTACTACTAAGATAAAATCATTTTACTGCGGGAAAACAACCACTAAAATTTCACGGTGTATAATTAGTCTCTTAAAATTTAGGTACAAATATCCTACCCTCGTTTGGAAAACAGGGGAAACAGGGGATGATTATTGATTACTTACTTACATTTTGATTGTAACAAGTTAAAATAAAAATAGTGGACGTATTAAAAGTAGTAGATTGATTATGGTGCAAGAAATTAAAAATAAAACCTTTGAAAAATATCTGGATATTGGTATTTAAAAAATTATAAATGTTGTAAGTGTACCTCATCCACCGCTCCCATGCTTCCTGTTCCCGGTCCAGCTACTTACGCTGATTGAACAAGTTTTTCGCATAAGTCGGGGGCGCCGCGCGCGCTCTTGTGTGAAATTAGCCACCGACCTCCCTTCGGCTACCTTACACTATTCCGATATTTATTAATACTTCAAGTTATTAAGTACTGCAATTACATATTTTTTATATACCTTTGTCTTATTGCTAATGCTTATTGCGCTGGGGACTGCCGCTTCAACTCCTTTATAATAAAAAGTTACCACCGAAAAGTTGTATGTGGGAACAAATCAATTGTTGATTATGTCCTTGTAGCTGCACCCAATGCATGTTTTATTGTTCGTCCCATTCAATATTCAGAGCATCAGTGTTACAGTATAAAAGTCGTACAGTTATTTTACAGACGCTCAGACTTAAAACTGAAATTAAGAGTAGTGTCCAACATTTAAACAGTTTTACTATCTAAATCAAAACAGATACTAAAACTAGCATCAATTTATTTGAGCAACTTACCATTTATACACAACACAACCCTATTCGTCAATATAAAGGTATAATTTTATCGTACAAGTTATCCATCAAAATCATACCATGTATCTCTATGGTAGAGCTTATATACCACATTGTTCCCGGTCCGCTGCAATCCTTTGACCTCATTATGTAATCCAATCGCCGTGAGAGTCCGGCCAGAGATATGCGCAATGTGCATTAATCTACCGCTATGTAGAGCTCTACTTACGGCTCTATGGATATGTAGAGCTGAGTGATTTTAGTTTTACGGTGATAGGTTTATCCAGTGAGTTTTAGCATAAAAAATAGTATTAAGGAATCAATTTTTTGTGTACAAATGTAACAAAGTACAAATTGTAGAGAGCGGGGCTAAAGTAAGTAGATATCTCAGAGAAGGTCACTTATTTGGGGCGAAAAAACAAACAATTGCATTCAAATAACGTAAAACTGTAAAGTAAATGTATCGTAAAAATTTAGCAATAGCTAAGCCTAGCTTAAATTTTGGAATCTTTAAATGGCATAATTAAATTAACCATATTAAAGCCCAATTTATCTAACTAGAAATAAAACCGCGTAGCCAATCCGCAGTTACATTTGACATATCGCAGACCACACGCTACACAGGCGCCTCTAGCGGATTCATAAGCAATAGCCCTCATTGTATAGGTTCGACTCTACTCTGATCGATATGACGGAACTCCAACATCAATATTTGACTGACACAACTCAGTCTTATTACCGGCTAACGAGGGCAAACATTAAAACTCTGCAAGATTAACTTGGAAGATTTATACGTTTTGATACTTATTTGAAATAAAACAACCTGCATATATGTTGGAAAGGTGCATTTTAATATTAATTTTAAACGAATGTTATTCTTCTTCTAAACGGTGTAAAAAGTACGAATTTAGTTTATAGTAAAGGTAATTATTAAATTACTAAAGGATTAGCTTTAGCTACAAATTTGGCCAAACCCCAAAGATAATGTGTCTCTGTCACTGATTTAAATTATAAATACTTGCATTGCGTAGAGCA
Organism: Maruca vitrata; assembly: GCA_039566165.1. NCBI lineage: Eukaryota > Metazoa > Arthropoda > Insecta > Lepidoptera > Crambidae > Maruca > Maruca vitrata. The sequence goes on from CM076925.1 coordinate 5,713,730, forward strand.
CGCAGGATAATAAAACGGATATTTACCATGGTAATATTCTAGTCTTATCATTAGATATTATATTACTCCTATATTACTAGTACCTCTAAAAGTTAGTAGATGTAAGTGTATTTTCATAAGCAATCCTCCTCCTTGCGTCGTTTCCTCAATGCTGAGGGTCGTGACCTCCATTATGCATCACTTTCTCCTTTATGATGTTTCTCCATCTACTCCTGTCGTCGGCGGTGTGGAGGGCGTTGTGTACTGAGGAGTCGAGTGTGGCGCGGATCTGGTCGGACCAACGTATGGGGCTGCGTCCTCGAGGCCTTTTTCCTTCTATTTTTCCGGTCACTATGAGCTTCTCTAGGTTATCACCGTCTTTCCTTGCAATGTGACCGAAATATTCCAGGATTTTTCAAAGGCATATAGAAGCATCATAAGCAATACATACATATAATGTGTAAGTATCAAAACCGTGCAATTTCATTATAGATTCAGTTGAAAAGTAACTGGAAGGCGAGGACTGATTGACTTACTTTTTATAGCTACAGATTGATTATTTAGATTGTTTGTTTACATACACGTTTTACTTAGTATTTATTTGAGAACTGTTTAAATAAAAAGTAATGTTATGACCGGGTGTAGACCTAACTATTATTTGCTCTCATAGATACAAAGGATGTTGGTTATTTAACGAAACGCTTATAATGATAATATAGTATCTAACACAATAACAGGAACATCTGAAAAACAGCATTATCTAGTTTCCTAGATTAGCCGTGCTGAGATGTTTCCTTTTGCTCACTTTTCTTTTAGTTTTCAAGGAACTTATGTTATGTGTAAGATTTATGAAGAAATAAACCCTTTTTTACCACTTATATGATATATGTCAATACTTTTGATTATTTCGACCTATATTACGCTCAAGTGAATAGTAGAATACTGTTTTTGTCACGTCCTTCTGTACTTTGGATAGATAATCCGTGTACACAGATGGCAGTCATAATTATCTACGGTCAATTAAACAAATGTTCCTTTAAGATGTCTACTTTAAAACTAATAGATTCACCTTGTAGGTCGTAGTCATCAAGACACGCGCCAACACACCCGAAACGACTCAAGTTACAGCTACTTTTCATAGTTATCTTAACATCCGCGAACTTAGACTATATCCGCACTAACATAACAAGATGCTAGTGGCCAAAACTCTTAGACCTCCTTGTTGTCTTTGGCCAACTTCAAACTTGGAACATCGAGGGTAGTTGGATGGAGTTAGAGAGGCCAGGCTAGAGTGGTCGCGGGGTAGAGCAGTGGTAATGCGCGGGGATGTGTTTTTGCTTTATGTGGCGTGAAATTTTATTGTCCCCGGCGGCGCCACCGTGACATTGTCGGCCTTATCGGTACAGTTGCTGACAAAAAATCACTGTGAACGTGTTGTTCACTTGTTTTGGTACGACTTATATTACGGGAAAGTCAAGTAACATAACGATTGCTTGGTAAATTGCGACGCGACGCGAACAAAACAGCTTTTTATTTGGTTACACTAAAGGGAGGACAACGTCATAATATATCCCTCATGTTTTTTTTTTCCAATCGCATCTAAAGAATTAGAACCTATCTTTATGCTTAAATATATAAAGTGGTTCAAACACTTAAGCAGGAAGCGACTAATATTCCTGCGACTGTACATTTTACAGTTCCTAGTTTTCTTAAGTCTGTTACTTAGTAAACGAACTTAAGCGAATTTGTATGGTCCATTCCATATGTACTTACTTTGTGTTTTAACTACTTATTTCTGAATCGTTATTCCTTATGGAAACGAAATTGCATTCGGTAATACCCTAACTTAGGAGGACCGTAGCACTTTCTTTCTCTTGCCATCATTTATTTAGTTAATTCACTCAGGTAAAGTTTTATATTAAACTAGATGACCCGACAGACTTCATCCTGTCAAAACGAAATATGAAAACGAAAAGGGCTGTTTTTAGGGTTTTCCCGAAAATTATTCGATTTTTTCTCGCCGTAAGAACCATCCTTGGACTTCAAGAAACATTTAAAAAAAGAATTGGCCAAATTGGTTCAGGCGTTGTTGAGTTATGCGCTTACCAACACATTTTGCGATTTATTTTTATATACATATAAGATATATTTCGTTCAGTCCGTTTGATATCAACGCAACTTCAAAACAGACTTCGCAAGCATCAATTCCATTCCACCGGATTATTTTAACATAACCCTTTGCAACCGAATATATTTGTCCAAAGTCCGAAAAGGGTGACGTCAACTTTTAACGTCGCATGAATTTTAAAGACGACGAAAGCCTGAAGGGTCGAGTGCATAATGCTCTCAAATCCGTATTTGCTTAGCATTATCCAAATGAGCCCGGGCATGTAACTTCGTAAATGAGAGCTAAGCTGAGCAAACATGAGAGGGCAAACAGTGGCCGCCGCAGGTCGCTCGGACGTCCACCTATGTTCAACAATGTCTATTATTTTGGTAAAAACTAACACTGCTACTAGTACTAGTTAGGACGCGATATTGTCTCCTAAGTGTATGAGAATTGTGATGTTACGATTCCGCAGCAATTTTAATGATTTATAGTTGACATAAGGAACCGATTTTATTTCCGTGATCGACGATTTCATAGGACCATTCACATGTTTAATTACTGAAATGAAATGAAATAATTTATTCTGCAAATAGATTTTCATGAAATACTTCTGCACGTCAAGTTGTTAATAAATTAATCACATATTACATAAAAATTCACAAGTTACATAATTCATTGATGTCCAAGCGAGCAGCTCATCATGTCCATGGATTTTTATCATTTAAGCAGTCTTCTACTTTATAATATGCTTTTTTCACAAGACACAATAAAAAGTTTGAAATTATAAAAAGGTAATTCAATAACATTTTGTGGGATCTTATTAAACAATTTTGTGCTTAAACCTCAGAATGACTTTTCAGTCTTTTGAAGCCTGAGCCTTGAAACTTATAATATTGTCGGTGTTCTTTCAATATGTTACTGTTATATCGTCATATTATTTTCTTATGTCCAATAGTATTGTCTAAATACTCAACTCGGATGAACTAGTGGCAAATACTCGTATGTAAATGTTTTTTTTTGAAATCCAGAGGCACACGCTTAAATTTAATTCAACGACCTCTAAACCAGAGGTCACGGACAAAGGAATCCCAGATGAATAACCACCGCTTACTTCTACTATGGTGATAAATTATTTAGCCAAACTAAACTCTACGTCCATATTTTTAAGACAAACTATACAATGTACCGTTGGCTAATGAGTGGTGCTAATTAGCGCCAGAACAGAGGCATGTCTAATCCGGCTCAGCTGGTGGCTCTTAGGGCCATGGATACGTTACGATTCCTCTTTACAAACATGTCGTGACATCTCAGCCTAGTCGAGAAATCGATAGTACCTATATAGTTATTCGTTTATCAATGTTACCGACGTACCTATATGTTTTAAATGGTTTAGGCAAATGGTGCCATCGAGTCAATCAGATTGTTGGTCTCTTTGCACATTTTTCAGTGCACGTCTTCAATACATAGTATAAAACAAAGTCGCTTTCGCTGTATGTCCGTATGTATGCTTAGATCTTTAAAACTACGCAACGGATTTTGATGCGGTTTTTTTTAATAGATAGAGTGATTCTTAAGGAAGGTTTGTATGTAAAATTTACCCGAAGCGAAGCGAGAGCGGGTCACTAGTTGGAAATAAAATAAAACAACGCGACAAACCACACTGTCTTGGGTTTTGAAGAAATGAAAAGTATTGTTACAAAGATGCTTCTTCAGATCAAACGGCAAATCGCACCATATAGTAGGAGATGACGACCGTGAAAACCGAAGAAACATATTGTTGCATGCAACCATTACAATCTCATAAAGGTAGAATTGACAAATCGCACTGTATCGAAGCCTCTTTAACGCGACGGTAGTGCCGCGATGGCGGCCGTAAAAGCCGCAACAGAATCGCGCACATTCGCCATTTGTCCACTTAATTGCTCAAAGAGAGGCCTGACTTTATCATTAGCAGGCTGATTGACTTGCCCCGGCTGCGGCGGTCGTGTACCGACACCGAGGTTTTGGCAACAGCTGTTTAGTTGATTGAAAGATCTACGTGTTTATGCCAACTTTTAACTGCATTTGTCCCAAAGTGGACACTTAAAATAACGATGGCATTGTAAAACGTATGGACAAAAGATTATAGTCGTCACATTACATTGCATTAGTTCAAATTGCCAGATTAACAAACCAGAGGTTACAAATTAGACCCGTTCAAACAAAATTATTTTTAAAGACATACATACATAAAATTACGCCTTTTTCCCAGAGGGGTAGGCAGAGATCACTTCCAGCGATCCACTTTTCACCTCTGTGGGAAACGTGATGTGACGGGTTGTGGACCACGTAGCCGCCATTCTGCCTTGTGCATTGTTTTAACAAGGTCATATATTATAATTACCTATAAGTAATTTTCTAACTTCTAGAAAAAACTGATGTTATTTTACTAAATATTTATTTCAATGTTAAAGTATTATAAAAGTCTATTAATACAATCAACATAATTCAGAAATATATTATGTACCTATTTTTATACAAATGTCTTATACATCACAAACCAAACCTCGACAAAACTAACTCAATCAATAATTCCAACTTTATCCGAAAACAAGTGTAAGAACCACCGTTTATTTCAATTAGTAAGTGCCGATCATTAATTACTGTTTCTAACGGAACTTTTGACCCCCGGAAAACCTTCTAGACAGATAAAACTTGATTAAATTGATGGTATACATATATTATGCCAAGAGTTTGGTCTCTTTGATTCTCATTGATGTTACACAAACATCGTAATTATTTTTTTCCTTACGTTTCATAAGGTTTTAAGTAAAACAATAAGAGATATTTAATAACCCATCATTAAAATGTTACCTCGCTGTAGTCTGAACTGATTTTAATATTAAAACAAAGCGGGATCTATATAGTGGGTAGGTAAGTTTATTTATCGAAATCATGCCTAAACAATGCTAAAACCTTTTTCGACGGGGAAAAAGGACGCATGGCCATCAGCCCGCCGTTGTTGCATAAAAAATTCGTTAGTTTTTCGTTGCCGTTCACAATTAGCACGTTTCTTCTATCCTCTTTTCCCGTCAAATTAAAGTAGCACTGTACTCGGGGCGGTCGGCTTCAATCAATCTCATTTGTCGGCAATTAGCGACTTCGCAGAGCTGTGCGCCGCGGGCTCGGTCGGGGCGGAGAGTTCGGAGTTGTATTCTAATAGACGCATTTACCTGACTTTGGAAAAGCTGATTGCTGAATTTGCTCGCTGACTGGCTCGGTGGAACAGTGGTTAGTGACCCTGGCTGGCGGTTCCGAGAGTCGTGGGTTCGATTCCCACTCGGGACAAATATTTGTGTGATGAACATCGGTGTTTGTTCCGTGTCTGGGTGTGATTATGTATTTAAGTATGTATTTATAAATATATATGTATGTATATCAGTCTCTGACGCCCATAGTACAAGCTCTGCTTAGTTTGGGGTCAGATGACCGTGTGTGGAATTGTCACAGATATTTATTAGATATTTATTTAAGTACCAGTCCGTTGCTAGTTGGTGCAACCTCGGCAGACACGCATTCAAATATAATGCACCAACATTTAAGAAGACTGGACACTTATTTTACTACTACTTAACTTACCGCCGCACATGATTGATTGATTCTGCCCAGCCAAATAAAATACTCCTGGACTTTCGAAAACAATTGTCACAGTAATCATACTTATCGCTATCAATATAGCAGGTTTAAAAAAAGCGTCGATAGCCGAGTGGTTAAGGTCGTTGCTTGCCATGCGAGAGGTCGCCAGTTCAAACCCCGCCAGGTACCACTGTGTTTTTCAAATTGATGTTAATATGTACGATTTCTACGCTTTTCCGTTGAAGGAAATCATCGTGAGGAAACCTGCAAATTTTCGAAGGCATTCTTAGGTTGTGTAGACTACCAACCCGCACGTGGCCAACGTGGTTGACTAAGGACTTATCGCCCTTATTTAGGGTAGGCTCGTGCCCTAGCACGTGGGGACGTATATAGGCTGATGTTGATGATGATAGCAGGTTTCCTGTAAGAGTGAAACTCTATTTATCATTCTAAGGCGCTATACTTATGCCCTTCCGAGAATAGAACAAAAATAATTTAATGCTTGGGCTTTATATTAGATTTTAAAAAAAATCTTCATTTTAAACTAGAATAGTGACGTGAATACTCGTAGTGCTGATAGAATACCGGCACTAGTGACGTGCCGGCCGCGTGATTGGCTGCGGCCGCGACAACGCGACGCGCGCAGACTTTTCTCAGCGCGGTTTTCTAATCTGGGCACCAATTTGTTCGTGTTTTCGGCACTCGCAACTCGGCTAATTGGTCGAGTTGACTCGACACTAGCGATCGACGTCCGACCGACGCGACATGCAAAAGTTTAAACCAACTGTCAGACGGCCTGGTTAAATACCTAGACTACACTTTTTAACTTAAAGCTTGCATGGGCTGTTTTAAATATGAATACAAAATCAACTGGTCCACTGGGGCTTGAGTTTCTATCCCACGTTCTTTCGGAAACTGCGTCCAGACGTGCATTCCTACACACATATTAAGCCACCAAAAAGTAGATCCATAGCAGTATTATGTACTACGTGACTAGTACATAGTACTTATTTCTATATGTGAATCACATGAAATTGTTTGTTTTTCTAAGTATCGAAGATTAATGTTATTATAATTATTATTAAAAAAGACTTTGAAAACTCCTTACATACACCTTTTTAAAATACGAACAGAAACCTCTTTCGTTGTGTACCTATCATGAAAAACATATAAATTCACGTGTTCTGTGGCGGGCATTGTCACTTGACATTATTACATCATCCATCAATGGTCCTATTTCGGAAATGAACATTTAAAATTTTTAGTGAAGCTATGTAAAATTTTAGTGATACGTTAATACAGAATTTAAACAAAAACAAGAAGATATTTTTATAATTCATCATTTTGTGAAAAAGGCAGTTAAGGTAATTTATTTTGTGATACTTCGCACGGTCTGGTCAGGTCACACATCACCACTACAAAATATTCTTACAAGGAATTCATACAGCAGTTCATTTATTAATTTTAATTCACAAATATTATTCAATCCAGTAGATTTTTTCGTACGTAGCAGCTACAATAACCATTGTTACTTCTTTAACCATACTTAAGATCTGTACCCTAACCCTGTGTCTAAGCTTCCGCCTCTATATAGAGATTCCTCTGAAGAGTTATTTCAACTAGTCTCTCCCTCTCCTTACCACTCCCGAACACCACGTGATGGATAGCGTTGCCTTCCGCATACCATGCAAAATACCTACATGATATGCTGATATCCTGCAGGACGGACTAAAAGGTTTCGTTCCTCATTTCTGCCCCATGCCATCAAGAAAGGGGTTACAGAAGGGAGCATTAGCTCCCTTCTGTAACCCTGGGTTTTTCAGACGGGGCGTGAAACGGCATATATGCAGGCTTTCGGGGTGAGAGAGACAGGCTCAATAGGGTCTATTGTTCCTGTCGACCTCCCATGTGGACTTCACGGCCGCCTCCTATTAGGTGGAGTGACCTCATACATAACGTCGATTAAAAAAAAAAAAAGAACGCGACAAAACGTCAAAACATTCTACACAGTCACAAAAATAGGAATACAAAATAAGTTTTGGTCACCTATGTGACATAATTATGTGTATTTATGTTATTCTATTGTATATTTTGTTGTACTACGTTCTATGTGTATTGTGACTTTCTGTCTTCATTTTTACAGCGCAAAAATATCAAAAAGGGAAGGCCTGATGCCTTTGCCCGATTCCAATTAGATTACCTGTCCTCATCAGACCGCAGCGATGGCAGCGGCGGCAGTCGTGGAAGCCGGGCCTCGCAGGGTAGGCAGTGCGCTCAAGAAGGCCTGCCTGATGATGGGAGGTGATGAGAACGAGGACATCCGGTCGGACACCAACAGGACCGATAATGGCACACAGACCAAGTTCAAAGGTGAGGAGGAAGAATCAATAAATCGTTGTTGTAATCAATCTAATGAGAGTTAAAGCTGGGCAATGTTTCTTGCAATTTTTTTAATTTTAAGTGCTAAAGCTTTCAATAGATGTTTAAATACTTTAACCTTACGGATAAAATTCAACTGCTCCACTGTGACACAGGGTTTTCTGAAATCATGGGTCAGCTGATTAAAATAAACAACCCGAGTATGATTATTCTCGATTTTTTCACTCAGTTTTTTCGATACATTATGTTTAGTTTACAGGAAAAGATAATTAATCGTTTGGTATTTATTTATTTTATGGAATATCAAGCCTATAAACCAAGTCTGCTGTTACACAATCGTTTTTATTAATATTATTTTTGACTTTCAGGAAAATGCAACTCCAACGGAATGGTTCAAAAATGTATAAAACAAATAATTATTCCAAATCAAAAACCTAAAAAGCGAAAAAGTATGTACAAACCTAATATTATTCAGTATTTTGACATCGTTTAAGTTTTAGGTATTTACCCTCAAACTATTTCAGTTAAATTAATGGACTGGAAGAAATATCACAGACTGAATGTAATATACGCTTTCATCGACGATTTGGAAAGAGATTATCCAGCGATTTGTACGGTGACAGTGATTGGGAAGTCTGTCGAAGGGCGTGATATCAAAGTAAGTTGAACTATTTCTTGTCACATTATCCACTGAATCATTATTTCACTGCGTCCAAGAACCAGACAGTTTTTCAATCACCATCAAATAGAACTAGGGCTATGTTATCATAATAACCACCCTGGCATCATGTCCTCGATTCCAATAGGACTACATTTCCATGTAAGCTTCTATTAAACAAATATTGAGGCCCACATTTTGGTGGGAATACACATCTTTTTACCCGCTAAAGGATCATCTACAAATTGTAAAAGTCTGTCTGCTCCTGTAGAAATGTGGTCTCGTGCATTTACATATTTATCTACTTTGTAGTCAACTACCCTCCATCATCGTATGCCTCATAAGCGACACGTGCGTTCTAGAATATTTCCACTTAACTATGAAAGTGACAACTTTTGGTTTTCTTTCCAATTTTTTTATTTTTTTTTTTATGATGCAACAGATGTTGAAGATCTCAAACAGTAACGCAAGCAACACCGCTGTGTGGCTAGATGGCTCCATCCATCCTCGGGAGTGGATTACCTCCGCAGTGGTCACGTACATTGCCGACGTGATCGTCAAGAACTTTCAAAACTTATCCACGTCCGTCACGAATAAAGACTGGTGAGATATTGTTTTTTTTAATCGATCTAATGGTGCCAAATCAATGTATGAGGTGCCAGTTACAGGCTGGAGTGGAGTCTTATTGTCGGAGACCAAGATTCATTTTGATTGATCAGATTATATTAAGAAAATCGAATGTTAATCATGGTCGCTTATTGATTTATTCTGTACTATAACCATTATTTAAAAGAAATTCGCTAGTGTGTACATTCTTATATATATTTTTCCAAATATTTAAGTCACTAAATTTTCAAACACCTTAACTTATGTGTCTATGATGAAACTTGCCAAAAATCGTAAAACTTGTCGTCTGGTACAACAGGTACATAGTTCCAGTGCTGAATCCAGATGGCTATGAATATTCTCACACCCATGACCGAATGTGGAGAAAGAACCGAGGATGCTACGATGGAGAATATGGTGTGGACCTGAATAGAAACTTTAGGTAAATAATATAATCATATCCGTTTATTTTGAATTTCAAAACGGGTAGCAAATGTATACGACGATAAACTGTATGATTTGGCTGATTATATTAAGTTATAATTATGATATTCTGATAAAAAAAAAAAACGGTTACTATCAAGGTTCTTCCCGGAGTCTTCTTGGTAAATCGGCATTTCTAAGTGGTGGTAGAATCTAACTATTTCTATATTGGCGATTTATAAGAACATGTCAAATGTATATAAAAAATAAGACAACAATTTTATTCGATTTGTAATTATAGCTTCACTTATTTTTTTGTATTACAGTTACGGATGGGGTAATAATGGTGACGAAGGCTCCTCGGAAGAACCAAACAACGTATTTTACAGAGGGCCTGCACCATTTTCAGAACCTGAATCCGCAGCGGTAAGGGTAAGTAAATAAGTTACAGGTTTTGTATCTTAACATTTTTTAACTGGCTCGGTGGTTCAGTGGTTAGTGACCCTTACTGGCAGTTCCAAGACTTCCAAGGGTTCGATTCCCACTCGGGACAAATATTTGTACGATGAACATCGGTGTTTGTTCTGTGCCTGGGTGTGATTATGTATTAAAGTATGTATTTATAAATATATAGATATGTATGTATATCAGTCTCTGATACCCATAGTACAAGCTCTGCTTAGTTTGGTGTCAGTTGATCGTATGTGGAAATGTCCCAGATTTATTAATTTATTTAAGTGAATCAATCATCAATCTTTAATGTATTGTGTGGATACGAAGAGACGGTTATCGCCGCCATGGCGTTTTAGTGGAGTGCCGCTCTACCCCATTGATTTTTCAGATTGAACCAACCACCAGATGGCAGGGTGTCCGGGTAAACTGTCATTAGTTAATTTTGACAAGAAACGTCAAAATTGGCAAAAACGGCATTATGGCGTCAAAATGTACCAATAACAGTTCAAACGGAACGACCGCCTACGCCACGCTCTCTGGTGGTTACTTCAACTGAAACAGCATCATTTATTTTAGCTTTTTGCTTTCTAAGAAGATCGTCTTATTTTTCAATAACCTTTTAACATTGAAGTCACCTGCATATTTTGCCAAGATGTATGTTATTTTCTTTTCAGGATACAATACTCGGGTCGTCGGCGCAATTCAAAGTATTCCTGTCGTTTCATAGTTATTTCGAGTTGATAATTTTCCCGTGGGGTTTCAAGAAGGATCCATGTCCACACTACCTTCGCCTACTTGAAGGTGGCACAATCATGGCACGGGTAAGTATTATGTCCAAGCTCACAAACCAAGTCTTCTGCACTAAATCCGATTGTAGGACTTACTATATCGAGCTTTCCTAAGTTTTTTTAATGTGTGTATTATTTTAGACTGGCCACTTGAATCTACTAGAACTATTAAAAGACGTGTGGCTCTCGTAGACTGCCGCGGTATAGCTATTGCATAGCATCGTCCGATTTCGGAGGAGCTCGTCTCGATTCGTGTGAGTTTCGTAGAGTTGTACGTACAATACGTCTAACCGCACGCACACAAACACCATGCCGAAGTCTACCGAACTGAAACCACGTTAGACAATTGTGACCTTTTTTTCGTTACAGAATTTCTTGGTTCGGTCGCCGCGCTCAAAGCTCGCGATAAAAAGCTATGTAATAGCTTAATAAACTGAATCAAAATCCGATAAAAATATATCATAAGTCATAAGTCAAAGTAGCGCACACGACTTTGTTAAACGGTTTTTCTTACTACATATTGATTACCGCGTAGATTCAGTTCAACATCATCGTCTGTGTATTTCTTTCTATACTTTCAGGCAATATACAACGCAACAGGAATGATATACAAAGTTGGAAGCACCAAAGACATGACGTACTATGCATGTGGTACCAGCATAGACTGGAGCTATGCGATAGCCAAGATACCGTTCTCCTACATGGTGGAACTGAGGAGCAAGAAATACAAGTTCAGGTTGCCCAGGGACCAGATAGCGGCGACTTGTCTGGAAATATGGAATGCAGTGAGACACTTGATGGATTATGTCGATCAAAATTGAAACGTGCAACAATCGTCGGGTACTTTAAGATACACTTTGTGATTCATTGCAATTGTTATTGTTATCGTGGTGTAGAGTAAGTTAAGTGATAATAAACAGTCTTATTTGAGGAACACGGTTTTATTTTAACATCACTAACAATACCCTTGGATACACTGATACAAAATCATGATACAGACTTCCTCTTCGCTATCACAGCGTTGTTCAAACATTTTTTCGTATCGACAAACTGAGCCAAAGCTTTTATGCCATTCAAAACTTCTTTACAGCAATCGAGTATTTCTTCCTTAGGTAATAAAAATCTATGCATTTTACTCCTTAGCTCGACGAGGTATGAGAAGGGTATGCGAGCGACCCCATAACTCCAATCTATACTGGTTCCGCAGGCGTAATACATGAGGTCTTTGAAGTTTCCCACTTTGTACATACGACCGTTCGTTTCATAAATAGCCTGCAAGAAAGAACAAGTATTACTTTCTTCTCATACATACTAAACGTGTAAAACTGCACCGTTCACCAAAAAGTTGGTTGAGCTTTAAATCCTTACAATATTATTTAAGCAAAAGTAACGTAAAAATAGTGTCAGATCAGTATATCTTGCTGTCACGCCTTCATGCCATAACTACTGGACCGATTTTCATGAAATTTAGTACACAGATAGTCTGAAGCCAGAGAAAAGGCATAGGTAGACTGCTTTTGACTGGCTTAGCCATAAAAGAGTAATATTTTGCGGGATAAACGACTACAGAGTCGCAGGCAGATACCTACTATGAAAAGAATCGTGTCAATTTGTCTTCCGACAACCGTCTTTGGGAAATTTAGGTTATAAAAGCAGTGATGATAAAATAATGACATTACCTTAGCCATAATAGTGCCCCCCTCGAGTAGAGTGACGTAATCCATGCACGGGTCAGCGGTGTAGCACCACGGGAACGATATCACTTCGCTGTAGGCGTGGAATGTGAGGAACACTTTGAACGGTGTTCCGGAATATAAGATCAGATCCTGAAAAATGGTTTGCATCAGGCCAGTGCAGACGAGAGTATTTGAGTATATTTTATCTACCCGCGGAAACAAGTTTCTCACCTTTGCTGGCAATTAGTTACTATAAAAATAATTAATTATTATATTATAACATTTAGATAAATATCAAATAATAAGAACATAAGTTCAATCAGAGATTTGAAGAGCGTTAATATCCCAATAGAGAAGCCAGCAATGTACGCCGCGTAGCAATTTGCGTTTACGATAAAATTGATAATTCCAAACACAATACAAACAAACGAATTAAAATAAATTCTTAAAAATCCAGTCAACATTGATAAGAAAAGAGGAATTCACTATTAACTATCGTAATTAAGTTCAGTCTTTCAACAAAGGCCTAAATATATTTACCTTCACAGCAGCTGATTCAGGTTCCGAGAACGCTTCAGCGCCGCGGTAGTTGATGTGGTAAGGGTCCCCGGACGAGCATTCGCCAGCGCCTCGTCCCCAATAGTGTCTGAAGAGAAACGTATAGTTTCTTTGAATTGCTGAAGCGATTTATTTGTCTTGTTAAAACGTAAAATTCAAAGCAATACTTTGATTTATTTTGAGAATTGTCAATGGACGTAATAGTAGAGGAAGGCCGAAGAAGACATGGATGGATTGCGTGGGAGATGATAATTATGGACGTGAAAGGAATAGATACAGAGCTGACGAATGATAGGCCCGAGTGGAAGAAATACACATGATATCGCTTTGAAATCAACTACATTACATCCATACACAGACAAAACAAGAAAAAATTCTTCCTTCCTGCCTTCCTTATAAATGCGTAAAAAACTGTGTCCATCCGTTAAATTTACTGAGTTAGTCTAGAGCTTGAACAGGATATAGGCTAACTGACTGCACTATAAGGAAGTAAAATTTTATTCGATAAACCACTCCACATTCTACCAATACTTACGAAAAATTCCTGTTCAAATCGACACCAGTAATATTACTACCGACTCGTGCTCTATTCTTTCGCCACATCCGGTCCAAGATGTGTGTATGATGGTACCCATCAGGATTCACTATCGGAACGAAATACCTGAAATAATATAATAATGATATTCCGTATAAAATTTTATACATACATACATACATACATAAAAACACGCCTTTTTCCCAGAGGGGTAGGCAGAGATCACTTCCAGCGATCCACTTTTCACCTCTGTGGAAACTTGACGTGACGGGTTGTGGATCACGTCGCCTCCATTCTGCCTTGTGCATTGTTTTAACAAGGTCATTGCGTTCCCACGAGTAGCAAGGATATATGACGGGGGAAGGAAAAGGGAAGGAAGGATACTATCGCCTCAGATAATTTGGACTGAGTCGATAGTAGCTCGAGGAGCCGGGGTCGCTTACCCGTATACCGTTCACCAACCACCGGACAGATAGTTGTAACTGGTATCCCCTGACTTATTAAAATTTTTTGTTTTGTTTTTAGTGTTAACATAGAGCTTGGCTGGGGTAGAATTGGTAAAGATACATTCCCGTTTGTATTTAAATGTATGTTCATTATACTTTTAGTATACCTTTTAGTGTACTGATAAAATAATCAAATGAGGGTGTTCAAAATTGAGACAGCTCCGAATTGGTGCAACATTGTCGTCTTTCAATTGTCACTGGTTTTATTTCACAAAAAACGTAAAAAGTAATTACGAGGGATTCAAATTATCCAATACAGTTTATTGTCAACATAATGTTTCAGCCCAATAACAGAACAGTATATAACATACATCTAAGCGCGTGTTCACACTAGCGATTTTTTTGGGCGATTTCACGGCGAGGTGAACTCACTGCGGGATCGCGGCGAGCTCGCAGCGTGCACGCGCGCTTGCTGCGATATAGTAAACGTCGCGAGCTCGCCGTGAAATCGCCCAAAAAATCGCCAGTGTCAACAGGCACTAACAATTAGAAAACGAACCAATCTTTGTTAGTGATGCTGCCCGGCAGCTCGTTGAAGTTCCTCGCGATGTGGTCCGCGATGTACGTCACCACGGACACGCTGATCCACTCGCGCGCATGGATCGCGCCGTCCAGCCACACCGCCGTGTTACTTGCGTCGCTGTTCGATATCTTTAACATCTGCCGAAGAATAAAAAATTATAATAAAACATATTTGTTGACCACAAAACAGAATAACAACAACAAATAACACCAAAGAACACAACATAGATCAGTGGTCAACTAGGTCCCAGTCTCAGCATATGCCACAACGACAAGAAGCCAATATGCCCACCAAATGAATAACTGCACACTGCACACCTGCAAAAATTCTTAGGTTGTGTTGCCTACCATTTGGCTTGCCTACCATTAGTGGCATTTGGCCAGCGTGGTTGACTAAGGCCTTATCGCCCCAGTTTAGGGTAGGCCCATACCCTAGCAGTGCGGACGTATATGGGCTGATGATGATGATGATGAAATGAATAACGTAATTTCGGGTTACTTTAGCCCTAGGGAGTAATATTGGTCACCCATGAAAAACTGTCTTATTCGCTCAATCAATTGCTGAAATCAGATGAATCATGAAAACAATTTAATCTAGTATAATTAATAAAGTCTACCCTTTTCAAAATTATAATGTTTTTTTGTGGGTGGACTGGACAATGTTACCCCCTAGGGCTAGGCCACGATTTGCCATAGTCAAAGTTCTTGTAGACACTGTACCCAGGTTGACAGGAAAACATCCAGATAGCAGTTTATTGGAAATGTATGTGGTCTCTCACCACAATCACCACACCTCACTTCATGTACCGGTTCTCTAACACCTCCTCTCTAAGCGGACTGAGCTAAAAAGCGGGTCATCAAACTTTAGAAAACTCAATACATATGTCCGGGATATTCACCATGTTTCCTTAAATTACAGAGTTCCGATATTTCGACACTATTACAAGCGCCATGATCACAGGTCAACTCCCCATTGTTAAGTTTTTGAGAATTCATTCTACTCTACATAAGTACACAAATAAGCACTCAGCGTACTTGTAAGAGTAACACACCTTTATATCTCTTCCTTCCACTGATTTTCCTATAACACTGACTGTACACGTTGACGGATAATGTATCTCCAAGAAGTCCATGAAATTGTAAATCATGTGTAATGGATAAAAATCTCTCCAATCCAATGCTTTTTCTGAAAGTAATATTATAACGTATATGTATGTATGTAGATATCACTATGTTCCTATAGTTATACGTTGTTTTTCTAACGATAAAGTTATAATTGTTCAAAGCATAGTTTTAGTTCACACATAAAGTATTGAGTATTGAAATAAAAAAGATTAAATACATCTATTTAAATGTTTTTCAGGAACTTTAGTAAATAATACTTTGTCAAAAGCACAGAAAAATTTAGTAATTCTAATATTGTAGGGCGGCAAAATGTTCATAGCGCGGCCACATGTTATCAATGCTGTAGCGGGCGGCAAAATGCCGCATATCACAAATAAAAAGTGAATCTCATACTCAAAGGTGATCTAGGCCTCTGTATGATGCTGATAGGGCTCCGAGGCCGGTTCGGCGAGGCGCCCAGCGCCGCCGTGTCGTTCACCGACACGTCGTAACATATCTCCCTCTCCCGGAGCAGCTTCTCCACCTGCATTATCTTCTGCGCGTCTACCATCACGTCCATGTTGGATGTGTACTCTTTGCAGATGCTTACAGCTGAAATGTGGAGTGGGGTATGGTGGTGAGCCAAACTGTATGTGACTTAAACTAGGGCCAGTGGCGTAGGTACACGTCGACAAAATGGGCCATTGGGCAAACAGGGGGTGTTATAAAGTTACAGGTATCCCCCTCAAATAAGCATTTTACTTAACTTAATTTTTTCCAAGAACTGTAAAAATATAAGGTTATTCGCATTTGTCCTCTCTAAACTTTGTCCCCATAGAGCTCTAGTACTTACGACTCTTGTCTAAAAATAGTCAATGTGCCCGATAATAAAAACAATTTTTTAACGGCCCCATATTCCTCTATTTGAGACTACTCCGCTGCTTGAGGTTCCAAGTGACAATTTTAAGAAAAACTCTCAGTGACTTCTAATAGGACAAAGTTGGGGGGGGAATGGAACTAACTCAAAATATGGAATTACATACCTCTCAAAATATGGAAAAGCCGTGTGAATATATTAAATATGTGTTGTTTCATTCATAGGTATAAACGTAGGTAAACCAGATTAATAAAATACGTAACTAGAAAATAAGTAAGTTGGCTGATTGAACTTGTAGTATCAGTTACAGATGCTACTAGCTTCTTTTACGAAAACATTCTATCAACTAAGACTATCTGCAGAACACAAGAACCAATCCAAAAATACATACCGCCTTTGGCGTCTAAGTTTCTTAGAAAAACTTTTTGTCCTTCTTTTAAACACTTCACGTCCCATATCTGATATCTTGCCTCCTTGCGTGCCACTTTGATAAATTATTTACTAAAATTTAGGAACAAAGGATTTCACAAGATTAATTACCCTTAAATTTTGACATACTTTTGACGTTTTAATGAGCAGACATCCCGTGGCATGGCTTAATAGAGCACGTTCTCGTTTGAGTTGGGATTCAATCAATCAGTTTATTTTGAAGTTACTATAAAGTGGAGGTTGTATTGGACATTTTTTTTTTTTTTTTCCTTATGATGTATTTCCTTATGGATAAATACGCCATCAAAATTACAATCTAGTCTTAAAAGACTAATAAGTAATTTATGTCTAACTTAAGCTGCTAAAATAAAGTAATGTCTAAGAATGTGTCCATTAGCACTTTTCTTATTGTCTCTATTAAGGGGAAGACACTTTGTTCTTGTGTTCATAATGAGTGGCACACACTTCACTTTTTGTCACTAATTTACACTAACTCAAAAGGTTTTGTCCTTTTGAGTCTCCTCACTGTGTCCGTGTTGTCGAGGAGCTGGATAGCCTGGACATTCACGTGATGATGAAGTCGATGTTCATGAGCTTCGGCGAATTTCTTAATAATGTCTTTGACAAAGTCTACTTTAAGGTCCCGGTGTAGGTCTTCATTTCTGACGTACCAGGGTGCATCAACGACACCTCTGAGTACTTTATTCTGGAAACGTTGAATGATCTGCATATTACTATATTTGGTACAGCCCCATAGCTGTATACCATAGGTCCACACAGGCATGAGGACTTGTTTATATAAAATAATTTTGTTCTCAACTGACAACGAGGAATGTCTCCCAAGCAGCCAATACATCTTTTTATACCGAAATTCTAATTCGTCCCGTTTTTTCTTGACATGAGCCTTCCAGCGAAGCTTTGCGTCTAGTGTCATGCCAAGATATTTGGCTGTATTTTCGTAAGGTACAATATGATTATTGATGTACACCGGTTGATAATTCGTTTTTTTATTCGTAAAATCTATGTGGACTGATTTTGATTCATTCAGTTTAATGCGCCATTTCTGTGTCCAGTTAAAGACAGTAGTTATAGCGGATTGAACCTTTGTTACAGCTTCCTGGTGGGTAATTCCTATAGCCATAATAGCCGTGTCATCTGCAAAAGTCGCAATAGTGTTATCTTCCAGTTCTGGTATGTCACAAGTGTATAATAAGTACAGGACCGGGCCCAATACACTTCCCTGTGGCACTCCAGCCTTAATTGACATAAGGTCTGAGTAAGTATCTTCTTGTCTCACTCTGAACATTCTGTCAGTTAGATAAGACTTTACTAAGTCCGAAAATTGGTTCGGAAGCAAGTTTCTAAGTTTTGTAATAAGGCCTTCATGCCACACTTTGTCAAAAGCCTGCGCGACATCCAAAAAGACTGTACTACAAACTTTCTTTTCTTCTAGGGCCTTTTCAATGATGTTGGTAATCCTATGTACTTGGTCTATAGTAGAATGTTTTTCTCGAAAACCGAATTGATAGTCGGGAATTAACTTTCTTTCTTCAATGATCAAGTTTAATCGCCTTAAAAATAGTTTTTCGAAAAGCTTGGACATGACCGGCAAAAGTGAAATTGGTCGGTAAGAAGTTGCTTCATGGGGTGGTTTTCCTGGTTTCAGAATCATAATGACTTCGGCTACTTTCCACATATCAGGAACGTGTTTTAATCTAAATGCTGCATTTATAAGCGTGGTCAGTTTAACGATGGCTTTACGTGGAAGGTTTTGAAGTACTTCCCCAGTAATAAGGTCATACCCAGGCGTTTTCTTTTTACTCAGTCGTTTGATCTCATTACAGACTTCTCTTGGAGTAACTAGTCTTATTTCTAGGTCATTATGAGATTTTGGACTTAAAGTGATACTGGTAGTTATTTCGTTGGGTTTAAATATTTGTTCTAAATGAAGAGCAAATCGGTTAGCTTTTTGCTTATTATTTACTGCCCACTGTCCATTAATGTCCTTTATTGGAGGGATCATTGTAGTAGGTTTCTTTAGATTTTTTGTTGCTCTCCATAAGGAGTAATTTGTAGACTTATCGCTTGTTAAGTCACTGAGATAGGTAGTCATGCGCTCACTATTGTATTTCTTAATAGTTCTTTTAAGTTTTTGGGTGAGGTTGTTTAACAGAGTTTTATCTTCTGGGAATCTAGACTGTTGCCATCGTCGTCTCTGTTGCCTCTTTTCAGCGATCAGATTTCTTATTTCTCTCGGGTAGCAGTTGCCTTTAGGTCTTTGTTTTAATTCAGGTGTATTTTTCCATGCACTTTGCTGTATATCCCTTGTGAGTTTAAAAACATCCAGGTCTAATTGCTCAGGGGTTTTCAGTGAAACTTTAAGGTTAATGCAGGCGTCTAGATCTTTTTGAAAACCTTCCCAGTCAGTTTTGTTATTTACTAGAGTGGGGTTTTCTTTTCTTTGTACTATAGAGTCACTAAGAGTTAATATAATAGGCGAATGATCCGAGCTCATGTCAAAACCTTCCTCAATATGAAGAAACACTGATGAGAAGTTTTTATATATGAAAAAATCAATCAAATCTGGTATCTTCTGTGGGTCTGTTGGCCAATAAGTAGGTTTTCCTGTAGAAATCGTGTTACATTTCATTTCTTTAATAGCATTCATTAGTTCTCTGCCTTTTGTTGTTGTAAGTCTAGAACCCCATAATGTATTTTTGGCATTAAAGTCGCCTCCAAGCACAAACCTGTTGCCAAGTTTTTCGAATAACTCTGTATATTGTTCAGTTTTCAATGAGTATCTTGGTGGACAGTAGATAGAAGATATCGTAACAGGATAACTTTTTGTTTTAATACAGACTGCTACAGCCTGAATATATTGTTCTTCGCACTTATGTAGCTCAAAATGGGAGATGCTATCTTTGATTATGACGGCGCTACCCCCTCTAGCTTTGTTATCAGGATGTAGTGCATGGTAAGTTTTATACCCACTAAACTGAATGTGAGATTCTCTTGTGAAGTGTGTTTCAGAGATAAGGCACACGTCAATTTTTTCTGTATTTAGGACTACTTGCAGTTCATCTCGATGCTGTAAGAGTCCATTAGCGTTCCAAGCCATAATTTTAACGCTATTCATTTTGATTTGTCTTTTTGAGATGTAGCAGTTTTGTTGCTACGTTGTTCTAAATGTTTTAGTCTTTGATCAAACGATGTCAGGAGACTCAAGATTGTGTCTATTTTAGAATTTGTAGTCAACTTTGTATTCGTTTGTTCAGTTTCTTTAGCTGGCATTGCAACATCTTTTTATGAGCAATTGACGATGACTGAGGCGGTTTAGTCATTTGTGCATAAGATATATTCTCTGACACACTTTTGTACGACACGGTCTTTTTGTTGGGAGCTGGAGCATTTTGTGGTGCAGTCTTTTTATTTCGGTTGTTTTTGATGTTTTGCAACTCTTTTGCTACTAAACATCCTCTGTAGCTGGCAGGATGTGGTTCCCCACAGTGGATGCATTTAGGCTTATCCTCTGCCGATTTATTGCAGTCTCTACTAAGGTGTTTTCCAGTGCACTTTACACACCGGGGTTCCTTAGAGCAGTATCTTTGTGTGTGCCCATATGCTTGGCACCGTTTACACTGAGGAATCAGCTTTGATGATTTAAGAGGCTTTATTTCTATTTTACAGCCCAGGACACATTTAATTGCATATATCTTGTTAATGTCTTCGTCCTTTTGGAACGAGAGCATAAACATGTTGAGGGGCTCCTTGGTCTTCCAACTGAGCTTGTTGACGGCATTTTCAATTTTGTAGCCCTGAGCTATTAAGTCATCAACTATCCTATCAGGCAAGCAAGACGAATGTAAGTTTTTTGCCATGACTCTAATAGGCCTGTCCTCTTTATTTTCATAGGAGTACCAGAGGCAATTGTTTTGCAACAAGAGTTTGGTAATCGCCCTATACGAATCCCCATTACGGGCGTTTATTTTGACATTTTCCCCATTTATCATTTTAACCGCAAATGAGTTTTTGTCAATTTCCCCACCCAGTAAAAAATCATAGAACTTTTGGTAGTTCTTGACATTTTCAACTATGATCGGTGGTGGTTGCGGTGCCTTCTTGACATTAGGCTTATCTTTAGTTACCTGGTTGGTTTCACCAAGTTCTTGAGAGGGCGGGGACAGTGACAGGTTCAGTTTCCTTTTCTTCCTGCTTTTCTGGCGTACCCACTCTGTTTCTCGGGCGAGTTCCTCCTCGTCGGTGTCATATTGAACCGGTTTGGGAGGTTCCTCGTTGTTTTCCTTTATTGGAGCAACATTACTTTGCTCCTGAAGATGTTTCAAGTGGCTTTTAAGTTGCTCTATTTGATCTTTGAGATCACTGACCAACGTTTCCAGTTTCTGACGTTCGTTTCTTTCGTCAGTTAGATGTTTATATAACAAATGTTCTGTTTCGGTTTGTAACCTAATAGACTTTGCCGGCGAACCCATAATTGTAATAAGTATAACTTCGCCTTAACACTTGTTTACATAAGAAATCACTTTTCACAACGTAATGAAATTAACTGAGTCATCGCGACGGTGACCCGCAACGGCTCGCGCGCGACGAACTAGGTTGCTGCTTCAGCGCTTTGCTCGAGTACGGACTAGAGCAAGTGCGTCTGCGACACAGCTGTTCTCATCGGAAATCGAACGATCACTGACTGTATTGGACATAAAATTGTTATAAACACTTTAAATAATTTACTTCCGTTTAAAACTAAATTAGAGAATTGAATAAGCATTCGCATTATTTATTTTAAGTACTGTCCTAATTCTTTTATCGACATTTATTTTTACTAGTAAAAAAAAATACAAAAATGAACAAACAAACAATTATCCGTAATCAATCATACTTACTTATCTTGCGGTCATGAGATGAAATAAGAATGCGGTAGTTTATAAATTTTTGCTTTACCGAGCATTCACATACAACACCACCTACCACCATATAAAAGGTTAATCCTCCACATCTCGCTCTACACAATACCTTCTACCGTAAGTCGTCAGTAAGCGTCGCCCCATGAGCCTCTAATGAAAAACAAAGCAGGGCCGGGGTGGCGCCCCCAGTGCTTAGCTACTAATTGTCAAATACTGGATTCTTCCTTGTAGAGTGTGGAGACGGTCGGTCGGTTACTCTACCTTACCCGGTACTTAACCGCTATCTACATAGCAATGGTCTATATGGATGAAGAAAAAACAGTGTCTTTATAGAAAGGCACTGTTTTTTTTTCAGGTGATACCTTTTCTTAACCTTGTTGATTACCAAGGTAACGAGCTTGAGGTCCACACTCCAGATTAAGAGGAGTTTATTGCAATTTTATTAAAAAAATACGGTTATAAATATCATTATTTGCATACTTGGAAGAAAAATAGGGATTAAAGTAATATTCCATCTGCTAAACCGTCCCTCTCCGGAACTTACTGTAAACAAACAAAAATCATCCATAGGCGGGATCAATTCTAGTGACGTCACAAGACCCATAATCTAACAAGCTAGTAACAAGCGTCTCGCAGGGTGGCACAATTAAAAACATAAACGCGTAAGACCGAGCGGGGGGGTGGGGTGCCGTTTGGGGTCCGCCAGACTGGTTAGCGGGTTACCAAGCGATGGCCCCTACGATTGCATCTCGAACGAGAATTAGAAATGATCGGAAGTGAGTCGTGATCGAGTTTTTTATGAATGCTTTTGGTTCATGGATCTTTAGGCATAAAGCTGAAAAAATTATAAATATTGTAGGGTAAACCGTATAGCTATTGCCCATTTAAGGACTTCAAACACTTTGGCTTCAAACAATAAAAAAAGTATTATAACTTTTAACCATTTATTATTTTTTTCTTATATCTAAATAAAATCTAGATCAAAGTGTTAACGGTTTTTAGTCAAAACTTACATGGCTTAGAAAATAATTACACAAATATAAAATTCTCTAAAAATGTACAGTTATTGCCCATTGCTTACACTTATTGCCCACATCACAGCACAGTAATTGCCCAGTACCTTAAAATGATAAATCAGACTTAGAACTTTAATAAAACAATTAAAATAAAAGGTTAAACTTAAATCTACTACAACTGACCCAACCGTTCCAATACCCCAACCATCAGGTACCGAATCAGATATTTTTTCTGGTAACCGTTGATACGGATAGACAATAAATGGACAGCAGACATTAAAATTTCCAGCAGCCGAAAAGGTGAACAAAACTGTAATAGACTGTTTTACTTGAGTTTGTTGAACATTATAGACATTTTTTGCACCTTTTTCTGCTAACACTTGGCCACTTTTAACGCCAATTTGAAAATTTGTTTCATCCGCATTAAATATACGATCTGGTGCACTTAAAATGGAAGTCAAGTCTTTTTCGGCAATATAATTTTGAATTTCAGTAAACTAGCCACTTATATCTTTTTCTGCAACACAAGAACTTGCTTTTGTCACTCCTTTTGGTGTTTTAATAGCCAACTTCGGATGCAACTTCAAAAATGCCTTCCACCAACCATAACCTGGCCTATTTTTTAAAAACGAATTAGGGCGCGGGTTTCTCTCCAAAAACTTTTGCACGGAGTCTAAAATGTCTTCTTTCATCATCAGCCTATTCCTGTCCACAGCTGGACATAGGCCTCTCCAAATGCACGCCACTTCTCTCTATCCTCGGCCACTCGCATCCAGCTTCTACCAGTCGTCCTGCACAGATCGTCACACCACCTGGCATGCGGGCGTCCTACACTACGTTTACCGAGACGCGGTCTCCACTCCAGAATTCGTCTACCCCGGCGGTTGTCGGTTCTACGGATGATGTGGCCAGTCAACTGCCACTTCAGCTTGCTAATGCGATGAGCCTTTGACTCGGTTGAAATCTGGTCATTTCTGGAGTCCCTGCAGCGATGCCAAGTAGATTGGCGATACATCCAGGTGATGAAATGTCTCTACCAAGCCGCGACCAAATCCGTCCAAGTACAGAATCAGCAAACAAAACCCATACCATTGCATAGAGGAGTGAGACAAGGGGACGTCATCTCCCCGAAGTTGTTCACAAATGCAATGGAGGATTTGTTTAAGGCGCTGAACTGGAAAGGACGTGGCATCAACGTACATGGTGAATACATCTCTCACCTGCGATTTGCAGATGACATCGTCATTCTGGCAGAGACGCTGCAGGACCTACAACAGATGCTGAATGACTTGGCTGACAATTCTGCGCGCATCGGCCTACGGATGAACGTGGACAAAACCAAGGTCATGTTCAATGAACATATTATACTACCGGAACCGATTGCGATTCACGGCACCGTCCTCGAAGTTGTTCAAAAGTATGTGTATCTCGGGCAGACTATGCAGTTAGGTCGTAACAACTTTGAGGACGAGGTGAATAGGCCTTATCGCCCTAGTTTAGGGTAGGCCCGTGCCCCAGCAGTGGGGACGTATATGGGCTGATGATGATGATGATGATTGTAGTGTATTGGCAAGCACGAACTTGTCTCGTGCGCATACGTCACGCGCGGCGGAAAAGGACGATACAGTCAGTGTCCGACCGGCCCGCTACGGGGGCAGTGATGGTGCGTTGTCGAGCCAATATTAGGCGTGCTTAGTCAGTGGTATAGTGCAATACGCAGGACACTACATGTGGCGATGAGGACAAACGTAAGTACAATCATTAAAATCATAAAAAGAAAGGAAGAGGAAGAGCTATGTGACAAAATAAAGTAAGTGCACAAGATAAGTTATTCTCATAGTAGATATCTACATTACATCGGTCCGGTTGTTTCAAACGTTAGTTATTGCTAGATACCAATACCGGTGCATAGCTTACAATTGTCGAATATTTTAAGAACATTTTGCTATGATAAAAATAACAGCGGGTAGTTATGCACTCGCTACTGATCCTGCAAATTGCCATTTGCGTATTTCGTAACGGTATAGTTACCAGATGAAATGACTTTTACATTGAATTATTGTAACATAGCATTACTTGAATATGAAAATATATAAATGACCGTATTGGATATGCGTTCTGATGTTGAAATGTTTAATTTGTTATGTAAATAGGTACCTACGTTCCTTATTCGATTATATTCCTATGCTGCTAAGTATAGGAGGTAGGTATCGTAGGGTACCTACGATTAATGCTTGGTTGCCTCAGAACGTAGCAACGTAGCAAAAAATAAAATACTATTTGAATAAGTTGACCATTAAATTGGTATCTTCAGGACTCACGTATACTTAAATGTATTTATTCCATTAATTGATGGAAAAAGACTTTCTATGACTATTGATATACCTATAAATATTTACATATCTAAAGCAGTTAAAATTGAACTGATTGAAATTGATGTAATTGAAATGAAAATAAGTAGTTGTCGTCAATGTGTTTACTTATTATTAGTTAATATAATGAAAAACACCTCGGTCGACCGGCCGACCGGCTCAGGAATGCGGACCTTTTGTTCTTTTTGTTGCTTCTACAGATAATTCTTATATTTTCAATAGATTTAATATGATGGAACCACAATAAAGGTAAGCAGACAAGAACCTGATCATTAAATTGAGTTTGGTATTATGAACATTTTTCATAATATTGTTTAAACAATATTATACCTAGGTATACTTATCATACTATTATGAAGCTGAAGAGTTTGTTTGTTTGTTTGAACGTGCTATCCTCGGGAACTACTGGTTCGGATTGAGAAAATCTTGTTGTGTCGGATAGATTATTTATCGAGGAAATGAAATGAAATTAATGGAAAATGTCTAAAAACGCAAAAGCAGATGATATAGATCTGAATCATTAAATTGATTATTACATATTGCCCCATTTCACAATACCCCGTTAATATTGTTACATAGTGCACCATGTGCAAACTCCTTATTTTGCAATGATTTTTTTGTACACAATTATACAACGGGGTGCTATTTTCATAAAATAAAAGAAAAATACTTTTTACACATTGTTAACGTTACCAAGAGACATATACGTAACAAGGTGTATGTTAGTTACTTAGTAACCTTATTCACTTTAAATTGAACTTTTAGTTGTTATTAAATGTACTTGAACTTTAAGGATGCACACACTACAGCGCTGGTGCTAGTTGCATATGTTCAAAATAGTCTTCTTCAATATTGTACATACAATCATAGCTACCTTATAATCACAAATACTAATAACAACTTAAATAATTAATAATAAATATGGAGACTTTGTACAGTTGTAAACAACTTTATAATATAAAGTTTGTTATTGGGGATAGGTGACAAATTTGAGCAGATTTATACTCGCTGAGTTTCTGGTTATTAAATTAACATACTTAGTGTATGCAAACAAATGTTTGTGCATCGTTGGTAATAATAGTGTTACAATTTACCATGGTATGATTCATCTTATCTGGCGATAAATATTTAATCGTTTGTAACCATGTGCTGAATACATAAGCTACATAAAATATGAAGCATTTTAATAAAAGGAGGACTCGCTGCCGATTACGATACAAGATTAATCCTAGTAGAAAGCAGACATTCAAAGACTGTTAACTGCGAGTATATTAATTTACTATGACCATTAACGACCTAATTGCAACAGTCGATTGTATCTTTTACTTTTGGAAAAAAATATTATTATTATCAGTGATTGCATCACGAGACTACTGAGTCTTTGATTATTATTTTTATAATATCAGGTCTTCCCTATCTTCTCGGTCTTATGACCGATATTACAGAAATTAGGAAAAAGCGTTGCTAAGTACCTAAACTTCTTTATTAGCTGGAATAACAGTGAACTAGATTATATGTGTCTTATAAATTACACATTGTTCAGAACTCACCTTGTTTAAAAACTTAATATTTATGTATAACGTTGTGTTGATGGTGTAGCTTGCTCAAAATAAATATTAACCATTTAATTGACTCAATTGTAATGGTTCAAAGTGCTTACGGAAGAACCTTTATGAAATAAATTCAATAGAAAATAAGAGCAGTCTTTGATGTGTCATGCTAGGGAAACAATAATAAATCGCTGAATGATAACTTGTTGGAAGGGCCAACGTTGCAGAAAGAGCTAAGGTACACGGTTTTGCGTTGGAGAGTTAAACCTTTATGCTTGACAGTAGATATTATCAAAATGTATCGACAGATACAAGTTAATAACGTTGATACTGACGAGAGGATACTGTGGAGAGAGGAAACGAGTGCTGAAATTAATCATTATATAATATCGAGACACCTTTGGCGTAACTTCCTCCCCATACATTGCAGCAGTCAGCTTGTGACGAAGGCGAACATTATGCGCTAGGCGCTGAAAAGTTTGTTATCTATTTTTATAATATGGATGATCTAATATCAAGGTTTGAGAGCAAGGAGACACAGGAACAGATGAATGAGCCCAAGGAGGATTTGAACTTCAGAATTGGACAAGTAATTGTCAGGAATTATTAAAAGATATTAAAGATATAGAAAGAGAGGGAAGTCAGGATAAGGTTAAGGAAACTCAATATATCTAGGAAAGGAAACAGTGACAGAGCGCATTAAAAAATATGTGTTGGAATAAATCAAGTAGAAATTATATAATTCCCCAAATTCGATAGATTGAAGATATCTTAATCGATATTGCGATTGATGAAACTGTTGGACCTGTAGCTTAACCATGCCGGTGAATAATCAATTCTTCTTAAGGAAAAAGTCAAAAATAATAAAATCAAGAAACTACTTGATAGTGACATGATTGAGCCAGCAAAGCAGCCATCTAAATGGGTTCCAAATATGGTTCCCATTATTAGATTGGAAATATTGTGGTCAAAAGCCGTCCATTAAATTGGAAAAACTGTGATATTAAGATGTCCATTAAATTGGAAAAACTGTGATCTTAAGATGTCCATTAAATTGGAAATATTGTGGTCATATGCGTCCATTAAATTGGAAAAACTGTGATCTTAAGATGTCCATTAAATTGGAAATATTTTGGTCATAAGCCGTCCATTAAATTGGAAAAACTGTGATCTTAAGATGTCCATTAAATTGGAAATATTGTGTTCATAAGCCGTCCATTAAATTGGAAAAACTGTGATCTTAAGATGTCCATTAAATTGGAAATATTGTGAATATGATCTTGTGATCTTAAGAAAAAAAAATAAAACAGTGAAATTGTGAAGTAACAACTAGAAGTCTACGGGAAAAAAATGGGAGATTCTATTCCCTATCTGGACGGAAGCAGAGCAAATCTGGTCATTTAATTGACAAGGAAGATATATAACTTAATAAAACGAAAATTAAATACTGAATTTAAGTTGGGTATTGTATGATGCCAGCAAATTGGGTAAAAAACCCAGCTGGACCATTCAATTGGTTGGTTTCAAAATGCCTCACAAAAATCCACAAATGTGTGTGTGTAAGGTGTATGATGGGAGTGAAACGCGCATTACAGGCGACTTCTGAGGTTGCTGTTGATATGCTTGACTCCTTCTTGCCGTTCTTTCTAAAGGTTGTTCGATGTTCAATCGAGATTACCACTTAGGAGATAACTATATATGCGTAGAGCTTGATATTGATTATTAGGATCAAGAACTTGCAGTGTTTCTAGTGAGGAGACGAAGTATTGGTAGTAGAAGAAGTATGTCAAGTATTTCTGAAAATGCATAAGTGAAGTTAGCGTAGAGCGCGTATGCGCATTCTGCGCGTGTCGGACATGGATGGCTTTATATACCACTCGGCGCCCATTTGGACGGCGTCTGGTAGACCATAGAAGTAAATGGCGTAGCATGGCATTAAGCATAACCAATGCCATGAGTAAAAGCATCAAATATTTGGAAATACTTATGAATTTATAATGTCATAATTCATTGCCCACGGTGGTATACTAAACCTAAAACTGGACACGATAACTGACATTCTTTTTGGATCATCTTATAATATCAGGTCAACTCATATAAGAATTGAACATTATATCAGGCCAGCTGCCAATGAACTGTCACTACTGATCAACAGCACACTGACCGAAACTGAATCATCTTTAAAATCAAGGCAAAAAAAAAAAAAAAAATATAACATATTTTTCATTTTTGAAATCAAAAGTCCATTGATTGCAAGAGACTACTTCGAGATCTACCAGCTCGTACCGATTCAGCATCAATGTGATCAATATACAGCCTGTTTCGGAATATGTAGCCATGAATATCCAGAAGGACTCATTTCTGACTATAGATCACTCTGATCTACAAGCATGCAATCAATATGATGACAACGCGATCTAAAGTCCATTACAACAGCCAATATATTACGTCAGATCAGTCTCTGTGTAAAAGATGACGTGTCTAAACAATAGGTTAGTGACCATCATGAAGTGCCAACCTATATGGTCACAACTATACGTAACAAAAACACACCTTTACTCGTGATGCGAATCATGCACAGTACGTATCATATGCGGGAATCAAGTTACATCGGAACAATTAAATGGAGATGACATTATCAACCTTGAAGAATGCATTACAAGTATAAAGCATAAAACCATTACACATTTTCTCATAAAATGAAAACAGATAAACACAGAGGAATTGTACTGAAAATAGAGATCCCTACTATAAATCATATGATGGAATTAGAACTTCTCATTATTAGCGAAACAAAGATGATTAAAGAAGACTTTAACAATCACACCCAAGTTCAAACAGATTTGAAGGGAATAGGATCTCAAATAGATCAAAGGATTTTTCATCTCATGATGTCACAATACGTGCTGATAAACACCGTTATCATACGTGCAGCCACGCCATTGCACTAATCCGGCTCGAAAGACCATGAAGATTAACTGTGCTTTCCGTACAACTTTATCATCCAAAGTTGTAGAAGAAAATATTGATTTATTGATACGTTATTGCTTATTACCAGGTGATGTACACGCGATGATTGCGCTAAATGTTAGCTGAGTTAGGAGAATGATATTGGAGCGATTTGGGTGAATGTTGCTGGATGGACATTATGTACATGTGTTACACCGTACAGAAAAAAAGAGAAGGTAAGAAGGATGTATAGCGGAATATAAACTCCACGGAATGTTGTTTTGAACTAATGGATAAAGTGTATGTTAAGAACACAGCCAAAGAAACTAAGCTGGCGTTTATTTATGACCATGTACCTCATACGGTAGAAAAAGCAATAGCTGACGATGTATTTATAAACTAAACAACACTGTGAGAAGAAGTGAAGTAAAACTAGAGAAAGAGAAATACTCGTTGAGTCCACTTCAATTTAACAAATAGTTAATTTGTTTGTGAACTAAATTAGTTATTTTCAAATATCTAACTAATACTTCATTGCATGTTTTTATGACACATCTACTAAATTAAAACAAGAAAGGGATGTAGTGTATTGGCAAGCACGAACTTGTCTCGTGCGCATACGTCACGCGCGGCGGAAAAGGACGATACAGTCAGTGTCCGACCGGCCCGCTACGGGGGCAGTGATGGTGCGTTGTCGAGCCAATATTAGGCGTGCTTAGTCAGTGGTATAGTGCAATACGCAGGACACTACAATGATCTTTGAGGAGGAGGTGAATAGAAGAATTCAGCTGGGTTGGGCAGCATTTGGGAAACTACGCCGAGTCTTCTCATCGTCAATCCCACAAAGCCTAAAGACGAAAGTCTTTAACCAGTGCGTCCTACCCGTCATGACGTATGGAGCCGTCTGGCTGGTCCACAAGTTAAAAGTCGCTCAGCGGGCTATGGAAAAAGCTATGCTCGGTGTTTCTCTGCGGGATCGAATACAGAAATGAGGCGATCCGTCAGAGAACCAAAGTCATCGACATAGCTCATCGCATTAGCAAATGTCTTCTTTATTTCGAAGAAATCCTTTTCTAGCCGATTTTATTATCCAATCCTCCAAACAACTTTCTTCATATACAGTTAATATAGGAGATGGTCCTGAACTGGTTTTATGTCCCGGATTTTTAATATAGTAGCGGAGACTGGACCTCGGAGACAGGAATTTGCCTTGTAGACAAATTGTTTGAAGCATCTTGAACTGCCTTGATAGCTTTCTGTATGTTTTCTTTGCTATATTGCACTTTTGGTGCCTTTGGCATACTGTAAATAAAAAAATAACAACCAATAAGGTGTTGTGCATAGCGATTGGCTACCCGCACCCACGCAATAATGTTAACAATATTTGCTAAATTGTCAATATTATTGCGTGTGTGTGGCAAAAATATTGAGAATGTTATTGCGCGTGTGCAAGCCATTAAGCTAATTAATGTGACGGCAACATTACTTACTTTATCAAAAAATTGCCGATTATGATTGCCCTGGGCAATAACTATAGATATTACCCATGGCAATCACTAAAATTATGGTGGGCAATAACTAAAAATATGCCGAAAAACGTTCAGCGATTGCCCACCGTTAAAAAACCGTTGAATCTAATATTATTTCAAATATTTTCATTCAAAACATAACATTACACGAATGATTTCGTCATAACCATACACCAATAATGAAATATCAAATTATATGCAAAAAAAAAATAATTTCT
The DNA here is from genome assembly GCA_039566165.1 of Maruca vitrata. Classification (NCBI taxonomy): domain Eukaryota; kingdom Metazoa; phylum Arthropoda; class Insecta; order Lepidoptera; family Crambidae; genus Maruca; species Maruca vitrata. The sequence goes on from CM076925.1 coordinate 5,745,501, forward strand.
AAGCAAGTAATTCCTTAATAAAATTGCTAAAATGCTTACCTGTTTGAGTAACACGTTCACCCGTCTTGAAAAAATCCGCGGCATTACTGTTTTTTTCTTCAGTGATGCCACATGTTAATTATAAAATTTACTATAAATTGACTATAGAGTAACCTAGTAAATTATATTCGAAACAAGTGAGAACACACCCTTTGATTCAGATTTTTATCTAAAAACGGGCAATCACTGCCTGTGGGCAATTACTATCTGGTTTACCCCTATTTTGTTATTTTGAAAAACGGAAAAAATCAACTGCTTCACTGTGACCAGGGGATATATGAACACCCGTCCTTCCGGGCATCGCGGCCAGACGAGCATCACCTTACACCAAGTCAGCAGCTATTAAAGTTGATTTTTTTCTCGCATGTAATATGCGTTTAGTCACGGGTGACGCCACCATTAGCCGTTAGTGATACACTAACGACCGTAGAAACATAATTGCAGAAATTTAATCTACAAATATTAAAATTTCATTTTGATATTTAAATAAGCCGTAATTTTCGTTCGTTTGTAGGCATAAGTCCCATGAAAAATATATTTGCTTTCAATCGTAAATGTTTAGGTTCAATTAAAGAAATAACTAGTATTTTTGTACATAGTACATAGTACAAATTTGTACATAATAACTAAATCTTTGTCAAAACGTTTAAAATTAGAGGAAACAATATTTCTATTCGGTGAAAAATACACATAAAAGTAATTTAAGAACTTTACTTAAGTAAGTTTAATTTTATATACATTTTAAAACAAAAATGTTTTAAATGCATATAATACTAAATATTAATGTAATATTTTAAAAGACAAAGTATAAACAGTAATGATTACATATTTTGTACAAGAAAAAAAGCAAAAAAATCATATCGTAGTGAGAACCGATAGTAGCGCCCCGTTTCATTATAAGGGAGTGCTGGGGGCAGCCGTCGGCGAGGCGTTTACTGAAAATATCTGATTACATCTAATTATCGAGCGGCGCGGGCGCGGCGCTAAGCGCTCGTCTTGATTACACGCCATTGTTTGTCGAGCGAGGCTGCCACTGGCAGATTAACGGATTGCTCGGTAACTCTATGCTGCTGGGTGGTCTTTGGTGGCAACAAATGGAGAACGGATCAGCCGAGATTCAGCATTTGTTAGGATTGGTTTTGGTCTAGTGGTGGCAACAAATGGAGAAATTATCAGTTTTTTTAGAAACATTTTAAGGAAGCCAATGGCTTCAACGTATCCGCAGAAAAACATCGATCGATAAAGACATTCCATATTTATTTTACCCTCGACTTTGCTTTTTGTTTATATCTGAATAGTAGTAGATTGTATTAACTGATGTTACTTAACACATCATTATAACAAAAATCAAATCTTTGTGTTTAAATTATCGCTATTAGAAGGCATCTAAGACAAAAAAGCAACACCTTTTGTATATTATGGAAAAGGCAATAAATATTTTGAGTTTGAGTAAAATGTAGCATAAAAGATTATTAATAGAAGTTTGTTTCTGCATGGTTTCGTTTTTCAGAACCTCTATTATTTATTGGGTTTAATCTATGCTTTTCGTGTCCATCACTGTCAATTAAGGAAACTTCCGTGAGGTCCATCTACCACAATAAACAAAACGATATTGCACTAAATATGTATAGAATCACAAACTAATCGAACAATACAATCACTATGTATAAAACTCATCCATAAATTAAGCAGATATATCTTCATAACCTGTCGGAAAATGCCATAACATTATTCGTTTAAAATCACTTTGGTTGCCTTAGAACATCACAAATTAACAATGCTTACGCACTCAATACGAACAGCAAACATGGGCAGAGGTTTCTGTAACAACTGCCACATAGCTCGCATGAATCCTAATCATCCTAGCTTGCGACAAGGAAAAATAATGTATTATAGTCCCGACGATAACTGCTACGACTGCCCAGAAGATAATCTCCGGATTAAAACTGAAAACATCAGTTCCAGCGAAATTGAAGACAAATACAATGATACAATCCAGCTACTAATGGAAAAAATCAACTCTGAAGGCAACTCGAGTGGCCCCGATTCAAACAGCAATTGCAATTTCAGCCATGATGATGATTTAAAACCAGATGAGAAATTACCAGCCAATTTGACTACCAGCGAGAAACTTGACAATATGATTCACATTCTAGAATACAAAGAAGATGGCGCAAATTATCTTATTCTTGAAAGTAAAAGTAGTCCGACTATTTTTCATAAGGAAATTTCAGAAGTTAAAGTTATACCTACAAAATTACCGACGCCGGTTAAACCTTTGACAAAAGCTGGTAAGCAATACTTAATAGTAGATGTTAATAAATTTAACTAGAACAGATTATTAAAACTTAATATTATTTTGTTAGTACCAGATGATAAAACAGCGCCATTACCTCGCATGGACTGGAATGAATATCACCGTCTTGAAACAATACACAACTTCTTAGACGATTTGGAGTATGACTACCCATCAATTTGTACAGCTGGAGCAATAGGCAAATCATTAGAAGGACGGGATTTGAAGGTACATCTATTTTTTCAAATGTAATAGTAGGCTGTGGGATATAAGAGAACATCATATAGAAATAGGTAACGTAGTATAGTAACTTCGTTAGTTAACACAACTTATTCGCGATGTGAATGAGTTTACATATTAGCTTGTAATTCGTGAAATGCCCAAAAATTTCAATAAATACGTCAGTGCCCTATATCACATAATCACAAAAAACACCCTATAATCAATGAAAATGTACTACTCCGACCAAAATAACGCCTGCCGGCGATTCCGGGCAGTCTTACCCGCAGGTCAATGTAGAGTATGTAGTTTAAACCTTAATTCTTTAGCTGGAAGAGGGAAACATATTTCCACAAAATTCTGGACTTTACTCTCTTGAAATAGGGTCCAAAACCACTATTATCATGATAGTGGATTTGGACCCTATTTCAAGTTTCACCTTTCTTCTTTATTCGCAAAGATCCTAAAGATTTCCAATACGGACACAAGCAACGCATGCGTGTGGATCGATGCCGGGATCCATGCGCGGGAGTGGATCGCGCCCGCCGTTGCGACGTACATCGCCAATCACATCGCCACCAACTTCAACCAGCTACCTGACAGCGTTACTAATAAGGACTGGTAAGTTCGTAGGTCTCTTAGGTCAATAGTAATGTTTTGGCTTTTGTTTATGTGATGTGCCATAGTAAGCTCTTACGTATACTCTTAATGAATGATCTATTTTCTAAATTGGAAAATGATAGAGGACATGATCAGGATTTTACAACAATTTGCTTTTTGAGCAAACTGTTGTAAAATCCTGATCATGTCCTCGAGTTCAGACTCATTTTCCATCGACACCACAAAACTTTAAGTGTATGTATGTATGTAAATATTTAAGTGGTACTGGTATAAAACTTCTATGACTTCACTTGAAGTGGAAAATAAATAAGCAAAAACGGAGCGTGCAAAAAGAAGATGGTTATTCAATTCTTCTTAAGTACAATGTATTTTTGAGTCTTCCGGACATTATCAACCATTTCTACTCAGAGGTTTCTTGAAAAGTCTCTTTATTTTATATTTATTTTCAGGTACTTTCTTCCAGTAGTGAATCCCGACGGGTACGAATACAGCCACACTGTTGACCGGATGTGGCGCAAGAACAGAGCTTGGCACGCGGGCCAGTGCGTCGGAGTAGACCTGAACAGGAACTTCAGGTATATAAGGGTCTGGACTAACTACTTTAAAGTCCCAAACAAAAACGGAACTTATAAGTTAAGGCCCTAAGCCTTTTGTATGTATGTTTCGATTGCAATACCCAGCCAGCAGACAAAAATCGATTCAAAACTTCCGCATTCCATTACACTTTATATATAAACATTAGAACATAACGCGTAACCGTCGGGTAGACGAAGTCCCTAACCTAGACGTCTTGCTACTTGATACTTGAATTGCGCGATTAACGAGTCCAATTAATATAGTATTATCTTATCTTTATTAACTCCATCACAGTTTCGGCTGGGGCGGCAAGGGTTCATCAGCCAACCCTACCAACGCATTCTTTAGAGGACCAGAACCGTTTTCCGAACCTGAATCAACTGCTATGAGAGTGAGTTATTAATCATATTATTATTAAAAATTTAATGAAGACTAACTACCATCCAATACTACTATTATAAATACTACAACCTAGACAAGCAACAATGTAGATAAATTCTAGAATTTAACCCTTTAGAACCCTAACAGAATATGTTGGATTTTTTCATTGGTTTTGGACCTTAAGTCAACAGCTTAATGTTCAAATTAAGGTAGCAATATAGTTGCTAGAGCCTTGTAAAGGCTTAATACACACAGTTGCCTTTGACAACTGGGTATAATTATGTTATTAACCGAACACAAAAACTATGCATAGCAAATATTTATTAATTATTTTGTTGTTTTACTCATAGAGACATATTTTGAGATTACTTTTTTTTGTCAACATAAACAAGCACCACCTCCTTCCGACCCCGAGCTTGCTATAACCCGCTTACTAAAATAAGTATACATGTTTAAAGTACATAAAGATTATTGGCCATTTAAAAACCCACGCCGGGCGGAAGCAGGCTTTCACAATGACGTCATCGCATTAACGCAACGCGCGGTATAATCATTTAGCAGTAATGTGCTGATACCGAAATCGTGCCATCAGCAGCGAACGCCGAGATTAAACAGCAAACAGGATTTAGTCGTAAATCAATTCCATTGGAACGGTTTACATCATTCTGTTACATTAATTTAATTCGCTATTACGGCCCCTGGAATTGAATAAATGCGGCATATTTGAGGTGTTCCGACTATTCTGTTCTAATTGCAGCTTTAAATGAGAGGACATTGTAATTGTTTAAATATAAAGAGAACAACAATTCAACAAAAACTTACCATTAATAAGCGTTTATTCGATTTTACCATCAAACCGAAGCATTGAGACTAAACTGAATCAGCTTATTTAATTCAAAAAAGCCATTAACATTTTACTCATAGTCGAGTTTGTTAATACATATTATGCGTTAAGATAGGTTTCAAGTTAAAATATAGCTATCGTATTGTGTTTATTCTTGAAATACACATATCACGACATTTCGTGAACCCATATCATAAAGAAAGCGTGTTAATTATAAACACAAACGCTCCCGTTATGTTTGGATTTTCACTGTTTGTTTGGTTGTTTGTAGGATATGCTACTGAATTCTGGACTTCGATTCAAAGTGTACATCACTTTGCATAGCTACGGACAAGTCATCATATTCCCGTTCGCATTCAAAGATGAGCTATGCCCGGACTATGTGAGGTTGTTGGAAGGTGCGACGGTTATGTCCAAGGTAAGGAAAGTAAGCAATGGAAGTTAGATAATACTTTTTAGTAAACAATGTTGGGATTCTGAGTTATGTAATATTTGTAAGACTATACACTTATAGGTACTGACATTCTCGAGCTGTCAAACCCTGCGGAGTCAAAGTCAGTTAAAAGTACGAGTTATACAGGCGAAGATAAAAAGCTCCGATAAGACCTTTATATTGTTTAAAATCTTTAGACATAAATTATTTGTGCGGGTTGACATGACAACAATTGCAATCAACAGTAAGATTCATAGATAAGATTTAAGTTTTGAAAAAATACAAACGAAATGACGTCACCGGCATACTATGCATTTCAATAGCACAATATCAGCATTCCACAAATAGCTTTAACGACTCACAAACACAACTTTATCAAACTGATAACGGTTTTTTGTCTCCTAAGGCTATCCATGAGGCCAATGGCAACACTTATAAGGTTGGCATTTCGAGAGATGTGATGTACGGGGCGGCTGGCACCAGTAACGATTTTAGCTACGGTGAGGCCGGCATCCCCTACTGCTACCTCATAGAGCTTAGGAGCAAGAAACACAAGTTCAAGTTGCCGAAGGAGGAAATCGAAGAGACCGGAAACGAGATTTTGAACTGTGTGAAGGCGCTTATGGAATTTGTGGACAACCGCTCTTTGAAATCGGAATCGTGACGGGTTAATAAGGTGAGGGATTTTTTTAAGTTAATTATTTTTGGTTGCCCTAGTAGATAAATAGATAGATATTATAATTTTTCACAATAAGAAGAAAGAAAACAAATACGGATTTAGCGTTACAATAGACGAGAGTCGTGTATTTTTAATAGGCGAGACGATTAAAAAAATATTATTAGTCCGTTATTTAGATTATTTAAAAATATTGTACTCGTTTTCTTCTTTCTTTCTTTCATATAGTGCTTAGAAGTTTCGTATGACGTCACGTTATGGTACAATTTTTGCGTAACCGTGACGTCACAAGCCCCCACTCCAGAAGTTTGATAAGCTATAATTTTGTCATTTTTAAATCAATTGAATAACAAAAAAATACGTGTCCCATAGTTTTGTATAAACTAACTTATGGACTAAACAGAATAATAAGATTTTGACCCAGTCGTCACGCCTATTCTAAAGAGCACCATGTTAATGTTTCATCAAAATTGATTCTATAGTGCTGTCTATTTCAGCCTACAAAAGGGATTTTCAGAAAAAAGATAACACGGCACAAAACTTCTTTGTATGTCTCTTTTGACACTGACAAGTTTTGACAAACCCAAAATCTCAATTGAATGTGCAATGATCCAGCTTTCGAAATTCTGAGTAAACAATGAACGTTTGAAACTAAATTGAAACTCGACAACTTTAAAATTTAATACCGGCTTTCAAAATTATTCAAAGTGGCATCAGACAAAGATAGAAGTCAAGTATGGGAAGTGAAATTTGTTAGGGAGGGACAAAGATACTTTGTTAAGACTCTGGACACCGTGGGCGGTAATTGAATTAGTACTTAGTATTCGTTAAATTTAACATGATAATAAATAAATATCTGGGACATTCCCACACATGGTAATTTGACCCCAAAATGATATGATATCGCGATTTAGAAGGCTACTTCTATTTACCAATAATGTCATCGTTCATTGCCGTGATGGGAAAGTTAGAGGTATCATTTTGCAGCGGTCCTGCTATTCTTGTTCTCTGTGTATTTTATATTATTTTGACTAGTAAAAAAAGTGACACACTGAAATTCAACTAAGTTTTATTCAGTAAAACTTCACTGGTTGGCTAGTCCCAGCAGTAGACTTAGATACCAGTCACTTAATCGGTAGGTTAACACCGGGTTATACTACTGTCTCAGTAAATAAAGAAATATTTCATAATTCGACTTGATGATCCTGCAAATGATTTATTAAAAAACTTTGAGTACCGATTAATAATAAAAAAATTAACCCTATTTATTCTACTAGAAATACGAACGAACACTGATCACTCTAAAAGATATAAAGCGGTTTTCCCACTGCACCGCGCTCTACCACTGTACACGGGGTGGCAGATTTTATTATAATAATATGTGTTTGCAGCGTGTACCACACAGTACAAATGAAGATACTTGCATACTAAATATGTTAAAATTTGCTGCACCCGTACAATGCAGTGTGATTAACAGTTGTCTGTTAAGTCTTATAGTCTAACCATTCCAGCTATAACGATCTGGAAGGAAGAACGCAGCACAATGGATATAATGGTAGAAGCGCCCCGCTCCTCGCAAGTGGCTGGCATGCTGCATGAGCGTGAGATTCCCTTCTCCGTAGCCATTGCTGACGTGGGCCTGATGATGGAGAAGGAGCAGGGCACCGCGCCGTCAAAGGGTGAGAGGAGAGGATCAGCTGATAGTCGTAAGTGCTAACGCTCAGGCTTGGTTGCATTAGGCTAGTATTAACGCCAACGCTGGGAAATGGGGACGGGCTCATACTAAATTTACTCGTGGCGGCAAATTTTGTATAAGTCTGCGAAAGCGGCCGTGTAACGTTGCGTACTAGTCTAGAAGCGAGTAACGGATTGAATAATGTTTTATTGCAACTATGCAAATTCATTTGAGGCAATTACCTGAACTTAGATTTATTTTCAGTAACTATTTGCTTATATAACTATATATAATTTGTCCATTAGTGAACTCGTTATTTTCATAAGCACATTATTTTATAGACTCGGCGATTCTAGGGTCCAGCTTAAAGCATAACCTGACTAATATTGGAACAAAACGCCAAGAAGATAAAACCGAACGGCGTTTTATCGAAAGAAAAATTATGAAGCCAGTATCAAAGCACCTCACAGTACCAGCATATCAGGACCGAGGTCTGAATTAGCTTCAATTCTTGATCTTCAATAAAAGCCACATTGATTAAGTGAGAGCCATTCGCTCCTCCGCAAGTCCGGTGAGGATGTCAAAGCTACTCCAAGCCATCGTAGTCGGTTAGGAAAAAATAATCAACATACTAATTGTTGGATAACGCATTTAGCCCCTAAATGTCTAACCTCTACATTAAGTTATCAGCAACGCAAACAAACTATGCCCGCAACATTACGTTAAGTTTAATTAAAGAACATTTTCAGGATAATAGCGCTTGTCGTTCAACTAGTGCTCTCTAGTCACTAGTTACCCTATTAAATGGCCTTGACACATTTTTATATTGCCTATCTCTGATATAACTTATTAAATAATTATATCTAGAAATACTCGAATCATAAAATCATTTGGATGAATCTCATGATTATAATTAACACTTCACATTCATTAACCGTTGACTTACTATTCTTATATAATTAATTAGACAATCCTTTACTAATTATATCCAAATGGTTTTAGGTTACAAGAATCGGAAAAGGTTTACCATTTCACAAAAACTCCGAATGCGTTCAGGTAATTGCCTCATTAGTAGTGTTATAAGTAAGTAATGACTTAAATACTTTAATCCTTTTATAATACATTAGCCTAAAACTTACTCCATTGTTTTATTACTATTTATATTGCTCAGTAGAGGTCTAGGGTATCAGAATAAGTCCGTCGCTCTTCATGCAAACACATACAAATATTGTGTCTGTTTGTCAAATATACTTTAGTACCTTAAGCAAGATTTCCGTACCAGCGGCCAATATCGACGAAAATTAGTCATCTACACAGGTAAGTACTTAATATTAAAAGGCTGAGACACGTAATTATTTGTAATTTCAACTGTTGCATTTCAATGGCCGTTACATAAATTCGCGCAACCTTATCAAATGAAGAAATGTCTTATACAATAACATAGATGATAACATGACGACAATAATTTATATTTATGTAATCAATACAATTACTAATTTATTAGAACTGCTAACATTAAAAAGAAGCTGTGGACGTGTTTTAGTAGTTTTTTTTTTTGCGCGGATTACCTATTGGCTTCTGCCCTCAATTAAATATATTTTAACTCGTCAAATATATAGGTAATAGGATAAACAGCAGATATGTTTAACACCACTAAATTGCCTAAATTGTAACGTATCGTGTATTCTGTTCTTTTTGCAATAAATAAGTAATATCTTTCTTTTTATTGGTTTGTATATTAATAAAATAACTTTGCAGGTAAAGGAATGGACTGGAAAAACTACCACCGTTTGAGTGCGATATACAGCTTTATGGATACTTTGGTGGCCGAATACCCTTACTTATGTTCAGTGAAAGTGATCGGACGATCGGCCGAGGGGCGAGATATCAAGGTAAGGGAACTTATACCTATTTATTATGTTAATATAACTCGTCTCCTTTTTGCTGGGCTTTTTCTTGTACCCGGAATTTGTAATACCTGATAATCGGGAATAATTTTTCTTTTCATGAGATTTTTTTTTTCACTTAAAACATTATTTACCTTCATACAAACATGTATGGAGCGGGGCATAAACTATGGTAATTAAGGGCACGAGTCTTCTAGTAATTGACTGGTTTATTTGGGTTATTCTAATTTTCCCCACCAAATTCAATAAAAGGGAAAATTTTGCTTTTCGCTTTCTGTGGGGCAACTTAGTGGGGCAAAGTGGGAACATTACACTCGGTAGGTACGCAATAAAAACTCTGACTTTGCCATAAAATTCTAAAAGTCAAAAGACGAGCCAGCAGTTAGTTTTTTTTTCAATCCCATAAATTTTTGAATAAGATAAGTGTGTAACATTTTTTATTTATTTATTTCATGTATCTATTTATTTATCCCCAGTTGCTGAAGATATCGAACGGCAACGCAGAAAACACGGGCGTGTGGCTAGACGGCTCCATTCACCCGCGCGAATGGATCAGCACAGCTGTGGTCACCTTTATAGCAGATCGAATCGTGCGCAGCTTCCACGAGCAGCCGGAGAGCGTCACCAACAAGGACTGGTGGGTCAAAGTGAAAGTCAAAATCATATTCAAAGTCAACAGTTGCAGAGTAGCCAACTGGCGAAGCAAAGATTCCAAATAGCACCTCAGCGGCATAGTCAAAGTCGAAGTCAAACTTCCTTTATTCATAATATAGGCATTTACACGCATTTATAAATCCTCGGTACATTAAATAAATAAGTAATAGATAAATGATTCTAAGCGTCGATGGCCGAGTGGTTAAGGTCGTTGCTTGCCATGCGAGAGGTCGCCAGTTCAAACCCCGCCAGGTACCAATGTGTTTTTCAAATTTGAAATTCATATGTACCATCATTCGACGCTTTAACAGTGAAGGAAAACATCGTGATTAAACCAGCACACCTGAGAGATTTTTCTACGGTGTGTGAAGCCATGTCAGAGGCCTACGGGCGGCTTAAACTCTGACACCAGGTTGTTCATCAACCACACGATAAGAAGAAGAAGAATGATTCTACCACCGGTTCGGAAAGCTGATTCGAAACTCTATAGTTACTGTTTTAACCGATTATCACATAATGTTTAAAAAAAATCCATGTCATACAGTTTGAGTATGTTCCGTAGAAAAGAGAAAAAAAAACTAATACTACAATACTGTTAAAATAAGGTAAGCTCAAACGAACAGTCCAGGGCCCAAGAGTAGCACCGGTTCAGAATAATGACCATTCGAGCTTTTCGGACAATAAATCCGGACATAACTCTGAAACTGTCTAAGGATGACACTGGCAAGTTAAAGATTGCTAAATAATAACATTTTTTTCTTTCCGTTGTTAAATAGGTACATCCTCCCAGTGTTGAACCCCGACGGCTACGAATACACTCACACGCATGACCGGATGTGGCGTAAGAACCGGGCGAGGTACGGGGAGTGTGTGGGAGTGGACCTTAATAGGAACTTCAGGTATGACTTTACAAAAATTCTTCCCAAACGTGATCCTTGAATCTTATTTCAAGTTGATTAAGATTTTTTTTTTTAATTTTAGTTATGGTTGGGGCGAGAAAGGCGAAGAAGGCTCTTCGGAAGATCCCGGAAACATTTTCTACAGAGGCCCAAAACCTTTTTCTGAACCTGAAACTATGGCAGTCAAGGTAAGTAGCATTTAGGAGAAGATTTTTTTAAAATGTTATGAGTTTGGAAATCACCAATCTAACCTCATTATACTTGTATTTGCAGAAGGCCATACTGGAGTCAGATACGACGTTCAAGGTGTTCCTATCGTTCCATAGTTACGGTGAAGTCATAATATTCCCGTGGGGGTACACGGGAGATCCTTGTCCTGACTACGTGGAGATGCTTGAAGGCGGCACTGCTATGGCGAAGGTATATTTATGTTATAGGCAATGTGTATAATGCAGGCATTCTATACAATGCCTAGGGAATGTATAGAATGCCGAGGTTGCTTAGGCAATGTATGAAATGATACTCAATGTTTGAAGTATTTCACACTTTACCTAGGAAATGTATAGAATACCTAGGCATTATATAGAATGCCGGTTGAAGCTTAGGTAATGTATTTAATCGATTTGTCTTTTCCGTAATTTGGTTTGTTAGATAGGTACCTACTGATCTTTTGAGAGCTTATCCTAATTTTAACTGTCACAAGCAGATAGCGCTGATTAAACATATTGCATTTTATCGTTTGGTATGCCGTGTTTTTTGCGTATTGAGCGTTTGTCACATAGGAGTTCTAGGACAGACTAGTTTGGCCTAAGCTTAACTAGTTTTTCCGTCACAGGTATATAGGTGGTTTAAAAAAGTTTAACACAAATCGGACTCTTTCTTTAACTCAGTCTAGGGTGCCAGGAAGACCTGAGCTCGCAAGTACTACATAGTTTATCCAAGGCCAAACGAGGTTGTCTTGATATCGGTCCGATAACATCTAAATGTATAAAAGAAGAAACTGACTGACTGACTGGCATAATATCGACGCACAGCCTAAACGGCTTAACGTAGGCACATGCAATTTGAAAATAACGTTGCTAAGGTACCGTAGAGGTGCACTAAGAAATTAATTCCCGAAATTCTTGCGAGAACGGGAATTAGCCGGAAAATCTTTTTGTATGAAAAATCTAAACCACTTAAGTTAGATGCTTTAAATGTGGCATGCAGGTACAATAGTAAACTTAAAGCTTAGTTGGAACAGGATATTGAAAAATTCTTACGGGAACGGGAGTTAGCAGAAAAAAACTTTTGTATGAAATAATCTAAAACCGCGAAAGAAATTTGATTGAAATTTGGCATGCAAGTACCTTAATAAACGAAAAGCTTACTTGCAACGCGATATTCAAAAATTCTCACGGTAATAGGAGGAATTGGGAAAAACCTTTTATATGTAATATCTGTAGTTCACGCGAACGAAGTCGCGGGCACAGCTAGTGTATGTATATGATCAACAAATTGCAACTACATATCTAGATATCACTGTTCTTGAGTTAAAGCCTAGTGACAGATGGACGGATGGACCATTTATGGATTAATGGACGGACTCAAAACCAATGCTACCTAACCCCTCTACGCAAAGCAATAACATATTATTCAAAATATACCGAGGTTAAGGTTGATGAACTCTGTCTGAATAATAAATAAATAAAAATGTTTAAGGTCCTACCCGCGGTCGTTCATTATGCACATTACCTGATGCACTTCGGGCATTTTATACAATACCTAGGCAATGTGTGAAATTAATCGTATTATACACATTGCCTGAACGTTTTAGGCATTGTATAGAATACCTAGGTATTCTATACAATACCGGATTATACACATTGCCTATAACATTTATATTATATTTCTTTCTTTCATTAAGTTAACTTTATGTTGGTTCTCGAAACGGATGGTGCATCGGCTACGGTTATAACTTTTTTAAATTTTCATTGGTTTTGGACCTTATGTCAAGTTAATAAGGTCTAGAATTTAGTGGGAATATATCTCCCACTTATAAAAAAGTATTTTTGTGTGAAGAGGTTTCATTAGGTAATCCTTATTCCATCTTCACAATCAGTCTCTTTCTCTACCATCTCCATGAAATGCACCTCTGTAATAAAGAAATAGTTTATTTAAATTGTATTTTATCTTCTTTTTTGTATGTCTTGTCTAATATCTCGATGTATTTACCAGGCGATCCACGAAGCCAGCGGCCACACCTACAAAGTTGGCAGCACCAAAGACCTAATGTACTTCGCCGCTGGTACCAGCACGGACTGGAGTTACGCTGTAGCCAGCATACCCTACTCATACATGGTGGAACTGCGAGGCAAGAAGCACAGATTCCTCCTACCGAAAGATGAAATCGTCTCCACAGCGACTGAGGTCCTCAGCGGAGTCCTGAGGCTGATGGACTTCGTGGACAGAAGGTGTAAAGGAACTGGAAACTGTGTATGCCCCAAGTGACACATTATGGTGATGTTCGACCTAGATAAATCCTTTGTAACCTGTTCCTTTTGATTTTACTTGTCAGTTTGTCAAAAGAAACATTTGTAGTCCACTTCTATCAACTTAAACCAACGTACACCTACAAAACTTGTGAATCGAAATAAGATGTTGTTGTTAAACACTTTTCGTTTACGAGCTCCACGGAATTCCTCTTTAGTTACCTATCTTGCCGCTAATAAAATAAAGCAAAGTACAATGTAAAATGTAATGCAAAAAGAAATATACTATACCTATATTTATTAAATTTCTGGGCGTTTTATTACAATTGAAACATTATTTTCATGTCCAAATTATGATAATTAATAAATGATAAACTCAGTTTGAGAATAAACTGACAAGAATTTTTTACCCGAATATACATCGCGCCGATATCCAATGTATTGCACATTATTGAAATCACGAAATACACAATATAATGGCCTGAATAAAAGTGGAATGCAAGATCATTATTTACACAAATGAGCCGGGGCAGGTTGCCAGCGCTGTAAATAAAATTTAAATTAATTTAAAACAGCCTAGTGCAGCCGCACCATTATCGACGGTAATGACTTGGAACGAAATATTAAGTTGAAATTTTTTGGATAAAATAATTATCTAAAGTACTTACGTAAGTATTGATATTCGCTAGGGAGATACCCCGTTGAGACTTCTCTACGTGCAAGGATCGACCCACACAATATTTCCAAATGTACTGAGATACTTTTGTACAATAGCCACATTACAGTTTCGAAGTTTCAGCTTCTAAGAAAAGCAAATTACTAAAATTTTGTCTAACTGTCTAAAGTTCTCTTAGAATCGACTTCATCTCAAATTGCAGTCCCAAGGGAAAAGAAACATAACACTAAAAATTTCGATAACTTTATTTACAGACTTTGCATTATCTTATAATACAGTCAACAATTTCATTAAACGTTACGATTTGAAATTCACATTCATTTATCTAAACGTAAAAACACCTATCGACAGTAATGACTAGCTTATCGAATTATGCCACGTTAACCCCAGTTCACATGGACGATACTTATATTGCACACGACCTCGCGGCTGCGCTCGCATCCACACAAATGTTCATAGCGCGCCGTGTATACTATCCTTAAAGTAATCTCTGACACTCCACTTAGACTCCGGACGGTAACAAGCCCAACACAAACGCACAGTAAACACTATAATTCCTGTAATCGTCTTTAGTAAGGACGCCACACGTCGACCGGTCGTCTCTCAGAAGTGATGAGGGATTTGCTGCGTGTTCTGACGCCTTGTTCGGCCCATTCGGGGGAAGCTGGTCTTTTTTTTCCGGCTCCGGGTGTGGTGGATCCTTCTTCTTCTCTGTCTGGGCTGGAGTTGGAGTCTTCTTGGGGTGGCGGGGGTCTGAGCCACCAGTCGTAGCCTCCGTAGAGTTGTGAGTAGAGCCAGGCGGGTGGTGTGGGTAGTAGTGGGGAGTTGAGGAAGAGTTGTGCTGCTAAGGCGCTGTGGAAGAGGCTGGAGGGCGCTGCGAGGGGTTGTAGGGGCTTGCGTGGTCGGGTGACGGAGGTGAAGGCGCCGGGGCGGTCGTCGGGCGGCGGGCTGCTGGAGGCGGTCACGGAGATGTCGTCGTCCTGCGGCGACCCGGGCCGCGAGGTCGCCGGGCTGGTCGTGCTGTGCGCGTGCATCGTTGTCGGGGTCTCTGAGGTTACATCTAGAACAATTACTTTAGATTAATAAATGATATCATTAAATTGTTTTCTTCATAAAAAAATCCTTACTTACAAATATAATAAGTTATATTTAACATAGACTGAGATACAGAAACGAATCACAGGTGGTAAGTTTTCTGTTAGTACTAGCTCTTTAAACACACGGTTGCAACAAGATAATTGACAGAATTACAAGAGCAGGCGTGGGGACGCTGCCGCCTGCTTTGTCCAGGCCTCCCTGAAGAAACGGGAGCGACTCCGAGTTGTCCTGTCACCCCTCTCAGCGGGGTATTTGAGTGGAGCTCGTTAAAGGGCGCAACGCTGGCGGCGTTGTGGTAGTTGGGCTATGCTAGGAACCATGACACCGCTAAGGCGCCGAGGTACGCTGAAGTTAGTGGGGTAGTGGGTACACCCCTGGGCATTGCACTTGAGCCCAGCAGCAGTTGCCGGTTTTCCATCTCAGCACCGGCAGCCGGGAGTCCCACACACCACCTTGGGTAAACCCCTGCCCAAGGTGATGGTGCATCAAGCTTTCCCCGCGTTAAAAAACAATTCTAAGGTCATTTCAAATTTGAAAAACACATTGTTACGTGGCGGGGTTTGAACTGGCGAGCAACGCCTCTCACATGGCAAGTAACGACCTTTACAACTCGGTCATCGATTCATATTATACGATTATACGACGCTTTAACGGTAAAGGAAAACATCGTGAGGAAACCTGCACACCTACAAAGAAATTCTTAGGTTATGTAGTCAACCCGCACTGGGCCAGAGTGGTTGACTAAGGCCTTATCACCTAGTTGAGGGTAGGCCCATGCTCCAGCAGTGGTGACGTCTATGGGCCGATGATGATGATGAAGGTCGTTTATCGTACCGGTCTCTGGGGGCGGCGGGGGCGCGTGCGCAGGTTGTGCGTGGGCCGGGGGCAGTACGTGGGGGCTGAAGTGCGCGTGCGGGGGCAGGAGCGGGGGCGGGTAGTGCCGCGCCAGCGCGCCCCACTCGCCGCCCGGGAGGCCGGCCAGCTGGTGGGCTATGCCTGTAGACAAAATGCGATAGTTGTAGTTAGGTAGTCTGTGGTCAGGTCAATCAAGGTCCAACTGCAGCATGATTGGTTATTTTTGACGTTACAATGACAGACATGTCAATATCCACCACGTAATAAATGTCTGAATAGTTTCCGAATTGATATCCTATTCCGACGTGTAGTAAATAAAAAGGCTGAAATCCTGAAATTATTTCAGTTTTTGAGGTCAATTACATATTTTCAACCGCATTAGTTTCCGATTCGAATCGGTAAAGACTAAATAGTCCAGTCATTTAAGCTTAAATTAGGTAAGAATCTCGGAATTCGAGATACCCAGCTGTAAGTCTGTAAATACTTAGATAGTGACACCCTAAAAGTGGTCTCAAAACCTACATATGGTAGGGTGTACGCAACCATTAAATTTTCAATGTCAAATGTCACAAATATCAGTTTTATGAACTTTTGAGCGAAACGGGAAGTTTTATCATAAAAGTGTGTAGGAGAAAATTGCTTATTATCTAATTATCTATAAAAAATGTCTCTACGTTTTATTCCTAAGATTCACCATTTCAGAGATACAGCGATGCAAATAGTTGAAAAAGTTGTATTTTCAAAAGCTTCCATACCCCCGTGCGATTGTGCTAGACAGTTAAAATTTTCACAACTGATGTATTTCAGTAGCCTCTATAACATCTAATACTAGAAAAAGCTCAAAACCAATGTTTAAGTGGGTTCTCATACAAAAACTATGGTTTTTTTTTCTCACCCTTGGCCGGTTTTTAACGTGGTTACCCCAGTAAACCTATTCCAGACGACACCTTTTATACGTGAAGAACACGTTGTTTATATCGATACTTTAAATCTCAAATGGCGTAACCACCAAAACACTACTTTTCAGGAGAGCAGAAAAACAAAAAAAAAATGTTTTTTTAATTCATAACTTTATCAATTTAAATATAATGAAAATGTTTTATACATCAAATTTCTTAGAATTTTGAGATAAAGGCTTCAGTAGGAACTCTTTGTACCTAAATCTTATATTTAAGAAACTAGAAGTCGGTTACGACTTGTGAAAATATTACAAAAAGGCGTTTACGCCCCATAAAAATCACGATTTTTAAGAGGTGAAAGTCGTATCTCCAATAAAAAAATGTTTTTTGTGCTTTAAACTCATTTAATAATAAAAGAAAACGTAAAATATTCACTCTGTATTACGCTTTTACAAAGTTACGCCGTTTGACACTTTTTCGTAGTGACTCAACGCGTAATTTTTAGAATTGGATGAAAAATGTTGGAATATGGGAAACTTCACTAAGATTTTTACGTATCTAAATCGATTAATTTTGTCATTTGAAACCCCCGCTGATGTATATTCACCATACATTTATCTATGTATTCAGCCATTTGCGTACTTGTGCGCATAGATTACGTTCCTCGGTGTATTTATTATTTTTTGTGACCGTTACGTTGACTTTGGCGCGTTTTTGGTCTTTGATTCTGATTTGTGTTTAGATATTGATTTAAAATGCCGAAACAAGGAAAAGCAATAAATAGCCAATGTCTCCGCAATCTTAATCCCCCCGGGCATCAATACTAACAATAATAATGACAATCATGTGTTCAGCGAGGTTGGGTGTAAACGCCTTTCTTTTGTATTGCAATTTCGAAAAATAGCGTGTCTTACGAGTTACGCCAGAAAATTATGTCACTTACACCCTTTTTTTTTGACATTTTTTTCACGTCACAATAATTTCTAGGGGCGTAAACACCAAGTAAATTAGACTAAGCCTTTTACGACCTGTTTACCTTATGAAAAGTGTTCAAATCTATAAAAAACTTTGGGTCGTAATAACCTTTTTTTTGCGAATTTGAGGATTTTAAATATACAGATCGATAGAGAAAAAAAAACTGAATAAAACTGCATTCAAAAGTCATTTTGACCAAATTGGCGGTTACGCCATTTGAGATTTAAGGTAGCGATATGGAAGCCTAGTTAAATAATTGTTTTGTGTTGTTTTCAGTATTCAGAAGATTTAAGATTTCTGCGTTTCATTAATTTAAATTTGGTTAATATGGATCTTCACGTTCATAATAGAGTTAGATGCACAGTTAACATTTTTATACTTCAGACAGAAATTCTAGAAATTGGTTATTTCGTACTTTTTGACCCATAATAGTAGTACTGAAACGTATATGTATAGTACTAAAAACAACACAAAACAATTATTTAACTAGGCTTCCTTATAAACAACGTGTTCTTCATGTATAAAAGGTGTCGTCTATAATAGGTTTACTGGGGTAACCACGTTAAAAACCGGCCAAGTGTATGAAAAAAAAAACACAATTTTTGTATGAGAACCCACTTAAACATTGGTTTTAAGCTTTTTCTAGTATAAGATGTTATAGAGGCTACTAAAATACATCATTCGTGAAAATTTTAACTGTCTAGCACAATCGCACGTGGGCCTGGAAGCTTTTGAAAATACAACTTTTTCAACTATTTGCATCGCTATATCTCTGAAATGGTGAATCTTAGGAATATAATGTACAGACAATTTTTATAGATAAATAGAAGATAAGTAATTTTCTCCTACACACTTTTATGATAAAACTTCCCGTTTCGCTCAAAAGTTCATAAAACTGATATTTGTGACATTTGACCTTGAAAATTTAATAGTTGCGTACACCCTACAATATGTAGGTTTTGAGACAACTTTTAGGACGTCAATATACAAGTATTTACAGACTTACAGCTGGGTATCTCGAATTCCGAGATTTTTACCTAATTTGACTGGACTAAAACCTTTTCTGTGTTGAGTCACAAAATTAGTAAGTTACGGAAAGCGCAACTACATTAATTTTTTTAGATACAATTCCAATACCTACTCATTCTAATGACGACATGACGAAACCCATAACACAATAATCGACATCGATAGATACCCTACTTTATTAAAGCTGACTTTAACAACCACTTCACCTCCTCCAATTATTCTTATAATGGATGAATTGAAAAAAAAAATATTATTTTTCTAATATACCAAAAAATTATCAATGATCTCAAGGCGCAGCAAACATCAGACATGACTCCCACGGTTTCCGAAGCCTGCTCACCGAGCCGCGACTAACAATACCGGCTTGAGGACTGCCACCGTCTGATAAGAGGGGGAAGGTTGGGGGGGGGGGGCACTCATTATTTAAATATTCTAACGAATTCGCTAAGCAGCGGGAGTAGAACGATAACTACTGTGCTTCATTGTCGCGTTGATTGAGTCTTGACGGAACTGGGTTAAGGATTATGGTGTTAAGTTGTTAGGTGTCTTCCGATTGCTTTTATTTGTTAATAGTAGTTAGGTACGGGACTTTATGCGCCGTAAACTTTGGATAAGGGAATCCAGTATTTGTGAAAAGATAGCATCATAATTTCATGATACTAGAAGGCGTTTAGATAAAAGGATAATTTTATTGTAGGAAAATTATAGGATCACACATTTTTTTTCTTACTCTACCTATGTACTAATCAAACAAAACTAAATACTAAGTAAACATTAATAATTCTCATGAATATTAATCCACATTTTAAAATCAACCTGAGTTCAGCCCCTTCCAGTTTTCCGGCGTGCTACGACAAAGTTAGTCAAATAAAGATGCCTTATAAATTATAAAAATAATAATACCCACATAAACAATACGAAGCGGGCGATTGCATATTTACAAACAATAAAAACACCGCGACAATCGCAAAACCATTTTCAAAATATATAGGAAATGTGTTTCGGTGTCATAATTTCCAGTTGACATTTTTAAGCGCATAAATTAACGAAGTTCGCCGGCGCGACCCCGTATGTACGGCTTAACCCTTTAGCACCCACCTTGGGTAATTCCCACCCCGGCCGACCCGACCCTTTCAGCAATAGAATAAATTACAGGCCGTTTTATGTCGCAGATACCGTCGCTGCGAAAATGTTAAACACATTATTTTGAATCCGACCGCTTAGCCTTTATAGGTGTAGTGCTTTATGAGTTCGGTGCAATTAGAGAAGAGCTGCTTTTTAGGATTAAGACCGTAATCCGCGGAGGCTGCTTTTACGATAACCATTTGAGATATTGGATCGCGATGGATGGGTTAACGGCTCTTAGCTCTTGGAGTAATGTTGATGTTGACGAATGAAACTTTGTGCTTTTCTTGAATTAAAGTAATGGCTGTGAAGCTCGATAAAGTTTTAGTGTTTCAAGTCGAGGTTCTAAACTGTACTGACTTAGATTTTGTACTATGTTGGTGTAGTTTCGAAGTACAATAAAATATTCTGTAAGATAAAATTCCTTTTTAATATTTTATTTCATAAACTGAAAAACTTAAATTTATTACTTTTGGTAATTTTTCTTTTTAAATAATAATTTTGAGAAAAAATGTGCAAATAAACTTTTAAAATATTATTATTCCCCGTTAATTTTTTAATCAGGAATATAATAAAAAATAATTTCCGTAAAATTTTCCGTCACTTTAATCTAACAGAAGGTACTGAACCAATTTGCAAAAAACTTTAAGTGCCCATAAAATAAGTTTTCAACTATCGCGAAACTTAAGTCATAAACGTTTTATTGTCACTGGGAGTTACCCGTACCTACCCGTTAAAATAACAGTTTAGTAACTAAAATAAAAGTAAGATAACCATTAAAATATTTTTTCACAAAGAAATTAATTTGGAATAATAATGCAAAGGTATATTTAGGCATTAAAGATCATAAAGTCCTACTTATCGTTATTAAATCAAAAAGTTTATCTATCAATAATGTTTTAGAAACCTTTTATTTATCTATGACATGAAAAATTTAGGGTTTCGTTTCATTTTGTATTCCCCGCCGGAAAAGGCACAAGAAAGGGCTACTCAGACGATTTGCATTCGTTAAAAATGCTAGAATTCCTTCTGTTGTGTGTTCGATGTGTAATCGCAGTATACACCGATTTGCTCCATTGATACATGCACATTGGATTCTTTGTAAGATACGAGTACACTACAATAACATACAAAATTATTTACATACTTTATACAAGTATAGTGAGAGACACATATAATTAAATCATATGTGGTTCGTTTGTAGTACCTCTTTTTAGCCTATTGACTAGAAATTTAATGAATATAAAATAACATTAAATAACTTTCATTATTGATAACATGGACACGTCACCTTGACATACCTAATATAAGGTAGCCAACAAACCCAAGTAGCCCGTCCGAGCGTTACGTAATGCAATCTCGCTGTTTTTGCAACTACCGCTCACCGAAGCAAGAATATTAATGTATCTTTCTCGCTCAATCGTGGAAAACAAAAAGAAAAACAAATCGTGGAATTCCATTAAAGTACCAAGAGCGTTCGGCCTCCGCAGCGGGATCGGCCGCATCCGAAGACGTGCCATGCCGGTCCGCGCCATTGCCCCAGACAGAAAGGGTTTTTTCTTCCCCGACTTTGAAAAATCGCACCGCGCCGCGAGAGGGTTGGCCCCGAACATTTTAATGCCATTTGCTAGATTGCGTCTTGCATTTTTCCGCCCGATACTACAGCGCTAATCTGCGAAGACACCCGGATTACGGGGATAAAAGTATTTACGTTTTAGTGTGATTCCGATTCCGAAGGGCGGAATTTTTTAACGACTCGCTAGCGCGCCCTAGCGGCGATTAGAAAAGGGTTGGGCAAGAGCACTTTCGAGTAATTATTTTACATCTCTCCGAACATCAATCTGAGTGGTGCTTAGCAATTTCCCTTGTCTTTTGTTTCGGCCCTCTAGACTGAAAGTTAGGCTCTTTGGGATTTCGCCTCTAAAAGGTACCTACATAATATGCACGGGAAAATTGGTGTATTAATAAAATTTCTTTGATTTTTTGTTGTAAATATCTTGTCTGATTATATAGATGTCCGTTCCTTCTTACTTTTAAAGCTTATTACAGCTAACGATATGTTGGTAATCGTGTTTATAAGTAGAACTAACGATCTTTATCTGACTCCTTAGTGCGATGAAAAACGTACGTTGAATTTCATTTTCCAGTTTATCAGCCAGAATAAAATAATAGAATTTATGAAAATAGGTTACCCATTTAAACATCAGCCTGTATTGCTCACCCTCTATAGAACACGCTTTCACTTCATGCCAAACATCACACAAGCACCTAGCAGAAAATATCATCAAATATTTGTCATGTTCACGACAAGTTGCGAACTACACAGTTGTTTGACGAAAGTGCGAACATTTAATTACCTATTTCGCTAAGAAACTTGCGAGTTTAAATTAATTTTCACAAATCCACGCCCCAAGTGTCACGGGTGATACCGACTTTGCTTGTTGACTGCCGAAGTAATACACGAGTAACTATGAAATTATCGTGAAGATTACGAATTTGAAATTAGGGTTACTCGTACTCGTACTATACGATCGCAAATCCTATTTGTATGTCTTGCGTTAAGGCGAAGATCCACTCATCATTATATTATTACAATCTTCTTCTTATAAATAAAAATGAATTGCTGTTCGTTAGTCTGACTAAAACTCGAGAACGTCCGGACCGATTGAGGTAATTTTGGTTTTAAAATGTTCGTCGTAGTCCAGGGAAGGTTTCAATAAATAGAAAAAGAATCAGTATTGGCGGTATGAAATTCGCCGGGACCACTAGTTTAATAATAGTTTTTGCATTCGAAATTAGTTTAATTTAAGTGCCCAATTAACAGGTAGCTCCATTTAAGAGTATTTTTGTGAAGTAACTTTTATACACAATAACCTTTTTTTGATTTACGAATATACTGTTGTATTTATTTTCCTTGAAATTATTTTGAATAACCATTTTGGCGGCTTGTGAAAACATAAATGTAGGTTTTTTACCTTACATCGATATATTTTTAGCGGCTTCCAAAATAAGATTTTCTGTTACCCCGTTTGAACTATAACTTCTGAAAGGATTATCTTACCTTATCCCAAAACTAGTCAATCCATCCACCAAAGCAAACAAACTCCTTCGATTGCTTTAATTAATTTATCACACAAGTTTGAATCCGGCTTGAAGCAAGATTATACCGTTATAAATGTTACAACTTAGTTCTTAGCCGTTGTTGGGGCCGTGTGAGTAGTGGGTAGGCAAGGGCCGTGACGTCACTGGAAGCAAGACAGATGCCTTCCGTACATCATAAGGTTAATAAGAGGGCTCCGAAACTAACGAGCCTCTTTGTCAACGCGCCTCTCCCGGTGGCGCCATCTTGTGCCTTGTCGGATTTCAATCTGCTTAGCGCTTAATGAATTTGCGTCTATTGATTTTGTTTAACCCCTTTTTGTTTTGCTTAATTAACCTTTCGGTAGAGCTGTGACAAGAGGGTGCGGAAGGTTACCCGATATGATGGGTTAGTGCCATTTGTGTGTTGAAATAGCGAGAGCTAAGCGCGACCTCTTATTATCACGTCTTTTGTTTATTCTTTTATACAATGTTTACCTTACCTTACAATGTTTACCTTACCTGCTTTTGAATGGTACATACATATAATTTATTGAACACCAAGGTAGTCTAAGCAAGAGTTTTAAAACTTGTTTTGTGTATTTAATTTCTAATTAGACTGTCCTAAGCTATAATTAGCAAAATAGTATTATAAAATGAATGTGAGGTGGTGCTACTAGATTTCAGGCAATATTTGGATTATATCACGGGAGAAACTTTTCTAATTTATCAAAAATGTGATTAAATGGAAAGGTTAAACTACCATTAAATTGGTATTTTTAGTTTCAGTGCCTAATTTTTACACAGAAGACTTATTTAAACATTCTGACAAAATAAGAAGGGAACAGTCTTAACTCAATGATTAAGCGCCGGTTATTAAAAATGAAGCTTTGTTTAGGGGTTCATTCTGCAAAACAAATTGACATAGGCCATCCTTTGTCAATCTATTCCATAAAAAAGGCACTCACAATACTTTTTTTTGCTAAGGTAACTAGAAATTAGTTACTTCGAAAACTAGTTTTTCAAATGAAGGAACCTGTTTATAACCTGTTGGGTGTTTTAATACGTCTATTATTTTCTAATACCTATCCGGAATCAGAATTCCGGATAGGTATTAGGAAATACACCTAAAGTATAAAAAATAAATACACCTATAGGGAATACAATGTACGTGATGTTGCGTGATATTTATTTCGTTCTGTTGATACCCTTTAATCGACCGCACATGACAGCTGTCAAATTAGCACCACCATCACAACACCGCGTTATGAAAACGTTCCGTCATTAGGCTAAAGCGTCACACTTGACGCTCGTTTGCCGCCGTTTAGCGCGGAATCACGCCGTACAAAAGATATGAGTGGGTGGGACATTTAAAATTTACAAATGCGTAATTATGCACCCGCATTGTCGCTGGAAGGGTTAGCCCCCTTGCCTCCCCGCCCGGGCTTCCGGGCCTAATGCTATATTTAATTTTCTCTAAGGCTCCCTCATTAATAATGTGAAGGCAGCGACTTTAAGTGGCGCTCACACGGGCGGGGATGCACGAAACAAGCGGCGGCCTCTTGATAAGTAATGATCTTAGCACGTACGTATACGTAGGTATTGAGGAGGTATAGTGAATATAGTTGTAGTTCTTTGGTTTAAGAAAATGGTTCACAACATTATCTATTTATATTAAAACATAAATGACAAACTTCAATACGCAAACTACCTATATGTGCTAAAAACTATAGAAATTTGACAAACACTGTAACGAAATACGAAAGTTTATAGATAGAGTCAAAAAAGTAAAGCTCTTAAAGTCATTGGGACATTAGTCTCAGTTAAAATCATGTGACTTACAATTCGTACATAATATCTCAAAACTCGTTGAAATCTGAACTCTACCTCTGCCGCCAAACTCTACTTTGCAAACAGACGAAGTACCACATCAACTAATTCGCAACTCGCTCGTCAAAATCGCGTCTATGAGAGGTACGTGAGTGTGGATAATTTATCATGATTCCAGAAGGGTTATTGGTATTCACGGCTAAGAGGCAGAAAAGACGGCTCACGCCATCAACGAAGGAATTTACATATTGAAGCACGCGCTAAATTGTTTCCGATGTAAACGCCGACGCGGATTCTACGATACTTTCCCAGGGATATTTCCAATTGCTCGCTAACGGAATTTTACAAGGATATCCGAAGACTTTTTCATATCGCACATATTACGGCGCACTGCGCTATGCAACTTCTGTGTCGAAGGTATAGATTAGATATAAGTATGATAGTACAAATTATGATCAATGAAATGTGACTTTCAGTTTCTTTTTGTGTCATAAAGACACTCTTGAATTGGAATCGAATACAGAAAATATTGTTTTTACTATGGAACATGTTAAGCAAATCTATATTTCTTACATTGTCAAACAAAGATAATGAGACCTACGCTCTCTTAAAACGAATGATACCCATTTTGTTAGTCGGTGTACTTAGACGTAGCTAGGATATAGTTATATGGACTAAAAACGAGAAAAAAAATCATATTCCATGAAACGGTAAACTATCAGTAACACGTGTCTCAAATCTTAACGCATCTTAACAACACTAAGTATAACTAAACACGCCATCTACAGGCAAGAGCGCGCAAGATATCACGTATCGTGCCACCCGCTGCAAGGCGACGCGAGTAATCGAGTTAAGGCCCTTTGACACCCGCCGTAACGAGGTTTGCTACTTGCGCACCTCGCAGGGAGAGGCGAGGTGTTTATCGGGAATATTCGATGCGGATCGTGTGTGTAACCCTTTATTGCATGAGATGTGTAAAGGTGAGGTGAGCATTCGAGTAGTTTGTGGTATTTTGGACGGTCGCTGCGTTTTTTTTTTTCATTCCTTCTCATACTTTTTAAATGAATTAGCTCATTTAAAAAGTAACCTATTTCCTCATTGGGACTCCCATAAGAGTGTAATTTAATTTAAATCGGTTCAGCAGTTTTCATGCCAACAGTAGCAGACAGAGCAATTTTCGTATTTAAAATCTTTTGAAAAAGATTAATAGAAAATTCAAGATTTTAGACTTTCGCGTTCCATTACACTAAAATTAGTCTTTATAGGTCTACACGCGATATTAGGAATAGCAAATTACATAGCTACTTACTGCCCGACGTTTCGACAGGGTAACACCAATCGTGGTCGCGAGCTCGCGACATAAAGACTAATTTTAGTGTAATAACAAATTGCTGGTGTACTCGATTCACAAGTTAAATTGGTCGCAGAAAATAATCTACTAGAAGCGTTATCAGCTAGAATGTTACAACCTAGAACGACCAACCTACATAATTCATCTTCTAAGTCAAGTCCACTCATTACAGCTGCACTATACGAGCTTTATTCCAATCAATCACTCCGACACTGCCCCCGGCGCCTTCAAAGATGATTCAATAAGCATCCCATCGCTCTATACTATAACAGCATTACGTACATCATAACAAGTACATTACCGAAGTGTTTATTAGACGAGGGTGCCCGGTGCCTAGAGACGGGGCGCGATATTGGCTCACCGGGGGACCAGGTGGTACTCTGCATCATATTAAAATTTTAGACTCGAATAACTTCGACGTCGAAATATGCCGCTTTGAGCACGTGTTGAGACGGCGTGACGTCACGACGCTGCGAAGGATTGAGGGTTTATTTGCGAATGGTAAGGCCTACAATTAAGTTACATTTCATTTGGTAAGTCCCAATCTAGTGAGTTACTTGATTGGCACTCTTACCTGCTCTGGTTGTGTTCATAGTCATAGCTCATTTTGTAGATGGTAGCTGTAAAAACTGTTTAGTATTGAAGCCGATAATTTTAACGAAATATTTAAATATGATTCTAGTAACAACCGAATTAGCTATGAACATCGATAATAACGTACATTTTATTAAAAAAAAAAATGTAATTGTATTTGGAGGCATTATGTATAATATAAAAAAGTATAACCAAACAAACTCGTACAGAAACTATGAACACACCGTCGTCAAATCATTATTGACCAACTTTTTAACGCGTCTGTCCATCATTCGAACGCGACAGGGACACCGAATCCTGTCTTACAGGTGTCAAAGAGAGCCCAAATAGATAATTAATTGTTTCGCAAAACTTCTCGGCCAAATTAAATCCCCTTTTGAAGCGTCGGACCGGACTGACAACGGTCGCCGGGTGACAATTTAATATCAGTTGGATAGAAACGTCGGCTCAAAGGGCTGGTGCAGGGCCCTATTCAGACGCCCCTGGCTGAGATAATTTTCGCCACCGTATCCTAGCGACGTACTCGAGAAACCGGAAGCCAAGGATCCGACCAGAAGTACTTTAGCTTTTTGTTGAACCAGTTTTGGTAATTGTGGAAATACCTCTTGCATCTCTTTCGAGAGCATTAGCAATCTAACTAGTTTTCTTACTTGACAATATTTACAATTCATATATATATTTTTAAAAAATCTGGTTATTATCCTATAATGTAAAACGCCCTGATGATGATTTTTGTTTCTGTATATGCACCGTAACTAAGTCTTCATGCGTAACCGCTAGCGCACACTTATGACATGTAGAACACCTTTGGTTGCCCAGTCCCTAGTTAAAATAGGCTTCAGACTCACGCGTTTTTTATGTGTCAAATGCTAAGCAAAAGCTTCTTTTTTCATCGCTATGGTCAACGCCTGTCTGTTTACTCCTTGATTCGGCCCTGCCTCGGTGCTAAGTTCGAGTCGGGTTGCGTTACGCAAGCCAAGAGACGAGACAAAAGACATTCCGTGCGCAACTCGACTTGCAGCAAAAGTAGCGCTGAAAGCTGAATTTAAATGCGCCTAGGTGCGAACTGCTGAATCTCACTGATCGTGCCTGCGCTCGAGACTCGCACGAGATACTTGAAGTAACATCTCTTTGCTACACTACTGAAATAGTTGCCGATGTGTGTTGCTAAAAGGTTTTTACTCAGCATTTGTAGTGTGGGAGTAGAGCTTAAGAGTTGATCGCGGCAGATAACATAAGAACATGCTAACATTTGATAACACTGTCACTTGCGCCTGCTTATGTGCACGTATGTGGCAGTAATGATATGGATGAGGGCGACATTACCTACCTATGAAGGCCTCATGATTCGGATTGGCCAACGTACCTTACCAAGAAAAGATTAGATGTATATGGCGATACTATAATATGAACTACGGAAAAAATATTGAGAAAACAAATGAGATCTACATCCTGCTGACTCAGATTAAAGGAAAACAATAAGCGTTCCGAAGGAAAACCCCAAATGCCCAGTGCATTTGGAAGACAAGAAACGAACGGCAAGAAAAAAAATGTTTGAGCGAGCGCTAGTCAGAAAGACGGCGCAGAACAACGGAGGTCTAAATCCACACGACAGAAAAAATCTAAATTTTTGAAAAAAGAACATCATACCTGACAACTTAAAGGGCAATGACCCCATCAGCGGGTCGGGCGCGAACCGCGGCCCGAAGTGGAACGGGTGGAAGCCGTGGTGGCGGGTCTTGGAGCGGGGCTCGCGCGGCCCGTCCACCGTCACCTTGATCGCCTTCTGGTACGTCGCCACTTGGGGAGGGGATGTGGCCAGCATTATCGTCAACGTGAACGACTTTCCTGGGAACAGAAAGGGTTAAATTTAGAACTTTCGCGTTCCTTTACACTACACTGTAAAAATTGGGACTTTTTTCCTAACTGACTTACGATGATGGCTTGGAGTAGCCTTGTCATCATCACCGGACTTGCGGGGCGGCTCTCACCCCTATACATTGGGACTGAATTGCGCTTTCAATCGTAAAGCAACAATTAGCCACTTAGGTATTGCAAGATGCTCATAGCCAAGTTTGGCCATTTCACGATTACTTAGTCTCAATGTTTGCATTTAAGATGAGTACTCGATCGAAGAAGCCTAATTATCTAAAATCTAAATAGGTTTTCAATTCTAGTCATTTAGAAATCCTTTCACTACTAACAAAAATCTTCAGTAATAAACAGAGTTCATAAGATCACAAATGAACTAGCGCAGCTCGAACCTCCTTGAAATAAGTTGTTAGTTTTATAATGTTAAGACATAGTGTAAAGCTCATCTCAACGGATCTGATTTCCATTATTACATTGCGATGGCCTAATCTATTTGTAAACAGCTTCTATTAGAATACCAAAACTAACAACAATAAGCAGAGATGTTCAACCGTTTCGAACTAAAGCTCATGATAGCCATTATGCACCGATAGTCAACTGTTCACAGAATCAGCGCGACGGGGCATGGCGGTGCGTGCCGCCGCAGCCTACAAATCAACCCGCCAGAATATTTCCTCACTGTTGTCGTCTAAATTCTTAATCCAGGTCTACACGAGAACCCCGGGTCAACTTGAAATACGTCGTTTTGCATGAGTATAGTAAGGTAAAGCTCGCATATGTCACTACTCTTTTTCAAACCCTGCCCCTGACTCAAACACGCCTCGACAAATCCAGAACCACCTCGCCCAGCATACAAGAAAAGGGCTAAGCGAAAGTATTTCCGCGAGGTCAGGCCATCTCAATGATGTTTCATTAAGATGGCCTAACTTGGCTTTACCTATTTCGATTTCAAAACTAATAACAACAATTTTAGACTTTCGCGTTCGATTACACTAAATTTATAGGTTTACATGCGATATAGCAATTACGGTCGTATGTAGGTAGTATAGTCGCGAGCGAACATGATTGGTGTAACTCAGTCGAAACGTCGGGCAGTAAGTAGCTATGTAATTGCTACTCCTTCTGCTTTGCTTTAACTGCCTCGTTGGTCTATTGGTAGCAAGTGCTGCGTTAAGACCGAGAGGTCCCCGGTTCGAGTCCGGGGTCGGGCAAAATTTGTGTGAGTTTTTCTGTAATAAAATTACTCAGTCCAGAGTTAGGAAGTTGGCGGTTGAACGCCCGTGACTCGGAAAGCACGTTAAGCCAGTGGTCCTGCGCCCGATCTCTCATCGGTCATGTCGGATTGCCGTCTCACCGAATTATGAGAGTAAGGGAATAGAGAGTGCACTCGTGTTTGCGCGCACACTTGAGCACTATAATATATCCTGCGCACTTGGCTGATCTCAATTGAGATCGGCCGCCATGGCCGAAATCGGTCGGACGCCTGTTTGTGTTTTGTAATTGCTACTCCTAATATTGCGTATCGATTCATAAAGTCTAATATTTAGTGTAACAACAACAAGCCGAGATGCTAGACTAAAGTTCGTAACTGCCATTGTGCAGCGACAGTGAACTGTTTCATCGGAATCGGTGCGTGCCGGCGCGCGCCGCGGCCTACAAATCAACCCGCCAGAATATCTCCTCACGGTTGTCCTCTGAATTCTTAATGCATTCCGCTGCTGGATGGCGCGGCACGTGCCGCAGATGTCTTGCTCGAAAGTGAGGCGGAAATACTTTCGCTTAGCCCTTTTCTTGCTGGGCGAGGTGTTTCAGGATTTGTCGACGCGAGTTTGAATCAGGGGCGGAGTGCATTTTTCAAAGCCGAAGATTTTTTCAAGCAATTCTCAATATTTTAAATGATCAAACAAAAGATGACATTTTTCCTTTTCATTTGTACAGAATCGATGTTATTCTTGAATCATTTCTGTAAATTGATAACAGTAGGATTTTTTTTTCAAAAAATAACTTGTGTTAACACATAATGCTCATTTCCTGTTTTCCATTTTTACTGTGCTTTAGTATATTATGTACAATAAGTGAGCAAGAAACTAGTTATCATTTGATTCTTTAAATGATAAATACTTAGTATTTTAAACATAGGTAAAGCCGTGGCTGTGTTCAAAAACTGAACAGCCATCATCCTCGTTTAACCCGACCAGAACATCTCATATCACGTTTCAAATTATAATTCGGAGCCGAAGAAACGGAGCGAGATAACATTACAGCATTGCAAAACAAAAGCCGCTCGCGCTGGCCGCCAGCCAAGAGGCGTAGGGACGAGCCTTCGATATCGATGATCGGACCAGTTACGATGATTAACTTTATCGATGACACTATCGAGTTGACGGTATCTCGGTAGAATTAGCATTCCGATGACCAATGCTGAGCTGAGGTAATGGTATTTAATTATGGCGAATTTCGTGTCAAAAGATTTACAATCAATAATTGGATGCATAAATGGCTTCGCCCTCGTCGAACATTGCAAGTTTGTCATTTCAATCTAATTGAAAATTAACGAACTTTCTAAAGACGTTCTTGGCTAAATATGTCTTGAGTAAACCTAATACGCAAGTTAATAAAGCTGCAATCTAGACACGCGGTAGCGTGTCAAGCCAAGTTCAAGAAACAGAACTGGCGAGCCGCACCGTGTGTAATATTACACGAACCATTTGGAACCACTTTTGAACCCCTCATAAATCAAAAACTATTTCACATAAACGTATCAAATTTGGCTCATATATTGTGACTTGCGAGATAAATATGTGCTCTAAATTTCATAAGCTTATCTCCAACAGTTATTTAGATATTAATGTCCAAAAATCCTCATTTTTATCATTGACTGACTGACAGATCAAAATTCTAACCCAGTTCCAAATGACCTAGAGAGTTAAAATTTGGTATGCAGATAGGTAATTACATGAATACAAAGGAAAAAATAAAAAACTGGCAATTTTTTGATAATTAGGTTGTTTTTTTTTTTTTTAATTTTTATAAGAGGCTAACAAGATGACCTCACTCCACCTGATGGGAAGCGGTAGTGAGATCCACATATGAGGTCGACAGGCACAATAAACCATGTTGAGCCTGTCGCACTCACCCTGAAAGCCGTGAAAAAGGAGACTACTGCTGCGGTTAGGTTCTATTATGAACGCTTAACATAAATACCTAATTAGTGCCTAATCACGCCTATAGCACTAAGTATATATTTAGGTATACATACTTACTTGTTTACAATTAAAAGTAGGTACTTATAGTCGGTTTTCATATTTATTACTTAGGGTTATACCCCGTAAACGTAGGAAAATACAGTAACTGATTCAATTGTTTTATATTTATAAAGTCTAGTTTTAGTTTTGAATTTGTCCTTTTCAAAGGACCTACGGCGTTACGATGATATATACTTTTCTACAAAAAGTAATGATATCCAATCAAAAACATAAATGTGAAATGAGAGCCAAGTTCAATATTATGATAATTGCCTTGGTTGTTGACTTCAACGACAAAAGAAGTGAGATCTAAATGGGTGCCAAGTTCAATGGTCAACCCTGAAATTTATTTATAAGTAACACTATAGCATACCTATCATATCTTCTTATAACATAAGATAATGTATGGTGGCAGCCTATGAAGGTCTGTCTTGGCTAGTTTCTATAAACCTACCAACGAATTATTATGTTCGCTCGCTAGTTTCTACCAACAATCCAAATTTTCTGAATTATAAAATAAATACCGACAAATACCAAACTAACCAAGACAACTAACTAGACTACTAACTAACTAACTAAAGAAAACTAGCCAAGACAGACCTTCATAGGCTACCACCATACATTATCTTATGTTATAAGAAGATATGATAGGTATGTTATAGTGTTACTTATAAATAAATTTCAGGGTTGACCATTGAACTTGGCACCCATTTAGATCTCACTTCTTTTGTCGTTGAAGTCAACAACCAAGGCAATTATCATAATATTGAACTTGGCTCTCATTTCACATTTATGTTTTTGATTGGATAAAATGTACCAAAAGCTGACGTGATAAATTAAATATCTGTTGCCAAATTAACATCAATATATACCCTGTTACAAGTAGTGCCCATTCATTAAAACTCATTAAACTTTCAATAAAATATCATATTATATTGGGCCTGGTTTCAGTCAGCTTGATTACCTGCTCAACTACATATAATGGATATCGATAAACATCGTACCGATATCGATAACATCGAACCCACAGCGCGGTGCTCAGCCCATGAAGCGACATAAACACCCCCCTCCCCCCACAACCCAAAATGAGCGGCCGCCCACTTATTTTCATAAAACCCGCATAAACCCGGCGAGAACTCAAGAGAGACCAAGAAATTGTTTTCCAGCTGTCTCGTGCTTGCGAAAAAATGCAATCCCCATCCGGGCGATGTGCTTACTACATATAGCTAGCTGTGAATTGCATAAGTACTGATTGGACTCTATTATTTAAGTAAACAAGTATATAAGAAAGATATACTTACGTGTTTACTTAAATGATAGAGACCTTTTTTCCTAACTGACATACGATGATGGCTTGGAGTACCATCACCGGACTTGCGGGGGAGCGGATGGTTCGCACCCCTTAAATAGTAGAGACTAAAGTAAGTACTCTTCTTTAGAATAAACTTCGTACAACGTTACCACTAGAAAGTATGACATGTGAGATCACACTACTTTCCTTCGTTATTGTTTATAACTAAACATAAATATATAGTCGCTTAATATTAGTTTTATTTAGAAAATATTGACTGCACTTAAATAAACGTAGCCGTGATTACGCCCCCGCCATCTGTCATTAAAAATACACCAACATTTACTGACAATTTCTTTTTCTAGCAAAACACATCGGGAGGAGAACGGGGAAAAACGCGGGCGCCCAGTGCGTACTTCATAAATCATTTAGTTATTCATAAAAAGGCTTTCGTCTGAGGTCCCCCCGTGAACATATTGCAGCGGTGCACGTGCTACTCACTTCATAAACTGCTGATATTGATCCGAGGGGCGGCTGATTGTTCATAAAAATATGCTGCCGACGAAACATGACCCTTTCTAGTCACAAGTTCAAATCAAACGCCGCGGGGTGCTCGTGTGATTGAAAGTGGTTGTTTTTTTTTTTGAGAAGTCAGAAGTAATTGTTTTTAATTTGTGTATATTCTAGCCTCTGCCCACAGCTTTGTTAGCATGGAGTTGTTTGTCGCTAAAAGCGCTTTTAAAATTTTTGTGGACTGGTTAAAAAAATAGCTTTTAAATGTTAAGCTAAAATCCGTTTCATATTTTTACGTAGAAAATCTAAGCATTCATAGGGGCAGACAGAAAGCGGAAGGGCTTTGTTTTATACTACGTAGTAAAGAAGGATTCGTTTATTTATACCTAAAACTTTGTCTATCATTATAAGAATCTCTCACGAGGTAAACAACTACCGCAAAAATACACCATTAAAACCGAGTACCTCTAACGGGGTGCCTCCTTAATCCGCAACCAACGTCATTTATTTACACCCAAAAAAAATTAATGACAGTCTTCACGGAAACGTAGAAAAATCGAATCGTAACGCAGTTGGCTTACGCCCGGCCAATTTCCCGGCACGTCAGATTAAAAATCAGCTTTATAACGTCATAAAGTAGGAGGGCCGCGTAAAGATAAGAGTTCTCGGGGCTAAATAAAAAATGAGCCACAATCGTAATGGCTGGCAGCTCCTTTGATCTCGATTACATGGCTTACTGCGGGCTTAGAGCGGCAATTTGGATAATAAAATACCTAATGCGGCGCGGAAGCATTAAACACATTAGCGGATTGAATGCGTGAGTGCTAATCTACAGTATGTTTTTCCCACATGACCACTATACGCGATACCAATAGTACTGCATTATAGATTGAAACGTGTTTGTTTTGTTGTTCGTATATTTTATAATAAAGCTGACTGTTTTAAGGAAAACAATCAACATTTAGAAGGTTAACGTCTCTGCATATAGAAAAACAACACTTTAATTTGGGGTGAAATAAAACAGCGCGCCTAATAAAAGCAGCTCAATACGAGACACCGTAAAATCTAAGTTTATTGGAGCGTCTCAAAAGAACAAGAGGAAAGTCAAAAGCGGGCACAATTAAAAACATCCCAGGGGACGCACCTCAGAGTAACGGTCAATATTACCCGGCAAGACCCTCAATTTTCACCACTCCCCGGCGCTAATAACAATAATTAGGAATGAGTGGTTCAATAATTAAAAACGGAAAAGAGAACAACTCGAAAAAGACGGTTGAGGCACCAAAGAAAATCATCCCTCCCCCTCTAACAAGACAGTTCTCTATCTCTGTCCCGTTCTCACGTCTCATCTCAATTTCGCTTATGAATTTTTTGCGCCCGCCCGCTCCTCTTTTAAATTAATAAAAATTCAAATGGATGCCTTACGTTGTGGTGTGGTAGTTGGCAGAATTGTATACAGCTTGCGAGTATTTTGCTTATTTGCTAAAATGCTGGTCGCGATATAAGTGCTGGATTTTGGCAACAACACCGCGTTACTTTGCCATGACGTCTACATTATGGGTTACTACAAATATGTTTGCATATAATAAAAAAAGAAAATGTGCCCATAATTATCCGAAGCTTGTTATTTCGTTTGGGTATTTCGGTTGGAATCTGTGATCGTATGCATAAGCCTTGCAGACACATTATGTTAAGGCAATTCTTAACTATCTCAACTTACAATACATTAGGCATACAATCGTTCTGCGGTTCAAAAGTTTCCCAGTTTTTTTCAAAACGCCTGATTAGCTTTATATACCAATACATTTTTAAGTCCAGAATTATAAACAAAACATTCTGCCGCATAAAATATCTCCCGCATTACTAGTCTCACATAGCTCAGGGCCGCTATAGCAGCACATAACTCACACATTAGCATAGCATGAATAATGTGCTCGTCCGCGCAACCCATACTACATTATCGTTATTATTTTAGTGCGACGAATTTAATGCACTCGCTTCATTAACATAATATTTGCTACCTACATTATGTATCTACCTGTTTCGGCTATGTTATTGACTGGACACAGTAAAAAGAACAATCACAGTCATGTTTAATTTATCGAGCGAGGGAACTTCGAAAGAATTAGACATGTGTGTCCAATAATATTCATCATATCAGCCGAAGGACGTCCACTGTTGGACATAGTCCTCCTTCAATGACCTAAATGTAAAACAGCAAATATGAACGTAAGATTTTAGACTTTTGCGTTCCATTACACTAAATATTCGTTTATTAGTCATGAGTTCGCTCGCGACCATGATTGGTGTATCCCAGTCGAAACGTCGGGCCGTAAGTAGCTATGAGCTACTCCTAATATCGCGTTTAGACCAATAAAGACTAATATTTAGCAAATATGTACGTTTGATGAGTACTCTACACGTGGATTTATTCTATTTGGTTGCTTATAACATGTTTAGTCAACTGGTGAATACTATTCGACACGTGCCACATAGCAACATTCATCCCAATATGTAACATACACTATTTCATGCGCGATTATTTAATTTATTGGATAACATGATAAAATTGTACTAATTTTATCTGGTTTTCCACTTTTCAAATCTCCCTTAACTTCACTAACAAAGCCCTCTTTATGATTAGTTACGTTAACCAATTTTACACACACGCAGTTATAAAGTTTAGGAGCGCCCTTTAAAATCATTAGTCCGTAAGGGCCGAGTACATCAAAGGGCGGCCTCTCCAGTTAATAAGGAAAGGTGAGGCAAGATCTTTTCGCGGCTTTATACAAAAAAATAGCGCAGAGGGCGGGAGTCGGAGGGCGGAAGGGTCCATTGTCTCGCCTTACGGGTCGGGATGCTGTGCAGTGTGAACACACAACGCTCTGCAAATAGACACGTTTGTAGGTTTCGTTCTGAGAGCTTAACCAACATAAAAGGACAAGTTGAATGCGAGCAGATTTTCATAAGGTAGAAGTTGGGTTCATCATCGAAAACCTACTTTGAGGCTAATTCACTTATTTTGGCTTATGCCAAAGTCATTACAAAGGTTATACTATTTTTAATCTACCTACATATACGAGAAAGCAAAACAGTGCCAATAAATTGTATTTTACTTGGTAAAAGTCAGGTTTCCTTAAAAATAATGAAGAGAGTTCAACACAAATAAGCCAATTAAAACAAAACACAACCAAAACAAGAGTTCCAAAAAACAAATGCTCAAATCCACATATTAAAAACTCTCAATACCGACGCAATTAAAGGTCACGGGGGAAGACGGGGACAAACGGTCCCCGGGGGTATTTTTTTATCGGGGGTAAGGCGGGGTCAATCAATCGATTAGCAGATGTCGCTGGCGACTACTGATGCGGTAAATTGCCCCTCTTACTCCGGTGTGTAATAAGGTGGATCTAGTTAACGCGGCCGAGGTTTAAAAAGGAAATTTCGCTTTGAAGATTCCGCTCCCAATAATTTTAATGCTGAACCAATTTACGGCGTTTTTGGAGTTGGTAGCTGCCAAAGTTATGATTTATCACTAACAGAATACACGAAACAGTTATTTGCATAGGTGCCTCAAACGCCAGTAGGTAGTAAGTCGTGAGACGTTTCATCCTTTGTAACTATTGTTGTATGTCGACGAATGATAGTTTGCAACAATTACCGTTATATCAATTTACGCGTCTTTACCTCTATTATCTTCTTATTTTTGAAAAGTTGAGCAGATTACTATGCCATGTTATAATGGTTATCGAATAACAGTTAAAATTCAATTACACAATGTGACAGTTGGGCAAGAATTATTATCCTTACTAATATTATAATCCGAAAGTAACTCTGTCTGTCTGCCTGTCTGTTACGCTTTCACGCATAGAGTACTGGACCGATTTAAATGAAATTTGGTACAGATATAGTCCAGAGCCTAGAAAAGGTTATAGGCTACTTTTTAACCGACTGCGCTATGGGGAAGTAATGTTACCCGTTAAACGTCTCTACGCGGACGAAGTCGCGGGCGGAAAGCTAGTAATAAATATATAAAGGAGAATGCTCTGCTAAAATAAAAACGCACGCAAAAGACGCAGTAACTCAAAATAAAAAAAGAAGCAATATTCTGAATTTTTTTTTGTTGCTTTGTGATTAATATCCAAACGTCTAACTGATAGGTGTCCCGTCTAAGCCCGCTGACTCGGCTGACCGAGCAAAAAGTGGACGGTGGCGCCCTCATTAAATTTTTCGCTTATTAAAAATTCCCCGCTCTCCCCCAACATCAGATAGGCAACTTTTTATCCCCGAACGAAACAAAAGTTATGTTTCGCGGGGCACCAGTCTCCCCTTTGTCTTTAGCTCGATAATTTGAGTGAGATTTTCTCGCAATTTGAGATAAACAAAGAGAGCGCTTACCCTTAATTGGAAGCAGAGCGTTATTCAGGAAGAAACGTGACAAATAGACACCTCTTAACTTCTTTCCCACTTGCCTCTGGCTATATTGGTTTTTTCGTGTACACGCCAGTAGAGCTTTGTTTGCTGAAGGAAATTTTAATGGGGGTTTTCCTTAAACACAGACAGCGATAGGCTTTAGACAGCTTTACGAGATTCTACTAAATACTGACTGATATTATACGTAAGAGGGCGCATAATAAAGATTTCAGCATTAAGAGGGAAAGACTTCTAAGTCTAGGGGCTTGTTCATATCAAGTTTGGTGTCGTTAAGAAGGTACGATCGTTTTTGTCTACGACTACATAGATATTTAATTGAATCATGTTCCTTGCATCAGAAGTCATATTTTAATTTCCCGTGCGGGACAAAATTGGTGTTATGAACATAATATGATAAGTTAAATAGTCCAGATATTTTTTCGCATGTCACTTTTTTACTTATCGTTCACCGCGCAAAACGCTATTCTTTCTCTTATAGCGCAATCGGTTAAAACGTAGCCTTCCTTCCTCAAATCGAAACCATATGTGTACCGGATTTCATTTCAATTTAGTTCGATAATTTTGAACTGCACCTGCCCGTGACTTTCGCGTTTATAATAAATAGTAGGAAGAAAAGATTTAAGTATATTTATCTATGTGTTCGCCAACTTCCATCCACTACCAAAGCTTAAACACACATAAGCCCACGGTACACGAGACACGAGGCTTCGCCACTTTGATATTTCTTAAGTTCCCCGCTTCGTTAGCCCCCACTATTTGAATATGAGACGAGAACGGGGGAAACAACTTTACAGTATCCACGATGTTTGCGACCCCAACTCCGTTCCGCGACCGATCGATCAAATAGTTTAACAAAATGTAGGTAATTTCGTTTAGTGCGTTCCCATTTAATTTGCAAATGCTAAAGGTTCAATTTGGAATAACAATTACACATTCAGGACAGATGCTATCTACTGACATACGCTAATTGCTTGATTAAACGAACTTTGTTAGGCATGATTGCTCTTATTGAATTTGACGGTAAACTAGCAAATTTTGAACTTAGTATTAATAAGTCTATTTTTATTTGCGCGAGCACTACACATTTGAAATAAAACTAATTTTACGGATTAAACTCGCGTGTATTGGTATTCTAAACATTATTTAGAGATCCGACGTTTCGAGCTCTCGTGGTCACGGTTAAGACTAAAGTTTACCAATACACGCGAGTTTAATCCGTAAAATTAGTTTTATTTCAAATTTTGAACTATTCATACAAATAATTTATCAACAGGAAATTAAGATTATGTATGGCACGCCATGGTACAATAAATAACCAAAAAAGAATGAATGGAATCTTCTACGTTATTCTTATTTTGAGGAATAAATAATTATGCAATAACAAATCTATGCAGCCATAAGGTAATTAGCACAAATACACATTGTAAAGAATTCTCAAACGATAATTCCCAAAATCAAAATTATCTTAAACCGCCGTTTATATTCCGCCGTATACTTACTGATAATAACACTATTTCACCAACATGTGCAACTACATCTTAGTTAATTTAAGGCACAGTTGTAAACTAGTATATTCCTTAAGTTTGTCGTGCTTAACCGAAGCCAAGGCATAACCAACGCAGTATATGGTCGCAAAGGAAGGGTGAAAGTGCAAAGTATCAGTTTCAGACTAGTACGGCTAATTGCGAAGTACTACAAGTGAGCTCACGTGACCGCTTTATACCTAGGTACCATAATCCGCATCTTTATTAACCAATTACACTTTGGCTCTATTTGTTACTAGATGTCTGGAAGATAATTTTATAGCGATAACGTTACTCCCTCATAGAGCAGCCTCTCAAAAGTAACCTACATTAGGACATCATCAGAAAGGCCTAATGCTCTAGATTACCATATTTTATTGAAATCGCTTTAGTAGTTTTTGGCGTGAATATCGACAGTCAATGATTTACTTTGGTAGTAATTTATTACATTAGTAAGAAAAGTTAGAATTATGTCGATTGTAAATATTCTGAGTCATTTTCCTAGAGCTATCTAACCCCTTGATTAATCAGCAAACTTCATTCTCTTAGCTTTGCTCTATGGCAATTGTTGTAGGTTAATTATTACTGCAAGGCATGATTTGCATTCTGTCGAGAAACACTACCAATAGGTATAACATTGCCAACCAGATGCAAGAAATTTAGTCATTATGGGTCTACACGCGATATTAGGAGTAGCAAATTACATAGCTACTTACTGCCCGACGTTTCGACGTTGAGTTCGCTCGCGACCACGATTGGTGTAACCCAGTCGAAACGTCGGGCAGTAAGTAGCTATGTAATTTGCTACTCCTAATATCGCATGTAGACCCATAAAGACTAATTTTAGTGTAATGGAACGCGAAAGTCTAAAATCTTACAGATGCAAGAAACTTGTTACCACTCCAAGCTTACGACACGAGCCGTATTATCTGAGTTGTGTTAAAATTGGTTAAGACTGATCGCAGTAATCGACCGCGCATCGGGAATCAGTACAAGTGCGCGCACAAGTGCATTGTGTCGCGACACTTGCGAGGCGATTGACCGCGATTATCCTTGTATCGCTTATCCTACTACCTATAAAATTAGAAACCATCTTTTGCTAGAGACTTATTTAGTGCGTATATTAGCGTAAAACATTACTTTCTTTCAGCATAGTTGGTTTACAGTATTTTTGGGTAGCATAGACTTTTCAACTGACTATCAAATCAAACTATCTAAGATGCCGCAGACAGACAGTTACTTTCCTAACTAAACATACCCAAATAATGTTGTGTAATATACAGGGTGTCCCAAAAAGTAGTGTCAAGCGGAAGTCCTGAGATAGAACACCCCGTGGGGCATCCGAAACACCCCCATGTATGTTCCGCGATTTTTTATAGTTTGCGAGTTATGATTATTTTTCTAAAATTTTGAGAACAACTGACCTAACCGACTAAAAATATTGTAGAGAAAAAAGTATTTGACTTTTTTGAGTTATTCTTTTTGCAAATCAATTTTCATGAGTTTTTCTTTAATGCCTAAAATATTTGTCTCCATAACTTATATGGAAAATATCAAAATTATGGTACAAACTGAAAAGTTACGTTCTGTAAATAATGTCTTACAATTTCAACGTTAAATTTAAAATAAAAGGAGGTAGCTGCATGGCTCCTAAATAACTTTAAAAACTGCGCTAAACTTTCAGCTTTCATAATCATTAATAAAAACTGGTACTTAACGGGCTACTTTTGCTGAAATCGGACTACAAAGACAGAGAGGTGGAAAAATCATAAAATTAGCCATTTGAATACGAAGTATTATTTGGACATTTTATTATTCCGAAAGTTAGTCAGTTTGTTAACAAACCTAAATTTAATACAGGAGCACTCAGATGCAAACATTTGGATGATTTTTTTTGTTTAATTTAAGTTTCATTGCTAACACTGTTTTCACATGTAATACCTTTGTTACGACGAACTTGACGAACTTTGCTTTCCTTACGGACTCTAATAAACTTTTACTTATAAACTTTTTACAATAAATAATCAAAAACGATAACTTTTTTTTTTAATAAAGTTCCCATTTTTTTACTTAATTAATTTTTTAAGTATCACAAATTAAACTTTCAAGTGGTTATTTCTTAGCATTTCTGGTATAATTTTGATTGTTAACAATCTTATTAACTTTAGAAGTAATAAAATGTCCAAATAATACTTCGTATTCAAATGGCTAATTTTATGATTTTTCCACCTCTCTGTCTTTGAAGTCCGATTTCAGCAAAAGTAGCCCGTTAAGTACCAGTTTTTATTAATGATTATGAAAGCTGAGAGTCTCGCGCAGTTTTTAAAGTTATTAAGGAGCCATGCAGCTACCTCCCTTTATTTTAAATTTTACGTTGAAATTGTAAGACATTATTTATAGAACGTATTTTTTCAGTTTGTACCATAATTTTGATATTTTCCACATAAGTTATGGAGACAAATATTTTAGGCATTAAAGAAAAACTCATGAAAATTGATTTGCAAAAAGAATTACTCAAAAAAATCAAATACTTTTTTCTCTACAATATTTTTAGTTGGTTAGGTCAGATGTTCTTAAAATTTTAGAAAAATAATCATAACTCGAAAACTATAAAAAATCGCGGAACATACATGGGGGTGATTCGGATGCCCCACAGGGTGTTCTATCTCAGGACTTCCGCTTGACACTACTTTTTGGGACACCCTGTATAAAACATACAGAACCTAATTATAATCTAAGCAACTTCCATCCTTGACTTATAATGTGAATATTAGATAAATCAACGAGTGGTACCTATTTATAAGTACGCCTCTTCGATTTTCCACATCTACCTACAAACATACATGTCTGTTTACGATAATGTATACATCTCCTCATAAAAAAACCCTCCCTTGAGCGAGCACTCAAAAACAAAGCCCTCGGCACTCCGCCTTGTGAATATTTCAACAGGTCTTCTCTTTGTAGCTATATTAAGTCAATGGGGGTAATTGATCTGTTAGGCCCGAGTGTATGAAAATCTGACTTATAAATGTTTGATGAGCATGCAAGAGTTTAAATGTGAACTCATTAGGATCTTTTAAGAGATGCTTACGTAGACCCCCATCGCTTGCATTTAATGTTTTGAAAAATAACAATCCAGTGAAATAGATGGTG
This sequence comes from Maruca vitrata, assembly GCA_039566165.1. Classification (NCBI taxonomy): domain Eukaryota; kingdom Metazoa; phylum Arthropoda; class Insecta; order Lepidoptera; family Crambidae; genus Maruca; species Maruca vitrata. The sequence continues at coordinate 5,788,733 of CM076925.1, forward strand.
CTTCGTTTAAGGTTTGAAAGGATCAACAACAATCAAGTATTTTTAAAACATGCATTCCCCTTTACCTAATTATATTTCTGATTCAAGTTGTCGCTGTCGCATCATTATATAAAAAACATGAATAAATAGCATTTGGTCCGAGAGTAGAAAATAATTTTTGGGTAGGTATTTGAGGCAAGCTGAAAACTTGTCTTGTACCTCTTGTTTTTTATTAAATAACTAAATAAACTTACAATACTTTTCTACATCTTACGTCCCTTAAACTACACACGTCTATACATATAGACACGTCCATTCAATTAATACAAAAAAAAAAAGAAAACAGTATCTTACTGCAAGCTTTACATGAACAAATACATCAAAAGAATTAACACGAATTTGTAGCAAATTGGACATACACATTCAGGCATTAAGAATCATACCTACAAAAATATAACCTACCTCGCCCACTCCTCCCAACGAACCGGAGGTCATTGAACTTCGCCACCTGGTTCTTCATCACCGCGGTGCAGTTCCTCAGCTCAGCCGAGCAGTTCTCGTCGTTGCCCGCGCGGACCGTGACCAGGGTCCCGTCGCCCACGTCGCCCAGGGCTACCACTTTGAAGGCGACGGGCAGCGTCTTGTTCGACCGCCAGTGAGGTGGTAGAACTGTACACACCTAGTAATGAGAGGTACGATGTTATCAATTTGCTATTTGAATTTCGCTGTGCCCTTGCAGGGCGTCGATACTTAACCAATGTGACGTCTTTTTTGTAATATTTATACGGCAATCCACCTCAATTTGGTTTCATATATAATTATAGACTGTCATGGTTACACCCATTACAAAAATTGCGTCCGTGACGCAATACCGAGAACTCGATAAACTATCAGTTTTAATTTGATTTTATTATCAATAATGTGTAAAAGTCATGTCGAGATCGGTAAAGCAGGGGGATATCAGACAATACACAATATCGTTTATATTGATCTGATCCCGTGATAAGAAGCTAAGCTTTTATATTGTGTTACGTAAATCAGGAGCAAAACTGATTGTTTCTAAATAAAGAATTTTATATTATAAAGAGATCATAGACAGTTTATATACATAGGGAAATTAGAGTTTTGGGTTTGAGTTATAGTTGGCCTACATATATGTTTGATCTGTGTTGAGTTTGACAAGTTTTACAAAAAATGTCATCATGGAAAATTTGATCTTACATTGGAAAGATCACCGTGTACAGTGTTAAAATGACAATAGACGTAATAAATGGATCTACTCACAACATGCGGGCTCCCAGTCTTAACCAGCTCCCCAGGATGGTCCGCCAACAACCCCTCCAGCGTTCTCTCCGCCAACAGTTCAGCGGTCAGCGGCTGGCTCGGCATGGAGCCATAGCTCGACGACGGCGCCTCGTGCCCCAGCCCGCTCGTAGTCGAACTCACTTCACTCGACAAATGCATCGTCCGTATCAATCACACGTCACACATGTAACCGTCCAACATCCGTCACATAACTCTGACAGTCATACACAGGTGGCGTGGTTCCGCGCGAAAGTCTTCCGAGGGCGGCAATGGCACAGGTTTTGTTTGCATTTTTTCGATGTTTATCTGGAACAAAGGGTTGTCGTTATTGTGTGAACAGGGGGCAAACATTGATGTCAACTGTTTATTTGTTCATGGTAGGTAGTTGTTCTATCGGTGAATCAATCTTCTGTTGTTACAATTGACAAGTTCGTTACCTGTAAATTTCGCTAGTACCTACAGGCTTTAAGCTATTGCATAGCTTTTATCGCGGGCTTTGAGGGCGGCGACCGAACCAAGAAATTCTGTAACGAAAATCCTCACAATCGTCTAACGTCGTTTCAGTTCGGTAGACTTCGGCACGGTGTTTGTGTGCGTGCGGTTAGACGTATTGTACGACTCTACAAAACTCGCACGAATCGAAACGAGCTGCTCCGAAATCGGACGATGCTATGCAAGCTATACCACGGCAGTCCCCGAGTGCCACACGTCTTTTATTTTTTTTAAATGACAATTTATTATTTACTATAAGATTGTGAAATTTTTATTAGACATGGGGAAACCTAGTGTTTTAAATACAGTTCGCAACGTGCATTTAAAAGTATCTACGGCTACACGCGTAACAATCATCGTTGAAGCTCAATATGTCAATACTGTCGATGTAACTCTACTATTAAAAGACAAAGTTATTCATCATAATATCTTCATTCATCGCAGTCGTCTTTGGCCTCACATTTTGCATAAATATCGAAACGCCTACATACAGTAACATTTAATTCGTTCGCGATGAAATTCAGGATAGGGCGGATTGACAATAGGTGAAACCCATTTCACCGGTGAACAACTCTCGACTTTGAATTCGGCGAGGATGATCAAAGAGAGTTAGTTCCGCGCGGGCAGACCACGCACAATTGACGATTGGGATCGATCGGGGACCAACAGCTCATTTCGTCATTCCTATTTTGGGAAAAGAACAAAATGTTAATAAGTTGGCAGGTATTCTTGTGCCTACTGATTGGCTTTACACTGCACATAGGCAAATAAAATCAAGAGTTTACAGTAACTTAGCACACTTATATTCAACTATTAATCTAAGTAAATCACCTATCACACGTAACTCAACGTTCTAGTATTTTGAAATAATCTCTTTGAGGTCTTATACACTTATAGTACTTACGCGAGTCTTATCCATAAAAATGTTCGCGATTATAATAATAAGTCCACGAAAATCGAGAGAGCCTTCCGCTCCCATGCACGTCCAGTGATGATGAACAAGGTTAGGTGAAGGCGCAAGCAATCAACTGACTATCAGTTTAAAACATGTCCAAAAAGTAAGTAGACACCGTTAGAGATCCAATTGTCACTGATAATTCGATAAATACGTGAGATGTTGCACCACGAACCTTGTAATGAAGATCCTTGCCAAAAACACCATAAGTACTAAAGTACTACCAGTATTGACTGCCTCGTTGGTCTATTTTTAGCAAGCTCTGCGTAAGTCTGGGGTTGGGCAAAATATGAATGAGTTTTTCTGTAAAGACATTACTTCGCCTGGAGTCAGGAAGTTGGCTGTTATATGCCCGTGCCACGAAAAGCACGTAAAGCCGCTGTTCCTGCATCTGACCTCTCATCGGTCATGTTGGAATGCCGTCTCACCGAACTATGAGAGTAAGGGAACAGAGAGTTCACTTGTGTTAGCGCACACACTTATGCACTATATGTCCAGGGCTCTTGGCAGATCTCAGTACAGTAGCGGTACCATGAGTTGGCTATCGAAAACTTACGTACGTTAAAAACCTATAGAGTTGTTTTTTCATACGACCGATTGTAGTTCTTATCGTAACCACCAGAGGCGCTGTTCAAGTTTTTCATAAACATATTTAGTATACATATGTACATATTGAGTCCGTAACTTTTAATCTCATGGTGGCACTACAGATAGGCCACCATGGCCGAAATCGGTCGAACGCCTAACTAGCAGTATCTCGAAAAGAGCATTATATTCCCGTTCCCCATTTCCAATATTAATACCGGCGTCACCAAGTCACAAGGCTCCGACACGTCGGAAGTTCGCAAGTCGCCCCCGGTCGCTAAGCACGGTTGGTTAACCGCCACTGGTTGTTTGTCGGGGCGCGGCTCTCGCACAATACTTTTTCCGGTTATAATAAAGCAATCGGGTATATATGTACGTGTCTGTAGCAGGAATTAGCTGACGCATCTTGGTGTTATAATGATCTGTTGTAAGCAACAAATCCGTTGAGTGGTTGGTTAAACGAAATTCCGACAAATCGAACGAGACAATTCCAGTAAACTTCACCAGAATCATTTACAGTTATAATAGTTTTATGTATGGGGCAGTAAATAGCTATGTATTTGCGTTGGTTTTTTGAGTTGGTAATTGATATAAATTATTAAAACATTGATATAGAGCTGAATTGTAAAAGTGACCGATTGCATTGACATAATTGTATTATTTAATACATTGAGTATTAAGTAATATCATGGCAAATGATTGATTTACTACAAAAGTAATATAACAAAGAATCGAAATATACATTTAGCACACACTACCTGCTCTCACCACACTTAAAACGCAAATGCCTCTAAAATAATTGTGTAGACATCCCAAATAACCACTCAAAATAATAATCCCATAAATACCCATCCAATTAGTTATCTTTTCAAAATCCGATCCTTACACCGTAATACCCAATAAAATACCCGCGTTCAACCCACGACCGGCAATTACACCGAATAGTGCATCTCAGATTATGCTCACCGCCCCGGCCCGGCAAATAGGCCTTTATCCGTTACACGATATGTCGTTCGGCATGTTAACTTAATTCGAAGGGGTGAGCCGAATGTCTTTTACTGCTTTTCACAATGTTTGCTTTGATGTGAGAACGTGTAACGTCGCTTTGAGATCTGAGGAAATGGGGTAAGTTGAGAATGATGCGATGGTTCAATGTATGAGCGCGGCCGCAACCATTAATTGGCACAGATCTGCCTAATCTTCGCTATTGTTTAATAACAGATTTTTGTTTTTTAAATGAATTAGATGTACTTACAAGGTTACATTTGGAAAAACTTGTTGTTTTTGAAATTCCGTAACAAGTTGTTATAAAGTTAGGTAGATAAAGCTTTTATCTCTATAACATATGTATTCCTTCTTTTTGAAGGGGTGTTATGAAGAATCATCATCTTGTATGAACATGTACAACACACGCAACATAATATACACAATTCATAAATGATCACAACAAAAAACCGATTTCATAACACATCGCGCAGACAAATCACGCGATTTCCACATAACATTTTTCAAATGCATCGGCGAAACAACTGAGATTGCTGCGGATTTTGCTCATGAATACGATAGCAATAAAATCTTAGCTCAAAACATACATAAAGGGCCGGAGTCGTAAATAATAAAGCATGCAGGGGCCCTACAAGTGGGCACGCTCGTTACGGGAACCCTTCCACAAAGGAACCAGCGAATGGGGTAAAGATACATTACACCAGCCATTTCTGTTTGACTGCGCGGCGGCACATTCGGACAATATTTTTAATAAAAACTTCACGCGCCGACGGCTCTCAAAACACTTACGCTTTTCCGCCGTACGCTTTTTCGTTCTTTTTAATTTCCTACTTCATGTTTGTTTTGAATGTGGTTTGGTGTTAATGGCCAGTCCATTTGGTGCGTTTCGTAGAGCAGTTAGGTTACAAGAATGTTATAGATATGTCGCAGTCATCTGGTTAAATCAGCGATTTGATTGGATCACTAGCGCGTTCATTGAATGACGACGTTCAATTGAATGACTAAAGGACAACTCGTGAAGTTGTTGAATATAACGTTCAACATCTTGACTGAACGTCATTTAGCGTAGTCGTTGAATGGGATATAGCTGACTTTGTAATCGCAACTTAAAAGATAACTAACTTTAGATTAAAAAATGAGGACATGACATAACACACATTAATCGGTACATCCATGCTGTCTCATTTTTTTACGAATAAGTCACTTCAAATCTCAATTTCACTCAAAAAAATATCAACACAGTGCTATTCGATTAGATCTTTACCAGCTGTTTGACGCCATCTTTGTTTTGATGAGCACTAACGCCGCAGTGGAAAAAAAATGAACTAAATTACAATCACCTGACTGATTTTACGTCCGCTATGTTCAAAGGGCTATGTTTCAATCCGCTAACTTGTTGGACGTTGAGTGAGGATTGTTCATTCAACATTCGACCTAGTCATTCAATTGAACGTCGTCATTCAATGAACGCGCTAGTGATCCAATCAAATCGCTGATTTAACCAGATGACTGCGACAGATATACACTTATTAACATCTCAGTAAAGTTAAGAGATCTTTGGTGTCTATGCGTCTCCAGAGTTAAGATGCAAGTTCTGATTTTATCAATACACGTTTATTTTCTCCATCTAAAAACTAAACAAGGACCTATAAAATAACTACAAACTCATAGCACTATATTTTTTCTGCCGTGCCTGAGTATGAAATTCGTGTATAACAATTTGTGCCATAGTTATAGGTTTATCTAGGAATAAGGCCAATGAAATGCCCAGTCTTCAAACAAATTTTTCCCATCTCAAAACAAAAGACTGTGCTGTTTTTTTTTCTTTCACTGTGGCCAGGATTCTAATAAATGACGTCACATCGTCGGGCGCATTCCTAGCGATTCTTATTTAACTGCTTGATTGCGCGACGTTGTTTATTGTCACCAATATTGCGCGGTGGGGACCCTCCGCGAAGGATTTTGTTTAGCGTTATCTTTGACGTACGGAATGAGGATTGACACCGTCAGGCTATTTTAGCGTTTTATCAGCAAGATCTTGGTCTTTAAATGCTACGTTTGCCAAATGTTAACAATAATAAAATGTACTCCAATCACTTGTAATGACAAATGAAATAATTTTAGTATGTTCACTACTACAGTACCGTTGAGGTTAAACAGATTTGATTTACGATATAATAGGTAATCTACGTACTACTTACGTCTCTGAATTTGGCTACAACTTAATTAATTACTTGTAGTACCTACTTACATTAACAATACATTTATAAGGTTCAGAAGTAGCTGTACAAGAAATATCTCCGTAACTTGTTCATGACATCTTTAGAACTAATTTGGTGAGCCTATAGATTTATATCTCCAGAAGCTCTATGACTCCTTAATAAATCCATATCATTGCAAAAGCTTAATATCTATAGGATATTTACCATGCACAGATTTCGTGTCGATGTTATCCCGTTGATGTAAAAAATTCGAATGAATGTAGCAAGATAGTTAAAACGTCTCATTGCAACAACTAACAAACACCTGCACTCAATCCCTTAACACGTCTTAGAACGCGCTCAAAGAAGACATCCTCAACGAATTCAAAGCCAGGAAGTCTTGGGTCGTCAGCCGTCCATTTGAATATCACCGTCGGACGGTCGGATATTACATTTGCTAACCCATTTGTACCCGTCTCTGGATCATTATACATGTCCGACCCCGCTCCTGGGGCTCCCTCAGGATTCCTTGCCCCTATTGATTCCCGTCCGCTCTTAAATTCGCACAGATAATGCGAGGGTGTGGACTTTTTATAGGACACATGTGAGCCTTATTGAATACGATGATGGTGTTACCAAGTTGTCCGATTGAAAGTTAGATTTAGTGCGCCATGAATCTTGGACCCTTGAAGGAGGACGGTAATGGCCTGACTAAAGAGTTTTGTTTTTGGTTAGCACTACCTACCTTACCTTTAATATAAAGGCTAGAATAAAACTTAAAAGACTATGTTATAATTTTAATGGAAGCATTTTAAACGCTTTTCATAGAATGAATTATTTCTACGATATCCCGAAAAGCGTCAAAACAAACGCATGAATTACTTACTCTTCACATCTTTCTATGGTTTCAAATTATTATTGCTGTCTTTTTGAATAAAGCTTATTTCCTAGGTTCCTTTGAATAAAATTAAACAAACACAATGTACTCGTAAAAGTAGGTATTTGGATTGTGTCAAAGCTGATCTAGAGGATATTTTCATGATAAACCTGTTTATTCTCAATATCAATAAACTTGTACCATTTAAAAAAGTTTATTACTTTTTACTTTATGAATTAATCTGTTACTTATTATTCCTAATGTTAAGACATTAATCAGTGCGACATAAACCGTACTTTCCAATTCCTGTATTCTTACCACCTCTCGGAAGTAATTGTAAATAATATATCATCATTATAGACGTAAATCGGGTGATCACATCACACGTGCTACGCCTCAATAATTAACCGCTTCCACAGTTAACTCGGTTCGCGTTTGATGCCGACTTACACCGTAATGAATATTTTATTGCTAAGGAATGTGTAAAACTAAGACATGTTTATATTCAATGTTAAATTGAATAGCTGGAGCTTTTTTAGAGCTCTGGTTGATAATCATAAACAATGCTTCCTTTTGCATTGACAAAGTGTATCAAATAAAATGTCATAAACCCTTCAACATTTAGAAAAAAAAACAAAAGAAAGTTTTTTTTTTTCATTTACACTTAGCGGTATAATAAAGATGGCATCGTAGTTCATCATTTTTTAAACTTTTTGGTGTGACCTCATTATAACGAGAGTGCCATGACTCATTCTAAATTCAAAACATTCGGCGTTCGAATTTCAAACACGACAAACAAGTGGAGCCTGCGAACAATGCTGCCAACCCTCGCAGGTTTATTCCGCGGGAATCAAAGGAATTATCCTCTACACAGCCTCCCCTCGCGATATTGTAACTTCGATTTATCGCTACTGAGCACAGATTAAAATTACTGTTGCATAGATAAATTAATAAACGAAATCTGCCTTCATGGGCATAAATCATTAGTGAGGAAGTAGTTCAGTTAAAATCTTTAAATTATAAATGAAACTATTGGCTGGTTAGTGCATGAGATTGAATGATTGAAATTACACAACGTTATTTTCCTAATTTGCCTATGTAAATTTACTAGTACATGAAAATATACGATCGATATTCAATAAGACAGGAAGGTTTAATTTTGTTTGAGGTTTCTTATAAAATCGGTATTACTACGTGAAATAAATCTGGTTAATGAACTTCATTTTCTCAAAAGAATTAAACATTCATTTACGTGGGAATTTATAAAATACTTAATAATACTTACAATAAACTCCTTTTTATTAAAATGTAAAAATAACGGTCTTGTACTTTTTAAATTACTATAAATATTTTATCACATTTTTAAATAAGTTTTGGGCTATCACTAAATTTTGTATTAATTAAACACTCACTCAATTCTCTCTATAAATTGGAATTAATATCCGTGAAATAAGTGGATCTAAATTATATTTAAAACACATTTATAGTATACACCGTGAAATTTTAGTGGTTGTTTTCCCGTGGCAGAACGATTTGCCTTTAGTAATACTATCGAATCATGCAAATCATTCCCCGAAAAAAAAACTTTGCTTTTTTCGATTTTTCAGAATATTAATTTTCCAACTCGAAAACGAGAGAAGCTATCGTTGTTTTTGAAGATGTGACGTATTCAGGTACTGCTTGCCGCATGAAATCGATGCTTAAAGCTAAAGAAGCTCTACACCCTAAGTCATAAAGCGGTTCGAACGTGCTTTCGAGTTACGGTTAAACCTTTTCGTAAAACCGGCATTTACTGATTTTACCAAAAAGAACTGCACACATCTTTTGTACTACTAAGATAGAATCATTTTACTGCGGAAAACAACCACTAAAATTTCACGGTGTATCTACGATACGCTTTCGTCAAATTAAAACAATATTTAAAATTAAACAATCGAAAAAATATATCAGTAGAAAAATAAATAAACCAACAAGTATAAATGTTAAAAATATATATATCATTATTAACGTTTCACATTAACACCGCATGTATCCGCCAATTAAAGAAGAAGTAAGGGTTGGGGTACACGCGCGCTAATGGCAGTTCGCGCCTACTTTTAACAAGTTCCCGCCGCCTTATGATGAGACATTTTCAATGGGATATTTTATGACACCGTCTAAAGTAATATGAATGCGTTTAGATCCAATTGAATTTTGAATTGCATTTGGTATTGCATATTTTTATCGATTTGTTCAACTTATATAGATATGAAAGGTTCCACACTCGGTACTTACCTAAATAGTCTGAAATAAAAGTGTCCTTACAAGTTTATTTTAGACTTTTGCAAAATATTATGCAGAATCTTCTATTCAATATTATTTAGAAAGTTTTTTTTTGTCAATATCGAAAGCCTTATAGGTATTTTACTTATCTTATCAGTAATTACAGTATAGAACGTCTTAATAATTCATTAATAAATATTTTGTTTTTATATTTACAATTTAAATTAAATAGCAATATGTTTAATGCTGCTATTGTTTTCTAGAAGTGTAAACCCACCGTTGTTGTTGTTTAATAAAAAGCTTTAATTTTTTTTCTTATAAAAAAATTGTACGCGTTTACTGATTAACTTTAAACAAAATCTAGTACTAGGGACACAGTTTTATTTTTTTAATTAATTTTTAAATCACAAAGAAATCCAAAAGTCTGAATATAAAGTGAACAGAATCGCAAAACCGAAACGAGACCAAACGTTATCGCAGCGTGCGGCGTTATCTCGAAGTTTAATCGCTCGCCGTAGTGTGCGCCCGGGCTAATGAGCCTGCGGTCTGCGAACAACACGCAAGTGAGCGCCCGACCCGCCCGCCCAACTTCCACGACTTCAACAAACTTTCCCGTCTAATTAAAACGCATTTCCGCACCACTTTACATACAAAACTCAAAGAAAACACCGTACGACAAGAAAAAAGTTTGCGCCTACCTCCAAAAAGTATGGTTATCTTCCGCAAAAATCTAGAAAAACTGGCACACAACACTGGCCGCACCAATACAAAAAAAAGAAAATAAAAAGTTTCGCTGGTAACCGCGAGAGGCGCGCGCGTCCGCCACCGAAACGTGGTCGACATTAAAACCTTAGCGGGAAAGAAACGGTCCCCTTATTACGTCTCGAAAGAAATTCTCCCGCACACAGGGGCAGGCGAAAGAAGTCCACCCACACAGGGGCGGCTGCAGGGGGCGCGCGAGTGTGCGTGCCGTACGAAGAAGTATTAAAAGAGATAGTTAGGTGCGGGGCAAGCACGCGAAACGTCTAACACGTTTCCATATGACGACCGTACATAAGAAATTCTCAACCCGAATAATTCCGGACTCAAAGGGTGTCTTCGTAATTTTCTTACAATTCCTTTTGTGTACTGGTGTAAGAAGAGAGAGAGTCGTATACGCTTATAAGAAACTTGGTACTTGTTAACATATTAGTGAAATTACTTTCATCAATAATAATAATATCTACTTGAATAAATAATTTTTCTGTATGATCGACCAAAAATTTCGAGCTGAAAAAAAAACAAAACATACTTAAATAACGCAAATAAAATATTTAGACGGATTTCCATCAAAAGTTTTTCTAAGATGTTGAAAAAATAGTAGTACTAAGTAGTACTCAAACCTACTCGTAGGCGGACTGTCTGAGACTTTACCATGGATATAAAGAATCAAAATGTGGCATTGCGGAAAAATATATTGACAACGGTTAATAATAAAATAAAGTGGATTGTAAAAATATTATGTACATTACACGTGTAACCGTTTTAGTCTTTTAACTAATAAAGAGTTTATTATTCAAATTGTAACTTTAAAATGACTTTCCAACAACTGAATGAAAAAAAGCTCAGCTCATCAAAAACATGGATAATGGTTTTCTTTCGGTAGTGCTTTTTTTTAAATATTCAATGTACCTGTATGCTCTTTCTCGTATTAAATTTTAAAAAAATTGGTTAATTTCTTATTAAATTGTACTTCTGTATGGAGTACTGTTTTTTTTAGGTGTTTAGAATAAGTGAATAAAAAATTAGGAAAATAAAATTTTAATACATTAGACCAAAATAAATATATCTAATTCCATGTTCATTTGCATCTAACCTTTATGTGGCCTAAAAAATTTCATAAATAATACCTTGGGTACTTAAAACCCACATCAAAAAAAGTTTTTTGATTTCGATTGCTCATTAAATTTGTGCAAATAACCAATAATATTAATACTATCATCCCCCATTCTAGATCCTCCACAAACGTCAGAGCGCCTAAAGCGGCCATGGAAATTTTACGGCAGCGTTCTCGTAAAATTTAACTGCGCACTTTAATAACTAAAGCCTGAAGCCGATATAGCCTCGTATCGTTGACAAAAGGATGAGTACGCTCCAGAGGTCGGGCAGCCGCGACGCACACACCGGCGACCGCACACCCAGACACGGACAGGCCCGACACGGCACCCCTACCAGCCCGCTTCCCGCACGCCCACCCGCCAAACACGCCCAACGTCTTGGGTTTTCTTATAAACCACGTTGTGTTCGACATCCCCCTCTAACACCGGCGCTCAAACCCCGCCGTCCCGCTCTAGCGCAATGACGAGCTCACATAAAGCGGCGCCACATTCCCGCCTTTTTTCCCACTCCATTTTGACAGCTCGCGGCTCCATATCTGGCCGGAAGGTAAGTCTGCGTTCACAAGTAATGCCGCATAATTTAATCAGAACAACCGCAAATAGCTACCCTCATTACAGACACCCATCACTTATCATCGTGCACCCAGTTTATCTAAGTTCACATGAAGGATTTTGTCTTTCATATTTTTTTTTTATTTTCCATCACCCGAAGTTGTATCTGTCATTATTCCAATGATAAGCTAAAATGTTTGTAAACTCTTAAAAACGTATTTTAATATGACCTAAAACATGCATTTTAAGTTGCAAAATAATCAAGCATACTATTATAAATACTCCATCAGTTGCAAATCTCCAATTTGATCTCTAGAAACACGCGACTACGCGCGCGAACATACAAATTCCTCTGCCATCCTAAATAAAATGGCGTCGGAAAATTCCAAGACGCTCCCGCTCTTACGGCAGTGTGCGCGTCGTCTTACCGACTAAGTGGCTCAAGACGCGTTAGCGGCGTGCGGGCGCTGGGCGGGGCGTGCGGGCTGCGGCGCTCCGCTGTCGGCACACCGAAACACACATTTTTCCCGCCGCAAACCTCGCGCCGAAGGTTAGCCACGGGCCGCAGACCTCGTTCGGCGAGAATAAGATAGAGATAACGTCCCGCGCTCTTCTTGCGCGCATGCGCTAAAAGGCCGTTCTGGGCGCCAACTTTGACAGTTCACTTTGGGACTTACGATTGAAGACAGGTTTCGGGGAGAATAAGGAAATGCTTGCAAGAATGAATAATTAATATTGCCAGGTTAACTGGGTCAAAATAAAGTCGCTGCAGGTGCTGCCTGGAATTAGATCTGTTATGCTCTATTATCATCATTAGCAGTGGACGGGAATGGGCTGATGATGATGATGATGCTCTATTATGTTTCTATTTTGTATTCGCTCTTTGACATAATAGTCCAGTCAAATTAGGAAAAAATCTCGGAATTCGAGATACCCAGCTGTAAGTCTGTAAATACTTGTATATTGACGTCCTAAAAGTTGTCTCAAAACCTACATATTGTAGGGTGTACGCAACTATTAAATTTTCCAGGTCAAATGTCACAAATATCAGTTTTATGAACTTTTGAGCGAAACGGGAAGTTTTATCATAAAAGTGTGTAGGAAAAAATTACTTATCTTCTATTTATCTATAAAAATTGTCTGTACATTTTATTCCTAAGATTCACCATTTCAGAGATACAGCGATGCAAATAGTTGAAAAATTTGTATTTTCAAAAGCTTCCAGGCCCACGTGCGATTGTGCTAGACAGTTAAAATTTTCACGAATGATGTATTTTAGTAGCCTCTAAAACATCTAATACTAGAAAAAGCTTAAAACCATTGTTCAAGTGGGTTCTCATACAAAAACTATGTTTTTTTTTTCTCACACTTGGCCGGTTTTTAACGTGGTTACCCCAGTAAACCTATTCCAGACGACACCTTTTACACATGAAGAAAACGTTGTTTATAAGGAAGCCTAGTTAAATAATTGTTTTGTTTTGTTTTCAGTATTCAGAAGATTCAAGATTTCTGCGTTTCATTAAATTAAATTTGGTTAATATGGATCTTCACGTTCATAATAGAGTTAGATGGACAGTTAACATTTTTAAAATGTATTTTTTCTCAGTTATACTTCAAACAGAAATTCTAATAATTGGTTATTTCGTACTTTTTGACCCATAATAAGCAGTTTAAATGTACTGAAACGTATATGTATAGTACTAAAAACAACATCAAACAATTATTTTACTAGGCTTCCATATATACAATGTGTTCTTCACGTATAAAAGGTGTCGTCTGGAATAGGTTTACTGGGGTAACCACGTTAAAAACCGGCCAAGTGTGAGAAAAAAAAAACTATAGTTTTTTGTATGAGAACGCACTTAAACATTGGTTTTAAGCCTTTTCTAGTATTAGATCTTATAGAGGCTACTGAAATACATCAGTTGTGAATTTTTTAACTGCCTAGCACAATCGCACGGGGGTCTGGAAGCTTTTGAAAATACAACTTTTTCAACTATTTGCATCGCTGTATCTCTGAAATGGCGAATCTTAGGAATAAAACGTAGAGACAATTTTTATAGATAATTAGATGATAAGCAATTTTCTCCTACACACTTTTATGATAAAACTTCCCGTTTCGCTTAAAAGTTCATAAAACTGATATTTGTGACATTTGACCTTGAAAATTTAATAGTTGCGTACACCCTACCATATGTAGGTTTTGAGACCACTTTAAGGGTGTCAATATCTAAGTATTTACAGACTTACAGCTGGGTATCTCGAATTCCGAGATTCTTACCTAATTTAAGCTTAAATGACTGGACTATAATGTCAGAAGTGGAATGATTGTATTTTAATGACAAAGGAAAAATGTATAACAATAAAATTTCTAAATCAAACGGAGAAAGACTAGATATAATTCAATACAATGCCTTTACGACGTTGCTGTAAATTAAAATGCTTTATCAAGGTACTTAAATGACATAATTGTTATAGAAAGCAGAAAAGCTAACCGGATGGAGAAACCCGTAAATAACAAAGACTACCAGATAGCGTCTATCCACTAGAGTATTTTATATTTACATGTAACATGCATAAGATACAAGATATGCTACGGCCAAACACGATATCATGTCCCTAAACCAATACACACCGCTTATATTTGACTTATTAGTCCGGTAAGGCTCCCGAGGTTAATTACCTAGGCCTAGCTCGTCCGCGGTTTGGTGGACCGGCGCGATTACTGCGCGGTGCGAAACGCTCCATCTGTGGCCGCACGCGTTTCGGCCCACTGCCACGTTTGAGGTTAGACCCTTAGACCCTGGTTAGACTAACTTACCACCATTAGTCAGTGGTGGTAAGTTTCATGTTCAGTTTACATGTTTATGATATTTTTGTGATATTTTTTTTCTTTCCTGGGTTTTTAACGTTTTATTGGAACCGTTTTTGTAATTAATCGATAACTCTACGAGCGAATCGTAATCGAGCTAATTTCTAGCTGATATCATACCTATGGTTTATTTATCCAGGGTTGTAGAAAGTAATCCTATACAGACATTGTAAAAAAAATTAGAACTAATTCAAGGTACACTGAAATGTAAAAGTAAATAAAATTATATTTTAGTCGGTAAAAAATTATATATTTCATAATCGCTTTTCATGGGAAATGTTTTGTAATGCGCATTGGTACATAAATATTTGGCTATATAAACATCTCTGAATTTATATTTAATCAAGCTTGTATAAAAAAAAACAAAATTTTACAAATTCGTCTACATACCTTGTAAACTGCAACACGACTAAACAGGTACCTACCTAAAGGTTAACCAATTGTTAACCTGTGCGTGGCCCCTGATTATCACCGGTACACCGATACACCCACACGATAACATAACTTGACCCGCCGCGGCCGTTTTGGGGTTAAGCCCGGGTTGGCTCGTCAGAATTTGACATTTGACTGTGGCTATATCTATGCAAACTTTCAGTGGTATCAATTTTAATTTTGTTTCTTTCTTTTTCTTAGTTAACCATTTATTTATTACGAGTGCTGCTGTTAAAACATGCACTGCAATAAGATAATCTAATGATTTAGTGCAGGCACAGTCCATAGCTTTATAAAATAATGGTAGACATAATATATCAAATCTAATTATTGGGTTGGGTCAACTCTCTGGTTTGAAGGTCTGTGCGTTTTCATATTGATTTCTATACCAGTTCTGGCTTCAGGGATGTTTGCTTATAAACTCAGAAGAATAGACAAAGAAGGTCCAATAAACTGTAACTTTTATTTAGATATTTAAATCGATTTTAAAAAGGTGGAAGTTCTCATTCTTAACAATTAAATTTTAATCACACGTTAAGTACTGGTTGCTAAACTAGTCGTCGTTGCAAAACAACACCCCTCACATTTTTTTTCCATTCACTAGTCATTGCAATCAAACAACATATTACCAAACAGGCGGATATGTGGAAAACACCTGTACAGTGTATACTTACACTTA
Source organism: Maruca vitrata (assembly GCA_039566165.1). Classification (NCBI taxonomy): domain Eukaryota; kingdom Metazoa; phylum Arthropoda; class Insecta; order Lepidoptera; family Crambidae; genus Maruca; species Maruca vitrata. Next base: position 5,804,806 of record CM076925.1, read on the forward strand.
AAAAACGCGAACCTTCTACGTTGAATAAATAACTCGACACTTGTTCGCAAATAAACAATTTAAAATGTCAAGTGGAGGGAAAGGGCGCGGCAACCCTTTCCTCGCCGGCATTATGTTTTCTGACAACCAATTTTAAGCTGTTTGCTTGCGTACGTACATTCGCTAACGTTTAACGTATTTCTTTGTGCGTGCGTGTTTTGAGTGTGGAACATATTTTTATTGTGTGTTGGCCTGTCAATCGCACAGATTCGAAAGGGTTTGGCATGGATGTTTAGCTACTGTGCAATATTATGAACTAGCTTTCGTCCCGCGACTTCGTCCGCATAGAGATGTTTAACGGTTAAAACGTTACTTTTTTATAGCGCAGTCGACTAAAACGTAGCCTATGTCCTTATTCAGGCTCTGGCTTATATCTGTACCAAATTTCACTTAAATCTGTCCAGGACTCTATGCGTGAAAGCATAACAGACAGACAGAGTTACTTTCGCATTTATAATATTAGTAAGGATTAGTACGGATATATGTGTATAACAATCGGTAAGCTTTAAATAACGTTTACAGTGAACTGATATATGTAGTTCCTAGAGTATGTTATTTTTTTTTCAGATATATATTTGTGATGATGATATTAGATTTAAAATGTTTTGCTGTTTATACTGACATAATACCTATAGTAATAATATTTTTGATGCTTGTGCTCTTATCATAACAAACTTTTGCCAAACCAAAAATACGAACATTTGCATGTTTGTAGAAACTACGCATCCGTCATCGAAACTTGAACAGAATAACGACTCTCAGATAAATAATCAGCTGAGATAAAAACCGTATAACGAGACCAACTCGTGTGTATGTGTATCGCGAGTTCAGTAAGCTAGTTATAATCGCGCTGCAGCTGTGTCTGAGGAATGAGCAGCGGGTAGGGACGGGACAAGACGGTATCGAAGTAACATGGAAAGGAAAGAAATATCTCAATCTGATTATCTAATCTAAATATATACAACTCAAAGGTGACTGACTGACATAGTGATCTATCAACTTACAGCCCAATCCACTAAACGGATCGGGCTAAAATTTGGCATTCAAGTAGATGTTATGACGTAGGCATCTGCTAATAAGGATTACTCGAAGTAAAGCGAGAGCGGTATAATAGTCCAATCATATTTGCCAAAACCGACATATTGATCCAAAGCTGTTAAAAATCTACATAAATGTACAAAGAAAGACATCGAATAACCTAATAAATATCTTATAATGTCGATTATACCTAAAATATCTATCAACAATCAATTTTTTTTAATCTACATAATACTCCACTCATTAAACAGATTACGCGCTGAAACCGTAGAATTACCGTAGCACGATTTCGTAGCACAACGACGTAGACGCATAGATTTCTCGTAGTACTCGTAGATCTGTAGCGAGTGTAACGTGCGTAAGCGCATGAAACGTGAGGATAGGGATATTTTAATTGTATTTATATGTATTTCTTTTTTTAATTAGTTTGTATATCTTTAACAAATTTTATATTATTCATTATACAATATCTCAGAGACGCCATCTAAAATGAAGATGACGAACTTACTTTGACAAATCAGTAATGACTACGTTATTGTCTCTATAACTTACAACTAAATAAGTATATTTATTTCATTATGATACGAGAAGTGGCTCTGCAATCACAAAGATTAACCACATCGTCTTGGTCAATACTACGTAATTACCCGACTACGGCAAAGCAAAAGGAGGGTTATGATTTTGACAGGCTATGTATGTATGTATGTATGTATGTATGTATGTATGTTTGTATGTATGTATGTATGTTCATCTGTTTCCACATAACTTCTAAATTGCTTGTCAGAATTCGACAAATGACATATCATTAGAAGCGTCTTAATTGTCCGCTGGTTATAGGCTATATAGGGTTTCACAAAATCTAATGTGGCGCCCACTAGCGGACAAAACATACAGAGTAAAAAAATAAAGTTAAGATAAATACGCCGTGTTTGGTATCATTGGAAAGCGCTTTACTTGTACATTTTAAATATATATATATATATTACTAGCATTTGCATGTGACTTTACGTATATTCATGGACTGATTGCATATAGTTCACATCTTTTCGTTCATAGCTTCTTTACTACTTAACAGAATAACACCAAAATAGTACAAATAATAAAAAGTTAAAAACTAAAACCCAACTACGACAAAAAACGACGCTGAAAAAGTATAAAACAAGACTTTTAGAACATACAATACTATTTTGAAGTATGCAATATTTACTATGTAGAGATAAGTTTTCATGTTTGGAAAGGCGTAGTCACACGTTCCATACACAAGTACCTACCTACCGTAGCACTTTGACAACGTGTGACTGCGGTTTTCCAAACATGAAAACTTATCTCTACATAGTAAATATTGCATACTTCAAAATAGTATTGTATGTTCTAAAAGTCTTGTTTTATACTTTTTCAGCGTCGTTTTTTGTCGTAGTTGGGTTTTAGTTTTTAACTTTTTATTATTTTGGTACAATTATTATGAGTTTGCTTGTAGAAAGTAATGTCTTTCTACATATTTCCTAAAAACATATGTAAAGACTTTTTACTGCGCTAATTAAAAGGTAATAGTTATCGATAAGTCGATGACCCTTTGTTCCTTAGTATCGGGTATCGATAGCCCGGCCCGGCAACCCTTCCCAATCTCGCCATATGCCGCGGCGCTCGGGCCCGCCCTTAAATTACACAACTTCCCGCTCATAATAGAGAGATATGCCTTTAATATCTGCCGGAAACTGCCTTCGCCTTGTTTGCTTTTTGCCTCCGTTCTTATATTAGAAATTGTGTTTCCACGCTGTTATGGCACTAGTGAGATACGTTTATTGCTCATCTTCTTGGATGAATAAAATGCCGTTTGCATAATAATGAATTTTCAGTGAGAATATTGGCTAAACGGTGCCGGAGGTTCTTTATCAGTGGCGGTGACTTACTTACTTGGTAGGTATGATCGCAATTAAAAATATATTTGTACACGTTCCGCTTAGTACACATTCGACCAAATAAATCCTGACCTGATAGATATGAGGTCACGATCCATAGCTAGGATAAGCTCATTTTTCTGATCTACCTAAGGCAAAATTTGCTAGATCATGATTATTATAATTTTTAAGACACTGACAGTATTCATGCCATTTGGATAGAATATAAAATTTTAGAAGTGCATCATACAGACCTTAGAACATTGATACTCGTAAGTTCAAACCGCCATTTAATGCAGGCATAACAATATCATTATGAATTAACCGAGAACTACCAACCTTGTGTTGTGATATGTGTCACAGGTGCAGGTTTGGGCTTAATTGTAATGACCTACATAATTACTATTATGTAATGTCAATTGATTATATGTAATTGGTAACTTCAGTGGAGCTTATCATCAGTCAGATAATGCGATTTCATGCCCAAACTTATAAAACTTTATTGTATACTGAGATGATCTTCTGTGTTCGTTCCGTGTATGGGTGTGTTATTATACATAAGTGTATTCGTTTATACCACTATAGAGTTTTATATTGGGTAAAAAAGTTGCTTAAGGTTTGTTATTTTACTTCAGAAAATTAAAAATGTAGGTATGTGAGGTACGCAGCTTTAAGCATAAAAAACAGTACCAGATAGTTACCAGAAGCAACACTCAGTGAAATCTTTTGCTTATCTACCTACAAAATTGCATAGGAAATTGAAAACCTATCCCACGTTTTGTTTACACCATTTCACGGCGAGCGCTTCGCCACAGCACTCCACCAAAAAGGTCAAACAAACGCAAGATCGCAACGCAAGCAGTTTAAAATCATGCCGCATACAGTCGCCCATAAAATATGTTTTACGATATTACCGCGTACACTCGGGGTGTAAATAAAATGCGAGTGCTCCGTTCGTGGGCCAATTGGCTTCGATTATGGGCCCGCTGAGACTAATATCCCTTTCTTTCGGAAATGTTTTTCGGGGATGTTATTTTTTGTCGCGTCGGACGCAGATGGCGGCTGGCTCGAGGAATGGTCGCCATTGTATTGGCGTGGGGTGGCCAATAGAGCCTTTAAAAGTAGACAGTCCTGTTGGTATACCTGGACATAACCTGGTAACATTGCTAACATGGTTAGGGGTGAGAGCCAACCGCTCCCCCGCAAGCCCGGTGATGATGACAAGGCTCCTCCAAGCCATCATCGTTAGGCAGTTAGGAAAAAAAAAAGCTAACATGGTAATGCACACAGCGAATGTCAGTGTCTAAAGTTCTTTTTTTTTTCTTAGTTTGGTGAACTTTAGTTTTTGTTCTTTGTGAATGCCTAGGAGTGTTCATGTTTCTATTTCCCTCAACACATTCATAACACGTTCCTCTTTATTATGCAATCAGATCAATATTATGCTGTCTGATATGTACTTTCAGTATCAATCCTGTACAAAATATCTTTATAGGGCTAAAATTAGCAAATGAAGCGTGAAGAAGAGGTCATGAGGAAGAAGCAGGCTATCATATGACTTATTACATACATATATCAGAAATCTTAGACAACCTTCAGTCCAGCCAACATACGTTTCCAGTTCAAGAACCGTCTAGTATCTCTGTAAATCTTATCGTATCTCTATTTTGACTCTTAAGCGATTAACACACGGCACCGCGCTTTGCCGCGTATGGCGGCCAAGCGGATCTCAAGTTGCATTAGCTTCTATCAAATGCGTTGATTCCAAACACACTACGCCGACCGCGCGGTCGAGCGATGTTCGTGTGTTGATCGCCTTAGTCATCTTGTCCCGTATCCCACCCAACTCATAGTCACCGGACAAGAGGATGGTCTCCGGAGCGCAGTTGGCATTCCGTAAGTAGAGTCACTTAGGTTAAGTGGCCTCTTAGAGGCGCGTGAGCCAGGTGCGTCGGGACGGATCTGATTGGCAATGCATTCGGTGCCATTCGTGCGTTACGGTTTTTGTGTCCGGATTAAGTATGTACTTCTTTGGAGTATTCTGAAAAGTACATGATAGTTTTTTGTATTTATTTCATAGTATGTACCATTTTCTTATTTAATACAATATATTTATATTATACAATTATATTTGTATATGTATAAAAACCTTTTCTTTCAATCGAATGTCTCCCATACATTATGATAAGAGATTATCACATCGAGAAGTATCACATCGGATATTTAGAAAATTATATTTGTGCTATTCTATATTTGATTGTAAGACAAATAATCATCTATATTGGTACCTACCTATAACAGATAGCATGTGGAGTCATACTGTCTCAATTATGTTTTCAGAGCAATCAATAACAGAATAATTCAGGTAAGTATAGAAAAGAAAGAAAAACAAAATCAAAGAAAATTAGCACAAATTGCGTTCACATCTCAAAATAAGTAGGTAAAAAGTATATTTAGAAACACAAACGTGGATCCTATCCAAAACTTCCCAAGCTTGCGTCCGACAAGTGTGACGCCAAGTTGGCCAATCTAAAAATATCGTGTAAATGATAACGGCCGGGACATGACACTTGGCGGGCGTGTTCGGGCCGGGATCGAAATTAGGAGCGAGATTGGATTTCAAGAAAGACGACAAGCGCAAGCGGCTGTCACGGGCAACCCCGCGGGCAGGGTGAACACCGTTCGTTAGAAAACGGTGCGAGCAATAACGAAAACGATGACTTTTTAACACATTTTACCTACCATTACCACTTACACACAATAAGTGTGCGAATAAATGTAAGATGAGCAAATATAATTTAGCTACCCTATTTCATTATGGTGTGTGCGTAAAAATAAGATGCGATAAAAATGTTTTTCTTCGTCCTATTCAAAGGCATAAATTATAAATTAGATAATTTACATTTTAACTTACTAAATTAACAAGACCATCAACTGAAAATAAGTCTTGGCCTCCGATAATATAGAAATAATAATGGAAATTGATAAATGTGAAATGTTCGTAACTTAAAGGATGTCATTAATTTACACACATAAAAGTTCCAGTAACGTTAACAAGTTACTGGAACTATTCCTCGTGTTAATAAAAGTGCGCGACCATGTCTACTATTTGAAATACAAACCAAAATTACTTATAATAATTTTCATTGAAAACTATCCGTTCTCTACAGATATATGATATTTCGTATCTATCTTACTTAAGAATCGTTTACACAAGTACTTATCAGTCAATACTTGAGGATCTCTAGGAACACGCCTATCTTTAATCTGCGAGCGATGTTTCATGCGTTATTTTGGCCATGTAGTGAGAAGAGGTGGTGAAAACTTTGAAAAGTTAATCGTTGTTGGCAACACTGAAGGCAAAAGATCACGATGGACCGACCAACTCCAGAACATAAACCCTTCTCACAAATTTCACGAGGTAGTGAGGTGTGCAATGGACCGCAATCAATGGCGAAAATGCATCCGCACTCATATGATGAACATCAACCACGATCATCAGTCATGATGGATACGACCAAGAAGAAGAAGACACAAGTACAAGAGAAACGACAATGCCAAAAAGACATTCGGTCTTTTTAAAACAGGCATTGTCGGCATTGTCGTTTCTCTTGTACAGTAACGCCGCACCCCATTTCGCCGCGCGGGGTGCACCCAATTTCACCCGGCGTTTCCCTCGATTTTTTTCAATACGCGTTCAAGATCATTTAACATTTTTATGTGTAATCTCGCTCGGTGGCGATAAGACAAAACACCCGGCTCTGTTTTATCGGTGACTCTTTACAGCCTCTCTAAACAGATTAAATCAAACTGCGGGGTGTTTTGGTATGAGCATTTATTGGCTTGTGTTCAGGTTGCGTAACTCACTTCACGCTTCATGTGTAATTCGAAGTTTCGTACGTCACCAAAATTAGAAATTGACGATGGGTAGGATTACATTTAAGTGGGGATTCTTTTATTTGGAAGTTCCTAGTACATATAGAGAACCGAAAAAGTCACTAGAGGTAAACAGGTGAATGACGTCCAAGCCGGACGGAAGATGGCGGACGAATAGATGGTTAATAGAGTTAATAGTAAGTTGAAAATCGATTCAAGAATGCAGTGAATAATCGGATATTCCGACGTCAAAACGTACTATACTTCCTTACTCATTTTAACGGGATCAATGTAAATATAATTTTTTGTATTGTAATTCTACTGTTAAAAAACTTTTTTATTGCAAACGAAATATAGTTCAATTATTTCTTTTCCTTTCACGTACAGCAGTGTCCAACCAATGTTGTATGACTATAGGATCCTGTCTGTCCCAATATTAGTACATATACTGAAGGGACCTCTCCCAATATAGGTACAGTGTACTGTACAAGTACTTCTACATAGTGCAGATCAAAACGGACTCAAATTATCTATATTTCCATTAAAATATGCAGAGTTCACGGTCCGCCTCTCGTATCTACTCGGTCGGCTGTGTAATGAATCGCAGTGCGCGATTTTTACGCCTCTAGGAGAACGCGGCCTAAATTATGCAGCATTTGTATGGAAATGTGGACGTCACCGCGCCCTCCACGGCTCCTTAAAAATACATCCAGTAGTGAGGGGATAACAGCGGGACGGAACTATTGGGACAACTCACTGTAGGATTGTCCCGTTATAGTTCGTATGACAGTGTGTTTAAAAAGAAGACAGTAGTCGATTGAATACAATACAGAGTAAGCAATAAAAAAGTAGACAATTTCAAACATTTATTGTCTGACAAAATTTTAAATAGTCTATTATTTGTTGGAACACTACTATACTGAACATAATAGAGACCCTAGTAGTCGACCCTAGAGAGTATTTTACAGTGTTAAACTAAGCTTTACTTGAAAAATATTAAAATCGTAAATGCCTTATATAAAATTAGAAAGGAAGAAAATACATTTATTTATAGTATTAAGGACAGATACAATAAAAACAAAAATTAACAACGTAGGTATTTTTTTTAAAGCAATGAAATAGAAACGTTAGCTTTCAATATTTTTTACTATACACTTATAACTTATTTTTCCTGACCCTTCTTAACATTGTGTCTCACTGTCCCCTCTTAGTCCCTATCGCATCCCCGTCGGCACATCCCTAGTCCGGCATTATTTTGCGTCGGTTTGACGCGCTCGCGATTTGATTGCTTTTTCATGTAGATAATATCGCCTCGCCTGTGTATCAACATTGTTTTATAGGCGGGGGCAGCGAAATGCAATATAGAACAACACACTTAATAGGTGCCTACTCGACTTGGCACCCTAGATGGCGTTACTTTTGATTTTATTTTATGCAATTTGCATTTTTTATCTTTTGCGTTATTGTGCAATCTTTTTTATAGTTTTGCATCTCGTCATGTAAGGGAAACATAGTAAAATCTTACCTTAATTATAACGACGGAACTCGAAAAATTCTACAATTTTTTCCACCCGATTCTGCGTTTTATCATAACAATACAAAAATAAAAACACCTTCAGATTGTTTGTAATGTGTGCTATGTGCTAATTCATTCATCATATTATAGTAACAGAGCCCACGACCAAAACCATGTCTCATAGCAATACGGCAAAAACCCTATAAAATCGTTAGATTGTATGATTCTGAACCCGACTAGGTATATAGTAACGGTCGAAAGTGTAGCAACTGCGTGGGGGGCCATTTCTGCTGTGTCAAAAAAAAAAGGCAGTCGGTATTATAGCAATACGTCTGATAATGAAAATGTACATAGACTTTATAATTGTATTACGAAAAAGTTAGTTTTCAGACATTTTGTGCGTAGCACATAGCCTGAGCGCATTTTTGAAAATGTCAACAAATTTAGCCGACCTGTATCATAGCAATACGGATAATTTTTTTTTTAACATTTCGTATTGCTGCCATGATTACCAAAAACCTGTTTTCAGACACTTTAAGTGTAGCATATGGAGTATAATATGCTAAAACGAAAATAACAAGTGTGCTTTAAATAAAACCAAAACTATCAAATCAATCAGTATTTAATTTCAACAGCCTCATCGCTTGTTACGCCCCTGCCCCTTTCTTACTATTATTCATTGGTTTGTAACAGAGAATTCAAGATGCCTCAATACAATTCTTAAATGATATCTGAGTATCGAAAAGTTGTCTGATAGAGAAGATGCCACACTTTATTTGTCTGATATAATTTTTTTGCACATGTGGACAACTTATTCTATCATGTCTAACAATTTTCAGACATATTGCTATGATACCGATCGGTAAAATTAGTTTACATTTTCAAAACGGTCTCAAAATTTTATGCGTCCACATTTCCGTCTGAAAATTGTTTTGTTCGCATCAAATAACCAAAGTTTACTAATAAAAATGATTTTCAGACGTATTGCTATGAGACATTTTTTTTGTCTCATTTTTAATCATTTTAAGTGATTTTACGGGTTTGCGCTACACCACTAACGTCTGAAAAATATGTTTCCGGTATCTCAGAACCATCATTCAACTACAGTCTGCAAATCAGACATATTGCTATGATGCAGTTCGGTAAAATTCTTTGACAATTTTGAAAATTCGGTCAGATCAAACGCTACGCGGAAAATGTCTGATATTGGTATTTTCGAGTTCAGAATAATCTTATCTATCGATTTGATGCGGTTTTGGCTGTATTGCTATGAGACAAAAATTTTGGTCGAGGGCTCTGTAACTATTATTATAAGGTATTGGCGTTGGTTAAATGACTTTATAACTTTAAGTCCGGGAACTCAAAACTCAAACGGCAATGTTCAATTTAATGTTAAAACAATATTTATTTTAGATCGACGCGTTGTGGCATTTTAACATAACGGCATACGTTACGCAGTTACCTGCACGCAATCACAAGGGCAAATGTTTATTTTGCATAGGTGTTCGGGAAAGGGAGTAGGGTAGAGTCAATATTATAGGGTTTTACGCACATGTAACAAATCTGCAAAACCCTTTACAACGTTTATGACTCCACACGGTAATACCTATGACGCGGGATTCGTTGTGTTTTTTGCGAATGTTCCCACTATTATATTTTTCCATTGTATTGTTTGCTTATATTAGGTATGTTTTAAAAATCAGCTTGGAGAATTTACGTGAACTAATATTTTTACGTAACTTGATTACCTGATATCTGAAAATTGGCCGGCTAAAAGCAAGCTAACGGGTAGGCATGCGTTCTTAGTACATATACTAACACTAATGAAATTAATCGTCCACATTTCATTCGTCTGAAAATAAGTGAGGGCTGGCGGTCCTGGGTTACTATATTATTTTTAATCCAACATTAGGCATTTTACCACGTTTGACAGACTGCCTTATGAGAATGTGCTTTATACTTATGGACAGAAGGTCCTACTTTGTCTATGTAGTATATTCTATAATATTAACTCCTTAGTATACGAATTTTTGGACTTTCGTCATTCATTCTTTCGATAAATTCTACTATATTTACCACTACGAAGTTACAAGTTTAAAAACAATGTTTATTGATTTCTAAATAGGTACATAGATGCTTAACTATAAATACTGAGCCGACCAAAAAAAACTGGCAACCAATGGACTACACTTGGGCACATGTAACGTGTTTATATCATATTTTCCATCCGTTACACTTTATTTTATTATTTCGATACGTAACCTCACCAAGAACAATTTTCGCACTCAGAAAGTGACCGATCTGGAATGAACACCATAACTCCTCTGCGTAGAATACAATTTGGATGGCACTTAGGTACATCAATTTTAGGTGAGATCGTCATTCATCGGGCTAACGTTATATTCCCGAAGAATGGTTGGTAAATTTTCAATACTCACTTTATTAGGGGTGAAAGCGGAAGGAGGAGGGTGAAACGGCGTTTATTAGATTTCCTAGAAACGTAGGTAGGGAATTGCATAGCCTGCATCCGACGCCTCGTTATTGAAATTCACAGAAAAGCGTAACAGTCTAAGAAGGTACATGTAACAGACTTTATATCAATAACAGCCTAATTAAATTTTATGATGTAATTCAGCTAAGCAATAATTATAGTAAAAAGGCCCGACTCAAGCACCGAAGGTTCCGTACATCTTGTAGCTGCCTACTTAAAGTATTTAAAAAAAATTTCATCACTAGCTTCAACTAGCTTAGCAGACAGACCGACAGACGATAAGCACTTGTTTAAACGATTTATACTCTGCTTAAATCGGTGTATAGGATTAAATCTCCATTAGAAATTATTTTATAAAAACCTACTTAACCTCTCTTGTTGAAATGCGAGGAGCACATATAACATTTCCAAGCACAACAATTTTTATATGAATTTTGAACTATTTGGATCCGAGTGATCCAAAAATGTGGCTTTTTATTTTGTCTATCATCTCCTCTCTAAAGTACGCTGTACGATAGTAGGTACCATATAACCACACCAATAGGGTATTTGACTGTGTTATGCTTGCAATTTTTATGATAAGCGGTAAGATTTAAGTAAATCAGTACTATAAATGAAATCAAAATTTAATTTTATGGCGTAATGAGACAGCAAAAGCCTTTTAAAGTTGGGTGGGCAAGTCTCTTTCAGAAGTGCGAAAATCCTTTAAAATTTCGTTGTCATCTTATAAATAACAGAATAAGTAAATAGCATCTTTCATTATGAAAACATATCCAACGCAACTTTTGATGAACCTGCCGAACAAACTTCCTAGGCCCTACATGCAAGGAACAAGCGTGTGACGCCACACTCCTGTGGACGTTTGTAAGTATGGAGCGTATTTGAGCTCGCCCAAATAATGTGCAATTAAAACTGTAATATCTCGTCGAGTTATCGATATATCAAAGTGATACTTTCAACAGTGTCTGTGTTTGAGTGGTTCATCCAACTATATCAAATAAAAAAATAGTCAAATACCCTATTCCAACGTACCTACAAACCTACCTATTAAAATAGGAATAATTACGACAAGAAACAATTTCTGTGGTAAAATCCTTACCCTTTAACTTTAGGAAACGAATTTAAGAATAACCGGCCAAAGGCGACTCGATCTATCGCACGATCAATCGGTAAAAAAATTGTAAAAAAAAACACGATTTTGTGTGGGAACCCCCCTTTAATACCAATTTTATTTTATGTTTAGCGTCTGATGTTATAGCGGCTTAGAAATACAATATCATCTGTGATAAAAAAAAAAATCTTTTTAGGGTTCCGTACCCAGACAGCAGAACGCTAAAAAAGTATCCTTATAAAAATTAATACCAGAAATCATAACTCTTCAATAGTGACATCTATCGGTACTTAACTGATTTAATTCGTAAATTAATAGTACACGTATTCTTAAATAGTACTATATTATTTTCATAGATGGCGCTTTTTTTCAGCCTTAATCAGAGTGCATTTTTTTTATTGAATTGGAATTAGCCTACTAAATAAGATCGTACATCAGCAGAAGTAATAAATAATACAAACAAATTCAGATAATTTTCGCTTTATTTAAAATATAGATTTATTTATAATCAAAATCGAGAATCGGATTTCCAAAGGAAAAACCGGTAATCAAGACAGTAATCAATTGGGTACATCCCTATTTGTATATTTTGAGGTTAGAATTTGTATGATGTGTCAAAAATAAAGCCCTAAGGGAAATATTCTTTTTTACGTGTACAAATGACTTAAAAAATTATTTTAAAGTTATTTAAGATGGCTGTGGTTATAGAAACAACTCTCGGTGATATTACCGTAGATTTATATTTAGAACTACGTCCTGTGACATGTCTCAACTTTCTCAAACTTTGCAAAATGAAATACTACAATTTCAATTTATTTCATACAATAAGAAGCGGCTTTATAGCGCAGACCGGCGATCCTTCAGGCGAAGGGACAGGCGGTGAGTCTATTTTTGGATTATTGGAGGGCCCGGATAAACGTTTCTTCTCTGGGGAAAAAATGCCCAAGATACGTCACACAAACGCAGGACTGCTTTCAATGGTTTGCACTGGCGATATGATGGTCGGCTCACAATTTTTCTTTACCCTGGGCACAGATTTAGACTCCTTGGACGGTATTCACTGTGTTATTGGTGAAGTGACTGAAGGGCATGAAGTGCTACGTAAACTGAACGAAGTAATATGTGACGAATCGCACAGACCTTATCAAGACGTAAGAATAACACATACAGTGGTGTTGGAAGACCCATTCAATGACCCTTCTGGCCTCAGAGCACCATCTAGATCTCCATCTCCAAGTGCAGAGCGATTGAAAGGTGGCAGAATTGCTCCAGATGAAGATATAGACGAGACTCAAGGCAAGTCCGCAGCTGAAATTCAGGAAATCATAGAAGAGAAAGAAGCTAAGGCCCGAGCTACTATTTTAGAGATTGTTGGTGACTTACCCGATGCTGATATTGCTCCACCTGAAAATGTTTTATTTGTTTGTAAGCTTAACCCAGTCACAACAGATGAAGACCTGGAAATCATATTTAGTAGGTTCGGCACAATAGTAAGCTGTGAAGTCATAAGGGACAAAAAGAGTGGTGACTCTTTGCAATATGCATTTATTGAGTTTTCTGATAAAAAGTCCTGTGAAGATGCATACTTTAAAATGGACAATGTATTGATTGATGACCGGCGTATCCATGTTGATTTCTCACAATCTGTGTCCAAAATGAGATGGCTTGGTAAAGGTAGAGGTGTCCAACATTTTGATGACGATCAAGTCAAAGACAATCATGTGAGACAAAAGATAAAGAGATCAGGTAGTGAAGACCACATAAAAAATAAACATGACACCAAAGATAGAAATAAACATACACAGAACAGTGATGAAAAAAGAAGAGGTCAAGAGAGAGATTACGAAAGGAGAAGGGATCATGAAAGAGACTATGACAAAAGGAGAGACCAAGATAATAATCATTCTAGGAGAAGAGAACATGAAGTTGAATACGAAAGGAGAAGAGGACGAGAGACTGATTATGAACAAAGAAAAAGAAAAGGGAATGACTCTCGCCAGGATAGTATTAAAGAAAGAAGCAGAAGTCGGTCACAAGAAAAGTCTAGAAGGAAAACAGATAACTCAAGGGATAGAAGGCAAAATGAAACTAAACACAATAGTTACAAAAATGGCACTGATAAGTCTGATTTAAATGAAAATAGACATAGAGATAGTTCAAATAGGACAAAATTTAATTCACCTAATAGGATTAAAGATGACAGCTATAGTAAAGATGAAAAATATGAGAGATCATCTCGAAAAAATGAAATTGATAGTGAAACATATAAAAAAATAACCAATAGAGAAGAGAGACACAAAAAAGATAGCCATAGATCTGACAGAAGAGATGTCTCAAAAGAGCGAGGTAGAAAAAGACATAATGAAGAATCAAAATCACACAGCAAAGACAAAAGACTGAAACACAATGAAGAAAATGCTGAGCCCAGCACACCATCTCCTGTGAGGAGCAGTAAGAAACAAAGAGATAAGTCCAAAAAGAATGAAAAACTCAAAAAGAATCTGAAGAATGATAAAAATAAGAAGAAAAAACGTAAGGACTCGACTTCTTCAGACTCATCCTCAGACAGCAGTTCGAGTAGTGATTCCAGTTCTTCTAGTGAAGATGACAGGAAGAAAAAGTCTAAGCGGAAGAGGAAACATTCTACTTCTAGTAGCAGTTCTAGTGAAACATCCAGTACATCAAGTAGTTCGGACTCAGACTCTAGTAGTGACTCAAGTTCTTCCAGTTCTGGCGGTGACAAGAAGAGAAAGAGAAATGATAAAAAGAAAACAATCAAGAAAAGTAAAAACAAGTCCTAGCATTTAGCAGGTTATCAATCAACTTTCCAAAAATAAGTGAGTAAAGTAGGTATATTATAATTATGATGATGATTATAATTATTTTTGAGTGGAAGGCATTATACATAATAAAGTTTTAGCAAGTTGTGCCTAAATAAGATGTAGAACAAATGTATGTTCTCTTGTAATTTAATCTTAGCAATGAATCCATTCCTAATGTGGGGATCAAAATCATGCCTCTCATTTTTATGAACCTAATAATAAAATGCAAGATGAAATTACTATCGATAAATTTGCTTGCTAGATTATTGTATTTTACCTAGTTCAAATAAGAATGTACTACAGCACAATAATGCAAAAAGGAAGCAAGTAACTGCATTATTAATTTGAGAATAAATGTATAATTTTACAATTGTATATTATTAAGAAAATTCAATTTACAAATGGTTTCAAACCTTAGTTAACTGTTCCTCTCGGCCAAGTATTATTTATTGATGATCACAAGGATTTAAAATTTGTTTCCAATTGAGTACCTTCTAAATATTTTATTTAGAATAAGAAAAGCCATGTTTTCTTAACTGACTATAATGATGGCTCTCACCTTTTAAAGATCCATTTCTGTGTGTGAACAGAAGCTCAAACTCTGGGCTTGTTACCTTCCCAATTGTTAAAATAGAAGTAAAATTAAAAATTCTAACAATTTGTATATGTATTTTAATTTAATTTGGCAAAAAAAGCAATGGAACTCTTATTTATTCTTTACATTCATAGAAGTAGGATATATTCATCCATGCATACATATAATTAAATGTGTTCATTATACCTTAATGATTGTTACTTATTATTACAGTGTTGCACAGATAGTCAATCTGATATAAAATATGTTTTACAATTTGCTAGAGATTCTACTTTCACAATGTTATTATTAAGCTAGTAAAGGAGTTATGAAATACATGTTATGTATGTATCAATTGTTGCAAGTGGCCATTTTGTTGTATTTAAATAGAAGGTAGTTATTTAACGCTTGATGCAAAGCTAATTTAGTACAAATACAATGGTTGTATATAAAACATTAAAGTAATAAAAAAACTGTGTCTTCAGAGTTTTTAACAATGAGCCATTAAGTAATATGTTTTAGAAAATGTGCATATTTCTCTAATATTTTCCATAGTAAACAATAATCATGTCCAACGAATAAAATACTAACAATGTGTCGTAATGTTAGTGAACACCAGAAATAGTAGGTACTTAAAAATGTGTAGCACTAAAGAGAAAAAATAGGTAGGTATGCATACTTCATACTTCTTTATAAAATAGTTTGAATTATTTAATTGGAATAATTTGTCACATAAACGACCATGTATTTTTATACATTACAACTTATTTTAATAAATAGATACATTTAATTTGCATATTTTATTTCATACATAATTCAGTAAGTTGAAATCAAGAAACATCCTTGAAAGATAATTTGATAAATACCTTCGAAGTAATTACACAATCTAAATATTATTTAAAGTAAATACTAAATATTATTATGCTTACCAATAGGTTATACCTATTTAAATTTGAATTTATGAATTTTGAAAAAAAATGTTTGATTCTTAGGTATAAAAAAAAATTATTAATATTATATTGTAATAGGTAACGTGACGTGACGGGTTGTGGACCACGTCGCCGCCATTCTGCCTTGTGCATTGTTTTAACAAGGTCATTGCGTTCCCACGAGTAGCAAGGATATATGACTGGGGAAGAAAAGGGGAGGAAGGATACTATCGCCTCGGATGATTTGGACTGAGTCGATAGTAGCTCGAGGAGCCGGGGTCGCTTACCCGTATACTGTTCACTAACCACCGGACAGATAGTTGTGACTGCTATCCCCTGACTAAACCCCACAGAGGTGAAATGTGGATCGCTAGAAGTGATCTCTGCCTACCCCTCTGGGAAAAAGGCGTGATTTTATGTATGTATGTATGTAATAGGTAACGTAAGAAGAGAGTCGTTGTTAAACTGAACGGGCTGAAACTGACCCAGGCCAACTTGATATGAGTGAGGCTCCCTACGCCTACACTTCTAAATAATTATGTTCGAGCAGATCGCTTTTACTGCTTATTAAGTCCCAGTACCAGTCCACACTCCAAGGTTTGTCCCCTTTGGTCGATTGGTAGATATTGTTATAAATGTCACTCAAACAGCATCAATTTCATTTATGTGTTGGACTTTGGGCAGCATTTGGGAACTACGCCGAGTCTACTCATCGACGATCCCACAATGGAGAATGTTCATGATTTTAGGTAATTACCTATGCAGCTTTGAAGTCTTTGATAAACCGAATCGATATGTTACGGTTAATGTGGATAGTGCGGTTATTATGTATAATTACCGGTAACTATGCATAATTAACAGTGCTCGTGGTAAAGGTGGTAAAAACTATCGAATTAATCACATTTACCGGTAGTTATATAAAACTACCATACCCTTTGTGTAAATGTGGTTAATAATAAAATCAAACTGACTTGATTGGCTCGGTGAAACAATGGTTTTGTTAGTGACCCTGGCTGGCGGTTCCAAGAGTCCTGCGTTCGATTCCCACTCGGGACAAATATTTGTGTGATGAACGTCGGTGTGTGTTCGGTGTCTAGATGTGATTATGTATTAAGTATGTATTTATAAATATATATGTATGTTGTCAATAGTACAAGCTGTGCTTATGTGTGGAAATGTCCCAAATATTTATTTATTTATTTAAATATCTAAATCAATGTTTATTAGAATAAAAACAATTCTAGTCCTATTTATAATAAAATTTGTTTACAAACATCGGAAAAACATAAATATTTCTCAAATATCAAGAGATCAAACCTTCTGTTCGGTTAAGTAAAACATAAAATATATTCTCATTAAATTAACAAATAAAATATGGGGGTGAGTTTGTATCAAACTCCGACAATTCTGAACTGTGGCACGTAAAATTTGGGAGGGACGTAGGTCAGATACTGTAAAGGTGCACTAAGAATAGAATTCTAAATTTTAACCCGAACCCGAAATTCTAACAGGAAACAGGAATTAGCGGGAAAATATTAGAACTGCTTAAGCTTGATGCTTCAAATTTGGCATGCTGGTACCTCATTAAACTTTAAGCTTAATTGCAACAGGATATTGCAAAATTCCCTCGGAAACGGGAGTTAGCGGGAAAAAACTTTTGTATGAACACATCTCAACCGCGTAAGATAGATGATTGAAATTGGCATGCAGGTGCCCTAATAGACGTAAAGCTTTCTTGCAACGCGATATCGTAAAATTCTTACGGAATCGGTAGTTACTGGGAAAAAACCTTTGTATGTTGTAAAATCCTGTAGTCCACGCGAACGAAGTCGCGGGCACAACTAGTTATAAAAATTAAGTCAAGTATCTAGAAACCAAACTTCATGTTTGGTTTTTAAAAAAATATATTCTAATAAGAATCAAGCTAAATAAAATTAAAAAATTGGCAGGCAATTATCAGTGAAACTTTCTCGTTAATATATTTTTGCAGGTTTGAGATTTGTGACATTTGGAATTGCAGAGTAATTGTGATTTTTGTCAGCAATGTCAACATTTACCTCAGTCGCGCGGGAGTTTTATATAATTACCGGTAAATTTGAATAATTCACTACATTAACCATGTGCGTCGGTAATTATCTACAATTACCGGTGATTATAGATAATTACCGATTGCTCACATTGACCGTAACAATTATATTATGTCAAACAAAATTTAAAAAGTTATAGGTACGTCTTTAAAGTTCTGTAGCGGTACCATGAGTTGGCTATCGAAAACTTACGTACGTTAAAAACCTATCGAGTTGTTTTTTTCATCCGACCGATTTTAGTTATTAGCGTAACCACAAGAGGCGCTGCACAAGTTTTTCATAGACATATTTACGTAGGCGATATCGAGCCCGTAACTTTTAAACTCATGGTAGCGCTACTGACCGTTTACACTTTTCATACAAAATCATCGTGGCGCTATGACGTCACACCCCAACATGCAGTACCTACATTGTAAAAAAAATTTTTAAGTACTTTCACGTTCTAAAATATAAATTCGTTTCACAAATATATTCATCATTCATCAAGCCAATACATAATGTAGGTACCATTGTAAAATTGAGACGTCATGACGTAGGTATGGAGCCGAAACGTGTACAAGTTCAAAGTCGCTCAGCGGACTAAAGCAAGAACTAAGTATGCTCAATGTTTCAATGCAATCCCAATCCCATCAGAATTGATCGGCAGTAAACCAAAGTCCGATGACTTTGGTTTAGGTCATTGACACCCCTAAGGGAACAGAGCTTAGAGGGCTAAATAGGACTGACTGACTGACTGATAGAATAGCGAATGGAGTAGCTGTGATCCAGAAGAAAGAAGTAAACCAACCAACTAACCAGGCCACAAGCAAGGTCCTGCCAACAATTGGCAAGAATACGTCGGTAGGTACTGTGGGTAGTGTATCTACCTACCGCATACCACGTGCAGACAGGACGCACGCTCGCGACAGGCACTTACCCATTGCCTGGGCCAGTTAGCCTTTGTGCGACAAGTGATCGAACGAGAAAATGACGGTCGTTAAACGTCCCATTGTGTACCTCCAAACGAAGTACAGTCGGCCTGTTTATTCGACCGACCGTCTATATCCATCGCCCACACAAGTGATACAAGGATAGACTATTGTTGGTAATTTTAGTTTGCGAAAATATTTTCTCATTGTGAGAGAAATCTCACTATTCCCGTTCACACCCACGCGCTGTTCACAATACTCGAGTGGAGTCTATACAATGAAAACAGGGGTACAAAGGGAGCGATCGCTTCATTTTAAAGCATTCTTATCTGTCTTTGCCTATTGCTATGAATAAACCCTTTCTAGTTAGACCTTTTAGAACTTACATTCTAAAGGTATGACATGAATTACGACGATAGTGGGAGGAACGGAAACTGGTCAGTAAAAATTCTGATTAGGCCGATGTAGGTAACAGTCAAGTAGGCGACAACACCAGACATTTGAACGACGTCCTTCGGCCGTAGCTTCGGAGAAGCTGGACATGTTTAATGTATCGTAATTAATGGGCGCCTACGCTTCCACCGTGTCGCCTCTTCCACACAATAAGGCGCCTTTATGAAGGCTTGTTTAGCGATGTCAGACGTCACTGGAGAGCACAGGGACGTACTAAGTAGACCCGCCCAGGCGCGAAGTTGATTGGGCGAGAAGTCAGGATTTGGATGGCCGATCTTGGTGTTCACTTGGTGACTAAAATTGTCGATAACCGAAGACTTGAGTAGCCTTATATGCCTTACAATGTAAACCAATTCATGTAATCTTCTCTGCAAACCAGGGCATGACCGATTACGTACTTAGGTACTTCACATTATAAGAATACAAAAAAATTTAAGAAAAACCGCAACAATGCTTTTGCTCTACATCTTCAGATGTGATATGAATTTCTTTTGAGGTAGATTAGGATATTTTCTACTCTTATTCAAAACCTCTTTGAAACATTTAAAGCGCCTGGAAATTATTGACCTATAAAGATATAACTTTGAAGAACTATATAACCCTTTTGCACTAATTAAGTGCTCAGAAGCCATCGTAAACAGAACTCTATGTCGTTGCAATAACATACAAAACGAAATAAAGTATCGGAAGCTCTCACTGTAGGGATTAATAAATAGAGTACACTACACCTGTATTGCATTTCTGTGATGAGAGACGCGAAGTAGCGCATCGTGCAGGGCCGCATTGGACTTCGATTGAGCTTTTCCCAAAACACCCATATTTTTTAAAAGATCGAATACTTACTTCATTTGTTATAATATTATTTACACAGGTCCCGCCAACCTACAAAATACTAGCACCAACTGTAATTGCACTAAGAACTGATTGCAGCTCATGCTTTTAGGACTTAACTAAAATTTTCTCCCTGAATCGTCTCTTGGTAGCTAACCGTGCCAATGTAAATCTGCCTCGCCCTCACATACAAGAATATCATTAAAGCCTTTTTAAGTAGGTATTTTAATTATCTACGCAAACAAAGACTTATACCAAGTATCGACCTACAGGCCTATGCGTCCTGCATTTTGAAATTGAACCTTCCTTTAAATTGACTAATAAATTTTGCGTTTCAGAGAAAGACAACGTATTTGCATAAGTCCAATCAAAGTTCGCTGCCAGGCCAATATTTCACCGTTCTTATTTATGTACCTATAAGTTCGTCTCTGCACTACACACTGCGCATGTCGCAGATTTATCGACAGGAGCAATGGGTTTTCTCTCCAGCTTTGGCTCGGACGGACGCCACTCGCCGCCTGCGTGCTGACACAACACACTTGCATCCTGCCCTGCCCGCTGCTCAAGTCTTCGCACACCTCCTGAGCAATCATCAGGCATCCTGAAAGTTGTTAATGATGTTACTTAAATGTTTAACCGCGTTTTTCGCGGTTCTCTTCGTCTGCGACGCAGTGCCAACTCCGTCAAATAGTAAAGGTAACGTATTTTTCTTTATCAGATTCTTATCTAAACGTTTTCCGATCGTGTTTCCATTTTGCGTTCCTAATTATGTTTAGTTATTGGTGTTATCATTCGGTGGGTCAGCTTTGATTGTTTTGGTCCGGTTATCGATCAGCCGGCGGGGCTGTGTTCTATATATAGCAACAGGTGCTCTTTCTGCGCCGTTCCAAGCTGCGTAGATACTCTTTCCTCTGGTATCAATTGTGACCTTTCACATACAAGGTCTAAATATAGCTATCGATTTAAATTCATTCATGATGTTTTGCAGAGCTTTTTATGTTTAGCCATTACTTTTGTCACAACTTTTTATGCTGTCTTTTGCACTTGACTTAACATCTGGGGCAATTTGTAAACGGAGAAATTTCTTGATGACACAATTAGACAAAGAGACTTCATGTTTACTTAAAAGCTCCTTTTTTTGGTAAAAGTTGTCTTAACTTTAACTTGAATAAATTGAATTCTACTAATTATTGGATCATGAGTAAGTTAACTGAATCGTTCATCAATATATCTAATATACCATAATGAGAAAATACAACGTTTTACGTAGGCACTCCAAAGTGAAATTGTTACAGTTAACATAAAAAAAAACATTACATTAAAATACAATACACATTTAAAAAGCATTTACCTATGGTAAGGAAATAGAACATCCGCTAATATTTTAGATGGCGGAACAATCGGGGAATTGCCGGAAAATTGGGATCAGACAAAAGACGACACCCAGTCGCTGTTCCTGAATAAGAGCGACAAGAATGATTTGGAACCGTATCCGTTAGCTCTCAGCGAAGAAGGTTCGTAATTGGAGCTAATAATCATTTCTTATTGTCACCACTCTCGGCCATAGTACTGTTTATAATCCAAATAAATACCTTACTGTAGGTATAACACCTTACCTACGTAATCAGCAGCTTTGCTCTTCCAATTAACGATGGAAAAGGTGTCTATTTCATGATTGAAAAGATCGCTGCTGCGTAGATATGCCAATGTTGTTTCGTGATAGCTCTTGAAATTTTGGATGTAGCAACATATCTTGTAACTGCAACCGGTTTTCCAGTTACATACCGTCTTGCAGGCAATTCGGAGGGCTATGAGCAGGGCGTGGACCAGCGGTTCGACTCGCCCCAATCAACTGGGGAACTCGACAACCTCATCATGAGGCCCGAGCTGTACGGGGAGCCCCCAGCCATGGAGGGCCTGTCCCCTGGCTACGAGTCTCGTCGCCGCAAACGAGGCAGTGGCACCAAAGTGGGCGGGGCTGGAGCCGCCACTAAAGTTGCCACCAAATCCGGTTCTGGCAAAAAGAACCTGAAGTAAGTTTATTTATCATGAAAAAAAAACTATCCGTTTGTGTATCTAGACCACTTTTAATATTTTTTTCGTAACAGGCCTGAAGAACATGAGGCTTCGCCTGTAGACTCTGCCTCGGACCATGAGGCTCACCGCCGCAAGCGCGGCAGCGGAACCAAAGTAGGAGGGGCCGCGGCCTCTGCCAAAACCGCAACGAAAAATTCCGGCGGAAACAAAAAGAACTTCAGGTAACACTTCATTTCATTCCTTGCGGGTTCTAAGTTTACATCGTTAAGCCTATCTGATTCTATATCTTAATTTTTAGGCCCATTTCTGACCGTCGCAAACGCGATTCAGGTCTCAGTGCCGCCGATGTTCGGGCCCTCCTAAATCTGTGGGAAGCTCAAGAACGCAGGAAGCAGGAGTACAATAACCAATGGGCAGCCGACCATTACTTTGGCCGTGTAAATGGAGCAGATGAAGATCAGCCTGAGGTCGATGAGAACGGTGACATCTGGTACAACGAGCCCGTAGTGATTGGGCCGCGAGAGCGCGACTACCCCCACCACTCCTACTTCTCGGAACAGAACCGCATGGCTTTGGCTCGTGGCTACCCCGATCAGCTGTACCAAGTGGATCCTTCTGAACTCGCCCAAAGGTATGAGGAGGCCAGGCGCAAGAGGAACTATGCGAACAAGATGAAGCGATTCATGGTTGCCAGGAAACGGTCGGACGGTATGATGCACCAAAACAATTACCGGCCCAGAGACGACCTGTACACGCTGGCCGAGCTGCTGCGCTCAGCGCCGCGGGTGCAGGAGCAGGACATCCCGGTGTACCGGCGACTGATACTCTAAACGAGTTACTTGAATAGCGGCGTCTCTTCGAAACATCCTGCGCTTACCACCAGCTGAGCACAAGCTACCAACCAGTCACGCGCGGGACCTCGTGTCGGGTGGACGCCTCCACGGCAAAATTTTGGGGTGGAAGATTGTCGCGCATTTAATTCGCAGTGTGTAGCGGATACCTACCTACCAAATTAGACATAGGTTGACTAGTATTAATTGTGCCATCTATGCCATGTTTCGTCTATCACATTGTATTGGTAAATGGCCTAAAGGAATTCACGGGACAAGTCTTAGGATATAATTGAGATGTAATTCGTTTTACATCGTTTTATTTTTTCTATTCTCTGTATGTATTGCCCTACCTCAGTTCCCTGCATATCCGTTTACAATCACGCATACATGGTAATTATAATCAACTCTAGATAGTTAATGTCTAGTTTCTCCGAATATTAATGTATAGTGAAGTAAAACTTCACCATTATTAAATAGATAGTTATAGTTTTATGTGTAAATGGACATAACTGATGTATTAAATTAGTATTATCTATACATATTCGAGTTTCATTTTATGCTCCCCTCTAAATAATACTCTACCTACCATTAATATTAGAAGTTATATAGCTAAAATAGAATCAAAATTGGATTACGTAGGTAAGGAAGTATTTTCGAAAACCAATAAGAACTTCAAAGAACAATCAAAACTTCAAAATTTATTTTACCGAATCTCTGTCAAAATTGACAACAATGATCAATGAGAACTTAAGAATTTGCACAATCCAATATAAAATGATATCACTGTATATTAAAAATAAGTAAAAAGAAGTTTACTGTTAAGTAAATATGAATATAGAGAAATCTAATAATAGTATAAGTGAAAGCGGTTCAGAACCAGATGCCCCCCAAGTAGACGTCGCCGTAGCAGCTTCTGTAGAATTAATCCAAGATGTCCAGACACCCGCAGAAACGACGTATGACAACTTTATTTGGATACTAAATTACACTAAAATGTATGCAACACGGTTGGGCAGAGATTTGTTTGAAAGCATTAGACGTTACATTTATCCTGAAACAGTTCTACCAGATCACATTCGTGATCTAATGCAAGTTCAATCTGACCTCAGCAAAGAACGGGAGTTACATTCAGCCACTTACAGCAGGTATAATATAATCAAACGGTCCTCTAATAGTTCGCCGCCTGCGCACTCAATCCAATCAATTTCATTAGTTCCAGAGAGCACCATCGCATCTCCAGCCTACCGCACTCAGTAGAAACGATCTTCGGTGCCTTTAAGTCCTATGTTTTTTCCAGTGAAGATGACATCGCGCTTTGTTCACTTAGCAAACATCGCGCCGAGTTGAGTGGCATCGACAAAGAACCTGTGTTTGTTCTCGTAGATTCCAGTGCACTCAGCAATCCGAGTTCTAAAGAACTACTGATAGATGATGGTGAAAAAGATTATGTGCTAAGAAAGTTTTTTAACACATTTATTAAGCCCACTGAAATGCCTTCTACAAGCAGAGACTTTACAATACCACTGGACTATCTTAAAGAATCTGAATCCAAGGAAGAGGTGCAAATGGTGGACATCAATTTACAAAGCGAAAACGACATATCGTTGGATGAAAATGAGATCGAAAATGAATCAATCGTCCTTGCCTATCTTAGAAATAAAAATGCCTTATTAGAATTTGAAAGTACTTTGTTATTAAATAAAAAGAAATATTCCCTTTTTGGGAGCGTGCCCAAAATGGAGACAATAATAGAAGGAGATCAGTTTTCAAACTTTCCATCGGCTTCTCAGAGCTCATTGCTGTCTAGAAATTCTTTTCAAGACAATTTAGATAAAAATAACGAATCAAATTCATAATTATCATTTCAACATGTAGACTTACTAAATGTTTTATTCCTAAATTTTTCAGAATATAATAACTGATTACATTCTCTAAGTTTTTTTTTTACTTTTTTAATGCCCTAATAACTTGCAATCTATTTTCTTCAATTCCCCTACTATTTTTCGAAAAGGTAGGTATTCTTCAATTAAGTAATTCCTTTATGATTATTTATCAAAATTGTATTTAACTAAAATGCCATTCATATTATGATAAAATTGATAATAGGCTATTATTTACTTGCTCACGTATCAACCCACCACATTTAGAGCTAAGTATATATAATTTGTGTATATGTGCATTTATACATAGATCGCATATGTTCCTGTAATCTCTGTCGGCTGAATAATGAAATCGTTTCAATAAGAATTTTGAGCGCTGATTTAGGTTTAGGTAGGTATAGAATCCTTATATCCCCTTAGGTATATAAAATGTTATAGGTATCTGGCTTAACATAAAAATTTTAGTATTTCATTGTTTTACAGTCTTCGGCCGTGAGTCTGTTTGAATTGTTTATCTGTCTGTGTCAATAATCGATAGCAGCCGTAGGCTAAAACCCTGAATGTGCCAGTTAGCCGACCCTACACACAGTAGCAGCAGACGTTCCTACTGGTACCTTCAACCCTATATAACACATCTTACTTACGAAACATTACGGTACGGAAAACCTTGGTAATTTTGCTACGTTCGGTTTACCTATTAGGTAAATTGTTTATTAACCGCAGCCTTTCTCGACTAGAATATTACAATCAGCTACCTACTCGTAGGTACATCACTACGCAATAAAAAGTAGCCCCCTACTGTCTCTGTATGTTTAAAACTACTTATGACTGGAAGCGAAACGAGGACAGGTCACAATTTTTTTTAAAAAATCTAATAATCTCAGGGCCTACGAAACGTCTCAGGCTCTATATTCTCTCTCTATATTCTTTTTAATGAAACATAACATACAGAACTGTCGGAGTCTTCGTTGGACGTCTTCATCCCGTCGTACCCCGGCTCGCCGAGGTCGATATACGCCCAGTCCGAAGCGTCCATCCCGTCCATTGAAAGAGGAACCCGATTGAGAGAAGCCGTTGACTTCCTTCATCGCGATAACGAGTTACTGGTGGCTGCTGAGATCGGTAACGATAGGATGCTTGAGAAGATTATAAGGTAAGTGGTACTGATGCTGTTATAGTAGGATAGGGTGCAGCCGAGGGAAAATTTCATTGAGAAGTACCTACCTGACCAGGACTTACTAGGAACCCCTTTTGTCATTGTGAAATACCTTAAGCTGCAAAAAAACTATTAATCACATTGCCCGATCATCATGTAGCCATGTTATAATCCCCAGGCAATATGACAAACAGGTGATTTTTGATCGTAAAATCACTTGGCCCGATATGACTGGCATTATGAATACTGCCAGCATTAATCACTTGGCTGGCCCATAAGTTGTACAAAACTACGGATCGATATCCATGCAACAATCTGCCGAGGATCACCTTATCTTAATTTTGAAATTGACGACTTTTTGTCCTTTTTAATAATCCCTTGTTTGAGTTTGTCTAAGTAAGTAGGCTTAGTCAATAAGGGATTACAAAAAGGACACAATAAAGAGGAAGAACAAGGCGTTCGGATTTGTTTAATGTTTCTTCCTGAAATTTTATTTATAAACGGTGTAAACTAGGTAGTTATAACCCGTAACAATGAAACCACAAGTTATATAAACCTAATGTTTAGGTATATTGTGTCTTGGTAACTAATTCTAGGCATCATACCTATTAAGTACTTACCTCTTCATGTCACGGTCTAGAATCGTTGGATCGTTGAATTTGTAGAATAGAGCTATTTAGGTCATTGAATATTGCAGTATACAATACAATGGGAACCGTTTGATATACCTAGCTTACAAAAGCATTCGTTCATAAGATACAAATGTAGAATTCTTCACGTACTCACTGGTTTCTAAGATATAAATTATGTATGAGAATTCAAATCAATCTTTTTTTGCATATGGATGTTTACACAGCTTTTCGCTTTTCTCCGCGGGGATAAAGACATGGGTATGATGACGACTAAGCAATGAATTCGATTTGGCAAAGGAGGTAGGTATACCTACCTAGCTTAAATTCTACCTAACCCGCATTCACAGTGTTATTATAACCAACATCGTAAAAATAACAATAAATTAACTGATAGCACGTCGATAGGTTAATACATATTGCATGCAAATGCAACAATATAATATTCTGTTTTATTAATTCAATTATCGTTATTATAGTGCATTAGGTGCGATAGGTAATTGATCCATCCACCCATAATTTTCAAAATATCATCTAAGTGAAGCTTGCCATCTTATGAGTGAGTAAGCCTAAGTGTGAATTAGCAAATTGAGTGATGAAACATTAGTGAAAAAAATAAGGATCCTTGTGAAAGAAGGACTTACGGCCAGTTAGCCTATACCTAACTGGCCCTATATAATAAATTGCGATTTTTTTGTTTAATTCATCCTGTCACATTATTCAAGCAATCTGGTATAATACTTTGGGACCTAACAGGTCTACTATTTCAGGGCAAGAACAGACCTGCAGCAGATGGACCATCTGGGCAGAAACGCGTTGCACCTGGCGGTGTACAGCGGCAACCTCCGCTCCATCGAGATGCTGATCAAGGCTGGAGTCAACACCAACGTGAAGGACAACTTGGGGATGACGCCGTTGTCGCTTTGCTTAATGAGGAGGTTGGTTAGCAACCTTTCACCTTGTCGCCAGGCCCGCATTTACCCTTAGTCCCATGAGACTCTCATGAAACTCAGACAGTTCAGGGACAGTTCAGTTCAGGGACTCAGGCAGACAGACAGACAGTCAGACTCCGACAGTTCTGTTTGTTATGTTTCGTTAAAAATAAGGAGAATAAAGAGCCTGACACGTTTGGTAGGCCCTGATAGATTTTTGAAGGTAACAAAATTGTGACCCGACCTCGTTTCGCTTCGAGTAGTTTTAAACATACAGAGACAATAGAGGGCTACTAAGAGGTGCCCAAGCACCCCTTGACAAGGGAGCCAAAGAGACTCATACGAAGGAATCTTGACTTAAACATAGGTCGTGCGTGCCACATTACTATAGGTACTTAATTAAATTTCTATGAGATGTAAAATCTTATTAGGGACATAATCTTATTTAAAAGTATTTTTAGTAGTAATATTTAGTAGTAAATACCTACATATCTTCTTACGTAATATTATTTATTACAGACCCTCAATGAGGGTAGCGAACCTGCTCTTCGACTACGGCGCTACATTGATCCCGCGCACGGACCCCATGGATACAGGTTTATTCATACGTAAATGTCC
The DNA here is from genome assembly GCA_039566165.1 of Maruca vitrata. NCBI lineage: Eukaryota > Metazoa > Arthropoda > Insecta > Lepidoptera > Crambidae > Maruca > Maruca vitrata. The sequence goes on from CM076925.1 coordinate 5,833,461, forward strand.
TTCAAATGTTTACCGTCGTCCTTGAATAATAATACGCAATTTTAATGTGTGTTGTTGTACACGATAATTATGATGTGTCCTACCTAGTCTAGTATACAATGTGAAAGTGACTTATACCAAATATCTCTAGTACCTACCTAAGTAGTACCTAAACCTACTCACCTAATGTCTAGGTATGCCCTATTATCTATGTCTATGATATGGTTAAGCGAGATCCAATCGTTCCTAAGATCAAAATCGACCAAAAAAGATTTCACCAATAAGTATCTATTCTTTGGGGATCACATTATTTACTCATCGAAATCTCAACCATAGAGTTCGTGATGATGTGCCTGCCGACAGCGGAGGAGGCCAGTATCCTCAACCTGCTGGTAGAGAAGGGCGCATGCGTGAACGACCCGGAGGCGCCGGGCGGGCGGCAGGCGCTGCACTTTGCCGCGATGAGTGACAACTGTCACCTGATTAACATACTGATGGATCTGGGCGCTGACTTGTACTCGATTAACCATCGGTGATTGTGCTACATCCCTATAAGTACTCGTACAGTTAATTAAAAAATATTACCTACTTTTCGTTGAGATTCACTGTAGCTCTTTTGGGCCCGCAGTTATTTTGCTTAGGCTGAGTGCCTGGTAGTACGGTGATGAGAACAAGGCTTTTATAAATAATCGTCGTAGTCAGTGAAAGAATGACTCAAAACTATTTAATTCCTTTTTGTAGGGATCCCCTTCCTGACCAATTTTTAAAGGGTTGGTGGCACTTCGGAGAGTGCACATATCTTTTATGCCAAGAATCGTGGGTTCGATTCCCACTCGGGACCAATATTTATATAACATCGATTTTGTTTCATGTCTGCGTGAGCGTGTGTTGTTAATATTAGTTTATTTGTGTATATCACTTTTCCGATATTCGTTCTCAACGGGACACTGAGGAGGTCTTTTGTATTTTATTTTATTTTTTGTATAAGAGAATCTATTTTATCTCAGAGGCGAGACACCCCGCGATGTCGCCCTCACCTTCAAGTGCAAGAATGCGCAAGCACTTCTTGAAGAGCTCGAGATGGAATTAGACAGCTCCACCACACATACCACTATTGCAGGGATTGCAGATGGAATCACTTTCTAAATCGCAGCGCGTTATGTAAAATAGGCTCTAAGATTTATAATACATATAGTTAATATTAGGTTATTTTAAGCAGGCAGTTAATTTTAAGTTTTTGTTTCGCTGCAGTGCTTGCTGTAATGGGTATATTCTGAACAGGATAACTTTTTAATGAGAAAGAAAGTACCTACCTAGTATGTACCTAGCGAATGTTGTAGATAATATTATTTTTAAGGGCCAAGTTATTCAGTCGTCGCTTTCGACTTTTCAAAAATGTGTTGTTAGAGAAATTTGATACAAACTTTGATTATTTTCATGGAAAATAAAAATAAACATATTTTTATGTAATAATTTGTTTTATTTGATTATATAGAACCGTTAATCTGATTTATACGATATTTACCGTTTTCGCATCACTATTCTGTAATCTACAGTTTCAAAGATGGCGGTCTTGTCGCAGTTGCTTTTTTCTGCCAAACAATACTGAGAAAATTGATCTAACCAACTATTTTTGTTCCATTACAAAGAAATTTAGGTACTTTATTATAAAAAATACTAAATATATACTTACTAGTCATTTGATAATGTGATAATAAGTTTACTCATGGCTTCCAATGTGCACGACTCGCCCGTTCAGCAGACATTTGTGGAGGAGATAGATTACAGTGAAATACAGGAGTTATCGGTAATTATACAATCAACAACCAACATTTATTTTTACAAACGAATACATAATTTAAATGAACTATTCATCGTGTGTACAGGTGGTTGGAAAAGGAGCCTTTGGTGTAGTTTGGAAAGGACTATGGCGAAACACATTTGTGGCGGTAAAGCATATCAATTCAGAGGCTGAGAAGCGAGAGTTTGCTATAGAAGTGCGGCAGCTGTCTCGTGTATCTCACCCTAACATAGTTCGGCTGTACGGAGCATGTACAAAGGGCGCCCATGTCTGCCTGGTGATGGAGTATGCCGAAGGTGGTTCTCTTTACAATGTACTGCACAATCGCCCCAAACCAAAATACACTGCAGCTCATGCTATGAGCTGGGCTAGACAGTGTGCCGAGGTAAATAATATTATGTTATTTTTATGAATACAATCTAAACAACCTTGAAGAGATTATATCATATTTGCACATCATTCACTCATCTCACTAGTAAATCACATAGTAGGATCACTCCTTTTTTTGTGATTTACCACTAATCTGGAAAAAGTATTATAGTTTTTTATATAAATATAGATATATCATTATCGCTAACCTTAAAAAACTTTTTTTGGTTTCACTCCAAGGGTAAATTCTGTGCACTTTCATAGATATGATCTATTTATTTCTTAAAAACTCACACATACATTATACATTCATCACAAGTTACCTTTTTTAGGATTTTGTACCCAAAAGGTAAAAACAGGACCCTATTCCTAAGCCTCGGCCGTCCATCTCTCTGTCTGTCTCCGATCTGTATCTCATAAACCATGATAGCTAGAAAGCTGAAATTTTCACATACAATGTATTTCCGTTGCGTCTAAAACTAAAAATTTTAAAAGATATATACTAAGGGGGTCCCCATACAATAAACATGTTTTTTTTACATAATTGGTACAGGACCCTTTGTGTGTGAGTCGGACTTGCACTTGGCCAGTTTTTTTTTTAACTTAATTTTATTTAATTTTCAGGGTGTAGCCTACCTACATGCAATGAAACCAAAGCCACTAATACATAGAGATCTGAAACCACCAAATTTATTGTTGGTATCGGGTGGACAAAGACTCAAGATTTGTGATTTTGGGACAGCTGCAGACAAAGCTACATACATGACCAACAACAAAGGCAGTGCCGCTTGGATGGCTCCTGAAGTCAGTATTTTTATTATTTAATGAGTAATAAGATTTACAGAGAGAAAAGCAATAAAAAATTTCTGTCCACTTTGGGTAGAAAAATGTTTTAAATCCTATGTATTCCATAATTTTAACATTATTAATGTGAAAGTAACTGTTGTCTGTCTGTGTGTTGTGTCGTAATGCTAAAACAACCGAACCAATCCAAATAAAAGTGCACCTAGGAAATCTGAAGACTGCGAAAGGACAGGCCAATATTTAATTGACTTCACTATTGACATTATGCAGACAATGTCTCAGATGGAAATGTGATAAATAAAATTCTGTTGCCTATTATAAATTTGGTATAACTAGGTATATTTATACAGTTAACCCTTGTTTTATAGCCATATAGTGGACAGTGCTACTTACTTACTATATTCACTCCATAATTGGAACCTCATTCCCTGAACATAAAGTCCAAATCTGATGAATTACAATGTGCTGTGCCTATTTGAGGGTAAACTCTGATAGTCAAATTAATAACAAAGTGAAGACCAGTGTAAAAGTGTGTTAAAGTCACATACTCATTTATGAATGTATTTGTTCAATACATATTAATTTTATTATTATTATATTTTCCAGGTGTTTGAAGGATCTACATACACAGAAAAGTGTGATGTTTTCTCATGGGGTATTATTCTTTGGGAAGTATTATCTAGAAGAAAACCTTTTGAAGAAGGTGGTTCTGCATACAGGATAATGTGGGCAGTGCACACAGGTAATTTTTAACATAAAAATTTGTTCTAAATAATGGCTAGTATTTTAAAATATGATCTGTAGATTTCAGTTAGCAATGGCTCCTATCCTTGTATAACTTTGTCTTAAGGTCATTGGTCCAAAGTTTATAAAAATGTGTTTTTAGCAGTACACAGATGAAATAAAACCAGCCTCTTTATTCACATTAATAACGTTTTGACCCATAATGGGTCTAGGTGCGATAAAAGAGTACTTAGCATAGCTACTGCCCAACGTTTACATTAATAATTCCTGAATTTCAACCCCATAGAAACCAGTTCTTAATGTAATGGAATGTCTAAATTATAGAATAGCTGAAGCATAGGCTTCAACTCTTTTATTAATCTATGATATTGACTTTGACAGTGGCGGTGCATAGATTTGCTGAGTCTGATTTGAAAGACATCATTATTATCTTTACCTTCTATCCATGTTTGTTTTTGCACAATTTTATCAGTAGGCAATATATTCGGAAATAAAGTTAGAAATAATATATAGATAGCATACTCCTCATACAAATTACAAAATTTCATTATGACCACACCTATTGAGTTAATGGCAAAACACTCTTGTCATCCATGTTGGATTTGAAACTAACACTTGCATTAATTTTATGGTGCACAGAGCAATTTTCTTTGAATCATTAAAATGAAACTTTAATGACTACATCTTCCCACACCTTTAGTAGAATTATAGTCTGTGTTCAGACTTGATGATGTATGTTAGTAATTTGTGATGTCATTCAAAGTACATTACTTCAACATAAATAGCTCAGAAGGCTTTACTATAAATCAGTGTTCTGCCACCATTTGTCTGTAAGCTTCATATTTTATAAGATTCATTATAAATGTTTCAGGACGAAGGCCAGATCTTATTGAGGGATGTCCTGAACCAATAGAAAAGTTGATGATACAATGCTGGCACAAAATACCATCACAGCGGCCCGGCATGGCTGAGGTATGCTTATTTCCATATTCATTTCACATTTTATTTCGAGTTAAATATACATAATTAGCTGTGCCACAACTTTGCATGGACTACAGGATTTTACATACAAAGATGTTTTCCAATAAATTCTGTTCCCTTGGGAAATTTGCAATATCGCATTGCAAGTATTAAGTAAGCTCTACGTTCATTAGGGTACCTGCATGCTAAATTTCAATCATCTATCTTATGCGGTTTCGAGTTTTTTATTAGTCAGTCAGTTTCTCCTTTTATATATTTAGATATTAATAATAATTATTATTATTGATGTAATTACCTTGAACCATGTTATTGAATGGTTTCATATTAGAAATTTCTTTTAAAATAGTCTGTCTCTTATTTCGTTCATGTGAAGTATTGAAGATGGTTTAAAGTAAGTAGCATATATTTATTTATTTATTTATTTTGCTAGTCACACTACATAATAATACATAAAATATATAATTAGGTATATAATATACGCTTGCTGCGGACAATTTGGATACTGTGGCGGTGGCTCTCTAGTACTAGTACAACTACGGCGGCCGCAGTCACCGCGAGCGTCCAGTCCAACAGCCAGGGAATAATAGCGCTAATACTCCGGTGTTTTCCTGGGCTTTTTTTATATTGCGTTGAACCCAGAGAGAGGCGTACAGAGTGAATAATTCAAAAACTCAAATTCACAGGTGGTGGAGATAATGAAAGCCCTGTGCGAGTTGTTCCCCGGCGCGGACACGCCGATCAACTACTCGGACTGCGAGGAGGACGCGGACGAGTGCTCGTCGGACGAGTACTCGTACGACACGCGCGACAGCCTGCGCGACGAGCCCGAGCCGCCGCCCGAGCCCGCGCCGCGCCCGCGCAGCCTTGTAGAAGCCCAGGTAATCATAGAAAGATAAACATTTATTGACCAAGACATAGAAGTTACAATGATGCACAAATACACAAAAACTCAAACAAAGAAATAAAGGCATGGACTTTTAAAGTGGTCAACAAGGTACAGGCCTCAGCATAATGCCACTTCACCCCGAGAGCCATCATATAAAAAATTACTTTATTTATATGATGATAATAGTACTTTATTGGCATTAGCATATATTGGTAGATAGTTGCTACGGAAATGGTACGTCAAATCGTAGCAATGTAGTTATGATGCTGCGGTTACATTGGCGGGATACGGCGACGTTAAATTTAGAAGTCTTAGATTAACAGCGAAACAAATAAACACCAATCTTCGCTGTAGCCAGCTAATGCCGCGCCTCATCTTTGATGCCGCGCTTTGCGTATCCTGAGAGCGATGCGAGACGCAGATACAGAGCTACAACTAGGTTGCTATAGAATCATTTTGACATTTCCATAGCACCAACTTAATCAACACACATCTAACGTAAGTTGCGACGTTGTAGAGCCGGCTAGTGGCACGGATATTCGCTGTAACACACGAATGTAGCCACAACACAACGCGTCAACGGAGCCTGTTGGTAGCGCTGTTCACTACTGTATGCTTGTACAGAAAAGGATCGCTCACATTTTTGAATTGCCAATAATACTAAAGGGGGTTTTCGTGTATGAGAAATTTATTAGATGGCAATATGTAGGCGAAAGGTACAACTGCAGCATGATTGGTTATTTTTGACGTGATATCGACAAGTCACTATTCACCAATAAGTTGGCAGTTAGACCTCATAACTACGTCTAGCCGTCTTGTATGTCAAATGTCAAAGTTTTAAAATGATCTTATAAATTTCATACTAAATTTAGATTCAACCCGGTTAGTCGTTCAAGTTATGCTCTCATATGAATATTGTACATATTTCTTTAATTGTTCCAGGTATCCCGTCTCCAGAGCCTAATCGCGGCGGAGTCCCAGCCGCGCCCGCCCCGCGCCGCGCCCACGCCGCCCTCCCGCGACTCCCTGCGCGTGGACCGCAGCCCCGTGGTGTTCAGCGAGGCGTCCTCCCCGCGCCGGCTCTCCCCCATCGTCAACTACAACATCGGCAACATGAACCCCCGACACGTTGACATGGAGCAGTACTGGGCGCGCGAGAACGACAAACTATCGCCCGCGCGCAGCCCCTCCCTCAACAGTACCACGACCGGCTCGCGAAAGGAGGACTACAATCAGAACTATTGTGACCGGTTGAGCGCCGCCAACAGTCCCATGACGCCGGGCAGCGAGTTCAACGGGAACGTGCCGCAGGGGCCGGTGGATCCCCGGTATCAGATACCGCTGCAGATTGAAGTTGGGCCTGTGAGTATTGAAGCTATTATTTCACATCAAGATCACATGAGAATCGCACAAGTCAAAACTCTATGTCTAGATTCTATCGAGGAATCACGCGTAGTATACGCGCGAAGCTACTGAGTACTAACACGAGCTATTTCGTCGTATTGTTTGTGTATTTTGTTATCTATACTAATAATAAATCTGTAAGGGTCGGTCATGGAGTTAGTTTGTTTTCAGAGATATTGTGTTTATAGGCTCAATATATGATACTGATACTAATTTCACGATTTTTAGAATTTTTTTCTGTATGTATGTATGTATGTTCCTCCATAACTCTTAAACCAATTATCCGAATTTGATGAAATTTGGTATAAAAACACATAAACATCTGGGACACAGGAAAGGCTATTTAAATTCAAGCTCCAACGCGAACGGAGTCGCGGGCACAGCTAGTTTTACATCAGGTGTGTGTTTAATCAGCAATAAATAGATCTACAGGTATAAAAATAAAAAAAATGTGTCCAGCAAATACTTTTGGGTTCGATCCCCACCAGTACAATTTCAGGTATTAATAAATATAAAATAAATGCCAGTCAAAATATTGCGGTTAATTTAGTTGTTCTGCAGAAACATATTAACAGCGTCCATAGATTGACTGATTGATTGATTGCCAGGCTATAATTATCTGGTAATAAACACAATATTCCTATATTTTGAGTCATATGACCAGAAATCTCCTAATATATAGCATATTGTTGTTTCAGAATCCTTGGGAACCAGTTGATTTGTCAGCGTTTGACGAATATTTAGGTGTAAAAAATACAGCAGGCTTTGACAAGTTCCTCACACTGGGTAAGTGCTGCATGCATTTTATCGCAAGGAATATTATTTCTACGAAAAGTGCAGTTTCCAAGACATCTGCGTAAATATAATGCTAAACAACCTTTTGTCTTGGTCTCCAACAAACTTTGTGATGCATTAACGCCGGACGCTCATCATCATCCTTAGTTTTTGACAGATTGTATCCAGGAAAGTTCATTCAGGTTTTAATTGTTACCTGGTGTTATACTACACTAAAACAATTTCCAATGCATGCATTCCTAGCATGTCGCAATAAGAGACAAATGCTAGGTAGAGCATTTAATTTTCGGTAAAATGTCGTTTCAGAGGGAACCTATTCCAGGGACCAAAACCCAGAACATTGTTTATGACTCGCCTTGCTACGCACATATTTAATAAGGAATTAGATATCAAAGATCCTTGTCAAAAAAGGCCATTGATAAAAACTGAATATGTCAAAAAAGGCCATTGATAAAAACTGAATATGTTGCAAAATGTAAGAAATCTTAGTACAATGACGGCAGGAAATGCCTTTCTAATATAGCGTATATGTTTCCCAACATTACGCCATAACATGTCACGGCGCAAATGTAACCATTTGGCGACATGTCCGCGCCGGCGCAATAGACAAGATTGTCTAAACTGGGAGCAATGCATCACTGGGCGTGAGTAACCGCGCGGAAATAGCCGAGTCCTGTGCCAGGACGCGCTGACTCACGCCGGCCGGCGGGGCCGCGTAGCCAGCACCCACAGGAGCCGTTGTATTAGATAGATAGATAGGTGAATTCTTTGCAACATTAGGCACAATATAAACATTTACATACAACAAACATTCCTGCTAACAAAAAAAATTAAATACAGGAACGGGCTGATGATGATGATGATGATGAATCTTTTTACAGTGATATACAGCATAGAATAGATAACCATTTATTTGGCACAGATAGCAATTTGGTTCAACGCTTCCCCTATAGTCTGATGAAGACGCCTACAGGCAAATTTGTATTTCCTATGGACCAATTAATGTCATTTACAGGTGTTGACGGGGAAGGGTAGTTTTTGTCCCACTGCAGCTACTATAGTATTTTTCCTAACTGACTACAATGGTGGCTTGGAGTAGCCTTGTCGTCATCACCGGAATTGCGGGGGTGCGGATGGCTCTCACCCATAAACAGCTACTACAGACTATTAGGCTACACGCCTACTAAAGATACCTACTGACGTGACGTCGCCTGGTTGGTAGTTGAGAATCACAGCGCAGTCCCTTAGGCAGTCTCTTATATTTGTAGTTGTTTCGTTTCCTGTAAATTAAACCTATAATCGCTTATAGTAAAGGGTATCCTGTGGTACATCCCCACCTCCACCTTAATAGTATATATCAAAAAGTAAACAACGACCGAAAAAGTCGATATTAATAAAGCGAACTATCATCTCAGGCTTGTATAAATATGAATCAGTTCTTTACAACATTACAGTGCTCGACTTACTTTCTAGTTATGCCAAAGTCGTATTAGTTGCATGAAAATAGCTCACTCCTAAATACCAGGACATGCCTGCTGTATGACACAACAGTACTATGTAATATGTATTAGCAAAAATGTCACTACCAGAAAATTGAAACAAAGAGCATGTAACATTATTGAGATCATCCGTCCGTCTGTTTGTCAAATCATCAAATCGCCTTATAAGTCTAGACGATCCGCACATGTCGTTGAGTTATTGTTTGGAATCCCTGCGCAGCTTGAGCCAATTAGTCATCTTCAATCAAATTATAGTAGTTTTAAAAGTAGATGATAATATTTGGTCTGAAATATGAGACATCAACTCGTAAGTTTAGCAATGAAAGTAAAAAAAAATGCATAACACAGTTTTTACTAATTATGTTATATTTGTTTGTTGTTATCACTACATAGTATAAAGCAAAGTAGCTTCCCGCGTTTGTCTGTATATAGGGGTGTGATGCTTAAATCTTTAAAACTACACAACGGATTTGTTTGATGCAGTTTTTGTTGATAGATAGAGCGATGTAAGAGGAAGGTTTTTATCTAGCGAATAATTTACCCGAAGCAAAGCAAGGGCGGGTCACTAGCATTATACAATTTTAAGTAAGACTAGTGACTCCCACTCGCTTCGCTGCAGGTGAATTTTACACAAAATCCTTTCTCTCAAATTCCTCTATCTATTTTAAAGATAAGCATACATAGGGATAGAGAAAGTACTTTGTATTATACTATGTAGTCATAATTGCTGTCGTATCCAATTATAAAGTGCATTCTGGCTATGTATTTAATTGAAGAATGAGGAGTTCAATCGTATATATTTTTTTGTTTTTTCTGTAATGCTCACATAAATAACGAATACTAGTAAATAAATAAATAAATAAATATTTCACAACATCACATACATTGATCTAATCCCGTGGTAAGTAACTTAAGCACTTGTGTTACGGGTATCAGAATCAACAGTGGATACACAAATATACTTAAATATATTTAATAATACACCCAGACACAGAACAAACACCGATGTTCGTCACACAAATATTTGTCCCGAGTGGGAATCGAACCCACGACTCTTGGAACCGTAGGTAGTAAACCTGGGTCACTAGCCACTGTTCCACCGAGCCAGTCAACTACTATAGAGGAAGATCCCAGAGCCGCCAGACATCACTTATTTTCTAATGGACAAAATATATACGATTGAGTAGTGGTGGGGTGTACTATCATCATATGACTAGTTGCTTCCTTGACCAGACGGCCATTTTTCAGATATCAACCAATCAAGGTACATAGAAACACTGCTCACCTCACATAAATTCTGATGGCTGATTTTAACATATATTTCACACAATATCATTAAAAATCAGGTTTTATTACTCCCAGACACATGCGGTCGGCGGTTTTACCTTACAGACGCTTTAAAGCTATGAAAAAAATTTTACTTTTACTTAATTTTACTTATTTTGAGATGCTTGATTATTATATTAGTTATTCAAACAACTATTTTAAAACGTTTTGCAAACGGACAGACCGATCCAAGGGGCCAAACATTCACCAGACCCAACTGTTTTAGATTTTTTTTTTTAAATTGAATTTAGTTAAGTTTTTCTAATAAAATAGTTTGTAAGGTACAATTCTATAATTATTGCGGTCAGATGAGCACTTCTTAGTGGTTTGAATAACATATATAAAAATCAAGCATTAGAAAATAAGTAAAAGTAAATTTTTTTTCATAGCTTTAAAGCGTCTGTATGGTAAAACTGCCGACCGCATGTGTCTGGGAGTAATGAATCCTGATTTTTAATGATATTGTGTGAAATATATGTTAAAATCAGCCATCAGAATTTAAGTGAGGTGAGCAGTGTTTCTATGTACCTTGATTGCTTGATATCTGAAAAATGGCCGTCTGGTCAAGGTAGCAACTAGTCATATGATGATAGTACACCCCAACACTACTCAATCGTATATATTTTGTCCATTAGAATATAAGTGATGTCTGGCAGCTCTGGGATCTTGGACCACTAGTAGGAATGAGAAATAACTTCGTGTCCGGCCTGGGGTGAATCACTAGCGCGGGAGCCGCCGCCCGATGCACCGCGCTCGTTACGTTTGTTTGCAAACAAATAAATGCGTATGCGCAGTGCTGTATCGAAGCATCGCGGAGGGAAGTTATAGCGTTTACTCGATTCTGCACAGATTAAGTTCATCTTCATTGCTAAGTACAGCAAAAGGTATATCTTTTGCGTATCGTTTACACATTTTGGAAAAATTTACGGCTGTTTTAAAAATCATAATTAAATATTCAACCTTTAAAGCCAAATTTATTTATATTTGTTTATATTTGTTCACCGAAATTATGGATTAATTGAAACACTGGACGACAAATATTGCCAACGGTTTTTATACGAATTTATAGTCATGGAATAAAAAGGGATTACATCCCGTCAACAAATTAAATCAAGGTAGGTAATCATAATTAAATATTCAACCTTTAAAGCCAAATTTAAATACTGAATTGTTTTTATTTGCGAGTTTGAATTTAGATTTTCGTTAATCGTTTGATTAGCAATAAAAAAATAATTTATCGTTTCAGTATTCGGCCATAACGTTTCAAGGACGCACATTAAACTTTAATGGAAGTTGCAGGCATCATAGGCACAAATATATACAATAAAATACACGCTCTATCTGATCTCACAGTACTTCACAGTTTGTGTGACGATTTATTCTGTGCATACAAGCCGGTTCCTAGAAGTAGATGCTCCCGTCATTTGACAGCGAATGGCGACCGGCCGCTCAAATATCAACCGCTTACTCATGCACTAAACGTTTTATTTCAGTTCTAAAATTAATTATATTTCGCCTTAACTATAAAATCAACAGTGCATTGGTTCTTAAACTTTTACAATTGATTGATGTCTATTAAATGTGTATTAATTTATGGACACTTCGGTCACCGTACGTGCACAACATTAGGACTTATATAATTTGATAACTATTAGCTTGCCATAGCTCACTTAGACCTTGTCACCCTTTTTAAGGAAACATAATTATTTTAAGCTATCTAAATCTGCTGATGGCACAGTTCAGACCGGAGTGGAGAATCATTGTCGGAGACCAAGACTCTCTCAAGGACTCGTTGAGTCCATGTTAAATATCTGCTGAGCCTATCTATACTACAGTATAGATCGAATATCGTAAGGCATTGTGTTTATAAATATTTACTAATTAACTATGCTCCAATCCCCATATAAAACTGGGATGGATCATCAGTGTATCGACTCCGGTTTGCTCTGTTTACTGAAACCCCCGATGAGTCATCATCATTCTGTGCCTGTATTTTAGATTTCAGCATTGAATTTTCACGTGATTTGGCTCTTCTAGGAAACTACGCGTAATGTTCATAAATCTTTGATTGTTTACTTTGATGGAAAGAATTTATATGGGAAAATGTTTTTTTCTTTTTTATGTATACCCAAAACTTGGTTTATTGCTGTTCTTAGATGAATTGACTTAATATTTGAGATACTTACCACTGTTTTTGGAGAAAGAATATTTTAAATATTTTTATTTATGATTTTTCTCGACATAGTCGTTTCTCAGAATTTATCACAATTCTGAACTTTCCTGTTCCTTCTAAGAAATATTTCAATGGAATATCGTAATTTTCTGAACTTCGATGAATCATTATATTAAATTTACCCTGGCAACTTTATTATCCATCATTTCGGTGAACTGTATTCAAAGAGGATAAAGTTGGACTGATGACATGGTCTGCCATTTTTATTATCTTATTTTATTGTGATTCGCAAGTCATCCGTTTTCAATTAGTCGATGCGCTTTTCGAACGCACCGGGCCGCGCGCAGCATAACAACTATTACTCACCCGCGGGCCGCATCGCCACGCAACTGCGTGTTGTTTTAGATGCAGTTATAAATTGAAACTGTAAAATATTATAGTTGTATATCGTGCGGTCCAGATGCGGCTCAGGACGGTCCCGGCGTGAGTCACGCTTCTCGGAAGAGGCCGCGACTATTTTAGACTGTGTCCGCTTACCTTCTAGGAACCGGGTGGTGTGGGACCAACGACCGGCTGAAAAGCCAAAGTATTGTTAGATCACTAACGGGGTTGCTGCGAGCCATCAAGTTCCTCGTTGCTTTAGCGATAACTCCGAGAAACGCGACCAGGAAGCCCCGCCGATTCCGCTTACTTTGTCCAACATAGTTTCGGCCGCAATCGATCGTAATAGTTCGTGCCACTTTGTAGCCGCACTTCGAGGTATTAGAAATCGTTTATGATTGACGTATTTATTTTGCTCCTAACTTTAGAAACTGATGTAATAAAACACCCGGTCTTTTCTGATTCACCGCGACAGTGTACTCTAAATTTTTCCCTTGAGATCGATGAAGTAATAATACGTCGCGTCAATATCGAAGTGCGTCGGCGCAGATGGCGAGACGTATCGTCTTCTGTTTACCCGTCGCTTCCGGTCGGCGCGAGACCAACACCTAGACGTTACAGATATTTGTCACAGGAAAATACCTTGATACAGACAAGTATGGCTGTGAATGACAGTTCCACTTGGATATTTTCGTTATAATAGAATGCATTCGGCTAGTCATTGACCTCAAAGAGAAGTTTGCGTAAAACACTGCAGTGCATCTAGGAATTGTTTTTGGATACCAAAAGGCTGGTTCCCTGCCCTGGCTCGCTGAGTCACACGACAGACGTCAATGTGGTAAGATCGGTATCGCGTTAAAGTAAATAAGTCGTAATATTTTCATGGGTGCCGCTGCGGCGGGCATTTCAGCCGTTATGCGGTGCGCAAATAAACAAGTGTGTTGATTTTTATACAGTAAATGCTGGCCTTTGAGCGGCCGTCTGCTCTAGCTTCACATATTCCTGGTAGCCATTGGAATCCACGTGTAGGTATGGTATTCATGAGCTTCCAACAGAGTTATTGACGCTAACGTCTCGTCAGCCAGAGCTTTGGTGTGAAAGATTTGAAGTATCTCTTAGTTAATACATCATTACGTAAGACAATCCATAAATTTTTAAACGGTGTTATTTGTTTGTTTTTATGTTATAAGACAATAGAGAGAGAGAGAGAGAGAGAGAGTTTTGACGTCTGCGTAATTTGCTAACTCCAGTTTATTTATATTTGTTCACCGAAATTATGGATTGATTGAAACACTGGACGACGAATATTGCCAACGGTTTTTATACGAATTTATAGTCATGGAATAAAAAGGGATTATTACATCCCGTCAACAAATTAAAAAGGTATAGACTACTCCTAAATGTCTTCGTATTATCGAAACGAGACATTACCCTGCAAGATAGAAAGACGGGGCCTAAATTAAACGTGTCAACCCGATAGCAAGATATTCATTATATGCATAATGCGCCGAGCTGACATACGTGATGAAAACACTAATTCTTTCTCAATCTCGTGCCAATATTGTCTAAAAATAAATGTTATTTATATATGTACGATCAATCAACACCTTAAACTATCTAGTAACAAACGGGGCTTATGTATGTATCGTACGCCAAATAATTAAAATGTTTCATCTGTATCAAACTATTTGTGGATTGATTTGGTACATAGAGAAATTGACTCGATATTGATGTCTCCTGCGGTAGAACATTCTACTTATATTTTTCAAACAATTAATTTATATATTCTGAGAATATACTGATGGAGAAACCGTCAATTGACTTTAGCCAAAACCTGTCGCTAACCTGAAGTCACCCAGAAGATTTTCATGCATCCTCTAAGTCACTATTGGAATCCATCGTCAGTTCATCACTATAGCAATACATCGTCAATTCGTCACTATTGCAATATTTTTAGCTGTCAAACAAACGCGTTTCCGGCCCGGACATTGACATAGAGTGGCATCGCAGCGCGTCGCGCGCGCAGTATCGAAAAAACGTCTTTCGCAATCGCATCTCGGATCGGGCGCATTCGGTGTCAACAAAAGTAAAGCGCGGGGATGAATCAGTGCGATACAATTAATCTAATTTAAGGTTATCGAGGTGGTAGGAGCTCGTCGTCGCACAGTCTCGGCGCATCGCGTGCGCCCGAGTGCACGCGCGTCGCCGCCAAGGACGGCCCGGTGTGTTGTGACTGGTGCCATGCCGCACCGGGACTGCGCCCTGCAGCTCTCCGTCGCGGTGCAGCCGGACCTCCGCCAGTGCGAGGTGTTCGTTGACGTTTACATGAGTGAGTACCGGACACCGGTGTTGGGACCACCGTGTATTTGAGGGTTTGGAGGCAATCTCGTGTTGGGACGGAAACTGAATAATTTGAGATTGTGTACCGAAACTTGTCAATTTCGTGCTAGAAAATACATCTACGTTACTAAATTATATTTAAAATATCACTCGATAATCATAATCTACATTTAATGTTTTGAACATATATGGAGTGAGATTTCAAACATAAAATAATGAATTGGCTTTTCAACCGAATTCAATCAAATTATATTCTGTACTCTTACCTATTGTAACATAAAAAACCTTGGTAGTATTTTATAATATGGCATTCAATAAATTTACATTTTTTTGTATGAATGTGAAATTTGGTTTAATTACAACATTGTGCAGTGGACTGACCACTTATGTACCTACACTGGTTTACAATCTTGGGTTACATTAGTCAAAATATCTTTTTGTCTAAATGCTACCAGTGCAGACTTGAAATTTACAATTTTGGGTTCAGCATATATTGGGTTACCGGTTTATAGTCCAGCTGACTTACATCAAAATTGATACTTGCCAAAATGTTGCCAGTGTAGACTTGAAATTGGGTTCAGCACTTATTGTGTAAACACATGAGTATATCGTGCGTTTACGGTTACAAAAAATATTATTTTTGTATGGATGATAGAGGTAACCACAAAAGGATAAATCATATCGAAAATTAAAAATGGCTGGCACCGCAATCACATGGTAAATTTGTAATTGCAGCTAACTATTACCGACAGCGAAATAATTGTCTGTCAAAACGCTATGCCAAAAGTCGCTAACGACCCTCCGAGCGCGGTATCATCTGACTGCGCGACCACCTCGCCCGCGATGAATCATTGCTAATTATTTTACGAGCATCGCCACATCAGTACGACACCCGATGTAAACAATTAGATTTGCCTCTTCACTCCGCTACACCTAGCTCCTCGGCCGCTCTCCAAAATTACGACCGCTCTAAATTTATTACCAATGTTAACTCTTTTGTTGTACGAGCGATCTCGAAGCGACGATAATAAACAACCCTCTTTGAAGTAACGAAAATAATTTTGTTTACGCGTCCCATTATCACGTGAAGAGGACCAACCGGCGGCCCTTATTTACGCAGCTCCCGCCAACTAGCGCACACGCATTGAGCTCGGCTTCTCCTGTTTAACGACAGGACATGTCGTTAATTATCGCTTGTGTTAGCTCTAGAAAACTTGGCGGTCATCACTCGAGTCAATGCCTCTGTGCTCTTGAACACTCAATGCGACAATGGGTAAGAGCAGCTCCTATTCTGAAGCTTATCAATCTCAATTGGCCATCGCTTTGTTCGGGGAACAATTAGGAGAAGTCGTAAATCATTAGCGGTGAGACATTTTGCAGACAGCGCCTATGTGATTCAGTCTGGAGCACGATTGCCTTTATAGCTGCGGTGGTGGCGCGGCCGGGCCGCTGGCATCGGCATCGCTCGTGACTAACCGTTGCCCGCTCTAGATACAATCAAAATATGTGACAAGTTTATTTCTATTCGGAACAACACATTCTGGTCGCTCGATATAGTTGAACATCTGCTGATTTTTTCGACGACATAAGTAGGTCGGGGCTCGCGCCTGCGTCACCGCCGCGGCCGCTTGCGCTTACGTTTACGCGAAATCGTTACGCCGCTCTCCTACGGCCTCGTGTCTAGTGTTAGCTTCATACCTGGTAACCGGCTAATCTTAGTTATATTACGAACCTCTTCGAAATATACACTCAATTACTACACGCAATCGTCTTAGCAGATTGAGTTGATTGAGTCATCTATTGTATGCAGAAAAATCCTCAGCACATCAATGGCTTTTAAAACCGAACATGTATAAAAAAATAACAATACTGATGAACTTTGATCCAGGTATATTCCAATTCCAAAGATAATAGTCACGCAAAATCTTTTGTTTTGTTGATAAAAAATATGACTAACCCATCCTTTGGAATGATCTCATAACGTAATGTACTAACAATAGGCATGTGAATGATGTAGTAAGGGCTACTCGTGGCAGAAAATAGAAGTTTGTGTTCATTAAGGACGAGCACGTGTCTGCCTACGGTCGCGTGATGTAATGAAGGCACGCGCTATACATTTTTTCAAATGTGGCTTCATGCCCGACAGATCTGTAATGAATAGCTGTCAAAGTTAACCTTCTAAATAGTTCTTAGTACATATTTTTTTTCACCAAAGCTCAATATTATAATTATACCAAAAAGTATATTCAATATGAACGATTGGAAAATTTGATGATCTATATTGAAAATCTTAAGCCAAGCTTGTTGTCGTGAAAACTTGAGGAAACGTGAAAACTAAGGTAGATAAACTACGGTTTAATTTATTTTCAGCTGAAAAGTAAAAGAGCCCGGAAGTTCGATAATATCTTCAGAATAGTAAAGTTCTTAAGTGCCTAACTTATGAAGGTTACAATATCGCAGTCCTTTACCTGTATTATTGTTTACGTCTTAGAATCCTTCATTTGTTCTGAATTTTGATCTAGTAAAAGGTAACCTTTCATCTTTGTAGCAAGGTTATGACTTGATGTGACTTTCCCAAATCTTTATCAAACCTATTTTCCTCTAAACCTTTTCCCTTTACCTGTGCGACACATGCGTATTGCTAATGTTTGGTACTTATATTATTGCGATTTTTTGTTTAATACTCTACATTCCAAAAAATCTTCCTATCAATTATCTCCCTTGATCATCGCTAACAGCCCATCGCCAATCGAATATTCCTCAGCGAATACTGGGCTCGCGGAGCGACGGGAGAGCGCTCCTCGAAAATACGACGGTGACTCACTCGGCTATTTCACAACGCTACCTTTGCCAATTGCTTTTGTATTACTTCCTATTTCTACTACAGATTTTTCCACTGATACTAGTCGGTATATCCTCGATCGGAGATAGTTGAATTGTAGTGATAGATTAGTGGTGTGGTTTTTGTAGCAACACTTTTATCGACTGCAATGGTTTGTTTAGCCAAAGAGTTGGTGATATTAATATATCAACATTATTCTAAGCTTGCACAGAAAAATAAATTATACCTCCATCCATTTCTTCCCAAATGCGATCAGCTTTACACGAATCAAGCTTTTTGATCGATCCTAATATGGTTTCAGTATTCGACCAAAAGAGTAGTACAAAACCATAAAACACTTAAATTACATAAATGGACAGTTGTGATGATATTACAACAACTGTAATAAACACGTCACGGGCACAAGATATAAATTGTGTTAGTAGTCCACTTCCGGCACGCTCCCGCCCCCGCCCATAGTAAACAAATTAACATTCCGGTTCTAACCCGATCGTAGGCAACTCCGGTGTTGATGTGAACACCCAAAAAATGTAATGCCATACAAAATATTAATGCCCAATTTTGTATGAATTATCCTCCCCTACTATAAAATCCTTACTTCATGTAGTACTTATAATTTAAAAATCCATTTATTGTACTGTTATCTTCTTTCGCTTTTGCATCGTCGCTGTATCTTTAACCTACTGTCAAATCGCATTCCCATTGCATTACAACCCGTTAGGTTTATGTCAACATCACGAATGACTCACGTTACATATTATTATTTTTTTAGTTATGAAGTGTTACAAATACATTATAATCATTGACGTAACGTTTGACCTCTCAAAAATCCTTGTAGTCTAAAGTGTATATATTTTTAGAGGTATGTAACTATGTTAAATATCTTTTCAGCCGCGTACTATTGCCTCATTGATCATTAGAAATACCTACTTCTGTAGAATTTGTGACTCGGCTCGTAAATAAATCATGTAAAGACTTTACATCGGTAAAATGTCTATTTACTGTAAATAATGAGCGTAAAACGTGTTGAGTTATGTTGAAATCCTAGTAAGATTGACAAGCTGAATAGAAGTTAGAATCTGTCCCATGCACTCCTGCTTCGTGTCCCGTCAATAGGCGCTTTGATCTGTTCTGGATACGATCACCCGTATCGCGCATTAACGGTGACTGGCCCAGATCTAGTTCAGCCGCACAAGTTGGCACGAAAATGTAAACTGCCCTCTTTACTACAGCCGCGAATATCCAAATAACGCTACATCTATTACGCATACACCTTGAAAAAAATATAGGCACAAACGGCACGGGTACTCTTGCCCAAAAGTATTTCGGGAAACCTTGGAAAAATTTTCTAATTTTACCCCACATTAGTTTAATAACAAACGAAAAAAAATAAACATGAGAAACCTAACCAATATTGGCTCTTTGTGAGTCACTGGAGTCGTCTGCACGCCTCGGTTCCGTCCGTATTATTGTCCTTAGGGAACAGAATTATACGCAAGGACGCCTAAATTCGCCCGGCAGATATTTCCGGATGGAATGAAAGTGTCTCCGGTGAATCAGACTTTTTAAATGTTGGATGTAAGACGTAATTCCCTGTCACTCGCCCAACGTGATCTCAACATTAAAAGTTTGGACATTCTTTGATTTTTTGGCAATCGTCAAAGCTAGTGAAAGCATTTCAAAATACAAGAAAACAACTGATTTATATAATAAATTTGGAGTAACTTCTGGACTCTATTTTCGTTAATTAGGAGACATTACATTTATACGTGCGATTGACTTCTTGAAATAATACTGTTCAGTAAGTAAGTAACTGAAAGTAATTGTGTTTTCTTGGATAGTGCATAACGACACAGCGGTGTTAACGACAAGTATAAATAGTAAATGTACCTATGCTAGCAGATCTCTTAATCGCCATCCACTAAAGAAGTGATCCTCAATTTTACGAGTGACAGCGAAGCGTTAATCCGCGTAACGTACGGTCGCCGGACAAGATGCGCGGATTTCACAGACGTTTCGCTGTCTGCCAGTGCTGGGCCCATAAATCGGGCTGCTAACTCCAGAGCTGTCGCCTGGACAGTTTCCGCGGGCTTCATCGTGACGCAACTCCTGTGACACATCGGACGCGCATTAAATCCGCCGATCAAAGTGAACGCTCCCGTCGATACTGATTTACAGCATTAGCGATACGAACATACGCAATAAGCCGAGTACGAAGCTGTTAAAAAACAGTATGCGTGTAAGATTACGAAATTTTCAAGTTTTGTTCGTTGTTTTCAAATCACACAAATCACGTTATGCATGTTTAATAGGTACGATATTTTAAAAGTTCTTGAAAAATTCATTAATTTCTAGTTACTCTTTTTATCGCATGTAAACCCATAGTATATAATGTAAATTTAACTTTTGAAGTGCTAAAGCAGCTAGCGCAGCGGTTAATATTTTGAAAAACGGAAAAAATGTATTGCTCTAAATAAGTTCCGAAAGCTCCACTGAAAATCATTTTTACACGTACGCTACATTAGGGTTCCAAACCTTTAAGGAATAACGTAATCCTTTATTTACTTACTTTTTTGCCTGGCTGTCCATCTAACTGTATGTCAAGACTCTTTTTCACGGAAGTGCGTTGAGACGTTTAAATCATAACCGAATACTTAACGTATTTCTTTGAATATATGAATGCAATCAAAGATATAATACCATTTGAAACTTATTTGCTTTTGAAAACCGTAATCCTCATAATGTCAGATTAGAACTTTGCCAAAAGCTGGTTTGTTTGTTCGCGAAATATAGTTTCATCAATATGCACTAGACGCAGCAACGAGCGCGTTTAATGCAGTTTGGCCATATCGCAACAACAGCCGGGCATTGTCGTCACCGCCAATAACGTCTATAACGCCAGAAGCAGATCGGTGCGATAAGAATACGCCCGGTGCCAACACCGTACCTATTGTCATTTTTCAGTGCGCGATATCTATGATGAAGCGGACACTCGGACGATCTGTCAAATGTGACGTGAGCGCCGCCGCCCGTGGATTGTATTGCCTGTTGCATATATTTGTACGATATTGTACAGCTACACGTTACAAAATGATAGTTCACTGTAAATCTTAACTAGTACTTTGTGATTTTATGCGTAAAACGTGCGTATTAGTCATGCGGTCGCGATCCGGGGCGGATCCGTCATCGCGGCGTCTGCGCGCCGCCCTGCCCTGTCTTCGCCTCGCGGTCGTTAATTATCACTCCCCTCTAACGCAATTAGCTGCATATGCTCATTTTGTTTATCTCCCGCGCTCTTCTGGAATCATTACCACTAAATCATCCCGGTTTCCCGCCGCACACGCGCGTACTGGCAACATTTAGCGGAAACAAATTCACTATTCAAACTGAACGATTTCAAAGCACTCGACATAGTTGCGGACGTTTCAAACAAATACTCTTTTTCCACTTCCGCCGTCAACGTCGTACGTTGAGATTTATGCGCCGGATTATTCTGGTCTCTATAGGACTGCGTAAGTTATGCTGCGGGTGTGATGAGCTATTAAAGCGGTGAAATTGGCACACTCCTCTAACCGTATAAATTTGAAAGAGCACGTGCCCTTATTTTTCCTATTTTGATGTTGTTATTTATGTCCTATAAAATCTTATTAAATATAATATGAAAAGCAGTGTTGTATTGTGTTATTCTACGGACACAATGTCCCAAAATGCACAGGTGTTTCTAAAGACTGGATAATTTAACACAAATGGCGAAATTATTAACATGATATCTAAGATCCTACATCCAATAATCATAATAAGAATTACCGAATATGTTTACACAAGGGCATCAATGCGGCTTAACTCTTGGCTGGTTCTTCAGGGATCATGCGCGGCTGAAATGACTGTTTTATTGTCGCTTGTTTTGACATGTCACATGTTCATAATCGCATGCATTTGCGTACGCGCTACGTTTGTTTTGCGCACTGCACCTTGGCCATTGCACGCAATCAAATCTGGTGCGGTGGTGCAATCGGGCCCTAAATTATCCCTGCGAGCGGACACGGGCATCGCGAGCGCGCCACCAACCGCTCAAACGCGCAGCCGTGGCGTAACCACATACGAAGACTTCTTCAGCCTTCGTACACGTGCGGTGTATAAAAACAAATCTAGCTGCAAAGCAGCTACAAACACTATCGATGCATCGTTGTTGTGTTATTATAACCCACTTTACTGTAAGAAAAGTAGATGTCATGACATACAAGGAGTTGAAGGTGCTGGTAGAGTTCAGAGGAGAATGGAAATTGCTCCACCGAAGCCCCCTTACAAGTAATTAGATTGACATCTAAATCGATAATGAGCAAGTAATCGTTTATTAAATCCAAATGATAAATAAAAAGTTACATGTGCGACTACCGTTGCAGTGGTTTCGACAGAGAAAAACAAATGGAAACTATAAAAGATGCAACGTTGGACAAATGCGGTGATGAATCACAACAGATGAAAGAGGAGTACGTAAGAGGGTTAAGTGCGGGTACGGCGGGGTGCTTGGGTGCCGGGTGCAAGAGGCGGCGCGGCGCGGGCGCGGGCGGCGGGTCGCTGACCGGGAGCGCGCCCTCGCGCGGCGGCAAACCTGACGAAGGGCGGCGGCACACGGTGTCCGCATTTAGCTCGGCCTGACGTCGCTGACTCACCGCACCGCGAATAGCGGCGGTTTGTTTGTTGCACCGCCCGCTCCCGGCTCTCCCGCCGATTATTTCGAGCGGCGTGCACGCCAGTGCTCGGCGCACTGTCTCCGCGAGAGGACGCGCCATGCCGCCCCTCCCCGCGCCGCCTGCGCGCCTCCGCCGCATCGACGCGTGCGACGCCTCCGCCGGCATCGTCACCGTCAGGGACACAGTCAGCACATGCAGTTGGATATTTTATAGTGAGTGTCCGAGGCCATCTGCGACGGCCGGCCCTAGCCCGCCGGGATCCTCCGCCCGCCCTTTGCCGTGGGCAGTTTTGCGTCAACGTTATCCGGATTCGCCACTTCCTACTACGACATACGTTCGCAACATGCGTAAAGTTGTTGAGCCACGCTAAACTCTGCGTTCGGACAACTGTTTGATCAGTAAGGAATGAATACGAGAAGAAATTCAGTTAGCCAGTGATTAGTTTTGTTTTCCGTGATGAACATTGTGCCGTTGCGGATCTTACAAATCCGATATTAATAGGAATCAGAAACTTCAGGCGATGTTTACACCCTGTAACTTACAGAGCTATGTTTACGTTTGTAATAATAATCGGAACAGTGTTCGAATGGTCTTGGCGCTGGATTAGATAAAATCGCCTTGTTTAGTTCACTGCTGCCATCTATTTGTGGGGGAAAGAATCATTCGTTGAAAGCAGAAATCTAGGTGAAGCGTCTGACATCACCAAGCCAAAATAAATTTAACTTCTGACGTATATAACCCTGCTGCGAGAACGCGGCTAAACATTGGAATTGTTCTTGCGTTGCTTTTGTAATTTGCATAATTATTACGATGATACATTATACCACAGCAAAATATTCTAAGCTCTCGCAAAAGGTGTCGGTAATCACTGTGGTTCTCTACCTTAAACTATAATTAAACCATAAAGACACGATAACACTTGATCAACAAATCTTGTATTTGACAACACAACCAGCATCATGACTTATTATATCGTGATTTAGTTAACAATCCATTGTAACAAAAGTATATTGCTTTCATCTTTTTTGCAACTCAATCAAAGAGTAAACAGTTTAGAAACAAGTCTGTGCCAAAGACTGACTCTCCGTAACATTGGCAATGACTAGCTTGAAAAGAAAGAGGCAGTAGTTCATTGCATAGTAATTTAATTACAGAATTTAACCGCATGACTTTGTATGCAATTAATCAAGAAAAACCTAAAAGCGAGCAACTTAAGTATGAAATTCTTTATGTTAATCTGTTCTTTTTGGGCTTATTTCTAGTGGTTTTTTTTACATCAACACCAGCGTTTAGGATCATGAAGAAAGAGCAATGTATCCCATATAGCATATAACAAATTAGTAGTACTCTATGCCATTCTTGACAAGTCCACAACAATTATTTACTTAAATAAAAGTTATGTGGATAAAACTCACATATTATAAATCACGTATATTAATATTATACGTGAATAAAGTCATATAATACTAAACATAGGTAATTGTCTCTTACTCGAATTTGGATATGAAAACTCAATATCTTAGACACACGGACAGTGAACAGATCACACCAATTCACTTTAAACTGACATACTGTAAGTAGGTACAGTAATATGTACATACTTTTGGTGTTGCTATATCTGGAGGGTGTCATTTATAGGGGTAACTACAACGACTCTATTTTAAAGCATAACTTAATGGCATAAAAGTAACACATTGTATTGACGTTAAATGATAGCTAAGCTTAATTGTGTTACCTTTTCCTGCAAATGTTATGCAGAATTATTACCTAGTCTTAATCAGGTACATATTCCCAAAATCATAAACTAGCTATAGATATGTAACCATCATGGTAATTTGCGTTTTTAAATCAGTTCCTGACATATGAAGGAGCCTATATCACAAGGAGCCGGAATTATATCTCACGCATTTATCATAATCTGCCTCTTGTTTATTATGTTGTCATTGGATATTTTGTCTTTTCTGCCACGTGTCATTAAGGCATGGCCCTTCCAGCTTATGCTTTCCCTCCCTCCTATGATCCCGGGATCTTCAGGCGGGGCGTGAAATGGCATTTAAGCAGGCCATCAGGGTGAGTGCGACAGGCTTAATATGGTCTATTATGCCTGTCGACCTCATATGTGGATCTCATCTCACTGCCTCTTACCATGAGGTGGAGTGAGGTCATCTTGTTAGTTATAAAAAAAATAACATTCGTAACTTAAAGAATGTCATAAACTTACACACATATACATACCAAAATTACTCTCAATGAATTTTTATTAAAAGCCATTCATTCTCTACGGATAAGTATATGATATGTCATAACTATCTCAGTTAAGAATCGTTTTCACAAGTAGTTTCGATACTTTCTCGGCATGGTATTGAGGTTCTCTCATCAGGCGGAGTGAGGCCTAGCCTTTTATAAAAAAATCGCAATTCTTTCCAAACTTAAAAGCGTTATCGTTGTCGCAGGTAACAGCAGCGGGTCGACGGGCGGCGAGGGCGCGGCGCCGCCGCCGGCCGAGGCGGACCCCGCGCTGGACTCGATGCACCTGATGCTGGACCCGCACCTGCGCCCGCTGTCGCCCGACCTCGCCAGCGACGAGTCCAAGCGCATCTACGAGGAGCACAAGCAACTCGCGCCGGAGTACCTCAGGGTAAGACGGAAGAATATTTATCACTATACTACTTTTCACTATTTTTTACCTAGCTTTTTCCGCCCGCGACTCCGTCCGCGTAGAGACGTTTGACGGGTAAAACATTACTTCTTTATAGCGCAGTCGATTAAAAAAGTAGCCTATGTCCTTTTTTTAGGCTCTGGACTATATCTGTACCTACCAAATTTCATCTAAATCTGTCCAGGACTCTATGCGTGTAAGCGTAACAGACTGACAGACAAAGTTACTTTCGCATTTATAAATTAGTAAGGATAGCGACCAACCCGACTTTGCACAGGTGTAATAAAATGATTAGTCTTTCTCTACTAAAATAATGCATGTATACGTAAATACCTTCCTCTTGAATCTATTAAAAAAGACCGCTTTAAAATCCGTTGGGTATTAGTAAGTAAACACAGAGACATGCAGCGGGAAGCTACTTTGTTTTATACTACCTCTGTGCTATGATGTGACCATTATATTGGCTTGGAAACCTTGTCACTTACTAATGAGATGTGAGGTAGCAGAAGGCTCTCACACCTAGTTATTCCTTCTACCGTACTACGATTTACTTTCGCACCCCCATCTAACAACTTTGATAGAATACAGTTTACCATTTTCCTTAAAATACATCGGGAAACCGGTCATCGATAGAGTGATCAGATTTGACCTTTATAGAAACGCCCCATCATATCGTCTCAAAGACAATATCAAAACGATTTTCGTCACCTCCATTCACGTTCTGGATTCCTTGGCACCGCAGTGATGTCAGTGATTGATTGCATTCTGGTTTAATTTCAGGTTCAAACCGAGACGGCGTACCTCAGCAAACACAAGTCAGAGTTAGAAGAACAAATGGACGATGAAGAGCTACGGCAAAAGAGAGAGATCATACAATTAGACAATGAGAAGGTTTGTTGTAATATTGAAATTATTATTAGTATTTAAATAGAAATGGTCGGGGAGAAGTATTGATGACAACAAATTATCATATTGGCACTGAATAATTAGGTTCAATGCAAGTGCTATAATTCTTACAAACACTTAATAGCTGATATGCAAATGAGTTCGGATTTCTTCCAAAGCTAGAGAACTTGACGTATAAAATTAAGTCTATGGATAATATTGATAATAAAAGTATATTAGTTGTTATTCCCTTGGTCAAGTTGAATAACTTTTACAGTAAGTTAGTTACTAACTAGTACAATCTGGTTGTCTTTCCCTACCCCTAGGTTGCCTTGTGCTGTCTACCTTATTTTTAAATCAATCATACCTCTCTTTCAGGAGTCGTTAATTCAGCTTTACCAAACGCTAAGGAACCAGTTGGCGCGCGCGGAACCAGAGTGCTGGCTGCCAGAAGACATGCGCCACGAGTGACCGGCGAACCGCAGCCTAGAGCGAGCCACGAGAGGTAGACTTCCCTGCGTCCGAGACACCTTCAACCGATGATGGCACTAAGGAAATGTAGCTATTATTGTGCCTTACGTCAGAATCCACCCAGCTACATAATTCCATAGTGCGTATTCGTTTGACCAATCGCGATGCACGGAAACTACTCGTACCTATTACCCGATCGCGTTAACGTGAACTTGTAAGTTGCGTTTTTATACTCGACTCGAGTTACGGTAACGCGTTCGGTTTGACGTTTAGTGACTCGCAGCCGGCTCGAGCCACGCGCGCTCGCGAGCGGAGACACTCGACAGCCACCTCGCACTACGCTATGAGTTAGTTGCTTGAGCGATGAAATAACATGAAGAAGCCAATTTATAAACTTTCATAATGAAAATGTCTCTCGGGTATTGCCGATATTCTGTATTCACACTAACTGATAAGTAATTTCTTATGTCTCTATTTTGAGCAGATCAGATAATTTTACCTCAAAAAATCACTAGAAAGTCTTCCAATGTATTCCAAAGTTTGAATTTGGTGGTTATTTGTGCAGCTAGATTACTGTGACCAAAATCATTCTGTTAAGAAAACCTAGGCAAAACCAATTAACATACCCGGAGGTAATCTTATTCAGGCATTCTTCTTCCAGGAATAATATCTAGTCAAAAATATGATTTAGGATAGCGAGTGTGATTTTCTCGCAAGAACCTCTAATATTGTAGGAACGTAGCGTAGTGCCGCGTCCGATTCACGAGTGGCGCGCACCATTGATCTCAACAAGCCAAACGAGCCTTCAGTACGGGACCCGTAGACCGATAGTCACTGCAGCGCTTTAACTGTCCATACGTTCGTCACTTTATGTATTGTGCAATATCACGGATTAAGAGTTTAGATTTGATACGGCAAGTCTCGTCATCGTTGTGCCCACAACGGCCTATACACCTATGTCGTTCAAATTGTTCGCCATTTACACTCAGTTGAGATATCGCAAATTGCCGTATCTATTTAGATTCCTAATCTGTGGAAAGCAATATAAGTTAAAAACTTCATTGAATGCAGCCTTTTTATAATCAGTCATTTCTTTTGAATGTCACAGCTGCCATGCGTTTTTCAGTGATATTTTTTTTTCATTTATTATTCATTGTGTTGATAGAGTCGAGCACGTTTTAGTGCTTAAACTTGGGTATTAATTGTGAATGTATTTAAATGTGCCAAGCGCGGTACAGTTTATTATATACTCCTATTATTTTGTGTGTATGCATTTGTTTTGATTGTATAAATGTAAGATAGTACTTATAGAAACTTAGATTAAGGATAACATGTTAAGTTTAATAAATAATATAAAGCGAAAATATTGTTTTTGTTGTCTATAAAATCCATTTTCACTCGTATTTAAATTACATTGCGAGCAAGTCTTTTATAACGAAATCGGTATAGATATATGCGAGTCCTGAGGAAGAACTATTTTATAACAGACTACGTTAAAGGAGAGAAACTTTTCATTACAAGCGTCAAACGACGTGGAGCGTAGACACAAGTGGGACAAACTAATATTAAATGAAACACGGAAATAAAATTCAGTCCAAACAATTTTATTTTACATGTTGACATTATTTTAGTACTATTGGAATGATGTGTGCCATAATAAAAAATAAAAGAAAAAATTTGGCACTTGAAAGTCCATAAATCATTTTGTCTGATTTCCAGATCAAATTAAATGCTATTCTGCCGTGGAGAACTGGCTAATTACGAATTGGACGAATATCACGTAATTTATTTACAATAATTACATTTTAGTTTGCACACGACTTATTTTTACTGCAGTTTAAAGTTTTTGATGAGATACGTATATTAACAACAATAAAAACTAAGTCG
Organism: Maruca vitrata; assembly: GCA_039566165.1. Classification (NCBI taxonomy): domain Eukaryota; kingdom Metazoa; phylum Arthropoda; class Insecta; order Lepidoptera; family Crambidae; genus Maruca; species Maruca vitrata. Next base: position 5,862,381 of record CM076925.1, read on the forward strand.
TGTTTTTGACTTAAAACGTTTTACAAAAAGTATGCAGTAGATAATAATAAACACATTTTGATTTTATTCTGAATATTCTAATCTAGCATATTAAGAAACTACTGTTGTGATGAATACATAATAAATAAATCAACATACCAGTATATTCTATTACTAAAATGAATTTTACATATTTTACATTTATTGATATGATCAATCTTTTCAATGCTAAAAACGTAAGTTATAAGATCAAACTAATACCAAACTCCATTCGCTATTTTAAATAATTATAATTCGGCATCGAGAGGACTGAACTCGGCCCTCGAGTCTCCTTCGGCCGTAACATTAAAAATAATAGTAATATAAAAAAGCATCACATAAATAAATATTAATTCCAATCTTAAAACATTTTTTCGTTGTTTAGGGGCCACGTTTTTACAATTTACCTATATAAAAGAGGAATGACATCAGATGCTACAAATTCTACGCTATTTGTGAAAATTATGAAGGCAATTCCGTCGAGCCTTTACTCTATAAATCATTACAAGCTAAATATATTTATTTATAATATTCTTATCATAACACGATCAATTTGAAACCTCATAAAATTAATTAAGGCAACAGTTTTCAACGAATGTAGAAATTACTGTTATATCTGTAAAATATGAGCAAAGTTCTACAAACAACAATTCCTGTGGTCACTCACAGTTTTGCAGATTTAACAATAATAATTTAACATGGAACAGTTATCTCAGCTAGTGATCAATCTCGCAATCTAGGGCCTACAGTACGGATGCAACCGGCGGCCCACGTCCGGTGGGCCGACACACAACCAACAACTCGCTCACAACTAAACTAACAGTTTCGAATATGACAGATTTTTCCACACGTCAATGGCAGTACTCATTTATTCTAAAACAGAAACGAATAATATCAAAGTACCGTACACTATTATCGATAATGGGATTCTCTCACGACGCGCTTACCACTAAACGATACTTACAATTACGTGATACACATAAATCGAAATAATAAACTTAACTCTCATATTCTCAGAAGAGATTAAAAATATAGCTGCACATGATAGCGTCGTGAAAGAGATCCTATCATGTGGCAATATTTAAGGCAGTCTAGCAAATGGTATGGCACCCAGGGGGCCGCTAGCCACACTATCCGATGAATGATGAGGTCCTCCACGGTAAATGTTACATCATCCTCGTCTGCTCCCTTAGGCCTTTCTATCAAAATTGACGATTACACACATATATGTTGTTTTTGATATTTCGAATTCTGTTTCATAATATTTACCCTGGAGGACAATATTAACGATGACAGCAGTTATGTAAGTCTAGTGGCAAATATTAGCACCGCGAACGTTGCACTGAGCCGTCGGCGACGACGTCTAAAGTAAACATTTATCACGTTTTTGCTTCCATTATCCTATTTTCGGGAAGATATTGGTGGAAAACCTAAATATTTCAGCAAACCTATTGCATCGAGCGTATAATTACATTCCACCGCTAGTTTTTATGTGGAAAATCTAAAAATGGTCCTCGCTGAATGTTGAAATATTTAGAAACCAAACAATCCGTCAATTCAAAACTTAACAATAACTTGAGTATCGATAAAAATATAAAAAGCAACGTCACGAATATGAGATAAATAAGTATGAGAAATTAAATAAACAACAAAAAATATCCCTTTTGATTAAGTAAGAGTATTGAAAAATACATTGTTTACGATAATTAAATGCAACACTAAATAATTCAAAGGTTATACGAATCGGTTCTCTGTGAACGAAATCATTTTATACATATTTCAGTAACTACACAAATATATTCTATTCTCACGCGTCTAAGAAATATATAATTAATAATATAGCAATAAAACTCACTCTACTCAACGCAATACTAAGTTTGAGCAACATTTATAGGGAATACAACTTAGAGCATATTTTATGTATTGTCAACAATTCACAGGACCTCGTGTCATACATTTAAATCTAATAGATATAAAAACTTTTAGATATACATTAGGAATAAGGAATAAATCTGATATCTAACGCGAGGGGAAGACTGTTATGGTCTATCGTTGTCAATCCTGAAAATAAAAATTAATGATCAGTATTCACCTCCGAAAAAACTTATATAATTTAGGAAATTTAAATTAATAAGTAGAATGCCCGTAGCTTTGTATTTCATGGATAATGATTTAAAGCTTAATTACTCAAAAACTTCAAGAGACTATATTATTATTAATTTGATTTATAAGTGCATGTAAATTGCCTATATAAATAAATACATTTTGATTTAATTGATCCGCGTTCTTGCAAATGCGTTTGCGACGAGACCAAGAATCTCTCACTCACAGAGACGTGGTTGAGAATTTAAATTATTTTTTTTTCTTTTGGTAGTAGCCACATTTAATAACTTTCTAACGGGCGTGGCATGTTGATTTTTTTATTTGTTTTGAAGCCATTTGTTTTCATGTAAAACGTTAACTTGAATCCCTGATTGATTAAGTAAATTCCTCCTAATTTTGGTAGGAAACAGAACCTATTGATCACTTTAACTATATGCGTGTTTGTTAAATAATGTAATTGTGTAAGTGTGTACAATATATTTTTTTTCTTTCTTCCATCTGTTAAGTGGTTCAAGGAAGCGAGTAATGTGTGTGTACCTGCCGGCTGCGGCTAGCTGTCGCTGCGCGCGGCGCGGCGCGCCTGCCACTTGAAGTCGACCTGCATGAGCCAGGTGAAGGCAGTGAGTAATGTGTGTGTACCTGCCGGCTGCGGCTAGCTGTCGCTGCGCGCGGCGCGGCGCGCCTGCCACTTGAAGTCGACCTGCATGAGCCAGGTGAAGGCAGTGAGTAATGTGTGTGTACCTGCCGGCTGCGGCTAGCTGTCGCTGCGCGCGGCGCGGCGCGCCTGCCACTTGAAGTCGACCTGCATGAGCCAGGTGAAGGCAGTGAGTAATGTGTGTGTACCTGCCGGCTGCGGCTAGCTGTCGCTGCGCGCGGCGCAGCGCGCCTGCCACTTGAAGTCGACCTGCATGAGCCAGGTGAAGGCAGGTGAGTAATGTGTGTACCTGCCGGCTGCGGCTGGCTGCCGGTGCGCGCGGCGCGGCGCGCCTGCGACTTGGAGTCGACCTGCATGAGCCAGGTGAAGGCAGTGAGTAAGGTGTGTGTACCGGCCGGCTGCGGCTGGCTGTCGCTGCGCGCGGCGCGGCGCGCCTGCCACTTGAAGTCGACCTGCATGAGCCAGGTGAAGGCAGTGAGTAATGTGTGTGTACCTGCCGGCTGCGGCTAGCTGTCGCTGCGCGCGGCGCGGCGCGCCTGCCACTTGAAGTCGACCTGCATGAGCCAGGTGAAGGCAGTGAGTAATGTGTGTGTACCTGCCGGCTGCGGCTAGCTGTCGCTGCGCGCGGCGCGGCGCGCCTGCCACTTGAAGTCGACCTGCATGAGCCACTGCTGGCCGCGGCTGCGCGAGCACGCGCGCAGCACCGGCTTCCACACGTCGCTCGCCTCCGGCTTGTCCAGGCACATGCCGGTGTTCGTGTGCTTGATCGTGCGCGTCTGGGGACCGATCGCGTGATTACATAAGTGGACTAAGCACTGTTGCTAGCTAGATTTTTTTTTTCCTAACTTATGATGATGGCTTGGAGTAGCCTCGTTATCATCATCGGACTTGCGGGGGAGCGGATGGCGGCTCTCACCCCTAAGCTAGCTAGTTGAGCTGCGCCTAGTTTGCGGAACCCACAGACGTGAGACGTAATATAATAGACTACAATACCTACCCCTATTCATAACGCGACAGAATCCAATTCAGAGTTCTGTCTCTATCTAAACATAAACGAATGATAGTCTATTTGCGCGAACACTACACATTTGAAATAAAAAATTTCAGGGCTTTAACCCGCGTGTATGGTTAATTTAGACATATTATTTAGAGACCCGACATTACGAGCTCTTTACAGCGCTCGTAGTAACGGACAAGACTCAAAACGAAATGAACGAAACGAACGACTCGAAACGTCGGATCTCTAAATAATATGTTTGGCTTATCAATACACGCGAGTTTACTCTGTAAAAATAGTTTTATTTAAAATGTGTTCGCGCAAATAAAAGACAATACCAACCACGTGAACAAATATAAGTGGACTAAGCACAAGCTAGTTCAGCTGTGCCTAGCTTGCGGAACCCACAGACGTGAGACATGATAAAATAAAAGATCTATACCTTTGATTCCGAATTCCGTCTCTTTGAGTTAGTCTAGTCTGTCGTGACAAAACATATTTTCTGAATCCGAACGTAAAAAAATCGTTGCTTCTGAGTAGAGGTCTGGACTGACCGATATTGTCACTCTTTCATATAGACTAACATGTGATGAAAACGGGATACACGCACCCGCGCTAGTTATTATGCTGTGGCTGTTTATTTCTTTCTCTGGATCATGCATTAAGGAATCGGTCTTGTAAATGTGCTTTAGAAGAGCTCGATCGTAATTATTGTAAATGCACACCGATGGATTAGTGCGTGTTTCTTAATGCAGGTGGCGACGATACCGACGTCTGGGATAATTATTAATGATAATAAGTACGTTGAATCTTGGTAGTCACACCAAGCTCGTAGAACTAACAGAAACAATCGTACACAAACCAAACCCCTCACCTTAGAGTCGTAAGTCCACTCCTGGTTGCCGCGCATGCCGTGGCAGCGGATGAGCTTGATGGGCCCGCGCGGGTGCACCGCGTCCAGGCAGTTGTCGTCCGACATTATCTGCTTGCGCTTCGTGTACGCGAACACCTGGGGGAAAGATATAGTGTTACTATATTTTGTATCTATGTATTCACAAAACTAATATTTCAAATCTCAACAATGTGTGACCAGTTATTTAAGTTACTTAGCTGGTAGGACCACGTTTATTTTGGGACGTCAACAATTGTGTTCCTGTGCGCTTACTCGTTATAGGTACCACTCGGGTGGTCAAGGTCAAGGATCTGATCTTTCTAGATCCAGAGGTTACTACCTAAGTAGATGCGTCGATGGCCGAGTGGTTAAGGTCGTTGCTTGCCATGCGAGAGGTCGCCAGTTCAAACCCCGCCAGGTACCAATGTGTTTTTCAAATTTGAAATTCATATGTACCATCATTCGACGCTTTAACGGTGAAGGAAAACATCGTGAGGAAACCAGCACACCTGAGAGATTTTTCAACGGTGTGTGAAGCCATGTCAGAGGCCTACGGGCAGTTTAAACTCTGACACCAGGTTGTTCATCAACCATACGATAAGAAGAAGAAGATGCGCCATACTGACAGTGATAAACTCTATCGGTCTGTTCACATTTCCTTACAGATATGGTAACTAAAACTTTAAACACGTAAAGTTTGGCAAATTTTGGCTGAATGATAAATTTGTTCTAAATTACCTGGTTGCCACCCATCCCGTGGCAGTATCCCATGCCCAAGGGCTGTCCGGCCTTGCCGCCGAGCGTGTCCAAGCAATTTGATGTCTCTGCGTTACGAATCTGAAATTCAATTAAGAATTGTTAAACAAAGACAAATGTCACAAATGTATAAAGATAAACCTATTTTGCAATTAATTGAGTACTTCAGTTATCTGATCTATATGTATACTAATCTTCCTAAATATCAAGCGATTAACAATTCTGGGCATTTCTTAGAATTTCATAAATAGTTAAATAAAGGTTTGGATGTTCTCTACGCGTCACGCTTTTGTAGAATTTATAAACAAGTGCATGTCATGTGATATTTCAAATAAATAAATCGCTTTGTTTTGATAAATCAAAAGTCGAAAAAAGCGAGGCCAATATTTTTCATTGAACCATCTGATGGACATGAAGACAATCCGGCAAGAATATTACGAGGACATTTTTTACCGCACTCAAAGGCATACTCGATTAGATTGACATTTTAGGCATATCCCTTACCTCTCCCAAGTAGTAGTAGTCCAAGGGCATCTGGCTCTCGGGGTAAATGTTCTCGAGGTACCAGCGGAAGCTCTTGCACTTCAGCCGTTCGCGCAGCGCGCGCCGCTCCGTCACATCACCGACTGGCACGTTCAGCGCGCCTGTGCATACCAACGTATATCTACAATGCTTGCTCTATTGGTTGTGGGTGAAGGCGGATTTTTTAATATTTACATAATATTGTCACCAATATAGGCCGCAATATTACCACCAGAAGTTAAACTTTATGCATTTAAGATGAGATTCCAAAGCGAGGATTTTTTTTAAATAGTATTCTGCTTAATCATTATTTTTTTGTGCTACGTTGAGTTCTGATATATGTACTTTTAAATTATAATTCCGGTGGATGATTCTTTTCCAATTTTAAATTCCACAGTAGTCTGTATTGTAATTGATTCGACCTAGGGCTATATTAGCAGGCTACAGCAAATATTTTTATTTGTGTCTCTATCAGTCTACCTCTTGTAGAGCAGGATAGTAACACGAATACCGCTACGCCGTAGACCACTATGTAGTCCCAGAAGTAAACAGGGCCGTTCCAACGTGATACTAACTTTATGGCATATCAGATTGGGACGAACGTGTTCGAAAACTATCCTAAATGTATAGACATTCAGAATTCAGACTGTAGCCCACACGCGGCAAAAAAGAAGGCTACACTCAAACAGCAGAATTGTCAAGTTATATTTGTATGAAAATGCCATTGACTTTCCACTTTCATTTTTGTTAAATAAGTTAAGTTGTTACGTCACAAATGTCCTTGTTCGTAGGTATAACTGAGTGTCGGTACATTTCCGTTAATTTTCCACGTGTATTTACAGTTACGAAATAAGTGTTAATTTCCAAGAATTATAAATATAGCACAAACAATGTACTACGAATATCGTATTGTGTTAATGTTTGTATATTGTAAATTATGCATAGATAATGTTCTGTTCGTTAATACAAAGCATGATTCTATGAAATGGTTTAATGTAAATGTTTGCGAATGATTATGCACTACAAAATAAAAGTGAACATGTTAACACAGGTGGGTTTAGTTATTATACCAATAATATTATTTACCCGTTATTCATTTATTAGTTCACGTGTGCTATTCCGACTTTTACTTACGTCATTTAAAACGATTATAAATCATTAAAATATTTTCTAATACACATGTAAATTGCTTTGGAGAGCTTTATATTTTTGTACAATTGATAGCGAACATTACAATCTTAACATTGTGTTAGCAAAAATCGTATATTAACATTTCAAATTCATGTTTATAGGTAGGTACATTTCTTTTAAAAGAAAGATGATAGCATAAGTATAAAGCAAAATATTTTTATGTAGCCAGCCCCCAAGCCAACTACATTTCATTACATGCAATTGAAAATAAACTAACTGCTATTATAAATATAAAGTTATGCAAGAAGTATTGTTACTGAGTAATTTCCATATTTTGCAAGAAATATCCGCACATTATCAGTATATGTAGTACATATTCTCTATCACGTGAATATTATTCGCAAAGTATAATCGATATTTGTTTAACTCTGCAAATATGGTTTCCATTGCTCGATTTTCAGACTTAAAATACAAATATTAAAGTAAATAAAATTATTATAATGCGCCTGTATAAATTTTGTGTAAATAAGGCATACTGAAATATACAATTCGAGTGAAATGACTAAGAGAATACTTAAATTAGTACCTAAACTCCATATTTATACCGCGAATTTGTGCTTAACTGTTTAATCAGGTTATATTCTCAGTTGTGCTATCTTTTTATAACTAAGCTAATGCCTGCGATACAATATGCTCATGCACAGGGGATAAAAGTAATTAAGCTTAATAAACAGTAAGCATATCCTACTTCATAGCAATATATAATTTAATGGTAAGTTTAGATAAGCAGAAATTAGTTATTTGGCAGCGGTATCTCGTATACAAAGTTTACACGCATGCAAACACTCAAAACGACCACAAGATCTAGCACATTGACACAAAGCCCAGGTACAAAGCAGCCTATGCTGGATCGGACATCACATTTTTCACATCAATTTTCTAATCCATCACACAGGCGATAGACGAAAAAGTTTCGTCAATCCACGGTTATGTGTTATTTATCACAGCTTGTGACTTAAATTTACGAAAATTTGTGTTGTCCGATCCATGTCACATATCAACTGGAAAAATAAGGATCTTTAATATATCTATTTCTTCTCAAGTTGATAAGCCAGTAACCAAATATTTATCGGTGATGACAGACTCTTATGTGGCATACCAAATTAAATTTTCGCGATGGTGAAACTCTACTAAAACTCAAAAGCTACGCATAGAAATCCGTCATCTACGACATTCCTGAAGCGGTTAACCCACGGCTCTTTTTTGTATTTGATTTATTAAAAATAAAGACTTCTTCAACAGGTTCCACTATAACATATTCCTAATGTATACTCAAAAAAGTGCAATGCGACAACCGCTAAGGGCGCAGCCCCATTAGGTGAACAGTGAGTGGCTCACAATTTGTCACGTTTCGCCCGCCAATTCATTCTGTATGTGCCTGATACGCAGCGTCTGAGCTGCGCGGTGCAAAATGTATAGGGAGGCGAATCGGAAGCAAACTGTTAGCCGCAAACCGTCAGCCTGATAGGGGCGTGCCCTAAGTGTCCCCGCGAACGGGCCACAAACGCCGCCACAAGATGCAAAAAAGCCGCAAATGTTGCTGGAGCGCGTGACAGCTACTTATAACCGATGGTCGACACTTGCAATGTATGAAAACTGCAGGAAATTTGCCAGTAGCATAGTTTTGTGGTGATCGATGGCCCGTGTGCGAGGACACTAAAACCCTGTTCAGATGGCGCGTTGTGGAATCGCGCGATGGTGAGACACCAGGTACTTACTGTATACGGTCTGTCCACAATTCTACTTGCAGTCGCGCGTCTTGCTAGTATCTCACAATATCGCGATTCAAAACGCGCGAGAAAAAACGCGCCATCCGAACAGGGTCAAAGTCTACATAGGCGTGTCATAGACCTGGGTTAATATTGTAGTAGAAATGCTTCCACTCGTCGAGCCAGACTTCGGCGAGGCGCGCGTTGTTGTGGTTGACGACGCGGCCGGTCCCGCCGGGGAACGAGTAGGGCGTGGTCTTGCGGAACACGTGGCCCACGTGCGAGCACGGCGCGATCTCCAGCGTGCCCCCGCACATCCACACCTGCCCCAGCGGTTAGTCACTGTCGTGTACCCTCGGTGGTATCGCAACGCGGCAACATTCGATTTTTAAATTTTTACTGCCTCCCATGCTGTCTTCGACGCGATAGGTTTTTTTTTATTGTTTATTGTTAAGTACCGACTTTTTTAAGACGTACGCACGCACTGGCCATTAATAATTCTATTTTATATTAATGTTTCCATTATTGACAGCGATGGATTGGAGTTGTCTTCACTTCACTGGATAAACGGACATGTCCAGACATTAACTCTCTTTTGTGATTGTTATAAGAGTCTATTGGGATATCACTTCTATTGACATTTTCCATAGACATGATTACAGGGACATTATATAAATCCCCAAAAGATTTCTCTACTATTTCCAATCAACAAAGGCTGTACTACTACTGATTTAATCTCAATCTAACTCTAATTGCATTTGTCCGAACTCTTTATCGAGCATTAGATTAGTGTGTCTGCAAAATTTGCTCAGGCTACTTTGCATTCATATTATCATAGTATTACAATTACAGGTGATTCTAGAAATACTGTAGTAAATATAAAACAATACCATCACGAAAAGCGCATCATGGGAAACAAACACTAAACCTTAGCAATTTGCTTTTTTTACAAACGTAATAAATTGTTACCGAGGGCACCAAGGGGTTAGTAACTATTTTAACCGGTCTTCATTATATTTTTTACTAGCTGTTTCACGCGGTTTCACCCGCGTCCCGAGGAACTACTTCCCGTACCGGGATAAAATATAGCCTATGTTACTTCTGAATAATGCAGCTTTCTAATGGTGTAAAAATTATTGCAATCGGTCCAGTAGTTTTTGCGTTTATTCATTACAAACATACAAAAATACAAATATTTCCTCTTTATAATATTAGTGTAGATAAGTATTAGTATCATACTTTGTTTAAAATTTGGATCAATTAGAATTGTTGGTACTAAATGGTAGTGTGTTCCTAATTAACGGATGAATGTAACATGTAAACACTGAGTTCATGTATTAAATAGATGAGATGCATAAAAAAACAACAATACTTAATCTAAAGTTACCGGAAAAAATTAACATGATATGCATAACCGGTGAAAATAGTTTAAATAGGTTAAAAAAGCTAAATTAGTTGCTGTTAATGGACGTCACATATTTCTACAATAAATTAAATAAAATAATGTTATTAAAAATTAATAAACAAATTAGTCAACAACTCCTGTTACACATATTATACGACAATTAATTATTATTTGGACGGACTTTAAGTTTTGTTAATACAATAGGTATTAATTCTATTAAGCCATGATAAAATAGACCAAGGGCCATGGTGATAAGAAGATTTACATAAACATCAAAACTAAATAAGATATTATACAATGTTCTAGATCCAACGAAATATAAATGACATATAATGTACTAAAGTGAACAGAAACCCAACACATTTTTACCATAGCTCTTGTTCTAGAAGGATTGCTGTGGTAAATACGAATATAATTTTAACATTTTGTTAACATTATCCCAACAAATTAATCATTGCTTCTGCATTTATAGAAGCAAAGTAAAACCAATAGCAAAACAGATCACGACATAAAGAAACAGACAAAAAAAAAGATTTTGAAATAAAAGTAACCACAAAAATGTAGGAAGTGTTTGGATACATCAATACATCTCGCAACTCACCTTTTTACACAAAAAATATTAATATTTCGGTATAAAAAGTATAATCGTTTTGAGAATGAGAACTTTGGAGGATGTAAAAACAGATGATCAGGAGTAGGAGTCGTATACATGCATGAAACGACATCAATTTATCACAATTACGTAAATAAAGGATAAAATGTTAAGAATAAGCGAAATAAGTAAAATTAAGTATGAAAGCGAAATGAATGAAACGATGAGGTAGCATGCAAAGTGTAGATGAATGCAGCTGCAATGGAGCGTTTATGTTAGCCTGTCTGAATTTAACTGTTAATCATACACAATACCCATGAGTTTTCTCACACTATTAGTGTTAATCCCAAGCCACAACAAAACTTTTTGTATATTCGCATCAGCCACTACCGTTTTGCCGTAAACACAGATGACAGATGAAGATAAAAATATCAACATTCTTTCCTTTCGTACCGCTTTCGTTACTATGATAACACAACAATAAATCCTCCTTTAAAATGGTCGCCGTTTTGATTTTAATGGCTTAATTAAACCGAGTTGCGTCGTTTAATTAAAACCGTGACTAACGTGTTTAATGATGCTAATTTGAGAATCGATTGACATTAAGGCAACTTAAACCTTTTAGAATATCAAATTTATGTCAGTTTTGAAATCAAGATAGCCTTGTATTCCACAATCACGGAAAGGACAAAAACAGTTATAAACCAAAGGAAATACATATAGGTGGCGCGGGTTGCGAGACTGTCTAAAAAAAACAATCGATCATCCACGCGTGTAATCGGCAACGATTTAAAAAAAAAACGACCTGAAAAACAGTCGAGTATCGCCGACCGACACTTATCAACCAACGTAATATGTATGTAATAAGTTGTGCAAGAACACGGGTCAAGGAAAGAACGTCAAAAAACAATTGAGCATCAACGGATTCACTCAAGAGAGGACTAGAAACTTGTCAAAAAAAAAAGCAAAACAATCGAGCATCGCCCGTAAACAGCAAAACGGCAGCGGCGCAACGCGAACACAGTCCACGCATCGATCGAACCTGGATTCATGGCATAATAGAACTCGCCCCACTCGTCCATCCACACTTCGGCGACGCGCGCGGCGTTGTGCAGCACGACGTTCTGCACGCCGCCGGGGAACGAGTACGGGGACTTGTCGCGGAACACGTGGCCCACGTGCGAGCACGGCACGATCTCCAGCCGCCCGCCGCACTGCCACACCTTGCGCCCGATACACGGTTAATGGGATGCTTACGCTTCCACGTTAAGGGGACCGGCGAGTCCCCGTGATTTTTAGCACGAAATCCCGTGACTTCGATATTACGATTTTCGCGTTTAAGAAAATCGAGACGGGGAAGCCCATTGTTAGAACTATTCAACTCTCTGGAGCTTTCTAGTCTAACAATCAAAGAAGTTAGTTTTATTGTCATTGTCAAAAATCACAGTGGCTTAATCCTATACAGTCGATGCCAAAATTTTAAAAAGCATCAATTCCAAATGCCCAAATTACAAATGGCTTGGAGACTTGAGAGCGAAATTGATAATGGTATAATCCCATAATCCCCTCATGATGTTAATAGGACAATGAATTTACAGTTTTAAAACTTGAACTTGTTAAAATGTCAACTAAACAAACGGGCGATTTCTACAAAAGTCTTTCTCTTATCACCCTATTTTCTAAATAGTTGAAGTAGCTGACATAGACAATACTAAAATAGACAATACTAGTTGTCATAGTTAAACTGCAATAAAGATGTTAGACCGCCGATTAACGATCCTCGAACGAATCGCATGAGTCAAAACAGCACCCTATCTAAACATCGCAAGTCACATTACCCGGAAGCTCATCTCGAGGTTCTCCCCGCCCCAGATGTCCATGCCCTCGTCGTAGGAGCCGATCTTGTAGAAGTAGTCGCGGTCGATCGCGAAGAGCCCGCCGGCCATGGTGGGCGTGCGTAAGGGCGCGGTGCGGTCGCCGCCGCGACGGGCCATCTCGCGTTCCGGGACGCGGTACCTGCGATCAAATAAATAAATAAATATTACACAAATACTTCACATACTATTTATTTTAACCCACGTCGCTTGGAACAGTGAGTGTCCCAGGTCCACTAACCACAATAAATAAATATTACACAACTTCAAATACTATCTGAACCCGTGGTAAGTAGCTTAAGCACTTGTGTTTGATATCAGAATCAACAGTGAATAGGATACTGAAATATACCTACTTAAATATATTTAATAACACACCCAGACATTAAACAAACACCGATGTTCGTCACTTGTGTGACATATTAGTCCCGGGTGGAAATCGAACCCACGACTGTTGGAACCGTGGTTAGTGAACCTGGGGCACTAACCACTGTTGCACCGAGCCAGTCACAACCAGCCTGGATAACAAGGGGATTTAAACTACACGTAATTATTCCAAATGCGAGTAGTAATAATGACTTGCCATTATGGTCATTCATAAGTAATTTTACTGAGAGTTAGGCCGTGGACCGTGCGGCGCTAGGTAAGCCTGCCCTGTAAGGAACAGTTCAGTCAGAAAAGAAAATGTAACAATGTTGTTTTTCTGGCTTACACTATCTCTATATCAAATCTGTAAAATCGGTTCAGCAGATTTGGCGTGATTAAGTAACACACAGTTTATTCCCGTTAATTAGTAAGGATAAGAGGAGGAGGTAAGAGAGAGGATTCCAACTGAACTTTATTTATGAATGCTAATTTTAACTTTTATTTAATTTCCCGTAGTTCTAGTCGGTAGTCTTAAGTTGTTTTATCTAAATACTTCAGTTACCTGCATTTGATTTGAGTCAATCTTAATATTAACAAAATCTAGAAAGATTTTGTTAATATTCGTGTAACATCGCACAATTCTAGAAACTAGACTACGTGCTAGTTCAGTTTAATTTTCATGGCAACAGACGTAACACCTATTCTTACTCTTGACGACAATGCACTTTGATTATAATAATAAAGCCTTTATACCTCACGACTGCACGCCTAACGATCGTGAGTTTCATAGTAAGCCAGTTGTTAAACTTCTAACATTTCATTTCAAATCATTAACAAATACCTATTATTAGTTACATAGTGACCAATTCAAAATATAGGATAAATACTGCATAATGCTTTCTTTAACATAATGTGATGTAGGCATGCATGTGAATATTAATATATGGTAGAATGCAATAATACTGTGTGATAACTTGGGAAAAATTACAAAATGTAATTTTATACGTGTCAAGTTCAAACTTATAAACTTATGAACTCTGAAGACGGTTAGCTTCTTATAAAATTTAGCTATTTTTCCGGGGTTTACAAAAACTTATCTACATAATTATTTGATTAGTTATGTCTGGAACTACAAATGTAATTTACAAAACACATGTTTGGAGGCTTGTAATCTTATCAAAGCACACACGTACGAACTTGTTAATGACCGAGTTGCGATTCAAAAGCGAAAACAATAGGTCGTGTTTTACGGCGAAGCAATCGCAGATAACAGTGCCTCTCGATACCACAGCGGAGTCGGTCGTATTGCATAATGAGATTACGAAACGAAGCCGAAAAGCTATTTGCATGAAATATTATTTTTTCTGAACGAAGTCGTTAACCTTTTCGCTCGGTGTCGTGATGCGCGCCGAAAACATTTACTATTGTGTCTCGTCTTGAAGACTTGATTATAACTTTTTGATTCGTACTCGTACACTCGTCTTAGACTTCCAAAATATGAAATGAAACTACACAATGTCTTGTCCGTATCATACGTAACAACTTTCCCAACGCTGTCTGACTAGTCTGACTCATTCACTAAATGACACAAGCCACTCCTAACGTTTGTAAATTCTAAGGCTGAAAATTATCATCCTTAAATTACAAATGCGAAAGTAACATAGCATGTTTCTTGCGTTTACTCTGGACAGATTTGAACAGAATTTGATACACAGTTTATCTGAACTCTAGCTAGATCAGAAGCTATGTCTTATGTGCACACAAGTACCTAGGTTACTTTCGCATTTGTAATATAAGAATGATCTGATAGGAATCAGACTCTAGAGCGTGAATCTTTTACACCATACACTTGTCCGCGCGGACTAGTGTATGGTGTTGCAGGCGAAATCTAGCACTATATCTAGTATCTAGTATATAAATTTAGTACTATACAAAGAAAATCAACACAAACAATTTGCATACCATCTGAAGTTAAGTTTCCAGTTGAACCCGCCCCACGTCATGTCGGAGGCCTGTATGTACTCGAAGGTGGTGTCCGAGATGACGTCGATGATCGGACACACCACCGTCGTGCGGTCCTCCACGATGCGCGCCAGCAGGGGCTCCAGCCAGCCCTCTGGAAACCGAAAGGTTGGTTCAAACAACAATCGATACTTCTTTTTTACGAATTTTCGACCTGGTTGCTTTAAGCCTATTTTTTTCCTAAGTGACTTTTTTTTTCTAACGGACTACGACTATGGCTTGGTGTAGCCTTGTCCTCAAGACCAGGGAGGCGAATGACTCTCACCCCTAAACTATCTAGAAGGAGGGCATAACATTTGAATGTGCAAGATAATGATAAAAGATCGCAACAAAAGGTGATAAACTTCAAATCGAAGTGAAGTAAGTATACAAAAAAAAAGTATGTCATTAAGATGCTTATATCTAGGTAGGATTTCTAATACCGTAAATATAATGGACTTACTATAAGTATAAAGGATTAATAGATAAAAGGATTTAGAAATCAGTTTTGTATATTTGCCCGAGATAACGGAACTATTGTCCTCAAAGCAACCAAATAACGATAGTTTCTTTTAATCCCTTCTTTATTAATTATGATATTAACATAATTAGATACACACACATCAAAAACACAAATAAGTCAATCTTAATCGTCAAAATATTGATTTGTTTCAATTAGACTATTTGAAGAGCTATTTAAAAAAAATGTTTTGAAAGTGAAACCAAAAGTACATATTTAATAAAGAGTCGTCATGAAAAAATGCCATTATAATCAAATAACAAGAAGTAAAAGGCTGCCCTAATGACATTGCTACAACAAGAATTTGCAAATAGGCAATTCGACTCAACTTTAATGAGTAATTAACTACACGGTCCCGACCATAAACCGCGTAACTGCGATAAAACTGTAATTGAGAGACAACTGTTTTACCGTCACTCGTATGTGTAGCACGACAAAATGAGCTTAATTTTAAACCCTTATTTGTGCAATTATAACTTTTGTACCTAGTCAAGGCCAACAGGGCTTTGAACTACAAATTCATTTTAAAAATAACAGAAATATTAATCAAAAGAAAGATGATTATATTAAAAAAATCGATGTCAATAAAAAAATGGCTTTATTAAAATTTTGTTTTTAATTTATGTTTCATGGAATAAGAAATTGCTTTAATAAATCTAACCTGTGAATGTGATGTATCAGCAAAAAACAAAAATAGTGTTTTTTTAAGAGCATTACTTCGTCCTTAGCGAAATGTCCGTCTTACCGTCTTGAATGACACATTTATCCATGTAAACTTCTCCAATTTTGCGTAACAAACCTCACCTATGCATCGAGGAAGGTGACGACGTCACTTTTACATACTTGGCACCCAGCAGACGCGCGCGGATCGGCCCCGAAGGGTTCTCAAGAGCCGAGTAGACACATTATGTAATCTCCCAACTTGTCGCAACTACCCTTACCTGTGCATTCGTAGTGAGTATCGAGGAAGGTGATGACGTCACTCTTAACACGCTTTTCGCCTAACAGGCGCGCGCAGATTAGCCCCGAAGGGTTCTCAAGAGCCGAGTAGACACATTATGTAATCTCTCAACTTGTCGCAACTATCCTTACCTGTGCACTCGCAGTGAGCGTCGAGGAAGGTGATGACGTCACCCTTGACATGCTTTGCGCCCAGCAGGCGCGCGCGGATCAGCCCCTAAGGGTTCTCAAGAGCCGAGTAGACACATTATGTAATCTCCCAACTTGTCGCAACTACCCTTACCTGTGCATTCGTAGTGAGCATCGAGGAAGGTGATGACGTCACTCTTAACACGCTTTTCGCCCAACAGGCGCGCGCGGACCAATCCCGATCTCTCAACTTGTCGCAACTATCCTTACCTGTGCACTCGCAGTGAGCGTCGAGGAAGGTGATGACGTCACCCTTGACATGCTTGGCGCCCAGCAGACGCGCGCGGATCAGCCCCGACCGGTTCTCAGTTCGGAAGAGCCGCGTCGACACCGGAAGAGTCTTTATGTAGTCTTCCAACTTCTTCCCTAAGTGCTCTATAAACAAAAGAATGATAGATAATAACGTTGAACGAAACAAATGACACCCCATCCCGGTAAAAATACTTAAGCCTAATTGCAGAAGGAATATTTGTAACTTGTAGCATTTTAGCATTATTCCAAACAATACTGGATTAATGAATCTCGATTAAGACGTCGAAATTCCATTTTTTTTTCCTTAAATCTTGTATTCTGAGAACGAAATATAATTTTGAACAAAACATACTTGTGAGGTTGTGGACGGGTTGTTTTTTCAAGCATTCCTTCTCAATTTTGGCTCAAGTATTGGTTGAATATAAATCGCAAAGCAGTGCTTTTTTTGTTCAATGATGTGATGATTTTATTTGCATTTATCAGATCGGTATTGTAACGCATACAAAAATACAAAATATTAAGTACTATAAAAGAGTTTATATTTTTTTTAGTACCCTTCAACCTTCAAGGAATATACTCGTAGAAAAATTATTCGCAACGTAAGTAACCCTTAGTAATACCTACAGTATTGAGTTTAGTTTTATTCTGTAGTGCACATTACGCAATATTGATAAAGCAGCAATCGTGATCTTCTTTCCGAAAGCAACACATACCTGACATAATAAACGCACTAATACTTACTTCTTTTTGGTTTTGCTTTATTAAAAAAAAAGAAAACTGATATTAGGTATCTGTGCATTTTTGAATATTAAACCTATTCTTTTTTTTTTTCAAAGTACTTACTATAGTACTCCCGTTATGCGGTTAGACCTATTTTCAAAACCAAATCTGCGTTCGCAAATAAGACAAGTTATTGTCCTCTGCATTACTTAATCCACTAGTGGTATTTATAAAATGTTTTAAGATTTCACTGGCATTTACATTGAGCGTGTTTTCGAAACTCATATGTTTAAATTTACCCGTCAGGTCTTTTAAGCAGCTGTCATAACATTTTGTAAGACATGAACGACCTTAGATTTTAAGAATACAACTCCATATAATGTTATTCCATACATATAATGAGCGTGTCAAATAAAATGTAATGTAATGTAAATACTTACACTTGATATTACAAATTATTCAAATTCACATGGTAAATAAAGTATTTATTTTACTTCCGCCTTTATGTTTATGTATTTTTTCATACACAGATATAGTACATATGAAAGAACTTAACACATTTTATAGTTAATACAGTGTAACTTAAAAAGAACATGTATATTCTCGTGTAATTAATAATACTTAATAAAAACACCCCAAACATTCGATAAGTTCAACAGGTGTTATTCAATAGTAAAATTATTTGCCAATATAAATAAAGATTAATCAAGCGAATTATCCTTTGTTAAAATTATACAGTTAAAACAAATTATATACGGATGTTATTTGCACTGCGAAACATTAATACAAATCGATTTTCAAATATTACGAAATACAATTTTGTTTTTGCATTGCATTGCATCCTCTTAGCTACGTTGGATCTATGTTAATTAGGCCACTTGCAGGCCGGGTGAACTATGACTTATCCGTAATTAGCCCACTAAAACCGAGTAGACATTCAGACATTTACATTAAATATTTGTCTTTATGGGTCTACACGCGTTATTAGGAGTAGTATTTACATATCGCACTGGGCAAGCCAAGTCCTGTGAATGCTCTATTCGGTATGTCATTGAAACGCATCGGACATTTATTGGCGTGTAAATACGATTCACCGTTGTTTCCCCGTTTCATATAAATCGATCGTGGCAATGAAAAGTTATACTTTTCAGATTTGCTTTCCGCCCGCGCGCCGGTACCGTATGCGTAACTGTTGAATGTATAGTATTACATAAATATCGCACTCTAATAAAATAGGTCTGCAACACGTTTGAAATAAAATTTTATTAATACTCAAAAACTAAAGAAGTTAAATAATAAATAATCGGTTATGTCGTTTTAAAAAATCCTTGTACTCGTACATAATCTAAATCAAAATATGAAATTAGTATTAGTTAACGGAATTTTATGAAATCTTTCATTGCATATAATTCCTAGGAAATGTACTAAGTTTACACAATCCCTCACTAAAATAATTTAGATTGATCGACTGAACAATTTCGACTACAAACGATTAGTGTAATTTGTTGTAACATCAGAAGTATTACTTGTAATTTATATTTGCTCACTAAACGTATTTAATGTATTCAAATGCACAAATACGGACCAATGTACCAATTTTAGCAAGGCAACCGACGGATTGAATTACATTAAGGTAAATTTATTGGTATCTACTCAAAAGCCGCAGCGAATAAGCGTAGGCGGCTAAAATCGATCAATCGAAAAACATTAGCAGTAGCATTTTAAACTCATACTTGTTTTGAACAAACACGCATTGATTCACTGGTCTTCCAAAAAGGCTATAAATAAAAACTAAATAAAAATCAATTGACACGTTTTTTTTCGATCATAACATAAAACCGGTCGCACATTGTGATTTCATTTGTTTCGAATCTTTATTATTGAATGCACTCGTATATATTGGTGTTAACAATACAAAAACTAACATTATTGGATGTCGGGACGATCAATACTGTTAGTCGCTGATTAGACGCTCGGAAATAGTATTACCTACTTATAATATGTAGGTACATAATCATACAACTTTGCGAGGGCATTACTTTAAGCTCAAATTCAAATTGATTAATATAAGTGACAGCAATCAAAATATCAAAAAGCGATTAATGAACACATTACTTAAATTATACAAATTTTAATCAATTTTGGAATTTTAGTTTGATATTGATTTAACACGATACACACACATGTAGCTTAGTTAAGCATGTGATTTTGTATATCATAGAGTTATCGGAATGCAGTTCCCTTTCGACGCTTCCCGCCACACCGATATCATGTAAATCCGTACTAGATTGCGGTCTAGCAATTATATTTGTAACTACAAATCATATATTTTAGACATCCCGATTGACGTAGTTTGTTCTAGCAAAGTGGGCTGTGAAATTGTTAAAGCGTGAAGATACTCGGAAATAAAGCTAGTTGCTGGCATTACATTCGCATTGGATGTCAGTGCTGTGCCTATTCCTTCCGATTTCGGGAAATAAACAAATGAAATGTTCAATTGTTTATTGATATCGGAATAAGTGAGAGAGTGACAACTTTTAACAGGGCATTTTTTTTTCAGATTTTGTTTTTCTGCCAGGCATAAACATGGAGCTGCTTTGCGATTAGCTGCCTCTTACAACACTTACCTTTTTCACTA
Source organism: Maruca vitrata (assembly GCA_039566165.1). Lineage (NCBI taxonomy): Eukaryota > Metazoa > Arthropoda > Insecta > Lepidoptera > Crambidae > Maruca > Maruca vitrata. The sequence continues at coordinate 5,882,741 of CM076925.1, forward strand.
GCGTCGTCGACGAGTATAATCTCCTTGAGCAAAGGCCTCGGAGACCGGTTGATAGTACTCCAAATGGTACGAATGAGCGTCGTCCAGGCTTCGTTGTGGAATACAATCACCACACTAGTCGTTGGTAGTAAATCGGGATACTTCTTATCTTTGCACCTAGGATCAACAAAATGAACATAAGTATGAGAATCAAATAATAGATATAGTAGGTTATAGTATAACTATTACCAGCCACATAGTATCATTTATCAATGGTTTAGGGCCTTATGAGATTTGGTTAAGGCCTGGTTAAGTAAAGCAAATCCTAGTTGAATATGTTCTTCCCAAGGCATATAACATTTACTCTACGTAGATGGTCTCGTAGGTAGAGCATTGGGCTTTCATCAGTACAACTATGGGATTGAGTCATATTATCTTTGGAGATTTTGCCTAAAATCTCCAAAGAAACTTCCTTAACAAATGTTTTGTAAAAACTAAAACCCATACTAACTGTAATTATAGTAACACGTTAGCTAATTGAATACCTAATGTAGGTAAATACTGTTAAACGCCAGGTGATTGCACTATTCTCTACAATAACTTCCGCTATTTGAATATTGTACCTAATGCCCATATTTTCCATACAAGATACAACTTCATACAGAAGTGTTGTAGGTATGTCGCTGTTACCGCTTGGATTCATCGTCCAATACAGATGGGGAACAGTAAAGTGATCGCAGAAGTAAGTCACGCACTCACCACACGCTACACTTTGCCACTCGCACACCAATTCTCGGTAGCTATTTTGCATATGTAATAACAACAGTGCCCTTCCGTTAAATATGTGGTTTAACTATTATATTGGTTAAACTATAATAATAGTATAACTGGACATTTTAGGCCTATTATTAAGCGAACGTTTAGTTCCAATGGATGACAAAAGACAGATATCCATTTCATCTGATCTCTTAGAAATAAATTAACGTTAGGGTCCAAATGTTGTATAAGGTAAGCAATGTTTTATCAATTTTTTTTGTGAGACATCGAACAAATCTCATAATCAATTTAATAAGATACAAAAGCATTCCTATATGTATTTATTTCCAAAAAATCTCCGGCATTGGAAAAACTGTGGTGAAAATTAAAATGTCCGATCGTAGATTTCCCTCCACCGTGTATTTCACTATGCCTGCGCACAGTCATTACGAAAAACAATTTCGTCTTGCTTGACTAGCCGGCGCGCCGCGAAGCAAGGTTACATGCATATTCATCTCTCATATCACATCTTCATAACTTCAATCGCGTCGGAAGCACAAGATTTGTCCTACTTTTGTTTAACTAACGTTATATTAGGAATGTCTTATTATAGACGTTACTTGGAACCGCATATTTCAGTTCTAGCATCGATATTCCGAATGCACGTGCTATTAACTGCTGTGTTATCTGACCAATAAAATTAACTATGCTCCTACTCGTACTTTTAATTACCGATATTACCTACTAAAACATACAGCAATACTACTACTATAATAATTATTTTTTCGATGATAGTAATTTACGTGCACCGCACGCTTCTTTTAGCACTTTTGTTTAATAAAGTGGTCTAATTATTTAATTCTGAATTAATTTAGTTAGATTACTTTCTACGTAAGAAGACAGAAGCGTGTAGCTACCTAATTATGCTGACGTATTCGGGTAATCTCCATTGCATTAAGATAAACTAATTATATATACAGAGAATGTGTGAAATAAATGGAAAACGTCTAACGCTATCGAAACTTAATAGAACGGCGCCGACTGGGTTGCGGACGAACTCGTAAAATGCGAATTACGTGGCTGCTTCACAGGAGAAGAACCAACAATGTTTTGAGCTATAGTTTTCAGTATTATAAAATCTTCAATAATGCAATGAGACGTTTGCCCATCAATGGGATGACATAGGTTAAACAAAAAAAAATGCAATAATCGAAATAACTTAATAAATTCAAGCTACACGCTAGTAGGACTAGCACGAATCCATTAATGTGACATGAATGACGTATCATGAATACGTAAACGTGTTCCGACTTGAAATTTTAACTATTTGTCAATCTATAACGGTTATTTTACAACGTAACAGAATTCTATGAAGAATAAAAAGCACAAATAAAATAAAAAGCATAAGGCATGACAAACACTATCGAGTAGCTAAGTACTATTTTAGGAGATTTTAAGGAAAAAAGTAACACTGCACGGCTTGATATTAACTTTGTGACCGAAGTGGCACAATGAAAAACCATAGCCATTAATATGCGACATCCTCATAATAATTGTAACCGTATATAGAAGGAAGTTTATTATGTGCGTGAACAATTAGTTTGAGGTAAACTACCTAATTGTTAAAAACACGCTAATATTGTGGGTGTTCTATTTTAAAATACACATGATAGAATTGGTCATATTATTAGACTGGCTCGATGCCGGTCTGCTCGATAAAATATGAATTGCCTTCAATGAACTACTAGAACCCTGGAGCATTGGCTTTTCATTCGGAATCGTACCTATGACCTTTTCCAAATTTCACAAGAGTCGTTTATAACCAAAACCGCATACCTAACCAAAGACTTTAATATTGTAATTACTGGTCACTTGCAAATGTGCTAAACGATAATTAGATTGAGGTTCGATAGTTGCGGTCTGTAGCAGTCGTCCGACGTGTTTAACAAACATCAGGATTGACCGTGAAACGACAATCGGACATAATGTACCGTGCACACTGAACCGGCCGCGGAACCGATCCGCAACCGGTTTATCGCACTTTCTAAATCATTTTATGTAAGATATATACATCATATTTTATAGACCTAATAACACAATCATGCGGCTATAAAAATATTATGCATGAAAATGTTATTTAAACTGTTAAATCAATTTGATTAAAGCTTAGGCTTGACAATCAGAGCAGAAACTTGAATACTCCTGCGAATTATGTACCAATTAGTCAAGTAGTTAGGTATGTAGTTATATGTTCTATATAAATACTTAGGTACCTACTAATAGCTTCCACCAGTATTGTAATCGAACTGTTTGTTTTGATCCTTCTTATAAATACTTAACTACTAAATCAGCCAGTTTTTGAGCAAAAGCTATTAGATAGTAGTCGTTTATCGTATGTATTTCAAAAAAACAGAATCATGGAATTGCAAACTATTTCCAATATTTACGATTTCTTCTGTTCTTGACGCGCGTAAAGAAACCAGCCTTATGAAGGATCTAGAGACGTGTTTGTTCACGTTAAGCCGCTTTCTACAGAAAATAAGCATGCAAAGATATAAATTAGGTCGGAAACAGGCACGCTCGTGCAATTTTCTCTCAGAACGACCTCGGTATTTCATCGCAAGTTTTATGCGCCCATAGTGCCGCGTGGGATGTTAATATCGATTCAGAATACGTATTAACTGCCTCCAAATTCCGACGCAGCCTGAACAAACCATTCTCGCCACAACCGTAGGTAGAATACCTACTAGAAATTAGGCCAAGTGTCTCACAGACTAGATTCCAAAACTATGATTACGATCACCTTTTTAAGACCCGGTCACATTGAAATATAGATATGCAATATTATAGAAAAGAGATGACGGAAGCAAAAGCACACTCAAAACTAATCTAAACACATAATAACAAAACGCAGTCTTACAGAGACATGCGCTAAAAATGCGAGCCTATTTAGTCCAGTCAAAATAGACATTTAACCTAGGAAAAATTCGCATAGAGCTGAAAATTGGCATGAATGTTGGGAACACTATTACAAATAATCTGTCAAAAGTCCCCATCGATCCCACGTCTGCAAAAAAAAAATAATCAAGGTCAAATGTCACAAATATCAGTTTTATGCACTTTTGAGCGAAACGGTAAGTTTAATCATAAAAGTATGTATGACAAAATTACTTATCACGTAATTATCTATAAAAAATGTCTAAACACTTTGTTCCTAAGATTCACCATTTCAGAGATATAGCGATGCACAAAGTTGAAAAGTTGTATTTTCAAACGCTTCCAGGCCCCCATGCGATTGTGCTAGACAGTTAAAATTTTAACGAATGATGTATCTCAGTTGCCTCTATAACATCTAATACTAGAAACAACATGAAACCAACGTGTTAAGTGGGTTCTCATACAAAACCTATGTTTTTTTTTCTCACACTTGGGCGGTTTTTAACGTGGTTACCCTAGTGAACCTATTCCAGGTCATATATCGATCAAAAACGATATCAACAGATGAATGCATATTATGTATAATATGAATTTTCTAATGATTAAAACCACGATATCTCGCGAATGGTGAGTCGGAAAAGAAAAAGTGACTGGACCATTTTTGTAGAAAATTGTATGATCTACAACTTTTGTTTGACCTATTTTTACGATAATACTTACTGTTTTCGAGAAAAATGGAAAAATCCTTAATTTTATACTTTTGACCTTGAATAAAATTTTTTGCAGAAGTAGGATTGATGGGGATTTTTGATATTTCGTTTATTATGATGTATTTAACGTCTCTGGCAATTTTCAGCTCTATGCGAATTTTGTCTAAGTTAGCACTTATTTTTGTCTATTTTGACTGGACTATATTCATCAATATGCAGCACATAACGTCTTGCCCGTATTGTATTACGCGATAACTTTATTGTATGGCAGTAGCAATAAAACTGCAATAACAGATAATTAAATGATTAATGTGGCAGATGTTTACAGAGCCCTAGCTGGGTCAATGATCAATCAAATATATTAATGTGATACTCATATAATTTTTAAATACGCATTTTGAACAGAAGTACTGTCTGTGTGAAAAAATACAGAAAATAGTTAAAGTTATCATATTTTATAGTGCTGTGACAAACTAGTGGCAGCATACGATAAATAAATCAAGCTAAGTGATGTATTTCTGGCGACATAGCCGCGATACGCCGGCCATATGCTCATGAGATATTACCACAACAAAGTGCATGCAGATATCGCCCGGACAAAGCGTCTCGGTAATACTGCGTCTAAATACGACGAAATCTATAACAGGTCAATGCACTCGAAATTGCGACAAAGTACACCTAACAGCAAATATTCTTTGTACGAAGTTATTTCTAAATGTGAAACATATTCAATATCATATAAACCGTTTACCGTATTCGAACCGGGAACGTATTATTGTACACACGCGAAATTTCAACTCAGTGCACTCTAATAGCTAACGTTCATATGCTATTCAGGATCCTCATTTATGAAAAGCCTTATTATACACTAAATAATGTTATGAACTTCTTATAATATGTCCTATAAAAATCGACAACCAGTAAAATAAAAATAAAATATGAGAAACTACCTCTCCACCCGCGAGTCCCTCCGTGAAGTAATATGTCGCATGACTATTAATGTCCTTTCCGAGGCTCTAAACATGTGTATCAAATTTCATTTAAATCGGCTATTAATATTGGCGTGAAAGTGCGACCGACACGTTACTTTTGCATTTATAATATTAGTAAGGCTTTAGCCTATAATATCTATGACTTTAATAGGAATATACATTAACATACATATGCAAAAAGGCCACTTACTTTTCAAATCTAACGTCAGTGAGCGATCTGTTTAGCGAGATCATATCACTCGCCAATAAGTTGAACTGGTTCTCTTGGAACTTGTCCAACATAAGTTTTTCTTGTTCTATTGGAATGTTTACCGCTTTACCTGAAATTTAGGAACATGGTTAATTTACAAAAGTCAACAGCATGTTAGGTGTGAGTGACTTCGACAGTAGGATATTAACGCTTATGCCCGCGACATAAGGATGAAACAATGTGCAACAATGCATGCATATCTTTGTACATTTATTTTCGGCATTTTGTCGATGTAAAGTATATTTGTTTTCTCAAAGATTTTTATTCTCGTTTTTTTCGTGCTGCCTTTACATTGGACTCAAAGTCCCGCCGAATCCTTAGGTTTCAAAAATACTTAAAGTACAATATTATGATGGTCCATTCAAAATAATTTTCTGTGTGTTTAATAAAACAATTAATTTATGACAGAAAAAAATTATTATAATTGAATAAAAGTAGTTCACTTAAAAAGGAAAGATATGTTTTTATACAAATTAACTGAAAAATGAACAACTTACTAAATAGGTTACTAATGCAGCATGTTATAATCCATAGCAATAAATGAATATTTACAATAATTAGAGTTTAATTAAGTTATGATATTTTCATACATTCAGAGGTTTACAGGGGTCTTTTCAGAGGTTTAGTTAACCTCCCCTAGCTATACAATTGTGTCGTATCTATAATTTAATTCCTTGCTTAAATTTAATTTTAATAAATCCTTAAATTTTGAACAGATCTATGCTGCAATTCCTTTTCTTAAATATGTATTCTTGTAAATCCAGGATGAAAAGATTTCAAGATGTAATCCACAATAAATAAAGAATGTTTAAAGATATACCCATTTCTCCAGGCGAACTTCCTTGAGGCAGCACAGTAGGCATCTTCTCCCATCTCTTCAGCCGTGACCGAGGGTAGGCAGACAGCATGAGCCCATCCTCTCCTACATCTTGATCCAGCTCATTCTCTTCCAGGTTAGTATCATCATCATCTATGTTATTTTGTAAGGCTGCAGCTATGGCAGCTTTTTTGCCTCCATACTCCTCTTTTGTCTGTTGTGTAGAAAAATCAATTTCAAATTAATGAAAACACAAACCTAACAATTGTACTGCTCAGTTATGTTTTCTATGAAATAATTGTACTTATAAAGTGGATATTTACATCTTACATCAAAAGAAGAATAACTAGTTCTGAGGTGTATAATAATATTATTAACTGGTTCATTCATCATTAGAAAACCAAAAATTCTAAACAATTAAAGTTCTACTATCACTTTACATGAGTAATGTATTATATCTAGTTCTTTATGCAACTGTAAACATGTAATCTTAAACATGATGAGACAATAGATTCCTTTTTGCATGATGACACTATTATGCCAAACCTAATAATATTATTGCCTAAATGCTTTGAAGTTTAGAAACTAATACAAACATGGTTGTTTATATTATGTTCCCTAATAATATTATAGTAAGTTTCGTCAAATGTATGCACTTTATTAAATTTTAACAGCAACATATTCATGAATATTTGAGTAATACTACAAATCAGTCTTTTAATTCAAGGAGTCTGAGGCCAAAATTTACACATACCTACTAAGGCGCGAAAACATTTCCCTAAAAAATCTTACACACACTCATGATGCAAAAAAGTATGAGTTTATAAACAAAATGTATTTTATCAAAATAAATTTGGTGGAAAGGGCTTTAGTGATTCTTTTTTACCTTAATTGCAAATTCTGAGGATTTCTTAGTGCAGCCGTCGCCGAAGCAGTCGGAGTACATGGCCAGCAGAGCCACGTCCACCAACAGCCATACCAGCGACGTCAGTAAGATTATGCGGCATGTGTGGATCCTTATCTTACTTCTGAACATTTTGGAGCCGGTCCGGTCTTTAGTGCCACATGTCAAACTAACAAATTAACACTTACTCCCCTCTGTCGACCTGCAAACAGGTGAATGTTAGCGTCTTCCGCGCAAGTACATACCAAATATTTTATACTTTAAATCCTTCATGTAGACTCTCTTCAAAAGCACTTAACATTCACCAAATTAATCTGATATTTTAGACACACTCCAGCAATACACTAATAAAGTAGGTTTCCGGATCTTAGTAGACATCTCACAATGTTTTAAAATAGCACCGACAATAATTACTAGATTAACACTCTGACTACAAAAAAATGTAGTAATCAAAACTTACACACGACTTGTAATAATTTCTAGCTAAATTCACTACTTTATTAATAATTATACGTGATCTTTGTAATATCAGCTCGCTGGAACGGTCGACATCGACATTGAACGACAATCGCCAAATGTCGTAAAACGTATACGTCAAATGTCAAACGCCAACTTTCATTGTTGCGGTCCAACAAAATTACCATAGACTATATTAACATTTTTCTTAACAACGGCAACGGATAACTGCAATGAATCCAAAAAAGTTATGATATACATGCTCAAACTGTTTCATCATATTAAAATAGCACAACTTGTGTGTTTCTTATCCAGACCAAAGCAGTATAAAGATACCTTTGTAAAATATGTAAAAGCAATAAATATTTTATGATTGAGTTGCTTAGAAAAATATGAAATACCTATACCAGAGCCCATGGCCGTAGCTAGGGGGGGGCATTGTGGGGCAATGCCCTACCTTGAAACCACAATGCCCTACCTTAAAAATATCTAAAACTAAGATTAATTATTATAATTAAATTGTTTGTTCATAGTTTGAGAAAAAAAATGTAGCGATAGGTATCTAAGTTTGCAACAAAATTTATAATGTGATGGTAAGACTCTTGTATTGGTTCAAACTAAAGCCGATGAAACGGAACGCACCAATGACAAATGTCATGATGACATTTTGCTGAATAAAAACAAAACGTCAAAACAAAAACAACCTCGAATGGATATTGTTTATATTTTATTGAATTTCAGGTGTTTTATCAGTGAATGCAAAAAAAAGTGTTACATTCTTTGTTCTGTGTATAGATGGCATTCGAAGCGCCATCTCATGAAGCGATGGGTTTATACAAAGAATTAGAATAGGGCTATAGTTATTGCGTCTGTGGCGACCATAGGATGTAGCACTGCAGTGTGTGAATCTACGTTTTCAACTTTAACTGCAATCAATAGGCCTCAAAGGCTGTCAATGGGTCACGAGAGAATGGCTGGTATGGTATTTCTGGCCTTTGAAAAAAAAAGAACAAAATCAGTTGATCTGAACGAAGTTCTTCGCATTTTTAATAACATGGCGAATCGTAGAATTCAGCTGTTTTAAATGTTTTTTATTATTATGTTAGTTAATTATTATAATAAGTACGCAAAAACAATGTGATCTTAATGATATTTTTGGTCGTTTCTATTTACTCGTATCACCCCACCCAATAATTAATTATTACCTCACTCTCACTCAGACGTGGATCTCTACATCCAAATCTGGAAGTTCAACCATCTTATTCACTTGTTCTTCATCATTGAGGATTTAATAGTTCTTAGATCCATGCTCATGCACTGTCACAGTAATTATTTGTCTACGAATAACTATTCACATGAAGGTGATATACATGGTCATTGATTTAGGAGCCCGTGTTTCGACGGCAGATCAATTATGATAATTTTTTTACTTCCGCCCTACCTGTAACTAATGCTGCCCTACCTCAAATTCGACCCTAGCTACGGCCCTGCCAGAGCCGCTCTAAGTTGGCCGATTTGCTACATGTCAGACTGACTGCACTAGTCTTTGAGTATAAAGCCACTGGAGATGCCTTACACGGGCGACCCCCTCCGGCAAAGTACATTGGTCAACTGTTCAAACACGTTTAATAAAACTACTTGTCGCTGCACCACCGCCATTTTGCATTGATCCCTGTCGCGTGACGTTACTCTTGAAAAATGGTTAGTTGTGCAGTATTCTCATGTAAAAGGCGATCGAGAGCTCAAATTCGCAACAAGAGCGCGTTTAGTATCATATCTAAGTGTTTTTATTAACTTTTAAACGTGTATTTAAGAAGAATTGCCATTTAAATAAAAAGTCGTTGCGATACGTAAACGACAGAAAAAAATAAACAAGAATACAGTGGTACGGGGGCTAGTGATGTCACAAAGTCAAAAAAGCGACTCGACATTTGAATGAATCATTCACTCCCTGCAGTTAGTTGTATAATCCGTTTTTTACTTTAATTTTGAATTAAATAAAAGGTCTAAACATATGTTATATTTAAATCTTGTAAGATGAATTAGAAAAATTACTTTTTCTTTCCTCTGGTCATACGATATTGAAATTTAGTCTGAAAATGAAAAGAAATTCTGTGACTCCTTAGAGATATTTTTAAAGACATAGATATTTTAACCGTATCCTCTCAGTACATTTTGGACTGTATCTTATATGTTTACAAGAACATACAATCATTTAATATCGGATCCTCACCATTTTAACACCAGTAATAAACATAAGTTTGCCGTTTCAAGGCTCAGGCTTCAAAAGACTGGAAAGTCGTTCTTGGGTTTAAGCACAAAATTGTTTAATAAGATCCCACAAAATGTTATTGAATTACAATAATCAGTACAAGATAGTTCAGTTCATTCACCAAACTGATTTTATTTTATTCTTTGTGTCATCACTATTTTTTCGTATGTGTGTTGCGTAGTTACGTGAAAACTTTGTTTGTGTGCGTGTATTGTTTGAAGTGTTGAACATTTTTGTAGTGTGCGTTTATCGTTACAGCAAAATTTGTGTCTGTTGAGTTATTAATTTTTTGGTGGTGTGCTGTACGTGTTTACCTCGCCCACCGCTAAAAGTGGCGAAAAATTTGTTAGAAGCGTTGACGTTATGGCATCTCCAGTGGCTTTATACTCAAAGGCACTAGTGAGGACAACGGTAAAATTGCCGAAGTATATAAGTAACAGTTATTTCCACTTTATAACCAAGCAAGGTCTAATTATAACAAATTTTATTAAAAACATTAATTCCATTATCCAAAAGATTGAATTTAAGTTCCTTATTTATAAATATATTTATTTTTAAAATACAATACTTATTAAATCCTTCATCCTATTTTTAAAAATACCTGGTGAGTATTACCCACTACGTCACTATGAAAAACGTGTCAACGGCGTAACCTTGTAAAAGCGTAATACAGAGGGAAATTTTACGTTTTCTTTTATAATTCAATTATTTTAGGTAATAAAGACAAATAACTAGATAATTATACCGGAGCCGTTCTTAGAAGACTGATTTGACACTTTTTATTTTATATTTTGCATTTATCCTTGTTAAGAGGAACATATTTACGCGAATCATAAAGAACAACTTTTAAAAATAATACGTTATTTCAAAATTTCAAATGCACATAATTATATAATTATTTGTCTTTTATTACCTAAAATAATTGAATTATAAAAAGAAAACGTAAAATTTCCACTCTGTATTACGCTTTTACAAGGTTACGCCGTTTGACACGTTTTCATAGTGACGTAGTGGGTAATACTCACCAGGTATTTTTTTAAAATAGGATGAAGGATTTAATAAGTATTGTATTTTAAAAATAAATATATTTATAAATAAGGAACTTAAATTCAATCTTTTGGATGTGAATTAATGTTTTTAATAAAAATTTGTTATAATTAGACCTTGCTTGGTTATAAAGTGGAAATAACTGTTACTTATATACTTCGGCAATTTTACCGTTGTCCCTCACTAGTGCAGTCAGTCTGACATGTAGCAAATCGGCCAACTTAGAGCGGCTTTGGTATAGCTGTTTTAACTATCTTTGGAAATGTTTTAAGTAATGCCTTAAATTATTAAAACTATCAATGCCAACTGTCAATCAGCTGATGGCTGACTTGCTGAGCTGTCTGGCTCTCTGGTTGTTGCGTTGTTGTTTATTTCATCATATTGTTTTCTGGCTATTCGTTATCACCTGAACCGCGAACGTTAGTACGTATTATTTCACTCTGAACTGTTCACAGTATGTACAATTTTTGATATTAACATTAGATAAGTTTAGTGCTATAAATTTATTGATGAAGTTACCAATTTATAATCATGAACAGAATCAAGAACAATAACACAAGGATGATGAGGGTAACGGAGTGCGCTGGTGAAACTGATACGGATGCGTATCGCCTCGTCGGTAATGGCACCAAACCTCCAGATATTAAATATGAACAAGAAAACTCCTGGGTAGCAGGTGTGCAAATGTTCTTATCATTTTTACTCGCCGGTTTTGGTATGGTGGCAGCCAGTCTTTTACTCGATTATGTACAACATTGGGATGTATTTCAAAAAGTGTCGGAGGTATATATACTTGTACCGGCGCTTCTGGGACTGAAAGGCAACTTGGAAATGACGTTAGCCTCGCGGCTGTCTACTAACGCGCATCTGGGCCATCTGGAGACGAGTCTGGGCTCATTGGTGATGGGCAATTTGTGTCTAATCCAGTGTCAAGCTGTTCTGGTCGGGTTCCTGGCGGCCTCGGCGGCGGTCGCCATGGGCTGGATCCCCAAGGGACAGTTTGACATCCACCATGCCTTGTTGTTGTGTGCATCAAGTGTACTCACCGCATCATTTGCCAGTTTTGTACTTGGATTAATCATGATTGGTGTTGTTGTGTTCTCTAGGAAGATAAATATAAATCCTGACAATATTGCCACACCTATCGCAGCTAGCCTAGGTGATTTAACAACCTTGGCACTGTTGTCTTGGATAGCTTCACGTTTGTATTTATCTATTGGCACAAGTGTTATATTGCCATCTATTATTATCATAGCTGGTGCAATTATTGTACCATTATGTGGTTACATTGCTTGGAAAAATGACTTTACAAGACAAGCTTTAGACGAAGGGTGGGTACCTGTTGTGTCAGCTATGGTAATAAGCAGTGCTGGTGGATTAATATTAGATTATACAGTGTCTAGATACAAAGGTATAGCAGTGTATCAGTTGGTCATAAATGGAATAGGAGGCAATATGGTAGCAGTACATGCTTCTAGGATGTCCACAGCTCTACATACAGGCCAAAAAGAAGGTTCTGTTATCAGCAGTACCACTAAATTGTTACTCCTAATGGTTGTCCCTGGTCAATTGATTTTTATTTATACAATTGGCTATTTAAGAGCTGGTCATACATCTATGACTCCTACATTTATATTTTTCTATATGTCTGCTGCCATGTTGCAAGTTTTCCTGTTGTTGCTAATTAGTCATTATATGGTTCTATTTATGTGGAAGCTAGGTATGGATCCAGATAATTCAGCGATACCATACTTGACTGCACTTGGCGATTTGCTTGGCACTGCACTGCTAGGAATTGCTTTCCGTGTTCTCGATTTCATGGATGATGATGATGCAGACTTGGGTGAATAAACAATTAAAGAATGTGTCTTCAAGACAATAGATATGTATGATGAACTATTGCTCATGTTTTTTACACAACTTTGTAATAACAATTATTATTATATACCTAAAAAATAGTAGTTTAGTTTACATCCTCAGAAATGTTTCATATCAAATCAAGAATTGATTGTAAAAAAATTCATTTATGCTTGTCATATACATAATGTTCAGTTCAGTTTTTAAAGACTCCATATTACAAGCCTTTTTTGCCTTAACTGGATATACAAAAGTGGAAGTTAAAAGAGTTGGTGTCTATACATGGGATTTCTTGTCTGTACTAAGTGTCTCTGTGCCATTCAATTAAATTATTAGGGAGGAATCGCAAAATATTTGATAAACCAAAAATTCTAAAGTATCCTACTTTATTGATGTAAAAATACCTTCAGTATTGCGCTAGATGTAAAACAAATTAAATTCTCTTTCCTATACCATGTAAGTTAACTAAGTAAAGTTAAAATTGGTGCTATGTGAGTATAAGTATATTTAATACATATATTTTTATAAGGAAATGAGAAAAACTATTGTACAATCAGCAACTTAGTTATTGTGTATATTAATATGGAAAAAACATTCACAAACTGTTGACTGCAATTTTTGTTGCTGACTGTATGTTGTAAATAAATCATTTTATTTTGATGCTTTGTGAAAATGTGGGATTGTAAAAGATAGAAATTTACAAAAATATTATATTTTTAACTGAAAAGTGTTATACAACTTTTATTTATTACCTTATTAACTTAACAAGTAACAACCTTCAAACCCTGTTGAATACATTTATAGAGATATCTAATTCCTAACTGAAAATCACTAATTACCTACTACCACCAGAGCCGGAATGGCTGCCTTTGTGGTAATAACACCAAACATAATATTATAGTACACAAGCAAGTGTATATGATGTAGGCTGCCTGATCACCAGAGAAGAATGAGACTGCTGAGCAGAGAAACTAAGAAATAGTGACCAATGTGATACAAGGAACCGAAATTTAGTGTAAAATACTATTAGAAAACTGTTCGGGATATTTACCATGTTGTTTTGTTTTAATGAGCCCCTGATATTTCGGCACTGTTGCAAGCGTCATGATCACGGGTGAACTGTTCAGTTACAGTTTTCTAATGTGTGTAACCATGACAGTTTAAAATTATATATTATTCGGCATGTGACGATGCACAGCATCTGTGAGAGTGCGTCCTCTTCCGGTCAGCAATTTATGGGCGATCAAAGCGCCCTCTATATTGAAATATCTTGATTATTTTAGTAGTTGAATTCACTTACTTCCGTTTGGCGCCATTTTTAGTCACCTTAATGGGTCTCGTGCCGAGGATCCTCATAGCGTCTTCAACTTTCGTGTTAGCAATATCATAAGCAGAAACTCTGCTTAAATCGTTCCCGAAAGTTGTTTTAATTGAAATATATAATCCGCTTATCCTTATTTCACTAGTAAGAAGTGTTTGTAAAACGGGAAAAAGTGAATCAAGTGATAGAAAGTGTATTGATGGTGGTCAATGAAGACCACGCCACCGCCGTCTCCCTCGAAGGAGGCATGCGATGACCTGCGTGTAGGTTCTTAAGCTGCGCAACGGTGGCACAAAAATACAAAGTAAGACACCAAAACAAGGTACGTTCGAGTGTTGAAATTTTAACCTTCTTTTGGATATAATGAGTGATCTCTTTGAATAAAGAATGTTTTAACAAATTGTTAATGCACGTTTTGAATAAGGTACCCCCAACCAAAAATAACGAATCGTTCACGTTCGAACATTCCGAAACTTATTTTTATTATAATTTTTTTTTTTATAACTACCTTTTGCTATAAACTTAAATAACCCACAACCAACATTGGGGAAGATGAAATAGCATCGAAAACCTAAAATGCTCTATAAATTAAGCTAATATCATAAAAACTGGAAGGAGGTACGTTATTCGTAAATTTGTAACCTTATGTCCACAACCAGATTTTGTGGAACGTTGCATTAACGATGAACTACGTCAGTTCATGAGAGGCAACGTCTTCATGATCTCAGCCTACCCTTCGGGGAAAAAGGCGTGATTTTTTTGTATGTCTATATATGTATGAGAGGCAACGTCTACGTAGCCGTAAGGTCACTCTCTTTGTTTTATACTTAACTATACACTTTACTTATCTTTACTTTTTGTTAAATGGAGATGCCTCACTAGATAAGAGCTCTCGCATACAAACACAAATAGAATGGATCAGTGGATACAACACCGGTTTAACGTTCCTGTTCTCGGTGACGAGTATCTTCTAAATCTCACCGAAGCCTCATTATGTAATTGTTCATTAATAATGTTTTTTTTTTTTTTACCACTTATAAATACCTAAACCAAATCAAAATATACCTCATACCTCAATGGGTTTCGACCCATTCCTGGAGGCTGTCTACGAGCGTATCGTGGGCAGTAGCAGGCGTATGAAGCTCCGAAGGCCAACCTGAAAATGATGTCGGGGAAGCGTCTGCCATTCACCTCCAAGCCTGTGCTTGTCTCATCAACCTACACAGATCTATATACGGCGTTGAAGAAAAGGGGGCTGCCTCCGAGCGTATCGGAGGCAGCGGCTGGCATATCTGGCTCTGAAGGCCAACCTGAAAATGATGTCGGGGAAGCGTCTGCCATTTACCTCCAAGCCTGTGGCTGTCTTACCAACACAGAGCAATCTACAGTGTTTCAGAGAGGGGGTTGCCTCCCGAGCGTATCGGAGGCAGTGGCAGGCATATCTGGCTCCGTAGGCCAACTAGAAAATGATACTGGGTATGTCTGCCATTTACCCCCAAGCCTGTGCTTGTCTTGCAACACAGAGCTTTTTACTGCGTCTCAGGACCTGACAATGTACAGAAATGAGCGGACAAATCAAAACCCTCTTAGAACAAAAGGTTCTCGAGAAGCCCAAGGAGAATCAATGAGGTTCTTCTCATTCATGTTATCCGCACAAAGAGCGATGGTTCCGAAAGACCAATATTATTAACTCCACAGTTAATACATTGTACTAAAGAAAGTTGAACTATCTTCGCATCACCAAATTCCGGAAAACCTCTAAGCAAACTATTTGATGGGAAAAATTATAGTTCCACGTGTCGATAACGAAAAGTCATCGCAGGTTTATATCAAAGACGAACCTTCTGGTGAACAGCCTACCCTTTGGCCTATCCTGCGTACCAAAATCATTGCAACAGTTAATTACTGGGTGGCTCGAATACTTTGAAACGAAGGTATGAGGGTATTCATATAATAGTAAGTGGTCAAGTACATAATTTAATGTCAAAACGGTTCAGTTTAATCGTTAAGCAGGTGAGAACAATATTTTCATGTGAATTATGTTGTGTGACTTATGTTAGTGACTTATGTTCTCCTCCTACAGCAATTAGATTGAACTATCGATATCAAAAAGTCCTTAATTTTTTCACCCAGGACATAAGAGTACCTAGGTTTTGTATGGAATACGGAAGGAAAGTCATAAGTTCTTCCGCAAACATATATGTGACATGACTCAGTGGATCAGTGGTTAGTGACCAGTGGTTCCAAGAGTCGTGGGTTCGATCCCCACCCGGGACAAACATTTAAGTGAGCTACATTAGAGTTTCATCGAGCGTCTGAAGTATCTGAAGGGTAAATATGCATGCACGTGTGTCGTGTATATATGTATTCATAACTAATTGTTTAGTTTAGGGTCAGATGACCGTATGTTTAAATGTCCAATACAATTATTAAAAGATATACTCGTTTATTAGCGAGGTCCTGCCTACCTTACTAGATGCATATGTAATTGCGCCAGCAAATTGTGGCCATACAATTAGTAAATTTTGCCAGCTTTGTAACTCTGAAAGAAAATGCGGGATTCCATATATCTCATTCTCTTGATGCGATAACAGTCTGTCAAGAATTTGCCTTCATATCAGAAATGAGTGCGCATATAAAATCGTGGCTTAAGACCGCAAGGCAAGGTCTTTTAAGGAAACCTCCATACGAGATTCCTGTTTAATATTTTCTGACAAAGGACGCCTTATACGCCTAACTAGACGAATCCGACTGAAGTGTCGCGAAACTGAACCCTAGACCAGACAAGCTGTCATTTCGATATGAAATCATTTAAAAAACTGCGTAAGTAATTTTTAAATCAGTCTCCCAAAACTAAGAGGGGGGAGGGGATGCCCTTAACTCTAGCCATCTGCTCGACCTGAAACACCTATTAGCGCCTTTTATGCCAATGGAACATATTTCTCACTTCTTCCCTCCTATAATTTTCTTAATCCGGTCACATACCTGACCGCTTCATTCAGAGAGCCGACCGTCTGTTACAAGGCAAATAAGCTGCGGAATGGCGTCTGAATCTGTGGTGTCCATTATTACACTGTAGATATACGGTGACCCGGCTATATTTGCTTCTAAAATTGTCAAAAGTAGTAGTGTAGTAACTTGTGTATTCAAATTAGATTTGAAAATTACCTCTCGGGTTTGTTGTAAAGCTTTCAGAAGAATTTGGACATTCAAGCATGGCTATTTCCACCATCGTCCGTGATACTCGTTTGTGGTACTGTATTACCTTAATACGGCATCGGACACAACTACATGTAGCACCACCAGAAAAATGAATTCTGGCGTCCCGGCATATGACTGTAGCTCAGTCCATGAGTAAAGTACCTACCTACACACGACATGAAGTTTTTCATATGGTAACTTGGTGGTGGGCAGACACCATCAGAGGCTGGACAGAAGCTGAATAATCTCTTCTAAAACGAGGCTGGAGGGAGAACATATACACTAGATTTGTACAACAGCTTGGTTGCGTTGGATTCAATGATAAACAATCTCGTAATCATGACCCTAAACACCCATATGTGGTAGATTGCACATCTCCATTAGATTTCTTAGTTTCCTGGTTTAAGTACACTTACGTACTCATAAGCTTGTTGAGGTATAAAGTAAATTGGCAGGTAATTTAATTTTACCATCAGGTTAAATGATGTAATTATGACTTGGCACTGTTTTGAATTGATCCAAAAAATTAACAATATCTGCGTTATGTACTAACTTTATTGCTCAAAAACTGTTACAGTATAGCTGGAGCAATCCACCGAGCGAGCAGAGAAGGACAGCTGGATGTAATATTGCCGTTGTATATCTATTAATGGTATTCCAAAGGGTAAAAGTCTTATTTTAGACGCCGGCATAATGGCATTTCTAGGTAGTGTGTGCTTCGCTATAACATCATCAAATTGGTGGGATAATTTGCCTATCAGCCTTGCTTTTCACGAGGTTATTAGTGAATATACTTTCAAGATTTTATTTGAAACAAATAAAAGAGAAAAGTAATGCTGATATTTCATCAGATGCTTTATTTACCAAATTTCCAACCAGTAAATTTGAATAAACACCTATAATTTTTATACATTGTGCTTCATAAGCTTGTGATTAACAAACATATATTAATTTATATTGTTTAATTGACTTCGTAATAGTTGTAATGAAGATTTAATTCAACGTTTCAAGACAACATATTACAATAGTTATGTTTCAGGTACTTCTATTTGATTCCTATCACATAGCGTCATCGGGTAAGTCACCAGGAGCTAATAAACACGTCTCTCACAGATGCTGTGCATCGTCACATGCCGAATAATAGTGCAAGTTTTACATAAAAATAAAACTTGTATTATTTAGCAGAGACGATGCACAGCATCCCATTAAGGTCTCCTGGTGAGAGACTGCTATGAGGATCCTCGGCACGAGACCCATTAAGGTGACTAAAAATGGCGCCAAACGGAAGTAAGTGAATTCAACTACTAAAATAATCAAGATATTTCAATATAGAGGGCGCTTTGATCGCCCATAAATTGCTGACCGGAAGAGGACGCACTCTCACAGATGCTGTGCATCGTCTCTGCTAAATAATACAAGTTTTATTTTTATGTAAAACTTGCACTATTAAAATCTATTTGCCTTTTTGCCCCCTCAGAGAGGGGCGTTTGGTATAGAAAAGTGGAATCATCCTGGCTTCTGAGGCTTACATATTTTCCGAGGTACATAATAATAGTCAGAATGAATATACCTAATTAGATTCCAGGTCATTCAATTTGGAAATAATAATGGGATTAACTGTTACATGAAGTATTAGAGTGAAGCCTATTTCAATAGGAGATATATTTTGGATCACAACCAGTTTCTTTTATCCAACAAATTATGTTCATTAAAATATTTCTCCTCCAATAAAGCTAAAGTACAATCTAATTGACATGCTAATTATAAGCAGCCTAATGCAATATCGCCAAAATAATTAATATTTCTTGGATTATAAAATAAAACAAAAAAAGTTTAGATTTTATATTTATTGCCTTACACTAGAGTCAACATTTACTTGACTTCACGCAACCTCCTCACAGCGGAACGACACGAGGACGCGGCTGTGGTGGAGAACACCCACGCGCCTCCGGCTACTGTCCTCTTGCAGCGCTTGCAGGACCAGATGCCGACGCAGGAACGCTTCATGGCATCCTGGAATACATAGTGAATGATTAATAAACAGGTAAGGTATGTGTTTACTTTCCTCTATCAACATACATTACAAAGACCTAAGTACCTATAGTTATAATCTGTCTTCTTAAGCCCCGTTGAACAAAATTGTCCACTATGTATCACATATCCAAAAACATAGAACTATATACATGTAAGAACATAAGGGGTGAGAGCCATCCTCTCCCCTGCAAGCCTGGTGATAATGATGAGCCTACTCTAAGCCATCATTGTATGTCAGTTAGGAAAAAATGGAAACAGTACCTACAGACATTTCTTCAAGTTTTCACAAAAAAGTTATTGGGTAAGGTCAGAGCATAATTGTTTTGAAACCCATTCATAATAATGGTATGTGGCATATTATGCCACATACACCATTATTGACTAGCTGGTCAATAATACATACTTATATTTACCAACTCAATACATGGATAGTGATGAGTATAACAGGGTCAACAGTAATCAATATAAGTGCAAATTATATCAAAGTAGACATTATAAAAAAACTACTAATTTCATTCAATTATACACTCAGGGGCACATTTAACCGTCCACTCATATATTAAGCCATATCGTTTACTTATTTTAACTTACAATTTAATTGCTCGGCATAACTTGTTGATGGGTATATCTGCATTAAATAAAACATTCATACCCTCGGTTTCTTTACTTTTGTGGTTCGTATTCAACAATCATCAGTTTAGTCGCACTTTGACATCCTGGCTTTTTAGTTTATCTGACGGATACATTATTGTTTTAGGATTTTATTGTACCAGATATTTGATAAAAATGAACTTGTTAGGGTACCGTGATTAAATTAAGACCAAAAAAATGCCATTGGATGCGGCTGGTGCAGCTAGGGCTGTGGTACTTGCAGACGCTAGGTTCAGACAGCGTATCAGCGTAGAAAAAAAACAACGGATGCTTGGATATCCTCGAATCACTATCCAAGATGCCATCCGGCTTTACAGAGAGACCGGTTCCTACACCAGAAGGTCAGGGCAAGGTCGTAGACGGTGTAAATCGGAGAGGGATGATCAATACATCGTCTTGAATGTTCTGCGAAATCGGTTTACTACAGCTTCTGAGGCTCGTAGCCGATTATTTGAAGTTCGAAGTGTTAATGTAAGCCTACGTACAGTAAGAAGAAGGTTAGCAGAGCGGAATCTAAGAGCATTTAGACCAGTTCGAATCCCAGAATTGACTGCAGCGCACAGAAGAGCGAGACTAAGATTTGCCCAAGAACATGCTAATTGGACTATGGAACAATGGAAGATGGTTCTCTTCTCAGATGAGTCAAGAATCTCTCTACGCGGTCCATTAAGACGCCAGCGCGTGTATAGACGCCGCGGAGAAAGGTTTGCTGAATGTGCTGTGGTTGGAACCGTAGGATACCAGGAGGCTCTATAATGGTATAAGGTGGCAAATCTTACACTGCCCATACAGAGCTGGTAATCTTTGAAGGAGACAGTATTAATGCTCACAGGTACGTGCCAGAAGTCCTAGAACCACAAAAAGTACTTTTTGCGCCTATCATAGGAAATAATTTTGTTTTAATGCACGACAATGACCGTGCGCACACTGCGAGAGTTGTTACCGAGTACTTGGATGTCATCAATATTCAGCGATTACCTTGGCCAGCTCGAAATCCTGACCTGAACCCAATAGAGCATGTGTGGGACAACCTCAAAAGATGAATCCATAGTCGTACACCAGCTCAAAGCACCTTCGATGATCTTAGAGCAGCAGCGATCGAGAAATGAGAGAAAAGCCCCCAAAGCGACATCCAAGACATAATGGATGGGCTTCCAAATCGGTTGCAAGAAGTCATTAGGGCCAGGTGAGCAAATACACATTATTAGTTCGTAAATATAGGGTACACTTCTCTTTTAAATTAATTTTCGAATTTTTTAAATTTGTTGTACGAAAACTCTATTTTCACATTTAGTTTTTTTTTTCATAAATAAACCATTTAACACCTTACAAATGTTTAATTTATGTTCGTCTATATCTGCTTAACTTAATATCATAACAAAATTTTTTTCAATTAGTCTGACTTTTAAGAGAACTGAAAAAATGTAAGTGGCCGGTTAAATGTGCCCCTGAGTGTATTAATTTGCTGTGTTTGTCTAAGGTATTCTATATTATGCTAGTTCCTATTGTAGTCATAGATGTTATTTTTGTAGTCTTAGACTATGCTTTGTAACTGTACCCTACCCTAATGTTTGGGTATCAGTTCAAAAAAAATATTTAGTGATGGCTTATGAAGAGATAGAGTGTGTATTAAATAAACCATAGTTTATTGAACTTAACCTAAATTTTTATATATCATGTCCCAAACATACCGGTTATATAGAAACAAATGTTTAGTAACTAACCTAATACATACATTTGAAGTTATGTATTTAAGTTTTTACTGACTATTTGAACGAGGTAATAAAACTTACACGAAGGGAACTATTATTACCAGTCTACATAAGCGTTGTGGACTAACCTAGCGTAGAATAATGAGATATAAGTTCGATACTAACCTTTCCACAGAAGGAGCAAGTGTATTTGGCGTGCTGGGTCACTTCCATCTTCTTGACCATTTTACGGAGGGAGGCACCGTAACGTGTGCCATATTTGCCTGTGATTCCGACCTTTTTCGTACGTTTGGCCTGAAATAATCCATAACATTGCGGTCAAACATTGCACTCAACTCACTGTAAATATAACAAATTTACAAGTCGACGCTTCAAAATAAATTTCGTGTAACTTAAAGAAAACTAAACACATTTTAAATATAATTTTGAACACACAATACGTGAGGCGATTATTACGATATTTTAAAATTAAATTCTCACCATTTTTAGAAACCTGCCTCAAACACTTGACAGAATAAGAAAGAAAGAGCTGTCAATTCGAGTGACAGTAAGTAAAGTTGTCAATTTGACATTTTGTTTTTTTTGCATAGATAAAGTTAGACCAAAGTAATTATAATTTCAATAAAACAGTATGATGACATATTTTCTTTATTGAAATTGAAATAACTTAAATATATTAAACCAGATATCTTAATTTGCTTGCATAAAAAATGTGATCAACAACATATAAATGTCATCGCACGTTCTCATATTGATATTTTAAATATAAAATAGCTTTTTCTAATGAAATTATTTTATTAAACCTTGATAAACGTCTAAAAATGATAAATAAAAGAATTTGTTAAAAATACTACTTCGAAGATACATACATCAATATGTCCTGCCCAGCCAACGACTTATACAGGGTGTACAGGTCGGTTCATGGAAGTTGACGACAAATGGCGGCCGACGCGCATATGTGCATTCATGAAGAAAATACTTAATACAAAAAAATATTTTATTGCCATTGAAATAGTATAATTAATTGCCTAAACTTATAATATACCTAATATACTCGTAATTATTGTAGGTACACTTATTAAACTTATTTACTTTAACAAAAACAACTATAACTTAACAAAACAACGAAAACTTTACAAGTCACAAAAAATATGAAAGAAATATCTAAAAGCAAAACACTTTTCTTTTCAATTGCACTTGACTGCGCTGACAGCGTGTCGATGCCGCAATAGGGTACTTTCGGTGGTGAACAGAAAAATATGTCATTCATATAAAATTAAAATATATTTAATAATGAACACAAATATGTACATTTCAACCGATATTTTTTCATGATTGTTTCAATAAACTTAATTTAAAAACTTGTATTTTTAATCTGTGTAACACGTGACTTAAAACACGAGACGCCATGGTGTGACGTCATAATGGCACTGAAGCTCTCGTCGCTATCTGTCATCTGCCTGTTAAGAGGGTTTATAGGTTATGGACTGCAACTATAATACTTTATCTTCCAGTATATTTTATTTTTCGCGTATTTTATGTTAGATAATAATAGAAAAGCAGATTGCATAATGGAAACCGGTTTTGTTAAAGCAGATAGTACGAATCTACCGAGAATTGACTCAATGATGATTGCAAAGTTTTTTGCATCGAACACAGACTTCTGTTCTGCTGAATTCCGGAATATTAAAACATCTTTGTAAGTAACCTATGATTGATAATATCTTTAATCTTTAATAGTGCCAAATATACCTAATACTTAGTACAAATTATTTGATAGGTTTAGGTTACCTAACCATGTTCTGTTTTCTAGTGTTGTTGACTTTACTTTAAAATTTATCATTTTCACAGATCTGCAAGAGAATCATACGGCGACGATGCTATTGGGTACGTGCGACTTCAAAGGAGCCATCAAACATGTACTTTAAAGTGTACAATATGTCCGGAACATAAAGTGCGCTCCAAACCATATTCAGTGACCCTCATTGTAGATGAGGAAGAAGCTGAAGTGTTACAAGTGACATGCCATGATTGTCCTGCATCTAGTGGTGGATGTAAACATGCTGTTGCAGTTTTGATGTGGTGTCATCGTCGGAGCGAAGAGCCATCATGCACTTCAGTACAGTGTTATTGGAAAAAATCTACACTAGCAAAGGTCGGATCTTCAATAAAAATAATTACTACTAAAGAAATGAGTAAAAACAAGGTCAAAACCGATGAGAGCATTAATACACTTGTAGGTCTCCAAGTCGTGGAAGAATTTGTGAGTGAGTGTAAAAAAGAAAAATTACTACATGTCAATACATAAAACATGAAAAGTATTTTACTTTTAGAAAAAGCCAAATGCTCTCCTTACATTACCTAATGTGTAAAATTAACAAAAATGATTGTGATGCATTTTTGACTGAAATAACACCATATTTTAATGACATAAGTATTAGAAATGCAGAAAAAGAGACAAGACTTCAACATAACAGTGGATTTTGGTACGAGTTAAGATATGGGAGAATTACTGCTTCAAAATGTTTTGAAGTGAGTCGGTGCAAAACCATTGATGGTGCTTTGGTGGCGAATATTCTTGGTGCAAGAACCATCGAAACACCTGCAATCAAACGAGGAAAGAATTTGGAAGATGCAGTAAGACAAACGGTAGAAAAAAGATAGGGAAAAAAATTCAAAAATGTGGTTTATTTATATCTGACAAGAATCCTGTGATTGCAGGTTCACCAGATGGCATTTTTGGAAAGGAATACCATTATAGAAATTAAGTGTCCTAGCAGTAACAAAACTGAAAAAAATTATATCAAAAATGGTGTTATCTGTAAAAAATATTACGGTCAAGTGCAGATGCAAATGTATTGCGCTAATTTGAAAAAAGTTATTTTTGTGTTGCAAGTAGTGACTTTGAAAATGACAATAAAGTGGATATTGTGGAGATTGAATACGATGAAGAATATGTATCGGAAATACTTCAAAGTGTTATTTTATTTTGGAAACAAAACATATTTCCAGTTCTGTATGAAACTGTTAGAATAAAATAATACTTAACGATATGGAAGTCTTTTACTTTAAAATACCAGCTGTGCCCGTGACTTATTCACATCAACAATAGATCTATCTCCTGTAGATATGCTAAAAACAGATAAATCGCACAAAAGTGTTGTCTGTTTGTATTTTGGTATTTGTTTATTATAGGAAAGGTTTGCATTTTTTGTTTGTTACCAATAAACTCAGAAACTACTGGACCAATTTGAAGAATTATTTCACTTCTGGAAAGATACATTATTCCTGAGTGACACCTATGGGCAATAACAGGATGGATTACTAGTTAATTCATAAAGATAGATTTTAGTCCATGTATAGTAGTTGACCGGAGCGAGTAGAGCTCGTCCGATTTCTATGAAAATTTGCAATGAGGATTATACAAGCGAGGTTTCCAGCCAAAAAAAAAAATTAAAAAGATAAATGGAAAATAAAAAAAAATTGTCATTCCATCGTTAGCTCCGCTCAATCTTTGGCTCTGCATCATGTTACGCTTATTGTAAGCAAACCAGAAAAAAAGTCCATTGGACAGTAGATTTGAGTGAGGAGGTGGAGGGAAGGAAGATTGTAGCAACCCCTACCAAGTACTATCCCCCTTCAACCCTTCATGCAGCCATCCATATTGGAAATGTTTACCGATTCGTTAACAATTTTGTGTAAAATCTATAAACATGGAATGTATTGCACAAGATACAAAATGTGTAAATAAAATGCAAGTTTGGATAACTAATTTGCTGTTTATTAATAACTTTTTACTGCAAATACAATATTTAACACACCAGCTAAAGGTCGGAATGGTAAATAGAATAAGTTGCCATTTTAAACAATTTGTACAATGCCATAGCAATTATTATAAATTTTACTTTGTATCCTATATTTACCTATTTACTGTTCAAATTCAAATAAACACAAAAGACTTAAAACTATATGATACAGACTTTGTACAAATAGGGTGGTCTTTTCGCTGTAAGCAATCTCTACTAGACAACTCAATATATACCTAAAAATTATTTGATGAGGGAATCTTGCAGATTTATAAGACCACAAGCTGCCTTAATACACTCATCAAGAACTGGTATTGTATTGGAATGTACTACAGAATGAGGTTTCAATATGCTAAATTCACGGATTCTGCGTATCACTCTCTCTATATGAATTCTGAGACTCGCTACTTGTTTGGTTAATCTGGCTTCTGATTTTGTAAGTTTGGAACCACTACTAACACTAGGAGGTCTTATCAAAGTAAAGTTTCTTTGTTTTAAATAAAGTTCTAGATGTTTGAAACCTCTGTCTGCTAAAATACAGGTACCAGGTTCCAAACTATCCAAAAAATTGCAGTGCTCTACTAAATTGACGTCACTAATCCTGCCTCCATATCCAGCAGATACAAAGCTGACTAGTCCATCTGGTGTACAAGCAACTAAATATTTAATCGTATTTGCTTTCTTGTATTCCGACCAGGTAAGTGCTTGACGGACAGCTATTGTTGGCTTCTGAATTTCAATTTCCAAGCAATCTATGATGCATGTAACTTGGTGAAATTTATGTCGGAAAGCAATGGGTAGGTTTAATTTTATTGTATTAGCACTAAAAGTTTTTATAAAAGCAGACAGGACATTGCTTATTAGTGGTAACTTAGCAAGAAATATTTTACTGGTTTGTGGAAGTGATAATCCAAAATCATTAGCCAATTCAGAAAATGTTTTGTTGAGCCTTATTTTGTCAAACATAACAAAATGTGCTGTTCTGTTATATGAGTATGCTTTCTTATAATTTCTATCAAAAAATAAAGTTCCTTAGGAATACCCAAGTACAGTCTACTATATTTTTTAATTTTAGACAGAGTATTTTGGTAATTTAACTTATGGTCTTCTAATTTTAATTCCTCAGGCAAACTACTGTCAGAAGTATTCTTGGATTTTGATGGTGAAGACCATTCACTTGCCATAGATGGTGGTGTAAATGTCATTTCACTATCAGACTGATCTTCAAGCATAACAGATAATTTTCGTTTAGCGGATCTTGTGATTCCAGACGTACTTGCTTTATTATGTATTTGGCTTTCTTTAATATGAGGTGAAGTTGCAGTAGTCACACTAGTGTTTTTCAAAGGTGAGAGACACTGATGTTTTGTTTTCAACTTGAACTGTGTAGATTTACTTCTGTAATGAGCTGATAGATTTGCTTGTGTTGATTTGTCCTCCTGTGATATTACTTGCACTTGGATGGACTGGTCAGTGGTCACTATTTGAACTTGGGTTGTTTTGTCTGCTTTATTATTCTCAGATCCAAAAATTTGAATATCTGGAAATGATAAAAAGAATATCAATAACTCAGATTGGTCCACAAAACAGGCAAGAGGATTTAATGTTGTGCTAAATAAAGTAGTACATTATATAATTAATAATCATTATTAGGCCCACAAAATAAGAGCGACGGGTCTAAAGGTGGATATAGTCTGAAGTGCTTTTAACTGCATACTGATTGAGTAGTCCCATATTACCTGACTGAGACGATTCTCCGGTCTCTTGAACTAAATCCAGCCTTTGTGTCATAGTACATGATAATAATTTGGATGGAATAGTTCCTGGTTTTATTTTTACTTGTTTCACGGACCCCATTATTTTATATTCCATGTAATTTTCCATATCTTCTTCCAACTGAAACAAAATGTATTAAATTTATTGAATTTTCTTTGTAGGTATTTAAATTTTATGGAACTAGCGGCCCACCCCGGCTGCACCTGGGGTATGTTTATACACTAAAATCTTCGGGAAGAATCACTCTATCTACTGGTGAAAACCTCACGAAAATCCGTTAAGTAGTTTTTGAGTTTATCGTGAAAAAGACAGACGTGGCGATGGACTTTATTTTATAAATGTAAAAATGACAATTGACATGAACCTACAGGGCATAAAAGTAGTAAAACAATCAAAGAGAATATAATCACTACGTTAAACAGTATAAAGAGGGTGGAAGATTTATACAAGTTAGTTACGTTAATCATTAAAGTTGGTTATTTACCTACCTGACAGGCAAAGTATTATTAGATTAAATGTAAAAGTTTACTTACATTAAAATGATCTTCACAAAGATGCAGTCGACTTTTAGTGGACAATGATTTAGGATCTCTGTTTACGAGTTCCAACCAAATATTTCTCATTGTTATATCGTCTGGTACTTTAACGAATAACTTTTCTGGAGTAATTTTGCTTGTGCTTTTGCAGCTCGGCGCCACACACCAATGATAGCGATTGTAATTCATGATTAATTATTAAATGAATTTATTTAATAACAAACACACTGCACAAGTAGTCACTAATATTTATAAAAACTTGTGTGGTCGTTTAGTTAGGTTAGGTTAGACGCGCGAGCGATTCCACCATTTCCACCTGTCAGATTTTGTTTATACCATGATGACGTCACGTAATGGCGCACAGCGTTTTCGCGGGTAAATAAAAAGTTGTAATTTTAATTAATTTTTTTGGGGAGAAAGCGGGTGTATTTTGTCAAAATAAAAATTTTCGTTGCTTTTTACTTCGAAATCAACATTTTGAAGTATTTTGTCTATCAGAGTATAGGACCCTATTGACGAATAGCGATTGAGCGGCCTGCTGCAGTCCATCACGCGGCGCGCACGCACCAATAGCGTCGCTCCAGTCTTGACGCATTCCGCCCGCCCCTCACCCTGCACCTCAACAGGGACCTAAAAATCGCTTTCTGCGCATTGGTCATCTTTCGTGAACCGACCTGTAACAGGAGGGGTGGATCATCGTAAGTCAATCGATGGGGGACTTCAATACCTATCGATATATCCCCCATGTATGTTCAGCGATTTTCAATAGTTCCAAAGTTATTGAGATTTTAGTGAAATTTTTGTAAGAAGCCGGAATTCAGTATAAAAGTCTTCACTGTAGCTTAACTACTGGACCTGCTCGCATGATTTTTTTTCTAGAAGTAGTTCAATAGTGGGTCTTTATAATTTCGATACCGATTTGAGTCATAACCCTATCATATTGGAGTAAAAAAATAATTCTTAACAAAAGTTTTACGAATCGAATTGAGTCTACCAACTTTCAAAGCCTCCAGTGAAAAAAAAGTGCCTGTGTTTTTTTTCTAGAACTTATTTTAAAAACTACCTACATTCATGGATAGTATACCCTACTTAAATAAATTTAAGTAAATTTCTTAAGTAAATTTCATACCGCTACTGCCAGAGCATCAAAACGAAAAATGAACGCGAATGGCACAGGTGTCATAAATCAGTGTTTTTATTTTTCATGTAAAACATTTATTTAAAAAATAAATCGATATGTTTCAGCAAATTTATGCTATGAAATTAATAAATCAAGCAGTGATGATTAATCATCACTGCTTGATTTATTAATTTATTTTGTTATTTAATCAGTTTATATATTACCTGCAAAGGACTGCACTTTTTATTATGTTTAATTGTAAAATGCATTAAAGTTATAAGCAGTCCCATTGCCGATAGATTCATTTTCATTCGCGAATGATCGGTTTAACTAACCGAATACTTGTGGCACGTCACTACCTACGTTTAAAAGTATAACATAAACCATAGTACGTAACTGCATACGCGCAGAAAAATATTATTTTATTTTGAAGTTCAGATATAGAAACAACAGTTAGTCCAAAAACAATAAGTTAATTTTGCTTGTAAATTAATTGTAGGGTGTTTTTGCATAATTGTATATTTTTTAAATAACGATTTCCTACTAAACACAAAAAGTGATATTAAATTGGATTTATTTGAAACGTGCGGAGTTACGTTCTTCGAAATGTCAAAAAGGACTTCATAAATGGAATAGAGTATACACCCTGTATATGGTGCAGAGACATAGACAATAGAAATTCAAACCCAAAATGAAGGTAGCACAGAGAGTTTACAGTTCGTCATGTTTAGGACTAAACTAACTAACTAGGTTGGCGCAGCGACCTGAAAACGAGTCTTGGCCTCTTGTCTTGGATAATAAGGACCTCCGACATGTTTAGAGTATCGAGTATCCAAATACTTTTCTTTATTTAAGATGTCATCGTGGCTTAGGCAGTCTTAAAGTAAGTTGAATTATTAATGTTTTAAAGAAAATAAATGTTAAAATGTCACCAAACGAATCTGCAATGTGAAATGGAGTTGAGTAGGTAAAAGATGGTCGCTGGAGCTGGACTACTCTTTAATCTCTATCAATCAAAACGATTAGTCTAATGATATTATCAGGCAAAAAAACTTGTTATCAGGTTCTCTAGAAATCATAAGAGGGTTATATAATCCACTCATCCAGATGAGGGTTAAAAAATAATTGCGATGGAGGGACAGCGAGGCGTAACAAAACGGCCCAGAAGAGGTTGTATGGTGAAAAGATAATAATGATAGCTATATGCTAAGCTATTTTAATATATATAACCTTAGATATAAGACAATTGCTACATCCTTACAGGGTTCATAAACTGTGCTTAAAATGTACTTTTATGTGTGCAATCAATAAATTAATAAAAAATCCCGATTGTTCCAAACCATTACTACGAAAAAAGTTAAACGTCAATGTCAAAATACTGTCACATAGTTGTCATCCGTCCAGTTTGACGACTTCCACAACGACCTACAAATTTGGAGAAGGTCGATCTCACGGATAATAGCCGTCCTGATCATCTGGACGGTCTAGATTTAGTTAAATTCTAAACAGAAAAATGCTGCGAACGATCGTAACTCGAAACCAGGCACTGAGCAGTGGCCTAAAGAAAGCAGTGAAGTCTAATGTGACGAGATGTTTGAGTACCGAGTTGGCCAGAAGGAAACAAACTAACAAGTAAGTTTTTTGAGGATTGTATGATAAAATGACTATCTATTGTTACTAGCCTATTATTTCTACATGTCTAATTCATGTATTTTGTATAGCCCAATGGTAAATACAACTTTTTTATGTGCAAGTTCGCGATGTCAGTTGCATAACCAAAACGTCAATGTTCTTCACCTTGTGAATTGTCATCTCGTTGCGGAAGAATACCGGCTTTTCATTCCACGTGTCCTTCGCATGAATGAAACTTCATTCACGAAAACTACACTGATACAACAATTGCAAATAGTTTATGTAGTTACTGGTAACCTATTTTGTTTTTGTCACAATTTTAATATATAAGTAATTTACAGGTATCCTATACTTTAAATTGGGATTGCTTAGGTTTAAGAGGATAAATGGCCTAATATATGCATTTAAAAAGCACTTTATATGTTTCTTAAAAGAATTAAACAATAATGTCAGAAAATATTGAAAAAATATTTTTTGGATAGGGAATCAGATAAGATTTTGAACATATTATAGACATTGATACATTTATTTATTTTATCAGATTGCACAATATAAAAGCCAGTAACAGTTTAATCATACTCTTGACATTGACGTCTACAATTCTTCTGTTTGCAATTTTGACATGGAATTTAGGGAGGCCTATGTCTAGGAGTGGACCGAAATAGGCTGATTATAATGATGATAACAAAAATCATATGTAGGTGTCAGCTCTAAGCATTTAGTAAGCTTGTAAACTTGTTTAAATTTTTTCCATTTATATTTAGAATAATTTCATACTCTATAGTTCATAATAATGCAGGCAATTAATATCATAAGATACATAAACTATTTTTCCAATTTCTTGTGAGGTATTATATTTTATTTCATCACAATTGACTATAATAAAATAGACTGACTTGGTGGAACAGTGGTTAGTTCCAAGAGTTGTGAGATTGATACCCAGTCAGGACAAATATTTGTGTGATGAACATCAGTGTTTGTTCCATGTCTAGGTGTGAATATGTATTTATAAATATATATCAGTCTCTGACACCCATAGTACAAGCTCTGCTTAGTTTGGGGCCCAATGACTCTGGAAATGTCCCAGTTAAAAAAAAACATTTTTTTTTTGCACAGAGTACTGTCACATTCAAAGAAGGTAATACCCGCCACACAATGGACTCTTCAGCTGAGGCACTACTCGAGCCTGCCCACCCACACGAAGGTAAACCTGCCGGCGCTGTCCCCCACCATGGAGAACGGTTCCATTGTCAGTTGGGAGAAGAAGGAGGGTGATAAACTCAGTGAAGGTACTTGTTATGATTTTTACAGAACTTCTCAATATTGCAACAGCTATGATATAGGGTTACCCCCACAAGTGTACATTCATCATTGATTAAGCTGACTCTCAAGCTTCATGATGGAACCAGCTAAAATATTATGTATGTTACTGGGTTATAAAATATTTTCATTATTTTAGTTTTATTTATCCATTGTTCATTCTACATGTAAGGATAAAATCTATTGCTTTTAATTGATTAAATGTGCATGTGCAGACTTTTAGTCAGATTTTTAAGCTGATACCAAAATATTATTGAAACTTCAAATAGATCTGTCTCACAGTATCTGATAGCATTTTGTTAAAATCCCAATGTCAAATGTGAGTCACATGAGTCTAAAAACCGTCTGCTAGTACTGGTGATCAAAAGATTACACACAAGGTCATAACAAACTGATAAATGTTATTCAAGTTGAATAATTATAAATGTATGTAATGATTATGTAAAGGTTATTGAACAATGTTTATACATAAATGCTATTTATTTCTATAATAAGTTGTTAAAATAAATAAATATTATTGGTTAACCCTGTATCAGTTGGTATAATATGTACAGTGGAGCGTCGATTATCCGAACGTCGCTCAACCGAACGACCGCTTATCCGAACAGTAGTAACGCGCGGGTCAACGCCCCCCCGCACCCCGCGTTCGCCTTGCGCGCCTCCCGCGCTTCAGTTTTCGCGCACTTGTCGCGACTCGTTCACTTGTTATTGTACTCGTATGTCACTTCCAAGTAACCGCTAGTCGATAAAACAAATTTTGCCGCGTGGAAGTAAACTCTTTTTTTAAAATGCCTAAACGTAAACGTGTCATTAAAGATATTAATGTAAATATTATGGTTTTAATTTACCTGTACGTAAATATGTATGACTGAATCAATACACATATAGGTAGTTCGATTATCCGAAAATACCGGTTTTCCGAACACCCACGTCCCCCAATTAGTTCGGATAATCGACGCTCTACTGTACCATCAAAATTTGGACATTAATCTCTAAACATAGTAAAGTCCAAATTAAATTAAACATTTTGTCATGAAGACCGTCAGGGTTTAAAAGGCTTATGGTAAATTTTATACAGAAGAAATCATAGAAAATACAGATAAAGAAAGATACAAAGTATTGTCACATTATTTGTAAAATAATATTATAAATCTATACTAATATTATAAAGCTGAAGAGTTTTTTGAACATGCTAATCTCAGGAACTAATGGTTAATTGAAAAATCTTTTTGGTGTTGGATAGACCATCTTGCTGAGACCTGTCGGAGCAAAGAAACAATGGAAAATGTGTAAAAAAACGAGGCAAAGCGCGGACGAAGTCGCTGGCACAGCTAGTACCTAACAATTTTCTTCCTTGCAGGTGACCTCCTCTGTGAGATCGAGACTGACAAGGCCACCATGGGTTTTGAGACTCCCGAGGAAGGGTACTTGGCCAAGGTATTGATCCCAGCCGGCACAAAGGGAGTACCCGTTGGTAAACTCCTGTGCATCATTGTAGAGAACCAGGCTGATGTTGCTGCCTTCGCTGACTTCAAGGATGACTGTAAGTTTTGTGAAGATAATTTTATCCCTTGTTTTTTGTTTATGTCATGGGTTGTTAATTTAACATTTGGAATGAAATACCTTTAATAAGATTGTGTAAAAATTTTGATGCTTACATGGATTTTCAATGAATGCTGACCTCAAGTTATTACATTGGGTATAATAATATCACTGCATAATTAAACTGGATTTAGTTATATAATCAAAGAATTTGAATTAGAACTGAACAATTTTTTTAGCACACATATTCCATACCCTACTTGCCTGGGATAATGGGCTATTTAAAGAATGCTTACATTAAAGTAGCGTTTACTAAATAGTCTAATATTATAGTAGCATTTGTGAAATGACCTCTAATTTTAATGGGGTCCCTTGTGTTACTATTTCAATAGACTCATATGAGTTTGCATGATGTGGCCACACTCCTAATTAACAATTTCAGATAATTCAATTGATTGTGTTCATTTGCATGGTTTTCATTAACATGTTGTCTTATCTACAGCGACTGGTGCTCCATCGAAGCCTACCCCTGCAAAAGGTTACTATTATATTTTAGTACAGCAGTTACTATCATGTTATTTTTATGCTTTTTTAAAGACAGCTACTTTTCTTATTGTATTTATGTATGTATCTATTTGTTGTATCTATTTATAATGAGCATTATAAATTTTAGTTCTAATTATGTATAGTAAGAAAAAGAAGTCAATCAATCACACTATCATGTCACCTATTAAGATGTAAAAAAAGGTATTTCTCTGAACGTAACTGAGCATTATGAAATAACAAAACTTTGAAATGGCTTCTTATTAAGTTAGTTAATACACTATCACTTTTGTCGCCTACGAGTACGAATATTTATTGTTTAATTTAGCAGCCGCCGCCGCCCCGCCGGCTGCCTCGCCCGCCGCCCCCGCGCCTTCCGCCCCCGCCCCCGCCGCCCCCGCTGCCCCTGCCGCCCCCGCCGCCGGCGCCCACCCGCCCGGAAGCAGGATCTATGCCAGCCCCATGGCAAGGAGGCTGGCCGAGATCAAGAACATCAGGCTTGGAGGTTAGCTTACTTTGAATGATTTAAAAAAAAAAACAGATCCCTTGGACACCGCAACTATGAACCTTATGACGACGTTATAAGGTTCATAGTTGTGGTGTTCTAGACATACTGAATGTCACGTTATGATAACGTGACATTCAGAAATGTTTTCGTTACCTACTAGTGTTTCAATAACTTACTAGGTTTGTAAAAGTCGTGTTGGTTTAACCTAGACGATTTTTTTCACGACCTACATAAGGTAAAACGGTTTTACCTACAAACTTACACTTAGGTATTTTTATTATTGCGCCCAATACCAATACGAGTTTATAGAAAATATGCATAATAACATACCCAAAATCACGAATTTTTGTCATAATCAAGGTATTATCGACCATATATTCACATTTCATTTTTTAATATTCTTCTGGCGAATAATATCCGCCAGGGTAAGATCATGATCTTGATATCTAAGATACTAAAATCAACATATAGTATAGATACATTCTGCTATGTAAATTAAGATATACTCGTACAGGTAGCTTTGCAATGTAGATGGTATGATAGGTGATAAGATTAGAAACACATTTTAATTTTTAAATATCTGACTGAGAGGTATTTAGAAACCTCTATTGATTGTTAATGTAATATCTTAGTTTGTTATTAGATGAAAATTAAATTGTAACAATAGTTGATAGACCCAATAATAAATAAATTAAAAAATATTTTAATGGGGTAAAATTGGTTTCTCTAATCACTATGTAGAGATTTGAGCAAGTATATATAGCTATCCTTGCAGCCTATACATAACATGTGGTAGGCTGCAAGTATATAAATATTGTAGTCAGTCAAGTAGTGCAGTTGCAGTTTCAGTTATAAAGAAAGATAAAAAGAAAATCATTAATTTGGCATATAAAAGAACATAAAAATTAATGTATATAGTTTGTAACTTCCATTCAAGTGTCCCTTTAACTCTGTTTACGTATGTAACTCCACTTGTCAATGCTCTTTTTTTAAAATTCTTCTCTTTCAAATTTGACTATTCGTCAATATCTTTACAATGGCCCGTCGTACCATTTCAAAATTCTTCTCTTTCAAATTTGACCGGAACACTGTCGTATATTGGCTATCAGTCCAAATCTTTACCATGACCCGTCATACCATCTACAGGGCAAGGCACCGGCCTGTACGGCTCTCTGAAGAGCGGCGACTTGTCAGGCGCTCCCGCCGCCGTCGCCGCCGCGCCTGCACCCGCGCCCGGCGCTACCTTCGTGGACCTCCCCCTGTCTGGCATGCGCGAGACCATTGCCAAACGCCTCTCCGCCGCCAAGCAGACCATCCCGCACTACCAGCTGTGCGCGACCGTTAATGTTGAGAAGACTCTGGCTATGAGGAAGGCGGTCAACGACCGACTGGCTGCGGAGAAGGTTGATGTTAAGGTTGGTACTGAGTCCGTTTTTTTTCTAACTGACATGCGATGATGGCTTGGCGTAACCTCGTCATCACCACGAGGCGGAAGCGTACAGTTAGCATCAAAACTAGCTTACCCTAATACTAAAGTGGAGCTACTTTTCAAACTTACTAGACTATCTTTTGATACAATTAAAAAAAAATCTTATCGTCTTATGTCAGTATGTCTGGTTGCGAGTGTAATTTTACATTTTAGTCTTAGTAATTAATTTTGTAGTTTTATTTTAGCATAAAGAACTTCATTTTCCAATTTACCACTAAAGGAGTAGTTGAAAGTAAATGAAATTATGGTAATTATTTTTTTTTGTTTCCTTAGGTGTCCGTAAACGACTTCATCGTGAAGGCCGTGGCCTCTGCGTGCAAGCGCGTGCCCACCGCCAACGCTCACTGGATGGAATCTTACATTAGACAGTAAGTGTTCATTGTGGGGTTAAACTTATCTATCTCGAAATTTTCATATGCTATGTTCGCTTTATATGAGTATTGAGTATTAGCTGGACTAGGAATATTATACATGTCCTATTTTATGTCTTTCTATTTGATTGAACAAATTTTTTTATTGAAGGTTTGCACCTTCAATA
The DNA here is from genome assembly GCA_039566165.1 of Maruca vitrata. Lineage (NCBI taxonomy): Eukaryota > Metazoa > Arthropoda > Insecta > Lepidoptera > Crambidae > Maruca > Maruca vitrata. The sequence continues at coordinate 5,919,447 of CM076925.1, forward strand.
AAAAAGTTTGTTAATTGAGAATCCATGAGATACATCTAAATAGCTAGCCCATGTTATGTAGACTTAAATCTTTGAAATTTGAAATGCACTTAAAAGAAATTCAACTGCAGTTGAATTTAGCCAGATGGCTATTCGAAATGCACTCAAAAATATATTATGTCTGATCCAATTTTAAAGTACTTTGATATAAAGATTTTCAAATCACATCAACAAAAAAAGTAAAAAAAAAATAAATTTGCATTAATAATAAAAAAGGAAAAAAAAACAGTGCATTGTACAAGCATAGTACAAGATAGTTGATACACAATTTGAATTTCAAAAAACCTAGCATTTGAATTCCCAAATACCATTAATAAAAAAAAAACAAAGTCAAATTTAAAAATAACACGAATGTTGTCTCTCCGCAGGTTCTCGAACGTGGACGTGAGCGTAGCGGTGGCCACGCCCACCGGCCTCATCACGCCGATCGTGTTCAACGCGGACTCGCGCGGCGTCATCGACATCTCGCGCGCCGTCAAGGACCTCGCGCAGAAGGCCAAGGAGGGCAAGCTGCAGCCGCAGGAGTACCAGGGCGGCACCGTCACCGTCTCCAACTTGGGCATGTATGGTGAGTGCGAGAAAAGAAAGAAAATAAATTTATCCAGAGCATTAAGGTTAAAAAAGTACAGAAACCACTGCATGTTTGAAAACTGAAACTGTCCACGATATTTACCGTGTTGTTTTGTTTTAATGAGCGTTCGATATTCCGATAAAATTATATATTAATCCCTACATAGTATAAAGCAAAGTCGTTTCTCGCGTCTGTCTGTCCCTATGTATGCTTAAATCTTTAAAACTACACCCGTCCTCGTTTCGCTTCGGGTATATTATACATATAATATACCCGAAGCGAAACGAGGACGGGTCACCAGTATGTACTATAATGTATTTAGGTATCAAATTGGCTTCAGCATCTATGACAGATGATTTATAGTGCAATGTATGGCAAGTTATATGTATACATATAAACGTTACTTTTACCTATGTAAAGCTAGCTGTAATAAACTTTTAAAGCTGTTGCTCAATAAAGTGAGACTTCAAAAACAGCAGAGTTTTAGACATTAGAGACTAAAGAGCTGACTTAAAAAAATTTCAAGGTTTTGGAATCTCAGAATAACTACGTTGGGGTCTGCCAACCACATACTAATTAGTAGTAACTAGTTACCCTTATCGGAGGCAAAGACTCTTTTGGATCGTTGCGCTAACCTAGTTAGTTAGTTAGTAACCCGTATAGAATTCAATAGAACCATTGGCAGACATTACAGTTATTCTATGGCTCCAAAAACACATATTCCGCCTATAGAATTTACGAGACAAGTCGTCACAAACACACGTCACGTGAATTAGGCGCGTGACTGTCGCAAGCGTCTGCCAAAATATGGACGCATTTAATGGTTAACTAGTGTTCCTACCTTACCTACATACCTTGCAGACTTCTATGTAGCAGTGGTTGTAAGACAATCTGTTATCCTTCCAGGTATCACCATGTTCAACGCAATCATCAACCCGCCCCAGTCGTTAATATTGGCGTGCGGCGGTCTGCAGGAGCTGGTCATCGCTGACAAGAATGAGCCACAAGGGTGAGATTTTTTTTTATTTTACTAAATCTACAGTGTTTATTAATTAAACTGACAATAACGGATTTTAAATACATTAGTTTTAATACAAATTACAATGACAAGAGAGACGATCGGAGTTTATTATGATTATGATAATCACTGATTGCACTGATTGAAGTAGGTCAATGTGAAGAAGCGAAAAAAAGTCACAAACGATGAAGACATCCTACATAGTCCATAGAACCATACGATTTGAAAAAACTTTATTTTGCTTTTATTAGGTATATGAGAAAATCCCGCCTCAATTATAGAGAATTTGATTTTATTTGTGAATTTACTATGGCAGCAATAATTCAATATTCACTTTAACTGTTTTTTTTTCTAAACTACTACTAACCACCTTGATACCCTCAGCAAACGTAAATCCCTAACCCCAGTTATTACAGCGTCCTATGGCATTTTGTTTTAACAATGCTTTTTTTTTCAGATTCCGCACAGCGAAGTTCGTCACATTCACAGCGTCGGCGGACCACAGGGTGATCGACGGCGCGGTCGGCGCGCAATGGATGAAGGCCTTCAAGGACAACCTCGAGGACCCCGCCAACATCATCCTGTGAACACCCGCGCCGCCGCCAAAGGCGATTCGCTAAACGGACTGGCCCACATCTCCACGGCTGTAGGTAGAATTGGGGCTCTTTCGATTTAGCAGTTTAAAGTCAATTTTGGTGTGTAGTTAGCTGAAATTGTTGGTTTAAATTAATTAGAGTAAATACACAGAATTTGTCGGATTCCAGAAATGCAACAATTTTTGTGTTACATCTGCCCGTCAGATTATGCCAATGCTTTATGATCACCTTCTATGCTTTACGTCACAAGTGCGTTCCGCCTTTACTTTATGTGTAAATTTTTCCCAGCTAAAAGGTTGCCAACCACTGGTCTACGTTAAAGTGACGGGTGACGTCAGACAATCTGCTGACGTCACCATTGGAGCTATAAACGGTCGTACCTGCGCCAGAATGACTGCAAACGTTTAAATCGAAAGAGCCCTTGCTGCACTTTTAGGCTATGAACAAATAGATAAATACCATTGAGATAAGCATCAAGTGATCTATATTTTACATTGAGATGTCATTGTTATCACCTTTGGAATACCTTTTTGTAATAGCGTCTGACTGTGATTTTTGTATGAAAGTAAATAGACGTAAGATCGAATACCAAACATTGTAAAATAATCACATTTTTGTTGAATTTTTTTGTTAAATCGTTTTTTATTTATGGATGAATCATGTCATATATTATTTGTATTTTTAAAGTTTCTTTTTTTAAAGATTTTTATTGTACATAAATACAGATAAGTGGCAAATGTAAATGTAAGCGATACAATGAATGGTTAAATAAAATGATTATTTCACTTCGCGTTTAAAATTATGAGAGATGTTGGCAAATCCTGTTAGCGAATTGTGACCAGAGTGTAATTAGATTACACTGTAATGACCTTCGTCTGGCGTGGAATGGGAAAAGTTCCACTCTTTTGTATTTGTTATATTTATTATATTGATTTAGTGAGAATCTTTTGCATATTAAATATGTGAGAATTTATATGTATCCTGTGTCTGTTAGGCGAATATTAGAATAACGGTTCCACTTCACGCGAAGGACATGCGGATGTTAAACTAAGTGATTATTTATTTAGTTAATTAAGGAACGACCGTACAATGAATATTATGTATTCAATATAATATACGACATTATATTGGCGCGTGGCTCCTTGTCCAAAAAAATATAATAAATATATTGCCAGGCCAGAGATTGGAATTCATGATGTGCTTTACATACAACCCATATCGTTTTCAAATGGAATATATTATGAATATAGAAACTGCAGCATTTTATACACAAAGTAGTAACATTGGAGCAGAGATCTACCAGTTATTTAGATGATATTATTTATTTTACTATAACACATAATATTCACAGGTATGTATCACACTTCGCATCACTGGGTACCGAGATAGTCGTGTAAATACGAGTTATGTCTGTTCAGCGTCGAGTTGTATCGACTATTCCATAAGATCTTTTGTTAACATCATGTTTTATAATATTTTGATGCTGCCAGATGATTTTATGAATGTTAGTGGAATATATTTTATTTATAAATAAAATGAACTCGTTTTATTTTGAAGGTATTTATGGAAGTTCACTTCCATAATGTGCGTTTTAAAATGAGGTTATAAATCATTCAACATTCGAGCCTCTGTTTTAACCCCTCGATGGCGTTACTCACCAAAAAATTCGCCTACTAAAAAGCCTCGTCTGCGCTGGCTATTAGTGTGATAGGGACCTTAGATAGCACGGATTAATTTTTTTGTCATAATTTAATTAAAATAAAACCTTATTAGGTCACGGACATGTCCGCGACTCGCGTGCAAAAATAACGCAATGCAGGGCATGTCATGGGCATGTCAGGGACGATCTGACACTGACTGCGGTTGACACGCAATTAAATAAATTAATTAGAAGCACGCGCCCTTGCTTAGGTATGTATTAGGTATCTATACTGAACGAATTTTAATATTCAGGTAATTTTCAGAAAAGAATCATGTCTATTTGGTCAATAATGAAAGTTATTAAAATAATCTGTAAATCAAAATGTGGGTTGCAATAGGTCGGCACGTAGAGTATCTAGGTACAGTCAGCATCACAAAGATCTAATTATTCCTTATTTGAAATACTCAATCATTAACCGACTTCAATAAAAGGAGGAGATTCGCAATTTCACTGAATCATTTTGTTTTCACATTAAATTTTAATGCTGACTACTCAACGAGTCCAACAAGTCCTGTGATGATGACAAGGATGACAAGGCCACTTGCGCCTTCATCGTAGTCAGTCGGGATATAAATAAAAATCGCAATTCCTAATTGTATTGTTAAACCTTTATAAATAGCTAAGACAGCTAATCGTTAAAACCCATTATTTTTATCAGAAAACAGAATCTTGACCATGACTGATACATCAACGGATATAGCCTCGGAAAACACTGAACTTAAAAAGCCTGTGAAAGAAGTCCCGGTGGTCCAAGACCAAGGTTTCTTCCAGCACGAGACCGGCGACATCTACGATGGATTCTTCGAAGTCAAGAAGAAGGACAGAATTGCGAAGATGCATGGTAAAATATTTATTAACTTACTTAGACTATAAAATACTTAATAGTTAAAATAAACCCGCTACTGCTCAATTATAGTACCTAAAACTACTGATCACGTTTGAGGGCTGATCCACGCGAACGGTAACAATTATAGGTAAATACTTACTAAGATAAAAAAGTTAATTAATAAAATAGATTGTTTTGTTTGAAAAGTACCCACCTACATATCCATCTTCATTGATGCGTGTAGTAGTAAATCCCATAAATAAACAAACACAGTGAGGCAACAGTGTCAAACGTGCTTATGTGGTCACGGTCTAATAACGATATCCCTACCTTACCTGATGGTTATTTTGAAAATGTGAAACACGTGTATGCTTTTATTTGTGTGTTTTGGGCAGCTGACGATCAAAAGGTAGAGCAGCGTTACGAGACACACCTTTCTACTTGGAATTAAGTACCGTGGTAAATTTGGCTTATCAAAATGTTCATTTATATTTGTATAGGTATACATGCAGTAGGTTATCCATGTTACAAATAGGCTGTGTGTATAGTGCCTAGGTACAGATAACATAAATATAGCCTAGATAATAATATCAAAAACATGATAAATGCTTTAACTATTAAAGCATTCCTACTTTATAAGAACCAAACTTAGCAAGCATAGCTATATCTGAGTCATTGAGAGATATAGACCAATTTCATTATTGCACCTAGGTGATCAATCTGATTGTCATTTAAATAAAATAGGCAGAGAAATTCGATGATTTGTTACATACTACAACCACAGTTTGAGTAAATTTACAAAGATAAATATCCAATCCTTTTATACTTTTATTCCTTTTCTTCACTTTACTCTCTCATCTCCATTTCAAACTTTTACCCTTTTATACTCCAGGGCCAGGTATGTACACCACGGTAGAAGGGGACACATACCTAGGCACGTGGGATGCGGACAAGTTGGGCGGCAGCGACGCAGTGACCATCGGTTTCAACGATGGCTCACAATACGAGGGGTACTTCAAGGACTGGTCCTATGCTGGCCGGGGGAGGTAACTGAACTGGACTGAGTTTATAAACTGAGGAGTTAGTTTGTTTGGACGCAGTAATCTCAATAACTAGTGGTTCGAATTGAAAAATCTTTGTATGGGATAGACCATTTATCGAGGCAGGTTTTAGGCCATAAATATAACATCAGGCCGCGACCTAAAGGAGCAAAGAAATGGTAGGATATGTGTAAAAAACGGGGGAAAACTCGGACGAAGTCGCTGGCACAGTTAGTCCTAGTATAAAATATAAAAATAAGAAGGCGTTTGTTAGAGTATACAGTCATCATCGTCATCATCATCATCGGTCCTTCACCTCACTCCTGGACATAAGCCTCCCCAAAGACCCCAAACGCTCGCTACTCCCGGTTCTAGGTATTACACTTAAGTGGAAGTGGCCCGTCCGTGTGCACTCGGCATTTCTGAATCGCTATACGCGTCGCTCGAGTCTTATGCGTAAGTCTTATGACAAATAATTTCTACACTAATGTCGGGGTCGCGTATTAGCCGTGTCGACAGGCTAGGACTCTAAGATTCAATTAAGTGTACCTACTTACTAACGTGCCCTTCGGTATGGCCACAAGCGTATTAGACTACATACTTACAATTTTGAAATAAAACTAATTTTACGGATTAAACTATTGGTATTCTAAACATTATTTAGATATCCGACGTTTTCCGAGTTAAATCCGTAAAATTGGTTTTATTTCAAATGTGTAGTGCTCGCGCAAATAATAGACAATACTATACATACGTACAAGTTAGCAAATTAAAAAGTAGAGCTTATTATCTTTGTTTACCATAATTAATTATTTAATCAATTATTAACATAGCTTACCTAATTGAGGTTGTAACTTTCAGACTAATACCTTAACTGTCGCCCGCCGGGAAGAAAAGGTCTAGAATAAAATACGGATAAAAATGTGACCCTACAATAAGTATGTTATTCTTTTTTAAATACTGAACCCGACCGAATACTTTCGCTTCTAGGTACATCTACCCGGACGGCAGCATCCTGAAGTGCGACTTCGCGGAGAACGCTCCCATCGGTCCCCTTACGCTGGTAGACCCGAACGAGCACATCTGGCTGGGCCGAGCTGAGCAAGGCTTCGGCTGGTTCGAACCAGTTAACCACTTCTACGATATGCTGGAGAAGACCCGGGAATCTGGGAAGTCCCGGCGCCATTTGAAAAGCGTTGCGGGGACCGACAAGCCCTCCCCGACCAAGAGTAAGACGGGGTCCACGCTTAGTAAAGGGGGGTCGCCGGCCAGTAAAGGGGGGTCACCTCTTAGTAAAGGGGCGGCTCCTCCCTAAACTATAAAGAGGGTAGAAGAACTTAGTTTAATTAAAGTTTTTGCTGTTATTTTAAATATTCAGTTGTACCTAAATTGTATATAAAAAATATGTAACTGATTTGTATTATTAATTCGAAAATATAAAAATACTTGCAAGCCCGAGTTTCTTTTACAAGTGGTATCTAATTAATAGTAGCCCAATATTCTGAATTATTTAAAGTCATGTTACATTGTTTCGACATTGTTATGAATAAAATTGAAACTACCAAATTGCCAATCCACAAGAGGAACCGTAGTTTCAACTTAGTAGGAGGAATCTAAGTTACATTAAAACTGGAAATGTAGTCAGTTAATTAGAGCCTTTTAAAATATTTGTTGCCACTGAGCTAAACTCTCGGCTTTGATTTAGCGTAAAAGCACGATCCAACCTCCTGAGAAGTTGCTACATATTTGAGAGCCAATGTGTCTTATGTGTGAAGACATTAGAGTCAATAATAGCCAGGAGAGTGCAGTTACTTATGTTGCCGACCGTACAATCATTAAGCACACAAGGAGAGTGTGTGAACAGGGAAATGGTTACCGGGCCCAGTAATGGGAGCCTCTTACACTCGCTAAGTACTGTTAGTTGCTCCTCCAGTTAAAATACACACTCCATGTGACACTTCAACATTTGAACCCACTTATCTTAGCGTAGCAAGCGCATACAATTGCAAACGCAACCACTAAGACAGGGGATAATACTATTTATTTCAATATGAATATTTTTATAACTTTAAATTACTTTGCATATTATGAAAAAATACCTACCTTTTTTTTTGCGGAGCGGCTTTTTTTAGTGGGCATAATTGAATTGGTCGGATGCCGAAGACCGTGCGAAGTGGAGAGTTAGGAGTAGGAAAGCGGACCCTGGGCTCCGCAAGGATGCAACCGGGAAAACGCTGAGATGATGATGAATTGAATTGGTCTGGAACTTCCTTGCTTCTGGTAGAGATTTTCTTAATTATTTTTATAATTTAACTTATCTATACACCGTGAAAGCTTTCGTCTATATGTAGGTAGACTTATATAAGTATGACTGAATTCCACAAATTAGCCTTCATAGGTAAGTAAAGTTGCCACTTCTAAGTTGAGAAAAGCTTTGTACTTAATAATTTACATTAATTGTTTGTGTAATCTTGGAGTTCGTCTCTTGTTTTGGATGCGCCATTTTTTGCGACGCCCTCTTAAGGAATTAAGGCTATTTGCTCGTACAGACAAATACAGAAGTCGCAGACAGCCTGCCGCCTACGCACCAGGCGATTGGGACGGTGTTGGCCAAAACATTTACGAATATGTTCGCTTTGTGATTTTGGCCTCGACCGTACGCCCACCGGTTGCACTTGTGCGTCCATTGTAAATAGACCCGCGAGTTAGGGAACGGCGCATAGTTCTGCTCGGTTACTTTCTTAGTAAGGGCGAAGGGAGGGGGAGGTCAAGTTCTATTGGTGTCGGCAGGACACAGTTGGTTGTAGGAGCGGCCCACTGCGTGACTCGCCGCCGTGTATCTTGTGAGGCAACGCCGCTTGCCGTAATTAGTAATTAGGCAGAATATCGCCTTGACGAACTTTGATTTTGTAGCCGCTGAAACTAGTCATTAATTATTGCCGAGCAATTACCTGGCGGTATTGCTTCCTGATACTGAGATAATAAGGAACTCAGGAGTTAGACAGTATCGACTGATTACTTTCTGAATTCTTTGGTGAACTGGCTCATTACATCATACATTCACTTAATCTGAGTGGTAAGTAAGTAATTGTGTTACGGATATCAGAATCAACAGTACACAAATATACTTAAATATATTTATTTAATGACACACCCAGACGGAACAAACACCGATTTTCGTCACACAAATATTCAGTCCAGACAGTCCATCAGTTATGTGGGATAACTAAAAATATTCAAAGATAAACTCAAGTTATTGGTACAGTCTGCAACGAAGCAACCGGCTGTAGAGAGTAGAGATAGAAAAAAACAGTTGTTATCATCAATTTAATTAAAAACCTTTGACTTGTAATTTTGGATTCCAATCGTGTATAAGTAATTACCTAATTTAAAAAAAAAACTCTAATAATGATATACAAGTTACATGTTAACATCATGCAATATGAGATGCCGAAGCACGAAGATGGAAAAGACTTGGTACCGTCGACGTCCATAGAAGGCGCAATATTTTTCAGTTAGCTCTTATACAGCGGTGCACTGTTGGCTAATGTTAATTTAATTAATCACGTTGATTGGCAGCTTGCCTATTCGATACAGTCGGCCTAGCCTAGCTGTAATGAAAAACGTATCTACGTATTATCTAAATACGTACAATCTTAGTTAGGTAGGTAATCATATGACTAGTGGTGGCCAGTAATTTAGTGGACAAACCACTACATTAGACGATAAGATCATGTCATCGTGTAGTACTGTTTTAGCTACATAGGTATTAAACAATCAAATGACTTTTTTTTTGTAAAAATTGCAATTATAGTCGTCCGTGAATAGTTTTGCATGTAAGAATGGATTGAATTTAAAAATAAGTACCATGTATTTGTGGTGTATCGTGAAAAGCCAAAATATCTTTGTTACTTTCACTAAGCCGTATTTACAGAGTTAAACGAATCAAGGTAATAGGTTTTCACGGCTTGATACTGTACAAAAGTGAAAGCAAAAGATTTAAGGCACTAAAAAGTTTATTTTAGTAGATCCTACATAAGTCGAGGAAAAACGAAAGAATACTCTATTTGCAGACACTAAGCGGGACGATCTTATCTGTTGCCATTAGATTTAAATATGTTATTGTTCAAACACTGGAATCCCAACGTGTGATAATTTTTGATAACGTTGTAATTACGCATACCTCTGTAATACTCACCTAAACTTAGTTTCAATGGTTTCACTAAAACATGCAGCACCTGCACCTACCTAAATCTAACAGAATATTATTTGGAACAAAGATAAACATAGGAAATGTCTCTTGCTAAATCGATAAATTGTGCGCTACAGTTATGATATTAAAGACATGTACAGCATACCTAAATACTACTACCATTTTACAACAAATTCCTAGGTAATTGGTCCCTCATATTAGTACAATTACTTATAGGTACTTATATCAGAACTGTGCAATACTGTGCATAATGGGCAGTTCAATCAAATCAAAGTTAGTAATGCTTCATTAGTGTACAAAGATTTTCATACACCGATTGCGTACCGTTTTCCACTTACACGACTGAAGTGGCCGCGGTAGCGCAGATGAGTCTCCGATGCGGCCGCGGCGAGTCGTGGCGCGCGCGCCCGCGCGGGCCCTTATCTCTTATCAGCCCTTATCACTTACTCATCGCGAAACCGATCGCGCCAGCACTCGATAGGACCGTGCAAATACCGGCCAGATGCTCACGCCGATGATCATGTCCAATTACAACTCTGTGCTGTGTTTTGTTTTTGTCTTTGTTGGATTTGTCAGCGGTCAAGGTAAGTGCTTATCTGATATCGATGTATTGATAACGATTGCCCTAAAAACCTAGATAGGTATTCCTAAGGCGGTTGTGTCGTAAACTATTTGTTGATCGTTCTATTTGACTACTCCAGTCGATCCTCCATTTGTAAAAAATAAAAAACTGTATAAATTACTACATTTTCACCGATTCACTAAATTTTCCTGCAATTTTACAAGTAAGGTGTTTCAAAAGTGATTGCCTACTCATACATAATATAGGTACCTATTATAGTAACATACTTATGACCGTTTCATTGTCGGTTCATTCATTGGCGGGCTGCCACGCTAAGTACACTCTACTGAAACTCTTCAGAATCTATACATTGGCGTTGTTACACGATCTTGAATAACAATAGAGCATCTGGTTATTTCTGATTTACGTTTGTGTAAATCTGTACATACGTCACGTACTTAGGTATTCTCTATCAACATTTGTTTCTATTATTTACAACCTACGTAACCTACGCATTCATATAATGTGGGCAGGTGCGTACCGGTAGACTAGTATCAAACTGATTCACCTTCATAACAAGGTGAGATTTGGTTATGTCGGCGAATTAGTTTAGTGCTTATCTATAGAAAATATCTATTAAGCAATATCAACTCTTGTAAGTAATAATGAGTGTGTCATCTTACAAGTTTCGTAGGTATTGCTAGGTACATTTCTGGAAAACTCAAATTTTGAACAATATTGGCTCTAAAACCGTAAAACTTTTTTTAAAACTCGTTGACGTTTATAGTAGGGTGTTCGACGTCGGATTGAGTCATTAAAACAAAATAAAAGTATATCATTATCTTAACACGAATGCCAACGTTCTGCTTCAAAAGGGAAGATTTATTTTATGTCTACGATACTAAAATAGCTTGGTGGCGCATGCCGGAACCCACCTGCTATGGACATTAGTTTTCTCAAATAGAAAATATCCCGTTTGGGATTGACAGTTTTATTTTTATTTTTAACTAAACTGGCTGAAAACGGGGCGTTTCAGAGCAGATGTAGCGAACTATGCGATAACTGGCTGATATCTGCAGCTGAAAAAATAAACGTTGCCAAGGTGATTCGAATAAGAACTCTTTGTGCAACTTATTTTATTTACTTTTGAGGAAGACTTGTAGTTATACTTTTAAATGCATTAGCTTATTATTAAGTTAGTAATCGTACGTGTATGGTATGTGATGATAAATGTCTTACACACAAACTTGCACTTAAGTATACTTATTGTGTGGTGGCAAAACTAATCAAAAACCAATGCGCTTTCAACGTCCACCATTATCAAATCGTTTTAAGATTTCTCTTGGGAAATATTTTTGGGCACGACAACGAATACAATGTACAATAAAAAATCCCTTTGTCTTCCGCCTGCACACTGTCATTAGATGCGACCGACCTGCATTGTAGGGCTATGTAGGCTGGATGGATCGGGCATCAATCCTCAAAAACAATGCAACGGTGTCTTAACCATGAAGTGAATATAAAACGATTAATTAATGCATAGATAGTCTACAATTTATTCTATTTGAAAGGCCGGTGCCAAAGTTGGGTTGGATGCACCTATGATTAGAATTCATTTATATTACTGACACACATACGTTCCTACCCATTAGCGATGTCGTATTGTAAACTTGGGCGTATGTACTTACTTACAAGTAACTACTTATCTATTCAAATAAGTAATAGTTAACGGTGAATATTCAAATGAGTTTTCCTTATTCAGGAGTCGAAATTCTTAATTTGTAGAGACACCAAGCTGGTACTTTTAAATAAATTTTACAGCGCGCATTTTCTATTTTTTTATTTTGGTTGTGGAAAGACGAATAATGTTTCGAAAGAAATGTAATAAAGTAGGTAAGGCAATAAATCACCTTTTAAAATAAAAATAACATTAACAAACTGACGTAGAGTTTGTGAGAAAACAGAAAAAGGACAATATACTTCGCCTCTGCAACCCGGTGTTGCTTTGAGCCCAAACAGATGTCACTCAGTAAATTCATTAAAAAATCTTTAAATCATTGCTTAAACGACGATCCATAAAAAACATAGTCTTTACGTTATTCTCACGTACCATCGCGCCACCTTTGACACGTAATCATCACCTCTAGCTAGTTAATTCGAAAAGAGCTAAACAAAAAGTTAATTCGTGGCAATTGCCGGGTGCCACGGGTAATCGCCACCATCTTGATCAACCCTGCTGTCCACCATATAAGGCTTTATTGCACTTAGGTGCCGTTTCCAAAACCATAGAAATATGTATATTTGGTGACTCAAAAAGTAGCACGGTGAAAGTGAAATTGTATAATTTTGTTAGAGATGAGGAAATAAATATTGATTCTGATGGGATACACCCGTGCGCTTGTGTAGGTAATTACAATGTTTATAAAATAATGGTAGTGTATGACGGAAACATGTCTGATGTTTAATAATGTTATGGGTGGGTAGTTGGGTACTCCTATAAGAAAATTAAAAAGATTGTAGGCTGCATCTATAAAAAATGTAATCGATATCACTAAAATAACGACATCAGCATCTGAACACAAAACCTGAATAACTTAGGTATTTACACACGTCTTTACATATAGCTATATCTAAACTAAACAAAACATAAACAATTTCATTCCAACGTTTCCAGTAAAATGTTATTTTCTTAAAAGGGTCACTTACTCGTTTCGTTTGAAAGTAGCCTTCTATGTATTAAACTGTACATCTGATCTAACCATAAAAAATACTTTTTAGTTTAAAACCCACTTTCTACGCTTAGTACTCTATTACTCTACATACTCTATTCTAACCATCTAGGGGCGTGTCTTCTTTGAAATGACTGTCTATGTGTCCGAGTGCAATAGCGGCCCAATCTCGAGTGTTGTGATCACCCACGCGAATTGTGTCAACACAGACGTCACACTTATGAAGACGTAATTTTCCCATTTAGGGCACTTGGTAACAGAAAATTGTAGGGTTGAGGAAAGGGTTGTTATTTATAGGGTTGATCAAGGACACGAATCGTTGGTGTTATTCGGCTATGTCTATGATAAAATCTATTCTATGCTCATGATATTATATTCTAGTTGTTAGCCAATTTAATAGATTTAATTTAGCCCATCATTGTAATAATGCGTATATACGTAGGTAATAATAACTAAGTTTATTTTGATACTAAAAAGATATAATAATTGAAAATTTTAGGGTTTTACATCAGGTAGTAGAAAAAACAACATTAAAGTTTGGAATAACGTTACTTAGGTATATTAATATCTATCAAACTAGGCAGATAAAAGGTACAAAACACATGTGGGCTATGATTGTGTATGGGCGAGATAACAACAGATGTTCGTATTTGTCATAACATAGCATGTTTTATGAGGTTTATGATTATGGAGGTATCTCTCGGAGATTTGTCTCAATTTATAGCAATGAAGACATTAAGATTAAAGTTTATGGCCGGAATTTTATATTTTTGTTCATTCTTTAGAGGTATTCTAATTAAGCCCCTTCGCATATGACGTTTTGTGAATATAAGTAATCGTTAGGTCATCATTTCGTTGACGAAAGATAATGAGCCAAAAACGACTACATATGTATTTACAACATTTTGAAAGTTAAGTTCTTCAAGAAGATGGATTGGCTTTGCTATTATTTAACGCAACGACAATGACACAATTTTGTAATGCGCTTTGTGCGATGGGGATAATCCAACTCTTGTATTGCAAGTAACATTGCGATTACCGATTTCAAGTATTATGAATATAATGTCTATTAAGCACGTTAAGCCGGTGGGCCGACGTCCGATCTCCCATCGGTCATATATGATTGCCGTCTCACCGAACTATGAGGGAACAGAGAGTGCATATATATCCTGCGTACTTGGCTGATCTCAATTGAGATCGGACACCATGGCCGAATCATTATAACTAGTGACCCACCCTCGCTTCGGGTAATCCTATCTTAGCGGATGCTTACGTCATGACATCTACCTGCACGCCAAATTTCAGCCCGATCCGACCAGTGGTTTGGGCTGTGCGTTGATAGATCACTTTGTCAGTCAGTCACCTTTGACTTATATGTATTTAGATGTCTATAATCCAGATCAGCTGATCCTCTGTTCTGTTGGCAGCTGAAGACCGGTTGCTGAACAAGCTCGCGTGTTTCCAGCATGAGGAGTGCGGCGCGTGCCTCTCCGCGGCGCCGCACTGCCGCTGGTGCGCGGACCCCTACTACAGCTCGGCGGCTCCGAGGTGCAACGACGATGAAAGGTACACTGCTTACGGTACTGAAGACAACGTAACACACTGGATCGACTGACATTGACACCGAGCCATCGGTGGAACAGTTGTTTGTGATCCTGGCTGGCAGTTCCAAGAGGCGTGGGATCGATTTCCACTCGGGACAAATATTTGTGTGGTGAACATCGGTGTTTGTTCCGTGTCTAGGTTTAATTATGAATTTAAGTATGTGTTTATAAATATATGTTTGTATATCAGTCTCTGACGCCCATAGTACCTACAAACTCTGCTTAACCGTGTGTGGAAATGTCACGGCACGGTTATCTCTTGCGCACGCGGCTGCAGCTTCTGTAGAATGCAGATTCATTCAAAACAAATTCAAAAGTCAGGACGCGGTAGTTAACATAATACTTGATACACTTTAACCGGACTTAGACGCGTGTAATATACCACAGGAGACCTTAAACATCCGATGACAAGGTACCTAAAATCTAGTTAATTAACCCAACTAAGATCATAGGAGCTCAAATATACCTCGTCATTAGATCAATCAGATAAACTACATATAAGTATAGTTCAGTTAATGTTCTATTTAGGGTAGTAATAATATTCGTTGCGCCACTCCTCATAGATTAATTAATGGGTATAGATCATCACGGATAAAGCCACCTACAGTGTGGTCTATCTACTATCCAAATGATATTATTGGACTATCGCATTTGTGAACTCACTCTTGACCGTGCTAATGCGGTGGTCAATTAATACAACCAGGTCTTCTCTTGCATCCAAAATACCTAAACATAATGTTTAACAAGTTTGTTTATGGTATACTTTCAACGGATTAGTCAAACAGTATCACAGATATTCTCCGATAATAAATCGTAGAATGCATGTTTCAAATGTGTTCACCTAATTTAAGAAAGAAAATAGGAATGTGAAATTGGTTAAAATACATTTGGTATGTAGCTATGTATTTGTTTACGTAAACTAACCCGAGTTATGTAGGTAAGTATGTAGGTACATATTCACATTCTGTACCATCATGTGTGGCCACAATGAAATCCGACCTAGACGAACGGCCATCAGAAAGTTACACGCATTGCCGGGTCCGCATTAGCCGGCGCAGCGTGCAGCGCGTTGAGACGGCCATTGAAAAGCATTCATCCCAGCGGGCCGGCACAATCAATAATCAATCACACGACGATCTCTTGATTAGCCAGGCCAGGGCTGGCTCCGGGCGAGGGAACGTGGGAACCACCCGTCAGTCCCGGCCTGTCATAGAACACTTACTTCGTATACAGAGTGTCCGGTAATGCGGTTGGAATATGCGCTGAGTGAAAAAGGGTTGCAGGGAAGTTGGTAGACGTAAAAGGACGTGTTCTTCAGTTTTTAACTTATTCCAATTACGCGATACGAAACAGTTTGTAATATGATAATTAATTAGTCGACATTTGAAATATTTGAAAGAAAATCTCATAAATTATTGAAATGAAACGTTGAGTTTTTAAATAATTCAAGCTTATTCGTACTACAATAATAATTTTGAACCCGTCGGCATGAATATATTCTTTCACTACACCTTTTTTTGAAAATTTCACAAGAACTCGTTATTATTGCAACGCGTTTCGCAACCAATCTTATCTTCTTATCTTAACGCGGGGACCGTATAACCGGTTCACTTCGACCCTCAGGGATCTTTTGTGTTTCCCCTACCTTTATACACCTACTCCCTGAAGATCAAATGCATTAATGCGATAACGTCCTTGGGTCTGAGGTGCCTGTATTCTTCTGGTTTCGGATAAGCCGTTCCCAGAAGTCTGAGCCTGTGTCTGGCCAGTGAGTGACATTCACATAAGATATGCTTCATGTCTTCCATTTCTTCTTTGCAGGCTCTACAGTCGCTGTTTGAGGACAGTCTCATTTTCATCAGTAATGAGTTAGTGACGTAGTGCCCTGTTAGCGCTCCCATGAGTAGACGACTTTGAAGTCTGCTTCCACCCATCATGGTTTTGTACCACGTTTTTGGATTGTCGCCAATAAAGCTCTTGGAGTGAACCATACCTGGTTTATTCTTCCAATGCTTCCAAAATCGCAACCAAACAAACGTAAATAAATAACAACTTTCATACGAATAATCTGATGTACGAAATACTTTTCGTCATTGTCTTAAACGGTGAATGGAATGCTTGAAAGGGCCAAAGAGGATTACACAAAAAATCATCCTGTATAAGCAAGTCGGCGTCGGGTAAAGAGAGGCTCGTGCGTACATTTCGGTACTCTCTCGGAACATGTTTTAATCAAGCCACTTCGTATATGGCATACGATGCGCAGTGCAGCGCAGATAGACCCGTCTACAAGTTTATTTTAAACCACTAGTCCATAAACAGACGAGGGAAATGTAAGCGTGACGTGACGATTGAAAGATGCTTCGTGCTCGGCCAGACGGAAGAGGAAGCGAAATTGGACGTAGCTTCATTCGAGATGGATTTAATCTAATTTTTAATGGAGATTTGTCTGCTTCAGATGATAAGAAGAATGTGTAATAATAGCAAGAGAAAGCCAAAAAAAAAAATACAACCGCAATTAATAACTTCCTCTAAATTGTAAGGAAAATGCACAGGAGTCTTAAATAGTGCAGTAGCGTGTGCGCTACTCAAGCCACGTCACTCTTCCACTCTTATCATCCAAAATCGTCCGCAATCAGAACTCTGTACAGAACCAGAAACGCTAAATATTGAGCTTGCAGGATAGAACCATTTCAAGGACGACGAGCAGCAAGAGCTTCATACTTCCTACTAAATAATGTGGCTAATTATGTATTTCTGATATTTGCTTTTTAAATCATAGATGTGTGACATCGCCAGCTTCTTGTACCCGTGGTGGTGCTGAGTAATGTCTTAACAATTACCGGGTTTTTTTATTACGCATAGGCTTCTCGGAAAGGCTTGATAAAACTTGGCCAAATCAGAATCGTTACCACAAGTTTACCACGGAAGTTTACTCATTCACTAGCGGCAAGTGTACGCACTATTATAAATAGGGCCGATAAAACTGCTCGTAATAACAAATGAGCAATGCAGCTTTACGATCGCCGTATCAAATGAAACGCGATTAAATAATGTTTGATGATGACGGCAAATGCGACTTGTCTTATTTCGGCACAGCCATCCTCAGTTCGTTGAACCTGCTTACTGTTTTCGTTTAGATATTATTATGGAGTTTTAGTAGATCAGATTTAGAATAAGGGATTATGTTCAGTCCTGCTACTGTACACTGAGATAAAACATGAGTAGATGTGCTCGATCTTCGATGTAGCGTCGTACGTCTGGCAATTTATCGCTTTAATTAATATACGAATAGAACACTTCTGGATATATATAAATTTGTCAACTGTATCTAATTGGTTTATGATTTAGGGCGGTGGTCCGCTAATTGGGTTCCTTTTCATTTCTTTTTATTGCGAAAGCCTATGCATTTAGAATATAAATAGACTTATGTATTTAGTATTAATTTGACTTCAATTAAATTAACTCTACGCACTTTTATTGATCGACTGTCTCGATAACACATTGGATAGTGCCCCTGTCTCTAGCGCCAAATCGAATCGTGGGTTTGATTCCCACTCGGGACAAATATTGTATGATGAACACCGGTATTCGCCCATTTGATTGGCAAAACTTTGTCGACGACCCTTTAGACGTCGCGTCTAACGCCACCTTTAGAAGCGTCATCGTATATCATTTATAGATTATTGTATTATGTACCACCACCATACAGTTGTGTAAAACCCGCCAAGTGACTCTGACCTCTCTTGGTCAGGTCGCGTTCCGGGATCAGCACTGTACGAACCGGAGCCAGGGGGGACCATTGTTGCGGCAAGCGCCGGACCAGTGGAGTCTTAGCGGCGGTATTGTGCGGGCGGAGCGGGTCAGCCCGCCGGCCTGGGAGACCCGTAGAAACGGGGGCCCTTCCGTCCGGCGGACTGGCCAACTCCGACCCACACAGCTCAACACCAATGCGAGACTCCACGCCTTGTCTCGTTGTTGCCGCAGCAGTGGTCTCCTTTTTCACGGCTTTCAGGGTGAGTGCGACAGGCTCAATATGGTCTATTGTGCCTGTCGACCTCATATTTGGATCTCACTACCGCTTACCATCAGGTGGAGTGAGGTCATCTTGTTAGCCTCTTTATAAAAAAAAAAAAAAAAAAAAAAAATTTAGGACCCTTATTGGGCTTGTGGCTACCAATGACGTCACATTTCTCTACTTGTTGTCTGAGAAGAACTCCCCAAAGACTAATTCTGAACCTCATAAGGTACAAGTACTGATGCCAATCTTCGTTCTTCAGCCTGGTGGCAGGCCGCTGCGGGCAGGGGCTGATCCAGCGCCCTCTGGAGCCGCACTGGGAGGTGCTGGCCAACCACTCGCTGCAGGACGTGCAGCCAGACTCGCTCGACCACGTGGTGCAGATACAGCCGCAGAGGGTCAGGCTGTCGCTCAAGCCGAGTAAGTCAGGAATGAGTATTGTCACGCATATGTTACAGCATGTTTCCGAACGTCACGAGCTTGACAGCGCTGCCATCCACACACAATGCAGGCGCTGGTGGCTCGGACTAAGAGGTTTAGTTCCATATTTCTGCCACGTGTCATTAAGGCATGGAATGCCTTTTCAGCTCATGTTTTCCCTCCTATGATCCCGGGCTCTTCAGGCGCGGCGTGAAACGGTATTTAAGCAGGCCTTCAGGGTGAGCGCGACAGGCTCAATATGGTCTATTGCGTCTGTCGACCTCATATATGGATCTCACTACCGCTTACCATGAGGTGGAGTGAGGTCATCTTTGTTAGCCTATTATAATAACGCGGTGATCACGCGACAAGCTAGACACTTGTACTTATTAAAGTTTTACTTTAAATCAGATTCATAAGACGTCACAAACTCTGACTAAACTAAACTAACTCTGAAAATACATTAAACGTGTATCTACTATCCAATGTTAGCATGAAATGTAGGCCGTTGCACACTCATGTCGGATATTTGACAGCATGTTGTTGTTTCATGTCCTACTCGGGAGCTGCTTGCTAATTATGAAAGCTATTTGTGATGTCGACTGTGTCTGTACCTGAATCAGTAGTTTGCTTGTATGACAAAAAATACAAGTTTACTCTTTTATACTACGAGTATTACGAGTACTTACTACGAGTATACGTATTAATATTTAGATGTACGCTTTTAGAACTACATCTATCCACATTTTAGGCTAGGCATGAAAAAGTTAGGTAAAGTTTCACACTTTTCATCAAAATAGGTAGGTACTCAAATAATAAAATCCACTTTCTATTACATATTCAGATTGAGCAAACACTACAAAGGCAAAAGCAACACTATTGAATTTGTGTACACTTTCTTAACTGCGCCCAAGTACTTACATAGTAAGGTACACGCGTGTTCCGGGGTCACCCATCGTCTGAAGGGTTAAGCAAAGGTATTTAGCTGTTCAGTTTGACGGATCCGACGGCTGGTGCCAGACCAGCGGGGGTCAGGGGTCGTAATTACGCGTCGAGCTGGCGTGGTAGATAAATACGCGTCCGATCCCTTGCTTGCATGTTCAAGCAAGACTTATAATAACAATTCGAGGATTGAAGTAGTGCGATATGCACTGTGTTGTAACCACATCTACACTAAATACTAAGACATGACGACAGCTCTTCTTATTAGACGGTTGACATAGCTATATTCAAAGTTATAAACAGAAAAATCAAACATGGAAATTTTGAACAAAATAACCTATAGCAAACTCATGGAAATTCCTAAAAAAGTATGTACCTAAATGTTCTACTACACTGAATACTATTTATTTCAGGGGAAACTAGAAAAGTGAAGTTTACATATCGGCCGGCGAAGAACTACCCACTGGATCTGTATTACCTGATGGACCTCACGTGGTCCATGAAGGACGATAAGGAAACCCTCGTCAACCTTGGAGACGACCTCTCCAACACCTTGAAGAACCTTACTGATAATTTTAGGTAGGTTAAATTTTAAAATGGGGAAATTCACATTCATGCCCAACTGGACGGGGACATGAATCAACGATCTTGAGCTGTCGCGGCCATAGCCAATTGGTTAGACCAATTAAGAAATTTTCTTTCTTTCCAATTTTTCTTACAATTTCAAAATTATATTAAAGCTCTAAGTAGCTTAAAAACGACAAATAAAAATAAAGTTGTCAATGTGTTTCTAATGTATGTATATTAAATGTATAGCTGTAGCTGACCACAAAACAGGATGACTTTTCTATGATACCAGGTTGGTTTTGTTCCACTGCAGTCATCGTTTAATTATAAATATAAGTGCTAGAATGACACACCTAGATAGGGATTATGACACATAGGTGCCTACACATAGTACCTAGCTACTCAGAGAAACCAATTAATATTTTAAAGAAATAGCCCAGCGTTTAAGACTGCACTAAAACCAGGCATGAAAAATTAATTTTGTCTATATTTGACCCTTAACCAGGCCTTGGTACAATAGAGATCTCATTATTTTGGGCCTTAACCACCACAAGGTCCAAAACGTCTAAATCCAATAAAAAATATAGAGTGCTGTGTCTGAATAGGGGTTAGCTCTAAAAAGTTTATCAGCTCTGTCTAATACAGGTTGTTACATTAATTAGCTTTTTTCTGTAAAGGTTAGGGTTCGGCAGTTTCGCCGACAAACCCGTGATGCCGTTCATCAGCGTGGATGCCAAGAGACGAGCGAACCCTTGCGCCATGGAGGAGCAGGCCTGCGAGGCCACCTACAACTATAGGCACCACTTGTCACTCACTGAAAAGGTTAGAATTTCAGTTTGATTTTATTTCTACCAACTTTGCATACTCAAGCTTTAGGTACGCAAAGCACACACGCAGTGAGATGTATAAGAGAGACAAGACCACATAGATTGTTTTTCAATGTTGGTTGATTCCAAAGTAAAAAAGCTTAAGCAACTGCATAAGCACTTGTGTTACGAATGTCGGATACAACTGTGGTAGATATACACATACAAAAGCATAATCTTAAATACATAATTAAGAGTAAATCAATACAAGTCAGGTAGCACTTTATGCGTTAATTATAAATTGAATATGTGATTCAGGTATTTAGATTCGTAATTCTCACTAATAAATACCTATGTATGCATGGCAGATGTCTGTTGTCTGCTGGTTTATTAACTCTACCACTAATAGTAGGTGGAAGCTTGCGAAATTTGTGATGAGAAGAGGATAGTCGTGAAACAGTAATATTATTTTAAGACCCAAATAAATAGGTATTGGAGTATATTGACCAGATTGCAATATTTACATCTTACGATGCATTTCCTACCACACCGCTTCCCGTCGGTTTATTACCATTGCATTTGTAATTACGCTGAAATATTGATCAATACTTACGGACGCTGTTAATCACAGGCAAAATGACCGATGTTTTCAAATAAAATTAACTTTAAGTACTTGTCGGCTGTAACGATTAATGTGAATACTAGTTGGTAAATTACGTATTTACATTAAACTTGATTAGGAAATCAGTGATGATGGGTAGGTGAATATTTAAATCTTATACTGCACTCTATAATGTAGGATATATTATGCCCTTTTCGTGAAGTAGATATAAAAAGATTAATTACTATTATATTTGTGAATCAATATGTTGCTTTTTCTCATCAAGTAGTCCTACTAATTTTTATTTTACACTATTCTATATGTTCTACTAAATAGACCCAACTCTAACTAAGGTATCTTCTGCTTGCTTCAGGATTTGCTGTTTCTATTTCTATTTCGAAGATTCAATTATTAAGAAAAAAGTGACATGATGACGATATAAAAGTATTTAGATTTGGTCTAGACCAAATCTAGATACTTTTTTTATCTTGATTTCTTACTTTTATCTAAAAATTATCACTCAAATAATCGAATAATATTTATAGGTAGCAATGTTATAAACTGATTCTTTTGCAGGTGAAGGAGTTCATCAACAATGTAAACACGAGTTCTGTAACGGCTAACTTGGACAACGCCGAAGGGCAGCTAGATGCACTGGTGCAGGTGATAGCGTGCGGGGACCGCATCGGCTGGTCCACTCACAGCCGGAAGATCGTCATCCTTCTGACCGACGGCTCCATCCACACTGCTGGCGATGGGAGGCTTGGTAAGGGCACTGTACTTTAAATCATAGCTCTATGATGTTACTGTAAATTATACGGCGCGGGGTCCTGGTTTAAGACTTGTTTATATGTTCGAAGATTGATAATCTTGTATTGTGTGTTAATTTTTATGTCAATGTGAGTTTGTAGTTGAGTGAGTGAAGTAATAGTGAAATGGGTTTCTAGAATAAGTGTTTACATATGTAGGTATCTATTTTCATTAATAATAATTGTAAACAATAGTTTCCAAAATTCATTTAGACGATTAATGCTGAAGTTTGTAGGTGTACTTGAAACTTAAACCTTATACTGGTGTTGTGGGTTAAAATAATTAATAAATATCTACTTTAACGTTTCAGGAGGAGCAACAAAGAGAAATGACGGCGAATGCCACCTTGACGACAACGGGTACTACGCAGACTCAGTCATCTACGACTACCCGTCTATAGCACAAGTCTATAGGCTCTTAGATAAGCACAAGGTAAGAGGTGTTAATTCAGATTAAAACTGCAAATCTTTACCACGGTTAACGTTTAATGGCTAAGATAAACACATTCCTGCTATGTTTGCTCGCGAATGTACACGAATGCTTGATTATTTTTAGGTCAACGTTATTTTTGCGGTTACGGACAGCGTGAAATCGTACTACGACGCTCTTCATCAACTCTTGGAGGATTTCACATACGTAGCCAAGTTGGAGAGCGACAGTTCGAATATTCTGAAGTTAGTTAAAATGGGATATGAGGACATTGCAAGCGTGGTGGACTTTGAAGACGATTCCAGTTCTGGACCAGTGAAGGTCAAATACTTAACTGATTGTGGGATCAAGGGAGGGTCCATGATGGATACCACCAGGTGTGCTGGGGTCGAGTACGGGATGACGTTGAATTATGAAGCTCATGTTACTCTGGAATCATGTCCGGAATATAAAAAGGTGGGTTTTTAATATGAACTATTACGATCACCGTTTCGAGAATTATCTACTAAATAATTTAGTCAGGTTGTGAAAGGATGATATTCGCATTGCAAATTTGTCCATGCATTTGTGTGGGTAACTGATGTAGGATGAGGATGAATAAGATCGAACGTTTAGCGCATGATTTAGGTTGCGGTGAATGTTGTTGAATGAATGACAAAATAGATGTATAAATACCGAGTAAGTTACATAGATTTACGAGACACTAGTTTCCCGACCGCAACTCCGTCCGCGTGAAATCATTTATCGCGTAAACCTTGCAGCCTCATAAAAGCCGGTTAAAAGTTGACTCTATGCATTGTCTCTAGACTACTGCTACTTAACTTATTTTTTGATAATTTATCATCATCACCGGACTTAAATCGTAAGGTATTAAATTGGTTTAGTGCCTTTGGCCTCAAAACGACAGACTGACAGACAAGAGTCTCTTTCGCATTATAATATTAGTAAAAAAAAAAAATAACACAACATCACATACATTGATCTGATCCCGTGGTAAGTAACTTAAGCACTTACGGAAATCAGGATCAACAGTGGAAACACAAATAAACTTAAATATATTTAATAATACACCCAGACACGGAACAAACACCGATGTTCGTCATACAAATATTTTTCCCGAGTGGGAATCGAACCCACGACTCTTGCAAATGTAGTTTATGAACCTGTGTCACTAACCACTGTTCCACCGAGCCAGTCAAGGATTGCATAAGGTACATTTGTCTTGTCACAAGTACTTTCGACTCTACGTACATACCTACTGATACAGATGATCATGAAAAATATTGTTGTTTTCCAGATGAACCAAACAATCCGTATATCCGAAAGCCAGTTGGGCCAAGACACCTTGACGCTGGAGGTGGACATCCAGTGCGGCTGCGACTGCGAGGCCGACCTCATCAAGGACATGTCCCTCTCGTGCCCGACCAACTCCCACCTCGTCTGCGGCGTGTGCCAATGCAATAAAGGATGGTAGGTGAAATGTGCTCGTTTGTTTAGCTTTCCATATTAATTCAACTCTTCTGTTATATTCTACTTCTTCAGTATCGGGTTAGTGGAATATCACCACATAGTATAAAGCAAAGTCTGTCTGTCCCCTATGAATGCTTAAATCTTTAAAACTACACAACGGATTTTGATGCGTATTTTTTATAGATAGAGGGATTCAAGAGGCTATGTTAGGTATAATATACCTGAAGCAAAGCAAGGGCGGGTCAGTAGTTTAAAATAAATAATTGTTTGGGACATTTCCACACACTGCCACCTGACCTAAAACTAAGCAGAGCTTGTACCATGGGCTTCAGAGACTAATGCCCATGGTTCCATATGTAGATGAGTCATATACACAAAACAGATCAACGGAACTAGCACAAATATTCATCAACCTGTTCATTTATTATTCTAATTGAATATGGCTCTATCTATATCTACAAATTTTTATTCATGTACATATACTCATAATTTGAACTTTTACACATAATTCGAAGTCACTATGATATAAGTTGGACAACTTTGACTTCAAATTATTTATGAAATCGTCTCTCATCTCAGGGTCCATACAGAAAATCCCACGATCTAAAAACGAATGCCCATTCACGTCATTAACTTGAAGTGTTTGACGGAGGTCAATTATCGAGTGTTGCCGACAGTTAAGTTTTACTGCGTTTGACGTACTTATTGCGGGGACGTGCAATAAGCCGACGTCAAATGTGAAACTATGATTTAATATGCAAATGTTTCACACATTTGAGCAACACTATTGGACGTTTAGTACCCACCTGCGATCCTAATGATTGCTTATTCTTCAACCATAAATTTATATTGCAAAATGTATGTTTCTGAGGTATATTTCTGCAACTTATTACTTACATAGCTAAGTTAATTACTAAATGAAAATGGTTTGTACTTAAGTAAGTAATATATTTGTGATAAAACTAATTTTACGGATTAAACTCGCGTGTATTGATATTCTAAACATTATTTAGAGATCCGACGTTTCGAGCTCTTTACAGCTTAATATATTTGTGCTTAGACTTTGTTTCTACTACAACTTAGACATATAATGTATAAAGTGAGTAACGAAACAAATATCATAATATTTGCAGAGCTTAACGCGCAAATATCATCACGGACGAATATTTCCAATTCTTTATTTTTCATAGGATTACAATTTTATTAGAACAAAGTTGTGTTCAGTTAAAAAAACTTAGCTATCGACTTTATTGCTGGTGTATTCTTCTGCAGAATCGGCCATCTGAACTGGTGCGGTAGAATTATGATTCTACCTATCTATATTTCTATTCGATTACGATGATGGTATAAAGTAGCCGTGTCATCATCATCATTGGACATACGGGGGAATGGATGGCCATATGGGCTATTTGGGCTGCCGCCCTTGGCCTTGAAGGTGTAATGGGCTCCCAAGAGACAATGTCCACTCCCCGTCATAAAGTTTCGGTTGGCATTATGCGTACAGTCGGCCAAAAATCTGGTCTACCACCCTACGGTTGAGATCGGTTTGAACGTCATGAAACAACAAGGTCAATTTTCCCTAGCAATAAGATTGTGTCAGTGACTACAGTGCCGTAACTAGGGCAGTGCCAGCGGTGCCCAGGCACAGGGCGTAGACCCTGGGCGAAGAAATGACCAGATCTGTATCTAGTGTTATTTATCAAGGGCGTATTTTTTAAAGCTCGCACCGGGCGCATAGAAGGCTAGTTCCGACACTGGTGCCTATTGTCATCTTAGCGATCGTTACATCTCGCAGAAACTTTTGTCAAAAGTGGTAGGCCGCTTTCTTGGCTGACTGAACATAGATCTATAAGCTTGAATAAGTAATTAATTAGACACTTTAGACATCCTTTCGTTCGTATTCAGATAGTCAGGGGATACCAGTCACAACTATCTGTCCGGTGGTTGGTGAACGGTATACGGGTACGCGACCCCGGCTCCTCGAGCTACTATCGACTCAGTCCAAATCATCCGAGGCGTTAGTATCCTTCCTCCCCTTTTCCTTCCCCCGCCATATATCCTTGCTACTCGTGGGAACGCACTGACCTTGTTAAAACAATGCACAAGGCAGAATCGCGGCGACGTGGCCCACAACCCGTCACGTCACGTTTCCCACAGAGGTGAAAAGTGGATCGCTGGAAGTGATCTCTGCCTACCCCTCTGGAAAAAAGGCGTGATTTTATGTGTATGTTCGTTCGTATTTCAGCCCAGGGCCACTGGAAATGACGGTCCACCCATGTAGCTGAATAGAATGTTATAGATTTGAATTGTCTCATTTCTGTTTCCAGGTCAGGCCCCCAATGCGACTGCTCGATAGAAAACGAGGAGGCGTCGGCGGCGCTGGTGGCGCGCTGCCGGGAGCCGAACGCGACGCGCCCGCTCGTGTGCTCCGGGGCGGGCGAGTGCCTCTGCGGCACCTGCGACTGCGACCCCGGGTTCAACGGCCGCTACTGTCAGTGCGGCGCGTGCGAACGCAGCATGTCAGTTGATCGGATTTTGTTTTTATTTTGAAAAAAGGAGAGTTTTAAAAAAAATAGAATTCCGAATTCGACGAGATGGATTTTTTCTTTCGAAGGCATTTTATAAGATTGAGACCTTGGATTCAACGGCCGCTACTGTCAGTGCGGCGCGTGCGAACGCAGCATGTCAGTTGATCGGGTTTTGTTTTTGTTTTTAAGAAGTTTTTAAAAAAATAGAGTTTCGAATTCGACGGGATGGATTTTTTCTTTCGAAGGCATTTTATAAGATTGAGACCTTGGATTCAACGGCCGCTACTGTCAGTGCGGCGCGTGCGAACGGAGCATGCCAGTTCATTGAATAGAATAGAAAACTTTTATTGACCACATAACACAAATAGGTATACAACAAATTATGTCAATACAAAACACAAAACTTAAGCAAAAACACACATATATGACAGACAAAAGAAGTACAAAGAATTTACACGAACAGATAAGGACAGGATGTGGTCAACTAGGTACAGGCCTCAGCATTGGGGGTTTTGATTTTTGTTTTTAAGAAGTTTTTAAGAAAATAGAGTTCCGAATTCGACGGGATGGATTTTCTCTTTCAAAGGCGCCTCATAAGATTCAGATCGCTCCTGTCAGTGCGGCGCGTACGAACGGAGCATGGAGTTGATTGGCTTTTGTTTTAAAGCAGTTCAAAAAATCTTTTTTGTTTTTCTGATCCTAAATTAATCCAGTTGAATTTTCTCTTTCAAAGGCACCACTATTTTTTTTTAATGTGTAGGTAGGTACTAACAATACGGACAGAGTGATAGACCGATGTGCCTGTTAGTAAAACTAGGGTTGCTGATTCTCATGTTAACAATAGCAAATCTACAAAAAAATACCTAGTGTAGTTGTAATTTTGGGCAAGAATTTCCACCTTGTTATTGCTGGTTATGATCAAAGGAAACTATTGTTTTCCGAATGAACCACATCGTTGCCTGCTAGTTATATTCAAGCAATTATACTCGGGCATAAAATAGCTACTTTTCTAGGCGCTTGTACACTTTATGGTCACTGGCAGAAGTAGATAGTGACTTAACGGAATCTTAGCTATGGTAATACAAGGCCAGCTACGTAATTTAGAACCAAATTATATTTCCGAGGACTGGAAGAAAATGTCCTTATGGGGATGTCCTGATTTTGGACTAGCTCGGTGGAACTGTGGTTAGTGACCCATGGTCACTATCTGCGGTTTCAAGAGTCGTGGGTTCGATTCCCACCTGGGACAAATATTTGTGTGACGAACATCAGTGTTTGTTCCGTGTCTGGGTGTGTTATTAAATATATTTAAGTATAATTGTGTTCCACCGTTTATTCTAATATCTGTAACACAAGTGCTTAAGCTACTTACCACGGGTTCAGATCAATGTAGGTATGTGAATTTTAAACAGTAATGGTCACACACATTAGAAAACGTAAAATGTAAGGGATATTAACCATGTTGTTGTTTTAATGAGCTCCCGTTATTTCGGCACTGTTGCAAGCGCCATGATCACGGATTCACCCGAGAACATGGTAAATATCCCGGACACTTTCAGTTTTCTAAAATGTATGTGAAGTTGTGTAATATTATTATTTTATTACTAGCTGTGCCAGCGACTTCGTTCGCGTTTCCCCCGTTTTTTTGCATATTTTCCATTGTATCTTTGCTCCTATAGGTCGCAGCGTGATATTATATAGCCTCAAGCCTTCCTCGATAAATGGTCTATACAAAGCAAAAAGATTTTTTCAAATCGAACCAGTAGTTCCTGAGATTAGCGCGTTCAAACAAACAAACAAACAAACAAACAAACTCTTCAGCTTTATAATATTAGTATAGATTATTATATTCAATGGTGATGATAGATTGTCTTTGTACGGTTCTAGTGAGAACGGTATCGAGTGCGGCGGCGTGGGGCGCGGCGTGTGCGCGTGCGGGGAGTGCGCGTGCGCGGCGGGCTGGGGCGGCGCGGCGTGCGACTGCCCCGCCGCCACCGACGCCTGCGTGCCTCCCGGCGCCACTGACGTCTGCTCCGGGAACGGGGAGTGCGTCTGCGGTCAGTTGTCATCCAATTAACAATAAGGAATATGCATAAAACTGGAATCTTAAATTTTTAAACAACTTATGAAAAAAGATTAAATAATATATTGACTGGCTCGGTGGAACAGTGGTTCACTAACCACTGTTCCACCGAGCTCCGCACCGAGCACCGAGCTTCCGACCGTGCTCTTGGAACCGTTGGTAATAAACCTGGGTCACTACCCAGGTTTATTACCAACGGTTCCAAGAGTCGTGGGTTCGATTCCCACTCGGCACAAATATTTGTGTGACGAACATCGGTGTTTGTTCCGTGTCTGGGTGTATTATTAAATATAATTAAGTATATTTGTGTATTTGTGTATGTTTGTTGATTCTGATACCCGTAACACAAGTGCTTAAGCTACTTACCACGGGATCAGATCAATGTATGTGATGTTGTGAAATATTTAAAAAAAATATATAATCAAATGTGAAATGAAAATGCAAATCGGTTCAAAAACGAAGGATTTATAAGGAATTAAAGTTAATTTTCTATATCTATCTTTCAAAACAGAGTTTTGTATAGATTGTCACCTGACATATCGGGTGGACATAGTTCCCGGGTGGACAGAGAGATCTGTCCACCCGGGAACTTTAAACAGGTATATCACGGCTGTCATTAAAGTTAATTAAAAGATAAAATTATATTCATATTTCTTCAATATTATAGATTTTCCTAGTTGTTATTACCTTCACAGTTAAAGCGACGTACATAGTACGTAGCGAGGTTAAAACTGGCAATCTCTCGCATGGCAAACGACCTTAACTGTATTTCAACTTTTGGACTATTCGTTTCAGGCAAATGCCAATGCACGACGGGCAGCATCAAGTATTCTGGCGCGTACTGCGAGACATGCGCCACATGTGTCAACCCTCTGTGCGTCACCGCGGAGCCGTGCGTGGCCTGCCACCTCAACAGCAGCTGCCTCGACGTGTGCTCCATCGGCGACGCCAACTACACCGTCAGCGAGAGGTTTAACGAACCAGGTCAGTGGCTTAACGAAATAGGTCAGAGGTTTAGAGAAGCAGGACTGTGTCTAGCTTAACTATGCAGGTCACAAGTTTAGAGAAGCAGGGTTGTTTCTAGCTTAACGAAACAGGTCAGAGGTTTAAAGAAGCAGGACTGTTTCTAGCTTTTTTAACGAAATAGGTTAGGGGCTTAACGAAGCGTGTCTGAGTCTGGCTTGACAAAGCAGATCCGTGTTTGGCTTTTCAACGCAGGTCAGTGGCTTAACAAAACAGGATTGAATTTGTAAGCCATATGCTTAAGGATTTGTGTCTGGCTTAACGAAGTAGATCAGTGTCTAGCTTTACGACGGAGATCGGTGGCTTAATGACGCAATCTGACTTAACGAAGGAGGTCAGTGTCTGGCTTAACGAAGTTAGTATTATCTGGTAGTGACCAGCTGCCTGCTTCATCAGTAGTCCACTTGTACCTTGTTGCCGCCTTTTGACTTAGTAGCTAGCACAGTTGAGATAATTATCAGGTGGACGCTATTAGCTGACATTAGGTATTTAAATATGTTTTGTAAAGAAATCGCCTCTTTGCACAAAGTAGGCTAATTATAACAGTGGTGATTCGTGGTCACCATTATAACTCGAAAGTGCGGTCTCAAACGGCGTCATTATCTAACGCTTGCCTGCCTCTTGCGGTTAACAGATTGCTATAAAGTGTAATTTAGGAATGATAGACTGCCTGCGTATGGCTTCAGCGGTCCAGATTTTTCTTATAGAAAACACAGTTTTTTATTCTTTTACTAAAAGATTCTGAGAATGTATAGCTACCGGATGATTGATTACTTTGATCCAAAAGCAAACATTAGTATACTTGTACTATTAATCGGACTGTGTGTGATGTGTCCTACTTCTTCTTTTTAAATCTTTGGTTTATTTGTCTTTACAGGTGACCTTCAAAGTGGCCTAGCTTCTTGCATCTATCGTATCGAAGAGGACGGTGAGGAATGTGAATATCAGTACACATATACCGCAGGCACCGGCTCTATGGTGGCCATGGAGATCGTCATCAGATCCAAGGAATGCTCCCAACCGACCAGCGCCAAAATTATGACCAACAGCCTATTCATCATGGGTTTCGTTGTCTTTGCCGGATTACTGGTCATTTTGGCGATAAAGATTTGTCACATAGTCTCGGATAGGCGAGCTTACGCGAAGTTTGTGAAAGAAGCGCAAGAAAGTAGAAAGAATATGCAAGAATTGAATCCGTTGTACATTTCACCGATCTCCGAGTTTAAGATGCCTGAGGCTTATCCTAGGGACAAAAATGATTGATGACGTGAATTTAGAGCACATTTTTTTAAGGGAAGTCATGTATTCGCACTGCCAGGATGTTCAATTAACACATAAGTTCAAGGATTATAAGAAGTTCAGCCATTTCTTCATACATTTCGAATATTTTGATAACTTCTTATAAAAAAAATAAAATGTTTAGATAGAAATTTTATTGATATTCTAAAATAAAACTGATCATTGCTTTTGATAGGTGTGTGATTCTGAGGACACTTCTTGTGATGTTTGTACATATTTGGAATGTTTGTTTTGCTTGATTCTACAATGAAAAATCATATTAGACATAAGGAACTTATCAACGTTACCCTACCGAGATATTTTATTATGTTTCAACTTTTTTAAGTTTATCATGTTACAATTGTTTGTGGGTATAATTTGCCTTTCATTTGTTTTATTTTGTTATTTTTAAAGCATATTCCTATGCCTATTTATTAATGTTTTTGTATCTTAACCGGGTGTGATAAAGTATTGTTGAAACATAGTACAAACGCTAGTCGTCTAAACTGTATCATTATAATGTTAGTTACTCGTACTGTATAAGTTTTAACAATATTTATTTATCATTAGTATTTCCGCGATATTTTTCTTAGTAATTTAAATTATAATTATTCGACTACTGCTCATGCGAAAGCACTAAAAAGAAATTTTACCATTAGGTACCAAAATATTTTTTATTGTTCCACAATCTTAGTACCTACTAACTTACCTACATACTTCTATTTTTATATTATAAGGTAGGTACCAGTTTGTATTCCTAATGAGGAAATTATGCATAATATCAAAACACTTTTGTAATAAATGAAACTCTTGAATAACAATTTTCTTTTTATTTTTATATCACCATGTATCGTAAACATTTTATGAACAACTTTTTTGACTGTTGTTTAAAGTTTTATAGCAAACTCTTTGTAGGTATTCTACAAAGGCAAAAACATGATTTAATTATACTTATAATTAATGATAATAAGTATCATAATCATTGGAAGTTCGTATATTTGTATACTCCGGCATAGGCACTTAACATTCCTTTTTCGTAACATCTCAAGTCTGTATATTCATTTTTACATTCATCTTTTTACATTGCGGATAACAAGGGCACATATCCATTACTTTTATTTGTTAAAATTTATTTTACATTATTTGCTTATGTTATGGTCATTATTGGAAGAATTTATTCTAAATTGTTATATGCAGGTAAGGCATATCTAAAGGTTACACTCGGTAAACTTCAAATATAAATTAAAAAGGTATTTTGTAATCATCAGGTAACTTATTTGCATACATCTGCAACATGTATAAGAAATACACACTAACTAAATATTTTGTACTACTTAACATTGAAAGATGTTATTTTTATTTCAATTTTCAAATGTGTTATCGAATAGATCACAATTAAGCTTTTTTATTCAGCGAAAATTTCTATATTTAAGTATAAATTCGCTGAGATCACCATATAACCTTCAGTTTGACTAAGTATTTCTTTGCAACAACAACACAACGCGAAAGCTCGATTC
The DNA here is from genome assembly GCA_039566165.1 of Maruca vitrata. NCBI lineage: Eukaryota > Metazoa > Arthropoda > Insecta > Lepidoptera > Crambidae > Maruca > Maruca vitrata. The sequence goes on from CM076925.1 coordinate 5,952,836, forward strand.
AAATTCTTTATATAAACATTTTTAAAATAAAAAGTCAAGACAAAATGTAGGCATAATGAAATTACTCACACGAATGTGAACATTTTAAAAAAGCTCCGTAATATTAGGCAAGCTTATAGCAATATCCTAATATCCACATACACCTTATATAAAAGTGTCTAAAAAGATGGTTTTATGTTTATTCCTTTATGAAACCTTACACTTGCAATAATACTTATCTCTTCAATCGCTAAGATATGCTGGAAAAGATTAATAAGTCTGTTTAAGGCCCCTTGTTTTACTAATAATACCTACTTACTAACTATAATAAACCCCCATAATATACAAGTAATATCTACATATTTATTACAAAGATTTATAATGAATAACAATCTGATCAATTATAATTCTTCAAAATATACAAAAACGTAATTCTACCAAGTTACCCTTAATCACAACAAAACACGAACGTAATAACAACTCCGCCAATTCATTTTGTCACTTTCTATTATTTTTGCATCTTAAGTATGATAAAATATTGGCTGATTTTGTTTGATTCTCTATTATGATTTCTAAAGTCATACAGTTAGCGGGCAAGTAGCTTACGATATTTGATTGTACCGATTAAAATCAGTATCGATGCAAATATGTTATTTGTTTGGTTTGTAGATTTGCATAACTCACTGCACCTAATTTTCACCCTTAAAAAAAACAAAACGCAACTCGAGCACAAAGTATTGTCTTTGAGTGCACTATGTTTGATGTCATCAGACTTGTCTGTCGTGTCTCTCCGGAGGGACGAGCGACATGGGCCGCGAGTCGAGCTTGGCAAGTGTCGCGGGCGCAGGCTCCGGCGCGGGCGCGGGCGGCGCGTGCACCATCGGGTTCGCGTCGGGCACTATCATACGGATCATGTCCGACACCAGCTGCCATGGGACCACCCTGGAACAATGATCATAGCTATTGAATAGTCAGAAAAAAAAAACATCACAACCTGCTCTTCCGTGGTTTGGGAATTCGAACATTCTGAAAGTGTCATTCTGAAACCGTATTTTTCCTAACTGACATAGCTCTCACCCCTAAAGCGGATAGCTCTCAACCATATATCTGGCCTTTAGTAAAACTTCACGAATCTTTGATACTCGACGAACTTCAATGGATTTTAATGCTTTTATTTTAATAAAGACCATCGAGTATCGAAGGGCCTTTCTTAATTTAATGTGGACTTTTTAATCTGGCATCGTTACTCGATACAGTAATGTTGACTCAATTATATGTTAGGTAATAACCCGGAAACTTATATGTGAACAGATATTGTAACAAGCATAATATGTAATTTCATGTCTATTCAAATTGATACGTGTAATCATCATACAATATGATGATTACACTTATGACGTGCATGTTACTAAATACAGAATTACTCATAATATCTTCCGTTTGTATTACAATAAGAAATTATTTTGACCTCGTAAAAGCATCTTTTATATAATAGTAGTAACACGCCCTCGCTTCGCTTTGTGTATATGTATATTATACATATAAACTTTCCTCTGAAATCCCTCTACCTATTAATAAATCATCATCAAATTCTGTTTTGTGGTTTTAAAGATTAAAGCATACATAGGGACAGACAGACGTAGGAAGCGACTGTGCTTTATACTATGTAGTAAATGTTACAGATAATGGCTTACCATCTAAGCGGCAACATAATCCTGAGGATGCCGGGGATGATGGTGAGTGGCTCGTTGGTCCGGATGGCCAGGACCACCCGGTCCGCCACGTCGTTGGAGCTCAGCTGGGGTAGGAACCTGGAACCGTTGAATGAATATTGTGATTGTGATTGTGATGACTATTATAGAAGGCTGACAAGATAAGCTCACTCCTGATGGTAAGCGGTTGTCAGATCCACATATTAGGTCGACAAGCACAATAGACCATATTGAGCCTGTCGCACTCACCCTGAAGGCCTGTTTACACCCTGAAGGCCTGCTTGAGGATTGGCTGAGTCGACTAATCGTCACCCGTTCGTCATTCCAACATCACGCTAACGTCTTTCTAAATGATATTTATTGTAATAATAGCAATCATCTTAGTTTTGCCCTGCCAAAATATCAGTAGAAGAAAGTCTTATATCAGACCATATCAGCTCCCTTATCATTTACATTTCGGATTATATTTCAAGAAACTATGATTTATCTTTTTCCCAACTACCGGCTGTGACAAGCGCAAAGATTTTGTCAATCTGAAATTCTGAAAGTAAAAAAATAAGGGACTGGCAATACTGGCATGGCTGCTAAGTGCTATATACTTTCCACGTTAAGGCCCTTGACTATAGTTAATGCCCGGACCCTGATGATACCATCTAGTATCAACTGATTTGGTTATTTTCCCTGTGCTGTTTAGTTGCTGTTTCTTTTTAACTAAACAGTTTTCAACTTAGGTACCTGACAGGAATTGTTTAATGAACAAACATATTGTTTTTGTTAAATCAATATTGCATCCTTAATATAAATGTCACATGGATAAGGTAATATGACGTATTTTGAAGTATTCTTAAAGACAACATTGTTTCTTTTCGCTTCAACATGCTACATCCGCTGTTCCTTAGACGGAGTGCTTGCTTCACGACGGATAAACATCGTACCGGCAATATCCAACCGTTGTCTTACCTGAACCATTGTTATATGAAGAATTGAAGGCTTTTGCCGGAATTAACGTTACAGAAGTTGCTTAAAAAACAAATCATACATAAGGGAACATAATTCCCATATTCCGATAACTGTTGGTCAAATTATGTACGGTTGTTTTACGGCAATTATTGCTCTGTTAGAATGACGCAATCCAAATGGTCTTTATCCCATGTCTGTCAAAGCCTACTAATAAAATGGAAGTTATCCTCACCTTCTCGATAAAATAAGAAACCTGTCTAATGAAGTCCTAGTAAAATATATATAAACGGCTTGGAGTAGCCTTGTCATCATCATCGGATTTGCGGGGGAGCGGATGGCTCACACCCCTAAATAAATCTCACCTAGAGTTGACGTCATCAAACATTCCAGTAGATCTGATGAAGAACGGGCACACAAGAGACGTCCGCACTCCTTTGATGCCCTTGCCCTCCAGCTCCGACCGCAGAGACTCGTCGAAGCCGCAAGCCGCGGCCTTGGACGAGCAGTAGTCTACCAGCTTCGAGACACCGACGTAGCCAGCCATCGACGCGATCGTCACTATGTGGCCGTCGTTGTTCTCAATCATGGATGGCAGGAAGGCTTTTACAGTCTGGAAAAAATCATGACTATAAGTATCGTAGGTACTCTATCTGTCCCGAAGCATCGAGGCTGCGCAACTAGCAGAAACTGAAGAGGACCTGAGTTGGATTTTAGTTTTACTATTCTCATAATGTCAAAACGATGGGCTGTATCATAATACTTTTGTCAATGTAAGCACGTTAAGCCTATCCTGGGTTTAACGGTCGGTTGTTCTAAAAGTTGATTCCCCAGTTAGATTCATCTAACTAAGAGAGAGCTGGAACAGGATGATCTTTGCGAACACACACCTACTTTTCCTATACGACTTTATTATTTTGACCGACATCTGCTGTAACCTAAAATTCTATTAATAGGATATTAATGTCATGCCAAATGAAATGAATAGATATTAACCAATCAACTTGAAACATGACCTTTTGGAGGCCGCACTTTATTTATTCTGACATTGAATCTGTGATTTCAAAATTGCTACGTCAATATTTGCGTAGCACTCACTTATGTATTTACGTTCTAGTAATGAGTACCTTGCTTGGTATATACATACATAGGTATTATTGGTACACGCTTGGTATATAAGTACAGATGTTTTTATAAATATAAAAGGTGACAACAATAGTTAAACTGTCAGATAATTTGAATATACATGAGTATGTTAAATAGTAACAGTTATAATTTAAATGAAATGTTTGGCAAAAATAACGGACCTCAAACCAACTGAAATAATGGAAACTATTAAGTAAAACAAACACTGTTTTTCATGTAACAACTAATTTAACATCGATAATACGTGGTAAGAAACTGATTGAAAAATTTTTCGTGGCATGTTGGTTATTGTTGGTGTGGCAACATAAATGTATACTTACCCAAAAGTGGGCTAAGACGTTGACGTCGAATGTCCTCTGTATGAGATGGTCCGGGGTCTCCAGCAGGTACCGGCCCGACACCACGCCGGCGTTGTTCACCAGCAAATTTACCTGGAATTGATATGAAACAATCAGAAACGACATGCACTGTATTTGCTACTTACTTCGCGTGTACTTATTTATGGTGCATCAATTAAGAACTTGTACAATATGTAACAAAAAGCCTTAGTAAATGTCATGGTACCTATGTGTTTATAGGTAGTACTTTTGGTCTCTGAAATAAAAACAAAGTCACGTAACTAACAGTTACGTGGATAATATAAAATCCATTGAGATCCACAAATTACAACATTTATGAAAATTAAACTGTAGCCTAATGTCATAACACCCTTTACTTCTTACTGTATTCTTGCTCCAAGAGCATAAGCGTAGAAAACTCTATAATAAATAATTTATTTTTTAAACCACATAGGTTCTAGAAAGACATAGAATACGGTAAACGCTTAGCAACTTGATAAGTTTGTCGACGCAGAAGTTTTTGTTGTGATTGCTAAGAGCTGTGACGACATCGTCATCGTAGACGCGCTTGGCGTTGACCAACGATTTCCCGCCTCAGTTACTGACCTTCAATGAGTTGGTAATATGAATGTCACAATGAATACGTAGCCAACAATTTTCATTATCAAATCGTTTCGAATTAATGTGTCAGTCAAAAGGGTTATTTGCCCATTACACTCGGCCCTACTACCTATGTAGGCACTGAAAGGAAAACGCGGTATTTTCCCTTTCAGCTTATTTGCAGGCTCAAGACCAAGACCTCAGATGCTTAATAATTTATTTAAATATTTTGTGACCTAAACATTCATGAGCGCGAGTCCAAAAATCTAGTTTTGACCTGTTTTTTACGAAATTATTATGTAATTCTTATACTTTTAAAAGCCAAATTCGTACGTTCTTCATTTATCCCTATCGTTAAAAACTAACCATTGACTACACAAAATAATTTATATATTTTATAAAGTTTCTCAATATATTTTTGCATTACATAATATTCAACGCCAACTATTTACCTTGTTTTACGAGACTTTGTTTTAATTTCTGAATCTTAATCATTATCTTATCTACACAACGAATAGTCAAACCTGACGAAAGTTTGCTGGCTTAGGCAATATAGATTATAGAGTAGTCAATTACTTGAGTACTTTCATGCGTCAGAATTTCCTCATAAATTAGGGAGTATTCCGGTCGAAGCCCTATATTAAAATACCGGTATACTTGTAACATGCTAACAACTTTTTGTGCAATAGCAACTCAAACTACTTATATATGTTATTTCAGTCAAGTGAACTATGTTGAGAGCCCTAGGACGTTTTTATGTTAGAATATTATAGCCGTCGTCATCGTCGACTATTCAGATGATGCTTACAAAATGTATTAATACGAGTACAACCAGCCATGACCATTTTATAAGTTCGATTATTACATAAACGTGGGTCTTAGAGTCATGAACCAAAAAAGAAACATTTGAAAATAAAAAGATTGAAGTATTTTTTAAATGAATAGAGTAACAGTATTCTCACCCTGCCGACTTCTTGGTCAACTTGCTTCGCCACCCGGTAGATATCTTCTTTCTTAGCTAAATCGACTACGTAGCCATAGCATTTCCCACCGATGCCCTTAACTAACTTAACAGTATCCTCCAAGCCTGAAACGAAAAGAAAAAAGTTAGTCAACATGGATTTAAAGCCGTTTAATAGACGTTAACAAATTGTGTGTACTTGTTTTTTTTTTACTTGTACGTCGAATCACATTCCTAAACGACGTAACAATTTCATTGTTTATAATTTAAAATAACAAACGAGACGCGTTCACTTCGTTTATAAAATTAATTGTAATGTTATGCAAAAGTATCATATAACGGCTACCTATGTGACGCATACGAGTATGTATTTCTAACTCAGGGCATTGTTATGATAACATAATCATGTGTATAGTTTGGGATTTGCACTTCAACCTTTCACTTGGCTACATCATTGATGTGACACCATCGCTTTCACGAAGAATTAAATCAAACTGTCTAATTTATCAAAAGAAAAATACATTAGGATTACAGATTAATTTAATCGATCTCATTGTATTCTAAATCAAATAAATCGAAAAATAGTCGAATATCTTATTGGAAAATAAAAATAATACCCGTTTAAATTATTCAATAGAATATGCTGTCTAAATAGAATAATTTAAACAGGTATTTTTTGGAGACAGACCATAAATTTATACCTAGAGCTAGATTTCTTTGCTTTGCCTTGATAATACTCGTAGCGTAGCTACCCGTAAAGCTCTTATTTTAAGAGAACTACATTTATGTTATTTCGGTCTGGTAATCTTATCCTCCCTTAGTCGCGAATTCCTTAGTCGGTCAGGTACTTACTACTACATACTTTGAAAAGGTTAAATTTCCATTCCTAAAGATATATAAAGACCAAGGTTTTTTTTAAAGCTAATAATAATTAGTTAGTACTTGTAAATAAACGCGGCGTGGATTTTTTAAATTTACATTTATTCAAAATCCACAGCTCTTAAAATTAAATTACTTAGTTGTTTCCAAACCTTACTGCAAATGATTTTTTCTAAATATTAAACGCATTTATTGATGCAAAATTTAAAATTTAGACATTGATATCACCATCCGATTTAGATATTACGTATCTTGAATCTTTCTCGAATGTTGTGCTCTCAGTAACATTGATGCGGACATCAATGCAGAACAGGTTTACATATTATAATAAACAAGTTTGATTGATTTTAATGTTACTAGTAGGAATAGACAAATGCATTATGAATATCAAACGATGTAGGTATTTATTATAAATCCGTAATATGACCTCTGTTTTTTTATTTATATTAAATATCATTAAAAATTACATTATTTTTATTATTTATCAAAAAATAAAGGTATTATTAAGGATTTCTAATGGGCAAATGAAGAAAAAAATTCTACTTTGGTACTGTAGTTACCACTAAAGATTTTAATTATACGGTGGGATTGGCAAGCGAAGAAATTACACAATATTTTTAATGCTTTATTATATCGCGGTGTATAAGTAATATAATAAGCAAGACTATAAAATTATACCGGACAAAAGAAGTTAAGTAATTTAATCGTAATATCAAACTGTATTTTACAATTAAATCACGTACCTACTCAGACTGCAACTGCCATTATAGGTTTTTATAGATAACCAGACAAAATTATGACATCGTATCATATTTAATACCAAATTGTGGAATATGCATTGAAAAATGTGTATAATAATATTCAAACATTATTAAATATAGGATCTACAATAATCCCGTATTGTAAATTTATAAGATTTTATTATTGCACACATAAAAGTACATTACATAGTAAATACAATTTATGAACCCTGTAAGGGTGTTGCAAATCAACTTATATCTAAGATTTTATATATATCAAAATTACTTAATCTATGGTTTACTTAATATATATTTATTATCTATATCTAATGGAGGGCAAAAGCCTATCAATTATACTTAAAGATACAGTATCGCAGAAGCTTGATAGAAAGAGAGCAGGTTCTTACACCGTCTTCGTACCATACCATTGGCCGTTTGGACACGTCTGTCCAGTTATAAGTAATTGAAAAACAATCAACGAAATAATCAAGGTTGTCGGCCTTATGTCCGTGAACGCTACCAGTCAAGGCCTGGCAAGGGGCTTTCTCAAGACTGCCACTGCCCATTAGCGACCTCTGCCTCTTCTCGTCAGCGCCGTTATAAACGTTTTTTGTACAAATCAGACCAGCCTAGCCCTGGGGCCAGGCACTAAATCGGTTACGAAATTACCAATTCATTGACGATTTAATTACATTGAGTTATGCAATCGTAGCTATTTTAATTTGAGCTCTGACATTGGTGATGGATGTTAAGTAATTACTACTAGCGGATGTGTTTATTGCTAAAAAGCTCACCGATTACTTTTAAGCGTCACTTTTAAAATCTGCAGTAATTTACATGTCAAATATATCTGATGAACATTTTTTACTTTTTAAACTTCTATAAAGTAATTAAGGCTATTTGAGATGGTATTTGGGTTGAAGTCATTACATGCATACTCAAATTCCACCCGATGAAAGCGATTTAATTGCAACAATTCCGTGATCAATAGCCCTCAAAGTATCATTCGTAGAAAGTAACGGAACTGCCGAAAGTTCCGAATGTGAGCGGCCGATGACAAAGTTAACGTGCTTAAAGGAGCTTTTGGCTTGCACGGCACAATCTTATTAATATGCTGAATATTTATAACATGTTGTTGATTTGGCGAGCAAGGCTGATTTAAGTGTCTACCTATGTTTGCATTAATATGTAGAAATAATATCGTACCATGATATTAGCTTTAGGTATGTAAATTGGATGTCGTATTTTTAAGATAATTTATAAATAGCTGCTATTAACTGTTAAGATCAACTTTTTACGTAAATTACCATACCTCCTATATAATTTTTTTATAAAAATGAATCATAATTACTGTTGGAGTAACTGTCTGGACCAAATTGCAAATTCCTCGTTTTAATTTGGTTGCATGAATTAAAATATTTTCTTGCTGCATTGTAAAGGAACAGATTGAAAGTTTAAGTATACATATCAGTAATGTCATTAGATGTATATTGAAATAATCAAATAACTATTTCATGCAACCACTCAGAACAAATATACGTTACATAAACGCAATTAAAGAAAAAGACGACGATCATTATAAAATATTTCACGATGCGGTTCATTACATCATGCACTAGTAAGCGCATCCTTTTGACCTACCAACATGCCAGCGAGAAGTAAAAGTTCCGATTCACTGCCCACAAGAGAGCATTTCTCCAAATAAAAAAAAAGCGCTACTCTCTCAAGGTGTCGTGTATCAAGTGGCGGCTAACGAAGCCCGTCATATTCTAGCCGGTGTCTGAATGTGTGTCAATGTCGTGCGTACGCGCAGCCGTTCCGCTGGAAACACTTCCGCGTGGCATTATCTCGGATTAATTCACCTTTTTAGTTTGGTCTGAGAATAATAGTGAATTTGAATGGAGGTTTTAAGAATGACTTTTTATTTTGGGGAAATATTTCAATTAAAAAGCTATCGTATGTAAAAGTAGAACATAATATACCTCAGCAGCGCAGTACTACTTCAAAAAAACAAATAAGATGCGATAATCGTGCATCAGATTTCTGTCATTTTTGTCCATTTAGTTGGATAGTTACGGTATAGAAACAAATAAGATAAATCATCATCCTCCTCCCCTTGCCCCACGCTAAGTCCCCTCGGCGCAACATGTGTATTTCTTCCACTCGGGCCTATCATTCGTCAGCTCTGTGTCTATTCCTTTCACTCCCATATCATCTCTCACGCAATCCATCTATGTCTTCTTCGGCCTGCCTCTACCGTTACGTCTATTGACATTTATACTCATCACTCTTCTAGTTACATGGCTTTCTTCCCTCCTCATAACATGTCCGTACCAAGCTAACCTTGCACTTCTCACCTTTTCTAAAATTGGTGCAACTTTCAGACTTCCCCTTATTTATTCATTTCTTATCCTATCCAACCTTGTTACTCCACACATCCATCTCAACATACGCATCTCATTTGCATGCACCTTCCTCTCTTCAGTCTTTTTCATTGCCCAGCACTCGGATCCATACATTGCGACAAATAAGATAAATGCTTGCGAAAATAATAATAACAAGCTTCAAAAGTCACTGGCAATGTCGTTATCTCTTATAATAAAACCAACTTCAATACACCAGAAGACAAGTTAATTAGAGGTAAGGGTTAATTGTGCATCTAAGGATCATTACACGTTAACAAACCATTAATATATTATTAACCCAGCTCACTCCGGTGCCACGTGCAACACGATTAGCGCCTTAATAGTCTGAAAACTAACGACAGTATAATTGAGGAATTGTGATTTCTTTGTAATAGTCAATTATTACTTGTATTAGCATATCAGAGCTTGATGAATTTCCGCATCACTAACTAATTAAGTTTCCATTCCGAGAATAATGAAATTCTTGTCTGATAAAGGTGATTGGGCTAGTTTGAAATGTTGCGGAATAACCCAATTTTCCATTAAAAACTATATTTTAAAAAAATATTACTTTTACCAACTGTGTGTTAAAAACGACAAGTGTTTATAGATGATGCATCAAAACCAAATATTTCTATACATTTTTAAAGAATAGTAATACAGATTTTAACCTAGTATCACAAAGCTCTAAGAAAAAACATCAACGTGTCAGTGAACAAAGTAACAATTTAAATGGTATGTTAAATGAGTCATTTTGAATGCATCTAGGCTATCAATCAAAGGTGCTGATTGGAGAAATGCATCGAATCCAATAATAGTAGTGTCAAGGTGAGCGGGACTCGTTGCGCAAGATGTTAAGCGCGGTGCACATCGCCGGCACACGCGGATTTACTAAGGCACGTAGCTGCATTGGAAAAATATATTCAGGAACATGACATACCTACTTACATTCAAAAAAAAAAACGATGTCGACATTTCCATCATTAACCCCCTCCATAGACGGGACGATGAACATCCTCATGTTATCGTTTTTGTAACGAAATCGGCGACATGCCCTTACTTCGTCTCACGTGGGAGAGACTTAGTGGTCAACGACTTGCATTTAATATGGATATCTGAATTTTTGACAATTTGGTCCGTTATATTTCATTCTATGGCAAGACCTCTTCCTACCTTTACTCAAAGCAATCTACATAATTTTACATGCAATTAAAACCGTTTAATGTGCTTTCTGAGTAATATCATTTATAAACAGCTCTATCTTGCGTCTCTCAGTGTGTAGCGCACTTTACCGTGTGCGATGGATCGGATCAGGTGCAGCGATTTCAAGACTATTCGGTCAAGAGCGCGATATAGCTAATAAGGCGTTATTTATTACGTATTGTGCCTATGAGTACGTTACACATTTACTAACTCGCATCAAATATGTATTAATGTACTAATTATCACCGGTAGTAGTTAGTGACCCCGCTAACCACTGTTTTCCACCGAGCCAGTCAAAAATAAATATGAAAATGTTTGAAAAACTGAGTCTACCCGTTCATTACCTACAGTTCCAAGAGTCGTGGGTTCGATTCCCACTCGGGACAAATATTTGTGTGGCGAACATCGGTGTTTGTTCCGTGTCTGGGTGTGTATTAAGTATATTTAAGTATATTTGTGTATCCACTGTTGATTCTGATATCTGTAACACAAGTACTTAAGCTACTTACCATGGGATCAGATCAATGTATGTGATGTTGTCTAATATATATAATATAAAGATTTAAGTAAATAAGTTGACAACATTTAAGCACTGGAATTTTTAGCAAATGTTATTTAAGTAATAATAATAAATATGATAAAACATAAATACGCACTTTATTACTAATTACTTATACTGTGGTCAGTGATCGGACACGAGATTGTTCTGACACAAATTATGCTACCTATTATCGGATACTTGTATATTTACATACACTATTTAATATTTCTTTTCTGCCGTGTATAGAGCATATGTTAATAATCAATCCGCCCTCACAAATAGGACCTTAGGCTAATGCAACTTCTTGTATGTCATCGTAGTCGGTCAATGTCAACTGGTGTTGATCATGCCTGTGATGATGAATGACAGTTTTAAATCACTCTTTAATCGCAAAAAGTACAAACCATTACTGCAGGATAACCACTTATTATTGTCGAGCTAATTGAAAACAATGTTGCCTAAGTAGTGACAATAAGCAACACGAATGAATCATTAAGAAACGTACAACGAATGTTCATTTACATGTGTGGACCAAGAATTTATACATCAATGATGATTAAAAAGTACATTTTCAATGTCTCCACAGATAGATGGAGTAGAAAGTATTAAATAAGATGTGAGTCGTAGTAGCAGAAGTTTTTTTTAAATTGTAGAGACCCTAACATATCAGTGATAATGCGGTGAGAAGATAATTCCCGCAAATATCGTCTAAAACTGTACTTACCACAGGTTTCTTCAAAACAATATTAAGTTTCTTCCCTCCGTGGCTAATTGAAAAATTTTCTAAGCTGCGTTAATCGTACTTTCAACTGTGGGTACCCGGCAGTCAACAGTGCCAATGTTCATTCCCCTCAGTTAATGACAAGATTTGAGCTTTCTACGCCATTTCATCCGCAACCAATTATAATTTAACTGAGTGAACAAAGTAATGTAGTATTGTGGTGGTAGAATTTGGGCTTTCAACAAATAAGGTATTATTTCAACAACAGCCTATATTGAAAAAAAAATCTTATGTTCTCATTTATTCATGTTTAGGAAGAGCAATCAATTAGGTAAATGGTCTAAAACTTGGCCCTGAGCTTATAAGCTCAGTCGTGTATGCAATGGTATTTCATAGGAAACTTATTGAACTTTACTTTACTTACTTCCGTGTTATTCTCTAAAATTTCTACGTAAATTATAGAAGGAACTCGTGTGATCCGGTACCCTGAGTGGAGGCTGGTGATTGCCACCTTTATTTCTCTATAATGACGAGCGTGGCTAATGATTCCAATCACGAGACGCGATCAACTCTTGCGCACACGCACAATACGGGATCGAGAGCAATCACACCGGGAGATTGCGAACTAATGTCTCCTATCAGTTCGAACACAAAGCAATAAAGAAAGATTGATTCGGTTTCATATCATTAAACCATTATATTAGAGCATCTTTTATCAGATTCTTTTATATCGCTATTAATGTAGCTACGAGTATGTGTGCATGTTTAATTTTCTACATTGAATTTAGTGTAAACTTACTGAAAAAAATAACGTTAGTATCATGTCCATCTACATAGGTACCTCAATGCATTATAAATGATACGGTTGTTAATTATATTATTATGAGACACATAACATGCGTATTAACATGCACACGCGGCGAAGTAATATTGATGGATGATTCAAAACTTAACGAGTAAAATTTCTACTGTACGTATTAATTTGTCTTAGCTTATACGGTGCTTTTACAATTTCATTATACACCCTGGCTTTGTGTTCATAACTCTTTGTAGGTCTGAAAGTGGAAGATTATGGTCATTACCATGAATGAAGATTGGCTTAGCTGTCTGGATAGAATACTCTATCATGGCTTTCAAATATCTTATATACCTACGAGAAGGCACCTAATGAATATGTGGTCTATTAGTAGCTGTTGTTTAGGTTTCATTTCGTAGGCATTGATGGAGTCTCAATTACATGAACAATATTGGCAAGAAATTGCCTTGTACAGTTAGTTCCACGTAAACCTAACAATAAACGTTTTACAGTCAGTGTTCATTGTAAGAGAGCTATTTTTATTACTCTTCATTCATGCAAATTTATCTATGGAATCCAAGTACTAGTAGTAGGTAGTATAACAATGAAAATAGTTACCATGACTTCTACTGATGTTTTTGTGTTACGTTTGTAATTAAATTTTAAATTTTACATATATTATTAGTGGTTTAACTGTACTACAAATTACGTGAGTTACTCGTAAGTAAGCGTGTGAACGTACTTAGTACACAATGGCTATGTTTAGGAATAACGAACTCACATTAGAGCTTTGTGTCTATAGGGCTGCCTTCAGTAATTACAGTAAATAACTTCGTTCGATCATTTTATACTGTTGTACATTTTGTAATGTCATGTAAACCGAATTTATAAAAATATTAAATAAATAAATATTAGAAAACTGAAACTGTCCGGGATATTTACCATGTTTTGTTTTAATGAGCTCCCGATATTTCGGCGCTGTTGCAAGCGCCGTGGTCACGGGTGGTTCGCCCCAGTTTTCTAATGTGTGTAACCATGACAGTTGAAATTAAAATATTAGACAACGTCACATACATTGATCTGATCCCGTGGTAAGTAGCTTAAGCACTTGTGTTACAGATATCAGAATCAATTGTGGATATACAAATTTATTTAAATATATTTCATTATACACCCAGACACGGAACAAACACCTATGTTCGTCACACAAATATTTGTCCCAGGTGGGGATCGAACCCACGACTCTTGGAACCGTAGATAGTGATTCTGGGTCACTAACCACTGTTCCGCCGAGCCAGCAAATGCCAAACGAGAGCCCGTAATTAATTTTAATTAAAATAAAAAAAATCCAGCATTTTCAAGATAAAAGCTTTCTTTCACGTTAAGTAGAATACAGGTAATATTTTTACGTTAGCCATTGAGAACATAATAAAGATATGAGAATATGCTTTTAAATGATGTTTTGGTCTCGACACGGTGTAATTAAATTCATTTGACATTGTAAAAGGAAAATAGATGCAAATAATGACAGCTTCACTCTACCCAACACGGAAATGCAAACTCTTCTTATATACTTATTTTTCTTACTTACTTATACCTACAAACAAATGAAATTTAAACATCTGTATTAAATCAATAACTTAAGTTTCCATAATTATTACTGTAGTTGTCGTGTGGGAACCAAAGGTGAAGATTTTGAAGCGTCTTTTCAAACGTCAAGGTATTTCTTTTGTTTGATTGAGAGCTGAATAATACCTCTCACAAGTGTCTGTAGTAATATTTACCCGATTTCTTAATAACATTTAGTAATAACGCAAGTCTTTTCTACTCTGACAGATTTGATTGCTGATTGATGAATATTTTGGATACCAATTGACTGTCGTCTAAGAAGCGAATAATATGCAATATGAACAATAATAAATTATCAAAAATACTTTGACTGATACTATTATTTGGATAATTATTTTTTTTTATAAATTTATGGTGACATACGCATCACTCCTAGAAAGAGTATGCAAACATCTAATACGTATCTAAGGAAACGAGTGAGTACCTATAAAAGTATGTCATGTACTTGTAAAAAATGTTTTCAATAAACAATGGACATTTTGTTTTTTACATTAGAGACATTATTGACTACACGCTATAAAAACTAGCTAAGAGACCAATACATTCTCTTACAGAACTAATCGTCAACTCAATCAGAATGATGGAGTGGTCGTTTACATAAAGAATACACTCACATCAAACGTTAGTGAACTAAATTTAACACATGCTTCCGGTTTGCAAATTGAAGTTCTTAATAAATCTATATTAGGTATCTATCGCTCCCCATCTAATCACTCTGCTGAACCTTTCATTGATTCACTTTCTAGGCATCTGGTTACAATAAACTCAAATAAGAATATTATTATTGCTGGCGATATTAATATCAACATTGCTAACATTGAAAACGAGCAGTCATATGAGATAAAAAACAGAATTTCATACCTCGACATGCTCTCTGCTTATGGTATACTACCTGGTCATGTCTTGACTACTCGTGATAGGAAATGTTTGGACCACTTTATGCTACGGATAAACACAAAAAAACATACAGCCTTCATTGCAGTCTTTGATACGTCTATTACCGACCATCTGACAACTTTGATATCAATAGGTAAATCAAAACACAACCAAACCTTACCCAAAACTGCTACCAAAGTCGACCTTGAAAGTGCTCGAAGATATCTACAGCAAAAAGATTTCCAGCCTCTACTATTGTGTGATAACCCTAATCTTATTACAAAAAATCTTGTTCAATGTTTGGCGGAGTCCATCACAATTAATACTCGAAAAATAAATGTCCCTAAAAGTAAACGGATAATAAAACCATGGATTACCAATGGCATTTTAAAATGTATAAAAAATCGGAATAAGCTACAAAAAGAATCACGAAATGACCCAACAAACGAGATTAAGAAAATTACTTTTGTACGCTATAGAAACTTCTGCACAAAGCTGATAAAAAAACTTAAAAGGAAGTATGAACTTAAATTGATTGAAAACTGTATGAACAATAATAAAATGCTTTGGAAAAATATTAAAACGCTTACGTACACAAACAAAACGAACAATGTAAATCCCGAACTTATCTATCTAAAATCATCCACTCTTGACTCTGCTAATTCCATAAACGAATATTTCGCTAATGTAGGTAATCAGCTTGCTAATGAAATAAAAAAATCTACAACTAACGAGGACATTAATAAATATATCCACTCTTTGCCGAGTCATCGACAATCCTTTGCTCTGTTGGACACAGATTGTGATGAAGTAAACAATATAATAATGACCCTAAAATCGGATAGTGCACCTGGTTGGGATAACATTTCGACAAAATATATCCAATACGTAAAAAACGAAATTATTCCCGTTATAACACACTTAGCCAATCTTTGTTTTCGGATGGGTGTCTTTCCCGATCAATTAAAAAAATCTATAATCACACCAATCTACAAAGGTAAATAGGAAATAAGGAAAATGTCGAAAATTATAGGCCCATCTCAGTTCTCCCAGTTCTTGCAAAAGTCTTGGAAAAACTTCTAAATAAAAGACTCTTAAACTTCCTTGAAACTAACAACATTTTGTCACAAAATCAATTCGGGTTTAGATGCCATATATCGACTGAGGACGCAGTTACCTCACTCAGTAAGTTAATTGCACAAAGTATCGATAAAGGTAAAAAATGTCTCACTGTATTTATAGACCTCAAAAAGGCGTTTGATACAGTCTCGACTGATATTCTCTTAAAAAAACTTGAAAAAATCGGTATCAGAGGTATTCAACTATCAATTTTTAAAGATTACCTGTCAAACAGAAAGCAAAAGGTCAAAATAGCAAACTGTATGAGTGAAGACGTTGATGTGTCGTGCGGAGTACCGCAGGGGAGTGTTTTGGGTCCCACTCTTTTTCCTCATTTACATAAATGACTTATGTAACATGACCATTAAAAATGCAAAAATATTCTCCTACGCTGACGACACCGCAATCGTTTTTACTGGCTCCAGCTGGGAAGACACAAAAGTGGCGACTGAAAATGGAATAAAAGAGGTTGCATCATGGCTCAAAACTAATCTTCTCAGCCTAAATACTTCTAAAACCAATTATATTTGCTTCAGCATCCTTAATAGTACTCAACCAGACAAGAACTTTAATATAAAAATACATTCCTGTGATCCACATGGTAGCCATAACTGTTCCTGTCCTATAATATCTAAAGTAGAATCTGTAAAGTATTTGGGCGTGATGGTGGACCAACGACTATCTTGGTATCCTCAAATAGACATGATTGCGACAAGAATTCGGAAGTTCAACTGGATCTTCCTTACACTAAGACACATAATTCCTTCTCGTGCTGTTGATGGTGATAGGAGAAATATATTAAACGAAATTTACGTATCCTTAGTTCAATCCATAATAACATACTGCCTCCCAGTCTGGGGAGGAGCTCTTAAGACCCAATTTTTGACGGTGGAGAGGGCTCAAAGAACATTAATTAAAATCATGTATTTCAAGAAGAGAACATTTTCGACACTAAACCTTTACAAAACTAGCAAACTGCTATCAATAAGAAAACTTTACATTTTGGGATTAATATTAAAACAACATAAAATTATAACATACAACCCTTTAATTGAAAGTAGAAGAAGAGTTCGCCAATATAAAGTAGTAGTCGTCCCTAAGGTCAGGACTGAGTTTGCTAAAGTGCAACTGGAGTTCCGGAGTTCGCATGTATACAACACAGTAAATAAAAAACTCAACATATTTAAAAACAATTGGTTTGAATGTAAATCTTTAGTACGTGAGTATCTACAAGACCTAAGCTATAATGAAACAGAGGCTTTACTTCAAATCATAAATTGATAGGAAAAAAAAAATTACAATGATAGGCACAAACAGACACGCGCACACACACACACACACACACACACACACACACACACACGCGCGCGCGAACACACACACACATACACACACGTTCACCAAAACATTATTTCACAATACTAACGTAATATTAAAATGTATAATTTTAGAATTTTAGGATTAGTATTATTCATGTTTTGTTAAACTTTAAAAATTAAGTAAATTTAAAATAAAATTATGCAATAGTAAGTTAAAATAACAATTGTCATGCAGAGCGCTGTCTCCTGGCACAGGCAAATACTTTGCCTAAAAGGAGGCTTCGTCTACTAGTTGTAAGCAAACTTTTTGTAAACAAATAAATAAATTTTGAATTTTGAATTTGAATTCTCGTAGTCAAAACTGACTACGAGAATGTATTGAACTGAGTTTTGACTGGATTGCATCAGCGCGCCATAGTCACGAACGACTGTGTTGTGTATTGTTTTTATTGTAAAGTCTTAAATATTAGGCGTATTTTTAATTGTGTTAGCAAAAAAATAATTAGTACTAGCCACGTAGAAGACATTGTGTGGTGATATTAATAGTTTGTTTGCGGTTTGGCCATCCCTGCCCGGGTGCCCACACGCGCCGCGCATCACTCCTCTATTATACTCCTGACTCTTTTGTTGCCAGTTGCCAAATGCGCTCTGGTTTTTGCCATCACTTTCTCTTGGGGACGTCTTGCTTCAGATCAGTAGGAACTACCGTTTGTTTGTTCGGAGCTGTTGCCTAAATTGGTTCCGCAATTACGTTGTACACGCTATGAATTCTCGTTTTTTTTGGATTGTTTGTTAGGTATAACCGTACGATACCTAATTAAAGCTTATTTCAATATTCCAAATAACTCATCGCTCTTTACTTAATTAATTAATATAAAATTGAAATATTTAACTTTTTGATACTTATTTATCGGCTGCTATCAAAAATAATTTTCACATGATACTCCAATTTAAACTGAACTGGATGAATCTTAATCCAACTGATATTTTTGTGAACAACAGGTAAAGTGATAACAAATACCAGCTGATTCGACAGTAGGTATTACGTCCAAGAATGCCACTGTCCCTAATTTATGACTCGTTCTCTCAGTCACTGCTAATATTATAAAAGCCTTCCTATGACAAGTAGTCGTGACATTGTACTTCTCCGTACTTTCTACCGCTTGACGGATGTTTAGTTTAAAATTTTCCTAAGTATCAAATATATCGTATACTTACATACAAAATGGAACATCTTCAACGAACTGCGTACTCACACTATGATAGAGACTAGATATGTAGTATATTGACAGCTTTTTCCAGTGTAAATAATTTCGTGCCATTTTATTAATGAGATGCAAAGCAAGAATATTCGTGTTGGTAATAAAACTACGTAACATTAATTCAATGTTATGTGATATACCTATTGATTGGTGTAATGATCGGTAACGCTAGATTACCGATTACGAAATTAAAAAATCTAACAGACGACAGTTTCTAATAGATGTGTTCGATTTGATATATTGCTGTGTCTAACGAGTTCATTGACAGGTATTTATCAAGGATTTATCTTGTTTTAAATGCTAACCGTAGTAAATGACATCCGTTGCTTGTTTGACGAGACTGTCTATGATGTTGATTGATATAAAATCTAAAGTTTTGAACTCTAGTATATTTAATTTAGGACATTGTAACTTTTTATTTGTTATACATAGCTTATTGCATCTGAAGCATCAAAATCAGGAGACAGGTGTCGTGTTGAGCAAATGTAACAAGTCATAAACATCCTTAGCAACTTACTTGAAACACCTGCAGGGTCAAATATAACATCTCAATCTACATTCGAAATCAATCGTGACAACCACTTTAGTGATTTCTATCTTCACTCTTACATAAATCTAATCTCAGCACATGCCTATCTGTCTTTGCAATACTCAGTTTAGTTGATAATTACAAGTGATGAAGCAGAACAGTTTTGGGTTGGACAAGGTCACACTTATGCAACAGAGAATCAGTTACACGGGGAAGACCAGAAAATGCTATCATAGGTTTTATTATTGTCACGCAAAGGGCAAAAACGTTTACAAAAACATAATTCGTGGCAGCCATTAAAAAACTTTAAACGCTAATATTTGAGGTTGGGGTCAAGGCAGATCTAATGATTCCAGTTCTAAACGCTTCGTACATAATTACTCGCCGATTGATAATTGGTACCGTTAAGGTGAGGGTTAGTCGTTTACAGATTTTGTTTTTAAAATGTAAGAGTGAAAGTTGTATTGAGAAGAAAAATAATTAAATATTGGCCATTAATTTTGACTACACTGGCAAAATTAACTAGTGCATAAAATTAGTCCCAACTAAGAATTTGAACACAAAACATGGCTTAGAAAAGTCCATAAAAATATTTCCGAAAAAAAGGGAAGACGGGCGTTTTTACTCCTAGTTACAACAAAGCGATCAACGGCTTTGCAAATTGTACTTAGTGGCTGCATGCGTGCTTATGAAGCTAAATTACTATTATATTTGGAAATATGTAACCTTCAAACATAAGTGTTAACCGTCAATTGCAGTCGCGGGCCCGGGCGACCTTGCTGCGCGCGCGACTCGAACCCGGCCGTCTAAGTGTTTATAGAGAAACCTCGGCGCGCCACGCATGTTTACAGACAGACGATTCCGCTTACGGGATGAAAATGTTAAGTTGACACGTTAACAGAGACGACTTTGAAAGATTTACTGTTCAAATTTTCAAACAATGGATACGGACTTGTCATTTGTTTAACAGACAAAGTTGCAATAAATAATTCGAAGAAATGTTTAACACACGCTATACTCAAATATGTTAATACATTTCATTTAATCAAGTAAAATACACTGAAAATTCAGATACCATACCGGGCAATGCTACCTACGTGTTATTTTTAGATGATACTCGTAACACATGAAATCTTTTGGTACTACTGACCTTCATTATAGACCGGGATCTTCTTTCTTTTATCGATTACAAGATATCTCAATGTGAAGACACAGATTCAATAGTGAAGATGCGACGTGATAGAGAATGTCAGTTGGTCACGATAAAATCTGTTCTACAGTAAAGTGCAATTCGAAATTGCATGGCGCTTACACAAGTTTTTAGAAATGTATTGAAATGGCTTCACTCGAAGGCCACTCTTATTATCTTAATCAACATTCCAATGGAGGGTTAAGTTGAAATGTAGGTATAATTTTGTGTTACTTAATAAAATTGTATGGTGGAGTAGTAAATATTGCTAATGTGTGAAAGGTTTATTTAATGCTCGTATAGGTTAATTATGACGCGAACTTGATTAATTGGGATTTTAAATGGAAGTTCCGTAATGATATTTTGTATAATAAATGTGTAACTTTTTTTGAATTTCAATAAACTTCGGTCATTAAAATTGTTTATCGTATCAAAAATAATTTTACTGGAATAAATTACCTACTTCATAAACGCATAAAAAGGAAACCCGATTTCTCCATATAAAGAATGGTTCAAATAAAATAATTAATGTAAATTGCCTAATTTCCTATGTCCGATAGTCACACATATATCACAATACGAAGTATGGCGGCGCATTGCGAAAAGAATTTAAACTGCAATTGCACGCGAGAGGAAATAGCGCATTAGTGCTACCTTGCCCATAATTAAAAGGTTAAGGGCGTTGCAACACGATAATGTTATATTTTAACTATCACGCGCACGCGTTTATCTACGATTACTGTAAGAATATCTTATTACCTACGCGGAGCAAGGAAGTGCTGACAAAAGATTATGCACTTTCATGTTTCATTACGATTATGGAGATTTAACTCGGTATTAAGTACAGCAAACACCCAGCTACTAAGAACTACCCAATTCAATATTGTGACATAAAAACATAACACATAGCGTTCAATATTTAATATTATCGCCTATTTCAGTATGTTTCCATGACGATGAATCATAGGTCAGCGAACAATTAGTTAGGTACGCTATCCAAACGGCTTTAATTAATGTCCCTATTAATGTGTCCGATATAGACTATAACAACTGATTACTAACATACCTACTCTCTCAAATTAACACGATTGTGTCACTTTTTGTACACAAGTGCTAAGTGGCTTTGTGATAGTATCTGTAAAAGATTTTTCGAGGTTATTGAATTCTATTATAATAAAGCAATCTGGCTCTTTATTGGAAGAGTGGCTTTATGCCCCACAAATTTTACCTACAGTTGGTGGGGATTTATACTTTTTATTTCGTTATGGTTATTAGTCTTCACAAAAAAATAGGTTTCCTTTTATGAAAATATACGGTTCATTAAAAAAATGAGGTACTATCCGTAGAATAACTAAATCAAATTCTACAAATCGAGTCTTAAATCGAATACTATAGAGGTCAATTATAGTATTTTTTTGTTATTTAGTCTTTATATTTAGACACGGTATGAAGGTCGCAATTTCGATATATCGCTAAATTCTCAATAGCAGACTTTAAGTAACTGCTGACAATGTCACAATTGCTGTGAGCAGTTGTTACATTGTAATAGCATCGAGAGACTGCACACGCAAAGAGTACGACTAATCGCGCATCGTCGCTTGCAAAACCGCATTAGGCGACGAGCCACTAATTTGAACTTATCGCTGTCTTACTATAGAAAAAAGAAAAAATTTTGGATAATAAAAAAGTAACATGAATTTTTTGAATTGAAGAATTCATTCATACTTGAAATTCATCCTCTGATATCGAGCACCTATGTATGACTGTAATATGTAATTATCTACTTTCCTTTATCTGGGGCAAAGTATTGATAATTGTTGAATGAGCTGTTTTTTCTATGTCATTGCAACGTTTAAAAATAAACTCAGATTTAAGTATAATCATTAATTAAACAGCTTGCAACTGTTAAGACAGAAATGGTAAAGTGTAATTGAAAATGACTGGCTCGGTGGAACAGTGGTTAGTGACCCTGGCTGGCGGTTCCAAGAGTCGTGGGTTCGATTCCCACTCGGGACAAATATTTGTGTGATGAACATCAGTGTTTGTTCCGTGTCTGGGTGTGATTATGTATTTAAGCATGTATTTATAAATATATATGTATGTTTATCAGTCTCTGACGCCCATAGTACAAGCTCTGCTTAGTTTGGGGTCAGATGACCGTGTGTGGAAATGTCCCAGATATTAAAAAAAAATAATAATTAAAAATAGAAGTAACTTGGTAATTTGAGATACATAGGCAAATATATAATAATAACAAAGGTAAAAAACGCAGCTCTCGAAGAACAGTGAGGAAAAATAAGCTCGTCATATTTTTGCAACCCACCTTAAGTAAATATATAGTGAGTACATAAGCCTACCATGGTTTTTTTATTCAACAAACGTTGACGTCATCATATTGTATCTTTGTGCTTGCATTGTTGTGCATTAACAATGTATTGTACATTGTAGGTATCTATGTGCGTATGATAGGAGCAGGCAAAAGGCCGCGCGACGAAAGGCAATAGCCATTGCAAATAAAACAAACAAGAGCATTCAAGGCTGCACTCGACGTTCGATTGAGCACAAACTCACTCTCAAAAACCTTTACTTAACCATATCTGATTTCGGCAAGGCATTCGGGTTTGTTAATTTTTCCGACCACTAGGCAAATGAAGTAATTACGATAAACTTACATGTAATATGTAGTATGTTTGTGTTTTCAAAAGATATCTGACGTAAAAAAATAGTCTATCACTTATCCAAGTATAGTATCTATAAAAGTTTCTGAAAATTTCCACGAAAACTTATTCTTGATTCTTGGATAGTATTAGGTAAAAATCCAAAACAATTGTGTAGCACAGTGTAGACGAAATGTCATAGTAGGTAGCTAGTCCTCTCTCTGCTCAGCTTCAATAGGGCAAGCTATAGAGACACCTAAGTTTTATTAGTGTTTTCAGTAACACTAAATTTGGTTTACAAAGATTTGTATCTACGCCCATTAACTCTACGGCGGAAAATCCATTAATATTCGTCCGGAACGAATTAGCCGCGCGTCGCGTCGTTACACTCTTGTTTAATACATTCATTACTTGAAATGTAAAATTAAAATTAAAGTCGCTCTAATTCACCTACAGCCCAATCTAATACGATGCACATAATTTAAATAATAATCGGGGTCGGGTCATTTACATGTTTTACTTAAAAGAAAGAGCATTGTAATTATTGGTTGACTTTTGGTTAAAATAAATGTTGCATGACTGGTAATTTAAATTAAGTTCTAGCTCCTCTTAACAGAGAATCAATTTTTAAATATGCGAGCCCTTATTAGCGTGTTACCTTTTAGTAAAAAAATGGAAAACGGAAGGTGAGCTTGCAGTAAATGGTCATGATACAAAAATAGGAAGTGTGGTAATTAAAGTGCAGCGATTGTTGTCCGGCCTCCGCAACCAAAACAAGACCGATTTTTGGCTCACGATCACCGTCACTTTCAGTTTCGATGTAATAAAATAAGTAGTAGTATAGTAGTCTATCAGTTAAGCTCTGATGGGATAATATCCATAAATCAATCATACAGTAAGTTGACAATCAGCTGTTGCAACAACGCTTTTGGCCTTAGGACGGCGCAAACATCAGGCCTTATTTCGACAGGTCTAGCCGCGAAGGGCAAATATTTGGACGCAGGCCTCTGCTAACCCCAGTAATCAAATAAACGCAAGCGTAATTATTCTACTTGTATTTCGACAATGATATAACCTCTATTCATAATTTGATTTGATCAACGATTCGTAACGGTTTTTGATTGAAGATAGAGCAAGTATGACTTCATTTAATCTTCTGCACGTCCTTTTGAAAAACAATAGAGCCATCGGGGAAGCACTTAAAATTACAGCTTAATGGAAGTTAAATACAATTTGATAACAGCAATTATTGTGTTCGTGCATATAATACTTGTAAACATTTAGTAGTTATTGGTAGGTATTGACGTAATTTTCAATGTTTCACAAAATGTAAATTTTTATTGAGAGCACACAGAATCATCGTGGATCGGTCTAGTCACAATCATGAACATATCATACTAACATCGGCCTCAGTCACAAAGAGAAAAGTGTTACTTTAAGTTATAGCTCTATTAACATGTCGCCTAGGCTCTATGCTAGGCCTCAGTCACAACAAACTCCCTGCATCATTATCATATCTCTTGAACGCAGATGTTTACGAGTGTACTAAAATTTTGCAACAATACACACGATAGCCATTGCGATTTGCGTACAGATAACAAGAATGCGTGAGCTCGTGACCGTTGGGAAACCATCTCAATGTGTTCACAAATTACGAAGGGTTCTGTTTATCTAAGAACACACTCAGAGTTATGCGTGGCAGTAAAAATACTCAGCCATCTTAGTAAGTGTACCACCTGTACCACCATATAAGGTGAAATATCTGGTGTCTGAACTGTCATTTATCTTTAATGATAATCTACGCTCTATTTCTAGTTGACGTCATTTTTAAAACTTATTTAATACATTTGGAGTTTGAATAATTTATTAATGCTATTCTAATAATGATACTTTAACGCCGTTATGAAAAATTTGCCGTGACCCCAATAAAGATTATTGGTTGATTTGTATAAATGCAAATGTTACGAAGGTCTAAAACTTATTATGCCTGCAGACGATTAATCAAAAATGTTATCGCTTTACGAAAGCCACATGAATAAAGACCGTAGGGACCGTATATATTTAAAGGTACGTGCATGCGTGTAATGTGTACTGACCTTGCTGGTTGATGTCCCAGAGCACGATGGTGCAGCCCAGCCGGGACAGGCGCAGAGCGATGAGGCTGCCGAGCCCGCCGCCGCCGCCCGTCACCAAGGCTATGTGACCCCTCAAATCCTTCTTGGGCGCACCCACTATCGTCCTATATATCGACTGTATTATTTTCCCGATAGCAAACACTAAGTATATCACTAAATCCATGATTGACTGCAGTAGAGTGTACTTGTCCCTCATACACTCCGGGATCTCTCTGGTCAGAGGGCCCGGCCTCATCCCGTTGATGTATTCTTGTGTTTCCACCGACATTTTGGAGTTGACGATTTACACTTATTAATTCAACACTGAATAAGCATCACTTTAATTGGTCAGCTAGTATGCACAATGCACATTCCTGTCGAAACTGCTTGTATTGAAATACCTGTAACAGAAGAAAAATAAAGATTAACTAGAGTTATACCTACGTTATAAGTATGAACATACGTGATTATAGGTACTTCATATATTAGTAGATTTGCACAGCAAATAGGAAGTATCGAATATGTTTGTTTTATAATGAAAATATGCTGAGATTAAATATTTTTTCTTGGTAAATATTACACAATCGAAGGGATATCCCCTACCCAATTCTTTGATCTGTTTACCCAAAAAATCTAAGTATTGATGAAGTTTCGATGTTAATCTAATCCGACTTAAAACAATTGATACTCTCCTGAAAGTATATTGCGTACGAAAGATAAACTTTAGCAAAGTAAGTCGTGCACATCCACTACGTATGCTCTCAAAAGACACTCAATGAAAGTAAATAACACCATGTTATTTGGTTTCCTGTTACTTTTGTCGTGTAAGTGTCACTATCTTATCGTGATAATCAGGTTTTATCATCATAGCACTTTCTTCAGCTAATACAATTTCTCTTCACGCAATCTCAATTGGATTTTGGTGTTTAAAGTTTGTCAGTTTCCACACATTTCATTAAATTGTAGAGGTATTAAGTGGTCGTGGAGTAGATGTAGCTAATCTTATGAGATTTCTTATGGAGTATTAGATATGTATTCTATTGATATGGTTAGAGCAAATATCTGGACATATTTTCACCAACTGTTTTTGAAATGAACTTAATCTTTCAGAAAGAGCTGTCAAATATGGTATCAACGTATGTAAGTACATATAAAATGATTCTACAGATCATGAACTCGTGTAACATAGGGCATAGAAAAGGAACAATGAAAATATTTATAAGGTGCAGCATATTCAATTAGTTTTGTGTGCATGAATACGGACGTGAGATGATTATAACGGGCTACTTATATTTTAGATACTGACTATACTATATACTAGTATAATACTTGTGATGATGACATAATGTTTAATAATTTTTGCGTAAAAGTATTTTTTATTTGTTGTTTAACTTCTATTTAAAGCTATGATGTAAATTTAAAGTTTGAAAATCATTAATGCGATTTTTTTCAAATTTAGAATTTACATGAGAAAAAGTATATTAGAAGGGGATCAAAATGTCATGAAATACATAATAATGGTATTGTAACCTGTCCCGTAGTTATTACACAGGTACATACGTCATTTGTGCTGTATTTTCGTATAAAAACTTTCAAGATCAACTAGTTTGTTAAACTGGATCAAAAATGCATTGATACGTATGTTTTTGGGTTCCACGAAACTGGTTTCCATGGTCATTATACATATTTGCTTTCAGAATTAAAACATTATAACAAGAAAAATGCCACGGAAGTATGAATATTCCCGAAAGCATAAAACATTAAAAAAAATCTCAAGGAATAGTTTGTCAAGCTTTTCCAGTCGCTATGATAGGAGTGTAGTCCCAATGAAGTTTAGTGTAACTGACAATGAAGTGGAATATGAATAATAAATAAAAATAAAAATGAATCAATGGGAAAACGCACCCTGAACGCTAATTTAAAACCCAGAAACTTTCTCGTAGTCTCTCTACCTACGTTTGCCAACCCTACGACAAGTCAAAGTGCAATTCGTAAAACATTGCAGAAATGCAACTAACAAAGTACAAAACATGCAAATTTTTTACACATAAGAACAACGCGTGTCAATCATAAAGTTAAACGAAGGTGCATTGAAGGCATTGTGGTCGTTTGCCATTTTGTTTGCTATTGTAGGTCGTGTATGTTTGTTCTAAATACCTAGGTGCTTGTTTTCATTTTTACGTCATTCGTGAATTGTTTTTTACGAGTAATAGTTTTTTATTTAGTTTTATTTTATTTATTTACAACATACATACATACATGATTTACAGGCTATACCTACCTAATACAATTATGTAGTTGTTCTCTCTTGGTCAAACATGTTTGTTTGTTTGATTTTGCATGTCGTATAAAATTACTAATATTCTGAATTTGTAGTTAAATAATTTAGGCACCCTATTTAAAAAAATTATTAATGAGCTTACTGCTCCAAAGTCCTTAGTGTATACCCTCATATTATTTGGGATTATGTGAACGCCCTGCCAGCTCATGTTTACACAATTCTTGGATGTCCAAGCCAAGCGAGCATCTCGTCATGTCCATGATTTTTATTATCCAGGTAGCTTCTACATTATAACCTTGGGTGTAGATTTGTATAGTAGCTGGTGGCGTCGTGGTAGTTGAGCTATGCTAGGAACCATGACGCCGCTAAGGCGATGAGGTACGCCGCGGAGTTAAGTGGGTATACCCCTAATTGCACCTTAGCCCAGGAGCAGCTGGCGGTTTTACATCTCAGCATCGGCAGCCGGTAGTCCCTCACACCACATTGGGTAAACCCCTGCCCAAAGTGATGATGGATCAAGTATAATCCGCGTTAAAAAAAATTGTATAGTACGTTAGCCAGTTTGATCAAGCTTCTATGCCGTCACGTCAATGAAGCGAAGCTTTGCATCACAACACATGCACCGAACTGCAACCGTGCAGCGGCGTCCGTGGCGAAACATCCACATTATTTTATTACCAGAAGATATCGTCTGTCGGATGTAGCGGAGAGGCGTTGGGCAACCTACTCATTGTAGCGTAGAGTCTGCATTGGCTTCCCAGATGGTTGCATTTCTCTACTTTTACGGAGTGTAATGTAAAAAAAAGTTATATATTTTCGTAAGGCAGGCTTTTTCATGTGGTAGGCTAGTGCTAAGTAGGTTTAAGAAGCTAATGTTAGTTTATTAAATTTTGACATTTATTTTACTATCTAAGTAACGCAAAATAAAGCAAAAACGACTACGGCTCGGAGATCCAATGATGGAAAATTTATGAACAGTAAAGGATTGAATTATAATTTTTCTCTCATATTTTATGCACAATTTCCATTCATATTGACAAACAAACATTTAAAATATGCGGTTTTACCCGCCCAGCACGCCCAGTCTTCTCGTACGTGAGTTGTCAATATTAGTTGTACCTCTCTCAGAAATTGAAGCCTTATTTCTTATACTCGATATTTAATTGTTTATTGCCTTTTTTTCAATTACGAGTAGAGGCATTACATTTACTAAACTTTACTTTTGAAGCTGCATATTAGCTTCTCACTCATTCAAATCGAGATTTTGACGAAATGTAAATGTCTGCGGGCCTCAGATGGCTCGCTAGACCTAGGCCCGCTCACACATCCAAGGCGCATGTCGCAACCGCGGTGAATGCAGGTTGCACAAGCGCATGCCGTACTACTGCACACCGGCCGCTTGTATTTCCGACCGTAAACAATATTATAGAGCTAACCGCCGTTCATGGTTCCTTTTGATTTGTGGACGACCTTGAGCTTTTTACACATATTTGTGAAACTTCGAACAAATCATAGCTCCCGCAAATGTCTCATGATGACATTGTTTGAATAAGTAGTTTATAAGTTAGATTTGATCAAATCCATTCAAAGATTTGTTCCAATAAGATTGTACACAGATCAAATATGCATAATCTATTGATGAATGCCTAGAAAATGCAAAAAGTGATCTTATTGCTTGCCAGTAGTAATAAGTCCCTCTTTTTTTGGAATATTTCGAAGGTCGAATCTGTCAGAAATACCGCGACAGTCATAAGTCTGTAAGCTGTAAGTACATATTATAGACCTTATATTACATATACATGTTGCTAGTATTACATATACATGTTGCTAGTAGTAAATAACGGTTTAACGGCTTTGATTAATAAAAATCAAACTCTATCTAATAATCTTGAATTTAATGAGTTTTACTAATTTTGACTAGCAGACGCACACACCCAGATTCACACTTCTTACATTTTGCTTATCTTAGTAACGTATTTTGTAAATTTTGTAAAAACCCCGAAATATTAAATAAACATCAGCAATGCAAAAGTTTCATATGTTTCATAATTTGAATCTTTTAATATGTCCTAACTCCTAAGTGAATTGGCAATAAATAATAGCATAAAAATACATTATACATATTTTGTTATTTGGAATGCTTACAATACAATCTTCCATCCGTCTTGTTTTGAATATTAACATAACAATGTTTGCTAATACTTTTCGTTCGTGACCATAACCGTAAGTCTAATGTGTTCATTTAATATTTAAAATGAGAGTGAACAAACATTGTTTCTTTTACACCTTTGTCGTGATGCACGTACCGACTTACTTTTTTTTAACTTCTTTCCTTAAGTGCTTTCCGGGTTCCTCCTAACATAAAGGATTTTCTGTTTTCCGTCTTAATCTTAAAATATAAGATGTTTTATCACATGATTAATTAATATTAACGTGATAGGGAAAATCTTCCACATTATGATGGATTGTTGTGATACAATATTTAGTATGTAGATATAATTATACCTATCTTTGCAATGTTTTGGATTCTCATTGTAACCTAACACGGTTAGGTGAGGTTAGGCTAATTAGTAGAAAAACCGGGACCTTTATAATACGACCAGGCATGCCCGTCTTATAATCACCCGGTGGTGATAGACAAAGAATATAATGTCTCGAATATAATACAGCCACAGCCATATTTTTTGCAAAAACATGATCAAAATTTAAAATTAAAATGGATGTCACTTAATACGAATCCCTTCTAGTGCGGGTCCGATTCGCACTTGACCGGTTTTTTTTAATTAGTGACCTCTTTAATGACAGTAATGGCAACAAGATTTATCTACATTGTGTACACCGACTGGCATCTTATACTCTGTAATTACGTTTTGATTACTACTAATAATAGTTTACTCATAGTTATACCCAGGCTTTAAGTTGATAAGCGTAGTCACTATGCGCTTCTGTATTTGTAGCAAAACATCAAAATTAATTCATATTCATAATTTGATGAAAACCTAGTAATTGAGTCAACATAAGGTAAATTGTTTGGTATTAACGAATCAGGTGCCAATTTAAAATAATACATATTATTAAAAATCAAATATATTAAAACTTTCAGATATTAATTGGAAGCTATATAAATATAATACAAAACAAAAACCGGATGTTTGTCAAAGATTAAACAATGTTATCCTAAGCAAAACGATGTATCAATATCCTGTGTTGGTTTCAGAAAAGTAAATGTATTTATTTACGTGAATGAAGTACACATATGAATATTTTATGCAGATTATGAAAAACAATATGACATAATATCCTCCTCCTTAAGGCTCACAATATATTCATACAATCACGCACATATTATATACTATATTTATGTTAGACTAGCGACCCGCCCTCGCTTCGCTTCGGGTATATCTCTATCTCTATTATAATATATTTCAACCCCGTAAGGGATTTTACATACAGAAGTTGTTTCCCAATTACTCCCGTTCCCATGGGAATTTTGTAATATCGCGTTGGAAGTAATCTATGTATGCAGGTACTCTAATGAACGCAACATTAGAGTACCTGCATGCCAAATCTCAATCATCTATCTTACGCGGTTTAGATTTTTTCATACAAAAATTTTTTCCCTATTACTCCCGTTCCCGTGGGAATTTTACAATATCGAGTTGCAACTAAGCTTTTCATTTATTAAGGTACCTGCATGCCTAATTTCAAGCGTCTAACTTATGCCGTTAGTATTTTTCATACAAAAGGAATTTCCCGTTAATTCCCGTTCCCGTGGGAATTTCGGGAAATCCTTTTTTAACGGATGTCTACGTCATAACATCTACCTGCATGCTAAATTTCATCTCCATCCGTCCAGTGGCTATGACGACTTCGTCCGCGAAGAGATGTTTAACGGGTAAAACATTACTTCTTTATAGCGCAGTCGGTTAAAAAGTAGCCTATAACCGTTTCTAGGCTCTGGACTATATCTGTACCAAATTTCGTTTAAATCGGTTCAGTACTCTATGCGTGAAAGCGTAACAGACAGACAGACAGACAGACAGACAGACAGACAGACAGAGTAACTTTCGCATTTATAATATTAGTAAGGATTTATCTTGTCTTTTACTTACAAAAATTGATTTATTTTAATGTTCGAACTATTTTGTATTTTGACAACACTCTATATTCTTTTTCTCTCTGCTATGTGACGGCTTCTCGCAGTCAGACGTGACGACTTCCAGGTATTCAATTCTTTTATAAAAATATAAACCAAGTTAGAATTCAAACGGTTTTTTTTCTTTTTCCCATAATTTATATATTACATTGAAGTATGAATTCCTATAATTTATACTACAATGTAATATGTATCTCATTAACATTCATGTTTGGTATTTATAAGTATATCGCATATATATTAATTTATTAGAACAATTAAAAAAGAGCATCAAGAAACAATGCAATCGTATCATTAGTGTTGAGAAAGTAAGTAGGTATAGTTATTATCTTAGGTATGCTCGGCGACAATGGAGGCTCGATTAAAACATTTAACACTCTCGCTACTGAACTGAACCTACTTACGGTTGACGAGCTGCGTTCATGTTTCGTAATTTGACTATGACATTCCATAATATACGCTTCGGTACCTCATTACTTCCGAATATATGTACCATGTAAGTATAGTCGTATGTATGCCACTTACATTTAATGTAACACCCTGAGCGCTTTATATTTTGGTCAAAATATTAATGCAATTTTCTTCAACTGAAGCAATGTAAAGGATCGTAAATTATATAGGTACTCGTATTTCTAGGGTAATAGTTATATCATAACAATCATTTTAAAAAAGTTTTTTTTTAAATTGTTACGTGAATTAGGGATTGCGTAACGCTAATAAACCATCAGACTGTTAAATTAGACATATTATGATGCAGGGTCATGATAACATTACAATCGATGCCATATAACTCTACTCGTAGGTTTGTATTTCGTTTCCATAACCGGACAAACCTAATATCGGTCTTTATAACAACGAAATTATTCTAAAATAAAATGGTGATGGCAAACGATGCGGAACTCCTGCTATAGCCGTATAATTTAGCTCGGTTCGTAAATTGTCTATTAAAGATTACAAAATACAAGTCACATAAAAACTGCAACCAAAATGAATAGTTTACAGTCACATGAAGTAATACGACGCCATGTAGGATGATATAAAAGTAGTATCTACACTTATATCGTTAATAGAATAACAAATATTTATCATACTCCAAATCAAGAAACTGTCATCATTAAATATTATCATGCAAAAACAAAAACATTTTGCGTGTTGGTAAAACAAATCAAGATAATGCAAAATTAATTACCACGTATCTTGTTATCTTGCGAAATCCTAGATACTGTCCAAGCATAATGAGATGCAAGATTAAAAAATAAATACGAATAGAATGTTAATATTCTAACGGTAACAGAATGAATAATAAAGTAGGTAATACCTAGATGCCATTTTTTGAAGATGATATACCTAAAGATATCCATAGCAACGTTAGATGAGATCAGAGATCAGAATAACAAAAAAGGTTTGTTAAAATGAAATCATTATGATTAATTTTACAACTGCACACATGTAGGCATATGTGTTCGATCGATCGATTGTTGACGTGATTCACGGGTCGTGATCGGCATTCAATGAATGTTTTGCACCGCAAACAGTCATCCAAATCTTCATCGATTGTCATCGGACGAAACAATGACGGGGTGCGTGAATAAAGCGGCAAATACAAAGTAAACATTCTATAGGTACCATCAGATACCAATATGGATGTCGGCACCTCGTGCTCTACCTATCGCATACAAGTATAAGTCGACTTAATGCAGAAAGCTACATATTTTAAATTCTGACACCATTTTCGATAAATTACACTATAAAGCCATGATACTTACATCGAATACTTAAAATTAAGAAGGTTGTCAAATAATTACATAAGCAGGTATGTGCTGCTGAGATAAAAATGCCCTGAGGACGTTATTAATGATGCGTCGCTTTATGGGTTAAGAGTCTGCAAAGTAGGCAAGTCCAGTTCAAAAGTGTTATACGAATAACTCCTTAAAAAGGCAGTAAATCTGTATGTTTGTTTGCACTGATAATAATTAAAATAACTTTTTCGTATAATATACCACCTAGAAAAAAATATGTTAATAAACATTGTCTAGATATATTTTTTATTGTAAGAGTTAACAGACTAGAACTTGGGCAATAAAGAGATAATCATCTTACAGCAATCGTGAATGTTAAAAATATGGCCTTGTTTTAACCTTCAAATAAGGTTATATCTACGTTACACGCATTGCATTCATTCATCACTTTATTATTACTATATAATTGATCAGTTCGAATATTAATAATATAATTTAATTACAATCTAATCAAATTTAGTCGTTGTTCATTGAATAGTCAAAACACAAGAACACAATTTTCGTATTTTTTTTAAATTACGTCACTAGCTACGTACTAAATTTGAAAAAAATATTAAATTCCGAAACGAATCTACAAAATACTCTGATTCCTAAATTGCCTCAATAACTTCGAATTGGTGTTGAAAATTAATTTTATCAAAAAATCAGTGGGCCGTTGGTGAAAGTAAGAGAGAAAGCGCGCCGGCATCAACGGAACTGCCGGATTACCGAAAACTGACCGCGCGGCCCGGTCAGATGATGGATTCTGTCTTAAATACCTATATGGATATAGATATACCATAAAATTCATATTTGGGGCATCTCCACGCATGCTTATCTGGCCCCAAACTATATTTCTTTTGTATCTTTCAAAACTATACTACTAAAAATCTATGTACGTAACTAAACACTCTTGTGTTATTATCTTGGACTGTAATCAAATTCATATTGATTTTGTATCTTTACATATCACTTTAGATTCATAAATTTACGGCATTTTTCCTGAAACGTTAATCAGCGCTGATTTTCGGTTAAATTAAGTTAGCAAGGTTCCAAGTTTAAATCAAAAGTATATAGGTAAGCGTCCCCACACGCTTAAACTGTCAAAATATATATTTGTAATGTTTATAAAGTGATGTAATAAAATGATACAGATAGTAAAACACCTACATTACAAAAGTAATAAATACCAATCCATAGTTTTCAAAAGTACACCTGTATCAATTAGTATCTCTACTCGCCTCTCTGTGCGCGCGCGAACGCGGAAAATGCGATCGCGCTTAACTGTTAATCAGTACTAATAAGGGCAATAAGGAATCTGCTATTAAGTAGCCTATCAATTCTTTTGTCATACAATGTACACAAAAGACCAAGTGCAACACATTAACTGAGCATTAATTTTAATTTGTACATTGGACCGAGAACGAGCACTTAATATTGTTTACATTGGTAGCTGTTTATTATGATAATTAGGATCACAATCCATCATCGATTTACCTATTTAAAAACAAGATAATATCTGATAATGCTCAGATATCACGTTAGTTATTTTCTGTTTTTGTTCCAGATAACAATTTACTTGCATTCATATTACACACATTACTCATATTGTAAGAATTTTAATAAATAAATAACGCACGTTTTAAATCCGCACACTCAACTGATATTGACTCTCCTAACAAGTATAAGTAAATAAAAAAGGCGAGTAAATTACGGAAAACGTTCTGCACATTTTTTATCGTGCGTTCTTAACCAACTAAAGCGCTTATCATCTCATTATTCAAGACAAATATCGATTAGTGCTCCATGAGAAGATACTTAATTATACACAAAGAATATTTAACAACAGACCAAACCTAGGATTTTTAAATCATCATCAATCGATCAGTCAATAACCTCTAGAAAGTTTTATGGGTGCAATAAAAGTCATACAACAACTTTTGAATATTTAAGAACAACTGGAAATTGACACCCACATAGCTGTCTGTAGATGTGGGTAACGGTATGTATACATATACTACTTACATCTATAGGTATATGTTTTACAACGTTAAGCAAGTATGTTCTCAAAATTTCAGATTCATATTTCACATTTAATAGTATTAAGCTTTGAAAGAAAGCAAGGCTGAGAAAGATAAAACAATTATACCCCGGTTACCCACCACAGATGTACGTATATAGATAATTTAATTTACCTACAAACAGGTATACGTTAAAATATTCCCGAAAACGTAACATATGTACATAACATATATAAGTATAACGGGTAGAGCTGGCTACAGTAGTTACGTTAATGTTCACTTAAAACTTTGAATGCAAATTGTTACTGCCATAGAATATTACAACATACATACATTCACGCCTTTTTCCCAGAGGGGTAGGCAGAGATCACTTCCAGCGATCCACTTTTCACCTCTGTGGGAAACGTGACGTGACGGGTTGTGGACCACGTCGCCGCCATTCTGCCTTGTGCATTGTTACAACAGATTATAGAATATGATATTATTACATATGTAAATGGGTAACTTTTTATTTATTTCTTAATAATTATGATCAAAGTTTGATGCTCCTTGGAAGCTGGACATCTGGAGGCTTTCATTATAAGAATTTATTACACAATACATAAGTAGATATTTGAACATTTTTGGTATCCGAAGGTCTTACCAAATAATTTCGGAAGGTATTCGCGACAGCCAGTACCTATTTAACTATTACGATGGCATTTAATAACATAAATAAACGGCAGGTAGGTATCGCAACTGAGATGTTCGAGCTGCGGCACCGGGCGGCCTCGGTGTTTCAAAACCGCTGCGCCAGACGTGATACTTCGGAAGGACATACCTATATACGCATACTAGTTGTGCGATTAGCCGAATACACAACCGGACGTGCTAACTAAATATCACTTGCATTCAACAACGGTTCGGTTAGGTCAGGTCACAGGATAGCTAAGGTCACATAGAGCCATCAGAAAATCACCAAAGTAAACTGCGCCCTGTGCGAGCTTCTATAACTGCGCCCTTTTTTACATATTATATTTAAGTACCCAATTCGGTCTGGATATTCTTGCGCCCCCCAGAGTCTACGCCCTGTGCCTGGGCACCGGTGGCACCGCCCTATTTACGGCACTGATTGTACCTAACTATTTTAAGCAAGCAATAGATGCATACAAGCAAAGTACTCATGCATGGTAACATGAGAAAGTTATGTGTACGTACGTAATATTTCAGTGTAGGTAATACTGATGAAGAACAATGATTAAAGATAATCACGTCGTATCCGGCCGGTCTCACTTCGAATGTAAAAGCAGTCGCGTCGATACGATGCTTAAGATCTGAATGGTAGTGTGGGCATTCGGCAGTTTTTATGGAAAGATTAGACCACGGAAGCCACTACGAGAAATTGATCACGAAGAAACACATGCAGATATGTCATTGCATGAAGAAGTAAAAACTTTATAGTATTGATATAAAATTAAATTACTTATGTAAGTTATGAATGTTACATATTTTACGGTCATTGCTCTGGATACTCTGAACTCAAGTTCAAGTCTGAATTCCTGATACGGCTCTAATTGTATACCTAAACCACAACAAACGCTAATTACTTATCACTCGTCTTGTACCCACATTTTATCTAAAATATACTCTATTTCATATCCATTAGAGCTCTGAGCATATCATCATCAGCGTATAGGCTTAATTTGGAGATCGACGTAATATAAAATAGCTTCTTTTCTCCATTTAATAAACTAGCGTCATTATTTTAGTAACTGAATGTCGTATATTTTGGGTGCATTTAAAGTCATCGAGAATAATGATGATTAATCGGGTACAAATAGGTACATTAACAATGGTGATAGTGATTCTCATCTATGTACTGTTGGAACTACATATTAATATGACACCATCTTGTGTACACAGTGTTTAGCAAAAATATTTATTTATTTGTTTGATTATCAGTAATTTCCATTATCCCGGGGCTACAGAGTCCAATATTTTTGGGAGGCGTGCGTGGGGCTAAAACTAACACGTGGAGGCCCGCTATTAATATGTTTCTAATGTTATTATTATTATTACTCTCAATGTCTCGCTGTTAATAATTTATACCTATCAAATGTTATGCCTGGACCAAATGGCAAGACCACATTTGTGGCGTCAAAAGCTGCCCGTCAAAACGCTTGGTTGGCACCACAATGCATGACGCCATACAAGCATCACCTACTGACAACTGACAGCTCCACCTTGCTATTAGCAGTTCATGTCATGCTAAGAATATAATAGTTATAAATCAACGGAACAAAATGTACCTACATATCTCTGAATCCTGTCGCTCGGTGACGCTTTTGGTAGTGACAACAAGTAACACAGTTCAAGTCAAGCCTAGATTCTGACCTCAATCCACCTGTCAAGTTTTTGACGAGAAAACAATATTTAAGGAGAGTTTATATTATTCAAATATTTTATTTTATTTGTCATGCCATTGTTACCATATATATCCGTAAGACATGTTGACAAATAGGTACCTACTAAAATTTGTGTTTTTCCCTGTTCTGAAATATTATGCCAAGTGGATAGTAAATAACACGCCTACTTACTCATGATAACCGTATCGTGGAAATGTAAATAACGCTTTCTAATTAAGCCCAAATCTTAATGTACTTTGGTCAACTGGAACTGACATTATTCTACTTACAAAGGTACAGATAACTTTAGATTCGTTTTTACAACAAAACAAACATATTTAGAGTGTACATAATAATAGTATTATTGAATGTGTCTGTGTTTTTCTAAATTACCCGTC
The DNA here is from genome assembly GCA_039566165.1 of Maruca vitrata. Taxonomy (NCBI): domain Eukaryota; kingdom Metazoa; phylum Arthropoda; class Insecta; order Lepidoptera; family Crambidae; genus Maruca; species Maruca vitrata. Next base: position 5,991,526 of record CM076925.1, read on the forward strand.
GGAAGAGCTCGCATGACCGCAACTCATTATGTACCCGGTCATTGTAAAAATAATATTCACTGAGATTGCATCTCAAATAACTGTTGTTGTCAAAATAATAATTTTGAAATGCGAATACGTGTATTCTCTAATGAGTTTTAAAATTTTTAACCTTAAATAAACCATACCCGTCGTATTTGCAAAACGTTTATTGGAACAAGTTAAAAGACTTCACCAATGAATGTCCTTACTGGGAACGATTCCGTGCTCAAAAATGCAGCTCCAGGATTTATATGCCAGAACTGATTTTGAGTACTATCTATATCGGTGGATATTAAGCATACGTTAATCAAAAATCAAACGAAAATGATGTGAATATAGAAAAACGTAAGAGTTGACGACGATTTTAGCATATAAGATATCGAGACCAATTTCCATAAAACCAACTAAAAAGGACAATGGGCATTTTGGGCTAAAATAAAAATCGGGTGGCAGTCTCAAATATCAATTGCATATCATAGTTCGTGTCATAAATAAAAACTTATTATATGGCAGTTATTTCGAGTTATGGTTAGATATAGAAATAAAGAGTGATGAAGATTGTTATGTTTCATAAACGTTAACTATTTTATTTTGAATTTTGTAAAAGCAAACAGCGGTTTTTTTATTTAAAATAGGATAATTCAGTATTACAATAAACTTGCGCCTACGACAAATGTCACAGATTTGTGCGAGCGAGACAGAGACATTTTTTTATAGTGCAAACTCGCCTACGTATTTCATAGCGCTCTGAGGGCCTACCATGAGTTGGCTATCGTAAACTTACGTACGTTAAAAACCTATCGAGTTGTTTTTTTCATATGGCCGATTGTAGTTCTTCGCGTAACCACCAGCCGGCGCTGTACATGTTTTTCATAGACATATTTACGTAGTCGATATCGAGCGCGTAAGTTTTAAACTCATGGTAGCCCCACTGTTGTGTAGTCTCCGTTCGATCCCCGTATTACTTTATCATTCGACCCGGTTAGTTATTTGTACTATTGTTCATGTGCAACCTTAGTCTGCTGGGATGGGCACTGTACCAAGAAGCAATTCGATTACCTGCTGCGTTTTTAGATACGATACATACATACATAAAATGACGCCTTTTTCCCAGAGAGGTAGGCAGAGATCACTTCCAGCGATCCACTTTTCACCTCTGTGGGAAACGTGACGTGACGGGTTGTGGACCACGTCGCCGCCATTCTGCCTGCCATTGTTTTAATTATTATAGATGAGTAAGTTTTTTATAAGAAAAGCATTGTCTTTGGACGTTTTTATATTGTACCTATTGTATGTTCAGGTGGGAGACGTTTTGTCGACCGGTTGCTGTTACCACCATACAGTTGCGTAAAATCCGCCAAGTGACTCTGGCCTCTCTCGGTCAGGTCGCGTTCCGGGATCAGCACTGTACGAACCGGAGCCAGGGGGACCATTGTTGCGGCAAGCGCTGGACCAGTGGAGTCTTAGCGGCGGTATTGTGCGGGCGGAGCGGGTCAGCCCGCCGGCCAGGGAGACCCCGTAGAAACGGGAGCCCTTCCGTCCGGCGGACTGGCCAACTCCGACAAGCACAGCTTAATACCAATGCGAGACTCCGCGCCTTGTCTCGTTTTTGCCGCAGCAGTGGTCTCCTCTTTAAACAGGCTTTCAGGGTGAGCGCGACAGGCTCAGTATGGTATATTGTGCCTGTCGACCTCATATTTGGATCTCACTACCGCTTACCATCAGGTGGAGTGAGGTCATCCTGTTAGCTTAATATAAAAAAAAAAAAAATGTGTTATAATAAAATCTTAAAAATATGGTCGATTTTTTATTTTCTTGTAAACCTTTAAAATATATTAGACTTTAATATTTCTTTATATACACTTAACAATTGAAATATTATAAAAATTAAAAAAATGTTAGATTAAATCATCGAAATATACCTACGAAGACAAAGTATTCGATATCTCCTAAACTAACCGGTATATGCTCACGATTATTTTTTTAAATAGTGTTGTTTAATAGTGCCTCGCAAGATATACTGATTCCGGAGACTGCCACTCATTTTCAAAAATAGACCAAGCTCCATACATTTTTGCCCATTGTCCTTAGAAAAAATCAGATTTATGAATCTTTTGAGATTAAAACATTCTAATAAAAATTTTGTTTATCTGAAAGTATCAACTGATATTTAAGTAAAGGTTACAGAACAAATCATTCATTGAATGAATCTACAAATACATAGGTATTGTATGCTAGTTACTCATTGCAGATTTGGCCATTTGTGTACGTCTCCGAATTTCTCTCTCACATCCTTGGTTGGTAATCAGCGAACCAACCAATCGGTACCACACCTTTCATGAGAGACACGACCTTCAGAAATGAAGAAATCGACTAAGAAAAAGAAAGAATATGCTAGATTTTTGATATGACCTCTTTCAACTTAGTAATCACACATTTACGTAAACAAGTATGTAGTTTGTACAAGTACACAAAATGTATACCTTCAAGCTCGTTTGCCTTCATTTGAATCTTCACAAAAGAATGCTACTACATGATACTAAATGTAAACGTATCAAGTACCATTGTCTGCGGCATTGTATCAGTCAAAGTTAAAGGAATGACGCCGGCACGCCTTTCTTAACTCGCATTGTTGAGCTAACTGTGACCTGTCTGTCAAGTTTGGAACCATCCCACAGACGCCAACACCAGTTGCTGCTCTGATAACAATGCTATAGTACAGTTTAAATAAGACATCTTCGCCAATACTCCGATAATGGACTTATAGGTAGGTACGCGAATAATCGGTTTCACTTTGGCTACGGCTTAGGTCATAAAGTAAATTAATACGTTCGTGCCTTTTAAGAGTATGTACTTATCATTGAAGTTTAAATATTTAACTCATTTAGCGAGACAACTAAAAGAGCAAAAATTTGCTTCCGCATAAATTATACCTACAAGCTGCACAAGCAGTTACAAATAAGAAGTTAACAGTAAAATATAACATTGCAAAATATGAAGTATTAAATGACAGATATTTCTAGATTATATTGACATTGTGTTTCACAACAATACAATATACAGTCTGATGAGTATTTGTTTTGAAATCGGATTAGATACAGAACTACTTATATGAGTATAATTTTGAAACGTGGCCCTTCTTCAAAATAGATGCCTGCCTCTGAATCTAAACCAATCTAAATGTGACAGATCAATTGTAAAATGTTTATTGATTGCAATTGATGACGTGATAATCGAGTAGGTTTGTAAGTTTAATTAACACAGAAAGAAACGTGCTTCAGGTAGTTATCAGGTCTATGAAGCAATATGTCTTAGCAACAGACACCTGGATCATATCACCTGATGCGAAGGACTTTAATAATAGTAGTGCTTTATAGCAAGCAAATTACAACAAAATTTACACACAAAAATTAACAATATCTATAGACTCTTGAGTCTAGTTAAACATCCTCCACCAAATGTTTTATCTTAAATTTATGGTATTAAATGTCTAAAATCTACATTTGCACTTGTCCCTAATTTTATCATTTAGTATACTAGACTCTATGGATAGATTTTTGCAGCAAAAGTAAGTGAAGTAAACCAGGTCAGGTTTCGTTTTAAGATGAGTTCTTATTTTTTCATTTTATGTGAAAGGCTTGCTAAATAGTTACACAACATGAAAGAAGACATAGATCGTGTTTCATGCTGTAGAATCATCACGTTCCCGGCAACAACCCACGATCTCATACGTCATACGTTACCTTACAAGGTAAACTAAATACAAGTAATTATCATCATTAATCCGTATTGAGATGATCTTCAAATTTGAATAACTAGCAAAAAATTGTGTAACGTGAATTTGAATGATTAAAAATACTTGTAGTAAACATTGTTAAATGCTCGCCCTTGTGTTCATTTATAAACGTAATTATTAAATGAATTCTGCATATTAGCTTAAATAATAAAAATACGGACATTTCTGTTTTTGTTGCCTTGAACTCCTCTTTCCATACAACATAAGAAAAAAAAATTCCATATGTGTCTAGCAGACAAAGCAAGTTTTTTGTTGTCATTTCCTAGTTAGGTATCCAACGTGTTAATTTCCAAGACACTTTGTTTTTCATCTTATTTAAAAGTGTGTGTTATATTTAAATAAATCCATGTATTATGTTTGAAACTGCTATTCTTCCTTGTTTTGAATCTATATGACATTCAGTTTACTCTTTTTGTTCTGTTGCCACGCCACCTCGGCACTTTATTTTTTCATTGGTGCAATAACGAATCTATGTTATTTCAGCATTAAGCTTCAGTTCTTGAATCTGAACATTTCGTGGTGTTGCGGTAATCGCGTTCGTTTCAGTGAATCATGTTGCAGTAGAGCCTCTAAAGAGGTCAATGTTACGACAGGTACAGTTCATAGAAGGATAATAGAAGTAATTAGCCGTGAAATAGGAGCACTGGTTTGTATAAATCTTTAATGATTCTTTGGCAATAAAATGTCTTGTCTAATTTAATTTAATAACACACTAACTACGTAATATGACTTTTGTACTTTTAATTAGGTGCGGTATATTTCACAACTAAAGATTTTAAGCCATTAATTTTACAGTTTATCGTAACGATATAAACAATAAAGTGAAGGTAGGTGTTATGTTTTATTCAATTACAGTATTGTTACTCTACCATATTATGGCCATACACGTCGTTGGGATTTTATTATTTTGACCAAAAACTGTGTCACATTACAAAGTACGTACTTAGTAGACTTAGTAGGCAGTAGTTATGTTTAAAAAAAACGTAATATACGGTGGATCTGCAATTCTGCACGTAATGTAAACAAATAACATTTCTGTCTGTCAAAAAATATAGAGAGACATTTGTGATGTGCCGTTAGAATACAGATTAAAGAAAATTCTGTTAAAAATCACAGGTTTTAATTCAACTCGAGAGCAATGAGAAGGAGGGTCTCCTTGAAATACTTTCGAACTAACGTGGTCTACGCGAAAACGTTAGAACGCGATCGGCGTTTAATTGACTTGGGTATAGCACAACTTACCAAAAATGTCGCTAAGGGGTAAATGTGTGGAGGAGTCTGTGTCGGGCGTTCGGCGGTGGCACTGTCTCGTTTAGCGTGAAGTGTAGCGTAACGAACACGAGGGTGTGAGCGCGTTCGCTGCGGGCGCCGGTCGGAGTCGGTCCGGATGTCGCGGCCGCCGGTCCGGATGGCGCGCATCGACTGAGCGCAGGCGGCCGGCGCATGCGCGGCCCAGCGCGGCGACCTTCGCGCCGCCCGCCCGGCGCACCGCCCGCCGTCGCAGTGAAGCGCCTGCAGACAACCACCGATTTACTGGGCTATAGCGAATATTCGTGTAATAATCTTGGACATTTCTTTTCCCTAACTGCTTGGAGTAGCCTCCTCGTCATCACCGGACTTGCGGGGGAGCGGATGGCTTTCACGCCTAAAAACTAATCTGACTCAATCTTGGACAGCAACCCATAGATTGATTGATACACAAATAAACATCTTCGCTATAGCCAGCTAATGTTATGCCGTAAAAACTATGATGTACCCCTGAGTAACGTTAGGCCATATTCTATTGATCAAAAACACATGTTACTATCAAGCAAAAGATCCTATATGACTCCATTTGACAAAGTTCATACTTACGTTTATTTTATTGTAATTAATAGTAAAGAGCAACTAAACTATCTCGAACTTTGTACACAATCAAGCAACTTGCATAAAATACACATTTTACTTATTGGTAATATGGTGAAGAAATTTATGGAAATCGTATGCAATCTATTATATTGTATACGATTTTTATAAATTTCTTCACTACTACTTAGATACTACTAATTTAATTGTCATATCTCCCGTAGCTATCATCGAAATCAATTAAGACAGAAATAAAATTTCACTAATATTAAGAGTCAAATCGTATTGCCCGAAGTGATGGATGTTCAGCCAGCCAGTTCGATTCAGCCAGTCTCCAACCCCATTGCAAGTTCACTGTGCATCGCTTTACTGGATCGTTCTCTTCACTACACTAGGGTCGGGGGTGCTACCGCTCTCCACAACAATGAAGTTAGTAACAAACACTGATAATACGCCTAATTAGTGTCACAGTTATGCGCAGGACTTTAATATGTAAACACGGATAACTACCATTAGCTCGGATCGTGGTGGAAAAATAGTTTCTAAGAGAAACCAACTCTCACCAACGCTCATCAGAGTCAAAGCTTTACGTCAAACTTTTTATAATGATTTAGAGCCTGACATGTGTGCATGCATTAGTAAGTAAGCACAATTTATATTCTTGGCAATATGATATATGACAAACAACGTTATGTTCTAATCAAGAAGACTCTACACTGTATGCAAGTAAATGTTCGTCGGAAAGAAACTAACACGCTCTTATCCAGTGACAACAAATTAAGAAACATAAACTAAACAGTTTTTTTTGGGATTAGTTCACTCATAAGTATGTAGTAAACCACGCTTGTAGTTTATCATACTTGTAATGTAAGAAAGACCTACATCTATATAATACTCTTACCTATTTAATACTAGAGATGAAGAAGAAAATGATATTTTTTTTTATTTAAGTAGTAGGGTCCAAACCTACTGGATTAATTTGGTTGGATTTATTGAAATTAGAAAATAATTTAATCCGTCTTATTTTTATGACTGCTTCATTCATTTACATCGAAAATTTATTTATTTTTTTGACTGGCCCGGTGGAACAGTGGTTAGTGACTCAGGTTCAAAACCTACGGTTCCAAGAGTCGTGGGTTCGATTCTCACTCGGGACAAATATTTGTGTGACGAACATCGGTGTTTGTTCTGTGTCTGGGTGTATTATTAAATATATTTAAGTTTATTTGTATATCCACTGTTGATCCTAATTTCCGTAACACAAGTGCTTAAGCTACTTACCACGGGATCAGATCAATGTATGTGATGTTGTGTAATATTTATATTTATACTAGCTGACCCGGCGAACTTCGTACCGCCTAACGTAGCTTTGATGCACTACTTTATTTTGTTAACCGACTTCAAAAAAGCAGGGGTCTCTCAATTCAACCGCTTATATGCTTTTTATAGTTGACAGTCGTCCCATCTGGAATCAATAATATCCTACATATAAAATTTAATCCTTATTTCCCTGGTCTCGCCATAACTGAGAACTTTACTAATCTCATATTTTTACTCATATACCAGCAATACAATAATTGCTTTCAAATTACTTCATTTGGCGTAACAAAATTTATTCGAACCAGATTTTTGCCTACTTTCAAGGTAAATAAGGATAATGGCAAAAACTATGAGTTAAATTTCAGAACGCAACAAACTTCGCATAGCTTATTTAGTGGTCTGTGGTAATTTGACCGCGACAACAATATTTTTTTTTAAGTTTTTGATAAAGTTTGTTTTGTTTTGTTTTAAGACTAAGGAGTTTTCTGTTTGCTAATAAGTATTTGTTAATCAAATTTAGTTCACAGCTTAATATCGATTTTTGATAACTCTTCTACCCAATATTACAATAGGCCTATTTTGTTGGCTGCTGGATGAAGAAGGTATACTAATAAAATAAAGGTTTGATATTATTTGGAATTCTCCCCGAGATATTACAGTTTCAATAGCACATCATTTGGGTGAGCTCAAAACGCTTCATACAATTATCGCAGCACACTATGACGTCACAACGTGTAATACTGTATGCATATCGTAAGAACTTTGTTCAGCAGTTATATCAAATGTTGTTGTACGAATATATTTTCATAGTGAAAGTTACTACTAATTTGTATTTTATACGATGGCATAGCATTTTTAGATTCGCACTTTTGAAATGGACTTTCCCACCCAACTTCAAATGTCTATTATTGTCTCAAATCTTAAGAAATTTTAATTTCGATTTGACTAATGTTATTAATTTACCTATATCTTACTATTAATTGTGAAATCGCATGCAAAATTTGACTTAAAAAACTATCCTATTGTGTCGGTCGATGGAAAAATGTGTGAAGTTGTTCGACAATCGATCTTCACCAAATTGTTGTGCAAACGCTGACCAACTTCTTTTGCTGAATTGCCCATAAAATATATTTGCAAAAATTTCGTGTGTAGAGATTTAATATCTTCTTATCCGTTTTATACAGGTATGAACCGTATTTATTGTAGTGCGATCAGCTCGTCTATTCTTCTGAACCAAAAACGTGATGATTGAAACATTTTTGTCAAAGAACCTTCTTTATTATTTGGTCACTGTAGATATCGAATTTTGTCAATAAACGAACACGACAATTAGATGTCGCTTTATTGCTGAATAAAAATCTCTGAAATAGACAATAATTGAATAATATAGATGCATGTTGTCGATTCAATACCCTTATCTGAGGTATTATTTTCGGAAATAAAACTCAAACAAATAACTTACACAAATTAATGTCTAAAACAAATACCTAAATATAACAGTACCTACCTAAAGTTTCCAGACATTTTACAAAAAAAATATTTCTGGACGATACTCTTATTCCAATTATGAAGCTTTTGTGACAGATGTGAATTTAACACTACCAGGGAAGTACCCCTTTGAAATCGATACACAGCGGCAACGATTCTCGATTTGTAACTTATTTTAATCGAATTAACTTTCAAAAACTATGGTTGAAAGAAATTGTCGAAAGAACAATATTAAAAGACATGCAAAACTTCTAATCTTGTTTTTTGTCGAAAAAAAGAAATACACGATTGCATGTTTAGTATAATAATTATATAGATATATAATGACGTAAATAATTATAGTCAAGTTTTTAAAAATGTATACTGAGTTTAAAGGACCATAACAGTTATTTTCTCGTGTAAAAAACTCGTCAATGAAGCCCCCATTGCCGCCCGATTCATTTTCATTCGCGAATGATCGGTTTAACTAACTGAATACTTGAGGCACGCCACTATGTTTAAAAGTAAACCATAAACCATAGTACGTAACTGCATTCGCGCAAAAAAATAATATTATATTTTGAAGTTCAGATTTAGAAACAATAGTTAAATCAAAAACAATAAATTAATTTTGCTTGTGAATTAATTGTAGGGTGTTTTTGTATAATTGTAAATTTTTAAAATGATGATTTACTACCAAACACAAAAAAAGATATTACATTGCATTTAAATGAAACGTGCAGAGTTACGTTCTTCGAAATGTCAAAAAAGACTTCATAATTGGAATAATGTTTAACAAAATGACTGACGTTTCATGTCAAGTCCCACGGGAACTCTGTCAAACGGGATAAAAAGTATCCTATGTCCTTCTCCTGGCTATAAGCTACCTCCCTACCAATTTTCAGCCAAATCTGTTCTGCCGTTCTTGAGTTATAAGTGGTGTAACTAACACGACTTCCTTTTATATATATAGATTTATTATTTATATTTAGGAACGTGGGCCGACTTGTATTTCTAGGTATAGAACTCTTAGACCATATCTAGGTATTATTAATATTATCAGCGAGTCTATCTATGCTGACATGATTACACGTTGCTCACTTATTAAAGTAATTACTTAGTAAGGAAGGGATATATGATGTGTTACTATGTAGCTCGAACGGTATTTTTTCCAGCACTCATTATGCTCCACGCATGGTAGAATCGGTGATACGCTCGTAATGATACCAGATACAAATTTGAACATATTATTGTTATCAAGAAATAGAAGTTCATTTAAGATGTTTATTACCATACTATCAAGTGTAGTAGATACAGAGTTCTCTTTGATTTGGTCGTAAATCGCAAATACGAATAATCCTGGGTGTTAAAAGCGTAACTTTTCTAATATGATCAAAAGCTTGGAGGCTGCAGGCAATAAATATAAATATATATTGAGCCTTTTCAATTCATGCTTGCTATTAAAGCTCGATAAAGTCATAAACCATACCTATGTGTCTATTGTCTAGTCTATAGATGCCAATTGAACGGATATCCAGCTGTATGACTAAATTGACTTAAGTTACATGAAATACATAAAGTTATCGTTATAGAGTAATCATTACACTAAGCTTCTAGTAGGTAGAGTTTCAAAATGGCATATTTATTAACCTACTTCAAAAAGGAGGAAATTATCAATTCGTCTGAATGTTGCTATTTTTCTCATTTCATTTCAAATGCATATGGAGATACTCTCATTTGACACTCCTTCATCGTATGGGTCAAGAAAAAATCGCGACGAAACCTACACACCTGCAAAGAAATTCTGAGAGGACGTGACAGCAAACTCGATGAACTCGCACGTGTGTGATAAAGGCCTCAGGGCCTCAGGGCCTACCATGAGTTGGCTATCGAAAACTTACGTACGTTAAAAACCTATCGAGTTGTTTTTTTCATACGACCGATTTTAGTTATTAGCGTAACCACCAGGGGCGTACAGGTTTATCATAGACATATTTACGTAGGCGATATCGAGTCTGTAACTTTTAAACTCATGGTAGCGCTACTGATCGCCCTAGTTTAGCCTAGGTACGCCTCTGTGGGGGATGTATATGGGCTAAATATAAAACACATGTACATGATTCTATAAATTATATATAACGAAGATAAAACTAAATAATACCCTTATAACCTTAAGTTATTATTACATTTTTTTTAATTATTTACATAACAGGTTACAGCCAATATTGGAATTCCAAAGAAAATAAGGTACACATGTTATTTAATGATGCATAAGTAGTACGTACACTTTGTTTGACTTAATAAACACTGATATAAGTAATGCGTAGATTAATTATTGTTGCTTTGGGTGAATAAAATGAACGGCAATTAAATTGCGCAATAATTTCTTTCCGATAAAATAATTTCTTAAGATTGCGCGTTGTATAATATAGAATTATCAATAATATGAGCGAGGTAATTAAAAAACTTCAAGGTTAACATCGATTGAGTTGAATATCAGTGAATAAAAATAAAGACAAATGAGTAAACTATATAAGCCCTCGATTATTAATTGTATTGTAATTATTTTTATGTATTTTTGAAAGGTCTCTCAGATGCACTGGTTCACCTTAAGTCTGAGTGAAAGAGATTGCTCCATATATTTGTAATAAAGTGTGAATGTTTGTACTTAATTATCGAGTTCATAGTTAACTACTACCTATTTATCATTAATCACCAAGGTAGGTAGATAATTCAGGCTGTATGTTACTGAAAATTTGTTATAGTTATAGCGTCGATGGCCGAGTGGTTAAGGTCGTTGATTGCCATGCGAGAGTTCCCCTGTTCAAACCCCGCCACGTACTACTGTGTTTTACAAATTTAAAACTCATATGTGCGATTTTTCGACGCTTTAACGGTAAAGGAAAACATCGTGAGGAAATCTGCACACCTACGAAGACAATTTTCAGGTTGTGTAGTCAACCAACTAACCCGCACTTGGCCAGCGTGGTTGACTAAGGCCTTATCGCCCTAATTTAGGGTAGGCTCGTGCCCCAGCAGTGGGGATGTATATAAGCTGATGATAAACCGATTTCAGTCATGGCGGCTGATGTCAATGGAGATCAGCCATGCACGAGTGTGCTCGCAAACACAAGTGCACTCTCTGTTCCCTTACTCTCATAGTTCGGTGACACAGCAATCCGTCATGACCGATGAGTGTTCCTGCGCAGGACCCTTAACGTGCTTTTACTCGACCCCGGACTCGAACCGTGGACCTCTCGTACCTTACGAAGCGCATTCGAGTTCTACCAACAGACCAACGAGGCAGTCTATACAATACAATATAATACACAATAAATAAGCATTGTATTGTTTGTAAAGCATGCCTGATATATTTTTTCCACAGTTGCAGTTGCTGGGCCATATACATTTTTGTACGCGTATATAGTATACTAGGTTTTTGTTACATTTTATCTATTTCACGTAGTACCTAACCTAGAACATAACAAATGAATAACCACGTTATTCCATTTTATTTTAACTAGAGGTATGACAAGGCACTTTTACTATGTTTCTGAGCGTAACTATTCTACATACGATTTCTTGACGAGATCTGATTCGTGATACCAAAGTACTGTGATTAGCCAATAATAAGTTTCTAGATAAGGCACTACTAACATTTACTTACGTTTTAGTTATTTCCTAATACTAGCTATGGACGCCATTCTTAATACTTTACCATACAAAATGATTTTAAAAAAATCGTGAATTAAAAAATCAAAATAAACAACATGCTATTAATTGTAGAATATTACATATCTCTAACTAAAAAAAAAAAATTTTCATTCAAGGTAAAAATAAACTACGCGGCAGTCAAAGTATTAAGGTACTTCCGTCCGCCTATATAAAAGTCGTAAATACATGTAAAAAAATCCTTTGTACAAGATAAGACTTATGAAAATATACTTCAAAGAGTAAAGTCAAATAGACTACATTTCTGTATTCTGAAAATTACGTAATTTTATGTTACGTTATGACGGAAAATACACATGTTCTAAAAAAAAGATTTCATAAAATAATGTAAAGTGTATGAATGAATGAATGATAAATGAATCCGAATTAAAATGTGGGTTTATGATCCGATCGTTAATTCTTAAGAAATATTTATTGTTAGGAAATCTATTAGAAAACAATAATATGTGACGTCAGATAATCAAACATTGTCATTTATGTTACATCGTCCCCTTAGCGCCATCTATACAATACACACGTCAACACGATTGAAGGCTCTACATCGCTCTAGGTGAGAGTCCAACATCCGTCCAGTTTAAGGCTTCCACGCTAGAGCAAACAAACAGTCAATGTTTAAATGTTTCGCTAGAGGGCACTAGTTATTTGATTAGATGAATTTGATTTTGATCTATCCACCATTATGTTTAATTTTGGTTGTGAATGTTGTGATCATCATACAAATTATATCAAAAGTCTATATTCAATAAACCACGGAGGCCAAAAAAGACCAACCTACAATCACCCAAATAAATAAATTTCAGTCGAATGAATAACTTCCTACTTTTTCGGAAGTCGGCAAATTAGCATTCACTAAGTGCCATTGATCATTATACGTATTAACAAAAACAAGAATATAAATAAATGTGCTACACCTATAAAATTTTGTTTATTTATTTATCTTTTAGACGTTTATTGTATTTTTGATAAACATTTCATTTATTCTATCCATTCCATGGAATCCAGGGTCCATTTACACTGCTGTAAATACGGAAATAAGTATGTAAGTGATTTGGTGAGTGAATTTTAGGATGTATTGACACTTTCCAGTTGTCACAAATACTCGTTGAAGATTAAAGCCCTCCTAAGTCAATTACATATGATCTAAAAATTTCGTTCACTTTTTTGAAATATCTTTCTAAAATGATATTCGCACTCCGTTATTCTACGGTTTCACCGTACAAACTGAAAGACAGTAAATTAAACTGAAGGTGAAGCGATAACAATGTCAACAATATAGTGACCTGACTGAATATTATACAACATAGGAATTGTAACAACTAATAACAAGGATTCGGCTGTAATCCACGAAAGCTAAACTAGCTTCTAAGGTTAGGTTAAACGAATTCACCAAAACTAAGTTTATTTAATGAATGGAGCTAGATCTGTCAGTAGTGTAGCAGCTATGTGGCATACAGTAAAGTGCAATTATTTCCCTTCCAGCGCCTTGTTCTTCGAAAGATCGTTGATCCTCTTATAGATATCGATTAGCTCTACCTACTCGCATCGTTATGGCACAGATACCTATCACAGATAAATACATTCAAATCTTAATTGAAGGAAGAGCGGGGTCTCCAAACACAGGCTCCATTCATCTAGTACCTATATAAGTTAAACTAGGTTACCGAAAATAATATTTTTCATATTTTATACGTGAAGTTGCTACTATATGGTTGCACCACTATACCGGCTAGTTTTAACGGTAGTTCTTTCATAGCATATCTTTGCCCTAGCTGTATGTGATGGAATATCAGCCTTATTTTACACGTCATTTCGAAATTCATGAGTACGACAGTTTAACATGTTTCTTAAACAATAGTAAGAATACTTAATGTTCAAACATGTTCCATAACAATAAGTTCAAATGACTTTTAGTCATCATATAACGGCATTTTCAATAGAAAATTACTATAAAATTGTAAATTTTGTAAAATGTATTCACTTATATTTAAGTTATAGTGTGAGTTATTTCATTTATGTTAAATAAAGAAATCATATGAAAATACATCGTGTCTTTTAATTTGGTTATGATTTAAGCTGTCACCAATTTAATTCGTTTTGTGCTTCCTAATTTATAGAGTCTGTCCCCAAAATAGTATATTTATTACCAAAATTTAGTCAGCGGTAAATAAAAATCTATTTCACAATATAAATCACTTCAAATCATCCAGATACCAAATAAACCAGCGCATGATTTTGTATGCTGTATAGGTTTATCCTAATAAGTATTTAATCAAACTAATAAATTAGATAAGTAGTAAATTTTTTAAACGGCGCCTATATTTGGACATATTTTCATTAAATTTATTATGCATTAAGTTGGTAACGAATACTGTTATTTTAATAACTTAATGAAACAAAATATAACTACTGTATTGTTGAAAACAATACATAGTATAAAACAAAGTCGCTTGTAAATGTATGCTTAGATCTTTAAAACTACGCAACGGATTTTGATGCGGTTTTTTTAAATAGATAGAGTGATTCTTAAGGAAGGTTTGTATGTAAAATTTACCCGAAGCGAAGCGAGGGCGGGTCACTAGTAATAAATAAGAAGGAAACGCAGTCAGGGAATGATAATCGATTTATTTTGTTTGGGACGGATGTTCCATTCTGGGCACAAAGCGATTATTTATATAATAATACTATTTTCATGTAATGCATCACCATTTTTTTTTGGTAATCAATCTCTTATTTCATACACTTGTAAACATTTATTTGATAATAAACACATAGGAACACTCTTTGTTTATCCGGGAACGAAAATATTTCGTGGCGATAGATCTACTATTTATAAGGCGATACAACTTGATGACAAATCTAAATTTTCGTGACAAAAAATATAGTTTTCCTTTTAATAATACGTAAATGCCCGGGAGTTGGACCCGAGATAAGTAACTTCAGCAGTTGTGGTATGGATGTCGCAGTCATCTGGTTAAATCAGCGATTTGATTGGATCACTAGCGCGTTCATTGAATGACGACGTTTAATTGAATGACTAAAGGACAACTCGCGAAGTTGTTGAATATAACGTTCAACATCATGACTGAACGTCATTTAGCGTAGTCGTTAAATGAGATAATGGCTTTGTTATGTTTGATTAGGGTAACCTAACCGTAAAAATTGGTAGGGTAAAAGGGTAATAGTTCGCAACTTAAAAGATAACTAACGTTAAATTAAAAAAATGCGGACATGACATAACAGACCTTATTAACCAGCCAGTTTTGCCAGAATTTTTTCTTTTAAAGTAGCCGGCGACAGCGTATTAATCGGTACATCCATGCTGTCTCAATTTTTTTACGAATAAGTCACTTTAAATATCAACTTCACTCAAAAAAGTATCAACACAGTGCTATTCGATTATATCTGTACCAGCTGTTGGCGCCATCTTTGTTTTGATAAGCACTAATGCCGCAGTGGAATAAAAACGAACTAAATTACAGTCACCTGACTGATTTTACATCCGCTATGTTCAAAGGGCTATGTTTCAATCCGCTAACTTGTTGGACGTTGAGTGAGGATAGTTCATTTAACGTTCGACCTAGTCATTCAATTGAACGTCGTCATTTAATGAACGCGCTAGTGATCCAATCAAATCGCTGATTCAACCAGATGACTGCGACATGGATATCAGAAATAGCTAAATATGTACACAAATATACTATATAAAGAGATAAATAACAACACCGTTGTTGTCGATCCCACGGCTGGCTAGTGAAGGAACAAGACTATGGTACCAAAAGTACCTTCGAGCTAGAAAAAATAGAATAAATTTACAAAAGAAATCCCTATTTCCCTAGGTCAGGGCATGAGTGTATGCGCCTGGACTGATTCTGTTATAATCTGTCGTTGTTTCTTATAATCAGGAGGTTCCCATTAACGAAAAAATTAAGTCTAAACATTCGCGGTTTAAAGTTCGCCGGTTCCCTATAATAAAAAGAAAAATGCCCTTTATAAGTAAGCCACTATGTACACTACCGATGTCATTACCGTTTCCTCGGCGTTGGGCAACGCGCGGACACCTATCTATGCCCATTTGCGCGTGCGGCCTCCGCTAACGAGAACCCTACGCCGCCGGCATACTGAGCAGCCTGTATAATCTAATACGAATACTCTATTAGCCTACTCGCAGCTGGTCAGTACAGACTAGGGCTGTAAGGTGTATGAACTAACACAGGCTTTATACCACACCAGCCATGGAGGGCCGTGACTACAATGGTAAACATTGAACAAAATAAAATTTTCGGTGTCGATTTCTCCAGAAGATAAAGTATTAAATTCTATTTGATTAGCTTTAGGCAGAAAATCATGTACTTAATGATCCAAGAGTTGATTTCAACACAATGGAAAATTTATATGAAACGTTTTCTAATTTATCGTATAATATGCAAAAAATGTTTGTGAGCTGTGAAAATATAATGCCCAGTTCTAAAATTCTTAGATAAATAAATTAGACTACATTTAATATACTAAGTTTCTAATTGCTACGGATATGTGACGTCCCAACGTTAAAAAGACTTCAACGCATCAATGCTCTTGTAAATAGATCAGGAATAAATAGTTTTCAATACAATTTTCATTATGCAATGTTTTGTTCAAACAAAATCTTGCCAGTAGCTGATTCTGTTACAAGTTAGGTAGAGAGTGATTATTTAATTATTTATAATCTTTGGTGAAACCATAATAATGTAGCCCGATGAAGATGTATGTAAATATAAAGTGGTTCCACGACCTTAATTAATTGATCTTGTTTAAAACAAACAAGAGCGTGTGGGTAACACCTCTTATATCCAGTGTTTATATGAATTTATCGATTTTAAAATTAATGAACAGATATTTGTATGTTTAGCCAGCCCTGGCGGACTGCTTAGTCGCAGACCACAATGAATGTACTTCCAAATTATTCTATGACACATAAAAAATATTGTGTCCCGAGGTACCTTCAAACAGCTCAACGCAAAATAAATAACAACTACAAATGTCAAACTGTAGTTTTATACGAAAAAAATTGTAAACAAAAAAAAAACCGCCTTCAAAAACACCACTCACTAAAAATTACAAAATAATATAATACGAACATTAATCTGGGTATGAATTTGATATGTTGTTGAAGGCGGTGCCAATTAAATTTTTGAGGAAAACTGCGTGAAATATAAACGGCACCGCCTTCAACAACATATCAAATTCATACCCAGATTAATGTTCGTATTATATTATTTTGTAATTTTTAGTGAGTGGTGTTTTTGAAGGCGGTTTTTTTTTTGTTTACAATTTTTTTTCATCCTTTTTAGTGTTAATTTTTTTTACACCCTATTAGTTAAGCTCACCTATAATTATACTGATATTATAACCAGTAGTATCAATATGTACACAGATTTGAAAGAATAATCCCTTTACTCCCAACTATTAAGGAGTTGACCTTCCATCATCAGCTCAGCATCATAACATTATGATTGCCAGAAGCAAATGCCAATATAACTTCTGAAAATATGTAAAACGCGGTACATGTGCCTATAAAATTTGAGGGTTGCCCTCGATTTCTCCTGGATCCCATCATCAGATCCTAGACTGGTCAACCTAATAGTTTAGCTCACCTGTAATGCTACTGATATTATAACTAGTAGTCTTAATATGTATACAGTATTAAAATAATTATTCTTTTACTCATAACTATTAAGGAGTTGACCTTCCATCATCAGCTCAGCATCATAAAATTATGATAGCCAGAAGCAAATGCCAATATGACTTCAGATAATATGCAAAACGCGGTACATGTCCCTATAAAATTTGAAGGTTGCCCTCGATTTCTCCAGGATCCCATCACCAGATCCAAGACTGGTGAAAATGGGACCACCTCGGAAGTAAACTCTATCCAACCAAAAAAAAATTTTTGAAATCCGTCTATAATTGACGAAAATATCGGTGAACATACATAAAAAAAAAAAAAAAAATATTATACATACAGACGAATTGAGAACCTCCTCCTTTTTTTGAAGTCGGTTAAAAATGACTTTTGTATGTCATAAAGTATTTTTACTACATAATACGCACGCATTAGCAAATAGAAAAAAAAAAAATCACTATTTTCAAAAATCGTTTATTGTAATATTATTATAGTGAAGAAACTTAAATCCCATCTGTGTTTGCGTACATGCTCTATATTTGACTGGCTCGGTGGAACAGTGGTTTGTGACTGCGGTTTCAAAAGTCGTGGGTTCGATTCCCACTCGGGACAAATATTTGTGTGACGAACGTCGATGTTTGGGGTTGTAGGTAATTAAATATATTTAAGTATATTTGTGTATCATTAACACAAGTGCATAAGCAACTTACTACGGAATCAGGACAATGTCAATGTATGTGATGTTTATTTTTATTTTATGTATATGCCATGCGCAGTTGGCAGATCTCCATTGCGATAGGCTGATATCGGTTCTACAACATTATTGTTGTAAAAAAAAACTATTGGTATGATTTTTAAATTAGCCACTGTAGTAACAAATATATTTAGAAAACGTGTTCATATAACAGACATCTAACTTCATTGGGACCGTTTAATTTAATGATGGAGTCATTAAATTATTGCATAATTAAGATATACAAGAAAACATAATTCGAAGTTTGAAGTTATTCAGTCCGTACGTAGAACATACCTAATTAAAATTATAAATTCAAATAAGTTTTTGAAATTCAAGTACCATAAGTAATGTACATGCGTGTGTTATAGGAATCAATCATCACACTAATAAATAAGCCTTGAATAAAAACATAAACAGGGTGTAATGAATCGTAGAAAACAAGGCTCTGAGGTCAACCGCTGCATACGCAGGACTTCATCGCATTGATCACGTAAGTGCCTACTGTAACATCCTGAGGTTAAATGCATTTCCTGCATTTTGCCTGCTATGTGAACTACATATACTTATTGGTTTAATTTTTATTTGTCCAATTTCAAACAAACTACTGAATTTACAATTAAATAAATGATTCCACTGTTTTGTACACAAATGAAACTGTATACGTAATACGAGTAAAGAGATAAAATATTCAAATACCTAACTGTTCCCTCGACTCTACATTTTCTACTTTCAGACGCCCTATAGTACAGGCGCGTTCCAGTCTGTATAAAACGATAACATTCTTAAATGGTAAAGTGTACTAAAATACAGATCTAATCAAATCAAATAACTCAACATCCATCGGCGCCTCCGACTGGAGTTTCCGAACCCTTAAGATTCTAATACACCATCATCATGCTAGCCGCACTCCAATTACTCCCAATGTCTGTACACTGCATCGGCGCTGTATCAGATGCATTGGTCTCTATTACTAAGGCATTAGGGCGATGTGAAAAGCTGCATAGTACCGTTATAGGTGAAAGCGCGAGAGTAGAGCGCATGCGCGGGTTGGCCAGCGCCGCGGACGCACGCATCTGTCGGTCAGTGGCGGTACTTGAACTATAGTTTACGGACTAATACACGAGTAGTGAAACCCTAAGGACTTCTGATATCCTGGTACGTACGAAATAGATTTTAAGAAAATAGTCGCGTGTGTATAGAATACTTCCTAAGAAATTATCAGTTTTTATTGTGTTGCATGAAAATTTTATTGCATATTTTTTATTTCAATTATTTTATGCGTGACACGTAGGTTTTAATTAAAAGATAAATAAAAAATATATCACTTACCTATTCTAACTCTGCAATAAGTGAAAATAACAATATCTATGATATTGTTCCGGCCTATTTATTTATTACGGTTCATAATTAGGTATATAATTCGTGTGATTAATATGTACGTTATGCGAGTGCGTTATGGTATATTTTTAATATTTAACTATAGCTATGTCTATAAATATTCGTAGTCATGTGGGGAAGGTAAGTGCGCTCGATACAGATTTATGCGTATATATTTGTCTATGTCAATATGGTCATCAGACCATCCGAAACATTTTAATTAAATCGAAGGCCATACTGTACGAAACAATTGAATAGTAACTCCAAACATATCGTTCTTGATGGTCTCTATTTAAATTGTTCCAATTGTGCGATAATGTACCGGTACATAAAAGTATGCACAATAATAAAAAAATAACCACATTGATATTCGCACTCGCAAGGATTTATATTAGCAATTTGTCTGAGATTTTCGTATGACAATTACATTAAGTCTGAAACATTTGTAATTCTGCAGAAATACACAGTAAACAATTTGACCAGATATACACATTCCAATAAATTTACCAATAGCCGGATATGATGCGGCCACTTGCATTATAAGTTACGCTACATTAATTAAGATTTACGTTTAAATCGACGAGGTTGAAATAAACCTCATTTACCTAAGTCAGAGTGCATACCTGCACATACCAAATCCTATTTAAATCATATTCAGCATTCACCTTACCCGGTCAAGTTTGTTATCAGTAGGTAC
The DNA here is from genome assembly GCA_039566165.1 of Maruca vitrata. Taxonomy (NCBI): domain Eukaryota; kingdom Metazoa; phylum Arthropoda; class Insecta; order Lepidoptera; family Crambidae; genus Maruca; species Maruca vitrata. The sequence continues at coordinate 6,012,176 of CM076925.1, forward strand.
AACCGGTAATTGGCTTTTTAATAGAATCTGGGGTATGTTACACCTAGTATTACTCTAACTATACTTATAAGCCCGGATTCGGACGCTGTTAACAAAAGTATGTATACCTGACATTAAAACAAATTACATATTTTGTTATATTTGAGTAGCGTACCGCTAGATTAATTAAAAATGTAACTACTCGTAGATATGTTGAACTATGCCAACATACTCAATACAAAAAAGACAGATTTATAATTAATTTCTTACGTTCATAATGTTTTGACCATGTGTATATTTCTTATTTATATTTTTTTTATTATAGAAAGTAAACAATTATATTGAAGTAATTAAGCTTACTGCGTGCTAGTACTGCTAGTGTGGTGCGAGTAAAACATGTTCTTAGAATAGATGCCATGTTTATATTGATTAAAACTGTTTTTAAAAATATTAAAGAAAATAGAATACCATTATTGAAGCGTTTTATTTAAAAAGTTGATCACCAAACGTATAAGAAAAAAAAAGAAAAACGTTTTTTCACCTACATACCTAGGTAGACACGTAAAATTATAAAAAAAAATTGTAAATCACAACAGTTATGTTTTAATAATGTTGCTTCCGCCAAGTTCACATATTATGTGCATCATGTGCATACTAAGGCAACTTTTAAAAGCTATTATCTATTCACACACACCTAACAGAAAGACCCAACATTGCCGATGTGGTTATTCAACCAACTTTCATCTTCGACACTTTCTACGAATTGACACTCCGTATTCCAATCCAAACATTAAAAAAGGAAATCTGCGCTATTTTTGGCAGATAAAGCATATAAACGATACATTATCAAAAGTGTCATAGTAGATAGGTATCTAATGATCATTTAATTCTATGTTACGGTTTTACGACATCTATAAAAGCATTTATATGCTGCGGTTTCTAATTCTATTTCCATGTTTCGAAATCATTTAAATGATTGACTGGTGTCTTGTGGTTTCCACATAATGACAGGAAGACTGCAATAGAAATCAAAATCCACTCAAAATGTCAACCGAGACCTTTGATACTGGTCAGATTTTAATCGTCACAAACCTACGCGGCCCTTTTATTGGACAACACCTAATATTTCAACACGCACAAGAAAACCGTTCTCACGATTCTATGTCCATTATGTATTGCATTACGAATTAGTGGATTTATTTCTAGCTGTGTTATTTATAGCTTATAAATCTTAAGAGAAAATACTTGTTCGAAATTTCGTTTTTCCAGACCGATGAGACAAATAATTATTAAACACAGAGATTCGAACCGTATGAATCGTAGATACGGACGTATCCCCGGACACTGACATAGAAATATTTAAATATAACTATGGACCAAAGTTTATTACGTAAAATATACCTAGATTGTTAAAGGAAAACCTTAGTTACAAAATATTAACTTAACTGAACATATGTTTATTAATCTAACATCTCATAGGTACGAGAACACTCGCTCTCTAGTCTCTACTATTATTTACAACCATCATAAGATTACGACAACAAATATATTGCATTGTATCGTCTAACATAGAAAGTAAGCATTGGATTTCCGTAATGTTTACTTGTAGGATAACTTAAACTATCTATACCTAACAATTTGTAAATAAAGTTCTACATAGAACGCCCAAGAGAAAGCGACAATGAATATAGTTTGTTGACGATTGTTTTGTACATTACATATCGTGATCATGACAAATGCCAAGCAAAAAAATTGCAAATTGTAAATAATAATGGATTTCAAATCGTCTCGGCTTTATATTAGTAGGTAATGCATGGACATCACACGCGTAGGATCGCATGCAAATGTAATTGTAATAAATTATTGTATATACGTAGTTTTCTAATTAGGAGTTCTCAAAAATAAAGACGAAAAAATAACACTTTATTAAAACATTTAAACTAATATAAGGTATCAATCTTAGGTATATCGTATGATATTGGTTTCAAATCATTGTAAGTTGGTATCAAATTTTTGTGTACTCGTATGTACCTACCTCGCGTGTACCTCATGACTTTCTCTATTGGGGTAGGTCAACGTACATTCATCATGCTATGTTTTTCTTAAACTTTTTATCCTTGTATAGCTTCTAACCAGTGCCGGTCCTATTAATATTTTTAACTGGTGCGAGAACTAAAAATGGCGCCCCTCTAAATAAAATATCGTCGGCTTAGAGTGTAAACCTGCTAACTCCATATCAGGTACATTTTCAGGAGAGACGATTAGATTGTGTATTTATTTTCACACTTTCGAATGGTATAAATAACGTATTAAAGTAAAAAAATGGATTTGACAGGTTTACACTCTAAGCCGACGATATAATGTTTAAATAGTTGCTTTATTATCCACCAGAAAAAGCAGATTATTCTGCCGTCAAAAATGATCGTAGAAAAGTTCGTTTAACCAGTTTATGCGAATACCTATATAAATGTGATGTGGGGGACTGAAAAATAATTATAATGATTGTCAACTTTTATTTATTCTGTTCTAACATTAATCGAATCTAATGAGAATTTAGCAAAAATATAAAAACATCCTATATAGCCACTTTTCTAGCTTTAGAACTTGCAAATTTTTTTATCAACTCGGAGTAATTTAACTTTTCGGCAATGACATTTTCTATGGACAAAATTCCGAGATCGGACAGTCTTTCCTGACACATAGTAGACCGTAGGTAAGTCTTAATAAGTTTCAATTTACTGAAACTTCGTTCGCCTTTGGCAACAGTTACAGGTATAGTTAGTAAGATGCGAAGTGATGTCCATACATTCGGGAAAATATCTTGCCAATCATTTCTTTTTATAATTTGAAGAACCTTTATTGGTTCTCCTGATTGAAGATCATTTAATAATGGCTTTAGGCTCACAAGTTCTTCAACCAATTATTGTCCAGATATGTCACATTTTTCTCCATGGGTTAAAGTGATTTGTAAATCAGCACAAGCTTTTTCCAACATCGATTTTTCTGGAATATTTTTTTATGTTGTATAAAAAAGACCATGTATCATTGAATTTTGACAGTTGTTGAAAACGTGTAACTAATGTATTCTCAATAGTATCTATCATCAGATAAAAAACGTTCATTTTATATAATTCCTCCGGATCAGTTGGTGTTTCATCTACAGCTTCGTATTCAAATGACCGTTTTTTTCTTCGAGATCGGACTGCCGTAAATACTGGATTTATTTCGGCTAGAGATGCTATTTCCTTAGCTGTGATTATAGTTGCTCCCCCGCAATTTTTTCGTACGTGTGTCGCGGTCGGTCGAGCGTTTTTTGTCTCACGTTTTGGGTCATTTTGGCGCCCCCCTCTTGATGGCGCCCGGTGCGGTCGCACCGCTCGCACCGCCCTAGGACCGGCCCTGCTTCTAACCTATCTTTTTAGCTGACTTCAACCTCAGGTTGTCATACCTTCTCTAAAACGCAAGATTTATAAGTGGTAAAATTGAGAAAAAATATTCAATTACGTATGGTATCTACACACTGTCTGTAATAGTTTTCTAAGTCTTACAAAAATATATTTAAGGCCGATTTTAAAGTACCTACTCTGAGCAGTTTTGTAAATTGGGTACAAAATATTGTTTCAGGTCTTAATAATGTTGGAAGGAACGAAGATAAACTCCCATTCCCAAATGGCGAGCGTGTTCGACATCGCCAAAGACACCGTCTTGTTCCTCGTGCTGTCCTGCTACTACATCTTGGAGTCGCTATTCTGGACCCTAGTGCCTAATGCAATAAGGCCTATGAAGAGCCTCAGGGGCGATGTAGTGTTGGTGACTGGCGGCGGGGGCGGGGTGGGGCGGCAGCTGGCGGTGAGGCTGGCCAGGCTCGGAGCCAAGGTCGTCGTGTGGGACATTAGCGTGGAAGGTGAGCTCACTGGATTTGAAACGGTCAACCTGATTTATGTCTCTTGAATATCGATCACGCTCGGTATCGGTGTTGCATCCATTAAATATCATCTAATACCCTAGTACTCTGCCATAATCACTATAATTAACTAATACTGCAGGCTTATACATTTAAGCTGATATAAGGTATTAGTCACAAATTCCTTTACAAAGTCACACCTAGATTTGTAGGTAACTCTACGGTGAAATGCAATTTAACTTTATCATTGTTTTATGACTTATTTACATATTTTTTTTCTATTTGACGTAATTTTTATCAGACGACGTTTAGGTAACTCATCGTTAACGCTGCGTAGATACTACTTAGCTAAAGATTGAGTTAAATATAGTCTCTTCAAAAAACGAAAATATCAGTAAAATTGAGCAATGCTAATCTTAGGCCCTTGTGCTGCAATTGCCTAGATTACCTCATACTTGGGTAACATTAACTCTGATTAAGATACCTGATGTCACCAAAAATGATTTAATAACAGCAGGAGAATGTTTCTTAAACTGGTTTATATGGTACCCTGTAAGGTCAGGTTATCTGGGACGGAAACACTATGCTATAAAACCTTTACCGCACGCGCATTAATTCTTCAAGGCAATGGCTAAGAAATCTGAAATTAATCTTTTATCGACCTAGTTCTAACTACAGGTAAAACTAGCGTCTAAATCTGGAATGAATTAACTAATTATTTATAGATAACAAGAACCGGTCAGTCATTGCACAAGCAAATTCATTACCTTCGAGTATTGTAGAATAGAGATCAGGTAAGTATTTTTTGTCAAATAAGAAGGTATTTGAATTTCTTCATAATGTCATACATAGAGACAATAATTACAAGGCCAAATTTACAGTTTACCCTAGTCTTTGATGCCTGCAAGAAGATGAGCCAATGTAAAAAACAGTAAGACCACAAGCAAAGCATAAACACGTACTGCAACACCGTTACCTACATCGCACTTTCCCGCGGAGATTTGTGTACTTAGCACGAATTCCTTTATACTTTCAAATAGCGGCGGCTTCGACAACTTAAGAGTAACCCTTCTTGGTACCAGGGCTGCAGAAGACAGTGCAGGCTGTGACGGACGAAGGCTACGAGATCGCCAGCTACATGGTGGACCTAGCTGACCGGCCCGCTGTGTACGCCGCTGCCGAAAAGGTCAAGAAAGAGGTAAAGGTCATTTTAGAGCATGCGATTTCTCTGGTCAAGTGGTGGTTAATGACATGGAATTACCAAGTTACGACATAGGTACGCACTTGTTTTACTCATCTTTATTTTAATAATCTTATAGCTAGAGACGTCTGTCACACTTTTTACCCTACCGCAAAAAAATAAATGTTTTTCGCCTAACGCTTGCTGGGCGTTTACAAAACGTAAGCATCTCATGTCACAGATTGTTATTTCCAATATCTAGGTATTCGACCTCCACAATTCAAAAGAGGAATTCAGATTTTGTTTTGCTTATAACCAAAAATAAGTTTAACTTTACTTTGATCCACAAACAAGTCACGTGGATCCCAATTTTCGTATAAAAATAGTACGCTTTATAAACTTTGAACTTCCCACAGGTGGGCAAGGTGGACGTGCTGATCAACAACGCAGGAACAGTGTTCGGAGACACGCTGCTCGAGCTCAGCGACGCCGCAATCGAAACCACATACAAAGTAAACATCCTCTCGCACTATTGGGTAAGTACTCATTACTCTAACTACTCGGTAACTACCGCCGCAATAGTGTTTTACAATACGAATGCAATTACTTTGTTACGAGAAATAATTAGGGGGACGCAGGCGATGGCAAATGGTTGGGACCATGTGTCTTGCGCCAGAAACTGTGTGCTTGTGATCGCCACTAGAAGTATAATTACTTATTTGTATTAAAAAAAATGGTTACAATTGCAATGTTTAATATCCTACAACTTGAAAGGCAATCAACCAGTTTGTTCTTGTCAAACTTTCTCATTGAAAAAGTAGTTCGATAACTATATAGATTTCTTATAATTTCTATACTGAGTAATATTTATAAAGTTGTTTAAGAATCAGATATTACTACAAAAAATAGAAATACCTATCTAGCTCATATCCTATTCTAGATTAGTCGCTTTTAACATGTGCTCTGAAGCAGGGAAGCCAGTCATAATGACAAGTAGATATTATTATGATTACAGCCTAGACTAGAGCTACAGTCTAGAATTAGATGGCTACTGTTGCTTGACTTTTACGACTGTAGGTATACAGATTGCATTTACCTATACGTCACATACACTGGGCAGCAAATTAACCGGGCCACCAACCATTTTTCATACAAACATGTCCAGTTCTGAGGTCTATAAATGTAAAAGTTTAAGTGCTATGGTCATAATCTATATATAAATAAATGTCAGAAATAATCAATTTTTAAAAAAAAATATTAACAAACTCCAGAAATATTATTTCTTTAAAAAGTAGCACATAGGTGGTTTTTGCGTCCCGTATAAACTTGTGTGAAACAAGAAAAACAACTTGCATTTTCTTCATTTTAAGGAAATTGGCACATTTCTGGAGTTAGATAACATATATTTTTTAAATTGATAATTTCAGGCATCTATTTACATTTAAATTCTTACCATAGCACTCAAACTTTTATATTTATAGGCCTCTGAACTGGACATGTTTGTATGAAAAGTGGTTGGTTTATTTGCTGCCCAGTGTAGTTAAGTATAAAGCGCTAGATGCCATAACCAAGAGTTCAAACCGGTGAGAAAAATGTTTTTCTTTGGTTCCCGGAGGGTAAGATTGGGACTTTTTTTATTTCCACCAAATGTATTGCAGTGGAACTGCTTAGAAGAACTAGTGGGAATGTACCTGTTATACTCGTAGTATACTAGTGACCTGCCCTCGCTTCGCTTCGGGTAGGTAGGTATGTTAGACATAAAAAAACCTTCCTCTTGAATCCCTCTATCTATTACAAACTACCGCATCAAAATCCGGTGCGTAGTTTTAATGATTAAGCATACATACATACAAACAGACCCTCTTTATACTTTGACTAGCGACCCGCCCTCGCTTCGCTTCGGGTATATCTCTATCTCTATATAATATATAGCTGTGCCCGCGACTTCGTTTGCATGGACTACAGGATTTTGATTTTTTTTTAACTTAAAAGTAGTCTTAGTTACTCCATAACATCAGCTACCTGCCAATAAAAGTCCCGTCAAAATCTTTTCAGCCATTCAAGAAGTTAGTCAACCGGAAGAAACATTAAAAACAAAATTATTTTGGTACTTATCACCATAATCTGTCTTTTATCGTGTAATAAATAAGTAAAAAAAGCCTATAACACTCAGGGATAGTGTAGCTTTCCAACAGTGAAAGATTTTTTCAAATCGGTGCAGTAGTTTCGGAGCCTATTCGAAACAAACAAACAAACAAAAAATCAAACCTTTCCTCTTTATAATATTTACCCCAGTGACGCTTACATGGAGCCTACATCGCATGCTGGCTAGCTGAGCGCGGTGGCGGCAACCACGCGACTTTTTTCTAATACTTGCATTTTTAAACTCGTGATATCTTCCGAATTAAATGTCCGAATTGAATAATTCAAAAAGTTATAAAAAGGTATTGAAGCCGTCTTGAATATAAAGTAATTTATTTTGATAAGGATTAATACCAAGGTACAAATAAAGAGCGCTTTCAAGCGGCGGCATATAAATAAAATTTTTAGAATAAAAAACCGCTTGCTGTGACATAACTATAATATTTAGACATATGCTGTCGCGACACTTTTTGTAGATAATGATGAGTTCTGCAAAGTCTTAGTAAATGGTTTTGTTCTATTTTTCGCAGCGCAGGCGACGTAAGGAATTTTTCCAGGTCTATTTTTTACACCTTGGGTTACATTATTGGAGTTTTAGTAAGGATCCCTAATTTTTAAAAAAATATAATATAGCCTATGTTACTTCTGAATAATGCAGCTTTCTAATTGTAAAAAAAATATTGCAATCGGTCCAGTAGTTTTTGAGTTTATTCATAACAAACATACAAAAATACAAAAATACAAATCTTTCCTCTTTATAATATAATAATAAATAATAATAAATAAATTCTTTATTTATTTCTAGTAGTAATATAAAACACATGATTGGGATCTCCTGTTAAGCTTGCATCGCCTGTACTGGGAGTCCCGCTCTTCCGCATCAATTTACATAGAAATAATTTAAAAAGAAGAACGACCAAATAAATACAATTAAACTTAGATTACAATTACAAAATTAGAATAGTGTGTGTGCGTGCGTGTTTGTGGGTGTGTGTGTGCGTGTGTGTGTTTGTGTGTGTTTGTGTGTGTGTGTGTGTGCGTGTGCGTGTGCGTGCGTGTGTGCGTAAACGTGCGTTTGTAGGTATGTATGTGTAATGCTTTCATGAATTTAAGTGCCAAGTAGATTTTCAGCTTCCTGATAATTAATCTCATTTAACCACTTAGTCAAAATCTTTTTACACTCGCGTGGACACTTGTGGTAAATTTTTAGGATTTTGTTGATTTTATTATATAATCCAACAGATCGGTGCTTAAATTGTGAACTGGCAAATTTAGTTTTGCACCCATGTACACGCCCCACATTGTGTTTTATCCTTTTATTAATGTTTGTTGTTGGGCTGTAAGGAATATTTTTATGTGCTTTTAATATTATATTAAGAATATACAGTTTTCTAATAGATAAAACATTGCTTAAACTATAAAGACTTGCAGTTGGAAATTTTTATTCTTAAAGTGCATCACCTTAATAAGGCCACGTTGGGCTCGCTCAACCTCGAGAAAACGTGTCTTTGCTGCACCCCCAGACAGATATACAATACATAATAACAGATTGCACGAGTGAGACATATATTTCCCTTAATAGATCTCGTTTAGGTGTATTCGGATCAATTGCAGTTACTGGCACCACATATCTTAGAGTTCTGAGGATCCATGTTAGTTTCCTAATTCTTGCAGCTACATGTTCTAGGTGTGGGTACCAAGACAACCGCTGATCAACATATACACCCAAGTACTTAGCTTGAGTAACTTTTTGTATAGTTGGGCAGTTACACATGGCCCTGTTATTTACGCTCATGCAACTAGCATCATGTATTTTGATTTTAAAAGTATTATTTGGTTGAGTATTATTATAAATACTAAAGCAGATATAATTGGTTTTACTAGTATTTAGCGTGAGGAGATTATTCCGCAACCATTTGTTAATTTGCTGCAGTCCTTGTTCTGTATTAGACATTACTGTTTCCCATGACGCTCCTTTAAAAATAATAGCAGTGTCATCCGCATAAGATATTATGTTGGCATTCATAATGAGCATGTCACAGAGGTCGTTGATGTATATAAGGAAGAGCGTGGGACCAAGCACACTTCCTTGTGGCACTCCGTAAGTCACCTGCGATGTTTCACTTATATGGTTTTCCACCCTAACTCTTTGAGTTCTCTGCGACAAATAATCTTTAAGCAAGCATAGGGCAGTTCCTCTTATACCAACTTTTTTCCAGCTTATGAACAAGGTTCGGGATAGACACGGTATCAAAGGCCTTTTTCAAATCCAAAAACACCGCGGCACACTTATGGTGACCATCGAGCTGCTCGACTACCAGTGAACTTAGGTTTAGTATTGCATCTTCCGTCGATTTCCCTTGTCTAAAGCCGTATTGTGAGGAAGACAATATTTCAAATTCATTTAAGTAGCCAAGCAGCCTTAAGTTTATAAGTCGCTCCAAGATTTTCGATATAGCTGGAAGTACTGAAATAGGCCTATAGTTTCCGATGTCATCTCTATCCCCACTCTTGTAGACCGGAGTTATAATCGACTGTTTTAGCTGGTAAGGAAAGATTCCTTGCTCAAAGCTAAGATTTGCTAGTCGTGTGATTATTGGAATTAACTCATCTTTGGCTAGTTTTAAAAATCTAGTTGGTATATTATCCCAGCCAGAGGCACTGTCTGATTTAAGGTTAATAATTATGCTATTAACTTCATCATTATCGGTGGGTAGTAAAACAAACGAGTTCGGCTGTGCAGTTAAGTTATTAATGTAGGAAAGTTGGTCATCTGACAGATTGGGTGTTATTTGTTGAGCAAGTACTTTACCAATATCTGCAAAATAAGAGTTGATAAAATTAACTGATTCTATAGGAGTAGCTTTGATGTTCAGTAGTTCCGTAGGTGGTCTGTGATCTTTATTACTGTAGGTGATATTTTTAACATTTTTCCAAAGAAGTCTATTGTTATTTATAGCTTTTGCTAACAAATCCTTTTCGTAGTTACGTTTTAGTTTTTTTAATAATTTATTGCAGTAATTTCTATACCTCAAATACGTTAATTTAATTATATTGTTATGGGGTTCCCTTCGAGCTTGCTTTTGTAGATTATTACGGTTTCGTATGCAGCGCAAGATGCCTTATCTGCCTACCAGATTATAATATTAGTATAGATTAATAGATATTGCAGCAATCTAAGATTCCACCCTCTCTCTAGGTTTATTGTTTACACAGTTCCTATTGGTGTTGCAGACGGTAAAAGCGTTCCTCCCGGCCATGATCGAGTCGGGCAAGGGGCACATCGTGACGGTGGGGTCGGTGGCGGGGCTGCTGGGCACGTACCGCTGCACCGACTACAGCGGCACAAAGTTCGCTACCTGCGGCTTTCACGAGAGCCTCTTCACTGAGCTCCGGGTAAGGGGCTTCATTTATTTATTATCTATACTAATATTATAAAGCTGAAGAGTTTGTTTGTTTGTTTGTTTGAACGCGCTAATCTCAGGAAATACTGGTTCGAATTGTAAAAATCTTTTTGCGTTGTATAGACCATTTATCGAGGAAGGCTTTAGGCTATATTACATCACGCTGCGACCAATAAGAGCAAAGATACAATGGAAAATGTGTAAAAAACGGGGGAAACGCGAACGAAGTCGCTGGCACAGCTAGTTTGAAGTATATGACCTTAACGAGTAACTTGCTATCATTCTTTGGATGGCTTCATTGGTTTTTTAACTTATGTGAGATGGTTAAGAACCAATATAATGAGGTCTATTTGGATACCAAAGCCTGGTTAAGGGTGCATTTATTGACACTCAGTAACTAACTAGGATATCGCATAAATCTATACTATAATAAAAACGTAGAGGCAAAAATTCTTGTACTTTTCTTAGAAACGAAAAAAAATTAGTCAGGGATATGTTTTGAGAGTAGTAGAACACATCCTCATACTTAGAAAAAAAATTGTATCTCTGTCTGTTTGTTTGTTTGTTTCGACTGACCTCCTAAACGGCTGAACCAATTTAAATGAAAGTTTACACGAAGGTATTTTAAATTCCGGAAAAATGCATAGGATACTTGAAATCACTGACAGTTGTCTGGTTCCCGTGGGATATTCAAAAAACGTTAATAAATGACTGATCTCTGAAACTATTACACCGATTTAAATAAAATTTTGCATCGTGGTAACATACATCCCCGGTCAAGATCTTAAATACTTTTAGTCACAGAAATTCCTGTAGGATAGTAAAAAATCTAACTTTATTAGATCACGTACAAAAATGGTAAAAGTATATCGACCAAAATGAACCTTCTGACTAGGACTATACGGACTACTTTATTGAGCAAAACGCTATAGTAGGGGAGGTCAATAGCTAGATTTGCAGTTACTCGAACAACATGGAATCGGAATAGAAAGGTTACGCTAAATAAGAAAAAAGTTTATTACCCTTTCTTTACAAGTGGTGGGACAGCGTTGAATACAGGAGAGCTACCTGGTAACAATTTGTTTAAAGAAAAAAGTTATTTGACCGTGTCAGTCATTCAAAGTGCATGTTAAATAATCCCTAAAAAGTGTCATTGTGACGATTTGGACCACAGAGTTATAATCAATCTTTGCGTCTGTTGAAAAACACATAATCTTGAGATACTTCAGCGCGTTACATTTTTATGCAGGAGGTTCAAGTTGCTCTCGAAGTCCTGCTGTTTAATAATCTGTAATTTTTTTTTCTTAGCCTGTATCACCTCACTGCTGGGCACATGCTAGGACTTGCCAGTTCTTTGATACATGGACCAGATCTTCATACCACCTTTTCTTGGGTCTTCTTCAGCGAAAATCGTCTCAGGCACGCGATGTGTAACAATTCTGGTCCATCTATTGTTCTTTATCTTCGCACATTTCACATCACATTCCCCGCCCATCAGTTTTGACCAACAACAATACCAGTACGAGAGTGGATGGTAACATATTTATTTTTTCTTTTAACTTAATACCTATGATACTCCGCTTCATAGCTTTTTGAAAAACGTTGAGTTTGGACTTCTGATTTTCGGTGGGGGACCAAGATTGTGTGGAAGTTAGGATAGGATGTATTTGCGGTTCAATGATATAAGAAGATCACCCTTCATGTACCTATTCATGGACCAGAAGCTTTTCCAGGTTTTGTCTGCTCTACGGATTATTTCTTTTACTGCCTAGCCCAAGTATATACTCCTCTACATATTGCTTTACCTGCCTGTTGACTGCAATCCTATCATTGGTGCTCTTGATCATGACCTTGGTTTTGGATCTATTTATCGTCAGTCTAACCTCAAAGCTTTCTACGCTCAGCTGTCCGAGCATCAACTCAAGTTCTGTAGAGATATACTTATTTGCGATGAGAAAAAGTCATCAAGGTGAAAGTTTATCAGCCATCTATCCCCTACACCAATTATTTTTGTTGCCTAAGAATATCATAGTGACCTGAAATACTTCTTGGAGCGTGCTACTCGAAAGCTTTGGACTTGGTGATAGGGAGTCACCTTTTTTGTATTTTGAATCAGGCGTTCAGTGTGCAGTTTGATATCGACTGTGCTTTGTTGGTAAATGATATGGAGAAGTTTTATGTATGTGGGTTCGACGTTTTGCTGAAGAAGACAAAGCTAATCGGATTGATGTGGGTGATACCGTCAAAGACTTTTGAATAATCCACGAAGGCCAGGTACAAAAGTTTATTAAATTCGCCACATTTCTCTTCTATCTGGTTTTCGGTATGGAGGTGGTCAGTTGTCCAATATTTGCTTGCTGGCTTGCATTGCTGGTTTGTATTTTTCCAATTGATAGGCTGTTCGGTATTACCTGAATGTTCAAATAGAGGGATATCGCTATTCTAAGCATGTAAAGGGGAATTTATAAACATTCACGTAAAAATTTTGGATGTTATAAAATTATCGTATATATATACAGATTGTTACAAATATTATCATTAGAAAATTGGGCACGTGCCCCTTGAATGTTTGTTACTACAACTATCCTATTTATGATCACGCACTTCCCTCCCTCCCGTATGAAGTGTTCATACTCGGTAGAGGTACATGAAAGGGTGCAAGAAGTCTCCCATATAAAAATCTTACAAGACCGAGTCTGAGTCTGATCAAGACGGCAAAACCTTCGTTGGGCTCCCCAACTATCACGTTTTTAGCTGGCAAGTCATGTCAAATTTTAATGCTGTCACATTTGATATGAATGAATATGAGTGTTTAGCTCTTGGTTAGTTCAAAAGATGTCACTGTGCTCTATAACTTCGATATATTGCTTCAAATACTAAAAGTAATTAATAAGTTATATTTTATTAAACTTACGTTTTAACGTTGTCATATCATTGTTTTATTACGAATACAATACAATCTTCGTGAAATAAACAAAAAAATAAACAATACGCAAAAGTGGCACATAACAAAGTAGCAAAGCAAATACTGATTAATTCGTCACATGGCGACACACAGCCTTTATAGATACTTTTAGACGTTTTTTAAAGTTATCCTGATATCAAACATACATTTTATGTACTAACTACGTAGGTACATGCTGTTTGCAACAATTGAAACCTGTTTCTGCCAAATAAGTTACTCTCCTCATCAGACTGGAGCATTGCTTAGACCAAAAAAAAAATTATTTATCAAGTGAATCCTCTTTTAGCTGACCGATTTGTAATGAAAAATGTAACATGTTGTTTATCAACTATTAATCTGCAAAAATTTCAGGTTCTTTCCTGGATATTAATCTTATCAATTACTAAGTTTAATGATCTTTTCTGTTCTAATAGTTTTTATAATTTTTGTAGCTTTATTTACTTTAACTGCAATTTCCTACAATCAAAATGCTGGCGAAAGTCACTGTTCTACGCAGACGAAGTTGCGGGCACAGCTAGTTCATAATAAGTATTGGCCTTCTGTCAATAACTACCTATATATCACTGTCACTGCGTCAAGTCAACCATCGTCAGGTGCCAAAGTAAAGTTCACGCAGATCCTGTGCGATGTAAAATGTGTGAAATTTTGGTCAGTAGCCAAATTCCGCCTTTAAACTGCAACCCTTAAAAATACAAAAACCAAAGCATTTCCGAAAATTTACACATGTAAGCATTGTGTTTGTATTTTAAGTAACACCATATATTACGGCGCCACCTTCGTCCAGCTATAGCATGTGATTATATCTTTCGTATCCCAGGCTCACGGCCACAACACAATCCACGCGACCCTGGTCTGCCCGTACTACATCAACACGGGCATGTTCGACGGAGTGACCCCGCGCCTCATGCCCATGCTGGAGCCGGCACACGTGGCCGAGACCATGATCGACTCCATCCGCAAGAACGAGGTCAACTGCGTCATGCCCGGCTCCGTCAGATACCTGCTGCCGCTCAAGTGGTAACTATAAATAAATAAGGCGTCCGACCGATTTCGGCCATGGCGGCCGATCTCAACTGAGATCAGCCAAGTGCGCAGGACATGTTATAGTGCACAAGTGTACGCGCAAACACAAGTGCACTCTCTATTCCCTTACTCTCATAATTCGGTAAGACGGCAATCCGACATGACCGATAAGAGATCGGGCGCAGGACCACCGGCTTAACGTGCTTTCCGAGGCACGGGCGTTCAACCGCCAACTTCCTTACTCCGGGCTGAGTAATTTCATTACAGAAAAACTCACACAAATTTTGCCCGACCCCGGACTCGAACCGGGGACCTCTCGGTCCAAACGCAGCACTTGCTACCAATAGACCAACGAGGCAGTCAGTAAAGGTAACTATACATACACTTACAATCATCATTATTATCGTCATCTATCATCATCATTCTCCTGCCCTTGTCCCACGCTGAGTGGGGTCGGCGCAACATGTGTACCTCTTCCACTCGGGCCTATCATTCGTCAGCTCTGCGTCTACTCCTTTCACTCCCATATCATCTCTCACGCAATCCATCCATGTCTTCTTCGGCCTTCCTCTACCATTACATCCATTGACATTCACACTCATCACTCTTTTAGTCACATGGCTTTCTTCCCTCCTCATAACATGCCCATCTATCGTATCGTCATCAGTCAAAAGTCCGTAAATTCCTGGACGTTGGCCTCACCACGTCTTCGACACTCCCGCAACCACCAGCCGTCCAGCGCAGATCGTCTCTCCACCTAGCCTGAAGGCCTCCTACACATACAATGGCTCCAACTGAATCCGGAACCCATCTTAAGCTATTTTTTCCTGACTACCGCTTGCAAAGCCACCAGTAACGATAATGATTAATGATTATGTTTCTTAACCATCTAAATACGACTGGTCGAAATTTGCTGGATATGAAAAATGTCCTAGATAAAGCACTTTTGTTATAATTTTATTAGACACTGGCACTTTAGTCGAATTGACGTGATTTTGTGTGGGTGTTTAAAACGTGTTCATTGAACTTATGTACAGAACACTATTCTTATGTTCTATAGTGTTCTTACACTATTAATCTGATTCGGACATAAAAAACCATGTCCCGAACCCGGAACACCCCCAACCCCCACGACCCGCTCTAAATTAGGCTGACACTTCTCTAATTCTATCTAGTCTGCGATACCAAGGCTTCATAACTATTATCGGCAGAAAATGCGAGAGCTTGCAAGATAGTAGGCAGTGTTCGCAAATCTTTTAAGAATTACCATTATTTATGAACAGACTACAAGATACTGATGGCTGATTATGTAAATAATTAATTGATTACAAACAGCCTCGCTAGTAAACGTGTTTAGCATAGAATAACACAAGAGTGATAAGGTACTTAGTTATGTATGCCAATCAACGCCATTGCTAAATCATGATACTGCAGTGCTATTGTGTGATAGCAAACTGAATGACCATTATACTTGCGGTAATTCCTTGATTAGGTACGATCAAAAAAAAATCGACGATTTAGTCAAAACATAAATGGTTATGGTATGACAATGTACAATATGTACACTTGACTTCAAGCATTAATATGCATTTTATTAGAAAACTGAAACTGTCCGGGATATTTACCATGTTGTTTTGTTTTAATGAGCTCCCGGGAATTTCGGCACTGTTGCGAGCGCCATGCATGATCATGGGTGAACTACGGGAGTTTCGGTTTTCTAATGTGTGTAACCATGACAGTTTAAAATTATGCATTTTATTGCTGATTATCTATGTTATTTTGTTATATTATGTGTAAATTACAATTAAAGAACATATTATGTACTTACTTCTTAATTTTCAGCCTGCTCCCCGCCAAGATGTGCTGGGATCTGATGCACCGAGTCATGAAAGGGCCGCAGTCCATGATGGACTTAAAGAAGAAGCCCATCGTCGCCAGTGAATGATCATACAACTTACTACAAGATTAATGTTATCAGCGTTTGATCGTAAACGCAAATATATCGTAAATTATTAGTAAGTGTAAAATCGTAGCGTAACTAAATATAGTCCACTGGCAACCTTAGTCCAATAATATTTGTAAGTATACTTTTATTTTATAGTTATTATTGTTGAGATTTTTAGCGTAGGTTATTTGGAAGACTGAATCTGTAATCAATATACAGGGTGTCCCAAAAAGTAGTGTCAAGCGGAAGTCCTGAGATAGAACACCCCGTGGGGCATCCGAAACACCCCCATGTATGTTCGGCAATTTTTTATAGTTAACAAACTGACTAACTTTCGGAATAATAAAATGTCCAAATAATACTTCGTATTCAAATGGCAAGTTTTATGTTTTTTCCACCTCTCTGTCTTTGTAGTTCGATTTCAGCAAAAGTAGCCCCTTAAGTACCAGTTTTTATTAATGATTATGAAAGCTGAGAGTCTAGCGCAGTTTTTAAAGTTATTTAGGAGCCATGCAGCTACCTCCTTATATTTTAAATTTAACGTTGAAATTGTAAGACATTATTTACAGAACTTAACTTTTCAGTTTGTACCATAATTTTGATATTTTCCATATAAGTTATGGAGACAAATATTTTAGGCATTAAAGAAAAACTCATGAAAATTGATTTGCAAACAGAATTACTCAAAAAAGTCAAATACTTTTTTTTCTACAATATATTTAGTCGGTTAGGTCAGTTGTTCTCAAAATTTTAGAAAAATAATCATAACTCGAAAACTATAAAAAATCGCGGAACATACATGGGGGTGATTCGGATGCCCCACGGGGTGATCTATCTCAGGACTTCCGCTTGACACTACTTTTTGGGACACCTGTATAATTTGTAAAGAGTGTGAGCATTATGGATATTCATGTTTATTTATCATTAAAGTGTCGGCTCATAAATATAATGCAATCAAAGACAGTGCCGGCAAGTTATAAACTTAGCAACGTTATAAAAAGTTGGAATGACTTGGTATCTTACGAATTTACATACCATATATGTATATAATTGAGATAAATAAACCATAACCTCAAGTATAAACGTGTTTTTATTCGTTTATCAAAAAATATAACATGTGGTCATGTGCTAACAGCGAAATGTAAATTGGGTTTTTAAATTATTATAGGTAGGCGATAGATGTAACTAGGCAACATTTTTCGCAAATTTTTCATGACATCCAATTTTCATCTAAATGTGTTGGTTCAATTAGCTTGATTTTCATTGAAAACTGAAAATTTCCAGGATATTTAAAATGTTGTTTTGTTTCAATGAGCTTCTGATATTGGTGCAACGGGCTGATATCCGCAACTCTACGTCAAAGCGCTTATTTTGCGAGCTTCTGATATTTCACAACATAACAATATGGTAAATATCCTGGACATTTTCAGTTTTCTAATGTGTGTAACCATGACAGTTTAAAATTATACAGTATAGGTCTTGATTAAATGATTATTATTACCCACCCTCAAGTTGTGACTCTTATCTATAATATAAAAATAAATCGCATAATGTGTGTAAGCGCATAACTCAACAACGCTTGAACCAATTTGGCCAATTCTTTTTTTTAAATGTTCGTTGAAGTCCAAGGATGGTTCTTACGGCGAGAAAAAAAATCGAATAATTTCCGGGAAAACCCTAAAAACAGCCCTTTTCTTTTTCACATTTTTTGAAAGGATGTAGTCTGTCGGGTCAGCTATTATAAATAAAATAAACAAACAAATAGGTAAAAGTAAAAAATCAACTTTAAGTACATACATAAAATGAGCGGTCGTTTGTACATAACATAATAATTTATTACCTTACACATAATATCACAAGTGATCAGAACAAGTCGTAGAAGTAGTCGAGGCCCTGGCCCAGCTCCCAGACGGCCACGCCGGCGCCGAACTCGCGCGCAAGATCCAGCCTCTTCTGCACCGAGTACAGCGTCGGGAAGAACACCTTCTTCGTACCCTGCGACGTCCTAAAAAACAAAAAAAAAAGTGTTAAAATCTCTATGGACAAATGCAACTTTTTTTTTCCCACTCATCCCGAAGTCGACAGGCGAGGAATGGCCAGGAATAAACCTTATTTTTTAGTGCTACATTGAAGCTAACATGAATTTAAAATACCAAGACAAATCCCAACAATGTGTTCCTTGGTTACAGACAAAAAAACCAAAGGATTGGGAAACATAATTTATATAATATCATCAATATAGAATAATAATCATCACACAACATCAGACAGAATCATACACACAATAACCAATATTGTATGCAAGATTCCGCAGACACAACCAAAGTAGAACAATGGATCAATGGAATCCAAGTAATGAAGATACAGTACATTGTATCAATTACTAACAATGCATAAGCTCTCAAACAACTTACCATTTATGCAACCACAGTAGCACTTTATTTACTTAGTGTTAGTTTTTTTATTGCACACACAAGCACACTTACCGAATCTCGAGATAATTTTCTGCAGTGTTATTATTATAAGATAAAGCTTGATTATTTTTCGCATTTTTCAATAATTCTATGTACTCCGTGCCTACAATAGGCCCACCACCGTTTGCTGTGTATGAATTGCCATAAAAGTTTAATCCGAGTAATATTTTTGAACGTTTGGACGGGTTTTCTTCATCATCTACTAATTTTTCAAGACACAGTCTCATCCAATATAATGGTGCATTAGGACCTGTGAAATAACAAGAATTATTACTATCAACACTTTGATATGCAAAAATGTTTTTCTTTGAATATTATTCTAAAAAGTGTAAAATTCAGATATTCCTTTTGAGGTTTTCTGAAATTTGAGAATATTTAATATCATTTCTTCAAATAACAATAAAAATAGCATTATTCCGTATAAATATACAATTCCATTTTATTAACTTCATAAAGACAAAAGGACATGATATAAAGAATACAAAAATTACCTGGTTTTTGAGGACTAGAAAAATCATAAGTCATCACAGACACTGCTTCCACATAAGGATAAATATCATTAAATGCTTTTATAAAGAATTCATCTGTAGGATAACCCCTAAATGGGGGATAGACTAGAATTAGCTTCAAATCATCTTCATTCATCTCTAAACCTGAAACACATTTTATTCAGTTTTAAAATTAATATTACTACAATAATATATTATCAGCAATATCAGTATTAATAACCACTGGTAGTAAAGTATTATGTATTATTTATTTGTGAAACATGAAATAATGAAAGAACCCTTACTAACATCCTTTTAAAATTATAAATGTGAAAGTAACTCTGTCTGTCTGTTATGCAATCACACATAGAGTACTAAACCAATTTAAATGAAATTGGTATGAATATAGTGCAGAGCCTGAGAAAGGACATAGGCTTTTGAACCAACTGTGCTTTAAAGAAGTAATGTTTTTCATGTTAAATGTCTTTATGCAGAGTTGCGGGCGGAAAGCAGTAGGTACTATAATTGAACCAGATTTTTTTATTTAAGTTCATGTTATGGTATTCATGCAATTATTTATAAGTCTAAATTTATAAATTTAAAGATTGAGTCATAGCAAAGTAGACCTAAGTTTAAATGGTTTATACATACCAAACTGTTGAATAAACTTGACAGATTTATCCACATACTTCCCGATCTGGGAAAGTACTTCAAGGACCACTCCATCAAACTTCCACTGTTTACAGGTTTTCTTTATCTCTTCTATCAGAGCTTTTTGTTCTGTGTGTGCAGTGGGCTCCATAAAGAATGATTTCAAGTCAGACTGTTGCCAGTTCTCAAAGAGAATTCTGGGCAAGACTGAAAAAGTAAGCTTCATCAGTATTGAAAGTGATAAAACATATCATTTGTATATAATAATTATTACTAAATTAAAGTTAAAAAGAAATGTTTCTTCGATAATATTTTTTTTTACACAATTGGGATCCAAGGCATACACACTTTTCACATTGTTTGAAGAGCCTTTCTGCCTGACAGACTTCATCCATGCATGGTCCACATCATGCAGGCCCGATATAATGTAAATGTTGGGAGACTGCCTCTTCACCTGCAGCCACACGGGCGAGATGTAGTTAAACTTAGGAGCCCATGTTTTGGCTACATCATAACCTTTGCTGTTCCACTAAAAAAAATACGAAACTTTAATATTTACAATCATTGAAGTTTTTTTTAAATGCAGTGATGAAATACAATCACAAGTGATTATTTTGCAGAATGCCTCTCATATACATGAATATTCAACAAAATCAGCATACGTAGCCAATATTCAAATATGTAGGTAGGTTAACCTAAACAATTATAAAAACACATACACTTACCGGAGTAACATATCCCAATACTGAGTTCTTAAAATTCCTCCTGGCGATTTCCTGGTGATACGTGGCATGATATTTTATTATATCCTTCACGAGTGGTGTCTCAATAACCAACTTACGGTCCAAAACATTGTTTTTACGAGGACCATCTTGAGCCTTCACTCCTTTTTGTCCCTTCTTATCAGAAGGTGGCGATAAAGTCGCCAAACACACGTTGAGCAAAAAAATTACTTGTAAAGTAGCATTGATAAATTTCATTTTACATTGGGCGTGATCTTCACTTTTAAATATTTAGTTAATCTGTAAAAAAACAACACAATAAACCGGCATCCAATGTCTCGCACAACACTTGTTTTTGACTTTTCTTGAAATAGTGATGGGAATGCTGCCGATAGTGCCGATTGCTGCCGCTAGCATTAACTCATTGAATGTCATATCAGCGCTAAAATATTACAATGAACACTATCAAAATCAGTAGACTGTTGACGTATTTTACATAGTGCCTACCTAAAGGTATATTTTCTTAACCATTAACTGTAGGTAGTTAGTTTTCGTTAATATACCTACCCTAACATGGATTAGAAACATATAAATATATACATGAATATTATGTTACATTTTAGTTTATATGACTATAAACGTATACAACCAAACTTATGTATATAAAATGAAAAAAGTGTGCAATAAAATTATTTTCGTTTGTCAAACGTAAAATGCGTGATTCAGAACACAACAAAGTGTCACAGGGATCATCTTAGGTGAAAAATACTATAATTTAATCATTGCCTCTACCTGTTTTGGAAAAGGTAATGATTTGGGACCAATTTCTTCTACAAGTATATTATTTAGGAGTAAACGCTGAATACAAGTTAAAATTCGTACTTTTTCCACAATACTTGAGTAATCCTAGGTAGACCACTAGCTTCACTCGGGTTCTTATCTTCTAGCATTACCCTTGACAATATTTGTCATATTCAATGACAAGGAAACGGCTAAAATGAGTTTCTGGGATAACTCAGGAAAAATCACTGCGTGCATCTCTACCTTCTTTTGTCTATAAACATTAAAATCCATAGACTACATGACTTATAAATGGTTAATCTTTCAGGCAATATAATCAATTAACATTTTATTAAAATGATGAAGATTTTTGTTATTAAATAATACATTTTCAATTACACACACTAAATATTCACACATCATTGAATATTATTATTATTAAAGAAAAAAAATACAATTCTAAACGTCCCTCTCACTGAATAATTCCAACTCGAATTATTTTTGTTCAAAAATCTATTATGTGAACCACAAAAGTACCTAATACATTATAGGTTAACAATGAACTTTTTATACGTATAAACAGTTAAATAAATGGATTTACAGCCATCCATACGACCCTAATAAAAGACAATTTATCTCACAAGCTCCTATAGCCTATATACCGAAACCGTTAGTGAATATTATTTAAAAAAACAACGTTGACGTTCTGCATGCGTGCCCGTTATTGTTGGTGTGCTGTAGTTTTTGTTGAAAGGTGGGTACCTGATGTTACTTCGATTTTAATAGTCGATAAATAGTTACTTTTCGGTGTTTAAGTTAATTTGGTATTATAGGTTTTTTAAAAGCTTTTATTTATATTGTCCTCAGGAATGGAAACAAGAAATTTAATAAGAGCTTGTAGTTCAACGTAAACTCAACAAGTCTGGCTAAATTTAATAATTTGTTAAAAACGTGGAAATATCTTGTTTTATCCCTCTAGCTATGGCAGATAAAGAAAATCAAACGCAAAATAGTATTAAGACAAGGGATTATAGAGAGGAAACAATTAAGCGTAAAAATATTCTTGATAACGCTCAACTATGTGCCTTACGAAAGATTTTATATAAGATTTATACCGTTGATAAAGAAATACCCACACTTAATGGAATCTTAGTTGCAGCAAAGCAACAATTAAATTACAATGGTTCTAAGACACTATTGCGAAAACTATTAAGTGAAAAATTGTTTATTAAATTTAAAAAATGTAAAATAAATGGTCCATTACCCATGGAGCGCCAGAAAAGTATACTAAATAGGTGTGATTTTTTGAGGTTCCTTTTAGATAATGAAGCACAAGGTCCAAATAAAAGAAACGTTATTTATTTCGACGAAATCCTCTTGAACAGTGAAAATGGAAAACTAGGGAAATGGTACATATTTCAAGCCGGTGACGAGAAAGGATTCATAAAAAATTCCAGGTTATTTCAAAATCTTGAATCAAAAGCAAAGATTACTAAGAAACAAGCAAAAAGTATGTTTATGAATTGGCTGAAAACCTTGCTAATCCCCAATCTACCCTCAAACTCGATCGTGATTTTTGATGATGACACACAACATAATAGATTAATTGGAATTATCCCAGACGTAATGTCGCCGAAAGAAAAAATAAAAGACTGGTTAAAAATGCATAACATTGAGTTTGCAGAAGATATGACTAGGCCTGAGTTGCTCTCTTTGGTGAAGGAAAATAAGCCAGTAAACAATTATGAGGCTGATTATCTAATAGAATCTGCTGGTCACAAGGCCCTAAGACTTCCTCCGTATACTGACCTTAACCCCATGGAGAAAATTCTTTTGAAAGTTAAAGATAAAGTGGAAGAATTTGGATCAAATAAATCAGAGAGAGGATTTGAAGATATTGTATGTGAAACTTTATCATCCATATGCAATGATGATTGGCAAAATGAAATTATACGCGTAAACAATCTTACTAAGGAATATATGGAAATGGAGGCGTTACTAGATGATGAAACTGATAAACTTGAAATAAACATTGAGGAGTCGGAAAATGACATTTTCTCGTCGGACACTGATGATTATTTAACTGATTTTAGTTATGATATCTCAGATACTTCAGAGGATAGCGATTGCTCCGAAGAATACGAGGATATGTCTTATCAAAGCGATACTGATGAAGACAATAATAGTTACTCTGTATAAAGCTGTTCTTATTTTATTTATTCTATATTCATACTTGTTGTAAGCAGGCTGGATTCAACTGCAAATGCTGTAGCTATGATAATTTGTGTTTTAAGTTTAAGCTAATGTCGCCGTTATTTGGTATTTCAAAAGAACTAAGGAGATTTTAGAACCAGCATATTTCTGTCGCGATCCGTTTAGGCATCCGTTTATATTTTTATATTGTTACAAAAATGCAACAAATGGTGTTTGCTGATTATAATCTAGTGATGATCATTAAAGTAAAGAAGACTTATTTTAATATTAAAGACTTTTATTCGCGATTAACCCTAACATTATATAAGTGGAATTTATTTATTTATTTTTATTTATTTATTTATTATTAGGACAACCAACAAGAAAAACACTGGTACAGATTAATAAAAGTCAATAAAAACAACATAAACTTAGAGCTAAGTGCTAATCTTAATTAGAGGTTGCCACGGCATGCAATGTGGACTACAATTCAGTTATATAATATATTTAAGATGATAATAACAATAACAACAATTTATATTTGTATAAGATAGGACTTTTTAAATTTACTTAATTAATTTACTAATTTGTATTGTGGTGTTTACATCACCTATGTAGGGTCATGGCAAAACGATTGCAGTATCCGGCGTTTGAAAATCTGGGGCTTATCTGCAAAGATGTCAATCTTGTATGATTTGCAAAGCACATTATATTCCCGCTGTAGTCTATTCAGGGTGGCGTGGTGACCTACGTTGGTTCTACTGCCCCTAACGGAAAATGGTAAATATCTTCCAACCCGCGCCAACTTTATTGGAACGTTGAGGTTAATATATCGCAACAGATATTGACAATCTACAGTTCCATTAATTATCTTGTGAAGTAACATTAAATCTAACAGAAGTCGACGGTCCTTCAGACTATTCAATTTAAAGTGACCAAGACGTTCCTCATACGAAGGAAATTCTTTCAATTTATGTAATGTAAGTATGTACCTACATTATACTTACCTAGTTACCTATATTCAAGAAGCTTGTATTTTTTTTCATTAATACAATCTGCATTGCTAGTTGCAAATGGTTTAAAACGCCTACATACAGGCAGCCGCACGGGAGCACGATTTTTGATGTAGGAACAACGATGGGTACCTACAGCAGACTATCATAAGGACTTAGCAATTAATAAAAACAGGTACATTTTTTTTCATAAAACAGAAGTAGGTAACTCATGTACCTATACAGTTTATGAAACAAAAAATAAAGTAATATAATACAGGGGCAGGAAAAGTCAATCAAAGAGATCCCCACGTCTGCCGATTAGTTGAATACGTAAGCCCCCCATATGCCTACCGCAAAGTAAAAGAAAGTAGCGCCGAATGAACGCGTAATGATAACTCAGTGTTTCTGCAGAAACTCGGGCTGCAACATGGTTCCGCGGCTACCGCGTCTGTCCGCGCTGCTAGCGATTACGTTTTTATTAGGTAATTCAGTGCTTTTAGTACCTGAAGTAACAGTCCCGAAAAAGCTTAGATAGGAATAAAAACGTTAATTAATAATTGATTTAAAACGGTACTTTAGATCATAAAAAAATATATTGAAAATAATGACGATTTGCAGTAATTTTGCCATCACTTCAATCAAGACTGCCGCTTCTGGGCTTTCATTAGTTAATATCACATAGTGTTGTTATACTTACTTATCAAGTTTATGCATAAGATATAAGTAACCAGGTGTCTGATTTCAGGAGTGCAAAGTAAACACAATGTAATCAAAAGGAGCCTAAGTAATAATGTGAAGTGTCATGTGAGCGGACGATTTTTCAGGTGCGATGGTTTCCACTTTATAACTCGAACTAAGTACCTATGAAGTGTTGTTATATTTTACTAAACTACAAAAATATTCCTGGGCTGTGGGTCGGTCATAAATATGAACTTAATTCTAGAAGTATCTACGTATGATATAGATAGAAATCACTAATTACTCGTACAAAGGCATACTTCTTAGTATAACCTAATTATACCTACCTAAAGGGCCAACTATCAAGCTAAGGGTAGGTATGCAGGTTCTTGATTCCATCTAGAATATATAAACTCTAGAGTTAATTCATTCCTATTAGCCTAAACTGGAAATTCATTTGCGAAAATGTTAGTTTCCCACTATAACACCGATACAAGATGAATAATAACGTAGGTAGGGATTAATTTAGGTATAATGTAGTAAAAGAAATATTATAAGGCTTAAACAAAACAGCAAAAGAATACTAGAACGAGGTATTGACTATGCATTTTGTAGTGGTTAATATTTTCAGTAGTTACTAACCAATTGCATACATATTTTTACAAGATTTTGCGTGAAAAGTTTCATACACACTAACGTAACATTTTTGGCACCAAAGTGAAAATATGAGCAAGAGAAATCCCCAACTGTAGACAGCGTATCTAACACCATGCTTCAAGTGTTCATGGATGAACGACAAATCTCAAACTTTACGCAAACTTTAGGAGAAATCTAATTTTCATAAACGGTGGCAAACAATTTTGTGGTCAGTAATAAGTCTAGATAATATTTTACTTGACATAGCTTTTTATTTATTGAACTATTACAGGATATGTATACTTAACCTTAACCTATTTCTTGATATTTTATGTAAATATATGATTAAATACATTATGACGATAAGATCATTTAAAATTATATTGTTACAAATTTTCTACAGACTAAGGTAAAAAAGTAGTATCAGGTAGGTTCTTTGCTTTTTTTTAACCTTTATCATTCCAATGCTGGGTTCTTGATTAGTAGCAAATAAATATAATAACTGACTGATCTGATTAAGGCGGAGTTTTTCTAAATGTGACCCATAAGGGTTTAAAATAAAGTTTCACGAGAACAATGTTGCGGACAACATAAAGAGAGTGACTTTAATGAGTTAAGCTACTTTAGTGGTAGGTACAGTTTTGCAGTTCAGTAGGGCTACCATGGATGAGTTTAAAACTTACGCACTCGATATCGCAAACGTAAATATGTCTATGAAAAACTTGTACAGCGCCGCTGGTGGTTACGCGAAGAACTAAAATCGGCCGTATGAAAAAAACAACTCGATAGGTTTTTAACGTACGTAAGTTTTCGATAGCCAACTCATGGTAGGCCCTCTGAACGCATAACAGTATTGTTAGGGGTGAGAGCCATCCGCTCCCCGGCCCGGCAAGTCCGGTGATGATGACTAGGCTACTCCGAGCCATCATCGTAAGTCAGTTAGGAAAAAAAGGAACATGATTACAAACAATATCAATTACTTACCTGAAATTAAAGACTTACTTTTTTATATCTAAACAAAAAGTAGCAATAAACAACTTTGCAATGTTGCGCACTTGCATAACTTTTCATTAGTGTGTCAGTGGGTAAACATTACAATTTAAAAGTACAATTATAACCGATCGGACATAACTTCCGGAGTGCGCTTACGCACGCGGCAGTGGCGTCGCGCGCGCGGAGGAAGCATTTCCCGCGCGCAGGTCATTGACCCGCGACTTTCGCCGCAACCTTGACTGAGCGATGCCGATTGCGAGCGCTCACACCATTTCCTTGGTGCGTCTCGAGAAATTCACTTTCGCTATTCAATAAATTCATGAGAACATCCTATAAATTCTTAATCAAGTTTTGTTTTAGTTTATTTTTATGGTAATCAAATAAATTAAACAAGCTCTATAATTGGAACTAGATATAATCCTTTGACTTCTTAGAAGATTCTCTAGAAGTAGGTAAATGTAAATTATATTTTATTTGGAACAATAAAGGACTTAATGTTTTTTTTTTGGAATATTTACTTAATCCATTCAATTTGATTATCTACCTACATAGTTACTAATCTTTATCATTCATATAAACAGTCATGACTTATTTATAACCGCAACCGGTTAATCTGTGAGAGAATCTCCCAACAAGGTAATACTGGGGATGACAGCATTTGGTTGTAGAATCCAGTATTATTTAGAAGGACTTTTGAAAATGTAAGCGTGCAGTTAGCCTTCATCTAATATATGCCTCCAAATTATTTGTTAAAAAAAACTTCGAGAAAAAAATAACTATGTATGTACCTATTTTATGCAATTTTGATAACCTCATTTTACCTTCAATTATAAAATCTATACTTTTTATGCCCACGGCCAGGAGAATTTTTGTGGAAAAAATATTGATCACTTAGCCTTTATGAGATGAATATTCTGAATATCCATAATGCTCCAGACTGCTTGTTGTCATAATCGTCTACCGGCGTAATAGAAATAGAACACCTGTTTTAGAAACCCTGACCGACCAGAAGATTCTATGTGGACGAGAAACGAATGCGCTAAATACTATCTGTGCGTAGACAAGGATGTGTACGAGTTCCGTTGTTCCGAAGGGCTGCTGTTTGATGTTAACCGGCAAAAGTGCGACTCCCCTCAGAATGTGTTCAACTGCGACATCACTACAGGTTCGTAAACCTTTGACCATTCACAGCTTCAGATGCTTAAATTCTAAATTTGCTTGAATTAATTAGGTATTTTAACCAATTCAAAAAGATTCAAATTTATCGTCTTAGTAAATAAATAAAAGGCGTCCGACCGATTTCAGCCATGGCGGCCGATCTCAATTGAGATCAGGCAAGTGCGCAGGACATATTATAGTGCACAAGTGTGCGCGCAAACACAAGTGCACTCTCTATTCCCTTACTCTCATAATTCGGTGAGACGGCAATCCGACATGACCGATGAGAGATCGGGCGCAGGACCACCGCCTTAACGTGCACGGGCGTAAGGCGTTCAACCGCCAAGTTCCTAACTCCGGGCTGAGTAATTAAATTACAGAAAAACTCACACAAATTTTGCCCGGCCCCGGACTCGAACCGGGGATCTCTCGGTCCTAACGCAGCGCTTGCTACCAATAGACCAACGAGGCAGTTAATCGTCTTAGTATTCGGCCGTTAGATATGTAAAAGGAGTTTATTCCCAGATTAACTCTTAAGAGTTCTTATTTTAGCCATCCAGCCAATCTCATGTTGAATGTTGATCTTCTGTTCGGATGATCAAGCCCACAGATAAAGTATAAGTCCTGATCACAGCTTGTATATAACACAGGAGCAATATCCTGTACGAGCCGATTGATTTGTCAGTTCCCACCTTTATTTAAATAGGTACATAATTCGTTAATTAATTTAATATTGTGGGCAGTTTGTCTTTCCAGCATTTTTGATGGCACATGTTTATCAGACAGTCTGTATCATTAATTTTGTAGGTCGCGAAATGAGCTTGAATTTTTATATGAGGTTTGTAGAGCAACATTTACGCTCTAAAATCTTTAATTGCCTTTCTCTTAACTTGGCTCCTTTGTGCGTCTTTTAATGGTTTTAACTTCAATTATTTATTTCGTTTTCTATCTTCTAGATATACAAAGCTCTATTATATGTAGATAGGTAACTCGTTTCCCCATGTTGTGGTGATGATTATTGTGTGATTAAAAGTCTGCAAAATAAGTTGATAAGTATTGTTTAACATACGTTTTACAGAACATTATTAGATATGTTGGTATGTAATGCCAATAGGTAGTTCGATGGAAACAAATTATGTGTAACTGATCACCTATTTACTCTGTTTTCTAGAAATACTGATACCGAAACCACTTTTGGAAGATGCGAGTTGTGCGAACGACACGCACTTGGCCTGCGCGGACGGCGCCTGCATACCGGCCGAGTACTTTTGCGACGGCTCCAATGATTGCAACGACTCATCCGATGAGGTAACTATACTTCTTTGGTGTTGAAGATTAATTTATACGATGAGTATCGTAAAATTTCTGGCTGGTTCCCATTATGTTGGCAAGGGAGAATAATATTGGAGTAAAAACATCCCTGGTCGCCATTATTACCCATTTACGTTTTTCCAGTAACTCTTTGTGTATAGGAAAATATGAGGATCATCAGGAAAGAACGTGCAGGAAGAGTTTTTAAAACTTGATGAGTTAATTATCTTCTGATAGTTGGCTCTTAGTTAATTAAAAAATGCGTAATCGATATTAAACGTTGAACTAAATAAATAGGCATCTTGGAATGCCCTCCGTGATGACAATGTCGTTTAAAAGATCGCACAAAATATCAACGTTAAAGTGAAAACAAATGACTGTGCGGTGATCGACATCTTTTCTCCGCTTATGCAACTAACGAATGACATCACAAGTAAGTTAACACTATATCGTGCACTCAGTGCACACTACACATCACTTAGAAAGCTCGATAATTACTTACGTTCAAAGTGTCATTAAGGTGTTGTATGGGTAGGTCTGTAGGTACTTCTACATACACCTGACCTGTGAGTTGATCGTAAGCAGTGAAAAGTGCGATAAGTGAAAGCTGTTCTAGAATTGATACAGTTGTTTAATCATCATCATCTCAATTTAAGAGGAAGGCCAAAAAAACTGTACCTAGAAGTATCTAGTTACAGTTTATGCTTCTTGTTCCTTCCTATATGAAGATGATAGGTAACCATTTAGAGTACATAATGTATTAAATTTCTATATGTTTTAATCGACGCACCTTTTGGATCGTTAGATTGATACCTACCAAGTAGACACTTTTATTCTTAAATTAAAAGTGTAAAACCACAAATGGTTGAATATGATTTCATCATAAAATTATTACGTAACAAATAATAAGTAACAATTACCTACATAAGATTTACAGTTTTATTATTACATTAGTAATATGTAATAAAACAAATAAATGAATTTTAACGAGCCATGTAATACATTTTAGTAAAGGTGGGTAATTAAGCACATTAGGTAATAAAAGATGATAGGTATTTAGCACGTAAACTTGTAAATAAGGAACTAACGATTTACAGACCATTAGATACCGACCACCGCTTTCACTGTTGAACTTCCTGGAAATGTTCACACCTTATGTATGATGATCATTAAAGATGTACATAGGTATCCAGCCAACGAATATCTTATTATTAGTAAATATGTACCAGATATCTTAAAATTACATATAAATTGTATCCGTATCCGCTGTAAGAAGCAGTTACCTATAGGTCGAAGGTATAGGAAGGTATAGGTACTCGCATGTAGATGTATGGTGATACATCTACATACGAGTACTTAGGTACTTGAGACATGAAAGCCGAGCCAAGCTTTCTTCTTTCCTTTGTCTTTAATTGATCAGTCCAGAAATACTACCAGACTTGTCAGAAACCGGCCCCATGAGATTTTGTTATCTAAGCAAGCTTTACCTACACTCATACAGCTACTAAATTCTCATTTATATCGCTAATATTCCGGAAAAAGAAATCCACATGAAGAATTTGCGGGAACAATACCTACTCACGATTCAATGATCTTTTTACTGCTATCTAATTGAACGATAATAACCCGCGTGGTAACGTCACAAACTCAACTGTTCAACGCGCTATCGTTCAAAGTAAAAGTGAACACTCAGGTATTGTGTCCGGTCTGGCCCGGCCGGCTCGATGAATGTGCGTTTGATGTCAAACTTC
The DNA here is from genome assembly GCA_039566165.1 of Maruca vitrata. NCBI lineage: Eukaryota > Metazoa > Arthropoda > Insecta > Lepidoptera > Crambidae > Maruca > Maruca vitrata. The sequence continues at coordinate 6,043,548 of CM076925.1, forward strand.
TTGACTGAAAGTTACTTACAGATAGATACTGCGATATTATTTTAATTAACCTACCAACGTGGGAACATACAAGTTTGTTCACACATACACACTTAAATGTGTATTTGCCGACCTATTTGAGATGTTCTAGTAGTTCTCGATTATTATTTTTCAAGTAGGCACGAGTATGGAATATAACTTTCTTTCTAATTAATTTAAATGTAAACCATTCTATTAACTTAAGTATTTCTATCATTGTTGGTCATAGATCGACATCTTTTGGGGTGAATTGAGGGAGGTCTTTGGCCAGCAGTGGGACCAGCATAGGCTTAATAAAAATAAAAAGTATTTCTGCAAATACGTCGATGGCGGAGTAGTTAAGATCTTTGCTTGCCATGGGAGAGGTCGCCAGTTCAAACCCCGCCACGTACCTACCACTGTGTTTTCAAATTTGAAATTAATATTTACGATTATGAAGGAAAACATCGAGAGGAAACCTGCACTCCTATGAAGACATTCTAAGGTTGTGTAGTCGACCAACCCGCACTTGGCCATCGTGGTTGACTAAGGTCTGATCGTCCTAGTTTAGGGTAGGCCCTTGCTCCAGCAGTATGATGATGAACTTGTTGGTCATAGATCGACATCTTTTGGGGTGAATTGCTTGAGGTCTTTGGCCAGCAGTAGGACAACATAGGGTTTAAAAAATATGAATTATTTACTGATGTTGTCCTAAACGAGGGATACATGACCTTATTCTTATCAAATACTGATGAACCCTCTTCATCCTAACGTTCAGGGGTGGTGCGACTCCGCATACGACCCGAACGCGGCCGCGCCCTGCGACGAGAGGATGTGCGAGCTGCCCGACTGCTTCTGCACCAAGAACGGAACTCGGACCCCTGGACATTTAATACCCAGTCAGGTAACAGTCATTTTTATTACCGCCAGAACCAGTGAGATAACGTGCAGTCATACTTGTCGGTATGCACGTTACGAGGTGCATTTAGCCTGTCTGATTTCCCTGCTAGATTAATTAGACCCCTATAACTTGACCAGACGTAAAAATCTAGAAAAGACTGCTCCGAGTAAAGCCTATTGGCTATTTTATCAAAATGTATGATACAAAAAAATTTCCCTTGGAAGACGGTTAAATGTTACACCTTCAGTTTAAATATTGTTGAGGGCACTTGAAACGGCCGCAGGTATTCAACACCCAGTACCTAATTACCTTATTAGATATACTTCCGCGCTACTAAAAATAAGGTTCACATGGAACTTACCTACAGTCCCGAAGAACACCCCTACCCCCTCGTCGTATTGAAGATTACAAGCAAGATTATATGTGTGTTTTCACAGACACCTCAAATGATCACGCTAACCTTCACGGGGGCGGTAAACCACGAGAACTGGGACATCTACACCCGCCACCTGTTCACGCCGGAGAGACGGAACCCCAACGGTTGCCCCGTGAAGGCCACCTTCTTCGTTTCCCACTCTTACACCAACTACAGGCACGTGCAGAAGCTCTGGAACGACGGCCACGAGATCGCCGTCAACTCTATCACGTAAGATAAATTCTGTTTTTTTTTATTTGAAAAATTCAGCCAGTATCTATCGGTTCCTTTTAACCCTCTTCATTTAAACAAAGAAATATAAAATCGTCAGCAATCTTTTTCGATCGTCTTTTGTGTAGGAGGTAGGTACCTAAGTAATTTAAATCGTCACATCAAAAAAAACTGCCAGTTATCTTTTACTTATATGAGAACTCTCATTACACATTCTTTTCAGAACTCGCGGACCAGAGGATTGGTGGTCCAAAAATGCAACGGTTGAGGATTGGTTCGATGAAATGGTCGGACAGGCCAACATCATCAACAGGTTTAGTAGAGTCCGCATGGAAGATTTCAGGTGAGGATGACAAATTATGTTGAAACTTCTAGCAATAAACTCAACTACCGTCGAAATGAGGTGGAAATTAAAACATTATGTTACTTCAACGCGACATCGGTATGCAACATTAACTATGTTTACATAATAAACGCTTGTTGCATACATTGTACAATGTCATGCAATTTGTGAATATTTTAGAGACCATACAAGTGTCTAAACTGGCGTGCAGTTTACGAGCACAGTAAGAGCACAGATAACATAACTGTAACGGTGTAGAAAGACATATAAACAAGAGCAGGGTTTACAGAAGACCTATGGTATGAATTAGAAATAAATAAAAAGGTAACCTATCACACAACATCACCTATGTACTACGTACGTACATTGTTTCGATTCTAATGTAAATTGCTTAAGCCTTATGCACTTGTGTTACGGATATCAGAAAGAACAGTGGTAACCACAAATATATGAATAACACACCCAGACACGGTTTGACAAACAAACACCGATATTCAACGCAAATATTTGTCCCAAGTAGGAATCTCACGACGCAAGAAACGGGGGCAGGGGGAGTATAACCAGTGATGCGCCATCAGCCAGTCAATGATCGTAGGGATGGGTAGACCGCGGGTATAGAATCAAATTTCATACGATGTTGGTTCTCAAAACCATGAATGAATCGGTGTATGTTCCAGAGGTCTCCGCGCGCCGCATCTGTCTGTGGGCTGGAACCGGCAGTTCCTCATGATGCAGGAGTTCGGGTTCGTGTACGACGCGAGCGTTGTGGCGCCGCGCGCCGATCCGCCCTACTGGCCCTACACCCTGGACTACAAGATGCCGCACCATTGCCCTGGTAATCTACCAGATTTTGCCACTCTCCACTCAAAACTCTTTTAACCTTTAAGTACACACGTTGTTTCTGGTAACGTAACATCACGCGTGGGGTCCAGAAGTATCCCCAATATAAATTTGCATATATATTCAGATTTTTAAATAATTTTTAAGAACCGTTTTAGATTAAAAGAAAAGACATTATAATATTTACGAAAAATATTTATTAATCATAAAACAATCAGTTTTTAGGCAGTAAGGAACATGTTTATCAAATTAACGGTCTCGTACAAAGTTTTTTACGGCACATGTTTAATGTATTAAAATTGAACAAAAGAGTCATCTTCTGACTAACTTACAATTTTTTTTTTATAAAATATGAATCAAGAAACAAGTAAATAAGAGAAAATTTCAAAATAAACGTTATTGGAAAAAAAATAACAATACTTGAAATGTACTACGCTAAATAACGTTATAAATTATTCTTTTGGTGGGCATGATAAACTATAAATAATTGCTACTGAATGAAACTTGCAAATAGTTATATTGCAAAACTTACAGACAATACTTCTTTTTCTTATTCAGGGTCAGATGCTGAATTATATTTATTATATATTTATTCACGGTCACTTATATCGCCTGACTTCTCCAAAATGTTCTCTTGATGCGTTTCTCCTATACCTTTACTTTTAGAGCCACTAGAATCCTATAATATTTGTGCAATTTGATTTTCGGTCATTCGGCGACTCATTCTTTCATTTATACAACACCAATTCATAAAAATAAATAAATCAAAACATGAACAAAGTGAAAAAAGTTACTACGTAACATCACGGGTGGGGTCTGCAGGTATCCCCACATAAGCAAAAATGTAACTTACCTTAAAAGAACAGCGACAAAAGTTCACTTGCCGAAAGCTCTCGGGTTGCACTGAGATTAGCCGAAAACGTGCGATCGTAACTTGTCAATTACAAAAAATACCATTAAAAAAGAGCGCGTGGGGTCTCCCCAGACCCCGCCCGTGACCAGTGCCGTAACTAGCCTTTTATGCGCCCGGTGCGAGCTTTCAAAACTGCGCCCTTGAAAAATGCTCTAACCAGGCTCTGACAATAAAGTGGACAAATGTGCATAAAAATAAATCTATCTATTTTTAGTTTACGAAGGTATACGTACTTAGAAGATTTCTTTAAAATAAAAATTGTTAATTCAAAAATATTTGCTCAAATACAGAAATGACACAAAGTACCTACTCGATAATAAAGACCCAAGACTAAGGTAAACCGTAATCACAAGAAAAGGGCAGCTACCTACTCAAAAATTTACTTTCCGCGCTTTTCTCATTGCGAAGTCCTTGATTACATTGTCATACGACAGGAGCCGTGCTATGTCGCGTTCAATCGACAAAATCGCTAGGCCAGACAATCCTTCTTGGCCCATCGTCGAGCGCAGGTACAGGTCTTTATTAATTTGAGCTTACTGAATGATCTCTCGCAGGAAGCTACAGTCACTGGCATCGTTAAAAATATCTTTGTAGCGTGGTAGTCGTATTGGGAAACATTTCCTTAAAATCCAGTTCCACTATAGCTTTGAGAAGACCCATACTTGACTGACATTCACATTTATCAAATAATGTCGTAAATAGTGTCGTAAAAGCATAATCAAGTAAAGTCGCTTCAAGTTGACTCTTCAAAGTTTCTATATCTGCAGAATATTTGATACTCAAATCAGCTGCATGCTTTTTTAGTTCTTCAACCGAATATGTAGTTATGTGTTTTACGGTCCAAAAACCGAAAGAGTGGTGTATGTCGCGTAGTTTTTCGAATCGCCATTTTAATTCAGAAATTATTGTATCTATTGCTTCATTTATCTGAATTTTGAAACTTTGTTGCTGAGTAATTTAGTAGCCGGCGTCTGAACTTTCACTTTAATCGTGTCTTTTTACTCGCTTTCGTCGCTTTTCACGAAAATTGTCTTCAATGTCACATTTTTCAAAAAATATTTTTGATTTTTCGATAACAATGTCCACAGTGTCGCGAATATTCTGAATCTGGCTTGTTAATCCCTTGATTAATTTAGAGGCTTTGTCGATAGTAATGGTTTTAGACTGTAGAGCTACATTCACTCTGTCAACAGATTACAAAATTTGATCCCAAATTTGCAGAGTACATATGAATTTATAATTAATTAGGTCCATTATACTTTTAGCTGTAGCGATTGTTTCCGCATTATATACATTGGTAGTTAGAATCTTTATCATACACCAGATTTGGGGTATTTGCGTGTTCAAAGCTTTGACGGCCCTAGCTTTAGAGGCCCATCTAGTGTCGGCGTGTTTTTTCAAAATGAAATATTTAAGTGTTTCATTAAAGTTTCCCATCTGACAGTTGAACTCGAAAAAAACACAAATATTTTCTGGATTCATCCAAAAAATGTGATCATGTCAGGTGTCACACTAGCAGCGTGTACGCCAGATAAATTCAAAGAATATGCTGCGCACGGCACGTAATCAGCATTTTCATTAATTTGTTTTATTTTGGCTTGGACTCCGTTATATTTACCGGCCATATTACTACCATTGTCGTAGCCTTGGCCACGAAGATCTTAAATATTCAATCCATCAACTTCTAATTTCTCTAAAACCTCTTTCGACAATCCCTCGCCCGATTTTTCATGAGACTGGATCAAATCTATGAATCGTTCTTAGATTGTAACTTTCTGCTCGGATACTTTTACGAATCTCAATATTTGTGACATCAGAGTTCCTACCATGAGTTGGTTATCGAAAACTTACTTACGTTAAAAACCTATCGAGTTGTTTTTTTCATACGGCCGATTTTAGTTCTTCGCGTAACCACCCAGTGGCGCTGTACATGTTTTTCATAGACATATTTACGTAGGCGATATCGAGTGCGTAAGTTTTAAACTCATGGTAGCCCCACTGTTCTTGATGCGATACGTCTGGCGTACAATCAAAAAGTATGGAAAGGTATTTTGCCGCACGAACGTCGTCTAAAATTTGTTTTTTGACCTCAGAGGCAAGAATATCTACAACCTCGTTTTGAATATAAGGCGTAAAATACCTTTTTAACCACCTTTACAAGTGTTGTTGTTTCGAGATCGCTTGAAAAATGCCATATAGTACAGAGGGCGCGTCTACACCATATTCGCAATAAAAAAATGTACCTACTAACTACCATGCATGAAACAAAACTAGATACTGGTCTGGTCATTTCTGCGCCCCTCCAGGGTCTGCGCCCTGTGCCTGGGCACCGTTGGCACCGCCCTAGTTACGGCACTGCCCGTGACGTTAAAGGTTAAGAGCCTTCAGGATTTTCCTTGGTCGATCCTTTGTTTATTTGTCATATTAATATTCATGGTGGTATCATAGCAGTACTATTCAGTAAGTAGGTACTTATTATGAACCTTACCTTTTGTTAGTGAATAGATACAGTCCCTTCGTAGCTCCGCATAGAGTTGGTTACTGCTCTAGAGTCCGAAAACCTTATAGAAATTGACCAAACATCAGAACAGATGAAAATGATAGGATTTATTTACTTCGAGCTTTTTTGTACATGGAGGAGGTAAAAATTACATTACCTACTTATCAACTTTGTCTTTCTCGACCAAAGACTTTACCAAGAGAATTTACAGATAAACACTACTACCAGGTGCTTTGTGTGATGGGAACTGATAAACAGTAACACATCCCGCAAACACAGCTTGCCATTTACAAGATGATTCACGCCGTTGATATTGTACTTACTAGTTAATTAGCGCATAAATAAAAAGTGGAGCGTGCGACTGATGATGAAGTAAGATTATTATGAGCTTGTTGACTCGGAGACCGTGGATTGCACCACGCTGATGCGATGAGCGGCCCGTGACATAATGCACTGATAGCGAAGGAGAATGCGGCAGTTCGCACTCTTTACTTAGTTAAATTATATTCTAACTTAATATGGCGTTGTGCAGTTCAGTGGCTGGAATGTTTTGAGTAACTGTTAATATTTGTATTTTAATAGGTAGGTGTTTCAAGTAGGTAATTACGTATTATTTATTATGTAAATACGTAAATACTTTGAGCCGTTTTTAAGAAAGAAAATCTCTAGTGTTTAGCGTAATTGGCCTTTGTTAGAAGCTGTCGTATAATAAGTAGGTAAGTGTCGGGTATTGGTCAGCCTACACCGACCTACATTATTACCAGACTGATTTAACATCTTTTTATTTCTGAATGTCACAGAAAGCAACCAATACTGCCCTACAAGGAGCTACGCAGGCCTGTGGGAGATGGTGATCAACCCGCTTGAGAGCGGGAACCAGACCTGTGCGACCCTCGACCGGTGCCCCACGAAGACGGCCCGCGACGACGTCTACAACACCCTGATGGAGAACTTCAAGAGACACTACCTGACCAACCGCGCGCCCTTCGGTATCCATCTCAACTCAGCCTGGTTGAAGTCGGGAGATGACTATTTATCAGATTTCAAGGTTTGTTTGCAGTCTATATTTGCTCAGGCACGAGTAGTCGATCAGATCGCACAGAGTAGGCGATCAGTAGGTAAATCGTTTGTTTATGAACGTCGCTCGCAATAGGTACTATTTTAATTATTTCATATGTTTAAATAACATGTTCCCATCCACAGCAGTTCATGATGACAATGGCAACTTTTTCTCTTAAATTAAATTTAAGTACATAGTAATATTTTACGATGAGTTAACTGCACATTAAACCAAAGTTTAATATCTTTGCAAGAATAAAATTATACGCGGCCCTATTATTATAACGACGCGTGTGAAAATTTCCATGATAGTCATCAAGTCTTCTTTTGTTTCAGAAATTCATAGACGAGATTTTGAAGCTTCCAGATGTATACTTTGTGACAAACCGACAGGTCATAGAGTGGATTAAGAGACCGACGCCTGTGTTACAACTAAAGAACTTTTTCCCCTGGATGTGCAAAGATCGTAAATTTACAGAATATGAGGTGGCTTGCCTACAGGCCACTACCTGCAAACTGCCAGCACAAATGATGGCTCTCGACAGGTACATGATAACATGTACTGAGTGCCCAAAAACATATCCTTGGCTAAGAAATGAGTTTGGTGTAGAATGACTATGAACCAACAAATCAAAATCCTTAGTTACCAATTAGTTCATATAAATTATTTGATAGTTTTAAGTAGACCTAAATGTACCTTTGTATAATTTTATTGTGTTATTTTTACATCTCAGTATTTTATAATATAAATTGTATGATATTGACAAAGTGTGCAATAACTTCTAATAATAGAATATAAGCTTTATTTATGTTTGTAAATTTAGTTATAGTGAAACACAAAATACAATAAAACCCTTTCAGCTAATATCTCTTTGATTTCACTCTCCATCTTGACATGTTTACAGTCAAATTATTTTAAAGATGTCTTCATATTTTATATCCGAGTACTGAATATGTTACCAACTTTTCAACCAGTTGATGTTACACATAATCCACTGCAGTTTCACATTTGCTAATAATATAAGACTTAAATTGTTCAAATAATAATTTTGACTTCTATTAAATAACGGTCCACTTTAATGAAATAAATGAAAACTCCATTTGTTTCCTTACATTTTACTTAACTTAATCTTAACTTTAAAAGTATTTTACAAACCAATGGAAACATATTATCCTTCCTGTGTAATGAAGGGATTAGGAATGGCTTCCATACCATCTACAGGGCAGATGAGCACCACAGAAGTACCGCGACACACTACTAGACCCAAAGGTCTGGTGTCATCCAGCAGTTTGTATGGGTCATCGGGGTCTGAAAACAAGCAATAATAAACATTATAATAATATGTTAGTGTAGCTAGCTGTATATTTTAAGAATAGCATAATGTTGGAATACTGTGGCAAGACTTGCCGGTGACCATGACTGCTGTAAAGAGCTTGAAACATTGGATCTCTAAATAATATATTTAGAATACCTGAGAGTTTAATTCGTAAAATTAGTTTTATTTGTAGTGTTTTTGCAAATAATAACCAATACTAAAATTAATTACCTTAAAATTTAGCACAAGGTATTAAAATAAGCAAAATTTCTTTATCAATAACAAGGTTTTCCCTTATTTTTATCATAACCTCTAACTTACTTAAAAGAGGTTAGACAGGTAAAAATTCCATTAACATATAAGCTAATGAATTCAATAAATAAATAACAATAAGTACTCAAATGAAATCTTACCTCTGAGGAACTCTGTAGTATTGTCTAAGACGAGGTTTAGGAGAGGATCATATCCTTTCAGTATACCGGCTGCTTCACGGCCACCAGCAAACTTAACTCGTATACTTTTCTCTAAATATTTACTTAAATCAAGAATCGATTCTTTTCTCCGCTTTTCTTTACTGTCTCCTGCCCCTTGGCCGGCCTAAAAGAAAATTGCAATAGTTACGAAATAGTCTAATATGAAGTTGCCCACATAAATTTACTTAACACACACAATCTAAACCCCTTACCTTGTTTTTATCTCCACCGTCTTTAGAAGCCATTACAACTAATAAATTTAATTGAAAATAGGAAAGCGACGCCAAACCAAACAAATGGCAGAATTTTTAGGTTATATCAGTTTGTTGACTACAACTTTGACAGCTGGCCTACTAGAATGACAATCTACTTTTTTACATCGACTCATAATAATGAACATGGAAGAAGCTAATTAGTGCACGATTGTTTTTAAACGAAATCATAAACGTCAAAATACGCCTCCAGCTGCAGAGGTTTACGCTTTTCGCTACGTAAATAGAAATTTAGTTCAAGTAACAATTTGCAACTGTGTTTGTTTACATTCCTTGTCCAGTTTAAGTTAAGGACATATTTAAACCTTCCAGTATCTTCACATAGTGCGAATGGGCAGCCTTCGAATGAGTTTGTTGGAAATATAGCTTTGTAATCAAATGCGTTATCAATGCGCTCTTCGGTTAGCTACATACTGTCTCACGCGCCAGGAGAGTCGGTGATGTCGCACCCTGACTACGCGCAGCACGCCCAGCACCATGCCTGCCTGCTGGTGCTGGTGAAAGGCATCGGCGGCATGCTCAAGAACTTCAACAAACTCTGGGAGCGGATACAGAAAGTCAACAACATCAAAGTCACTGGTATGATCTTATTTACATTAATTTGTATGTCATGTCATGTAGTGAAAGGTATAGGGCCTAGTTTATGCTATGGAAGCCAGTTACAGCAAAGATTTAAATAAATTCATAGATTTTTCTTAATTTGCTTTACTACTAATATAATATTGTAGGTTCTACTACCTTAATTGAACATTAATTTAATGTAAACTACAATCATCCTCGAGGTTTCTGTAACTAGGACATCAAAATCTTACACAGTCTAACAATTGGATTGTATCTTTCATCAGATTCCTCCGGGCAAGTAAGAGATATCTGGGTAAGATATGTTCGAGATTATCCAGTGGAAAACAATGACTGGGGAGACTTTCAGACACATAGGTTGGTTTATTTAATATTTCAACAATTCTTGTTTTTAAGAGGGACTATTGTTTGCATTGAATTAAATTAATAGTACATCTCTCCTCATATTCATAATTCATCAAAAATAAACTGACAAATGATGGACTTTTATCAAGGTTCTATTCTTCTCAAATATGTATTAAATTTATAATAATATCCCTCTGTACCATTTTTATCTGTAGCAACAAATCATTACATTTCAAGAACTCTCTACATTTTAAATTTCAAGAACGAATTTAACAAATTTTTGTCATTCTTTTCTTAACAGGCGTTTGTTAGGCTTGATAACTCTCAGCAAGTTCACCAACCAAATAGAGTTGAATGAAGTGTGCCGTGTCCATGAATCTCTGAAGGTGAAATACTCAAACACCCTGTATGACTCCCGAGCGTTTATGTTTGGTCCAGTGAGCAACATGAAGAAACCAGAACAAGAACCGGAAACATATAGTGTGTATGAAGATGATAAGATCTCCAAGGAGAGTAGCAGTTTGGGTGAAAAGTAAGTTTTTATTTATCAAAAATTAGGGAAATATTTTATATTAACTTTTATATCCTCATCTCATTTCCTGGTTTCTCATTATTACACTTTCCATTTTGTCTTTTATTACAACTAAATATAATTTTTAAACTGGGTCAATTTGCTTAAGCAGTGGGGCCTGGAATCTAATGATGCCATCCTCTAGCATCTAGTGTAAACTGTATGTTGTAATTTTGTACTATCTGCTCAAGTATGTAACTATTTCCCATATGTTGGATGATTCATGCTCTGATGAACATCTTTGAATGATACACTATTGAAGTTCTATTTGTATGCTATTTAGTTCAGATAGATATCGCTTATGACTGATTTATAGTCATCTAAGTTCATGTATGCATTTACAAATCTCCATTCCATAAAAACAATGAGTTCCATTGTGTTTTTGTTACAAGACATAAGTCCTGCATTCGCTGAAGATGTTATTATTCAAATATCTTTAAATGTTGCCTAATCTCAGTAGATTGGAATTTGGTAAAACAAGGCTTTTGTTTTCATTTGTGTCGATCAAATCAAACACAAGACAGTAATTATGTCTGAGTCATTAGTACTGTTAGACTTGACATGATATTGTATCACTAGACTTTATTACAAAGAATATCAGTAATAGACATGAAATATAAAATATTATGCATTATACAATATGTTTACACAACTTATGTATCATCATAACAGTCATTTCGAATTATAATAAAATAAATAATGTCTATTATATAAGTAACTAGCTGTGCCCGCGACTTCGATCGCGTGGACTACAGGATTTTACAAAAGTTGATCCCCAATAACACCCGTTCCCGTGGGAATTTTATAATATACTGTTGCAACTAAGCTTTAAATTTATTAAGGTATCTACATGCCTAATTTCAAGTGTCTAACTTATGCTGTTAATATTTTTCATACAAAAGGATCTTCCCGTTAATTCCCGTTCCCGTGGGAATTTCGGGAAATCCTTTCTTAACAGATGCCTACATTATAACATCTACCTGCATGCCAAATTTCATCTCGATCCGTCCAGTGGTTAGAGATGTTTAACGGGTAAAACATTACTTCTTTATAGCGCAGTCGGTTAAAAAGTAGCCTATAACCTTTTCTAGGCTTTGGACTATATCTGTACCAAATTTCGCTTAAATCGGTTCAGTACTTTATGCGTGAAAGCGTAACAGACAGACAGACAGACAGACAGACAGACAGAGTTACTTTCGCATTTATAATATTATATAGTAAGGATAGGTACACAATACATCAGTCAGTAGCTAATCTATATCAGCTACTTTTATAACAATTAAAAGTTTACTGCCAAATAGACAATTCATACATGACTGGAATATTTATTTCGATTTATACGGAAATTAGTAATTGTTTAGTTCAACATTGTTGTTTTTCGAGCTTCCTAAACACGCACACGCAACACGTAATTTCGTTCATGCGAGAAATATGCTGCATCAATAGGATTGTAGATTGGAACATTATCACATTATTGGTATCTGGATGAGACTGGCGCAGGACAGAAGTGCATGCCATTCTATGGAGGAGAACTATTCCCTGAAGTGGGATATGGTACTTGATATTGAAAATAATGAATGCATACTTTTCTATGGGTTTAATATCCATATCATAAATAGGAATTGATAATGCTTAAATTTCTTTTTTATAATTAACAGATTTTCGTTACCCAGCGAACAAGGAGACAGCTTGTCATCGTCTGAGAGTTTCCCACAATCGACGTCGTCTAACACATCCTTCCCAGTTCAAGAGGAGAATTTCACGACGCCTTCTAACTTCAAGACGCACGCCATGTTTTACGGCGAAAGCGACCCAGTGCCGGACTTAGAGCAGAATGTTGCTGATCTCATTAACTCACTCTTCTGGGTGGTCGAGTCTAAGAGGCTGGAGAGGTCTAGGGAGAAACTCGAGAAAGTGTCGTTGCTGCTAGCGCCGTTTGAGAAGAAAGATTTTGTGGGTAAGACTTTTTGTGTTGCATCCAACAAATTATCGTCAATGATGCGTTACGAAAATGTGGATCCTATACAAACCCGTCGGGGGGAATTCTGTCCGCGTCCTGAGATGTCCCTTAGATAGCTGCTTATCTGTGGTGGAGACTAATGTACCATTCATACCAGCCGGTACATAAGTATATCAGTTTCAAACATCAGGACCTTCTTGATATCTTGTTTTGAGTATATTCTTATTCCAGGTCTGGACATGGAATCCCGCAACAATAAAAAACGCTGTATGGGGCGTGTCACGAAGAACCTTGCGGACCTAACGCTGCAGTCCGGCTTGGTCGCTGACAGCCTGGCCCTATACCATAACTCGGCAGAAATACTCAAATCGGTCAACGACTGGCTTTGGCTGGCAGCTGCTAAAGAAGGTAGCTATAAGTTTAATTAATTTTTCATCTGCACAACAGTCGCATGTTATTTGACTAATTTATCATCTTTTTCTTATAGGCTTATGCGCAGCATCAGCTATTCTGCTCTACCCAAACTTACGCAATCCAACTACGCTACAAAGAAACGCCAGCCTGCAAGAAAGCTCCCCTAACAAAACCAAACCCCTTTCTTTATTCCAACCCAATGTAGACCCGTTCCGAAAATATAAATCAACCTCGTCACCCCTTAGGTCCTCAAAGAACTCTAGTCCTGTAAACCCTCCCAGTGAATTGACGCCATCGTCTTCGGAGAGCGTCGATACATCTTCGCGGCAATCGGAGACAGACAACGCCGATTCAGAATCCTTAGCTTCATCCAGTGACATCGAGTATCAGAGCCAAAAGTCCTTCTATGGTCCTGAGTCCACGACAATCCCACCTAGACCACCCCCGTCTCAAATAAACAACCAGTACCTGCTCAACTCTGAAGACATCGCTGAGAAGTACCGGAAAGCAATTATACATTACAGTAAATACCAGAATGCGGGTATAATCGAGACAGAGGCGTGTTTCAAAGCCGCTAGAATAGCTGTGGAGCAGAATAACAGTCTCCACGCTTCCAGCTTCTTGCAGAATGTCATATTCATTAACCTTACTTTGAGCGAACAAGAGAAGATACAGAGATTTGACACGCTCGCAGAACTTTATAAAGAAATTGGTTTGTACTTTGTTTTTAAATAATTCCTTTGGGCACATCTTTATTTCACAGAAGCGAACATGATCAAGTGGTTAAGGTCGTTGCTTGCCATGCGAGAGGTCGCCAGTTCATACCCCGCCACGTACCACTGTGTTTAACAAATTTGAAATTCATATGTACTATTATTCGACGCTTTAACGATAAAGGAAAACAACGTGTGGAAACCTGCACGATGTTTGCACGAGGAAACCTACCTACGAAGAAGTTCTTAGGTTGTGTAGTCAACCAACCCACACTTGGCCAGAGTGGTGGACTAAGGCCTTATCGCCTTAGTCAACCACGCCGAGTTTATGGTAGGCCCGTGTCCCAGCAGTGGGGACGTACATTTGCTGATGATGATGGTTGACAATGCACACATAGTGCGCAATCAGTTGTGCAAGTGGTTAGTTACATACTTAGATAGTTTGTTTTCATCAGGTTTCCTCCGCAAAGCGGCGTTTTGCCAGCGCTTGGCCGCCACGCGCCAGGTCAGCCCGAACAACCCCAACCCGGACTGGCAGCGCTGCTACTACCTCATGCTGGACAGCTTCCCGGGGCACAAGCTCAGCTTGGACCCTAACTATGTTATACAACATCAAGTTGGTGAGTGTTCTTCTTTATCTTATTGCTTGTTGTTCATAGTTACCACCATATCAACAGTCAGAAAATTTACATTGTTAATAGGTATTACCGCTTTTACAGGTTTGGTACCTGTAATTACCGTCTGACTTCTTGCTCTACAATTTTTACATAACCCTGGAAAAGGTCCAATGTAATTATTGCAAGAAAATAATAATTTTCGTGCAATAGATAATTTGAAAATTTGGTTATTACAGGGATTTGATTATGATTGAGGGGATTCTTCATTTTTTTTACGATTGATGGTTGAAAAAACAAAAAACACTCAGTGGAAGTTACGACACTGACATAACCGTCTGGTTAACTTGCACAGTGAGTGACAATAAAAAGAAGCTGGCCTAACTCTCATTCGGTCCCGCAGGCTGGCCCGCGCTGCAGATCCAGCTGCTCCAAGAGCTGGTGGTGGCTGCGCGGCGCATGGGCCACCCGGCGCTGGCCACGCGCCACATGACCTTCCTGCTGCAGGCCATGTGGCCCCACCTCAGCCGCCAGGAGCAGCGCGACCTCGCCATACAGCTGCAGGTACGAACGTGTTATCATTGTAGACAAGTGTTTGTTGGTACCAGGAGAAAGATTACGCGTGAGGCCCATCTGCTGACCCGTAAGTCCAGTGATGATGACAAAGCTACTCCGAATCATTGTCGTAGTTAGTTACAAAAAAAACTACTACACACAATCTACTAGCTAGGGGTAAGTAACTCCACATTAATCGGCAGAAGATTAAGTATAGTGCACATTTTACTTAATCTACTACCTACCTAATGAAGGTTAAGTTACTGTGTCACTAAACTATCTCTAGTTATTTCAATAATTGTGAATGATCATTAGGTAGATTTAAAAATAAGTACTACTTATGTAATGCAAATCAAAACATGTCCTGTCTGTCGTTATGGCAAGCTTGACGTAAACTTGTTATCAAAATCAGAAAAAAAAACCGGCCAAGTGCGAGTCGGGCTCGCGCACAAAGGGTTCCGTAGCAGCAAATATAATAAAAATCAACCTATCTCAAAAACTATAAGAGATACTTTGATCAAACCAAAAATCGTTGAAAGAGTTAATTAGCATGCATCACCTCTATTTTTTTTAGAATTTTATACCCCGTAGTTATAAAAATAGAGGGGGGGGGACATACTTTTTACGACTTTGAGAGCTGATATCTCAAAAACCGTTCACTTTAAGAAAAATGTTTTTTAGAAAACTTTATATCATTTTAAAAGACCTTTCCATTGATACCCCACACGGGTATGTACATCGAAAAAAAAAATTTCATCCCTCAGTTACATGTATGGGGGGCCCCACCCCCAATTCTTTTTTTTACTATTTAGTGTCATATTTTTGTAGCGGTTCATACAACACATATTCCCATCAAATTTCATCACTGTAGTACTTATAGTTTCCGAGTAAATCGGCTGTGACAGACGGACAGACGGACAGACGGACATGACGAAACTATAAGGGTTCCGTTTTTGCCATTTTGGCTACGGAACCCTAAAAAGGGATTTTTTGTTCCGATTTTTTTCCGTTTCCGCTGCAGACCTCGACACGAAATTTTTTTTTGTTCTATATTTAGGAATTTATATGCTTCGAATAAGAATTCTCCCTATCAAACATCCGGCTCCATATCCCACTTCTAACCACATATCAACATCCAGGCGCTGTCAGCGCAGTGCGAAGGCGGCCCAGTCCCGCTGGTGCTCCCGTCGGGCGCGGTGATCCCGCCAGCGTCGCTCACCCGCGCAGCATCGACATTAAGTATCTGTTACGAATACAGATATTTAATGTCGATGAGATCGCATAGGGATATTTTTTCTCTTTTTTTCCGTTTCCGCTCCAAATCTCGACACCAAATAAATTTGTGCACTATGTTTAATTTAAGGGTGGGAGCCATCCGCTCCCCCGCAAGTCAAGTAATGATGACAAGGCTACTCCAAGCCATCATCGTAAGTCGGTTAGGAAGAAAAGCACTACGTTTAAGAATGTATACGTTTTAAATGCTTCGAATAAGTATTCTTTCTCAAACATCCGGCTCCATATCCCAGGCGCTGTCAGCGCAGTGCGAAGGCGGCCCAGTCCCGCTAGTCCTCCCGTCGGGCGCGGTGATCCCGCCGGCGTCGCTCACCCGGGCTCCGCGCTGCGCCGGCTGCGCGCCGCGCCCGCCGCCGCCCGCGCGCGCCCCCGCGCCCCGGCACAGCAAGACCAATCAAGGACCGTTCATATTCACACCGATACACTTTGGCAGTTTGGAGAGGAGGGCGAAGAAGGATGAGGGGAAGATGGGTGAGTTTTGTTTGGAAGCGATTTCGTAGTGCATATTACCTATGCCGGTCGGTCGACTTTACTAGTAAGTAGTGACTCTAAACTGAAATGGAGCTAGTAAATTTAAAAATGTTTTGCACTAGCTGTTTCTGTAATGAAATGTCTACGGCCGTTAGTGTGTGTCATTAAAGGATGATGACGCCACCTGTGGCTAACAGAGCTATTATGCGGGAAAAAATCGACGGCCTCAATAAGCTGTTGGTTGGTGTAATGGTTTCGCACGTTTGGGCGCGATTTCTTGAAGACGGGTGTTCAAATCCAGGGTGAACAGTGGAGCAATTGATTTTTTTCAGTTTTTCAAAATATAGAAATGGAGTAGTTCATATTCACACTCTTTCGGTGAAGGAAAATATCGTTATAAAACTTGCACATCTGCAAACAAATTCTAAGGTTGTGTGAAGTAGACCAAATGTTAATTGGCCAACATGGTTGACTAAGAACTTATCGCATCTAGATTAGGCTAGGCTCTCGTTAGAGACGTATATGGGCTGATGATGAGGCATACTCGAGAAGCTATAAAGGATAAGAAGAAAATCAGTACATATCTCTAAATTCTGACAGTCAGTTAGTCCCAACATGGTGTTTGTGTTTACACATGTCAAACCGATAAAAGTGAACAAAATGAAGTTAATGTATACGAATATCTTAAAATAAAATATAAAAAGCACTAGGTTGAAGTTGTCTAACAAATTATTTTATTTACTAATCGAACAACTGACTGATTAGGTATACCTATTACGTACAATCAACATGTATGATTTATTGCAATTGCATGCAATTTACAATACAATACGAACGTTTCGTTTAATATCTTTCGATTGTGTATTATTATAAATTATGACCAGCAATTAATGTTTCAATATTTTATTTTATTATCAGAGTACTTATGGGTAGAAGACGACATCTGCGAAGTCCAACTGAAACTGACGAATCCGCTGCCGTTCGAGTTGAAGGTGTCCAACATGCGCCTGCTAACATCGGGTGTGGTGTTCGAGTCCATTCCGGAGACGGTCATCTTGGCGCCAGACACTCCCACAACGGTCAACCTTCACGGAACACCAAAAGAAGTCGGAGAACTACAGATACTAGGCTACTCAACACATACACTTGGTGTCAAGTCCAACTGCCGCCTGAAGAACATGCCCATGCCCCACAAGTTCCCGGCCTCCTACACTATAGACGTGATCCCCAGCCTCCCGACCATAACGGTAGAGACGACGGTGACGCCCTCTGGCAGTATAAGCTTGTCGAGCCTGGAGAACATCGGGAGTACGACGAACATATCGCTGTATAATGGAGAGAGTACTGAGTGCACTATGAAGATCACGAACACGAGCAACGTGCCTATTGAGTTTTTGGATCTGGCTATACAGGTATACTTATAATATTGATATATAGGTATTTATTTTTTACCCAAGTTTATATTGGATAAGACAAATCCCTGCTTGAGGAAATGTTTCCACAAGCTGGAATTTGTCTTATTCATGAATAATAAATTCATGTGAATTTGAACCTACAAACTCAAACTCTGCTGTGATTTGACCTTTATCGATTAAAAATTTACATTCAAGCAAAATATAAATAGCGTTAATAACACCAAATCAAAAATAGTTATTATATATTTTTCATCCAATATCACAGCCCTCATAGGCTTACCTATATGTTTCTTTTACTCCAGTCAAACATGGACAGCCAGCTCCAATCGAAAGTGTTCCAATTCTCCAACGAGGAGATCCAATCGCAGCTGCCCATCGCGCCCAACGAGACCTGCACAGTCACCCTCAACTTGTACGGCGAGGCGGACTTCCTAGACGTGGGGGGAGGGGGGGAGGCTCTATTCGCGAATAGTTTGACGTCCAGCGCCTCCCGCGTGGGGTCACCGGCGCCCGCGCACGCCTCTCTGCCCACTCAGGCTTCGACTAACGCCCACACTTCGCTCAGCTCAGGCTTGATGGTTAACAGGACTTCAGGGAGCTTTAGGTGTGTATGTTTGTTTATTTGCTAAGTGTTCCAATTTTTAAAGGATATTCAATCGCAGTTTACTATCGGTTCCAACGACCCATGTACGGCGATGCGGACTTCCTAGACGTTCCTAGGTGCTGTTCCCGAATAGCTTGACGTCCGGCGCCTCCCGCGTGGGGTCACCGGCGCCCGCGCACGCCTCTCTGCCCACTCAGGCGTCGACTAACGCCCACACTTCGCTCAGCTCAGGCTTGATGGTTAACAGGACTTCAGGGAGCTTTAGGTGCGTATGTTTGTTTATTTATTAAGTGTTCCAATTTTTAAAGGATATCCAATCGCAGTTTACTATCGGTTCCAACGACCTATGTACGGCGAGGCGGACTTCCTAGACGTTCCTAGGTGCTGTTCCCGAATAGCTTGAGGTCCAGCGCCTCCCGCGTGGGGTCACCAGCACCTGGGTCTCTGCCCACTCAGGCTTCGACTAACGCCCATACTTCGCTCAGCTCAGGGTTGATGGTTAACAGGACTTCGGGCAGCTTTAGGTGTGTATGTTCGTTTATTTGTTAAGTGTTCCAATTTTCAAAGGATATCCAATCGCAGTTTACTATCGGTTCCAATGACCCATGTACGGCGAGGCGGACTTCCTAGACGTTCTTAGGTGCTGTTCCCGAATAGCTTGACGTCCAGCGCCTCCCGCGTGGGGTCACCGGCGCCCGCGCACGCCTCTCTGCCCACTCAGGCGTCGACTAACGCCCACACTTCGCTCAGCTCAGGCTTGATGGTTAACAGGACTTCGAGGAGCTTTAGGTGCGTATGTTTGTTTATTTGTTAAGTGTTCCAATTTTTAAAGGATATCCAATCGCCGTTTACTATCGGTTACAATGACCCATGTACGTAGGCGGACTTCCTAGACGTTCCTAGGTGCTGTTCCCGAATAGCTTGACGTCCAGCGCCTCCCGTGTGGGGTCACCAGCACCTGCCTCTCTGTCCACTCAGGCTTCGACTAACGCCCATACTTCGCTGAGCTCAGGCTTGATGGTAAATAGGACTTCGGGGAGCTTTAGGTGTGTATGTTTGTTTATTTGCTAAGTGTTCCAATTTTTAAAGGATATCCAATCGCAGCGTACTATCGGTTCCTACGACACTTGTACGGCGAGGCGGTTTTCCTAGACGTTCCTAGGTGCTGTTCCCGAATAGCTTGACGTCCAGCGCCTCCCGCGTGGGGTCACCGGCGCCCGCGCACGCCTCTCTGCCCACTCAGGCGTCGACTAACGCCCACACTTCGCTCAGCTCAGGCTTGATGGTAAATAGGACTTCGGGGAGCTTTAGGTGTGTATGTTTGTTTATTTATTAAGTGTTCCAATTCTTCAAGGAGATCCAATTGCAGCGTACTATCGGTTCCAACGACACTAGTACGTCGAGGGGGACTTCTTAGAGGTGAGAGCCATCCGCTCCCCCGCAAGTCCGGTAATGTCATGTAATGATGACAAGGCTACCCCAAGCCATCATTGTAGTCAGTTAAGAAAAAAGAGGCGGACTATCTAGACCTGAGGAGCGGAAGGAGCTCCTAAACTATGTAAGGTTCTATGCATGCATATTATAAGGCTCTGGTAACTATATTTATAACCTTATTGTTGAGTTAATGTCTAAAACTAATGAAATATTCCAACATGCTGTGCCCGCTTGGGTCAATAAATAATAATAAAAAAAATTAACTTTCCAGATCAACAAACTCTCACACTACAAGTTGGTCAGCCCCGATCTCCGTAATGCCACCGTCGAGAGGGCGGCAAATTGAAGCTCAGGTAGATAGATATTTAATATATGCAAAAATCATTTATTATTTGTAGGACACATGGACACATAACAATTAGATTTTTTTTATTTAACCTGTTCAGCCCCACTGCTGGCCAAAGGCCTCCCCTACTTACTTTAATTCAAGGAACATATACAAACATACTTATTTTAATTCAAAGAAATTTCGCTTGTCCCATATCTGCATTTGCAAGTGTGAAAATGCTATGAAATGTTAAATTATATGTCATACTAAGTAACCATACTTTCAGGTGATTATAAGGTATTCGGGAGGCGTGGGCAAAGACGTGCACTGTCGCCAGTCCACGCTGCAGATCAACCTGGAGCTCCTGCCTAGCGTTTCTATCACTCACTGGGACGTTCTACCTGCGGAAATGTGAGTATTTTTAACAAGCTTTTTTGTGAGCGAGTTTATATCTATCGAGATAGCCCGACAGAAATTATGAATGTCAAGAAAATTATTATAATTTCCACATCATCTGTTAAATTATTTGCTGTGACATACCTATACAAATAGTGCCAATTTTAATTTGTCAATATCGAGGTAACAACGCATACATTGATTTTATTTTACTCTATGGTAGACCCCAGAAGTATATAAGTAAAACAGCAGACACAACAAGAATATGCGCATAAATAACACAATATTCGTCCCTAATCGAGACAGAAGCATATTCATAGAGTAGAGAGATATACCACTGTCAAGACATTCGAAAATGTACAACATAAGTTGTACTTTTTAACATACATACATACATAAAATCACGCCTTTTTCCCAGAGGGGTAGGCAGAGATCACTTCCAGCGATCCACTTTTCACCTCTGTGGAGAACGTGACGTGACGGGTTGTGGACCACGTCGCCGCCATTCTGCCTTGTGCATTGTTTTAACAAGGTCATTGCGTTCCCACGAGTAGCAAGGATATATGACGGGGGAAGGAAAAGGGGAGGAAGGATACTATCGCCTCGGATGATTTACTTGATTGATTGATTTTGTACTTTTTAATGTAGCATAATTTCTACTTTTTGTTTCCCGCAGCCCATCCCAGCTGTTCCTGGTGCTGGACGTGACGAACCTGACGGGCGAGGAGATGGAGTTCGACTACGCGGACGGGAAGCACATCCTCATCGAGAGCAAGGAGTCGCGCCGCGTGCCCGTGCCGCTCGAGCGCTGCCCCTTCAGCGCGCCGCGCCCCCACGACGGTACGAGAGCTGCTCCGAACTTCGTTATCGTTTTGACATTGTAACTTTGTCTAAGCCCCGTCCGACTAGTCGCTATTAAACTTGGCAACTGGGACTTTGCTTTATACTATGTAGTGAAGTGTTCCAATTCTTCAAGGAGGAGATCCAATCGCTGCTTACTTACTATCGGTTCCAATGACACTTGTACGACGAGACGGACTTCTTAGAGGTAAGATCCATCTGCTTCCCTGCAAGTCCGGTGATGCGATGTAATGATGACAAGGCAAGGAGTCGCGCCGCATGCCCGTGCCGCTCGAGCCCTTCAGCGCGCCGCGGCCCGGGGACGGTACGGGAACTAGTGCCATTGACCACGTGATTTATCGCGTCTTTTTTTTTTATAATAGGCAAACAAGATGACCACACTCCACCTGATGGTAAGCGGTAGTTTGTGAGTTTACTTTTGAGATCCAAATATGAGGTCGACAGGCACAATAGATCATATTGCGCCTGTCGCACTCACCCCAAAGGCCTGCTTAAATGCCGTTTCACGCCCCGCCTGATCTATTGTCAATCCCATACATTTTATTCTTTTCGAACTTCATTATCGTTTTAGGGATTGTTAGTTTGTCTAAGCCCCCTGCTCCGACCAGTCGCTACTAAACTAGTGAAGTGTTCCAATTCTTCAAGGAGGAGATCCAATCGCGGCTTACTTACTATCGGTTCCAATGACACTTGTACGACGAGACGGACTTCTTAGAGGTAAGATCCATCTGCTTCCCAGCAAGTCCGGTGATGCGATGTAATGATGACAAGGCAAGGAGTCGCGCCGCGTGCCCGTGCCGCTCGAGCGCTGCCCCTTCAGCGCGCCGCGCCCCGGCGACGGTACGGGAACTAGTGCCATTGACCACGTGATTTATCGCGTCTTTTTTGTTTTATAATAGGCAAACAAGATGACCACACTCCACCTGATGGTAAGCGGTAGTTTGTGAGTTTACTTTTGAGATCCAAATATGAGGTCGACAGGCACAATAGATCATATTGCGCCTGTCGCACTCACCCTGAAGGCCTGCTTAAATGCCGTTTCACGCCCCGCCTGATCTAATGTCAATCCCATACATTTTATTCTTTTCGAACTTCGTTATCGTTTTTGGCATTGTTAGTTTGTCTAAGCCCCCTGCTCCGACCAGTCAGTAGCGACTGGTGAAGTGTTCCAATTCTTCAAGGAGATCCGATCGCAGCTTATTTGCTAAAGTTCCTAACGAGACTTGTACGGCGAGGCGGACTTCTTAGAGGTGAGATCCATCCGCTTCCCCGCAAGTCCGGTAATGTAATGTAATGATGACAAGTCGCTCAATGTCAATGACGTGCCGCTCGAGCGCTGTCCCTTCAGCGCGCCGCGGGTCAACGACGGTACGAAAGCTGGTCCTACTATATTTGGTAACTGGGCCTTTTGTTGGATTTACTTGTTTAGAAACAATCGATGGTATCAAGTGTGAAAGAATGGCACTATGGAAATATAGATTTTCCGGCACCTAAGACACAGTGGTGACTAGTTTATTTTAATAAGAAAGAGTGAATTCACTTCTGAAGATTCCCAATTAATCTGATGGTGTTAACCATACTTCTATTCAGAATAAGATATGAACAAAAAACTTTTCCTTTTTTTGCTAACTGACCAACGATGATGGCTTGGAGTAGTCTTGTCATAATCACCGGACTTGCGGGGGAGCGGATGGCTCTCACCCCTAACAACTTTTCCTTTGCTTCGTCTTCGCATACAGGTAGTATACATTTTTTTGGACCAGGGTCCAACCCCGCGATAAATATGCTCTAATTGCAAATATTGACTTATGACCCTCTCGACCACGACGTAATAGTAGAGGAAGGCCGAAGAAGACATGGATGGATTGCGGGAGAGATGATATGAGATGGGAGTGAAAGGAGTAGACGCAGAGATGACGAATGACAGGCCCGAGTGGAAGAAATATACATGTTGCGCCGACCCCACATAGCGTGGGACAAGGACAGGAGAATGATGATGATAACCCTATAACCATTATTGATTAATTAGGCAGGCTAGTAGTTTCCGAACCGCCCCTACTTAACAGTATATCTATCTACTAGGATCGGATCCAGAGTCGTGTTCCCTGGGCGGGCAGAGCGCGGAGGCGGCGTGCGCGGAGCACGTGTGGCGCGGCGTGGCGCTGCGCTGGCGGGCGTCTATTAGTTTCCGAACCGCCCCTACTTAACAGTGTATCTATCTACTAGGATCGGATCCAGAGTCGTCGTCCCTAAGCGGGCAGAGCGCGGAGGCGGCGTGCGCGGAGCACGTGTGGCGCGGCGTGGCGCTGCGCTGGCGGGCGTCTATTAGATTCCGAACCGCCCCTACTTAACAGTATATCTATTTACTAGGATCGGATCCAGAGTCGTCGTCCCTAAGCGGGCAGAGCGCGGAGGCGGCGTGCGCGGAGCACGTGTGGCGCGGCGTGGCGCTGCGCTGGCGGCTGGTGCAGGGCGGCGCGCGCGGCCGCGCGGAGCTGCGCGGCATCACGCTGTCGCAGGCCATGGTCGACCTCGTGCGCATGTCTCCGCTCAACTGGGGTGACTACACTACTTTATTATTTTCCTAACTAGTATATGATTGATTTTAAACTATCATGGTTACACACGTTAGAAACCATGTTGTTTTGTTCACCCGTGATCATGGCGCTCGCGACGGTGCCGAAATATCGGGAGCTCGTTAAAACAAAACGACATGGTAAATATCCCGGAAAGTTGCAGTTTTCAAAAATATCATTATTACACAACATCACATAGATTTATCCTGAATATTGATGCTATCTGATCCTGTGGTAAGTACCTCAAAGCACTAGTGTTTCGCATATCAAAATCAACAGTATAGAACAACATATACACCAACATACTGATCATTTGGTTCCCTATACTTATAAGGACATTTACTATGTTGTTTTTTATGATCGATCACCCGAAATTTCGGCACTGTAGCAAACGCCATCTGTTAACCCGTGATAATCATCTATAAGGTAGGAGTGAGATGACGAGGCTACTCCAAGTACCTACATCGTAAGATAGTTAAGAAAAAAAAATTCAACTGGTGTTTTTTTTTTAACTTTCGTCAGAGGTGACAGTGAACGCGCAGCCAGTGAAGCCCCAAGAGGAGGTGGTGTGCGCGGCGGGCGAGTGGGTGTCGCTGGGCGTCGTGGTGCGCAACCGCCTGCCGCGCCCGCTGCGGCGCCTGCGCCTCTCCGTGCAGTTCTACCAGGACCACAACAACGGCGTGCTCGGCTACCGGCTGGACAACCGGCTGGCCACTGCTGGGAACAACAAGTAAGTTACCCTTTTCTTGACTTAAAGGTCCAAATTTAAAATTTCGAAAAAAATCGCATTCATGACCCCGCCTGAACCACCGGACCTTCCGATATTGCGTCGGATGCTCTAACCTCTGAGCTATCCAGGCGTTTAGTCACCACTGTTAAAGGTCCAAGTTAGCTAGTCCTAGTCCGACGAGGCCAAAATTTCCAGAAATATAAAATTAAACCTTTCCTTTACTTTTTATATTGATACTAATTTTGATTCGTTCTTGAATGTAAAGGCAGAATAAATAAAAAAAGGCGTCCGACCGATTTCAGCCATGGCGGCCGATCTCAATTGAGATCAGCCAAGTGCGCAGGACATATTATAGTGCACAAGTGTGCGCGCAAACACAAGTGCACTCTCTAATCCCTTACTCTCATAATTCGGTGAGACGGCAATCCGACATGACCGATGAGAGATCGGGCGCAGGACCACCGGCTTAACGTGCTTTCCGAGGCACGGGCGTTCAACCGCCAACTTCCTAACTCCGGGCTGAGTAATTTCATTACAGAAAAACTCACACAAATTTTGCCCGACCCCGGATTCGAACCGGGGACCTCTCGGTCCTAACGCAGCACTTGCTACCAATAGACCAACGAGGCAGTTCTAAAGGCAGAATACTGAAAAGACAAATGAATGGTCGATGTTTTTTAACATTATTTTTCTATCTTGATCATCAGCCATTTTTTATGCCTTGAAGTGACGCAATCTGGCTCCTGTTACTAATATTTTATTATTTTTGTACTTTCATCACTACTCCAGTGGTTCTTTTGTATATAGAAACATAAAAATAGTTTATTTACTTATAGCATTACGTAAGTAAACTATAATTTCCCCATACAATATAAAAACACTTTTTATTTCCAGAATCGTAGTGCCGTCACTAGCGGAATCGGCGAAGGCGTATCATGAATGCACCGTAGTATTCCTCACGCCCGGCGACTATAAGGTGGACATCCAATGCTCGACCACGGAGTCGGTGGTGGACGAGGCCCCGGTCGTGCGCGACTCGGACCACGCGTCGCTCATCCAGCCGTGCGCGAGCGAAGTCAGCCATGTCTGGAGATTCATTCCACCTGTAGCTATAAGCGTCACAGATTAAAATATTTATTGTTATGTATAATTTTTTGTATCGGATTATTCAAATGTATATTATTGTTATTATTATCATTAAGAAATAAATTATTGGAAACTTAAAAGCTTGTTTCTGTCTGCTGTAATTTTGAAATCTTCTTTCAAATGGGGAATAAAAAACAAAAAAACGTTTGTAAAAAAAAATCATTATTTCAGTCAACAGCAAAAATTTACTAGAGCGACAATAATAACAATGTCCGTGAAAAATTTGAATTGGTTTGAAATTAGTACAGGGAAGAATCCGTGCTTACTATCTATTTCCCGTCTTCGTCAAAATGCGTTACCGTAATTTGTGCGGCACGCGACAATAAATGTAAAGGTAGCCTCCTCCGGCCCAGAACTGGTATTCACATTTTCCTGTGAAGCCCTTGACCAGAAAAGTGACGACCGCTGATCTATCATATCGATTGACTGTATATCCGGGTAGCCGAAGACTGAACTTTTATAAAAAAAAACATAACGTCAAAGTACCTGTCAGTTGGCATCACTGTTTTTTGTTTGAACTGTCAAAATAATAACCTCCTCTGAGTTGTGATAGTTATTTTCTAAGTTCTTACAGTATTTTCAATTGAAGTACTATTGTTTGACAATTATAATAAAAGATAAAAACTCTTTCAAAATGAGTAATTCACATTGCGCAGTTACCAATTGCAAAGTAACTTCGTATAACAAAACTCCAGGAGTTACTCTATACCCGTACGTAAACAATAAAAATCGAATTCATAGGCTTACTTCTTCGGGTTGATAGCAAAATAATGTTTGGCGATTTGAACTTTCAGATGTCCTACGTCACATGAAATGAGAACTAGATGGCTTTTGCTATTAAAAAATAAATGCAGTATGCTTGACTGGAACAGGAGTAAGATATGCTCGAAACACTTTGAAAATAAGTATATTGATTCTCAAAGGAAACTCAAGGATAATGCTATACCTACGCTTTTCCCGGTAACACAGAAAGTTGTTAAGGTAACTGATGCTTTAAAAATTAACATGCATTTCAGAAACATCTAGATTATGTTTCATGCTCTCCTTGATCTGTTGGAAGATAACTTGCACTTATAGTTTTGCTTACACCTGTTAGTTGAGCATTATTTTAATCTAAGAGCTTGGATTACCAACAATCTATCAATGGTACAGTCAGCCAAAAATATAGTCTACCACCCTATAGTTGAGATTTGTTTGAATGTCATGAAACAAGGTGAATTTTCCCTGGCAATAAGATTGTGTCAGTGAAGTGATTGTTAATATCTTACAGAAATGTCAAAATCAAAGTAAGTCAAAAGTGGTAGACCACTTTCTTGGCTGACTGTACTTGCAATGGTTGTTTCCTGTTGTTTCTTAGATACATATTTCATAATACCTATATCTAGATATAAACATTTTATCCCATTCATTAAAATACATACAACTTGTTTCTTTTACAGGGTCCAGAGTTAAGCTCAAAATCAAGAATTGAAAAATTGATTAATAAGCAGAGTCAAGCAGAGTTGATAATTGACATCAAAAGTTGCATGAACAGATTGAGAGAACCGAGTAATATGGACAGTTATATAACTGAGGACCTGAA
Source organism: Maruca vitrata (assembly GCA_039566165.1). Taxonomy (NCBI): domain Eukaryota; kingdom Metazoa; phylum Arthropoda; class Insecta; order Lepidoptera; family Crambidae; genus Maruca; species Maruca vitrata. The sequence continues at coordinate 6,071,395 of CM076925.1, forward strand.
GTGCAAGTCTGATGCACCACAAGAAGTGCAGTTATTGATGCTGGCCAAGAAGCAAGACCACTTGATAACCAGATTGATGGAACAGGTTTCACAACATAAGAAGCATGTTTCTGTACTACAGAAGAATATGGAGGAGTCTCGGTCCTCCAAGAAAGGAATGGAACAAAATATTGAATCCCTTAAATATATTGTCAAAAGCCTTCAAGAGAAACATGCTACCCTTGAGGAGCAAATTGAGATACTGACTGCAATAGAGTCACGGTAACAATGTCATACTGGAAATTAAATATAATATTCATCTATACTAATATTATAAAGCTGAAGAGTTTGTTTGTTTGTTTGTTTGTTTGAACGCACTAATCTCAGGAACTACTGGTTCGATTTGAAAAAATCTTTTTGCGTTATATTAGACCATTTATCGAGGAAGGCTTTAGGCTATATAACATCACGCTGCGACCAATAGGAGCAAAGATACAATGGAAAATGTGTAAAAAACGGGGGGAACGCGAACGAAGTCGCTGGCACAGCTAGTTTATTCATAAACTTAAGTTTCTAAATAAAGTTTTAAATAAAAGATTTAATGGTTTTCAATAAATTTATTAAGCCCTATAAAAATAAATATTGATAATTACAATTAATAAAAAACCTTTCAGTCTTAATGATAAAATTGAACTACTTTATGTCTTCATAATTAAAATAAGCTACCTAGTCAAACTATTCAGTATCTTTATTATTTCATCACATTAATCTATATTATTTTCTATTTAATTGCTTTTTTAATATCTCCCTTAAATGCATTTTTTTGTTTGTTTTGTCAGACAATGGTCTTCCTAGGGGTATTATTTCCATTTGTTGTAAACGGCGTCTGAACTTTTGATAAAATTCGAGCACACTAGGATCAGCCCAAACATGTCTGGAATCAAAGTCTAGAACTCTCAATGTATCTAAGCTCTGAGCTCGACTCAGCGCTACATAGGCTTGACCAGCTTCAAATATCTTAGAGAGTGACATTTCAACACAGTCCAATGTCAAACCTTGTGATTTATGGATGGAAAAAGCCCAAGCCAAATTGAGTGGCACCTGGCGACGGCAAAGTAAACTCCCGTTTGCATTTTTGACATACCAGCGTTCAGTCCGAGCAGTGTACTCCTTTTTATTTTTAAATCTTACAACAGGGAATCCTTCCTCAAATTTCACTACTACTCCTCTAGCACCATTTACTAGGCCAGCATTTACATTTATGTTTTTCAGTAACATTACTTGTGCACCAACTTTCAAAGTGAGTTTTGAAGGTGCTATGGTTTGCATATCCAGAACTTTAGTTGCATTATCACTGTCTTGAGAAGTAAATATTTTAGATTCCCCACTTAGATCTTTCAACTTTGTGTCATTTATTGTTTTAGAGTCATTTGTATGTGAACATAATATTGTTGCCAGAATACCATCACTTTCTATTTTTTGTCTAGAAGTCCCCAAGAGTCGGTCACTGATTTCTTTTGTGACTCGTCCAATTCTGATATTATTAAGGATGGATATAAATTCTTGATCCTTTTGCCTATGCACTTCTTTTAATTCAAAACAAAGTTCTATACATTTATCCCAACAGGGTGATTGGAAACAAAATTTCTTTCCAGTTCTGTTTTTGTCAACAACTGGAGGTAATTGTAAGAAGTCACCACATAGTATGAGTTGAACTCCTCCAAATGGCTTATCACTCTTCCTCACATGTCTTGCTACTGCCTCCAGCTTCTGTAAGTATAGACAATATTCATTCAATTAATCAATAAAAATAATGAAAATTTAAAGGTAATATGGAAGTATAGATGTAACACTTACTTCAAAGTATGATCCATCTACCATGGAGATCTCGTCTATAATGAGGTGTTTGCACTTTCTCCACTTCTGGGCCACTAGAGGTAGTTTCATAGCTCGTTCACATAAGTTTTCTATTGATGCACTGCCATCACCAATCCCAGCAAATGCATGGAGAGTAGTCCCACCTGAAATAATAATAAATTGAACTTTCGTTATACATACATACACATACCTACACCTGTTTGTAAAACAGCTCTTTCAAAATAAAAGTATTTTAATTACTAAATTGAGTATGTATCAATTTAGTAATATGTACCTGTTTACGATGATTATAGTTATAATATTTCCTTAAATAAATATACTTTCACACTGCAAATCAATAAGCTGTATCTGTAATTTCATGTAATCAAAGTTCTACATACCCACATGACAAGCGGCAACACCAGTAGATGCCGTAGCAAATGTAACATCTGGTGGAAGAGCAGCCACAATCCTCTTCAGAAGATAACTTTTACCAGTCCCAGCAGAACCAGTAAAAAATATATTGCTGCCTCTTAAACATGCTTCAAGCACCCTTTGCTGTTCTGTATTCAGCGAGCTAGTATTTGTTAGCGGTGAGGGGGAATACAGTTTCTTAGGTGCTGGACCTCTGGTCATATCGTCAGCTTTACGCTTCTTGGAAGGCGGGGAAGGAGTAGTCAGTGTTGACTTCGGTATTATCTTTTTAGCTTTGTGTAAATCACCAACAGTAACTGGGCTTATTTCCTCAAATCCTTGAGTTTTGGCGCTTAATAACTTCGTCCTCATACTCGGCTTGGCATTACTCGACTGATCTTTATCACCCGTCATTTTAACGAAAATTGTACGTAAGAATGAGACTAAATTCGTCGGTGGTGCATTTGATATAAACAAAGTGCAACCTACTTCTTGAAACTTGATGCTAGCTTTGCCTTCAGCCATGAACTTCTTAAAAACGTTAATACCTTTGAGAGCTAACCTGATTGCAGCATTTTTTTCACTTGATATCTCCATATACATTTCCCGAAATTCGTTTCTGATCAATCTCAATGAGGCTGTTTTATAAACCACTTTCCTCAGGATAGATCCTTGAGGAGACATCCATTCTAGAGTTACAGCACTCGATAAAAACGATTCTCCACCTTCCATGATTATGTGAGCTAAGATTTCATTCACAATTTACGAAAAATTATCTTGGTGGCGCGCGCGCCAAAAAAAGCGCAAGCGCAGCGCATACAACAATGAAAGTACAGCAAACGTCAAACAGACAGGCAAAAGCATTTTTTTATCCAATTTATTGTACCAGGGCAAAGGGATCTAGCCCGTACAGCCTAGTTTAAGCAAAAGCACCATCAATGCAGTACAGATAATCGATTTCTAATACATAAATCGATGTTGACAGATGTTATAGAAAATCGATGTTTTTATAAATGAAAATCTAAACAGATTTAAAAATAATTCAGGTCAACAGTGTTTATATTAAAGTCTATATTAAACCCTGGTTTTCTATTTAGTTTCATAGCGAAAGAAAGTTATATCAGTATTTCTGTGTTACACGAGGTGAGTAGTGATTTTTTTTTGTTTTAAACACATTTTTTATTCATTTATTTATATCTAGCAGATATATAACGACTAGCACAGTGTATGAATGTGCCAGACTAGCATAAACTGTATTTTTTATCTATTAAATTAACTATATGTAGAAAAGGACATCGGGCGTTTTTGACCCGGTAACTAAAAGTTGGCGATCAGTAATGAAATGTGATTTATTTATAAGGTTTATTCTTCGTTCCGATCTGTTACGACAGATTTTTTTGTTTGCTTGCCGTCTGTTATTTTACGCTTTACGCAACAAAGAGTTCCGTAAACTTCACCATCATCACAACAGCATCAGATTAGCATCACGTTAGCCTCACAACTGTTTAGTGGGTTCCATCAACCTATTTTATTATTGTTTCCCAACTCCTAATCGTTAAGGAGTTCTGTAGCTTCACCATCAGCACAACAGCTTAGTCTTGGTTTAACATCATTTTTTCCCATCATCATCATCATCATCATCATCATCAGCCCATATACATCGATCTATTGCAATGTCTTTCAGCTTCTGTTCTGTAGTTAATGACTTCTGCAGCATCATCATCAATCCAAGAATATCCATCAAGATTTTGACACACTGAAGTGAATACCTATCCAAGATAATTATGATTACGCAAAAAATACCATACGACCATATTATTTTCGGTGGTTGCCCTCGATTACTGCTGGTAATCATCAAATCCTGACCTGGTAAAAACGGGACCACCTCAGAAGTAAAAAGTAATAAACAAAAAAAAATTCGTAATCCGTCTATGTTTGACGGAGTTATATATTAATATTTGTTTTTTTTTAATCGCATTAATTGATTACTTTTATTACAAGACTGTCTCCTCCTTACAAAGTACCTGCTTGTCAAAAATGTTATTATGTTTTTTCTAAGAAGACCGTGACTTGGAAATTAAGCTTTTGAGCCATGTGCACTAATGTTTTTGAACGAAACGTCATAAATATTTTTATTTTAATTTCAAATGAGTATGTATATATTTTATTTTATTTAGTAAGTAAATGGCTTCTCAATTGATATATTTAAAAGTATTCGTCTCTTTGTCCCAGAAGCCTATACCAGTAGTCGGGGGCCTGATGTTGATTTCTGATGTGAGATTTCTTCTTTAAAACATAAGCCGCGCTGAACTGAACCAATTTGGATCACCTAGCAGCAGTCCGGGTCCGCGAAGGGTCGAATCTAATCACGGAAAAAAACTTAAATATAAATTATTGTGTACAACATATATTTCTTTATGTTTATATAATATACCATTTGGGCACTGGTGGCCCTAACAAAGAGGTTCCGTTCCCCTTCTCTGCCACGTGCCATTAAAGTATGGAACGCCCTTGCAGCTCATTCCCTACCTCATATAATGCCCCGGCATTATATGAGGCCCCTGAAAGCCTGCTTAGATGCCGTTTCACGCGGGCGTGAAAAAGCAGCATTCAGGGTGAGGTCGACAATCACAAAAGATGCTATTGAGCCTGTCGACCTCACGACCGCTTACCATCGGGTGGAGAGGTCATTCTGAGGGTATTTATAAAAAAAAATTACATTTATATCTGTGAATAAAAAAAAATACATATATGATATGATATATGATACATAGGTATTATAATAATAAGGACCCAGTTAGTGCTTCTGGTCTTCGTTCGGATTTTGCCCATTAAATACTAAAAAGAATCCGAAAAACCTCACATACATTGGTTTGATCCCGTGGAGCTTTTAAGCACTTGTGTCACGGATATCAGAATCAACAGTGGATACACTAATATATTTAATAACACGGGTGTGTTATTAAATATATTTCCGTTCTGTTCCATATTTCCATCGTGTTCGTTACACCGATGTTCGTTACACAAATGTTTGTGCCGGGTGGGAATCGAACCTAACCTTTTTCACGACTCTTGGAACCGTACGTAGTGAACCTGGGTCAGTAACCACTGTTCCATCAAGTCATATACATAGTTAGAAGCCAAAGTAAGGACTACCGTATGCCATTTAACCAAATTGGAGCTGTAAAAAGTCATGAATGTATGTGTAGTAATTAAAACGCAGAATTTAATTGATGGTTTTTTAATCAGGTTTAAATTATATTTATAAACAATAGTAGCTTTTATTAGCTTGTTATTTAAAAGTTTTATAACAAAAACACTTATTAAAATATACGTATGCGTACCTTTTTGCTTACCGAGTAATAATATCTATTGTCTATTTTATTTGGTTATAGCCGTATCGTCCCGAGATTCCTATTTGAGAAGGACAAACCTATTAGTATAGCAATTAAGATAAGTAAATTATTTACATTCCAACTATCTACTTACTTACTTACGTACCTACTTACCTCCTACTTTATTTTAATAAATATCACAATATTCAAATGTTACATTCTATCAATACACATTTCAACTCAATACCTACCTAGTAACATAGTATATTTTTTACATTTACCTAAGATCCTTTAAAAATAAAAATGGAATCTTTTCGTCTTTTATTTAAAGGTTTACCCATATGGGATTGTGAACCTTTTAACATATTTACGAATCTCTTCTGCATCATCATTACTTTCACTTAATACAAATAATAATTACAAGCACATACACCGGCAAAATACCTTCTACCTTCGTTCATAGGGGTTTTTTTATGGGACAATGAGCCTCCCGTTCCCCTCTGGTCCGTAATAATCACTTCGGCAAAATGACTTCGGAAGCGAGATTTTCCACTGTATATGGTCCACTGCACCCATAGATCCCTAGCCGTGTCCCCATCACAGGCGGCCCGGAACTCCAGGCCCGGCGCCCGCGGCTCAGGAGGCGGGCCCGCCGGTCCAGTCGCCCTCCATGCGCCACACGGAGAAGGCGTAGCTGAGCTTGTCCTGCGCCAGGTAGCGGCCGTGGTCGCCGCCGTCGCCGCCGTCGCCGGCCGGCTCGCCGCTGGACAGGATCTGGTACAGGAACTCGATGTAGCGCGTCGCCAGCTGCAGCGTCTGGATCTTGGACAGCTTGTCGCTGGGCAGCGACGGGATGATCTGCCGCAGGCTGGCGAAGGCCTCGTTCAGGCTCTGCGTGCGCTGCCGCTCGCGCACGTTGGCCATCACGCGCTGCACCTGCAGCTCCTCGAAGCTGGCCGCCTTCTTGCGCGACGCCTTCGCGCGCTTGCGCGAGGATCGCGACGCGCTCTCGCTCTCGACGCTTCGATTGTCCGGTGAACTGTGATAAACTTCACCCATTTTCGATATTTCGCTATTTTCGTAGAAATTTCTTATCCTGTCTTGAGAATTTGAATCTTCAAAATAGACGTTACTTGAGAACGTTCTATCTAATGTGCTCCGTTGGTATTGTGGATCGTATGGTGAATACTGGAGATGTTGTTGATATTCACGATTGTGATCATACGCATTGGTCTGCCAGGGCTGGTGCGACTCGGGGCCGCTGAGGTCCGTGAGGCGCGCGGGCGAGGCGGGCGCTCCGGCGGGCGCGTCGCGGCGCTCGGCCGCGGGCGCGTACCCGTAGTAGGGCTCCTCGTCGTCCAGCTCGCGCTTGACCATCGCGGGCTCGTACTCCATGGCGGTGCTGCGCGGCGCTCGAGCGGCGACTGGCGAGGCGCGCCCGCCCCGACCCGGCCCTTCATTGACAACACAAAAAATAACCATCTCCACCGACCGTTGCGCCTCCCAGCGCGCCGCCCTCCTCAGTCGCAGGCGATCCCGCCGTGCTAGACAGAGACGAAGCACTATGAGCGGGGTATACCTACTATGCTCATCGTTTCAGTTTATCGTGTCCATCATATCTGAAGCGTATTTACCCGCGCATCCTATACCTACATACGTAGTAAGTAGGGATACGCTTGTAGCCGGTCGCCGTAACCGGTCGCTTCGTTGATCACGCATCCTGTGGGAGATCAAACATTTTCATGAAAGATTCAATGTCTGAATTCCTACTAATCGTTTTCCTCTGCACATCATTCAAACCTGGAAATTGTTTGTATTGGAATGCGTACCTACAGTAAATCATTACATGTCACAATATCCATTTTAGAATTGTTTGATAAGTTTAGCTGTATATAAATGCAAAGTAACTAACGATTTGATTTTGTGATACACACTCAGTAGGTAAAAGCAAGTAGGTATACCTACCTACCTATTCGGTATACTTATTATAATAATATATACAAATTTACTACAAAAAACAAAAATGTGCAAGTAATTTATATAGGCATATCACATGTACTTATACGTCGTCAATTCAGTAATAAATAAATGAAACCCACCGATTCGGACCGCTACAATTTACATATGGTTAGATAGGCTCTACGCAACCATAAGATACCTACCTAATAATTATTACATAGTAATATCGCATTCACACCACACCACACCTTGGGCGACACCGGCCCACAAAATAAATCTCCCGTTTTGCGTTAAAAAAGTTATAAATGTACATAGTTTACATTAAATATTTGTTTAATAACTTATTTGGACGTAGATATGCAGAAACGTTCCAATCTCGACTGGAAGTGGCTCGGTGGAACAGTAGTTAGTGGCCCAGGTTCACTACCTACGGTTCCAAGAGACGCGTCGGTTCGATTGTTCCCACCCGGGACAAATATTTGTGTGACGAACATCGGTGTTTGTTGCGTGTCTGGGTGTAAGTATTATTAAATATATTTAGGTATATTTGGGTATCCACTGTTGATTCTGGTATCTGTAACACAAGTGCTTAAGCTACTTACCACGGGATCAGATCAATGTATGTAATGTTGTGCAATATTTTTTTTTTTATTTAATCCACACTGACCTGATTTTGAGATAAGTAATCGCAATTTAAGGATTTAGCGGTAGCTATACTTTTAGTTCAAACAAGCAAAGGCGAAACATACAGTTTTTCTATATGGACGAAATAATTGCCGAATCGGTCAGATAAAAAGTTTTTGGATATTCGTTAAAACGGTATCATCGTCATCGTCAGATAATTAGGAAAAAATCGTTTTAGAACGTTTTCGCTATTTAGTTTTTGATATGGACGCTCAAGTTAGTAATTTTGCAGAAAAGTTCCAAACGGTATTTTAATTAATTTAACTAATATTAACTTTCGTATTTTTGTTTTGTTAAGTAGGTATATAGGAATTATGAAATAAACGGAGATTATGTACTGTAGTAGTATTTTTTCATTTGAAAAGCAAGTAATATTTGAATTGGCTATACCTATAATTTCCACGTTTTTGGAACATTTTAACATAAATGAAATGTAAAATAAAATCTTCCATTTCACATATTATATTTTATTTTTTATTTTTGTCCTTGTATAATAGAAATGTGGATTGGAACATAAAAACAAAATATACATTGAAGGCTGAATTTTTTATGCTGATATTATGAAAGGTGTCAAAATAGAAGGGATGATCATAATAACTTAATTTCGCGTGACCTGTGGATTGGAACATTTCTGCATATCTACGTCCATTTTACCCAATGATCAACATACGGTCACAATCAACGAATATGAGTTTAAGCTCCACCCATTTAAAACATGGCAGGTGCGAATCCTTTGGTTACCTGAGCATGGCACTAAAACTCCGCCCCTCAAATTGTTCCTGGTAACAATTTATTTACACACACGCACATTCTAAATCAAAGTGGAAGACTATAGGAATATTATAAACTACGAAAAAGGCATTAAGTAGGTAATTTGGACTACTTACCGACAGGGTCCATAATTGAATCTTACTTTTTAAGAACATCTTTTGTACATTATGGAATAGCAATAAATATTTTGAGTTTGAGTTTGAGTTTACTTAACAGAATCAACATAAAAACTTTAAATTGTCTAATCTTGCAAAAACCTTAAGTGAGGGTTAAGGCGATTCAATATAATGTACTTGGTATTTATGTAGAAGAGTGATAAATAATTCTAGCGCATATAATAATAATAAGGCGTCCGACCGATTTCAGTCATGGCGGCCGATCTCAATTGAGATCAGCCAAGTGCGCAGGACATATTATAGTGCACAAGTGTACGCGCAAACACAAGTGCACTCTCTGTTCCCTTACTCTCATAGTTCGGTGAGACGGCAATCCGACATGACCGATGAGAGATCGAAAAAAATAGCGCATACAATATGCATTTAAACTCTTTTATTTTTTATTATACCTATATTTATTTATTTTTGAGAGATCGGTTCACGCCGGAATCGTTAGACGCAGACAGCATAAATGCGGTGGCGGCTATATTAACGATTCCTTTATCGCTTCTCACTTGTAAAAATTTAATACAATGATTACAGTTTCTACGTTTAGCTACACCAAATTCCCCGACCTACAATAAGAATGCGGCAATGCCTTAGGTCTAGCAATAAAAGAATTTACGAAAAAACATCAGTTTCCCACGAGAGATGCGATGTCCACAGCTGCGCACCGTATGCCGAAAATGCCATTGCCCACCGATGACCATTGTTTCTGTGTATAATAAAACAGAGATTAGGTCCTAAACGGCAATATCGTAATAACTAAAGCGTCTTGGAAATGTTCGTTGCCATAAAACATCTGCGGAGGCCTCCGCAGCTGCGTTAAGGAGAAATACGTCACACGTGTGCCCGATCTATAGTCCGGTCGCGCGGTTACCTGCGGGCCGCTGATAAACGCCATTGTCTTTCGTAAATCGCACTTTCAACCTATTAATGTCTGAACACCTGCGTTTTCTATTAACTTGCTCGAACTTGTTGCAGGTAAATCTTATTTAATACCTATTATTACCTATCTGGCTCATTTTGGGTATTCCTAGAATTTCACTAAGTCAAATATTCAGGATAGGTATTATTGTGTTTTGTTTATTGCTCAGTTGTTCTTTTAAAACAGATTAAGAAAATGTTGCAATAAGTACTACCTATCATTAAAGATATTAGTTTTTCTAAAAATAGTGCTTACCAAATGAGTAAAAAAATACAAACTATCCTAACTTGACGAATATGGTGGTTAATGTTAGGAATATAATGTTATATGTTAATGTTAGAAGAAGAAGATCGAAAGAACATATCTGTCAAATAATCCTAATTATACGGAGGAGAGACCTACAACTGATAAAACCATCGTAATATACCATATACCAGCGCTTGTAACTAGATATTTTCTGTGATCATCAGCGATTCACACCGACATTTTATTTTATTTTAAACTGATGTATGAAGATTATAAATATATACATAAAAATGTAACATGTCAGTCAATACAGAAAAATGTTACAATGGAAGCTATATTGTAGCAAAAGACGAGGCCGCACTATAGATGCGTGGGGGGCACACCTCCAGCGGCGCGCGCGCAGATGCGGCGCATGTGTGGCGTTCTCTCTGCGCCGCCGACTCCGACGCCCTAACACCATATCGCTCAAAGGGCTCTATGGACATGGACAGTCCAATGAGACAATGCTTACTTTTTTGTATCTGTTAGGCTGAGCGGTCTAATGTGCACTGTAATTTTTCATGTGACTCTAATCTTTTGTCTCTATGATACAAGAAGGTAGAGCCTTGTACGCCCAAAAGTAACGAGCAGGAGGTATAAATCATCTAATTTTCTACTTCATTCGCATATATAGGAATGCGAAATCAAAAAAAATAAATTGAGGACCAATTACAATTTTTGGATAATGATCATATCACATATCCTAGATTACAATTAGGCAATGTGGTCACCCCATCGCATCCCAGGTATTATCCGTGGCGCAGCGAGACGGTACGCGTTCACACGAACTGTTTTGTTTCATCGGGTTCGACTCCTGGCGTAACGTAACCCGGTCCTACCTACTCGGAACCATGCCAACTAATTACGCACCGACAATATAAACATTGCGCTTGTTCAAATAAATAGAATAGATAAAGCAAAACCAATCGCCCATCGCCGTTGACGGTGGCTTCGTTTTGGTTTAAAATTGACGACATAAAAATAAATAATGTTAGACGTGAGAATTAACAGAAATTTTGACACGCTGACGAGGCGCAGAATACCATAAGGATATCATGTTTTACATGTAACGCTTTATTGTCGTTAAATTTTAAGAGTTACCTACCTTTAATTAATTTAGTTTTAACTGTATTGAAGTTTCATCGATTAATGAGGCTTGGAAAAATATAATAAAGTTCTTCACTATAAATGCCCATCTAATAATAACGTCGCAACTTTTAATTTTAAAAACTACCTACTAATAATAGGTCCAACGGTTACAGTCTTTAAAATATCACATCTAAATAAATAAGCCCCTCCAGCCATTCAGCCATTAACGACGTGATAATACCTAGGTTTTGCTTAACGACCCGTTAGGCGGCGAGCGCGCGCGCGATGAGGACAGTTTGCTAATTCCGTCCTGCGCAAACGCGCTCGTTTCCTGTATTGATTCCTTGTGCATGTCATTTCCTGACGGTGACAGGCAACATGACTGTACCTTGGTATGTCGCGTTCTTCAGGAGGATATTATGTTTGTACCTATTTACATATTTAAATAGTATAAACGCCGCCAGTGCAGTATAAAATCTTTGGTAAATTTAATAATTTTACGCTTGTCGCATTACCGAGAGTTCGATTATAATGAACTGGTGACACGCTCTCGCTTCGTTTCGGGGATATTATACATGAAAACCTTCTTAGAATAGAATAAACGTTTATTTAGCACAAATTATACCTAATACCCAAAATGGAAAAAAACTTAAATTAATCTTACATGCTAAAAAGGCCCCCACTCAGCATTTTTCTTGAATCCCCATATCTATAGAAAAATCCGTTGCATATTTAAAGATTTTTTAGCATCTTCATACACAGGGACAGGCGCGGTAATCGACTTTATTTTATATGTACATAATGTACAATAATACTGTGTACGAAAGCGCCAGTGGCGTAACTATACCGGTACCCGTTGAAGTCCGTGGCAAAATTCATCGGTTGGGGCCCCGTGCACCCACCATCCTTTTTTTTTTAATCTTAATGTGTATGTGGGTTGGCAGATGAGATTCTCCTATGACCGGGGACCCCTTTCGGCTGGGGCCCCCTACCGGGTGGGGCCCCTTGGCATTTTGCCGACTTGCCACTCTGTAGTTACGCCACTGGAAAGCGCGAACACGAATGTTTTAGGGACAACGGAAAGGTACAAGTGTGTTCAAGATTCATTCAGAAAGGAGCATCTTAATAATAATGAAGTTTTCGTCACATTTCAGCTAAAATTGGAATAAGGTTACTCATAATAATATCAATAAGACAGCAATGGCCTGCTCATGTACGTATAATAATATTCAAATTTACCGATTCGCCGCGGATTTATCCTTCGTCGTCGAACGTTGCGATTGGACACGGTCGCGAAAATAAGCGTATTTACTTTGAGAGCTCGCCGCGTTGATAACTTTAGTGGCCCCTTCCGTTTCGCATCGAGACGCTTTTCGATTTTAAAATCACCATTCTGTATGAAGCTAAATTTAGAAATATAACACTGAATCAGATGAATGCAACTGTTAAAAATAAAGCAATGTTTGTTGCAGTTACTACCTACCTATACCTAGGTACATGAAAATTTGTTACCTCCTTTACCATACGATTAAAACAATAAAATAAACACCGTTGTCATAAAAGATTGAATGATTAGGCGGATCTCAAAAGAAAAGTTCTCGAATGAAACCTTGACTAACGAAAGAACAAATACTACATCTAACACACACTGCAGTAACAATCACCGATGTTGACATCCTCCATAGTTTAAGCTTCAGATAAATTAATATAAATTATAATTGAGGCCGGCCCATTCAAAACTGCACAAAGAGATTGAATGATGACCTCATACATCATTTGGCATCGGGCAATGGTTACTGTCATAGGGACTTCTGAAATATAGCATCTGTAGTGTAATGAAATCTTGCCGTCTGGCTTGCCCGTTACGTCATTTTCCAATGTAGGTTTCTGCACAGAGCAGTGTTGTCTTGTCGGATCAAGTTGCTTATCGAAATAAACATCTGACTATAAACCTTTATTTTAACAGTGTTTTAACATAACGCAATGGCTTTTAATAATCCACAAGTACCGTTATGCTGTTTTTCTTTAATTAAAAAAAGCATAGTTGCTCACACGCAAGTTTACAGTTTAACACAAAACTTAAAAGACAAGTTTAATTTAATTTTAACAATATTTTGAGAACTATCTCAATGCTTGTAAAACTGGAGCCTTAACTCGGGAGACCCTGTATTTCAGGTTCAAATTCACATCCTTTGCAACAGTAAAACACGTAATTCTAAAAGTGATACAGATAAGAGAAAAAACTGATCCTGGTAATAGCTCTGTGGAAACGATATTTTTAAAATAATTTTAAAGTCCTGTCTAACGATAAATACTTGTTTACATATTTAATCAACAAATAATTTATAAGCACAACAATATTTTTTCTACCTTTTTCATATTTTATCTATCATTTACACAATTACACATAAGCAGCTCTACATAATGTATACTATTGTATACCTACAAACAAGGTCCGCCGTTAAATACCCTATTAAGGACATCATGTTTCTTCCTTACACTTTTGAAAATATAATAAGATTTAACAACAATACAATTGTGATATTTATTTGATATCCCGAAAGTGTTAAAACGCACAATGGTATATTTGTGTTTAGTTCTGACGGACTGTTTATCTTTAGCCGCATTTACGATCGTGCGATGAGTTATTACCCGTTACTAAATGACAGCCTGTCTCCGGCGACCAAATAAAATTGAAATAAAGCTAAATACGATATTTGTTGGTGCTCATTGGCTTAGGTATGGCTTTAGATTTATTTTCAGTTGAAACATAGCTTCATTTAATTTATGTAATAAGGTGACATACACTAGATAATGCCAACTGCTTTATAAAGAGACATTATTTAGAAACTACCACAAACGATTAATACTTCAGAGAACATTTGAATTGTACCTATCAATATTAATTTCGGTAATTTTATTACACATTCCCGTTCACTTCAAAATATTATTAGATAATATACAGTGAAACCTGATTAAGTGGGACCTGGATAAGTGAGAAACCTCCATATCTAGTACTCACTCTGAGGTCCCAACACTTTGGCACTGCATTACCTCTGTTAGTGAGACGAAGCAAACCTCTATATCTGGGATTTGTTCTTTCGATTTATCTTTCTTATTTACCTCTGTTACTAAGACAGCGAGTGTATTTTATATGTACAAACCTCTGTTACTGGGATAATATCGAATTGTATGTTTGCTTACTTATTCTTATTCTACCCACAAATTCCGCACTTACTGACATAATTTCAATGACCTCGAATTTTAGTTTTGCTTTACTATCAACAGATGTTTGTTGGAAAAACGTCGGATAAAAATATCCGTTTATGAAAGTGGAACAATGAAGTTTGTACGGAATTTAATGTACCAAAATGTACCTACTCTTTGTAGAATAATTTAGAATAAAAATTAAATTCAATCACTGTGTTCAGAAGGACAAGAAAAACTGAAATGTGTACGTTTATCAGAATATCCTGAACTTGAACAGTGTTTGCTAGCAGGTTAAGCAAGTTCGTAATAAAAACGTTCCAATAAGTACACCAATGATGATTAAAACTGATTTGAAATATTTACGTAACTCATTTTTTAATAATCGCACCTCTATGTCTGAAATAACCGTTTTTCTGACCTCTGTTAATGGAACCCTCTGTTATTGAGACAGATATTTATTTATACCTGGATATCTGAGACACTGGGTAAGTGGAATACCTCTATAAGTGAAACAATATTGCTGGTCCTTGGCTGTCTCACTTAACCAGGTTTCACTGTATTTTCAGTCACCATTTGTAAAATAGTTACCAATAAATGTTTAGTCTCTGCAATTCTTAGAAGAACGGGATCAATAGATTACCTACCTAAGTTCAAATGGGATTTTCCCTAAAAATCCCGCGATTAATACACCTATTCAACATGCAGGTGTTCACAAAGATTATTGATAGCTGGGAAGTGCGATTTGTGTGTAAGACAATAGCGTGTTATCAGTTCAGGTAACGGCGGCTGGACTATAGATACGAATGCGACACACGTGTCACTGGATAGTTTTAAGTCGGCATGAAAAAAAAAAGAGTTGTTTGAATTGTTATTTATACTAAATAATAGTAGATTTAAATGCAGAAACGGTACGCGATATGATTAAAAAAGAAATATTAACCGAAATTACAATCGCACCCAGGTAGGTGAGTGTACATATACGATTTTACCTTTTAGGTAGGTATTTAGTCCAATTGGATTAAGGAATATGAAGTGGACTATAAAATTGCGCTGTTTGTACGCACGTGCAAGCAACAATTTACTAGTATTTTTTAAGGTACCTAAGTATAGATGAATTACGATAATGGCATGCGATGCGATTGATTGATTGATCTTTTATAACCGTACATAGAAGCTGGATATTAAACACGTTGTCCTCCGGAAATGAACGAAAAAAAAAACTTCCGCAGTTGTTTTTACAGGAAGAACTATTTCGAATACTCTTTGAATATTGCAGTTTGGGAAATTAGGAGCTAATCTCCGTTTATTGGGCGCCATTGTCTTCAATGGTCACCGGGGTTATTTCGGCATGCGGCGTACAGCTGTGGCCGCCCGTGGGAAACTGCTTTCTTCCTACAAATAACTTTATTACTTGGGTGAGACAATCGGGCCGAATGTGGAACGTTACTCATCATAATGTTTTTATGCAACAATTCAAGTAGGTAGGTAGGTAATTATTCGTAAAGTCTGGGAACTTGAACTTAGCAAATGGTCTTTTTGTGGTAGGTAAACCACGGTAATACGTCACATATCATCATCATACAATTTATTATAAAATAAGAATATTGATATATTGCTATTACAGTTTCCTCTGATGAATACATCTGAAAAGACTGCATATGATTAGACATCAGTGTAAATCAGCAACTCAACAATTTGCACAGTACAAAATTACAGAAATCTGCCCACCCAGCTTAGAAGGATGTACATATTACATGCATACCTATATACAAACCTAAAGAGCCATTATTGCAACGTAGACATGACATCATCGAGCTACCTGAAGCAACAATGGGCAGTGGGCGGGGCGCGGTAATGCAACTGACAATATGAAGCTACGTGATTCGCAACAGGTTTAGAGGAGGAGTTTAGAGCTGTATAAACAGAACGTAACGATAAAGAACTTCAAAGTTAATGCAACGTACCTATTTTCTAACTAAACGTTGATAACTTGATAAATACTATCCAGACTTAATTAAAATCCTGGAGAGACTAATAATTCGATCTACTGACTCCTGTTTCAAAGTAACATTGCTTTATGAGGACTAGTTATTTAAGTAGGTTACCAAGCAGGTCCCTGGTATTGATACTTAGATTAAGACTACAGGCCCGTGTTGAAAAAAAATTGGGTCATTTGAACCACCAGATGACCTATGTAGAACGATATAAGAGCATAAAATAATAAGATTCAGCATTATTCCGTCACTTGTAAGCTGTCCAACTGAGTACAGGTGAGAAAATTCAAAAGTACAGGTAGAGTTAGTATATTTTGGTTATATATTTTTTAACAGGGGAAAATAGTCAGGGGATACCAGTCACAACTATCTGTCCGGTGGTTGGTGAACGGTATACGGGTAAGCGACCCCGGCTCCTCGAGCTACTATCGACTCAGTCCAAATCATCCGAGGCGATAGTATCCATCCTCCCCTTTTCCTTCCCCCGTCATATATCCTTGCTACTCGTGGGAACGCAATGACCTTGTTAAAACAATGCACAAGGCAGAATGGCGGCGACGTGGTCCACAACCCGTCACGTCACGTTTCCCACAGAGGTGAAAAGTGGATTGCTAGAAGTGATCTCTGCCTACCCCTCTGGGAAAAAGGCGTGATTTTATGTATGTATGTATGTATGTATATTTTTTAACACGGCCCTGTAGTCTACTACACATGCCTATAATCCAGGATTGAGCTAAAATATGTACCTATCGACCATTTAATATTGTGAGCGGGAGCTTTAAACGCTTTAAACTTAGGTAGGTACTTGCCACAATTCGATTCAAACTAGAATTTTCCGGTAGGTCGATAAGCTAATGACAAATGTAGATTATGAGATATCTGAAAAAGTAAGAGCAGTTAAATTTAAATGGCTCAGTCGATTCAAGTAAGATTGAACACCAAAATAATAAAAACTTACCACTTTATAGGAGAGCTTCGAACTGTGCCATTTCAATTACTTACTTACGCAAAGTTACTCCACTTTTTCAATAACTTTTTGTCACTTACACTTATCTAGTTATCTAAAGCAGGTGTCACTAACAGCCCCCCATAAAAAAGGTTAGAAAATAAACCGCAGCGCCGTAAAACCCTTAACAAAATAAACGCTGGCGTTAAGCCCGAGAACATCTGTGCCCGGGGATGACACCGTTCGTCTTATCCGGCCTTAGGCAGATTAGCGGAGGACTTGAACCAGCGATGAGGCTACTACAAACATAAAAATTGTATTACATTTCATACCTTCTCCAAAATGCCGGTAATTCATACTTAATGGTGCAATATTTCTACCACTGCTCTGAGTGAATCTATCCGTTGGTAAGAAGACTCACATTGAAGCCCGAAAGTGTAATTTACTTAGTTGGGTAAACTCAATAGGCTAATGTACCTATCTTTAAAAATACTTACATCATGGCCTAGGTATCTAGGCCATGCTGATTAGTTATAATAATATCTAAAACTTGACTCTTTTACAGCTTGACAGACCATCATTAACTGTGTGTTCGCTATGCAATTTCGCCAGGTTTCTCCTTAGCGATTTGGACCTAAGCGGTGGTGGTGAGAGTTCTGTTATGTTATGCTGTCGATATGATTTCTGCCTAGAAATTACGTAGTCAAAACCATCCCGGAGGCAGTTAGTTGAAGGTGTTACTTTCGCATATTACCGTTAGTTCTTAAGAAAGTTAAGTACCTACTTACTTCCATAATGATTCTACATCATATCGGAGGCGTGGGAACACTATCAGATAAGGAAGGTGTCGTTTCTTGAATGACGCAAATCACTATGTAGTTAGAAGGTCCCTTGGGCGCCTACTACACAGATGTTAATATGTTTGAAAACACCGCCCAAGATAAGTAGGCAATAAGCACTTTAGCCAAGTTTTTAAACCGAACTCATTCATTCTCACTCATTCACTTCGTCGTCCTTCAAGTGTAACAAAACGGATGTGACATCTTTATCGTCGCATCAAGTGAATTAAAATTCATTCTCATGTTTCATTTCATTTACTTATTTTACAAGTCATATTCATTTCATTGCTGTGGTGGATAAAGTGATAAACCTTAAAACAAACCCTACAAACTATCAATAAAATCTACTTTTAAAAATATCTGGTAATTTAAACCGACCATGTCCACTAATTCCCCTAAGAACGCTAATGTAAAATAAAATTACAGCCAAGAAAATATAATAGAATTTATATTTTTAGATCTTGGATAATGAACCTATTAATAAATTAACAGCTTAGTCACTGCTGTGGTAACTTTTCTAAAAATACATTATAATAACGGCTTTTCTGTTAAAGTTAGGAAATATTGAAAGAGTTACATACGTACTTATCCACTACACAGATAGATATTATAACTTATAGATAATGTAGACACATACATAGAGGCTTTTAGGTATGAAAACTAAGGACATTAAAAATTTATTCTTATTAAGTAAGTATGTCGAATGATTTTAATCTTAAGTACTAAGATTTCGCAAAGGTTTAATCGATTCGGGAATCAAGCAAATACCTAACTCGAATCGTGAACTAATCCTGTTTACGTCATAGTAATCTGGAATTCATTATATGTATATGTCACCGGAAAATAACAAGAACCGTAAATTTATAACTTTCCTAGGAAATTGATAAACTTTCGTAGGATTCTACACGACAGATAAAATGTATTATTTTACGCCTAAATTCTAGGATGTTTCGTAAGATTCTACGCGGTTCGGCCAATCACAGAAGAGTGTTTAATTTTACGCTTCTTATAAAACGGAAAATAACACACAGCTCTCTGATTGGTTGACGCAAGCAGTGGCAATGTTTTTTATGTCCATAGACTTAGGTAATCTTTGACATGTTGCAATAAGTAGACAAATTCAGGAATCTACTTATTACGTTTGATTTGTTAAATGTTTGTAGTATATTTTAGAACTAGAGGACGCCCGCGACTTCGACTGCGTAAAATCTGATGTATGTATTTTGTTTGTAGAACCTGACCGTGTATTCCCGCTGTCACGAATTTGTGTGAATTTTCACCCCCATGGCCCATGGGTGGGGCCCACTACCGCCATGGGGGTTAAATTTTCAAAAAAAATAGTGTTGGTGTCTCCCCGGAGTGCCAGCTACCTCCATACCAAGTTTTATAAAAATCGACAAACACCCCCCCCCCCCCCAAACCCCATGGGGGTTGAATTTTGAAATAAAAATTAGCACATATATTATTCCAGAGTGCCTGCTACCATCACACCAAATTTCATGAAAATCGGTTCAGACGTTTGAGCGTGAAAGAGTAACAAACATCCAGTTTTAGCATTAGTAAGGATACGATTTCTGTTCGGGTTACGATTCTGTTTCGGTAAAATTTATTTTATAATAAACACTTTTTAGGACCCTAATAGTTCTTTGTTTTTTTTACTAATTTGGCATGTCTGATTTTACCTAAGTCTATGGACTTAAGCATTGCCACTGCTAGCGTCAACCAATCCGAGAGCTGTGTATTATTTTCCGTCTTATAAGAAACGTAAAATTAAACACTCTTCTGTGATTGGCCGAACCGCGTAGAATCTTACGAAACTTCCTAGAATTTAGGCGTAAAATAATACATTTTATCTGTCGTGTATAATCCTACGAAAGTTTATCAATTTCCTAGAAAAGTTATAAATTTACGGTTCTTGTTATTTTCCGGTGACATATACCTACCTATTTACTATATCATAGATAATGTAATGATAATTTACATTGATTCCTTTCTACCACCGTAGAACCGTGGACCGTGGAACCGTAGGGGTGTCCTACCTAAGTACTACATAAAAACATCTTACTGAACATGTATTTCATACTTGTCTTGTTCATA
Source organism: Maruca vitrata (assembly GCA_039566165.1). NCBI lineage: Eukaryota > Metazoa > Arthropoda > Insecta > Lepidoptera > Crambidae > Maruca > Maruca vitrata. The sequence continues at coordinate 6,091,937 of CM076925.1, forward strand.
ACATATCACAGATACGGCGATACCAATCTTTGTTATTGAGAGCGGGATAAAAATTAAAATATTTACATTACAGGCTGCGCAGGATCAACGCGGGCGTGGGACCGCGCCGCCGCGTCAAGCCTATTTATAGTGCATGAGACGACGCACAAAAAACTCCCTTGGCGCCAAATTTCGTGTACAGTAAAATTTTATTAGCATTTCTGGTTCGATTTCATTGGAAACACATTCGAGTCGCGGCCTACATTTTGCAAAATTTTATTACTTACTGCCAAATGGCTTTAACTGATTTTTTTAGCACTCAAAAGAAATTAGTTATCAATGTGTGTGGATATTTCAGTAACAATAACCGCTTGCAAAAGTTTATCGTAATCAATAGATAGATCTACTAATTTTCAGACAAATAACCACATTAAATCGACGCATTGAAACTTCAAGCGTAAACTTAACAGGATGTCGAGCCAATGATGCGACGCGACTAGGATGACCGGGACACCTAGAGGCAGAATTATTATTACATATCAATATGTGATTGAGAAACGGCAGACAACAAAAACAAAAAAGGTCAGGATGATTCCGGTGCGTCTTCAGAAGATGATATCTCTGTCTCAGTCTAATAAGTATACAATCGTGTGCGAAAGAGAAGGGTAGCGCGCTGGGACTCGCTGGGAGGTGCAACGGTCGGTGGAGATGGTTATTTTTTGTGTTGTCAATGAAGGGCCGGGTCGGGGCGGGCGCGCCTCGCCAGTCGCCGCTCGAGCGCCGCGCAGCACCGCCATGGAGTACGAGCCCGCGATGGTCAAGCGCGAGCTGGACGACGAGGAGCCCTACTACGGGTACGCGCCCGCGGCCGAGCGCCGCGACGCGCCCGCCGGAGCGCCCGCCTCGCCCGCGCGCCTCACGGACCTCAGCCAGCAGTGGCCCGCCAACGTCGCCTTCGACAGCGAGGACCGCGACTACCAGCTGCACGCCAGCTACCTGCCCTACGACCAGTACCAGCGGGAGAGTCTGGACCGAAGAAGTTTATATTACGACGACTCCAACTCTCAGGATCGAATGAGGAGTTTCTACGAAAGCGAAATGCCCAAGTTAGGAGATGTCTACCGGAGCCCTACCGACGAGCAGAGCGGGGAGAGTGAGAGCGCGCGCTCGCGCAAGCGCGCAAAGGCGTCGCGCAAGAAGGCGACGAGCTTCGAGGAGCTGCAGGTGCAGCGCGTGATGGCCAACGTGCGCGAGCGGCAGCGCACGCAGAGCCTGAACGAGGCCTTCGCCAGCCTGCGGCAGATCATCCCGTCGCTGCCCAGCGACAAGCTGTCCAAGATCCAGACGCTGCAGCTGGCGACGCGCTACATCGAGTTCCTGTACCAGATCCTGTCCAGCGGCGAGCCGGCCGGCGACGGCGGCGACGGCGGCGACCACGGCCGCTACCTGGCGCAGGACAAGCTCAGCTACGCCTTCTCCGTGTGGCGCATGGAGGGCGACTGGACCGGCGGGCCCGCCTCCTGAGCCGCGAGCGCCGGGCCTGGAGTTCCGGGCCGCCTGTGATGGGGACACGGCTAGGGATCTATGGGTGCAGAGGACCTTGAACAAGAATGGCGGAAGTAGAGAACCCCTCGGTCGCTAAGTAGACTATGGCGACGTGACTATGGAAAAACGTGAGAATAGTTATTATGATAAGTCTCACGAGATCTTATTGTACGTCGACAAACATTTTGCCAACATTCATTATTAAAAATCTTTGGACGAAAATTTATTGATGCTGTTTAGCTTAGATTTTAAATTACTTGTACTATTTTACCAGTTTTCACAATAAGAGTTAAATAATATTTTTCGTGATCAAAGTGCGATTTATATTAATGTGATATAGCACTTTTAATAGCGTAAGAAAAGACGGTATGAATATTCCATTTTATATGTTTAAGAAATTAACTATTTGTGATTACGATAGTAAATAAGAACATTTTGTGATAGTTAGTTTTAGTCGACCATTTCCGGTCTATAATATTAATAAAGTAAACAAAGTTATTCATCATTATATTCGATTATATTTTGATGAATACAGAACAAATTAGTTTAAGTACCTGGTAAGTAAGTAAACTACATTAGAACATATGGCTAGCCACCAAAGGTAATATGTAAATGAGAATCATTGTATTCTCATAAATAAGTAATTAAAATTAAGTGTTATTGTTGTAAATTTCTAATAAAACGTGAAAATAAAACCTTGCTTTATAAGTTTTGCGTTTCCTTAACCTCTCAACTATTATTATAAATACATTGTTTGAAGTTTCCTTACCCACTAAAAAAATGAAATAAAGTATGTTTTCTCTTTTAAACATTATATTTTACACTAAGTACGAAGTACATATCTATTTAACATAACATTTGATTACCTTTTAAAAATACAGTAAAAAATATAATGAATACAAATCTGTACCCTCCGTGAACAGTGATATAAGTCGACTTATATCACTTATCATTTATTGCATCATTGTAAAGAGAAAAATATGGGCTATTTTTCTGTCCAATCAGCGTAGCTCTAGCCCAAATAGAACGGGAGATAAGTTTTGTGACTCTTGATACAACTGTGTTTTTGAGATACATCCAATGGTTTCATAAATGTATAGTGATTTAACTTTACTTATATTAAAATACATTTACTTTTTTTTATTTTACAAAAGTGTATAATAATATAACTAGCATGTAGACCTGTTGGCACTAAAATATTTTAAATGCAATTAGGTGTAAAATAATATAATTTAAGATGTATCGGTAGTCACAAAGGTCTTGTGATTGATACGAATTGTGAAAATTGATATAACTGCTATCGTATCACTTGACACCTATCTCAAATTTACAAATATTCGTGTATTTTGATACTATTTCAAGTATATCAAAATTTATTTATATTTTTTACAATTTCAAATTCGTGTAAAGTAATACAACTTAAGTTAAAGCAAAATTATATAGCCAAACGCGACCGTACAAAATACTTCCGCATTGTGTAAAATGATGCAAGTAGAAATCCTGCCCTCCCCAAATCTTTCTATCTTTGTCTAATAAGGCGTGATAGTAGTGCATCCTTTGTTTAAGAAGGACTTCGGAATCTCCTTTTTTATACTGCAAAAGAAGAGCTATTTTTTATTTTGAAAAATTTAGTAGAAACTAAGGAAGTTTGCTTAGACACAGACAGAAACCTTTGTTTATCCTACTATCCTGCGTTTAACATGGTAAATATCCCGGATATTTTCAGTTTTCTAACATAAAGATGAAAAAAAGAAAAGTCTGATTTAATAGATAAAAGGAAAGATGATGTATAATGAAGACGGAAATAAAGAAAAGAAAAATGCAAATACAGATGACATAAACCGTCTTAATATCGAATCGCAACATGAAAATGAAGCAAACTTTGAAGTTAACTCTAAAAAATAAGTCAACCAAAACGCCATTACATCGCAGAGTAAGAACATATTAGTATTACAGACAAAAAATCCAATTAAATAACTTTTTGAGAAGAATGTTATGAAAAAGTCAGTGAAAGAAAGGGTCACAAATACGACAAACGCTGATTTGGAAGTAAATATGGTTCTTACATATACATACATATGAAATTGGCGTTTTTGTATATTAGGAACAAAAAGTCAAATATTTTTACACATAATATTTTTAATTAATCAAAGTATTCATGTAAGAAGTTAATTGATCACTTTACTAAAAAACTAGTCGGACGGAAATTAATAAAATCTTTGAAAGCGATTTGGACTACCATCTGAGTTGAATTTTTCCCCTTGCAAGAAGTTATCGAAATTTCGAAAAATATGTAAATCTGTTAGAGCAAGATCCGGAGAGTACGGAGGATGTCGGACATTACGATTGAAGCTCTTCTATTTTGGTAGCCATCCGTTGTGCAGTGTGTGGTCTAGCATTGTCGTGAAGCAGCAGTGGCGTGCAGCGATTAACCAGCCTAGGTTGTTTAGCCGCTAGCTTTTCCATTATGGTTTGAAATTGCTTACAGTAGACATCAGCCGTAGTCCGGCCAGATTTGAGAAAACTGTAATGAACAATGGCGGCACTGGTCCACCAAACGCTTAGGGTTAAATTTCTCTTGGGGCAGGATTTGGCTCTCTGGCCAGGATTCAACCATTGCGCTGAGCGCTTCCGATTGTCGTACAGAATCCGTTTTTCATCACAGGTAATGGTTCGGTTTAAAATACACAACCATTATTGTACCGTTTCAGTAATGTAACACAGCAGTCGACACGCGTTTGCCGGTTTGCTTTAGTAAATACGTTAAGTACCCAACTTTCAAGATTTTCAATCTTCCTAATTTGCTTCAAGTGAATTAAAACCGTTTTATCACTAACATTGCAGCCTGCAGCTAACTCGAACATGGTTTGCGATGGATCCGCTTTCACGATTGCCTTCAATTCTTTATTATCAACTTGGGGCTTGTTCTGCAGGTCGAAATTTTCAGAACGAAAATGTTAGAACCAAAAACGAACTGTGTTTTATTTTGCAACACGACCACAATGTATGGTGGTCGTGTTGCAAAATAAAATGTGAACATTATTCACCCTTTGATTCCTTTCCGCAGCACTAGTGCCACGGAGGAACTCGTACTCGTAAATAATCCAATCCAATATTTTAATTTTTCCATCTTGTAAATGATTGACGGAAGCAAAAAAAAACAGAAGAAATAAAACCAAATAAATGAAGGTAATTAAAGCTCCATTACAAGATTAAGTTGTACAAATTTAAATTTGGAATTCCTTACCAAAGTGGAGAAAATCGTAACTAAACTAAAGTACGAAAAACGCCAATTTCATATTTTAACCTAATATTAACTGCGATTTATTCTAATATATGAGAGACTTTTGTCTACATTAGTCTGTAACAAAAGGAAAATAACAATGCGAATGACTTAGAAGTAATACAAAAAGAAAAATATTGTAAGGATTCAGATAAAGATGAAAGTACCACAGAAAATAAAACCAAGATGAAACAGATATAGAATAGAAGATAAGAACAATTTAGAAACTGAAACTAAGCAAATTTTACTAACATGCAGTTGGAGGATGCAAAGGAAATAAATACTATTGAGATAAAAACAAGAAGACCATTAAATGCTGAACTAAATATTGTTAACGAAAAGCCTATAACAATGGGAAGAATAAAAAAAATAAACGATAAGAAAGAAACAGGAAGACCATTTAATGCTGAACCAAATATTATGAACGAAAACCCATAACAATGGGAAGCGATTTAGCTGATGCACCAAATACGTATCTACAAAATTTGTAGTTATATTACTATACACGTATATTTATGCGATATAAGTTAACATGAATCATTATACACATCTTTATTTGGGTATAAATGCGGTGTATTTTGATATAAGTAATTTAAAACACATATTTTTTGAAAAAAGATATGGGTACTGCAACCAGGAAGTTTCAATTAAAATCTTTTGTTCAGGACTTTTTCTGTTTCATTCTTTCTACTACTTTTAATTAAGAAATAAAAGAATATGTATCATTAGACACATTTGCGTTACAAATTGTGTAAAGTAATGTATATTAACTTATAACATTTTACACGATTCACAGGTTTTGTGGTCATTGATACAAATTATAGTTTATTATTATTTTTTTTAATATATAACCAAATTATTAAGAAAAAAACATATTTTCAGATACTTCTTTTTATAATAAAATAAAAATGCTTTCATTAAAAACGCTACGTTTAATAAAGGAGACGACAGTAATTTTTTAAAATGTCTAAAACTTTGAAGTCGATTTTCTCAAAACTTGATTTTTGACTTATATCACTCTTCACGGAGGGTACAGAAATGTATTGCTGTATTGTCGCATTTATTTTGGCCAAACAGACTGGATATAACATTGTAAATTGATATAAATAAAATTGAAACATCATAATCACCGTGAATCAAAAATTGGTAGAATTTTTTTCAGGTAAATAATTAATAGCAGCATTCAGATAAATCATCTTGTGAATTTGAAATCATATTATACACCGTGAAATTTTAGTGGTTGTTTTCCCGCAGTAAAATGATTCTATCTTAGTAGCACAATAGATTTGTGCAGTTCTTTTTTATTGAAATCAATAAATGCCGGTTTTACGAAAGGTATAACTGAAACTCGAAAACACGTTCGAACCGCTTTATTACTTAGGGCGTAGAGTTTCTTTAACTTTAAACATCGATTTCATGCGGCAAGCAGTACCGGATTACGTCACATCTTATAAAAGAACGATAGCTTCTCTCGTTTTCGAGTTGGAAAATAATATTTTTTTTTTTCAAGGAGTAATTTGCATGTTTCGATAGTATTACTAAAGGCAAACCGTTCTGCCACGGGAAAACAACCACTCAAATTTCACGGTGTAGAGTATTATTAATACTCCCAAAGCCCATCAATCTGCAAAATCTCTAATCAGGAAGATTATAAGTAAAGACATTTATCCAGAAATCGTATTACTGACATGACCCAGTATACACCGTTTCACTTGCAAACAATAATTGTCCTAAAATTAAATCGGTGATGATGACATAAGTAAATTAATTTGGTACGATAATAGAAACAGATCTGAACGAAATTGATGAGCGTTGTTGATTGAGAAGAGTAATACTAATTCTTATTATTGACTAGAAAGATAGTTACAGAAGTTTACACAAAGAAGTTGAAACAACGGAACAAACCATAATAGGGTAGTTGACTATTTTTATGTTGATACAACCGGGTGGACCACACAATTACAAAGGCACTGTTAAAATAATCACATTGATTTCTCGAAAAATCGCCGAGTTATTGCAGTTAAGAGCACATTGTTTGAAAGACCTCAAGCAAGAGCGCTTCATACAAATGATCTGCCGACTTAAGACTATTTCTACGCAGCGCGTTGCAACTTTGTTCAGCAGACATATCCAGTGTTGTGTGTACCAATATGTTTTTATAATAAACGATGTTACTAAAGATGATATTGACTTTTTAAACATATTTCGCACCGTGTAGTGCTCGCGCAAATAAAAATAGACAATACTATATTTCGCACTTTTCAATTGGACTTGTCTAGCCTACTATTGCTGTAGCCTATGTCTATTGCTGTCTCATGGTGTCAAAAATATAACCTCCTAAATCTAACTATGTAACATCATGTAAAATCAGACGTAGTCAAGTACCCTATTGATTGATATTCTATAGTAAGCGAAATATTGCTTTATTTATATTATTACCAGATAGATTATAATACCAGATTTACCATTAATTATTTTGATTATCAATATTTACTCCAATATTCATCTTCCGCAATGGTTATTATTTAATTATTAATCTTAAAATTATGTAGGCATGTGAAAACAAAACAATCAATACAAATCATGGGTTCAGAAGGTTAGGTTCATAAGTAATATAAAGTACTAAGGTAAAAAAATCATACATAGCTGATACTTTGAATAATGTCAACCGCGAACATCTAACTATTTATTCTTAACATTATTCACAAGAAACTATACATTCTATAGATAGCTTATGGAAGAGGCCATAGAAATGATCCGTGATTCGTCTGTCATCGTCTTACCGATCTTGTTGATTGAGAATGCGAATAAAGTGTGAACCGATGTTCACGCGAGTGCAAGTGGTCATTAGCTTTTAGATCATGAAATAATTAATTCGCTCGATGTCATTTCCAGATCGGTAATCTGAAAATGAAAAACACGCACGTTATGAAAATTAAAACTATTTAAAAGTACCCGTGTGACGTTAAATATCTTTATTAAACATATGTATAGTATAAAATTATTTTGTAAAATCTCTAAATTATATCAAATAACAACCGCTTTTGTTTGGTTGATTTAAGTTATAGGTACAAAGGTTTTTTTACTTTAACTATTTCGTAAGAATTGTTCTCTCATGTTTACCAATGTTTTACTATTCGCTATGTGCGCGATGATAGCGCCCCTAGTGGCGACAACTATTCTGGAGTTGAGATCTGTCATATCATAGCAACTAGATGTTTTGATATGTTAAATCATAGCAACTAGATGTTTTGATAAAGATTTTCGACTAGTTTTTCAACACAAAATAAATAAAAATTGTATAAAGTGAGTACCAATAAGTATTGAATTGTCATCGTTTTCATAACGTACGTAACGTTTTTACTTACAAATACAAGGGAATTTATGAAATTAAAGCAATTTGACACATGAAAGCTCAGAATTATATCACATTTCTGTCACATCGTGATTTGCCGTCCCCCACCACCCACTCCGCACATAGCGAATATGGGTGATATAGGTACTGATAGTGCATATTTGTTTTTTCCATTGACTTGAAATAAGAAGTGCATTTAAATCAAAGTATTCTCATTACTTATGTATCAAGAATTAAAAAAACTGGTTTATGTAAAACCTACATGATATTACTTGACATAGGTAAACTACATGTTTTATTGGTCGTTTATTGTGCTTTTAGAACTCTAATTTAATTTTAATTTGGAAACAATCATTTAGAAAAGCCACCAACTAGCTGATTAATCAATAAAAATAACAAGGCAGCTTTTGCTGAAAATAATAACTTTAAAAAACCTGCTGCTATGAAGCTTAGATAGTAGATAAGTAGTATAGATTCTTAAAAAAAGTTTCTAAATACATAATACATGTATCATTAAAAGTAGCTTTATATAGTAAAGAAACTTTTTAAAAGCTTCAAAATAGCAACTAGCTCACCCACCTGCGTCAAGTCTTTGCTGTCGAGGGTCTGCACCACTTCAGCATCCACCTCCACCGTGTCGTCCTTGATGCTCCACTCGTCCTTGCCCTTCAGTAACGACCCCTGCAACGATACCTTACGTTTCACAAAGATCCTCTATCTATATAATAGTATTATATTCTGCACTTTTCACCTTCTCTGATTGTAATAGCGTAATATAACTTAAAACTATGTATATAAAATCCGTCATTTGCTTTGTGATTTAGAAGATTATCTGTAATTTTTATTTAAGAGCTGTGGATTTTGAATAAACAAATAAATAAATAAATAAATAAATAAATAAATATGGTTCAAACATTTTAGTCAGACGTAACACTTTACATTGATCCTCTAGGTTTGAAACATCTTGGTCAGACGTAACATTTTGGATATTGTGAAATGAAATGAAATAATTTATTCTGCAAATAGATTTTCATGAAATACTTTTGCACGTCAAGTTGTAAATAATTTGATCACATATTACATACATAAAAATTCACAAGTTACATAATTCATTGATGTCCAAATTGTTCTATCCTTATGTCGTTAAACTTAAGCATTAATAACGAACTAGGTATCAGTGTTACGCCTAACGTTGCTTGTGTACTATAATATTAACTGCCTCGTTGGTCTATTGGTAGCAAGTGCTGCGTTAGGACCGAGAGATCCCCGATTCGAGTCGGGGTCGGGCAAAATTTGTGTGAGTTTTTCTGTGATGAAATTACTCAGCCCGAAGTTAGGAAGTTGGCGGTTGAACGCCCGTGTCTCGGAAAGCACGTCAAGCCGGTGGTCCTGCGCCCGATCTCTCATCGGTCATGTCGGATTGCCGTCTCACCGAATTATGAGATTAAGGGAATAGAGAGTGCACTTGTGTTTGCGCGCATACTTGTGCATTATAATATGTCGTGCGCACTTGGCTGATCTCAATTGAGATCGGCCGCCATGGCTGAAATCGGTCGGACGCCTTACTAACTTACTATAATAGGTATCCTGCGCAGTTAGCTGGTTCCCGTTAAGATCAAAAAAATAATCTGGAAGATCTAATCCAATCATTCAATTATTACCTATTCTTTTAAGGCTGCCCCCAAAGAGTAAATACGGGACCCTAATAAAAAAACTTCTCTGTCCCTGTTGGCAGAGAAGAAGAGATTTTTTTAAGGAAGGTTCATAAAAACAATCGCTGAAAGCGTTTGTTAGTTTTTGTCCCTACGCGCTTGACCGGGGCTACACTGACCGCGGGGAGGTCGCCGGCGTCGCCGCCCTGCTTGTGCGCCTGGCGCACGTGGTCCTTGAGCGCGAAGGCGCGCGCGTAGCTAGCGCCTCACAGCGTGCACGCGAACTTCAAGTTGTTTGGTTTGTTTTTTACAAAATTGTTACACTGGCTACCTTTGATGAGCGAGTCTGACTTGCACACGGCCGGTGTGTGACTGACTTTGATGTTGCCAGAGAAGCCAAGAAATGTTTATAAAATGTTTTAAAAAAAATTTTTTTTTTTACAAAATTGGTACACCGGCAATGGTACGGTGCTTCACTGACCGCAGTCAAGTCGTTGGCGTCGCCGTCCTGCTTGTGCGCCTGGCGCACGTGGTCCTTGAGCGCGAAGGCGCGCGCGTAGCTGGCGCCGCACAGCGCGCACGCGAACTTCAGGTTGTTCTGCCGCGCGTGCGTCTCCGTGTGCACGCGCACCGCGTACAGAGATGCGAACGGTCTGCGAACAACATTATATCTTGTTAATCTATAAATAAATAAAGGCGTCCGACCGATTTCAGCCATGGCGGCCGATCTCAATTGAGATCAACCAAGTGCGCAGGACATATTATAGTGCACAAGTGTACGCGCAAACACAAGTGCACTCTCTATTCCCTTACTCTCATAATTCGGTGAGACGGCAATCCGGCATGACCGATGAGAGATCGGGCGCAGGACCACCGGCTTAACGTGCTTTCCGAGGCACGGGCGTTCAACCGCCAACTTCCTAACTCCGGGCTGAGTAATTTCATTACAGAAAAACTCACACAAATTTTGCCCGACCCCGGACTCGAACCGGGGACCTCTCGGTCGTAACGCAGCACTTGCTACCGATAGACCAACGAGGCACTTGTTAATCTATAACAATAGATTCAAAGCGTCCATGGCCAAGTGGTTAAAGTCGTTGCTTGCCATGCGTCTTCAAATTTGAAATTCATATGTACGATTATTCCCGCACTTGGCCAGCGTGGTTGACTAAGGCTTTATCGTCCTAGTTCAGGGTAGGCTCATGCCCCAGTAGTGAGGAAATATATGGGCTGATGAATATGGTAGGTTGAACTCTCAATAACGAAAGAGATCCCCCATTAAGCGATCGAAAGAATCGAGAATTTCCTGCTCACTCACTTTTGCAACATGAGTAGTTCCAAGATTTGTTATTTGATTTGGCATAAGTGCTTAAACTAATTAATGTGATATTGAAATATGTCATTGATAAACTTAAGCCAGTAGTAGCAAGCAGGATCGCGATTATCCTAAGGACGTGAGTTCAAATCCCCAGACACAAATGAGGGTTTTCGCGAATGAGAAATTCACTAGATGGCAATACGTAGGCGTGAGGTCCAACTGCATCATGATTGGTTATTTTTGACGTGACATTGACAGACATGTCAATATTCACCAATCATGATGCAGTTGAACCTCACGCCTACGTATTGCCATCTAGTGAATTTCTCATTCGCGAAAACCCTCATTGTTGGGAATTTTCTTTTAAATATTTTTACTTCGTACCTATTGCAGTGCTGGCAGGAGAAGGGCTTGGTGTGCGAGTTCTTGTGGCCGGCGAGCTGCACGGAGGTCTTGAACGCCTTGGGGCAGTACGGGCACTTGTACGCGCGCACCTCCGAGTGCGTTAGAAGGTGGTGGTTGTACACGCTGTGAGCTTTGAACCTGAATCGGAAGAGAAAAAAAAAATAAGAAATAAATAAATATCTGGGACATTTCCACACACGGTCATCTGACCCCAAACTAAGCAGAGCTTGTACTATGGGCGTCAGAGACTGATATACATACATAGATATTTTTAAAAACATACTTAAATACATAATCACACCCAGACACGGAACAAACACCGATGTTCATCACACAAATATTTGTCCGAGTGGGAATCGAACCCACGACTCTTGGAACCGCCAGCCAGGGTCACTAACCACTATTCCACCGAGCCAGTCAGCCAGTCAGTCAGAAACCTAGGAGTAGAAGAACAGTCTCATTATCTTGGTCAGGTCGCGTTCCGGGATCAGCACTGTACCTACGAACCGGAGCCAGGGGGGACCATTGTTGCGGCAAGGGCCGGACCAGTGGAGTCTTAGCGGCGGTATTGTGCGGGCGGAGCGGGTCAGCCCGCCGGCCAGGGAGACCCGTAGAAATGGGGGCCCTTCCGTCCGGCGGACTGGCCAACCCGCACAGCTCAATACCAATGCGAGACTCACGCCTTGTCTCGTTGTTGCCGCAGCAGTGGTCTCCTTTTTCACGGCTTTCAGGGTGAGTGCGACAGGCTCAATATGGTCTATTGTGCCTGTCGACCTCATATTTGGATCTCACTACCGCTTACAATCAGGTGGAGTGAGGTCATCTTGTTAACCTCAATATAAAAAAAAAAAAAAAATCTTGTACTAAAAAAGTAAAATCGGTCAAAGTGCGAATCCGTGTCGAGCCCGGGAGTACCTAATAAACAAACACAACTATAAAAGTTCTAAAATTTTAAGTAAGACAGATTTGTCTGACCTTACAATTTTAAGGGGTTATAAGAATAACATAACATTTCAAAACAAGACTGTCGCATAAGCAGTTTAGCATCAAATACTGAAGCGTTTTAATTTTCAAATTTGATTATACCTCTCCTCGAGTTTTAGTAACTTCATAGTAGTAAAAGAGATTTTATATTCAGAAACTCGAGTAAACTAATTTACGTCGACGCTGACACTAAAATTTGTCACACTTCCTAGATGCAACCGCTTGGGCCAAACAATTTTATTGATATTTGGACAGAAACGCGAGTTTACGACCTACACCGGCCAGTTTCATTACTCACTGAATATTCCCAGCGATGAGAATTTGAGAGAGCATCCGCAAATACACTAGCAATTGGCAAGATTTAACGACTAAGACAAACGTCGATATAGTGCTGGGTACTGGGTATAAGTGGAAACTTAACGAGCTTATAGTGTGGCATGGTAGATTTGTACAGCCGGTTCTTCCGATATAGCATCTTGGCTATAACCACCACACTGTAATTGACTATAGGAGACCACTTTATGGTTATTATGACTCTTTTAGCTCTCTTTAGAAATATTTCACCAATATAGCGTCACGTTAACAAATATATATTAGCTTTATTAGTATGTATTTCTAAATCTTTATAGATATTCTACTATTACGTATGACATTGAGTAAGAAAAATTGAGTGTATGTTAAGAATTTCCTCAGCCCGGAGTCACGAAGTTCTAAAACGATCGCCTGCACCTTTGAAAGCACGGTAAGCCGATGGTTCTGCGTCCTATATCTCATTGGTCATGTTGGATTGCCCTCTCATCGAACTTACTTCGTAAGCAAACTGAGAGTGCAGTCCTGTATGCACTGCACATATAACCTTTTTTGGCTTATTCCAAAAATGCCCCTTACAGGGTATTTGTCCGTGCAGGGATTTTTGGAATAAGTTCCTTATTTTATTATGGCATTGAGACACAGAATTCACAGTATGAACATAGTACATGGTGTCACCAGACAAGATACCTTATTTGGTTTATTCCACAAATCCCTTGTGCTATAGTCTCAGGAGATTTGTGGGATAAACCCCTTATTTTTAAGGCACACAAGTAGAGACGTAGTTTGACCCGTGATCATTATACACATATGTGCTAGAAACTCACACTCTCTCACACTAGGTATCTGATCTGATCCTATGTACAGCCAGAGAGTAGGGCCTGGTGACCTGTAGCACAGGTTTCACTACGAAACCTATTTCAAGCACCAGTCCTTCACACTTGGGCTTAAATCAATTGTTTCTTAGACCTAAGTTAGTACTAAAAATTGCCTATATTGTGAAGGTATCATTGATTCCAAAATATCGGGAACTCGAAAAAATTGTGAAACATGGTAAATATATCAAACATTTTCACTTTTCTAAAATAGTAACATAGTCCATGTTGTCACCTCTTCCCGCAGTGCTTGCAGCAGTAGGGCCGCGCGCCGGTGTGCGTCCGCATGTGTAGCGTGAGGCAGTACGACACGCGGAACGACTTGCCGCAGATCTCGCACGAATGCGGCTTCTCACCTGGGAACATAACCATAGACAATCAAGAACAAAAACAATTTATTCATATACATCTAAGGCAATCAATCTATACTTAATATTAATATAAAGCTAAAATATTAATATCAAGAGTTTGTTTGTTTGTTAGAACGCGCTAATCTCAGGAAATACGAGTTCGAATTGAAAACTTAGTTTTGTGTTGGATAGACCATTTATCGAGGAAGGCTTTTGGCTATATAATATCACGCTGCGACCAATAGGAGCAAAGAAACAGTAGGAAATGTGTAAAGTACGGGGAAAACGCGGACGAAGTCGCTGGCATAGCTACCTAGTAGTAGTTATTCCCCGCAACTTTATTCAACGGAGACTTTAGAACATTTTTTATCAATTTACATCGTCTTAGTGCTCACTTTCAAGCCTTAGACACTCCTACGCAAATTTAGGCCTTAAAGTATGTTTTAAAATTTTAAATCAGTAAAATACAACATTTCCGAACCATGTAACTGACTATCATTGGCTGTTACTGGCTACAATGTCAGGTACAAATCTCGTTCAAATAGTCATGGGACTCTTAATTAAGGTACATTAGATACCTATGTAGCACTGAAAAGCACAAGTTAGACATAGCAACAAACTTTTACATTTAACATTTTAAGATTATCCAAAACCCAGTAGAGCTTTGAATCCATACTACGTCATTTAAGTTACTTGGTTGCTTCATTTTAAAATGGAATTGTTACACTACCTGTATGTATCCTCTCATGTTTAACCTTCTCATGAGGCCTCGCGAACCTTCGCGTACAGTATAAACAGCTGTATGGAAGGGATTTAAACGATTTATTCACTGGAACCTGCGAACAATATAAAATTATGATCATCTCAAGATAATAGCTGGAGAGAAACTTTCTGTTACAGATGGCGCAGTAGTGCTAGATCGAGTCGTGTGAGCTACCGTAAATCTCTTAGAGATTGTAATAAAGTTAATAGAGTTCTAATTTTGACTGGCTCGGTGGAACAGTAGTTAGTGAAGTGACCCAGGCAAACTACCTACGGTTTCAAGAGTCGTGTGTTCGATTTCCACCCGGGACATATTTGGGTGAACATCGGTGTTTGTTCCGTGTCTGGATGTGTTATTAAAATATATTTAAGTATATTCATGTATTCACTGTTGATTATGATAACCGTAACACAAGTGCTTAAGCAGTAGCTTAATTCATTGATCTGATCCCGTAGTAAGTATACCACGGGATCAGATCAATGAATGTGATGTTGTGAAATATTTATTATTATTTATTTAATTGCTACCAACCTTCTCCAAATTATGCATCCCAAGACACTGGGTGAGAAGGAACTTTCTGTATGGCGCAGTTGAGCTCAGTTGATCTCATAATTTAGGTCTTACGCCGTTATAATACAGTTCAAATTGCTACCCACCTTGTCCAAATTATGCACATTCATGTAATTACGGTCTTACGCCGTTATAATACAGTTCAAATTGCTACCCACCTTGTCCAAATTATGCACATTCATGTGCATCTCAAGGTACTCGCTGGAGAGGAACTTTTTGTTACAGATGGCGCAGTTGAGCTCGGTAGAGTCGTGCAAGCTCACGTCTATCTCTAGAGATTGTAATAGAGAGAGTTCAAATTGCTACCAACTTTCTCCAAATTATGCATCCCAAGACACTGGGTGAGAAGGAACTTTCTGTATGGCACAGTGGAGCTCAGTTGATCTCTTAATTTAGCACTTACGCCGTTACAATAGAGTTCAAATTACTACCAACCTTGTCCAAATTATGCACATTCATGTGCATCTTAAGGCAGTCGCTGGAGAGGAACTTTCTGTTACAGATGGCGCAGTTGGGCACCTGTTGAGTCATGCGAACTCCCGACCATATCTTAATTTAGCTCTTACGCCGTTACAATACAGTTCAAATTGCTACCCACCTTGTCCAAATTATGCACATTCATGTGCATCTCAAGGTACTCGCTGGAGAGGAACTTCCTGTTACAGATGGCGCAGTTGAGCTCGGTCGAGTCGTGCGAGTTCTGGTGTATCTCGCGATAGTCGAGGGGTATCATTTTGTCGCACACATCACATCTGTATTTGTCTCTGCTACCTTCTGCTCCGTCTGTGGTCTCTACTGGCGGCTCAATTGGACGGGACCTGCAAAGGGGGATTTTTAGATTGGCAAAGATGATAAGAAAGCAAAATATTTTGATTTTTTTCATTTAACTTTTTTTTATATCTGTACCTATGTAGATACAAAGTTACTCACTTTATTGGATCATGCATCCTTTTGTGTAGTTTCAATGATTTGTTGGTCAAGAATATTGTATTACATATTCCACACTCATATGTAGCTGGTAAATCTGGGCTTACATCCTCTTTAAAATAAAATACACAAATAATATTAATCATTTAAATAGTTCAGACTTCTTTACTTTGGACCTTAGTAACATAAGGTCCAAATCAAATAAATAATTTCACCAAGCTGGTTAAGAGTTAATTTACAACGACTTATATTTTACATGAATGCATAAAGACATTAATTCATATATTGTGGTATATAAAATACATATGTATCATTTCATACCTGATTTCATTTTATGGGCTTGTTTGTGTACCTTCATATGGCCACATAATGATTTTGAGTTTTCATATGCCACTGGACAATGAGGACAAGGATACTTCACTATAACAAAAATAAAAATAATGATATAAACAAGGTTTTACAGATGTATGTGCACACATATATGGAAATTAATATGAATCAAAAATATATGATACATAAATATATTTATTTCACACCATACAAGATATCCTTAATCCTTACTAATATTATAAATGCGAAAGTAACTATGTCTGTCTGTCTGTCTGTTACGCTTTCACGCATAGAGTACTGAACCGATTAAAACGAAATTTGGTACAGATATAGTCCAGAGCCTAGGAAAGGATATAGGCTACTTTTTAACCGACTGCGCTATAAAGAAGTAATGTTTTACCCGTTAAACGTCTCTACGAGGTCGAAGTCGCGGGCGGAAAGATAGTTTTAATATATATAATAAATGTACTTACGAGTTTTGCATGGATG
This sequence comes from Maruca vitrata, assembly GCA_039566165.1. Lineage (NCBI taxonomy): Eukaryota > Metazoa > Arthropoda > Insecta > Lepidoptera > Crambidae > Maruca > Maruca vitrata. Next base: position 6,109,071 of record CM076925.1, read on the forward strand.
TAACTTAAAATCTTTCAAGTTAGTAACATAAATGTTGCAAGACATACAGTAGTATGATTTAACTTTGATTCCTCCGGCTTGTGGAATTTCTTTTACTATCACCTTATGATATGGACCATCCTTTTCTGCAAGACGAACGACGACACAAATATATTCGCAAAATAAAATGTTTATTTTTGAATTTAGTTCCGTTTTTGGGTCAAATTTATTTACAAAGTAATCGGTACTGGGGAATAATTATCATGGTATCACAATCCTATTATTAATCAGTATGAATTCTCATCTTGATTGTTTATATTAAAATATGTATTCTCATAAGACATGGAACTACGAAAAATATTTTAAATGCATGTTGCATGCAATGCGTGTATTATGATAACAGTACAACTGCGAATAAAATTATATAAAACAATAATATAATAAATTTTAATGACAAAGCCTATAAATAACTAAAATTGATTTGGTGACCAAGCAAGTGAATAAACTTTAAAATTCTTTATATAAGAAATTAAAAGACTAGATTAAAAATCAAATCAATGTAAAACTTACCATCTACTTTTATATTCTTTACCATACTATCACAAAATTCATTTATTTGTACAAATCGCTTAGACTGTACACGATTTTGTTTATCTGCTTTCGGCACATCCTTCATAGTTGGAACTGTAATTTAAAAATAAACTCAACTTAATTCACCATCCAATGGGCGTGTCGACTGGGTCAAAATCTTATTATTCTATTTAGTCCGTAATTTAGTTAATACAAAAATATGGGACACATATTTTTTGTTTTTAATTGATTGAAAAATGACAAAATTATAGCTTATCAAACTTCTGGAGTGGGGGCTTGTGACGTCACGCCCAGGTAAAAATTGTAGCATAACGTGACGTCATACGAAACTTGTAAGCACTATATCTTCATAATTTCTTGGTTGTGAAACAAAAAAAAAAATACGAGTACAATATTTTTGAATAATCGAAATAACGGATATATATTTTTTTAGTCAACTCGCCTATTCCTCTTACTACCATTATTAATAACAAGGTCATATACACAAAGTACTTTTTAATAGGTATTAAAAAAAAATATTTTTTATTCTATTTTAGGTTCTATAAAAATGGATAAAGGAATAAAATACAGTACCTATAACTTCCTCAGTCATCATATTGTTGATAATCAATGTTGTCTCCACAATATCACCGGTGTCTGTGATGACTCGTCGAGGTTGTTCTTGCTTCTCTGTCAGCTCTCCGCTGGGGATGCTGGTGTATTGCACTGACCCAATCAATCTATTGTCTTCATCCTCCATGGGCTCCTGAAATTAGAATTAATTTAATGTAAAACATGTTTTTTTAGACTAATTATTATGGTATAGTGTTATAAGCAAAAAGGGCACATCTATTAATTGACAGAGATCTGTGTATCTGGTGATAGAGTTACTTCTGTAAAACTTCTAAAGACTGTTTATTTATTTTATTATGTTCAGAAAGCTTACTGCTCAATATACTCTTGTAATATACAATATACCTATAATATTATATGCCTATATACCAGGACTACATGACCACATGCACGCAAGTAACCCTGGTATAAAGGAACTATATTATATTTGCAGACTTACCTCTACAACCACTTCTTGGTCATTGTGGTAGTTCTGGATGTGATCAATGACTGATGTGAAGGACACACCACAAGTATTGCAGCTGTACAGCTCCTCTGTGTCTACCACTTCACTCTCTGACGGTGCTATCACAGTTTCTGATTTGGTCTCCATATCTTTAAAAGGAATTTTGCAAATTTAAAACAATTGCCAGCCCATTAATCTGTCTTAATGTGTCAGCATTAACAAACAGTTGAATTATTTCAATACACAGTGCAATAGTAGAATATACATACAGAGATGCACAGACATGCAAGCACAAACCTAATTCAAATGCTCAAACATACAAATATTGGTCTTGGATTAGGATGGAACAACTCTTGGGGAACCCAAGGCCATTACCAAAAGCTTACTTCTTTATAATTTAGTAACACAACATTAAGAAAACACAATAAAGATTATGACCTATGCAAATTAATAACTAGAACTCATCTAATTAATACTATTATTGTAGGTCACAGAAATTTGCATGTTACAATAAAATACATAAGAGTCTAAAGTCTAAATTTTGGACTTTATTACCTTTAACTGCTGTCAAAGATATAGTGCCATCATTATTTTGCTTAGTGACCACTGCATTTTCGAGCCCCAGGCCGGTCTCGTTAGACATAAACATGAACTGCCCCATCTCACTACCATCCTGTGAGACAAGCTTCAGCTCCTGTGTTTGAAGACATTCCTTTGACTTTTCATCAAGCAGAGTCATATACATTTTGCTATCATTGAGTGTGTTGTCATTATATTCCTTGGCAATGTTATCATTTGGTGATGTCTCAGTTTCATATGCATCAATCTTAGATTTGTCTGTAATATTAAAATAAATGCTTATTAGCTCTTGATTTTATTGCAGTTTAATTAACCGTAGCCAGCTTTAACCATACTAAAATTCTTTGAAGAATTAGAATATTATAAAGAGCATACACTATTTGTATTTTCACATAAAATAGATACAAATGGTGTGTGCTCTTCATTGAAAAGGAACATACAAATCCTTACCATCATCAGATTGGATTGTTTGTGATGTAGAGTTATCAACAGAATCTTCAATATTTTCTTCTAAGGTTTCGACAACATACTCAATTTGGCATTCATCTAAGTTTAAATGTTCTATCAAATGCCCTAACGACGACCATTTGTTCTCACATATTGGGCAAGTTAAATTTGATAATATGTTAGCCAAATGCACAATCAATGAAATTTTTGTATCAAATGTTTTATTACAACATAGTGGACATTTCAACGCTAAGTCTCCCATGTTGAACTTATATCATAGATTTACTTCATCTAAATACTCCTTCTATCATACATTTATGTCATACAAGCTGGAACAAGGTGTGAACAATAATTTGATAAGAATCCCTTCCAAACAAAAACACTTGCATTGAATTATCGAGCTACATACAACTTGTATCTAAATTCTCAACACAAAATCATGGTAATCGAGAACTTCACACTAATTTGTTAGTAACGTGAATAAAGCACCGAAGCAAATAAAATTTACAAAGAAATCCTAAGAATTTTCACTTTGACAAATTTGACACTGACATTTTTTTTTAGTATTGTTCATCCATTCTTAGGTATGAGAAGAGATCTAATCTATACTGCTTTGTCTTACGAATATCTATTACTCATACTTATTCTTCTCATACTTCATTATTACTCAACTTAACGAATTTACTACTTACCAAATCTAGCCGAACTCTGTAAAAACCAAGTAAATTTAAATTTTTTATCCTTGCATAGACGTGAATGACTGAAGTTGACAAAGTTGAGTCGTGGAAACCACTCAAAATATACTTTAAAATAGTTCCACAATAAAATGCAAACTATAAAATTATTGTTTTATTTCTTTTTACTGTAATGTATAAACAGGGCATGTTGACCCAGAGGAAATTATTTATTCTATATATATTCATTCTATGGTCTAGAAGTGTTCTTAATAAAAAAAAAACTATTGTAATAAAAAAAAAGAATATCCGCCATATTGTTTTGTCGTCGTATAATTTGTGGCAATTTCCTGTGGCCTATAAGCAATCATTTGTTATTAATCGTTGATAAGTCATTAATTTATCTTCACGAGTTGTTTACTATTGTAAACAATAATATTCAAACTACCTACACTATAATATTTTCGATGGTTTAGTGACGCATGATATGTCAGTGCTTAGGCTTCATACTCGGCCATAGCTTTGTATTTACGCGGCAAATTTGAGTGTTGGACCGACAAAATGCTGGGAAAGAGAATGCACCACAACAGCAAAGGCCGACTTGGAAGCAAAGGCCATGATAATGGAAAGCCCGCAAGTCCTGGTATCTCGCCGTACAGCAAGCCGGCCAAAATACCTGGTGCGGTTTCAGCTGGCAAAACCAAAGTTGAAACATGTTCAATACCGTATATCAAAATTCAGGACAATGCTGTGCATCTCCCACGATTTACCGCCGTAGCAGCGCGGTCCTCAGACGAACCGATCGGCATGGACGAGCTCGACGCGCTTCAGTTAGAGCTTGAATCTCTTTTGTGCAACACAGCTCTTAGAGTAAGATATTTCCAATCTGAAATTGAAAGCATTGATACAAATGAATCAAAAAGGGAGAAGAAAGGAAAAGCAGCTGGCAAACAATTACAGTACCCAGTAAAACGGAAATTCATGGAAGATAAGAATATGAAAACAAAGGATTACACTAAACTTTCCAATCAACCAAAAGTGCCCAAGTTCAAGAATTTCACAAACTCTTCGGGTGCTTCTCAGAGTTATCCCAATGACCAGATGAATTCTGATAATTCGGTCAAATTAGAAATGTCCCAGTTTGCACTGCCCAAGAACAACATTCCATATAAGTTCTGGAATTCAGTAGAACCATATTGTGCACCGATCACACTAGATGATATAAAATTTTTGGAGTCTTTGTTGGCACAAAGTAGTAACACGACACTACCTCCAATTCCACCCCTCGGCAGACACTATTCTGAGGTATGGGCTGATGAACATTTAGCTGAAGACCAAAATGCATCAAATCCTAACAGACAGAAATCTGGTATGTCGCCTGAAGCATCAAGTATACGGAAGAAATTAGAAAAATCAAATGAAAATATGATCACAGGTCCCCTGACCCAGAGGCTAGTATCAGCTCTGATGGAGGAGAATGTCATGTCCTATGAAGTACCTGATGTCAAAGTGAAGCAAATCCCTAACACCAAGAGCAGCTACAAGAACTCACTCACTTTAGAGAAGTGTCTTAGAAAAGAGTTGGTAGAGCAAGGAATACTGGACCCTGAAGATCTACCGCCACTGACAAACCCGGCAGATGATGAAATATTAGCAGAAATAAAAAAATGCCAAACTGAACTGACTGCAGTGAGGAAAGATAATTGCCGTAATCTTAAGAATTTAATTGGTATGTGTAAGCAGGAGATGATAAGATTAAACCTTAAAAAGCAACTGGATCAAGTTGATATGGAGTGCATCGATATTTATAAAAAGATGGTTGCAGCCAAACAGAAGAAGAGACCTATCACTAAGAAAGAGAAGGAAGATGCTTGGAGAGCTATCAACGAGCAAATTAGGCTCAACAAAGAAATTAATGCCTTACCTTAGACAATTAGATATGATAAGTCTGTCCAGAATCTGCTCACTAGCAGTTTATACCAAATGGTGTTTGTAAGATTTAGCGGTATTATGTGAGACACATTATTTTGCTCTTCTGTACAATACTTGTGTAATTTACTTTGGATTTTTTTATGTTATTTTTTATTAATAACTTGTGGATTATTTGTTATCTTTCGATATTTACAAAACAAGATACATAATCATAATCTTAACTGCTATTGGTAGAATACTGAGACCACAATTCAATATTTAACGGCATTTAGAACTATTAGTAGATTCCAAACTCAAAATTCCCATACAAATTTTGAATGCATGTTTCATTTGAAGCACCAAATATTTAATTGTTGTTTCAGAATTTTCACTACACAGATTGTTAAGCCAAATGTTTTACTTTTCTCTGATTTACAACCAAGGATTACCTACTTTGTGCACAATTAAACAGTTCATATTGAAATACTAGCTTGCTTGCTAGCTAACATACTTGGATTTTATTTCATTACCATTCTGTTTTATCATAAATTACATATGTAGTTCTATCTAGCTTAAATTTAATGTGTAGTTATATTATCAATTATAGTTGATCATGTAGGTATACTAATTTGTCTGCCAGATATCTTGATAATTCATTTTCCCAGACAATGCATGCCATGTAGTACATTATTATAAATGTTATGCCTAGATTTCTCCTAGGCAATAAGGATCAAGGTCTCTCCTACCTTGTACCAAGTCTACCTACCCTAGAATTAATTATGAATACTAAATAATTATATTAGATAAATGTTACCTACATACCTTTTTCTAAAATGATACTTTCAAATGCACACTGAACTTAAGAAATTGTTGTTAGAAATCCTGCCTCCAAATAATTCGAATTTCATACATAATAATATTGTACTGTGAGTGCATGCATAAAAAGGTGACTAAAAAATAATTATAGGTTTCGAATTAAATACAAAATATTTTAGCTTTTGTAATAAAAACTATTATGTTTCATTAGTACATTAATTTATTAAAAGAAGTATAAGTAAGCGATAAAAACAGATCAGATGTTATGTTCTCTAAACTATGTTAGATGTAAATTATAAATTGTGTAATTTGGTAATTTTAATTTAATTTTTTGTTAATGGCTCAAAATAAAAATAAATGTATTTCTTGGTACTGAATGAGTTATTATGTATCTGTATGTTGTATGTACCCACTGTATTAGTTGGTATACCTATGTACATGTACTGTGACTACCTATATTAAATATTATGTTCTGTCTAATAAAGTTGTGAAGCTTTTATGTTTTTTTAAACTCAAACTCAAAATATTTCTCAAAATTTACCATTATAGACCCTGTTGGGCATAGCAAATATATTAGGAGAGAAAGTACATGAAGAAAAAGAAAGTAAAATATATATGTTATAGGCAATGTGTATAATCCGGTATTGTATAGAATACCTAGGTATTCTATACAATGCCTAAAACGTTCAGGCAATGTGTATAATACGATTAATTTCACACATTGCCTAGGTATTGTATAAAATGCCCGAAGTGCATCAGGTAATGTGTATAATGAACGACCACGGGTAGGACCTTAAACATTTTTATTTATTTATTATTCAGACAGAGTTAATCAACCTTAACCTCAGTATATTTTGAATAATATGTTATTGCTTTGCGTAGAGGGGTTAGGTAGCATTAGTTTTGAGTCCGTCCATTAACCCATAAATGGTCCATCCGTCCATCTGTCACCAGGCTTTAACTCAAGAACAGTGATATCTACGAGTATATTGTGTAGTTGCAATTTTTTGATTTTTGATTTCATACACTAGCTGTGCCCGTAACTTCGTTCGCGTGAACTACAGATATTACATATAAAAGGTTTTTCCCAATTACTCCTATTACCGTAAGAATTTTTCAATATCACGTTGCAAGTAAGCCTTTCGTTTATTAAGGTTCTTGCATGTCAAACTTCAATCATCTTAGTTTCGCGGTTTAGATTTTTTCATACAAAAGTTTTTTCTTGCTAACTCCCGTTCCCAAAAATATTTTTTCGATATCCTGTTCCAACTAAGCTTTAAGTTTACTGTGGTACCTGCATGCCAAATTTAAACAATCTAACTTAATTGGCTTAGAATTTGATTAAGATTTTTCATACAAAAAGATTTTCCCGCTAATTCGCGTTCCCGCAAGAATTTCAGAAATTAATTTCTTTCTACGGTACCTTAGCTACGTTATTTCCAATTTTCAAGTGCGTCGATATATCAGTCAGTCAGTCAGTTTCTCCTTTTATATATTTAGATGTTACCGGACAAACCTGATTTCAGGACAATCTCGTTTGGCCTTGGATAAACTATGTAGTACTTGCGAGCTCAGGACTTCCTGGCACCCTAGACTGAGTTAAAAAAAGAGTCCTATTTGTGACGGAAAAACTAGTTTAGCTTAGGCCAAACTAGTTTGTCCTAGAGGACTCCTATGTGACTAACGTGTGTAACACGTGTGTTACATGTATAAGTAATGACGTAAATGTATTTTTGAATTGTTTAATTTTCGTATTAGCAAAATTTTATTTGTAATTTTTTTTATTTTCCAACACCTGTAATTAATATTTATTATTTTATGTTAACATTATTTATTATTTAGATATTTTTTTTTTTGACCTAAATACAGTATATTAGCATGATAATCTTTAGCCAACATGTTTACTGCTTGTACACATCTTACACTTAAAGTGGATTACAGCCTAAATACATTATATTAGCATGTTGTTTCATAATGTACCTACTTTAACTTAGAGAGAAAGTACATGAAGAAAAAGAAAGTAAAATATATATATTTCATGTGGGGCATTAAAAAATATGAAATTTTAAGTACCTACATAATATGTTAATATGTGTTGATAGGTTGATTGATACATTGATATACAAACAGATTTAGTTGATGTTACATCAGGTAAAAATACAATGAAGGCATTCTTACAGCCATTAGCGGTCTCTTTCAGACAAGCAATCCACAGGCGAGGAGGATGGGTAGTACCTGTACAATAATAAATAAGGCTCGTAATCGTTCGGACACGATTTCAGCCAAGTGCGCAGGACATATTATAGTGCACAAGTACGCGTGCAAACACAAGTGCACTCTCTATTCCCTTACTCTCATAATTTGGTGAGACGATAAGACCGATGAGAGATCGGGCGCAGGACCACCGGCTTAACGTGCTTTCCGAGACACGGGCGTTCATCCGCCAATTTCCGAACTCCGGGCTGAGTAATTTCATTGCAGAAAAACTCACACTAATCTTGCCCGACCCCGGGCTCGAACCGGGGACCTCTCGGTCCTTCCGCAGCGCTTGCTACCAATAGACCAACGAGGCAGTTAAGAAGAATAACTTTAGTACCCATTAGAGTCCATGTTCATATTAGTCTATTTTATGCGAATGTGATGCATACTCAGATTTTTCAGGCTCCGGTTACACCAGTAAATTCCTACCACTTGTTCTACTACGCATTTCCACTGCAATACATTCAGTGGAACTAGATGTACTGGAGTGGAACTACATAGTAGTAACTAGTGAGATTGAACCGCTGCACCGGCTGGTTGTGTGGAGTATGAAAAGAAAGGTTCTATATTTGGTTACGTGGTAAATGTTAAGAACGTTTTTCTAAGTAATAGTCAAATATTCATCTTTTCTGAAAGTAATCGGACATTTGCCACTAAATTCAGATTTAGAGTAGCTCTATGACTATAGTATAAAAAAATTAACGTCAATGTCACTATAATGTCATATTTGCCAGCTGACGCTGTCCGCAAAGTCAACAAATTTGAATTCTAACGTAAACTTTGAGGTGCATGAAATAAGTGAAATAACGTTCTGTTGTTATTTAATAATAAAAGTTGTGTACTATAAATTGGGTCAGCCTTGCTTAGAAATGGATAACCCACTTACTCCAAATAAAATTCAGCGACTTATGCATTTGGCAGAGGATAAATCTTTCAATATGTCGACACGGAGGTGTTTACTAAATGATGATGATTTGAAACGGTAAGAAATTAAGTTTATTATGAAATCAGATTGAAATATCAAGTTCTAAGAAACAGCTTTGTTTCTACATACATACATACATACATACAATCACGCCTTTTTCCCAGAGGTAGGCAGAGATCACTTTCAGCGATCCACTTTTCACCTCTGTGGGAAACGTGACGTGACGTTTCTACACTGTCCTAATTAAGCTAACGAAAATGAAACAGTATATGCTAAGGGATACAAGACAATGATTTCTTTGGTGGAATGACACCCATGAATAAAGCTTTTGTATTTTTCATTTTTACTTCCTTTTGCAGCCTTACATCACATCAAGCTGCTTTTAATAAGACAAATACAAACTACGAGTCCTCTTCTGGTATATTGGATCTAGAAAGGATGGAAGGTAGGTTCAATGAACAAACTTTTGTACCTGTAAATAACAAAAGAAAAAACTTTTAAAATTATTTTTAATTTGGTAACTACCTACTTAACAGACATGAACCCTTTTCAGAGTTCTCTTAAATAAATTTCAGTGAAGATTTTCATGCCTTATTTGAGTATTCAATGCTTGTTATAGGTTTTGGAGAGTCTGGTATTGACAACATTTCACTTAGCAAATCAGTAAGTAATAATTAAGTTCTTAGTACATACTTATATTTTCTGGATAGTGTCTTAATTAACTTATTGTATCATGTCTGCTATCTATTAAGTGTGCATTTTCAAAATATATCACATTGATAATGATATTAGTTAATGTCATAAACTAGTAGTGTTGGACCGAAGCTTCGGCTTCGGCTTCGGCCACCTTCGGCCAAAAGGCGAAACCTAAGATCCGAGCAACCGTCGGGATTGAACAAACTGTAACAAAAGACTGAGAGACAGCGCGACCGACCGGTCGTGTTTGCTTTGTTGGGGGTTTTGTTCGGCTTTGTCGAGTAAACATAGACTGATGCGACGGCTTCGGCTTCGGCTGGCGGCTGGCGATTGCCGATTAATCGGCTTCGGCTTCGGCCGAAAATAGACCTTCAGTCGGACACTATAAATTAGTTCTTTAATGCATACATTTCCGAATTTGAATATTTAGACTGCATTCAACCCTGGCGAGATGACGGGAAGATCTACTGGCGCAGATGACATCAAGCCACTTGTGGATCTAGGAACTACACAGACATTTGGCGAGCTGGGCCGACACTCGCTGGCTCTGGACAGCATCACCAGCCAGATGGACAAGCAGACCTCTGAGATACATGATATCATGAGGCATTCCATAGCTACTAATTATTCATTTCATTCAAAGGTATGTGTGATGTAACTATAGTACAGCATGTATTTTTCCAAAAATTCATGCGATATTAGTGTTCACACATGGAAAGATTATGGGCATTTTCAAATTTTTAATTACAATTAAATTGTGGGACTTTTTATTTCTAGAGAGACTTAACAGCTGATGAAGTGTCTTTGGTGATGAGGGAGGCACCTCTCCCTGTGCATCCTAATGCGCATACAAACTTTGCTGAAAGCATGACGTAAGTTGTCTTTTTAAATTTACAACATTTGTGAGTTGAGTTTGATTTTGTGTACGTAGTAAATTTCGACTTACTTTTCAGGATGAATAATTCAAACTTGTCTGTTGGTGCATACTTTAAAAATAGATGTCCGGAATTTGGTAGAATACTAGGAAAAACAGACAGCCCTGATCGGTCTTTGCGACCAAGTATTTCGGAAGGTAAAGTATCAGTACTTTTATTAAGTAATAATTTACTACTAGTAATACATATGTACAAATTTATGAAAAATGCTTGAAGAAAAATATTTATTTATTTCCAGTGTCTTCAAGTACTGCATTAGATTTTTCGAACATAGGTAAAGAAGCAAATGTGTACAAAATGGATCAGACCCTAGACAGTGTTCCAGTGAAGCAGCCTCGCAATCCTATTGAAAAAGCGCAGGAGAACCGTATCATGAACAACCTGAGTGCTATAATGGAAAAGCAAAACAACTACGACCTAGCCGCCGCGAAAACTGAAGGAAAACTAACTGCTACAATAGATAAACCCACCCTTAAAGGGGATCAGAAGTATGCGTCCACATCAAATATGAATCAGGTCACTTCTAGTCAGAAAACATTTATGAATCCAACATCTTCGAAACCCACTGATGTGTTGTTGCGGAACCTGCAATCATCTTTAAGAATGATCACAGAAGACACTGATTGCTCTGTCGAAAATTCCCTGAGCATTTCTAAAATTGCAGATTACTTGGGTATGTTCTGATATCTTTTTTTGTATCTGTAATGTGAGTCTATATGATAATTAGTTAGGTACTGAAAATTTATTTTGATGTATCATATATTTAATATTAAACAACAAAAGTTGCTGCTTTCCTAAAAATTCAACCTTATTATATAATATTTTTGTAACTGACTTTATTTAATTAGTAATTAATAGAGACTGGATTATATGCATTTGCATATTTTAGCCATTCTCAGCAGTAATAGCATGTTTTACCTAAAAACTAGTTATGATGCATATTATATTCATCATAACTAGTTTTTAGGTAAAACATGCTATTACTGCTGAGAATTACATACATTTACAATATTTTTCACTCACTCAGCGTTTTGAATTTACATTTACTACATTTCGGAACACAGTCAGCAGCATTGACAAAAATTATAAATAAATTCATATAATATTCCTATACCTGTTATCTCCTTTAAAAATTATATGCTGATTCTGAAACAAAAAAAAAACATTAATAGGCAGAAGTCCCCAAAAAAAAGAGAAACATAGTAAGTCTTTTTTTTGGGGATTTAATTTTGCATATTTTAAAAATTTTCGTAAAAAAGTGTTGATGGCCGTGGTTAAGGTCGTTGCTTGCCATGTGAGAGGTGGCCAGTTCAAACCCCGCCAAGTACCAATCATCATCAGCCCATATACGTCCCCACTGCTGGGGCACGGGCCTACCCTAAACCAGGGCGATAAGGCCTTAGTCGACCACGCTGGCCAAGTGCGGGTTGGTCGACTACACAACCTTAGCCAAGTACCAATGTGTTTTTCAAATTTTAAATTCATATGTACCATCATTCGATGCTTTAACGGTGAAGGAAAACACCTGAGAGATTTTTCAACGGTGTGTAAAGCCATGTCAGAGGCCTACGGGCGGTTTAAACTGACACCAGGTTGTTCATCAACCATACGATAGAAGAAGAAAATTTTCGTGAATATTTTAAGCATTTTTCATGCATATTTGCATGCATATAACAAGCTTTTTATGTTGCATATAATCCGATCTTTAGTAAATAACATATGTAATATTATTTCCTCATAATTTCTTTCAGGGAAACAATCCAATGTTAGCGTCACAGATATTCTTCAACTAGGTAACTCTAAAAAACAGATGAACAGAAAACAGCCCCTGACCGAACTATCAATGAACACGCAGGAGCGTGGCGCTACCCAAGAAATACACGTGGCGACTTTAAAGGACTCCAAGAAATGTCCTACGGCCAGCTCAGCTGGGAGTGTCAACACCGTCATATCCCTGGATAAGCTTAAAATTCAGGATGATCTCGCGAACATACCAGCTGTAGTTGTGACGCAGTATGCGATGGTCGATAACTTGCCCACACTCGATGAGGCTAAATCAAAGAGAGCCACTCGGTCGAAATCGCCATCCAGCAAAAGCCAATCTACGCTTAGTACCGTTCATGAGAATTTCACCAGCTTCAAATCTGCAGATAGCCCGCTGCACACCAGCAAAGGTACTTTTCTTTGTTATTGTTTGTATTTATTTGTATAGTATCTACATATTTCTATCTGGGAAAACTAGTGCCAAAAGTCAAATAACGATTAAAGGCAATCGCAGCGTTACGCGGACGCGGGGTACGAGCTTATACAAAATCCGTCGCCTGGAATTCTGTATGAACTTGCGCTGGCGTCCGCATATGCAGCCTTGGCCCTAAATGCTAACTTTGTAGAAACCAACCCGGCTTGACTATATCGATCGAACATTGTTTGCATAGACTTTCTAATAAATATCATCTAAATTCTTTGACATACCAATTGGATATAAAATGTGCAAAATTTAGTATTTACATAGTTACGATTTCAGGCGATACTCATGCACCCTCTCCCAACATAGAATACAAAGAGTTAGATAAGTCTGTAGATTGGCACGAGGTCTTACTTCAGAAGCGAATGAAGCAAGAGGGCTTGGCTAAAGGTTTGTGGGGCGCACTTTACTAGCCGCGGGATCGTACACTAACAACCATAACCATTGCCAATAACATGCATTATTATCATCATCAGTCAAATTAAATTCTGCAGCAAAGATCTAACAAGCTAACATTGTAATATTATTTATACATAAATATTAGTGAATTCTTGATTTGATTTATCGAAATTAATATCATTTTATATTAAAATTTCAGAACAATGGGCCGATATTGTAACAACTACAGCTAATGGATTTGTTGGTAAGTAATAAATAAATTCTGCTTTGTTTTTTCTAAGCATATTTTATTTAAGTCTAAAAGTAACACACAATTTTTAGGTGTTAGCTGTCCTGTGACTATCACAGTTACAACCTTGATCGACAGTTGGTTGACAGCTAAATTTCAATTCGATGAGTTGCCCGAAAACGGAAAGAATCTCACAATAGAACTGCCCCGTTTCCCTGTTCTGTTGTCGCCTGGAAAATCGGAACAGTTTACGCTGCATTTGACTTCGAACGTGGAGATGAGTACGACGCTGCCTTTCACGATGGTACTGAAGGATGCGTCTATCGATGGGGATGTAGAGCAACAGGGTCGGATCCAGGTGAACGTAAGAATGCCCGCGATACAAGCGGTGTCGTGTGATGGAGTCAACAAGCTGTGTTTCCCGCCGTGCCCGGAAAAGTCTTGTCTGACGAAGTCGTTTGTTCTGATGAGCGATTGTCCGATGGATTTGCAGCTAGATCTGTCGATCACTGAAGGCGAGAGTATGTTCTCTATAAAGAGCGTGCAGGAGCTGAAGAAGAGTGAGGTGAACAAAGTGCTGATGGATCGTCAGGGGTCCACGGAGGAGCAGGGCCGGGCCAAGAGCAAGGTGATGAGTAAGCAGCTGTGTCGGCTGTCCAGTGGGAATGCGATCAGAGTCATCATTTTGTTCAACGCTCCTAAACTATCTGATCTACAACTATGTGAGTTTTCTTTGAAATCTTTATCAAAAATTTTATTGAATATTTTTAACTTTATTAAAGACCTACCTACAATAATCATTTTGTTGTTTCTTTTAGCGGACGCGTTAGCCTCTTTCACAGGGATTCTTAATGTCAATTTGATTGGAGTGTCGACAATATTGAGAAGAATTGAACTTGTGGGTATAGTTGGCTCTGTGAATCTAGTAATTGATGCAAGGGATAAACTGCACCTGACACATGGTAAATATATTAATACAGAAAACAATTATAGAGTGTCAACATTTAACTGAAACAAAAAATTAAATATGTATGTTCTTTTCTTACAGAACCTACGAATGTCACTGTTTCCAATACAGGAACCATACCAGGAATATGGAATGTTATGTTCAAGCATGCGCCGGGTCAAACGAGTTTCCCATTCAAAATAACGCCTGCCAAGTTCGAAGTGCGCCCGGGCGCCTCTAAGACGATTAGCATGAGTTACACAGGATTTGAAGATTCTACATTTGAGACGTATGTATTCTGACGTATTTATTTCATTGATTAGGTACTCAAAATTAGTACATGTACAAATACACTTTTACGCATTTGAATCTAATCGGTACCCCTACAAAAGACACAATGTATGTCAGTCACATTTAAATTTAGAGCCTGCGAACTGGCATAGGATATTTTTTAACCATCTGCGTTAATCCTTAAAATCACGCCTTTTTCCCAGAGTGGTAGGCAGAGATCACTTTCTGCCATGTCCTACGTTATAATGTTTATCGCTATAAAATAAAATAATCCACATGGAAGGTGTCGTCGGCGGAAAGATATTTGTACATCATTTTCTGTTTCTAAAGTCTAAATATTCTCGTTTTCAGTACGCTAATATTCGAAGAGACCACAACGTGTGCTAAGACCTCCGTAGACGTTATCGGCGGTGCGGACCAGCCGCGCACGTTCCCGATCAAGACGAACCACAACAGCTTGTCGTGGGTCCGCGCGGGGCGCAAGGAGATCAGCCTCAAGAACAGCACCAACAAGAAGGTTTGTTCTTTATTTTTAACTAGTGACCCGTTCTCGCTTCGCTTCAGGTATATTTCACATAAAAACCTTCCTCTTCAATCCCTCTATCTATTAGAAAAACGTTTTCGTATTCGTTATGTAGTTTTAAAGATTTAAGCATACATAGGGACAGACAGACGCGGGAAGCGACTTTGCTTTATACTATGTAGTGATTTTTCTGTGCATTCACATATAATTTTTTTGTGGAGCCACAGAATGGAACACTATAACAATAGGTAACATTTATCCACTTTTGAGACTTCTTGTCACTCATAACTCATAACATTTTGTTGTTGAATGTTTCTTATTAACACTTTGAAATGTTGATCAACCACCTGTATCTGAGGTATCTACACCACAGATACAGCTCCCTTATAAAAAAAGGCGTACCAACAGCGATACAATTCTATTGCAAAAATTAATTCTAAAATTAAATCTATAATATTCGGAATTTTTGTATGTTTGTCTATGCATGCTAATCTCAGAAGCGGCTTATCCGATCTAGATGTTGGTCAGTATTTTTTGTGGTTGCGCGCCCACTTGTGCACTATAATATGTCCTGCGCACTTGGCTGATCTCAATTGAGAATCGCGTCGAGCTTTGTAGCTGAAATCAGTCGGACGCCTTATTATTATTATATGGGCTGATGATGATATAAAATTGTATTGATTCAAAGGTCCACGTGAAGTGCCAGATAGTTGGCGACGGGTTCGCGATAGACTTGCCGGGCGAGTCCCGCGGCACGTACCTGCTTCCGTTCGGGCCGAGCGAGTGCCGCACCCTGCCCGTTGTGTTCGCGCCCGGCGGGCACGCGCCCCAGGCCGCCACGCTGCATCTGGTCTATGATAAGACTAGCGATGTTACGAGGAGGGTAAGTCAATATTACACATCACTTATATTGAAAATTTAAAATGTTTTAAGTGCTAAAGCTTGCACTAGCTATTCCAATATTTAGAAAAACGTAAAAAATCCCCGTGTTCAAGTCCCCGGGCCGCGGTGAGGCAGTTGATTTTTTTCCGTTTTTCTAAATATTATCACTTATATAGATCTGATCCCATGGTGATGGTCCCATGACGGCACGGCTGGTCCACAAGTTTAAAGTCGCTCAGAGGGCTATGGAAAGAGCTATGCTCGGTGTTTCTCTGCGGGATCGAATCAGAAATGAGGCGATCCGTCAGAGAACCAAAGTCCGACATAGCTCATCGCATTAGTAAGCTGAAGTGGCAGTGGGCTGGTCACATCAGCCGTAAAACCGACGACCGATGGGGTAGACGAGTTCTGGAGTGGATACCGCGTCTCGGTAAACGTAGTGTAGGACGCCCGCAGGCCAGGGGGAGTGAGGATCTGCATAGGACGGCTGGTAGGAGCTGGATGCGAGTGGCCGAGGAGAGAGAGAAGTGGCGTGCATTTGGGGAGGCCTATGTCCAGCAGTGGACAGGAATGGGCTGATGATGATGATCCCATGGTAGTAGCTTAAGCACTTGTGTTGCAGATATCAGAATCAACAGCGCATACCTAGGGGTGAGAGCCATCCGCTTCCTCGCAAGTCCGGTGATGATGACGAGGCTACTTCAAGGCATATCGTATGTCTGTTAGGAAAAAAGAAAAAACAGCGGATACACAAATATACTTATCTTTATCTTTTCGCTAAACAAACAAAAATGTTGAATCGCAAAACACTGAGAACTACACTGGTAGAGTTATGATGATGTGAAGGATGTGAAGAATAATACATTCACATTCAAGTAGACACGCAAATAAGTTGAAGTTGTGGAAACCTACATAGTTATAGATATCATTACCTACTCTTTATTAATTTTTTATGGCATTCAGACTTACGTCTACTTCAGACACCAGCTTCTCACATAACAAATAATGTATTCTGTACTGTTGCTGTATTGTATTGTATGTGATGTGAGAAGGAATAAACTTTATTATATTATATTCCCTCAGGTGAAACTGTACGGCTGCGCGTCAGACGAGGCCCCGCGCTGGTCGGGGCTGGTGACGTACGGCGCGACGGCGCTCGTGCGCGCGGTGTCGCGCGCGCCCGTCGTGCTCCCGCTGTACAACAGGGCTCGCGGGCCCGTGTTCGTGTATGCTACTGTGCAGTTTAATTGTGAGTGTTTTGAATACCTACTCTTGTTAGAAAATAAAATTAAGAAATCTGACCCAGGCGAGTCGGACTCGCGCCCGCGGGTGCCCTGCCAATATAAAGTAAGACTGTAAAGAACTCATGTCTTTTTTGTATGGGAGTTCAATTTGAAAATTCGTTTTATTATGTTTTTGTTATTTTATTGGCAACAGAAATACATCATTTGTGAAAATTTTAACTGTCATAGCTATGGTAGTCCTTGAAATACAGCCTGGTGACAGACGGACGTCGGTCAGTGAAATCTTAGTAATAGGGTCCCGTTTTTACGGAACCTAAAATGGTCTACTTGTGCCCGGCGGCCTTGGTCATCAGTGATGATGATGGTGTTATCGTCGACGAAGTCCTTCGCCAGGTCGATCGTCATCGATACGTAAATCGTTTAAGAATTATTATGAAGTTGTGGTATCAATTAAATGTAGGTAGATATTTATTATTGCTGCATAGTTTTTTTTTACATTTACGATCCAAAAAGCAGCTGTTAAGTCAGTAGACATGCAATAACAGCGCCACAGGCGGACAATGCAAGAAACTGGTTGCGTTCCATCACACTAACATATCATCGAACTCCCCTTCCAGTGCAGTACCGCTGTCTGAACGGGCACGCGCAGTTGTCGGGCGCGTCGCACGTGGTCCCGGCGCGCGCGCGGCACTCCCTCGCGCTGAGCGTGGACTGGGCGCGCGTGGAGCGACGCGCGCGCGCCGGCCCCGCGCCCGCGCTCGCCGCGCTCAGCGTGCTCGCCGGCGCCGAGGCCACGCGCCGGAGGATACTCAAGTGAGTATACATACTCAGTGTACTGGGTGAATTTTATTATTAGCCCATCTCTGTGCACTGCTGGACATCATCGTCAGCCCATATACGTACAGCTGGGGCACGGGCCTACCCTAAACTAGGGCGATAAAACCTTAGTCAAGTGCGGGTTGACTACACAACCTAAGAATTTCTTCGTAGGTGTGCACGGTTCCTCACGATGTTTTCCTTCACCGTTAAAGCATCGAATAACTGTACAAATGAATTCCAAATTAAAAAAACAAAATGGCGGGGTTTGATCTAACGACCTCTCGCATGGCAAGTATCGACCTTAACCACTCGACCATCGACGCTTTTATTGCTGGACATAGGCCTACCCAAATGCACGCCACTTTTGTCATTCTTTGGCTACTCGCATCCAGCTCCTACCTACTAGCCGTCCTGCGCAGATGTGAATTTCCTGTAGCCAAATTCTTCCTAGAAGGAAGTCTACATCACAAAGCACAATGTGAGTACCAGCTCTGAGCTGGGGGGTATGACGACAACGCGCAGTGTAGATGTGCAGTAGGAAGAGTAAGACATCTCCGCTTAGGTGGAATCCCGGCCTAAGTTGCTAATATTTTTGTTTTTTTAATACCAATTTAGACATTTTCTTTCTCATCTATACTAATATTATAAAGCTGAAAAGTTTGTTTGTTTGAAGGCGCTAATCTCAAGAACTACTGGTTCGAATTCAAAAATTATTATCGAGGAAGGCGTTAGGCTGTATAATATCATGCTGCGACCGATAGAAGCAAAGTAACAACGGAAAATGTGTAAAAAACGGGGGGAAACGCGGACGAAGTCGCTGGTACAGCTTGTAGAAAATTAATATGATTCTTTTTTTTTAGGATCCTCAGAGATGAGTCTGGTTCCGGGGAACTCGACATGTCTCTGCTGCCGGAACACTTGCACGGGCTGGTGGGCCGGTTCGAGGGTGAAGACAGCACTATTGACGAGCAGATTGCGGACTTCAAAGAGACCAAGGTAATAATCTAAACATGACGTGAAAGTTAGAGTATGAAACAGAATAGCTAAACTAATTGATGGTTAAACAAACTTACCTAAAGTGAAGTTTGACCGTAATTGTACGAGACGTTGCATCCGAAGAGATTTATGATAACACTTGTAGTCCACTCTTCAATGTATTAGGCATCGAACACTATTTTAGAATACTGAAAAAATAAACTATTAAAAAGACATAAGTCATCCTCATTTTACCGCTCACCTGTGACATTGACGTCTTGTGTCATTCGTTTTAGAGCCAGTTTTGCAATAATGATACTTATAAAAGGGCTATTAAGGGAGGGTGGGAACTTATCATAAATCTCTTCGGATGCAACGTCTCGTACAATTACGGTCAAACTTCACTTTAGGTAAGTTTGTTTAACCATCAATTGTACTTCGACGTTGCATCCTCGAGATTTATGATAACACTTGTAGATGTTCAGAGTACCTACAAGTTGCAAAACACATCTTTAAATGGAAACTTAAGTGTTTTAACTTATTAGTTTCAATCAGTCTTCATAAATCATATGGGTACCTAATAATTCTATATTTTAATTATCATGCACATAATCGACTACTGTGAACAGCCTGTGCAATAGCATCTTGATTTTTATTTCAAATAATCTTTAATAAAATCTGTTAACCACCTACGAATCGCCTGTCCAATTCGCAGTTTTCCTTAAGATTTTTATCCTACGACCCTATCTGTTTGCTGCTGAAATTAAAGCATGTCACAAACTGATAGCTCAAAAAACTTAAGTATTTGTATCACCGTTAAAGTGTTTTATTTTTATAACGACGACTAATGGTAAATCTTGTCGTGTGTAAAATGGTTTTTACAAGTAAACAATAATATCTCACGATAAGTATCTATAGTTTGTGGTGAAAACAAAACTGCCTATTATTTCGCAAAGT
Source organism: Maruca vitrata (assembly GCA_039566165.1). Taxonomy (NCBI): domain Eukaryota; kingdom Metazoa; phylum Arthropoda; class Insecta; order Lepidoptera; family Crambidae; genus Maruca; species Maruca vitrata. The sequence goes on from CM076925.1 coordinate 6,129,450, forward strand.
TAATTTGAGAAGGAGCGATTGAGGTGGTCACCAATCGGAGCTAAAGGTCTAATTTAATCATCTATACCAATACTATTAAGAATAAATATTTCATTGTTTGATTGTTTCATAGAAGAGGCTCCGAAACCACTTGAAGGATCCCAGAAAACTTCCATCGTTAGAAAGTTACACTATCTGTGGTGAACATGGGATATCAATTCTTAAGTGTAATTCTTTCACTTATCTTAGTTATATTGTTAAACGGATTAGGGGCCCATAACTAAATATACTGAAGTGAATATAGCACTTCACCTCATATTGTGGTATGTAGCTTAGTCTATACCAGCCCATGATTTAATACAGTCAATAAACAGATGTGTACCAAGGAACATCTTGACGATTCCCGGTCCCACGTTAGTACAATATGTAATGTAACCCAAGGTGTAAAAAAAAGAACTGTATAAAACCGTTTTTTGTCGCATGCGCTGCTAGACTATTGATATCCTATCAGTATATTTTACCATATTAAGGAACGTATTATCAATATCTATCAAAAATATGCACCAGCATATGTCTCTATCATTGTAAAAGCCACGTCACAAAATAAATATACCCGACGAGTCTATTATGATTTCAATGTTAGAGAAATAAGTCCAACATTACTAACTCAGATTAGAGATGTGGTGTTGGTTGTCAACAAAGTTTATATGGGTATAAATAATACTAGGATCCCAAGTTGTTGTTGTTTGGCTTTGGCAAACAAGGTTTGGTTTTATAAAGACCCTTAAAATCGTTTTCCAGGCATTTTGAACGCCACTCATTCGATCTCTTAACGACATGGCAGTCGCAATGTCCATCCTGAGCAATCTGTCCATTGCGTGGCTTTCTGCAAACCAATTTGCTTCCAAGTTGTCTCCATCTCCAAATACAAGTATGTAGTTAATATGCATTTCTGCATCAACAGTAACCCTCAGGCGCGTTCATCTTGGTAACAAAGGAAGGCCAGAGATAAATAACAACCGGTCAAAAAAGGTCATAATTATGATTTCCACAAATTAAAATCTTCCTTCAGGCAATCTGCTAAGTTCATTTTCCCATTATTATCCTCACGAGTAGAAAAACATCCTACCATCCATAACCCATCAGTGGTATTTTAATTAATTCTTGATCTTATAAAGGCCTTTTAATAATAAAGCACTTTCGAGCATTAGAAAAGTTGATTAAAGCTTCCCCATATAAACCACCAGTTAGGATTTCACCCCAACGTTTAGAGACTCCATCTACTATTTCTGGTTCAAACGGTATTTAGCCGACCATTGAGTCACTCAAAATATCTAGAAAGTCCGAAGATCGTTAGCTTCCTCGAAGGTTCAGCATATATTATAGCAGGGCTAGCGTTTAAAAGGATCGGAGTTTTCCTTCGTACAGATCCAAGTCGTGCTCTTGTGCCACTGTAACTACCGATCGCAAGTCAATCCAATTCTGGTTCCTTATATAGTTCCTCATCGTTTCGGTATTACCAACTCCCGCTGGCGACGAGCTGCCCGAGCGCGCTGAGTGGCCATCTTAAGGTTTAGACATAATTTGTACTTAGTAATGGCTATAATCATATCAAGGTAGTACACAATTTGTACATAGAAAGACCATAATCTCGTCATGGTACTACATAAGTTGTACATAGAAAGACCGTAATCTCGTCACGGTACTACAATTTGTATTTAGAAAAGACCGTAATCTCGTCACGGTACTACATAATTTGTACATAGAAAGACCGTAATCTCGTTACGGTACTACAGTTTGTATTTAGAAAAGACCGTAATCTCGTCACGGTACTACAATTTGTACATAGAAAGACCATAATCTCGTCATGGTACTACATAAGTTGTACATAGAAAGACCGTAATCTCGTCACGGTACTACAATTTGTATTTAGAAAAGACCGTAATCTCGTCACGGTACTACATAATTTGTACATAGAAAGACCGTAATCTCGTTACGGTACTACAGTTTGTATTTAGAAAAGACCGTAATCTCGTCACGGTACTACAATTTGTATTTAGAAAAGACCGTAATCTCGTCACGGTACTACATTCTTTGTATTTAGTAGTGACTATGGAACACTACATACTTAGTACTGTCATGCCAAATTCAAATATTTATTTGCATACAAAGTGCAGTTACATAATTTAAGTCAAGGTATTACATCCTTTGAATAAGTATATATTTATTTATCCTTAACACTCTCTGTTACTAGGGTTGCCATCACCTTACTGGTGATGCCGGATAAACACAGCAAAATCCCGGACATAACAGCGGTTTCGAAGATCATGAAGATTGTCGGTCACATTAGGTAAAACCTGGGCACTTAATTGATCCGGAGAAATCCGGACGAATGGCAACCCTATCTGTTACGCAATCACAGCATAGAGTACTGAACCAATGAAATTTGGTACAGATATTGACCGATTTTGAATCGACTTCTCTAAAAAGAAGTAATGTTAAACGTCTCCACGCGGACGGAGTCGCGGGCGGAGCGCTAGTATTATATATACTTATGTATATTTTGATATATTTCATAATAGTCGCAGTAGCCGAAAACGGCTAAGAGTCATTTATTCACTATTCTCTGTAATGCATATTATGTGTAAAATCATATTTAATAATGCCCATATATATACTATATATAACAATACTACACACATCATATAATATCACCTTTATGCACATCCCAATATGTATTTCCATTTATTACCTATTCATATTTCAATTCACTTATATATATCTTCTATATATTTCTTCTTATATGTATTATTTAAACTATGTGTGTCTTTATTTATACTGTGTTGTATCCATAAACATACTGTCCATAATATTTCAAGAGTTTTTACTCTATTTGTTGTAATATCCAATTATTGGCTTTGTATTTTCAATCATGTGTAATTTTTACTTATGGATTTGCTGTTGGATATCCAAACAAATATATAATAATACTAAACACATCATATAATATCTCCTTTATACACATCCCAATATGAATTTCCATGTTTTACCTATTCATATTTCAATTCACTTATATATATCTTCTATATATTTCTTCTTATATGTATTATTTAAACTATGTGTGTCTTTATTTATACTGTGTTGAATCCATCAACACACTGTCCATAATATTTCAAAAGCTTTTAATATATTTGTTGTACTATCTTAAATCATGTCCGAAGAACAATGGAGATGTGATTGACTGTACACCTAAACGCGGGTACAGGATTGACTTGGCCAACTTGGACCAATCATTATTCCTGTGGTTTTGTCATTTATTATCTCCCTTAAGACATATTTAAATGTTAATGAAGATGGAACAAATAGGATTATAATCTACTCATGCACTTTGCATTTACTCGTATATGGGTGGCAAAATGATCTTTATCATAAGGTGATGGTGATAACTGTCATCAGTATCAATAATAATGAGTCGAGATTCTTTATCTGTCTCCAGACCATTTTTGAACTCAATATATGACACACAACATGATTGACTGTCGTGAGATTTTGTTTAAGTTGACATCCAAAGAAATAAATAATTTATATGTTCTTGTTACAATATTATATAATTTGTATTTAGAACAGACTGTAATCACCTCACACATAATTTCTCTTAGTGTAAACTATCATCACAGTATAACATAATGTGTATTTAGTACAGACTGTGATCACATCCCGGTACTACATATTACAATACTAAAACACAGATTAAACTTAAGCTAGCTAAATATATATATAGCTAAATATTCCCACCAAATTCTGAACTTTATTCTTTTGACATAAGGTTCAAACCCAATGAAAATTTTCAACAGGTTCAGTCCGTTGCAGGATTAAAAGAATAACTTATAAACAAGTCATATGACTCACTACAATAATTGTTTAATGATCAGTAATTTTAATTGTTATAATAATGTTCTATTTTACTTAAATTTTAAGTTGGTTTATAAAGCTAAAATGTTATTTTTATATATTTATCCTTTATGTGACTAGCAATAAATGATTTTGCTTTGATTAATTGTTCTCAGTATGGACCATAATCCTATCATGGTACTATAATGTGCTGTGTCAAAAGGCTAAACAGAATAAATATTCCAATTTAAGTTACGTTTTAGTTAATATAGGGGGAAATTGTTTATGTAAAAACAAAACATCCATAACCCTACTTTTTAGGTGTCATAGTCATAAGTTATGTTTATTTTATATAGTAATTTATTGTAATTTATAATTACGCTTACTGCACTATTATTATCCACACCGCATTGAGCGTGTAAAACCTTTGGAAGTGATAAATTTAATCAATGTAAAGCACTTACCGGAATCACTGGATGTTTGTTGTTTAAGTAACTTTCTTTCGAGATTTTTTGTGATTAAAATGCTCGAAATCCTTACTTACGTTTCCCTTTCTCATAATTTACACTTACACTGTTTATTACTGCTTAATTACTCACTTTAAACAATAAATTACATGGATAAACATAAATCGATGCCCAACACGAAAAGCGAATGACACAAGACGTCAATGTCACAGGTGAGCGGTAAAATGAGGATGACTTATGTCTTTTTAATAGTTTATTTTTTCAGTATTCTAAAATAGTGTTCGATGCCTAATACATTGAAGAGTGGACTACAAGTGTTATCATAAATCTCGAGGATGCAACGTCGAAGTACAATTGTAATCATAATATTAATATTATGATTACAATTAATATTATCTGTAATCTTTGTATGTATGATTTTTATGTGACACATACTTACATTTTGTACAATAGGCGTGACGACTGGGTCAAAATCTTATTATTCTATTTAGTCCGTAAGTTAGTTTATACAAAAATATAGGACACATATTTTTTTGTTTTTAAATTGATTGAAAAATTACAAAATTATAGCTTATCAAACTTCTGGAGTGGGGGTTTGTGACGTCACGGTTAGGCAAAAACTGTACCATAACGTGACGTCATACGAAACTTCTAAGCACTATATCTTCACAATTTCTTGTTTGTGAAACAAAATAAAAAATACGAGTACAATATTTTTTAATAATAGTAGTCTCGCTTATTTTCATTAAGACAAAATAATAAAATACTATGTTTTAATTGGTGCTCGAGCACGTTCAACAAGTTGGAAGTTTTGAACGAACCAAAATAATCTCGAGATGAACATAATATTTATTGTTATCATAAACAAAAAAACTAATAACTTCCATGTCTCCGGCAGGCGTCCCTAAACGAGCTTATAAGCGGTCTGCAAGAGCTGACGGCGCAAATCGACCTGCCGCAGGACTTCGCCGACGAGAACACCATTATCATCACCGACGACACCGTGGTAGACCATCACACGCTCTGCGAATAGTCTAGCCTTGCCGGACAAGCCAAAGACTGTTCTTGAATTATGTTTTTTTTTCGGGTGACAACACTAATGTCACTGGTCATTGTGACACGCCAGTCGTGTCATTGACCACGAATTACTGCCAAGAGTGCCAATGCCTTCGTATCCATGACCAAGTATTAATTTAAGAATCTGTATTAATTAATTTAATTGTAAACATTTCATAATCACTTTACTTTTGTGTGGTGGAAATATTATGTAAGCCTTTAATTTTCAAATGTCAGTATTGTATTTTTTATATCAAAGCGGGCTGTTGAAATTTATCTGACTAATTGTGTGAACTAAATATTTATTTATACTCCGTCCTCTAAATGTGCCTGTATGATGAAAAAATAAATAAAAAGCAATTTATATTCATATTATTTATTATTTTCTTAACCAGTTATATTTATTCCAATCGTTTTTCCTATTTTTTTTAAATCATTGTATCTAAGAGATTCGACTGTCGATCGCAGTGATCCGTTAGAAATGACCTTTTAATAATATTGCCTACAACTTATAAAACTAAAATGCTTTTCCTCTTACAATAAAGTCATTAAACACCGCAAAAATGATAATATTTTATATATACAGGACTAAATTTGACGGTTCATAAAGTTCAAATGGTTACTTTTGCTAATTGTGATCCCTTACAGTAAACCCCTGATCGTTAGGATATAGAGAGAAGTGCGGGAGACAAAGTCAAAGTCTTGCGATCAAAAAGAAAAACTAAAACACGGGTGTCTAAAATGAGAGCTTTTGGTCCTTGCAAGGGGTTTATCGCAAGGGGCCGGTCAACATACATCGAGCTGGTGTATTGTATATTATCATGATTATATCTCTTACACAACGAATATCCGTGTCTCACTCGCACAGCCACGCGTCCCGCTCGCACTCGCGCTCTCTCGCTCGCACCTCGTCGCTCTCGCTCGCACACGTCGCATTTGGCAGTTTATCATAGTTCACTCTCACCCCATGTCAATATTCACATGAAACCTCAAACAGTACAAAACAATGTAGCTTGCGTTGGAACGTCAACTACACTACACGTGATACAAAACATTAAGCGCGAGATGCTATGTGAATATTAACATTTACAAAAGTGAGTTCCACATGGGATGTCTACTTTGCCGTACAATCTACATATGAAAAAATTCTTATTAAAATGGAAGTACTTACACATCTTTATAATGTTACAATATAACTAATTTGGGTCAAAAATGGCTGACGATTCGATTAGTACAGTGCTTTCAAAATACTATTTTCATTAATTTATTGCATTATAACTATTAGTCTAAGAGTCGCAAAAGAAGACATAACGAGAAGAGATTAATTCGCAATATACCAATCTAAATATACTAAGTTTCTGAAATGTACAGCTAAAATAATCCCTGGGTGACACATTCACTTCACGTGAATACAATGCGTATAGTCGTAAATATATACATTACACACTCACACGTTTTTACAATAGGAATTAAGGATACTAAACTAAAAAAATAAACCAGTCACTTAATGAGCTATAAAATAGTATGTAAGATTGCCAACGATACACTGGCCTATGCGCGGGCCGGGCCCGGCGATGCTATTGTCACAACGACGACATCTCTAGTATAGTTAGTAGTAATTGCCGAGGCTCGTGAGTTAATATAACTTGCTGTTGTTCCTTCTAAATTATTTCTTAACAAGTAAAATACGCGTCTGCACCCCGACGCGCGTCGGAGCAGAGATCGTATTTTAGGAGATCAATATGGCTTTAACACGTGCGGTTTGCATTAGACTTGATCAATGTTAACACAAATAATCGATTGCCACAGCTAACTTATTATTATCGCTTATAAATTGTCCATATATTGTTTTTATCGGTAACCGAATGGTGGCGCCACTTAGCGCCGTTTCCTAAGGCCGCGCGTCGCCGCTCCGCAGAGGAAGAACTTGTCTTGAACGCAACAGATACAGATAATGCATTGAATTCAGTAATGGATTGCCGAGTTCAATTTGTCATTTCATTAAAGTATAATTATCACAGATAACATTAAAATAAAGTTAAGGTATTTATGCTGGAATTGTAGCAGTTTGTATCAAAATAAAAAATAATTATATCTAGAATGGCGTCCGATACATCCGGCGCTATCGTTGCTCTTTGTTGCCGATCAGTTGCGACCCTGGGGCGGGTCCTCGGGTGTCAATGTTCTAATTTTCAATATAAAAAAGCAAACACCTTTTCTGTGGGCTGGTTCGCTTACAAAACAAGATTGTAGCACTTTAGAGTAAAGGGAAATGCAAAATAAGTGCTTGTACCACCTAAATGTCCACTGCTATGAATACGTACAATTGCGCACCCACAGAAGAGGTCAGCTTTTACACTTTGTTACAAACGTCTCTGGGCATAGATAAAATGCAATACCATTTAGCGTACACTTCACTTTTATATATGTATATAATCTAGGCGCTCTAAAACTTCGTGCCATGTCGAATAGGGAAATAAATTCTTGTAAATCTGGTTACCGACACCCCGTGCCACTGCCGAGCCCATTGTATCGCCCGCCTTAAATGCTCCCGTACTGAGGAAATGTTCGATTTGTGTAAACCCGAGCGCCCGGACCCACTCAAGCGGGAATACCACCCAACCTTACGACAACATCGTTTGCCGGAAAGCAAACTCCTTTTACCATCGTACTAACAAGTTTTATTTAACTTGTCGAATCACTTTCGAGTATTAATTAAATTGCCAAATTCATAATTAGAGTATGAACGATAAGAGAAAGTTTGATTTCCGGTTTTTAATGTCCCCGTGACCCGTAGTCGTATGACTTCATACTTGGAAGGTAGAACCGTAGTTTAAGTCTTTTTGTCTATGGAGTGCACTTTGTATCATTAGACATATGGAGGACGGTCCCGCGGTCCTCAGCCTCGTTCGTATGCAGCGAACCGACCGATGCGATACATACGATATTACAGTATGCGCAAAATATCTTGGACCGCCCGTCTTGCACGAATAGTCGTCTTATCGAATGCAATAGTCGAGCGCGGGAGAGCTCCGGGGCTAACTCGAGGGTGGGCAAGTTATTTCGCGCAAACTGTAAGCGTCCCCGCACACGGGCCACCAGTTACAACCACAAAACGGCTCCACCGGTATATTTTTAGTAGTTTTCATACATTGCAATCGTCGACTGTCGGCCACGTGTGGCCTTCAGCTACTTCTCTTGCATCTCGAGGCGTCGCAAGCGGCCCGTGTGCGGCGACACTCGGCTCGGTTTCAGTGCGGTCCCGACTACCGGTGCGGATCTCTCCGGACGGACCCGTATGTAACTCTAGGGGCGTTAAAGGTCGTATGTTGACAAATCAGCACGAATGTGATCTCCGTACAATCTATCGGTCGGTATCACTCTAAACGGGGCGGGCGGGGTCTACTTGCGCGCGCGCCGGGCGCGGTGGCGGGCGCGGCGCGGCGGGTGCGGCGGGGCGGCGGGCGCGGGCGCGGGCTAGGCGCGTTGCGGGCGGCGGCGGCGCTAGGGCGCGCGGTAGAGCAGGTAGGCGGTGAGCGCGGGCGGCAGCGCGAGGCGCGAGGCGGCGGCGCGCAGGCGCGTCCGCCCCACGCGCTGCCGGATCACGCGCCGGCACAGCTCCATCAGCGGCAGCGGCTCCGCTGGGGAACGAACGGAACCATGAGTACCGGTGACACAAACGATTGCGACCCGGCAGCCGATCGTGATGATGACCGGACGACTGGACAAAACATAATAATAGTGCGAAAGCGTATGCGCAAACATAAGTGCGCTTCTTGTTCTCCTCACTCCAATAGTCCACAGCAACTTCATGCCCCCGACTCCTACTAGCAAACTGAGCTGAAGGGCGCGTCAGCAAACGCGGTGCGGATGTCAGAACTCTGAGCCGAACTTATATAAAGTATTTTTCAAAACAAAAAGAAAAAACAAGCACACTCACGGTCGAGCCCGCCGATGTACTTGATCGTGATCTCCGCGTGGCCCCACACCGCGGACACGATGGGGTAGAGCGTCTTGCCGCGCAGGCCGCGCGCCGCCACGCCGAGGTAGCGGCCGTCCGCGCAGAACGCCAGCGTTCCCTCGTCCATGTCCAGGACTACCAGCAGCCGGTCGGGCACGAGGAACTGCTCGTCGGGCCGCAGCAGCGACGGGTACGTGGTGCCCGTGCCGCCGTTGCCTTTCGCGTTGTGGTACACCTGCAAACGGGTCAAATACGCTTTGTTAGTACTATACTTTTAAACTGTCATGGTTACACACATTAGAAAACTGAAAAATCGGGAGCTCATTAAAACAATACAATATGGTAAATATCCCGGACAGTTTCAGTTTTCTATTGTTAGTACTGCTACTTAATTAACAAACACAAGTGCACTCTCTATTCCCTTACTCTCATAATTCGGTGAGACGGCAATCCGACAAGACTGATGAGAGATCGGGCGCAGGACCACCGGCTTGACGTGCTTTTCGAGTCACGGGCGTGCAACCGCCAACTTCCTAACTCCGGGCTGAGTAATTTCTATACAGAAAGACTCACACAAATTTTGCCCGATCCCGGACTCAAACCGGGGACCTCTCGGTCCTTACGCAGCGCTGGCTACCAATAGACCAACGAGGCTGTTAAAATTAATAACATTGGCACGAAAGGCTACTTAATAAAAGTTTTTCGAGATTATACAGCTGCGCCGCCAGTGGTGTGCGTAGGAGATCACAGGCTTACACTTATACCAACGTGTTTTGTAATAATATCTAGTACATTTAAATGTTTGACCTGCTCGTATCAATAATGAATCTAACATCAGGAGAGCCGACTCATAAGAGTGTGAAAGTATCCAATAATAAGATAGACTAAACGACGTAAAAGTTAAAACCGGCGGATAATTCCACAGTAAATGGAGACGATAATAACTATACAATGCGTTGAATAATACTCGTATACGTCGAAAACAACTCTAAATGAGGTTATAGATAAAATAATATCACAGTTAAAGAAACAACAGGCAGGACGTGACTGTTCCAATGTATACCCCCAAATACGGATCGCACCGGTTAAAGTTCAGTCGCTCATAAACAATAAATTGAGATTTCCGCCTCACAAACAAAGTGGTAAGTAAATTTGTTGAAGACCATGGGCGATACGAAACTAAAGTATACGAATAAATTGCATGCCAACTGTTTCTAATTCACTAGGGGCCCGTGATATCACGGTGTACAATTTTAAACTACAATGGGTATTTATTTCTTTTTTCAATGTTAAGTATCCGTCGATCAATAGATCTGGACTTGGCCCAGCGACGCCATTTTCATTGTTTAATTTAACACGAGTTCCCGACTTACTTTAAATAGCCTAGCCTATCAGCGTGGAGCAAGTGTAGGAACAAGACTGGTACAAGAATGCCACTGGTCCGCGATAATATAGATTTTATATAATACTAGTGGTTCCGGCGAATTTCATACCGCCAAAACCGATTCTTTTTCTACATTTTCTCATTGAAACCTTCCCTGGACTACGACGAACATTTTAAAACCAAAATTACCTAAATCGGTCCGGGCGTTCTCGAGTTTTAGTCAGATTAACGAACAGCAATTCATTTTTATTTATAAGAAGACATTTGGGGCCCTCCACCTGAAGAATTGGACTCAGGGCTTAACAGTCGTGGTTAAGTCACTGTCCTACTAAGTAAGATCCTTCTCAAGCAAGTCTTTAGGTAAACGAATGGGGAATTGATAGTTATCGTTCAATCTATTTACCGAACGCGTCTGGCGACTTTCGAAAATGTACTGTGACGTAGTAGTACTTAGTAGTAAGTTAAGGGTATATAATATGTTGGTCAATCTTTATGGTTGCAGTAATAAACTAGAGTGAGACTAGTAAACATCTTTGATTTGCCCCGTCCACCCATCCTCATATGGCGACCCTGCCATTTGAGACGGAGCTCGGTCCGTTCGCTCGCGGCGCGTTTCCCAGTTACTATAAGCTACTCAGTTACAAAGACAGCACAATAATCAAGTAAAATAAGCGAAGTAAAGAAACAAAATATTGAAATATGTGTCGTGCAGCAGTGGAAAAAGATGAAGTTTTCATCAATCAGTCAGGAGCTTCGAATTCTTCGGAATATCACCTCTCCAACATCAGCATTGTGTTGGTCCTTATCTGCACCATGCTAGCCTTGGCGGGTATTTTTGTCTTGTACATGCTGTATAAGAAGTGTCATCATGGATGGATCCAGAATGAATTCATGGCTCAGAGTCTGATGCGTTCCTTTCGACGGAGGCCAGCCGAGGAGCAGCGGGTTTGCTACAACTGCCGCCACCAGTCGGTGGAACTGCCATCGTCAGCGGCAATAAATAAAAGTGCACAGTGAAAGTGAGAGTGGTTCAAGTAACAAAAGTGAGTACAAACGGTCAACTGTAACGAAAATGAACTTTATGAGTAAGGACTTTTATCCTTAGTTAAAGTTAATTACCTTGTATTTTTTTTGTTCTTTCAAATAAACTATATTATACAAAAAACTATACATAATAAAGGGTCTTTAGTAAGGTAATGGCAGATGAATTAAAGAGTATTCAAGATCGCCTTAAATCAATAAAAGAAAATTTGACTAAGCTAAGTTATTCAAGGAGAACTGAAACTTTATTGAAAGCTAAATTAGAGGAATCGACTGATTTACTTAATCGTTTTAATAGTTGTTATACATACATTGAAGGGTTGATAAAAAAGAAACAGATTGAAAGTCAGACATTGAGTAACATACAGTCTTATTGCGACTCTATTAAAGCCTTATATTTACAAATAGAACTTTTTTGTTCTAAAAGTTATAATTCTGAGACGGTCGAAGACATTGAGAGTGATAACACCATGTCTTCATTTGACTTTAAAACCGCCACCTCCCTTTTGCCAAAGATGGATGGTAAGGAAGATGTCACTAAGGACTTAATAGACTCTATAGAACTATATAGTTCCTCCCTGAACCAGGAAGGAAATGCGATGCTAATAAAATTTGTTTTAAAATCACGTTTAAACAGTAGTGCAAAATTAAGGTTGTCTTCATCTTACTTATCATGCAAATTATTAATTGACGATATGCGCAATCACCTTTTGACGAAACAATCTAGCACCACTATACACAAAGAATTGGTGAATAGTCGCCAAAACGGCAATTCTATTGAGACCTACGGAAGTAAAATAGAACAATTGTTTGTTGAGTTGACTTTGTCACAAGCCGACGGTGATGAGGATAAATATAAAACATTATGTCCCATCAATGAAAAACTTGCTATAAGAAGTTTCACCGACGGATTGAGAAACCGTCAACTCAGTACAGTGTTGCTAGGTCGTAACTATACATCCCTCAAGGATACCATTAGGGCGGCCAAGGACGAGGAGCCTAGTTGCAGCCGCCGAGAGCCGGAGGATTCCGTTTATTTTGGTCAACGAGGATCGGCAGGTAAGAGGCAATTTCATTTTTATAATAATAGAGGCCGTCATACCACCAGTCGTCCAACGTATTTTAATACGCAATATCGTGGAGATATGAGTACCAACCAAAGGTATGTTTCGCATAACCGTGGTAATAGTACACCACTAAGGGGACACCCTAACCGAGGTCAGGGTACACGAATTTTTAATAGGGGACGAGGACCTAGGGCTAGATTTTTAAATCCGCAGGCGATAAGGTATGCGAATCACGATAGTGAATCAGCTGCCAACCCTAGCGTTAACAATAACACTTCGAATATTGATGAAGTGCAGTTTTTTCGATCCTAACTATCTGTTGTCATGTGATTGTAGCAATGCAGTCGAATTATCAGTAAACAAGTCCAAATATAGATGGCTAGTTGACACTGGCGCCACGATGTCAGTCGTCAAATATGACACCGTTAAACTTTGGAACGTAATGATTTATCCAGAAAGCATTTCCATTAATGGAATAGGAGGTAAGATAACAACCGAAGGCTATGTTTATATTACGCTTACACATAAGGGAATGGAATTTGAACACAAATTTTATGTGCTCAAATGTCTACCGAGTAATACGGATGGAATCATCGGGCAAGATTTCTTGGTAAAAAACAATGGTATAATTAATTTTGAAAACAATTTCTTAACACTTAGTAAATATGAAAATGGTCAAAAAGTGACATTGCCTTTAATTATGGGTATTTTAGGTAGTAACACATTTTTAAAAGTCCCACCGAGATGTGAAAAAATATTTTACATTCAAACCACTTTTAAGGAAACTTGCGTAATTTTGCCGAAAGAGTTGTGTGAGGGAGTATTTATGGCAGGTAGTATTGCAAGCCCTATTAATGGAAAGATGCCTATCCAAATATTAAATACGCGTGAGAGTGAAGTTGGACTTAGTTATTTTAACCCACAGGTAGAATCGATATTGGATTATACAGTGTGTAGTTTTGAGGCGAGTAAAATTGATGGCGCTCGGGTACGGAAAATGTTTTCATTGTTAAATTTGAGTCATTTGAATGAGGAAGAAAAAATATCTATAGAAAACATATGCGCGAAATTCTCTGATGTATTTCAGCTTCCAGGAGATAAATTGACTACTGCTAATTTGTGTGAACAAAAAATTACGTTACAACCTAATGCTCAACCTGTATATACAAAACAATACAGGATACCTTTTTCACAGCGAGATGAATTAGAAAATAATGTCAAAAAATTGTTACATGATAATATTATTGAGCCAACCAAAAGCGAATGGTCAAGTCCTGTCTTATTGGTTCCTAAGAAATCGGATAGTAACACTCAAAAATGGAGATTGGTCATTGATTTTCGGAAACTCAATAACTTAATTTTGGATGACAAATTTCCCCTTCCTAACATAACTGACATTCTTGATTCTCTTTCCGGTTCTATGTACTTTACCCAGCTAGATTTATCCCAAGCCTATTACCAAGCGTCCTTAAGCCCGGACAGTAGGAAGTTTACCGCGTTTACAACACCTTCCGGACAATATCAAATGACGCGCCTACCAATGGGTTTGAAAATAAGTCCAAGTGCATTCTCTAGATTAATGACAGTGGCCATGGCGGGCCTTAATTATGACAAAATGTTCTTGTATTTAGATAATTTAATCTGTTTTGGACGAAATTTAGACGTACATAATAAGAACCTTATTGACATTTTATCCAGATTGCGAAGTGTGAACTTAAAACTTAATCCGGACAAATGCGAGTTTTTGAAAAAGGAAGTTCTATTTTTAGGCCACGTTATTTCTCAGGATGGTATTCTTCCGGATCCGGAAAAAGTTAAAGTTTTAAAGGAATATCCAACTCCGAAAAATGCGGATGAGGTAAAACGTTTCGTCGCATTTGCGAACTATTACCGAAAATTTATTCAAAATTTTGCCGAAATCTGTGTACCTTTAAATAATTTATGTAGAAAAAATGCTCAATTCGATTGGGATTTAAATTGTAAAAATGCATTTGATTCCTTAAAACATTCACTTACAACACCACCGGTATTGCAGTATCCTAATTTTGACAGTAGTAACGAATTTATTTTACAGACAGACGCGTCTGGATATGCGATAGGCTCTGTTTTATGCAATAAAGATCGTAGACCCGTGGCTTACGCGAGTCGTAGTTTAAACCAAGCCGAACGTAGATATCCGACGATCGAGAAGGAATTATTGGCAATTGTGTGGTCTGTAAAGTTTTTTAGACCGTACCTTTATGGAAGGAAATTCGTCATAGAAACCGACCACAAGCCCTTAGTTTATTTATATAATCTATCGGATCCCTCCAGTAGACTTTTGAAATTTCGTTTATTACTAGATGAGTATGATTTTAGAGTTGTGTATGTAAAAGGCCGTGATAATGTAGCTGCAGACGCGTTATCACGGATAGCGATTGAAAGTGATGAGTTGAAAGCGATGAATGAAAATATAATATCGGTACTTACGAGAGCGCAAAGTCGAAAATTACAAAATGACTTTAATAATAGCTCGTCAGTAACCAGCACCCCCCGCAACGATTGGACTGATCACCCAAGAGTTGTGGAGATGCTGAAATTACCTAAGCACTACACGGAATTAGTGTTTGTGAATGAAGAAAAATGGGAGAAATTAAAAGAAGTTATGACTTTAAAGAGTGGCGATTTTGGTTATTTCGCCCCAGGTCGTACAGTTTATGTGAAAATATTTACCCCATCGCAGTGTACACGAGCTGTCTCTGTGCGGGAAATGGAATCGTTCTGTATGAACCTTAATATTGATACTTTACATGTAATATTGAATGAAAATAATTCTATAATTATAAAAGAGCTAGCTCAATTTATTAATAAATTGACAAAATGGTCGGGGCCCCGATTATATGTAATAAAAGGAGTAAAAAGAATTACTGATAAAGATACTCAAAGGGTAATATTAAATGACTACCATATTTTGTCAACTAGTGGTCATGCAGGAGTTAGAAGGATGTTGAATACTATACGTAGGAAATATTTTTGGACTGGACTTACGAAAGATGTAGTAGATTTTGTTAAAAGGTGCGATAAATGTCAACGACATAAATATTTGAAAACTACTAAAGAGCCTATGGTGATTACTAATTGCGGCGACTCCGCTTTCGATAGGGTTTACCTAGATTTAGTCGGTCCCCTCAGTCGTGATAATAATTACAGCTACATTTTAACGCTCCAGTGCGACCTGACCAAATACGTCGAGGCGTATCCTATTGCGAACAAGGAGGCGGTCAGCGTAGCGACAGCATTCGTAAACAACTTTGTGCTAAGGTATGGAATACCGCGCGAGGTCATCACAGACAGAGGGACGGAATTTATCAACGCTACTATGCAAGAGGTATGTAAAATACTTAACATTAAACAAATAAAATCAACAGCTTTCCATCATCAAACTTTAGGTTCAGTTGAAAACAGTCATAAGCACTTAACTTTTTATCTGAGAATGCAAGTTAATACTCAAAACCAAGACTGGAGTTATTGGGTACCTTTTTGGTGTTTTTCCTACAACACCACCATCCATTCCGAAACACAGTTTACACCATTTGAGTTAGTTTTTGGCAAACCATGTAATCTACCTACAACCCTTACAAATACGATTGATCCTGTTTACAACTTTGATAGTTACCCACTAGAATTAAAATTCCGTATTCAAAAGTCACAAGCTGAAGCAAAAAGCAATTTATTTAACAGTAAACAGTCACGTAAATTACATTACGACAAATATGTAAACCCTATCATCTATAAAACAGGAGATTTATTGCTTGTAAAAAATGAAAATTGTCATAAGTTAGACCCATTATATTTAGGCCCATTTTCAGTAGTGAAAGACGTTTCGCCGAATGTTATTATTTTTGTTAACGGTAAGGAAAAGACTGTCCATAAAAATAGGACAAGATTATATACTATGTAATTTTTATGATAAATACTATACCTACATAATATATTTTTTTAAATACTTTACTATAATACTCTCTTATGTACTGTGTTGAGTATTAATAAATCAATATTATTCAAAGTTTTTTTTTTATTGAGTTATTAGATTGATAAGCCAGTTTATGTTACTACATGTAATCAGATTAGTATGTACAAGATTAAACATTCTGTAACTGTATGTAATAATTAGGTACTTTTGTTTCTTTTGTATACATATATCTACACTATAACATTTTTATGAAACAACATGTCCCATAAAATAAGTTTAAAAAAAAAAAAAAATTGACTTTGTTATTTTTTTTTTGCTTTTTGATGGGGCGTGTGACGTAGTAGTACTTAGTAGTAAGTTAAGGGTATATAATATGTTGGTCAATCTTTATGGTTGCAGTAATAAACTAGAGTGAGACTAGTAAACATCTTTGATTTGCCCCGACCCATCCTCATAGTACGGACTCGTTGCTGCTCCCGTCAAAATCATTCAAAGATACAGATAGACATTAGAGATAGCAAGAGGAATAATTGGTGCGCCATAGCTAACCAACGTCTAGTCAGCGTTGGGCAGTTGCATCTAGCAGCGTATCCCCATACAATTAGGACAAAGTGTCAGCCACTTAGTTAGAAGGACCAGCAAGCGAACCAACCTTATTCCTGCCCAAGTCCCAGCCCCAGCTCTGGTCGGTGGCGCCGACGAGGCTCTGGTAGCCGACGGAGTGCAGCGGCGCGTGCGCGGTGGCCACACCCACCACGGCGTGCGTGCCGCGCTGGCGCGCCGGCCACACCACCTCCCAGCAGTGCAGGCCGCGCGAGTAGCCCACGCGCCCGCGGATGCAGTCCGTGCTCTGCGCCACCGGGTGCCGGTGGAACGTTAACGCGTCCTCCTCCTTCACGAATATGTTTAGTGATCTGGAATCAGATATAATTTAAATTAGTATTTTTGGTGATCTCTGCCTCGCTCGGGAAAGGCATGATATAATAACTGGGCGGCGCCAGTTCCCTCGCGACCACGATTGGTGTAACCCAGTCGAAACGTCGGGCAGTAAGTAGCTATGTAATTTGCTACTCCTAATATCGCGTGTAGACCCATAAAGACTAATTTTAACGAACATTTAAAAAAGAATTGGCCAAATTGGTTCAGGCGTTGTTGTGCTTATTCGCTTACCAACACATTTTGCGATTCATTTTTATATATAAGATATCGTAACAGATTCTACTTTTTTTTCCTATCCGACTTTACGATTATGGCTGGGCCTCGTCATCATCACCGGACTTGTAGGGCGAGGATGGCTCACACCCCAAACAGATTCTACTGTCAATTGAGATCTAACATCCTTAAGATTTATTTTTGTAAAGCCAGCTCTGTAAATTGTGGCGTGTAAATCTATCTCTACCAAGCTTACTGGTCCATTATTAAATTCAATAAAAAAAAAATCAATCCCATATAAAATTATGACCACTAGCAGCGTTTATATGTGATTGTTGTAAGTACATAGTTGTAACCTAACCTGACAGATAAACATAATCAAAATTACAATGGGTCACCCGCTCAAGGGTGTATAGGATTGGATTGGATTGTATAGAATTTTAATAGTTTAAATCACATAATAACAATATTATAATCACACTATTATTATACTCGAGCGAGTCTGGACGACTTGGTTATATTTCGCCTTAAAAATATAAGAGGTTTAAATTCTAGCCAATTGAATAGGTACTATAGTTGAATGCCCTTGAACTATAACACCTCAAGGAAATGACCAACTGGAGGCGTTGAAGCTCGTTTGTATCGCCGTCATCGTTCTCGACGGCCGTCTGTCGACACATTTTCCGGTTGCCGATTGGGTCATCAGCCGGACAAGACAACGCGGTAGTAATTGTCTCCATTGATGATGGGGCAATTAGCTGTTGGCGAAACCGCCGCCTCAAACAACAATCTTCGTAATACCGCTCTAATACTATTGACTGTTAAGGTAATGACTAAACTGCAACTAAAGTACATTGACTGTTTTCATTAAACTAGTACCTAAGTCAACTATAATGTTCAAGAAATACAGTTTTCATTTCTCGAATTTCTTAGACTGCCAAATTAATCGTTACATAAAAAAGAAGTCCTACAATTCATGCCTACTAAAGTACCAATTTACAAGCTATTCACTGAAACTTTGTAGTTGTCTGTATTCCCTCAACCAATTAACTTTTATTCTTTATATCTTTCGTCTATCGTTTTCTATGCCCCTAGTGTAATAGTTATTCAAATTTTATGCCTTCTAAATGAAATAAAATAAATATAAATGTTTATTAACCATTGCGTTTTACACAACTTTGGTTTTGATTGATTCATTCTTAGAGAAAAAATATACACTGGTATTGAACTTGCGGCTTACATGTGCGTGCACGCACATACTACCGTCTGTATCATACATATACACACAACCTATGGCCTCCCACGATGGTGAAGTCAAAGAATACATTCGTTAGCATCGGCTACGCTGTCTAAATATTTGCCAACTCCTATAAAATTTTATATCAATAACCCTTGCATTCTACGATCAGAATCCCGACTGAATAAATTCAAAATCTATCGGCAACATAAAGGTTGTGTTGTTCGTATTTGTCTTTAAGAAAAAAAGAAATTGGTAAGATAATCAGCTTTTTATGTAGTCGAAGCAACCGTATTTAGCAAATTTCATCATTATACTTTCAGTGACTTCAATAGCAATTGGAGCAGATCAGCTCTTACGCCGGATTGATCTAGCTAATCTGCTGGCTAATCTCCTAATCGATTGCAGTGTTGCACACTATCTTGAGCTAGCGAGGCATTATGTTATTTAAGACTAGAACGTCGTGGATTAGTGATAGGGTCCAGTACACAACTACTGATGTATTTTACATGAACTAGCTACAATAGTGCCTTTTATGTAATGTAATATTCATACTGTGAAATTCTTCAGCTAGTCCACTTCCAACACAAAATGATCACACACTGTAAGCATGGTATGACAAAATTACCAATTTGTTGCTACTAACAACTTAACATGACCGCGGATTAGGACAATAGCATCGCTGCTGTTTCTACAAACTTCAAGCTTCAGCTCGCTATTGGGTGTCAACATGACAGTTGATCAGCTGTAACGCAACGCACCTGTCATCTGGATTCCACGCGTGCTTGAGTTGCTGGTCGGGATGCGCGGGCGGCGCGTCCAACAGCGCGTCGAGGCGCGCCGGCCGCGGCGGCTCGGGCGCCAGCTCTCGCGCGACCACCGCCTTGAACGGCGCCGTGCACTCGCGCGACACCGACTTGACACCGCCGGACAGCTTTTGACCCATGTTCATGCCCCTGCAGCGAGTGCGGGCGCGCTTCGGCAGCGCCTTGAGGCCGCTGCGCCGCGCCTCCTCCGCGCCGCCGCCGCCCCCGCCCCTCACTGAGCGCACCCCGCTCTTGTACCTGGAACACGACAATGCACACATAAGACTTCAGTTACTTAGCAGCTATAGTAATAAGGCGGTGACTTCGGTTAGATAATTTAGGTGCTTAATACCTTGATATATACGAGTAGCGCCTTATCTTAATGCTATTTTCTAGTAGAACAAGTGAAGGGAAAATGCAAAAGATCTCTATGGGACGACGCGACCTAAACATGCTGTCCCTACGATAAGTAAACCGGTACTTTGCTTTTAGAGACTTTTTAGATGTCAAGGATTACACTAGTTTATCATGAACTAATATTTTTCGACAAATGTCACGGAAAGGCAAATCAATCACCTAACGAAAAATGTCAAGGCATCCTAGTGTTTCTACATTTATAATCGCTACGAAGCCTGTTTCCGCGCTTGACCAGTAATGATGTTCATTTAGCTTCTTATGTCGTGGAATTCATTACAGAATAGGGTAGTTTCCTATTTTTTTATTTTTTGATAAATGGATGGACCACACAATTGCAAAGGTGCTGTTAAAAGAATGGTTTGATATTTAGAAAACTCTCGGAGATATTGCAGTTTCAACAGCAAATCATTTGGGCGAGCTCAAAACGCTTCATACAAATGTCGCACAGAGCTATGACGTCACCGCTCTGTATGCTGTACGCATATCGTAAGAACTTTGTTCAGCATCTTTATCAAATGTTGCGTTTACGAATATGTTTTCATAGTGAAAGTTACTACTAATTCTGATAGTATTTTAATTGAATTTTCGCACTTTAGAAATAGAAATTCCCACCTAACTTCAAATGCCTATTATTGTCTCATTTCATAAGAAATTTTATTTTCGATTTCACATATGTTATTGATTTACCTATATGTTACTGTTAATTTTGAAATTGTATGTAAAATCAGACTTAGGAAACTACCCTATTGTTTCCAAGCGTCAGCAAAGCGTCTAAAACATAAAGATTCTGACCTTTAAGTTGTCTGCAAAAACAGCAACAAAGGAACGTTCGACCTCCGTGATAAGAGTCTAAAGTGGCAAATTTCCATTTCCATCCTTGGCGTAGATTCGCAATTACAGTAATAATGTTGTATGAAAACTTAGCCAAGTGTTTAAAGGCCACCGGACTGTTGAAGAATCCACGACAGTCAATTACATGTTCAATTTGTAATTATTACTTAATTCTATTGTGGACATGGGAGGAACCGGTTTGGACGTTAGTGAGTGTGTGTCGTCACAGCAGATGCCGGGCCGGGCGGGCCGCGCATCTTATGTAATGACGGCCGTCTAACCGTGAAAGTCACCGCTCAACAGCCAAGGTTAACACGGCCCTGGAGCCTCGCTCCACCGACACATGCGAATGTTCTATGACCGATGCCTTAATTGCTATTTATTTTTATCCTTGACCATGATGTCATGTAATTGCACGGCAAATCTTTGATTATACAGACGCCGAATTGTTTACCGGCGATTTGTCTGTATCGGCTTCCAAATAATATCGGTGCGGCTATATATCATTATTAGACGGGTGTACAATTGATTTGTCGAGTGGAAGCCTTTGCAAATTGGAGATGATGTCATCGTCGTTATGAAGATTTAGGCTGCGACTGCATAGATGGCGTGTTGGATGGGAAGGGACGCCTAGAAGGCACGCAAGCTACAAGGCCGTCTGCCTTTCCGTTGCCTAGAGCGGTTCCATAACAAAAGCGGGAAGTGAAAGGCAGTGAATGTGTCCCCTCCCGTCGCGTCGCGCTACAACACACCAACATCATTGTTAAACGGCTGTGTTCCTAGAATGGCGGCGGCCTGACACACTTGATAAACGGTGAACTTGAGTAGGCTCGCCATTATTATTGAGAAACTTGCTTGCATTTAAAATAGCGTGGGCATATACGTTTTGTATATCAAAGATTATTTTTAAAGACATAATTGCGTTTTTCGAGGTTGAACTATAAAAATGGCTAAAGCGATAATGAATACAGGTATCACGGACACAAAAGAATGTGACTGTAAATAGCAACGCCAGTTCGTTGATCCTGACAGACAGCGGAACTTACGGCTCTAAAATAAATTTTAAACGTCTATCCGCGTGTGGTTTTTCAATTAATTTAAGTCGTTTTAGAACGACGAACGTATTATGCCATATTACATTCGTTCTTTTTACAATTATTGATATGAACATAGTATAGGTCACAGGTGACCATTCGGCCGATAGCGGGATATAATCTGGAGTTCACGTGGCCGCTAGTAAACAAACAGATAGGACACGTGATTGTCGTTGTAGTGACGTCACGATATGCCGGCTCCAGCCGTCCACGTGGATTTTAGCAATTATTTGTACGTAAACCCTGGATCGAGGTCAGAAGAGGATTATATGTGCTGATCCTTAGTTTCGTTCGGCCGTTGTGATGCTATTATAATCTGTAAACGTAAACGTTGAAGTGAATAAGCTACATGGAATAGCATGGAATGTACTTTAGGTAATCGTATACCTACTTAAACTGGTTCGAGAAAGGCTAGCGGCTGAAATGGCAGATAAGTGATATCACTTCGATTGCCTCATCGAGCCAGCGCCGTG
Organism: Maruca vitrata; assembly: GCA_039566165.1. NCBI lineage: Eukaryota > Metazoa > Arthropoda > Insecta > Lepidoptera > Crambidae > Maruca > Maruca vitrata. The sequence continues at coordinate 6,152,258 of CM076925.1, forward strand.
GGAAAACGTAGCGCGCGTGGTGTATCGAGTCAGCCAAATGTGGAAATAGTGGTGGTTCTTTTTAAAAGCAATGAGTAAATGTAAAGCTCGGGTGCGGTTGGTCACAGACTCAGCGCCGTTCACGCTCGGTGAGAGGTGAATGGAACAGGCGAGCGTTGCTAGGCCGCCGACATTAGCCCGCGCCAGCCAGCGCGCCCGAACAATGAACTAGCGAGTGACGTACGCTCCGGCTGGACGTCACCATTGTAAATATTATATCCCCCGCGTACAGCGCGCAATCCAATCCATGTCATGGGAGTCAACGACTTGTGTACAAATTGGCAATATCGGCTGATTCGTTCTGTCTAAACGTGAAATGTAGCACTGAAACTAAAACAGAAATGGCCAATTTGCTGATGGAGTACAGACCGATTTGTTGATTGTTTATCCATAAGTCTTTTTTTATATTTGACTAGCTGTGCCAGCGACTTCGTTCGCGTTCCCCCCGTTTTTTACACATTTTCCATTGTATCTTTGCTCCTATTGGTCGCAGCGTGATGTTATATGTATAGCCTAAAGCCTTCCTCGATAAATGGTCTATACAACGCAAAAAGATTTTTTCAAATCGAACCAGTAGTTCCTGAGATTAGCGCGTTCAAACAAACAAACAAACAAACAAACAAACAAACAAACAAACAAACAAACAAACAAACTCTTCAGCTTTATAATATTAGTATAGATTTGTGTTAGTCATTGACTTCAAGTTTGTTAATTATTTAAATGAATTTGTATTTGGTAAGAAATTAACATTTACGCCGGGCCTGACAGAAACACATAGAAATATCGATCCTCAGCCTTCAGTTTATAAACTACAGATGTTTGGAACGCCGCAGTTGAGAAATATTGCTCGTTGTACCTACCTACAACCAATCCTACACATTTTGAGCTTTCGCACCATTAATAATACTCTTAAGTAATAAATATTATAATTATTGTATAATCGTAAAATGAGGTCGTGTCATCGAAATATTTACTAGGCTCAAAAAGCCATTTCAAAATTTTAATCCGCAAAATACCGATTAAGCTTATTCACGGGATCATCCGCAGTTAAAATATTGTAATGAAGTGTTATTTGTAAATTAAAAAAGACATTTTATAAATAACGGTTAAAGGTAAGTAAATTTAACAATACTGATTGGCAACATTTAATTCGGTAAACAAACAAAAACGAAATCTACGAGCGAAATTGAAACGTTGCCCTGAAACTGAATTGAATACTGAACGCGCTTGCGGAGGGCGGATTAATTGTTAATTGGATCACAGCACGTACATTTATTATTTAAACGAATTTAAAACGCTACAATGTCAAACAGTGCTTAATTGGAGAAATGATGGGGATTTAGCAAATGAGAGTCGTTGGTATTACGGATAGCGAGATAATTATGCATGCATGCCTGTATCGTATTGAGGTAATGTGACGAGCCAGTTCCGCGCACCGGGTATTTAATATCTCCTCGCTCGAATGCAGAAAGTGAGCTACCACTTTCAGCATTAATGGTAAGGGTCATCTTGCGAAACGTCTCGGTCGTGCCGTATAAGGACACTTAAATAACTCAATGTATTTAAATGCCGTTTCATACCGCGGCTTACAGTTACTCGGATAAACTTAGTTCATAGCCGCACCGATACAGTAACTTATCACTCGAATTGCCACTAACTCCTTTATCACGCTATCCATCCAAACTCACAAAAGTTTGTCAAATTGATAGTTAAACTTGGTAATCTCTTTCGCGAACAGATAAGCTTCGTGGGGAAGGTTTACTTATCGTTCGTTAAATATTTAATATTTATTCGTCTTGTGGGGTTATAATCCAAGAAAGATAAGCGTTTGTACGTTTGGTGACTTTACATGCTGCGTTAAAACCTGAATGCAAAGAAACAGGGACGAGGTTACAGCTAATGATAATACTAGTCGTTTGATAATTATTTATTCATTAACGGATTCTTCGCTAATTATACGCAACCTGTAGTTGATATTTATTTTAAATACTTGCTATAAATACACGATGCGTTATAAAACCAGCCAAGAACCAAACATTTTAGGGATTATCAAGTTTTGATGTTGTTACCAAAAATAACAGTCTAATACATTTACAGCTAGACAATTACGACTAGTTCATTGAAACCAGTGGGTGTAGCCAAGAGCAAACCTCGTCCCCGGCGATGCACTGTCTCTGCTGTAAATAACAATTAAATAATCGGCAGGGCGTGTCGTGCAACCTTGCGTCTTGCCGTGTTGCAACTCGTGTCAAGGAAAAACCCACTTAACAGTTTCCCTGGCCCCGAACGCTGCTAACTTGAAGTTCGCATGCGTACCGCGAAACGATTTTTCCTATGCCTATCTACAACTGTGTATTACAAATGTATGTCAATATTTCTTCATGACTAATAGGGGGATTAGCAACTTTATCATGGTTTGTAAATTATAATTTTATGATAATACATATTTATTAAGTAATCTTAGTTTAAGATTCTAAATCTTAGGATAATTTTAAAACCTTCATATTATGATGGCATAATATTTTAGGCAAGCTAATCGTTAGTACAACAATAACAACCTCTAGATCTGGTTTATATTCAATTTCTAAGAGAAATCATACATTGAAACGACTTTCAAACATTCTCTATAAAATATAAGAGTTAGAAACAATGCATTGAGAGAGAGAGCCATAAAGCAGACATTAAATAAAATTTTAATATACTTCAAGAGTATGTTAGCAACTATAAATCATGAAGTCCGGCTTAGAACGTAGCGTGTTGCGTGTTAAGACATTGTTGTTACAGTGCATTTATTTGATGTATTAGTGGACGGATAAAGAGGATCCTTTGTAGCTGCATGATATAAGAGCCATTGGATAATGATACCGGTGGGTGATGATTACATAACGAGCGGAGTGACGCGCGCGCACGGCGATGGCTGCAGTCGTCATGTCAAGGATGTGTTGACTCCGGCATTATTTAACGAAGCTATTGTGCCACGGTCACCTGCACTTGCCTGCCTCAATTTCGACAGATTCATTTTGAATATTAATTAAAAAACATATCGAAGATTTAAAATTTTGAATAAATCACGTAAGGATTGACATGTTATGTAGCTTTCGAAATTTCCAAATAAGCTTTATCTGATTGTTCTGGAATGTTTAGCCAGAAAATATAAGTATTTGAAACAAATAATAATGAAAAGTGTATTTATTTCAAGAAGTATTTGAAACAAATAATAATGAAAAGTGTATTTATTTCAAGACATTTCATTTAATTGAATATGACGTTAACACTCCAAACCTGTAAGACTCCGTTAGGTCGTTAGAAAGTCTAACAAAAGAACATTAAAATACAACGAGCTTATCTATACAATCAAATTAATCATTGGGAAATCCACAATAAAACACATGTCCATTCACTGACGATGACGCAAACAAAACGCGCGGAAAATATTAATAGCGCATTGACGTTGCGAGTTGCTCCAGTATCGACGGGATGATCGGTAGTATCGATTAGATCGGTGAGTAATAGGGCATGTTTATGTATCGGTCGATATTGTTTGTTCATTAGCGCGGCGCATAGTGGGAGCCGGGTCGCGCATGCGCCAATAGCCGAGGGCCTTGACTGCAATGCGCGCGCGCCGTAGCGTGTCAAGGGAGCGCTGCTTTCGCCGCCACGCCTGGCTCGGGCCTAGGTAGATCTGATGTAGCCGATGAAAAATGCAGCATAAGGCTTTGAAAACCGAAATGTACCTCCAGAACATATCAAGGACTAAATTTGGATAAAGAAAAACTAAAGATGATTAAGAATTCCATAATTTAGTAAAATGGACTAAAGTATAAGGAAGAATCTAAGCCGTTGAATATAATTTCAACATTGATAACAAATAGATTATAACAATACAATGAAGGCAAAGGCAATTTGCACTCGGCCTTCAAGGTAGGAGTTGAGTAGGCCTTAGACGTGTCGTATGAATTACTGTTCATCGCTATTACAAAGCAAAATGATTAGCACCTACAATTCAAATAGTCTAATTAAGATTGTGTTACGAGGATGTCGTGTGAAGTTTGTAGATAGGAGTATATCGTGGGCGCTCTGCTGTGAACGCAAAACCCAAATTGAAGACGAGATCCACGTTACAAAGAAGTATGAGGCGAAGACAAAGCGGAGCAATCTTCTAAGTGGTTGGAGAGGCCGGCCGGCAGGAACAAAGCCCCCCTCGCTAGCTCCCCGGCAGATAAGCGCACCCTCCGCCACCTCTAAATGCCTTTAGCGCCGTTCAATGAGCCCGCGTCTGCCGAATGAGGAACTTAGCAATATCTTCCTCGGCGAACATCTCCTAATGTATATCTAATGGGAAATGAATAACTTTATACAGTTTAAATTTATTCATGTTCGCGAAACAAAGTAATTTTAACGGCCGCGACACGAAACGACGATTTTGAATTCTGAAACCTACATTATATCTGAGACGACACTTTAAGTCTTTATCATTATTTCAATAACAAACATAATCAATATATTATGTTCTTCTTTGTGATATTTACTAATCAAAATTTTTATGCGCTATCTACGTGTAAATCTGTAGAAACGATTCAGTTTCCCACGTTACTCGGATTGTATTCTCAACGAAGTTTAGAAACGTTTTGGCACATACATAAAACTCGACGAAAGCTTTTAGTAGTGTGTGTAAACAGGCGGCAGTCTTTGAACAACCCAGAGCAACATTACTCTTTGGAAAGAAAAATAAGCCCCTATTTTGTACATATTAGCACCGTCGTAAATACTTAATGGTTTATCAAAGTCAATTTTGTATCAAAGTTAGTAATAACTTAAACCAATCAAATTGAATCAACACGTGACGCCAAGTTTAGTATTGATTTGATCAAAAATAAACTCGGACGGTATTAAAATAGTTGTTTCTAAGAGTGGAACTTGAAAGCGCAACATGATCAGATAGGAAGCGATCAGGTATTCGGGGTGGAGGTCTAAAATTCCAGGGTCTGCGCCTTGGCGCGGGACGAGCAACAAGGGGTGCCGACGGTCTGAATTATTCATGCACCCGTACCTCAGCCGTCAGCTCGCCGTAATGTGCGACTGCGATGGTTACCTCCATCAAGGAAAGTAGCCTAAGTTTGACAATACTAATAAGAGGTGTAGAGGACAAAGTTTTAGCGTACTACGAATTCCGATGAAAGTAAATAATTCAGAACAAAGGTGGCCATTACTATCATCATTTACAACCGAGATAAGACTTTACACAAAACGCAAAATTCTGAGATTAGCTTAAAACCCACCCGTGGCGGTTTATTAATAAGCTACCTTTATAAACTGAGTAATCTCTTGCCTTTTGGTAAATAATAAGATAATAGGTCTCGAGTCTTAGATTTCATCTAAATTATACACAGAATAGAGTGCGCCTTTGCTTGGGAAACACGTACTAAAGCTGCGCAGGGTTGACAGGAAGTAGTGTTATTTGCTAAGCAAATCGCGTCGGCGACGCGTGACCTACGGCGCTGACGAGGTTTGGACGCTTCCGTGAGCACTGGTGTCAATGGAATTACATGGTCTTGGGAACACGGCATTTACTTGAACATAATATTGAAACACTAGCTACTATATTGTACCTAAATCAACAAATTCGAAACCAAGCACGCAGCAAAAGCCAGCAACAGCGCTTGCCGAGCGAGAAAAAAAAGAGATTGCTTCATTTGTTTTTCTGTGAAGGATCAACAATGCGATGCGTCTCGGCGCGGAGGAAACCGGTATAAACGCGGCTGTGGTCGGCTCAGACGCTTGCGGCTATCGACCATAGCCTCAGACTCATTCTGGGAAACGATTCCCATTAAAGTTTTCAATGACACATCATCAAAAACTTTATAATATACATAATTACATTTATCAATAACTGGGCTAGAAAGATACATTGGCTTAGGACAAAACAGGTTATACAGCTAGCTATAATCACCAGTTTCGTTTTCTGTTCTGAGAATTTTGGATATAGGAAATTATTAATTACACAGTGATAATATAAAACTATACTCGTTAAGGCACAGCTCTCGTATGTTCGATTCAAATATCACTTGTCCATGCCAAATGGATAATTTGGAAGCGTGGAGACGAAAAAAAAGCGCAGGGATCCATTATATGGGTAAAATGCAATAAATAATAGAGAGTACAAAGCGCAATGGGTTGTATGGCGTATGTATGTGTCGGTACAGGGCTGCGAGCGGGGTCAATGACATGCACCCCGCCCTACAGTGGGGCACAGACACAGGACGTGAGTCACTCGTGGGGTTACCAGCTGCTGTCGGCAAAAACTACCCTTGCTTTCAACAGAGCCACGCGTGGTGCCGCATGCGCCGCGCTTTATTTTACATTATAATTAAACACTTTGTTGCTTTCCATAAAATGAAGAGCCGCAATGTTTAATCAACGGTTCGCTGACTCCAATAAAGAAAACAAGAACCATAAGACTCGGTGTCTGGAGAGGTAGGTAGTTACGTTCTGTATAATATTATCAAGGTAGATACGAGTAAACGATTTTACATGTGGAGTAATGGCGGCGCTATCAAGGCAGAATTTATGCCCCTGAAGCACGCATGCCTCCCATGACGATATTATAAGACGGATTGCAAACTTTCCTTATTGCGCTGTAACTTACCCTGGTATATCATAAAAAACAATAAAGTGAACTTTTTCGTCACATATTATAGCTACGCATGTATTTTAAACATTGGGTTGAAACACCGATTCTGATGTAGGGAGTGAAAGCTGTAACATATGCCGGCCTCATTCACGTTATGAAGTGTGGATCTCGGCGCCATATGGTACACAGACAGCTGATTCAACTCGGTAATAAATACAATACAGTCAATTTTAAGGTACGCTAAATTTAGAGCTTCACATTCTGGTTTTTAAATTATACAAGCTAATATTATTCTTTGTTGCAACGCAGGCACGTTTCATGATAGCCATGAGGGAGATTTCGCAACGATCTACGCAGATCTCATCTTTAGCTACGAGTATTAATCACATAGCGCTTTGTCATGAGAGTTGCGTCTGTGAAGGGGCGAAGAACTGAACAATCGTCCTTCACCTAGGACCGGCTGGGCATCGATCCTGTGTAGGTGCCCGCCTGACGAGTGTATTTATAGATTGTACTGGCTTGTCTACTATGTACTCGTGACTTCGGCGGTACAAGTATGGGTCACAAGCAGGACAATGCACCACCAAGGCTCATATTTAAACACGTTGTTTATTGTAAAATTTAGATTTATTATGAAGCGTGTCAGTTGCGTGACTCACGTCGTTAACTACTAAATTTTGAAGGCGGAAACTTGGTTAGCAATGACGTAATAAGTATTGTAGTTATTCATTATAACGAGATCGACGTGAGAACAATTGCTTCAAGGAGAAGGCGAGCATTAGTTGAGTGGCGTTTGTTTTTATGAGTGTTCCCATGAAAGAGATGCTGAGAGGGGGTAGGCAGCGAGGCGTCAATAACCTCGTCGGTACGGATCGTGGAGGTTGCAATAAATACGACATCGACGGCGCTGGCTTGGTCAAGAGCCTTTCAAGGCCGGGAGGCGAGGCGGGGAGTGTGTCTCGCCCCACATCTGCGATTCTGCGCCTGGGCCGCTCTCGTCGCTTGCATTCTACATTCCACCAGAAAGAAGTTGCTCTTGCAATCGCCGCTTCTTAAGTGCACGGCTGACTGTTTATAGTATCGATGGTGCAACGCGGAATAACGACTTGTCGCTAATGAACCCATTGTTGTAAGACAGTTAAACGTTGTCATGACTCTTATGGTGAAGTAGTCCACAAAGGTTTTGTACGCTAATTTTAGGTTTAATGAGATCTGATAACAAATTCTGAAGGTTGAGAGCCTCGTGAAGGCTTGAAGAGAAAATCGTGACCGCCAATTTCGTTAAGATTACGTGTGCTCGGGTCGCTAGTTTCGTAACTTAGTCTGTCAAGGTCACCACATTAATGACTTTGTACTTGAAATATAACGTTTTTCTATGCTTTACCAAGAATTTACATAAGATTAAGCAAGTAATGAATCCATTGCTCCTGCAGATTATATCAAAACACTCGATATTAATCATTATTTCAGTTACAACAACTTCAGACATTCACAAATTCACCACTGGTCAAATACCGAATAACTTTTAGTTACAACACAAACACCATTATGTGCCTGCTCAGCAGGTACAACGCGTTGAAAAGAGACGGACACATCACTCCACGCGAGGATTCAACAAAGGATCGGTCGGTCGTGACAGGAAGCATGGTGCTGCGTTGCGAACTCACCGCAGATCGAGCAAACGGGCGGCTCTCGTTCTCCTGTCACAGGACATGTCGTTTGTCAAATGGTGCACTGATAGAAGCACTTCACCAGGCCACCACCATGGTCGCGGGTCGCGCGCGTGCGTCCGCGCACTGCGTACACTACCACCGGCGGCGAGAGAGCGCGCGCACTGAGCGGCGGCCGGGCGGAGCGCGAGGTACCTGCCGTTTCCGCGGCGCGGCGAAGCGGAGGTGCGCATCGCGGCCGCGGCGCACGCGCAGGTACGGGGGGCTCCGGCCCGCGACCCTCCGGCCGTCACAACAATCCTGCGCACCCCCACCACGCCCGGACCGCTCCACACAGACGCTCCTACAGGACCCTGCCCTCCGATAAGATTTTTATTTGCCTGGTTCACATTTTTTTTCGTTTGACTGCTATGTTTACACTGAACAAGACATTTAACAAAAGTAAGTTTTACATAAATGCCATGCCTGACGAGTGAGACCCCACATATTCCATTATTAAAAGTTACAGTGCGTTAAAGATTCGGTGCGTAGATATTGGAGAAACTAAAATCCGAATTACTGACGAACGTACTAATATACATAATGTGCATATTGTTTGTTCAAATATGACTCATTTCCGAAGGCTCGGCCAACTTTCACCATTACTCGTGCTTGAACAATTAACTGAACTGATATTGTACGAACCATTGATTCTTTGTAAAGGGAACATGTTCTAAAGACAAAGGTTCTTTTGAAAATGAAGCAGTTGGATATTAGAAGATATTTTCAAGTAAAAGGGCATTAATATTAACAACTTAATTGTATCCGCTAAGCGTGTGTAAGATGGGAGTTTTAAACAGTTAAGAATATGCAAATAGCTTTTTCCATTCTATGGACAAAATAACAGTTCGCAACTCGCATTAGCCCCGGCGAAGAACTGGATCGCATTAAATAAATTTAGCTAACGACTTTCCATACAGATATTAAATGAAGTTGAAGTCAATAAGCGTGAACTTTCCATAATGAACACCCAATACCAAACTAAACTACGGGTAAGGTAAACTACCTGCGTCAGTGCCTTTTAGTGAACTCAAAGGGGACACCTGCAAGCAAATACATGTGACGTCACAAAGTTCTTTCACCTGTCTTGTGACCGGTAGTCCGTCTTACGAGTCGCCACCCTAATAGACATTACTAGAGTCACTGACCGAATCGCTAAGTGATTTAGCATTATTCTTATCAGCAATGCGTGTATTATGGTAACTTACATCAGCGTTAAGATAATCTAATCAGGCTTATTTCAATTGCTTTGTAATGTCTTGTTCGCGTCTATCGAAATTGATAATTTACGTCTCATTCATAAATTATGGAGTTGTGAACCGCAACTTGTGTTTTTGATAGAGATAAAGCAACTCCTACCTTTGGAATGTCTTTTAGTGAATTGTAAAGCTCTAATTCAAAGTGAGTAAAATGTTTCTAAAAGCGGACGTCCACAATGGTGCGGCGATGTAAATAGCATGAAATAGTAGTATCCTGCGCGCTTCCTGCGCTGTCTACTTAGCCTCTTTTCCTCGGCGCTCGGAGCTCGGAGAATTCCCGACGGGTCCCGAAACGACCCTCTTGTTTTTTTCCCGAAATATCATTGTTGCCCGCTCAGCTCGTTGTTCTCCGAGTAATTTAGTTTATTGCCCGAAAGTCAGAAACTGAACGAGCGGGCGGCGGCGGGCCAGGCCATTTCGCGTTTTAAACAGAACCATCTTCTGAGATGTTCAGTATTATGCGAGATAATCCTTAGTCGAAGTTTTGTGCAAATGGTTGTGTAAATATTTATTCACGAAGCTTTCACTGCGTTTTTGAGAGAATACGGTGAGTTAACAACGTCCTCCATGAATTATATACAAAACCCTTAAATGGCAAAATATTTTTAGGTCCAGAAAGTATCGTATTAGTGAAGCTAGCTTAAACCTAGCTCAGCTAACTGCAGACGGCGAGGCGGGGAACGAGATAACCGCCACCAGCGCTAGTGCGACCGAATTCCAGACGAAGATAGCGCCACCGCCAGAATCGATACCCCATCATGAATACGATATTTATGGATATTGAAAATGCACTCGCAGAAAATAACGAACACAAAATTTTGATGCCGAAATAAAAATAACAAACTACGAGGTTTGGGTGATGATGGACGAGGAAGCATAGTGATTTGATAGATCGCGGAAGAAGTGTGTTGGGCTCTACCTAAGTACATAGAGGTATGTCTAGCAGCTTGAGTATTAGTCATGGTCAGTTTGACTTACATACTTAAACGATAATTCAACATTGTATTATACAGTACAGTATTGCGTACATGAAAAAGCATTAAGTATGATAAGTATAAGCATAAATTGATACACACACTGCACAAACTAACGTGCCAACTAACCCGTTACATATTACCATTAGAAAACGTAAAGTTTGGTGGCAACGTGTATGAAGATAGACCCGAAGCTTGACTTTATAGAACCGGCATAACAAAGGTAACGTCATGGCATGGCACATTTAAAAATTGAATGTTGAATTCAGTAAGTACGTTTCAGCATAGGATAGCTACCTCAAAGAACGCAATAAAAAACTAAATGCACGCGAGACCGCCATTAGGAAATAGAAGCCGCCGCAGCACACAGATGATAACGATTTCGCTGGGCGGCTATAGTGAATGGGGAAAATTGCGCTTTTCACCAAATGAAAGCTCGCAAACGTTACTGAATTCGTGCTTGGTGAAAAAGTATAAATTTTTTGGTCCCGCCTCTCATCTAATACGAAAGCATTCCAGTTTTCATTTGATCTAAATAGAATAAAAAATACTTTTTAATATGTGGCTAGCTGAAAGGTATTTCAATTCAAATAAATATGATACCTACATAATACATTCAACAAATTATGCTATCCAATCAAAAACATAAATGTGAAATGAGAGCCACGTTCAATATTATGATAATTGCCTTGGTTGTTGACTTCAACGACAAAAGAAGTGAGATCTAAATGGGTGCCAAGTTCAATGGTCAACCCTGAAATTTATTTATAAGTAACACTATAACATACCTATCATATCTTCTTATAACATAAGATAATGTATGGTGGTAGCCTATGAAGGTCTGTCTTGGCTAGTTTCTATAAACCTACCAACGTATTATTATGTTCGCTCGCTAGTTTCTACCAACAATCCAAATTTTCGGAATTATAAAATAAATACCGACAAATACCAAACTAACCAAGACAACTTACTAGACTACTAACTAACTAAATAAAGAAAACTAGCCAAGACAGACCTTCATAGGCTACCACCATACATTATCTTATGTTATAAGAAGATATGATAGGTATGTTATAGTGTTACTTATAAATAAATTTCAGGGTTGACCATTGAACTTGGCACCCATTTAGATCTCACTTCTTTTGTCGTTGAAGTCAACAACCAAGGCAATTATCATAATATTGAACGTGGCTCTCATTTCACATTTATGTTTTTGATTGGATATCATTACTTTTTGTAGAAAAGTATATATCATCGTAACGCCGTAGGTCCTTTGAAAAGGACAAATTCAAAACTACAACTAGACTTTATAAATATAAAACAATTGAATCAGTTACTGTATTTTCCTACGTTTACGGGGTATAACCCTAATAGTCCAGTCAAATTAGGTTTCATCTGCGGAAAAATTACTAGTGAGCTGAATTTTGGTACACACCTTTATTACGGCATTGTAATGAAGGTGTGAAAAATCGACATTCATATCGTGCCGGCTTAAAAAGTTATAGGGGTCAAAAGGTTGCGAAAATCAGTTTTTCGCGAATATCTCGCGATCTATTGCTTGTAGGTTAATTAAGGTCATTAGAAAAATTATTTGTTATAAAATTATCTACAAAAAATGTCCTTTGCATTTTTTTGTAGAATTGAAAGTTTTCGGAGGAGAGCGCCGAGAAAGCACTCACATACGGTATTGTATACCAAGGCGTACGTACGCCCTATGCTTTTCATTGATATTTGTAAGCGTGTTGTTAGTAAAATCTTCTACATACAGACATATAGCATTAGTAATACTAGTACAGAAAGTTTTCCTTTTTGGAAAAGGAAAACTGAAAATCATGAAGATGTTTAAAAAAGATTTGTAATTGTACAAAAAATTGCAGCGGTAGAAAATATGTCCTAGCATTGACAATGCATCTCGAGAGCAATTTTCTTGTTGGAATATTTCTGCAAAATTGTTTAAATCAGATCTTTTTTCAAACATCTTCATGATTTTCAGTTTTCCTTTTCCAAAAAGGAAAACTTTTTGTACTAGTATTACTAATGCTATATGTCTGTATGTAGTAGATTTTACTAACAACACGCTTACAAATATCAATGAAAAGCATAGGGCGTACGTACGCCTTGGTATACAATACCGTATGTGAGTGCTTTCTCGGCGCTCTCCTCCGAAAACTTTCAATTCTACAAAAAATGCAAAGGACATTTTTGTAGATAATTTTATAACAAATAATTTTTCTAATGACCTTAATTAACCTACGAAGCAATAGATCGTAAGATATTCGCGAAAAACTGATTTTCGCGACCTTTGACTATAACTTTTTAAGCCGGCACGATATGAATGTCGATTTTTCACACCTTCATTACAATGCCGTAATAAAGGTGTGTACCAAAATTCAGCTCACTAGTAGTTTTTCCGCAGATCGGTGTTTAAAAGAGCTAATTTGACTGGACTATAAGTAATAAATATGAGAACCGACTATAAGTACCTACTCTTAATTGTAAATAAGTAAGTATGTATACCTAAATATATACTTAGTGCTCTGCCTTCTCCGGTATATAGGCGTGATTAGGCACTAATTAGGTATTTATGTTAAGCGTTCATAATAGAACCTAACCGCAGCAGTGGTCTCCTTTTTCACGGCTTTCAGGGTGAGTGCGACAGGCTCAACATGGTCTATTGTGCCTGTCGACCTCATATGTGGATCTCACTACCGCTTACCATCAGGTGGAGTGAGGTCATCTTGTTAGCCTCTTATAAAAATAAAAAAAAAACCTAATTATTAAAAAATTGCCAGTTTTTTATTTTTTCCTTTGTATTCATGTAATTACCTATCTGCATACCAAATTTTAACTCTCTAGGTCATTTGGAACTGGGTTAGAATTTTGATCTGTCAGTCAGTCAATGATAAAAATGAGGATTTTTGGACATTAATATCTAAATAACTGTTTGAGATAAGCTTATGAAATTTAGAACACATATTTATCTCGCAAGTCACAATATATGAGCCAAATTTGATACGTTTATGTGAAATAGTTTTTGATTTATGAGGGGTTCAAAAGTGGTTCCAAATGGTTCGTGTAATATTACACACGGTGCGGTCCGCCAGTTCTGTTTCTTGAACTTGGCGTGACACGCTACCGCCTCTCTAGATACGGTATTAGTATCATCATTGACTTATAGGATTTCGAGCAGGTACGTGTAAAATAGATTTAATACTATTGTTACGACCACGAGAGACCGTGCAAGCGGAATTAGTCTTATAGTCGTATGGATAAGGTCTATATTCGCTTGCACGATATTACGTCACACTCTCTGGTCGGTCGTAGCGAGCTCTAGCGTGTTCTAGAAAAAGTAATAATAATAATAGAGTTTTCGCCGCCCGGACCGCTCGAGAACATTCTCAACACTACGCGAAGATACTAGTAATAATAATAATAGAGTTTCGCCGCCCGGACCGCTCGAGAACATTCTCAACACTACGCGAAGATACTAGTACGTCCTTGCTGCGTATAAAAGCGGGATGTAAGACACGTCGTGACAGTTCCGATTTGGAAAGCGAAGCGAATCAGTCTCCTGCGAACTAAGAGTGATCGAGTGCGTTACCTGCGAATAGTCAGTGAAATTCAGTGTTTTAGTGTGATTCAGTGCTTTAGTGTAATTTAGTGTTCCGTGTTTAGTGTTGTAATTAAGTGTTTCTAATTGTGTTTTTAAGTGTTTAATTGTGTAATTGTTAGTCGATAAATAAATTAATTGTCTTTTGGTGACTTTTGGCGTATCTTGAATTTAACGTACCCCGTTCCCGCAACAATTGGTGTCAGAAGTGGGATTCAAGATGCCTCTTACACCACGAGAAGACAGTGAGGGTCGAGTTACAAGGAGTCAAACCGCGGCCCTGCAAGAGGGTGAAGGTACTTCAACGGAGGGATCTATTCAAACATCAATCGGGCCTGTGGAGCTTGCAGACTTATTTAAAATGCTGCAGACACAAGCCAGCCGTCAGGAGGAGCAAGCCCGTCGCCAGGAGGAGCAAGCCCGTCGCCAGGAGGACCAAGCCCGTGAACAAGCCCGCCGCCAGGAGGACCAAGCCCGTGAACAAGCCCGCCGCCAGGAGGAGCAAGCCCGACTTCAAGAAGCACAATTTGCTAAACTGAGGGAAGAACAAGCCCTTCGCCAGGAGGAGCTAGCCCGACTTCAGGAAGCACAATTCGCTAAACTGAGGGAAGAACAAGCCCTTCGCCAGGAAAAGCAAGACCTTCGCCAGGAAGAGCTAAGCAAGAGTTTGTTGGGGGCTATTGAGAAGAAGCACGAAGTATTAGAAAAGCAGATTGATGCTCTCAAGGATGATGTGCTAAGCGTCAAGACCCAACACGAAGATCGACTCACCCAACACGAAGATCGACTCATTCAACATGAAGATCGATTCACCCAACATGAAGATCGATTCATCCAACATGAAGATCGATTCACCCAACACGAAGATCGATTCAGCCAGGTGGATGCTGAGATGCGACAGCTGCATACCAAAATGGCAAGAGTGGGGACCCGGGGTGCTACGGTAGTGTCGGATTCTCCGAAAATCGAAGTACCCCACTTCGATGGAACGACGTCTTGGGCAGCATTTTTGGTACCAGTTTGAGACGGTGGCGAAAGGAAAGGGGTGGAACGAGGAAGAGTCCATGATAGCTCTGACTCTGGCTCTTCGTGGAGTTGCCCTGCTCACGTTGGAAAACCTGCCTTCGGATAACAGAACTTTAGGTGCTCTCCAAAGAGCATTAGAGGGCAGGTACAGCGACAAACACCTGGAACACGCATACAGAGCACAACTCCGCGACCGACAGCAGAAGCCTGGTGAGAGTCTGCAGCAATGGGGAGCGGAAATCGAAAGGCTAGTCAGACCTTCGTACGTGTCATGCCCGACAATGGTGGAATCAATGATCCCGCAAGCTTTCTGTGATGGAATTAGAGACGCAGACGTCAGACACGCCGTGAAATTGAGCCATCATCAGACCTTACAGGAAGCTTTAGCCCATGCTTTGGAGGTGGAAGCCGTGCGTCAAGACGCTAGAACTCAAAGACTTCGGGAGGTTGTGGTGAAGGAAAAACCTTCTTTGGGTCCGATGTGCTACGGCTGCGGCGAGAGGGGCCATATTCGGAGTAGTTGCCCCAAGCGAAGATGGCCACGTAGAACGACAGTAGCGTCCTCTACACAGGTGGACGCAGAAGAGCTGTCGTTAAACTAGAAGAAGCCAGGGCCGTGGGGCGGGCGCTGGCTGGTCAACATCGAGCCCCTACCGTCATTGTTTCACAAATTGGTAATGGGAACAACCTTACAGTGGTTGGACAGCTGAACAGTGTAACGTGTCATTTTACTATTGACACCGGTGCTTCAAGAACAATAGTGCGTCCGGAGCTATTGAAAAGGACTATTGTGTGGAATCAGAGACCATCCGTTCAGCTTCAAACAGCAACAGGCCAGCCAGTTACCGTCTTCGGTGAGACGATGGCGAGGATAACCATTGGAGAACAAACCTTTGAATACGGCGTTCTCATAGCAGACATCACGGACGATTGCATCATCGGATTGGACTTTTTAAGAGACCAGAAGTGTGTGGTAGACGTCGCTAAAGGAGTACTTAGTTTCCCCGAACAAGAAGTATTCCTAGAGGGAGCGAGATCATGCGCAGTTTACTGCCTGAAAAATACGACCCTACCGCCGAGATCTGAAACTCTGGTCAAAGTTAGATTCCCTTACACTGCGTGCCAAGGGCGAAGCGTCGTCATAGAAAACTGCGGCGACCATCCGAGTTGGATCACAGCAAGAACTCTGGCCATGACCGGAAAAGGAGCGCTAGTGCGAGTCATCAATCTTAGCGGAGATGAAGTGCAGCTACGAAGAAACTGTGTCATCGGACGGTGCGATGCAGGTCAATCCATCAGAAGGCTGAAAAGGGCCCGGGAACCGGAATCCTGTCAACGAGATGACGTCACGCCGCTCCTAGCAAATTGTAAGGACAAACTCTCTGAGCGGGAACTTCAGCAAGCTAAAAGGTTGTTGCTAGATTTCAACGACATATTTTCGAAGAGGTGACCATGATTTGGGAAGGACAGGTCTCGTTAAACACAGAATAGACACGGGAGACGCGCCACCAATCAAGCAGCGGCCTAGACGCCTTCCATTTGCCAAAGAGAAGGAGGTAGCAGACATGGTTGCCGAGATGCAGAAGAACCGCATCATAGAACCTTCCACAAGCCCGTGGTCTTCGCCAGTAGTCCTAGTAAAGAAGAAGGACGGCAGCACCAGGTTTTGTGTGGACTACCGATTGTTGAATAATGCAACGAAGAAGGACAGCTACCCTCTGCCCCGTATAGACGACACACTGGACATGTTGAGCGGCATGAAGTGGTTCTCAACAGTGGACCTTAAGAGTGGGTACTGGCAAGTTGACATCCATCCAGAAGACAAGGAGAAGACGGCATTTACGACCGGAACTAGGAATGGATTGTGGCAGTTCAACGTCATGCCCTTTGGTCTTTGCAACGCTCCGGCGACATTCGAGCGGTTGATGGAAAGGGTACTGGTTGGACTTCTGGGTGATGCATGCCTGGTCTATCTGGATGACATCATTGTCATGGGTCGAAATTTCACAGAGCATGTCAGTAACCTGAGGAAGGTTTTCACCAGAATACGAGAAGCAAACTTGAGACTCAGCCCAAAGAAATGCACGTTTTTCAAGGAGGAAGTTGCCTACTTAGGCCACATTATTTCATCGAAAGGTGTAAGGACTGACCCAGAGAAGATAAAAGCTGTTCAAGAATGGCCTATACCAGTGAACAAGACTGACGTAAGATCATTTTTGGGTTTATGCGCATACTACCGGCGCTTTGTAAAGAACTTCTCTGATATAGCGAAACCTCTTCATCGGCTCACGGAAGATAAACGAGTATTCGCCTGGGACTCGGAATGTGATCAAGCCTTCGTCAGATTAAAAGAACACCTCTGCACCAGTCCTATACTTGGCTACCCGAACAGAGAAGGAAGGTTTATCGTGGACACCGATGCCAGCAATACTGGCATAGGCGGAGTTCTGTCGCAAGAGCAAGGTGAACGGGAAGTGGTGATCGCCTATTTCAGTAAGTCACTTTCAAAACCTGAAAGGAACTACTGTGTGACTCGTAAGGAACTGTTGGCGGTAGTGAAGACTCTACAGCATTTCAACAAGTATCTCGTTGGAAGACAGTTTACCCTGCGAACAGATCATGCTGCGTTAAAATGGCTCTTGCAGTTTAAGAACCCTGAAGGACAAGTGGCGCGGTGGCTAGAGCAACTACAGGAGTACAACTTTACAACAGAACATCGGAGTGGTAGAACGCATTTGAATGCCGATGCCCTATCAAGGAGACCTTGTCCTGTGGCCTGCAGTCATTGCTCTAAGACGGAGACTAAAGAAGAAGTCCGGATGATTACCACCCAGGGACTTGATAATGAATGGAGCGAAGACGCTATCAAAAAGGCTCAAAAAGAGGATAATGACCTAAGGAAAATATTTGAATGGAAAGAGGTAGGTCAGAAACCTTCTTGGAGCCATGTGGCATCATCAAGCCCCATCACGAAAAGTTACTGGGCACAATGGGACAGTTTGGAGATTAAGGATGGAGTACTCTTCAGGAAATGGGAAACACCAAAAGGGGATCAAACAACACTACAGCTGATTGTACCTCGTAAACAAGTTGCTTCTCTACTGAGGTACATACACGATGGGGTATCCGGGGGACATTTAGGCGTGAAGAAGACCCTAGAGAAGCTGAGACAGAGGTTCTACTGGATACACTGTCGGGAGGACGTCGAAGACTGGTGCAAGAAATGTACGACTTGCGCATCAGTAAAGGGCCCACAAACCAGAAGTAAGGGCAAACTCAAGCTGTACAACGTCGGCGCTCCATGGGAAAGAATCGCAGTAGATGTAGCTGGCCCCTTTCCAGAATCCGATGAGGGAAACAAGTACATCATTGTGGTCCAAGATTACTTCACTAAGTGGCCTGAAGTCTTCGCTACGCCTAATCAAGAAGCAAAGACGGTCGCCAAGAAGTTAGTCCACGAGGTAATTTGCCGATTTGGTGTGCCTCTTGAGATACATTCAGACCAAGGAAGAAACTTTGAGTCAGCACTGTTCCAGGAGGTCTGTCAACTGTTGGGTATGCATAAGACCCGTACTACACCAGCACACCCGCAATCCGATGGCATGGTCGAGAGATTCAACCAAACGTTGGAAAACCACTTGGCCAAAGTTGTGGACGAGCATCAACGAGACTGGGACCAGTACATACCGCTTTTCTTGCTGTCCTACCGATCTGCGATCCACGATAGCACCAGCGCAACCCCCGCAATGGTAAACTTCGGTCGAGAAATGCGGCTTCCGGTAGATGCATTGACTGGGACACCGCCAGAAGCTCCGAAACCAGTAACCGAATACGCGGCTGACCTACAGAAGCGCCTGGATGAAGTACATGCTCTCGTTAGAGACTGCAGTCTAAAATCTAGCGAAAGAATGAAAACCCGTTACGACCGCAAAGCTAACACCGATGGTTTCGATGAAGGGAGTCTGGTTTGGTTACACAACCCACTCAGGAAGAAGGGCAAATCACCGAAGTTCCAGCCCAGGTGGGAAGGACCATACAAGATCATCACTAGGCTGAATGACTTAACCTATCGGATCAAACAAGGGACAAGAAGCAAGCCGAAAATTGTTCACATTGATCGATTGGCTCGTTACCATGGGTCAAATGATGCTCGGGACGAGCATGACTAAGAGGGGGATAATGTTACGACCACGAGAGACCGTGCAAGCGGAATTAGTCTTATAGTCGTATGGATAAGGTCTATATTCGCTTGCACGATATTACGTCACACTCTCTGGTCGGTCGTAGCGAGCTCTAGCGTGTTCTAGAAAAAGTAATAATAATAATAGAGTTTTCGCCGCCCGGACCGCTCGAGAACATTCTCAACACTACGCGAAGATACTAGTAATAATAATAATAGAGTTTTCGCCGCCCGGACCGCTCGAGAACATTCTCAACACTACGCGAAGATACTAGTACGTCCTTGCTGCGTATAAAAGCGGGATGTAAGACACGTCGTGACAGTTCCGATTTGGAAAGCGAAGCGAATCAGTCTCCTGCGAACTAAGAGTGATCGAGTGCGTTACCTGCGAATAGTCAGTGAAATTCAGTGTTTTAGTGTGATTCAGTGCTTTAGTGTAATTTAGTGTTCCGTGTTTAGTGTTGTAATTAAGTGTTTCTAATTGTGTTTTTAAGTGTTTAATTGTGTAATTGTTAGTCGATAAATAAATTAATTGTCTTTTGGTGACTTTTTGGCGTATCTTGAATTTAACGTACCCCGTTCCCGCAACAATATTTGATAAAATTACTTTGATGTCTATCGCTACGTCAAGAGTTCATTTGCTCTGAGCTCTGATAACCATCTAATATAAAGTGTACATACAGGTTTTAAATTCCATGTAACTTTGGATTGTGTAATTCTACTAAAGAAAATGTAAAGTCCTTGTATCATGCTGGCAAGTTCATTTGATAAAATCATTCGACATTCAAAGTCTTGACTAGCATCAAATTTTCAGTAATTTTTAAAGCAACACAGTGAAAAGTTAGCGATAAACGATAAATAAAACAGTCGATCGCCGGAAACCGGGCTCAGTCATTATGACCCAAGAACCAACCAGGAAGAGGAACCGACGCGTCTTACGCAACTAAGGTCGCGCTGTGACCTAGCAAAAAATTACACAGTTGACGAAAACTAAACAAACGCAGTTAGAATTCAAATATTATGTTGTTGGTCAAATTGTGACCTCCGGTGCTTATCATCTGCAATATTTGCCTGTTGTCATCTCTTGTTTATATTAGAAGAACTTGCGATTTAAGTTTCTTTTTAAGATGTTATTTATTTTATGTCGTCCGCCACTTCCGACATAGTGCAAATTAATGAACACTGAACACACTGACTGAGGTGATAAATGAGGTATATTTTGTTTTATGTAAGTTGAGATTGTCATTGGACTGATATAATCCCGTTTAGAATAAAGTTTTTATGAAATGGAAGCGAGGCAGTCTACTCGATAGTCGAGTCTGATATATATACGCGCACTCCACAAAGTACAGTCAGTCCAAAAATACAATAAGCTACTTATGGGCGAGCTAATCTGATAAATAAATAGTAGTAGCAATAACAATGCCGGGTCAATTCAACTGAAGTTAGAGCCAGTACCTGCCACTACAAGATTACAACTCCAAACTGAACTAAGCTCGAGTTGAAGTGAAAACACTGCACTGTCTCGGGACTGGCAACAATTTAATTAGGTCGAT
Source organism: Maruca vitrata (assembly GCA_039566165.1). Taxonomy (NCBI): domain Eukaryota; kingdom Metazoa; phylum Arthropoda; class Insecta; order Lepidoptera; family Crambidae; genus Maruca; species Maruca vitrata. Next base: position 6,173,242 of record CM076925.1, read on the forward strand.
GACCAGGAGTACACGCTTGTTATAATCGCAGCGGGGAACTGAACAATGGAAGTTCGCCTCCTTCCGCCTTGTTTGCAAGACAAGAGTATTATTACTATTTCCTATAAACTATTAGTGTCTAAAACGAACTCAGAAACTGTATATCAAACTCTGTTCTATTGTATCTGTGTGCAGTACTGACGGATACAAGGATGTTTAATTTTATTATTTGCTGTCAATAATACATACGGTCACAAACAAGAAGTGATGTATTCTCCTTAGAATCGGTAGTTAAAGTGGTCTGAATAAGGCAAGCTGATGTCTTGTAGTGCAAGAATTCGGCGAGTAATATTTTGTGACAACATTTAATTGTGCGTTCCTTATATTATGTAATATTGTGTAATCAAAGCATTATATTTTCATTGACGATTTATATTAATATTACATATCTGATTCATTGTACCGAAACCTACATTTGGACTGACTTTTCATCATACATCTAAAAAAATTATGATTTTTCTGACGTCTGTAATTTAATAATTCTTATGTAGAAAAGGCTAAGGTCATTTTGTATTCGGACACAGATAAAACCAGTCACTGCTACTTGAATAACATTGCGAGACTGCACAAATACAGCGAAGAGGAAAACACAAGTTACCTACCTAGTTGATCCTTTATGCAATAATTGTATTATTTAATTGCGTATATAGCAATGGAAATAGCAAAACCTGCCACGTGCAGCATGAGACTCTAGAAAAAAAAACTAATAGTATCAAAATAGATTGCATTCACCTGAATGAAGTTGATCCGATTTAATCTAACAATATCTCAAAACTCGAACAGCATAAAAGCACAGGAAATTTCAGCATTCTATTGATTTTCAAACGTATTTCAACGACAGAATAGAGGATTTGAGCAAAGCTGGAGCTTCGTTAGAGCCAATACTTGTTTGTACAATGGATGTGCGCTAGCCCAATTCATTTTTGCGAACATTTAAAAATAAAACTGCAGTGAATCAGGAATCCAACTGGCGGTAATTAAGCGTCGTGTGCACGTGCACTAGTGACATAGCAGGTAAAGTCTTCAAATGCAATGTTGCCTAAGTTGACACACAATCACGGTGGTCTTAGTTCTTGTTAAACCTATTTACCTTCCATCTGTCGTGAGAACTGCCACAATCACTAAACATGCAACAGATAAAACAATTACGTGGAATAATTGCGATCGTATTTCATTCTATAAAATAACAAACATAATATGATGAAGTATAAACTGCATAGTGTACTTTTTGTCTTTTTGATTTCCTTCTATTGAGGGATATCAACGTTTACATTGTATAATATACCTGAACTATTTTTGACCAAAGAAATAAAACATCATTAAAATCTCGTTAAAGTAAGTATTAAAGCAGTTCGTTCATAACTTATCAAGCTGACTTTAAAAACAGAAAGAAGAACACTGGAAAAGAAATATCCAGTGGAAGTGAACGATGAGAATATTAATTAGGAAAACTTTACGAAAACTTAGTTCAATAGTTTTTACTGGTTTCAGGGAAAAATAGACGTATTTTAAATTTTATGAAATATGTACCATTGGTGATAAAAAATAATAATGATTACTGGAGGTTGTTGACGATGGCGTATAATACCAATGCATAATATCGTGGCTCCATACAATTAAACAAAACGAACATAATAGGATTTGTTATTCAAGTAATTGTACTTAATTTGTATATTACTTATTCATCATCCGTTCGTAGGCGTGTTTAGTATTTAGCTATTGGGACGGTAAATTCACTACAATACAACGAAAACGCAAACAGAACAGAAATAGATTTAGCTTCATCAATATGATAAATCGTTAAAATGTCTACTTCACAACTTAAGAAGATGTTATTATCAAACATAATATTATTAGTTTGACGATACCTCGCAAAAAAATGTTGATGGATTACCAAAGGAAAAAATAACATTTTAGCGTTTGACTTTAACATTACCGGTGTCAGTTAAGCAAACATGATGATTATACTCGCATGAGGTAAACGTGTTCATTCTTTGAAAGGAGAACGCACTCGGAAGGGGCGGAAAGACGAAATCTCAAAAGTAAGGTAGCGCCAGCATTGCCAGACGCCGCGGCACTCATCCCCCTGTATTTGTTCCTTGTCAGGCGCGCGTGCCCTCGTTACAGGCCACATGTGTTGCGCTGACAACTGAGTAACCGACACCTCAATGGAGACAAATTACCTTTTTTAGGTCAGATATCCCGTTATCGAAGCGAACTCGACGTGCGAATCATGCATGAAAACGAATCGGCAACAGCTTAAATATTTGCGCAATCACGTAGAACGGCCGTCGGTGCTGCAAATAAGCATACACTCGTGCTCCCTACTCGATAATACCAAGGCTTTCCACTTTCAGTAACTATGTTTACGTCGCAAATAAATAAATAAATAAATAAATCGTTTATTCTCTCTCCAAAGTTTACAATGTTTCCTTAAATCTAAAACAAAACCATTCAATGCGCGAACAGGTACCTAGTAAAACAAAAATGGCAAGCATTCAATTAACTGCTACATGGATAGTCAAAGCCAGTTAACTATCTTCTAACAAATTTACTGTCCCGCAAGCGGCACCTTGCCTCGCAGTATAATGAAGGAACAATTAAATTAATAAATACTAATGAACTACGAGTACAGATAAAGTAAGGAATAACATTGCATTCTCAATAATATAGAATTATATTTCATGTGCCGGATTTTGTAGGTATATCGAGACAAAGGTCCATTACCTTCCGTGCTAGTTCGAGACTGTGTTACGGCAAGGTAAGTTTCTTGTCTAATCCAATAAGGTACACTTTTGCGAGCACACATGGCCTAGCGAGGCATGACACAAACTAAAGCAAAGTAATCGTTGAAATAAGCAGCTTACTTATGCATAGTATATGCAAAGACGTAAGATGCAAAAATTTGGTAGGCTGTACAGTCTTTTATTTAGCATGATACTAAGTTATATTTATTAATTACTAATTTAGGTATTTAAATGTAATATAATATATTGAGTTTAAGTAAAAATAGAATATAATATAAATTTCATTTATTTAAGATAAAATATATTAAGTTTAAGTAAAATATGGAATAAATATATATTTTAAGTACATACAAAAGTATATTTTATTTGATATTATCGTTTTATGTACTTTCTTTTGTAGTCAGTGCTTAGGTACATTAGTATATTAAAAATGCAAATATATAATGTATCATAAAACATTGATATGTGTATATTTGATAAATCATTTTGATATATATAGTGTTTTAATTATATATTAAAATATGTATATATAAATTATTACTATTTTACAATTTTACACAGCATTTCAGTCTTATTGTAGTTAAACCCCCCCATATATTCACAAAGCGTCTTTTTACAAATAGATTTTGGTTTTTCCTCTAGATTAATGTCTTTATTAAGACGATTGTATAAAAACGGTCCCAAGAAGTAAAAAAATCTTTGGGCAAAAGATGTTCTACACGCGGGTACTTCAAAGACCTTATGTGACCGTCGATCTGAGCGGTGGTTTCGACAAGTGGCATGCTGTTTTAAGACGACTGCATTTATAAAAAGTTGTCTTACTGTGAGCGTTTGGAATTCATTATACAACTTCGTTGTAGGAAAAATTTGACGTTTAAATAAAATGACTTTCAAAATCGCTCTTTGGGCTCTTTCTATTGTTATTAGAGTGCTTTTGGGCACACCACCCCATATTATTATGCAATACGATAACAAAGATTGAAATAAACTATAATATACAGTTTTGTTAATACTGAGGTTTCGCAAGTGTCTTAGTTTTTTAAAAATGGGTAAAAGTTTACGAAGACGTCCTTTCAAAATACCTATGTGTTCTTTCCAATTCAGATGTGCATCAATGACAACACCTAGGTATCTAATACTACCTGTTCTAGTTAAGGGATCGCAGTTGCAATTATCAGCGTTGCTACATAAATGTACTCTTAGAGCGAAATTGGGAGCTATTTGTGAAATTTTATTTTGAATGCTAAAGGCGATATATTTTGTTTTTTTTAAATTAAGTGTTAATAAGTTATCATTCATCATGTTTAAAATAAATTGCATACTTTCTTCAGCCCTCGAATTGACCTCTTCCCAAGTCTTCCCAGTAATGATCAAAGCGGTATCATCGGCGTAAGTTACCAATTTAGAATTTTTCAGATTGGCATTACAAATACTATTGATATATATCAAAAAGAGTGTCGGTCCAAGGACAGAACCCTGTGGCACACCATAGTATATTCGTTTTTTTGAGCTGAATAAGTTACCTATTCTAACTGACTGCGATCTGTCAGTTAGGTAGTCCCTTAAAAGATCAAGGGGAAGGCCCCGGACACCAATCTCTTCAAGCTTGCAAATCATTAAAGGAACCGAAACTGTGTCAAAGGCCTTCGCCAAGTCCAAAAAGACACCTAAGCACTTCAGTTTACTGTCGATGCTCTTAACTACATGATTTACCAGGCTATCAACCGCGTCAGAAGTCGACTTCGAGTGCCTAAAGCCGAATTGGTTTGCTGATAGCAAGTTGTTCGATTCCAGGTAATTTACGAGTCTCCCATTAATAACCTTTTCTAAAATTTTGGCAATAGTAGGAAGCAGTGCTATAGGTCGGTAGTTAGCTATATCACTTACGTCACCTTGCTTAAATATAGGAATGACAACAGATTCCTTCAAAAGTAGAGGGAATGATCCAGAACGAATACTTAGGTTACAGATATGAGCAATAGGTGTTGCGAGTAAGTGACAAAATTTTTTCAGGAATATTGAAGAAATGCCGTCCCACCCAGCAGATGAAGAGTTTTTGAGCGAGTTGATAATTTTTGTGATTTCTAGCTCGTCGGTTTCTAGCAATACAAAAGAGTCTTTTGGGCTATTCATAGGTTTGTATTTTTTTACTAGGTCATTTTGGTTCATATTTAACTTTCGTAATACTTTTTCGGCAAGGTTTTTGCCAGCATGTACAAAGTAGTCATTTATGTAGTTTAGAGAGTTTAGAGGGGTTTGTTTTAGTTTTAATAGGTTCGATGTATCAGCTATATTTTTAGTGTTTTTTAAGCAACAGACGCGTTTAATAGTATTCCAGGTCTTTTTTATGTCATTTCGATTTTGCTGCAGCTCTTTGATATTGTGTTGGTTATTTAAGTTATGAATTATATTATTGCAAAAATTTCTATATCGTTTGTATGTTATCAGAAGGTTTGTATCGTTTGGGTATTTTTTATGTCTTTGATGTAGTATGTCCCTGAATCGCACACATCGTAGGAGGCCAGGTGTCATCCAGGGCTTGATTGTATGTTTCCTTTTGGCACCTTTACTTCATAGCTACTTTGATTTATAACATCCTTTATAGCATTCAGAAAATAGGTTGTTGCAGTATTTACATCTTTTAAGTCAAGGAGAATATTCCAGTTAGTTTGCTGTAGTAATGTTGAGGCTAAGGAGTCATTTAATTTAGTCCGAGTTAGATTTGGGGCTTTGTTCCTATAAACGGTATTACTCATTAATTCGATTTCAATGGAAACGGTATAATGATCGGTTATTGATGATTTACAGATAATAGTTAGAACACTATTTTTTGTTTTAGCAAAGCAGTGATCGAGGCATTTGGATTCTCGAGTGGGTAAAATATGACTCGGTAGAAGACCGTGCATTGCAAGAACATCCATATACTCATCTGATCTGTGGTCTTTAGTGCCTGTACTGATATCGATGTTAATGTCACCTAGCATAAAAATATTGGGAACGATCTTTATATTTTGTAATAGATTATCTAATGAGTTCTGAAAGCTTTCCGGGGAAGAAAAAGATGGTGATCTGTACACACAAATAAAAGAATAACAAGTGCCGATCCGGACCTCTAAACAGTCAGCATCGATTAAGGCAGGTTCGTCTACAGTAACGTTGTCTATGTTTTCCCTAATATAAACTACGACCCCACCATTTTGATTAGAGTGTCTTTGTGTCCTGAAAGTGTTGAATCCTTTCAGATCCGGTATAAGATCATTGTTTTGGAGCCAGCATTCTGTCAACACAATTAAGTCATATTCCAGATCACACCTTGCCAAAAAGACCTCAAAGTCATTGAAATTCCTATTGATACTACGAATATTTTGTACTACTACTTTCAGAGATTTTTTAAATTCGGTTCTATGTTGCTTAAAGTCGCTTGGATCACCAACTATAATCGATTTTCCGACGTTGATTTTATCAACGTCTATAGAAATCTCAACTTGATCAATAACCATTTTCAGGATTTATATTTTTGAGGTAAGTGTTGTGATTCAGTTGGCGAATAGTGGATACAAAGGAGTTCAAAAACAAATTTCTGTCTGTGTAGAATTGCAAGTATAAATATGACAAATATATACTAAAATATGGTAATAAATATATTGAAAATTCGCGACATGCCACGTATTGAAAGGCAAATTTTAAGTCGACAATAAAGCGAATTTGCTGGTCGGGGTGATATATGCGCTCGTATGCCACGAGTGTACGCCTGATAAGATTGTACGTGATATTATTACATTTCGCTTTGCCATTAGCACAATCACGTTGGTAAATCTTTATTGCATTGAGTCTGAGTTTGAAAAGGTGACAAGCTAACTAATCATCAATGGTCATCATAAGTTTGATTTATTTTATTTCATGAAATATATTGAAATGATTTGATTCATGAAACTCATTGTACTCATCAAATAAAAATAATCTTCAAGAGACTTCTGGCAGAGTAAATTAAGGAATTGAATCCTGTAGATGAAGGTTTCACAAAATGGAATTCAATGATTAGAATGACTTTTAGAGTTTAGTCTCATAAAACGCAACTTAAGTAAGTCCATTGCCTTGATTTAAAATTAGAATACCACGTTTAGCCGTATCCATTTCCGTAAATAACATCTTGATTCACGTTGCCACGTAAGCCGCTCGCTCCACAAAGATGCTTTCGTGTATCTGTGATATCTGTCACAAAATGCAGCGTTGACAAAACCATCTAAACCGTTCCTTAAACTCGATGGACTGTTCCTAAATAAAAAAAAATCAAAAACAAAATAGTCCTTCGTTATGTTCGAATTGTTTTGTACGAAATCGCACACACGTCATGCGACCCTAAGCTGGGTCACCGCAACACATTACATCCGTACTGATAACGTACTCGCTCTTGCGCATTTCTGAAAGGGTTAGGTATCGCCAAGCTGATACTAGTCCAATATAGACATACGTCAGTGATAACACTCGTCAAATGATCTACCTCTTGTGTTGCTGAATTCGATTGGATCGAACATGTGAGACTATCCTATCAAAATTTTTGAACCATCGCTGTTAGGTAAAATCGACACTGTACAAAAATAAAACTCATGGGATGCAGGACAATACAAACAAATCAAATATAACTCAAGTTTTATGTGTGTAGTAGTATTCCAACATTATTTTATGGAGCGAACTTTTAGATCGGTGATATTTTTAACACAGAGCTGTTTGTAAAGCAAAAGTTCAAAGCAAAGTTACTGTTTTGTTTCAACTACGAGTATTAGCATTTGCTTTTACCCAATATCGTTTTGTTATGTTCTCTGTGACCCAAATCTCGTTTCACATTTAGAGCAGAGCATGAGCAATGTCACTTAGCCATCCAGGGCACAGACGAATGCAGCCTTCGTACTGTATTATGATCGCCAATGCATCTGTGTAACTCGATATTCAGTTATCTAAATACTGCTAGAGGTTTTATTATTCTGCGGTCAAGCTACACGAGTACTAAGGTCATCAGCAATGCCTTTACATGTGTGCGCAACAAAGGTTATAATAATTTACACGAACTAGTTATTTACTTGAAATACACACGAAATGCACATAGGCAAGATTTAAATTAACTTCAAATTAGTGAAATAATAATAATCACCTACAAACAATTTAAAGTAATCAACGTATTGACATTTCTTGATGGACTTTTGTCTTTTTCTATTTACCATTACTTATAATAATTTAATATAAGTGTACTCACCAAACCTGAATTAAGTAATCACTGTCTTTGTCAACACTACCACAACAGTGTTACGCGACTCACGTGTTAATTATTATGATAACACTTGTCCAAGCATTAGAAATTGGGTACCACTTGAACAATAACAAACAATACGTTCGATAAGATACGCATTAGTATTCGGAAATAAACAGTCATAGTACACAGCGGATTGATAACAGTGAACGTACCTCAATTACGGCGAGTTAGGATGATGGGAGGCATCGTTAGGTTTGGTGAGGGCACCGGCTGATGCGAGTGTTATCACTGGGCGGTATGGTTCACTTTGTTGACACAGCGCGGCCCGACTAGCGGTATATCGAGTTATGTGGCAATGCAACGCCAAATATTGTAAATACACGTGCTCGGTGCAGCGCGCCGAAACCAACTGGGACGGATGACGATCTATTATAGCGCTGCGCGTGAACAGGCTCTCGGTCCATTTCCCCCACGCAACTCGCTCCGTTAGATATTTTGTCGTATCGATAAGTGTGTTTCTCACTATTTCCTTGAAAACTGGTTGTGTGCTACGGGAGTTCCTACTAATATTATTTATGTGTATAATATACTGTTTTAACTAACTTATCAACGTATCCACCGAGTGATTATGTTTTACCTATCTTAATATTTGATCTTACTAGATGATATCTTAATTGGATTAGAATTGAAAGATACCTATCGAAAAACGCAATACACGTTTAAATTACTACGTAACGTGTAATTTCAGTTTAAAAATATTATTCAAATTAGACAACTTATGAAATAATTACACAATCATATTTTCAGTCTCTTCGAAATAAAATGTTCACTTTCCACGGCTCTATAAAAGGTAATTTATTAAACGACGTCGACGTGGAAATTGCCGTAAATTCAAAGCTTTACCGTATTTCTATAACGAGACGTATAATTTCGTTGTTATTTAATTCTTTTTTTGATAAAAGCTTGAATAGAGCAATATCGGGAAATGCTTTCAAATGCGGATGATTTATAGACAAGAAGTGCATAAATCACGGTGTGTCGGGGTGGGTATGTGTGTCAAGCGGCGGCCGGCGGGCGAGATGCGCTCAAGATGCACCGCTAGGCGCTCAACTTTTTCCGTGCATTCGCGACGGAGTACGTGATAAGGCCGTTATTCACCGGTGCCGAGACAGGTGTCGTAGTTATCGTCACGTTCTCCTTGACGCTGAGCTCCAATCTCACAATTTTCGAACGCTACTTTCCCATTTGCTATTTTATCACTCTTATGTACACACACGTACTACGTGCTGATGGGGCTCGTTCGAAACTCATCGGCAGAACACATAATATCGGCGAATAATGCCTTTAGGCAAGCGCCGTATCCGCTTAGACTCGAGATCCAATCAAACTGTCGAACCCGAACACATTTCAGACAGATTTTGGCAGCACCCGTGTCCAGAATTCATTTCGTTTTTAATAAGAGCTTAAAAGGTTAGAGATTTTTGAGGCATGGGCTTAATAGTACCATAAAACATTATTTGAATGTGCGAAAGAACCTTGCAAGTCAGCCTCGAGCCTGTATAACGCAATTTATAACGTTGAAAGTTACGGCATAATCAGTTCGGAAAGGTATAATTTTTCAGCTCAGTCATGTTTTTTCTAAGCGACATTATCATTTTAATAGAGAACCATAGCCGCGACCAGTCAGACAACAAACCATTATGTAGAGGCGTAAGACAGTAGTTTGAATACGACGAACATACAAACATCAGCCATATCTCATTTTTGACGTAAATGTTCAATTTTGGTACCTGGAACAAAACAAATGCAAGATAAGTAAATGCAATAGAGTATATCTTGTGCCAGAAAACTAACAGAAACGTACGCAGCGTGCCAGAGATAAATAGGCAGGTAAACACTTTTCTCGCGCTGTTTTCCGCAATACATTCTGGTTAGGATTTTATTAACCTTTCCCCATTACATTTATATTTAGTAGATGAAATATAGAGACGGCTACGAGGATAGCGTTCGGTCGGCTGCGTATATGATATAAGTCTATCTGTTGGTATACTAACCTTGCCCAATATTACATTCTATAACTAAATACGTTATGTAAAGTACTTTTTTGCCGTAATCTGACTAAAGGCCATTGGGAATGATAAAAAAGGGTAAAATACACGCATTATCTTTTGTCTACCTTCCTATGCAGGTAAGTAAGTATCATGATATCCCAAAATTCAAAGCCAATCAAACACTTTTAACCAGGGACCAATACTTTCATAAAACATAGTAGGCACACATGGGGAGCAGTAACTGACCTATTGGCGCTCGCACCGCCCGTAGCCCGGATCGATCCCCGGCGGGCGGCGGGATACTACCACAATGAATAGGAGATTATGACATCTTGCTTGGCTTGCGCCATGAATAACAATAAGCGTAGCCGTTATTTATTCGGATATGTGAATATAGATTTTCTTTAAACGTTCACAATCATCATATTTTTTCTTTTATATTCAAAATAAAATGCGGTATGAATTTAAGCCGGTTTATACAAGTTGAGCTCAATTGAAAGTTAAACTTTAACCAGTGTTGGATCAGTCCAACATAAATAAAACCACAGTGTACAACACAGAGTAACATTAATTGGAATTTTGGGATTGGAATTTACTGCATTTCTACATTTCTTTGCCAAGATCACCAACATTCTGATAACATTTCTACTTAATTTTTGTAATCATTGTAGTATATGTAATTCATTATAATTGAAAGCAGACTTGGAAGATACCATCACATACAATAATAATTTCATTATCTATAAAATCTCAACTTCAATACGTGTCTTACGCCTCATCGTGCCAAGTACGTACGTGTACTGATGGTTAGCGTGACTTTATGTAGGCATTCAGTCGTTTACTCGACGCATGATCTTGAAAAATGCTGATTCAAACGGTCAGGATCTAAACATTGCGAAATAGGTAGTGACGCGTTCGAGCTTGTGAATCAACAATCGAGTGCCAAACCCGTCGACGACCTCGCGGAGCCAACGAGTAGATGAGGAGGTAAGTAATGGCCGGTAATATTTGTTTGCGGGCGTAGCAAGGTTGCCAGTCAAGTGTGCGTATGACGGCCATGGAGGCACTCGAATCGACCGACCAGTGTTCACGTCATCGGTGATTACCCTAAGCCCTAGGCTATCTCATAGGCTATGACTCTGCACGAACAATATTATCTGTGTTCTGATCTTACAATGCCTAATAAAAGGTAATAACACTTTTATGGTTCATTGGCCACAAGAGCCTTAGTAAACAAATTTTCTTTTCCTAGTAAAAATATTGATGAAAATAAATTGCTGTTAATACATATATTGACAAAATAACTTGAAACAAATTATCAAGTTTACATACCTATAATACAAATGCAATGTTGTTTTCACTTAAAGAGGCATAAATATTTATAAAATTATGCACAAATTCGACAAGAGTACTGTGGTGAACATGAATACCTACTTACGAAAGAAACTGTATGCGCAATCATTTATTTAGGTACCTAAGTCTCGTTTTGTGGGGAATTTTATACAAAACGAAGAGGTAATTACATGGGCAGCTCACTACGTACGTCAGCAAAGCAGTACATTTGTAATAAATAACATTTATCCTATACTAAATATTTTCCGCCCGCGACTCCGTCCGCGTAGAGATGTTTAACGGGTAAAACATTACTTCTTTATAGCGCAGTCGGTTAAAAAGTAGCCTATATCCTTTCCTAGGCTCTGGACTATATCTGTACCAAATTTCGTTTAAATCGGTTCAGTACTCTATGCGTGAAAGCGTAACAGACAGACAGACAGTTACTTTTCGCATTTATAATATTAGTATTAACTGCCTCGTTGGTCCATTGGTAGCAAGTGCTGCGTTAGGACCGAGAGGTCCCCGGTTCGAATTCGGGGTCGGGCAAAATTTGAGTGAGTTTTTCTGTAATTAAATTACTCAGCCCGGAGTTAGGAAGTTGGCGGTTGAACGCCCGTGCCTCGGAAAGCACGTTAAGCCGGTGGTCCTGCGCCCGATCTCTCATCGGTCATGTCGGATTGCCGTCTCACCGAATTATGATACACTATAATATGTCCTGCGCACTTGGCTGATCTCAATTGAGATCGGCCGCCATGGCTGAAATCGGTCGGACGCCTTTATTTATTTTATATTTTAATATTAGTAAGGATTATGGAAAAATATTACTCAAGGATTGTGGTACATGGTTACTGCAAGAAACATTTTGGGGTCTATTTTAAGTTCGCAGACAGTATCACTGCGTCTTTCTATTATGAATAAGCCACAGAATAATTAATATTTTTGCAACTATTAGATCAAATCCGTCACACAAAATAAATGTGTGTGCAATTACTCATGTCCTAATTCTAGTTCATTCCCAAAGGCAGCAGTAGCCCAACAGCTAGTATCCTCGGCTCGTGTAATGCAGCTATGGCCGTCCTTTATTGACGCTGATAGGCTAATAACACGGTCATTGTCGTGAGATCAATTAAGTGGGATGAATTGGTCGGGTCGCTTCCGATGCAATATTTTCCTCTTTTAAAATGAAGCGCGTCAATATTAATGGCCTATTTTAACGGACACGCCCCCCTCGATGGTTTTACAGAACCGACAGAATGCCTGATATAAAATTTTGCATTAAAGCGCACCACTACCTAATTTATTTATGATCAAAGGCAATCGTAACGATATTATACTTATCAAACAAGTACAGTAACTTTTTATTCAAACCAAAATATTGCCGTTTAAATTCTGGACTCGAACAGAAAAAGGTATACCTACTTTATTAATTACTCAGTTCGTTACGTTAAGTCCTAAAGTTTTAGAGTACAATGTAATCTTCAATAAACTGACCAGAAAACATCTCGAATAATAAAAACTTTGCTTGAATAAGTTCCATTCCACGAGATTACTCCCAAAAGGATCTTGCTTGTATCTCGTTTGCGCAAAAACCTACTAGAGTTTATCCCGATTCACAGCGACCTCTGGGGGACTCCGAGATATTTGGCAATTCGATATCTCGACGCCCCAAGGGCTAAGTAAGGGTTTTGATCTCTGCTTCGTATTAAATATTGTTTAATTAAATACGATCCGCTTTAATCAACACCGTTGCCATTAATACGAGTAGGTACTCGTCTGAAGCTATTACATTCAAGATGAACTCCACGTTTTTATTCATTAATAATTAAAATATCCAACAAGTCTAAAAATCTGTAGAGGTGTCACCGAGGTTACATATTTTTGGGTGCTAATTTACATGTAAAAACGTTTCCTCATTAGATTAAAATGGTAAGTTATACAAACACGTGCCTATGCCTTTCGGAATCAAAATGTTTGTACATAAGATTGCTAGTGCTAATACTGAAATGAACATTTACAGCTGCATCAAATTTTAAGCTGTCTGAAACTAGAAAATATAACATTATAAATATTGTTAGTTTTCATCACCACCAACCAAACAAGGTGCATAATAATATTGAAATCTATTTTCATTGTAAATTTTAACGTACGGTTTTATTATTTTTAATCAAGCACAGATGAGAATAACTTTTTACTACACAGGTATTACATTTTACAGACGCAGAAACGCAGCATAAAAACAGCGTCAACACAATACAATTTAACCACAAAGATTTCCACATTGTTTCATGCGATCGTGTTTCCTATGGATTCGAGCGAGCGTTGCTTATTCAGGCTAATTGCGCCGACTGGGCTCTCACGGAAGGATCAGCAAAACCCGACCGAGACAACCAATGAAATGGCCGATTAATCAAACGGAGGGCCGCCAGATAAGCGAGCGGTGTCCAGCTGATTGTATTTAAACCTTCAATCTAGGTTACGGCCCTATAGAATGTGATCACCGTGTGCATCTGAATGTTAGTGATCTCGAAGCAAAGGACTAGGCTGTAGTGTCGGGAGGCGGAGCCGGAGGGGGCAGGAGCGGCAATTAATCACAGGGGCCGGGCGCGACAGATAAGCTCTACCAGCTGATCGTATCCTAGCTACAACAACTTGCGCTTAAATTAGGACACTAACCATAATATTTTTTGTTTATAACAATTTAAAAAAACACTGAAATGTTAAAAGCCGACTTATTTAATTACTTTAGGTAAAGGGCGAAGTAAAACTTTACATTTGTAGTACTTTTACTGAAGAATTTATCTTACGAGAGTCAATGCCAAAATGTAATAATTGTATAAAATTTAAAGTAGGCAGGTGGGTCAAGGGCCGAAGAGAAAATCGTAGTCCAAGATCATGCGGGTAAACGATTAGTAATTTCATTGGTTTTTTCCAAAGCTCTTACACAACAAGTAATTTGGAGAGAATATCCTTGACAGTTTATGATGTAGTAGAAAAAAATAAGTAAAAAAAAACCATCAGCAACTCCCATAGTTGTTTATTTTGTTAGCTATATGATTTCGTTCAACGAATAAACGTTCGAGAGAAGTAACAATCACGACACGTGGCATAAGCAACACGTTTCCAACTCCGGCCGGCTCCCGCTGATACGCAGGTGATACGCGTAAAAGTTTGTAGGTTCATAAAACGGGCACGGTGTAAATATAAAACGGAGGAGTGTTATCAACAAGCGGATTGTTGTTGCCGTGGAATCTCATCAGTCAATGGTACTTTGATGTGACTAAGTGTTCACTTCAGCTGCGGCGCGCCGCCGGAGCGCTCCGCGGCCGCCTGTGTGCACAGTGGCAGACGCTGCGCGCGCACTCCGATCAATACCCTCGGCCGCTCCGAGTTCGCACCACGGGGCCTCTAAATTCGTGTGCCTATTTTTTGCGGTGCATTAACTGAATAATTTTAATGAAAATCCAACTTAGATTCCCCGACGAAGCGGCGAAAACAATTTTCTGCTGACCGAACATCGAGAAGTTTTCTATGAAGACAGGGAACTTATTTACAGCGAAAAGTTGGAGCGTCGTGTGCGCGGCCTTAGCGTCGACTATACGAGCGCTGGCCCTCATTTATAGCTTAAATAGTTACGACGACATCGTCCGAATCGATAGCCCTACTTAGGCGACACGTTGCTATGCTCGTGGTCCCGTATAAGCCTGTTCATAACATAGAACATTCGCATTTTCCATTTAATCGCACAACGCCGCTGGTTATGTTTGCTCTTATAATAATAGAAGATGCAGAATTATAATGTTAGTACATTAGACTAGTCTTTATATTTATGTTCATGAGACTTGAGACAGTTGAGCAAACTTAGTGAAACAAAAACCAGTTCAATATTTTTTATAAGCCAGCAAGTGTACTTCGTTATGGTTACCATCTAATAAAAAACTATCACAAAAACAAGTACATTCCTCAGTCAATATCAATCGGAACTAGTTAAAATGTGGCTAAATTTTGAAGCGCGATTTATCGGGCAATAAAGCAATTCATTAGTGGATAATTCAATGTAAATGATACAAATGTGCCGCAATTTACTTCGTTTTGCATTCCATTGTTGGCCGGTGACGTTTCGCTTTTTCGAATGTAAAGTTATTGACAATAATGTATGAGTTATGCTTCAATTGTTACTTGATAAACAGTTTAATCGGCGTCGCTTTATCTATTAATATTCTAGGTAAGGTAGCTGTAATAGCTAAAATTAACTAACAAGTCAAGCTTCAATAGTTAAGCTATTTTAAGAAGTACCTAGTTTGAAATATAGTCTGTTAATAATTGTATCTGGCATTGGTGATATTTTAGGTTTCAGATACATATTTAATATACATACGTGTATGAACACCAAGAATCATATTCTGGCTTACAAACTGTCACGTCTTCGCCACGTACCGTTTTGAACATCCTCACCAATTTGCATGTGGGTTAATTACCGCAGCATTAATCCGTAATTAAATTCCAAAGGCACAAACAGTACGTCCAACTCACCGAAGCATTCCGGTCCTAATGAAAAGTTAACGCATCAATTTCATTTAGTCAACGCTCAAAATGCCTCCACCGTAGTCGATTGTGATCCCAATTATTCCCGATACGAATAGCATGCGGGATAACCGATCAATCTAGTCAAATTATTGCCGCAACCTATGCGCGGTAACTTTGCGAGCAATTTGAACAATAAATTGTTTGTGGCGTTTGAATTAATTAAACTGTGAGTCATGGTGAAATTGATATTTGTATAGGTAGATATTTAGCAATGACCACAACGTTTTTATTTATATGCATCTATTTGAAATGGTACATGGTAGACGATTTCAATGATAACAATAAATGCAAACGCAAATGAATCAATATAAGTAAGTACCAAATTCCATTTTTAATGGAAAATTATAAAGAGTACGAAGATATTTTAAGCTTTTGCAAGAACAAGGTTGGACGAAATAAAGAAAATAAATGTGTAGAAAGTACCGGCAGAGAGAAATGAGATGGCAATATTTCCGAATGACACAAAAAGGACACGGCGAAAGGATAAGACAAGACGGCTCACAGTCGCATCGGAACAGGCCCGCGGCCCGCAAGTGAGGCATGGCTAAATTTATTCATAACAACGTGGAATCTATTGCGATTGCGACGCAATGCAAGTTGCGCTCAGGAAGCTACAATGGTGTACGCCGACGAACGTCACAATTACGGACTGGGTGGGCGTCTCAGCGGGTTCATTGTACGCCATTGTGAATCTTCAGGTACTCTCGCAAAATGCCTTCACCTTGTTCCCTACAATATACATTACCCTTTACAAAAGAACTTTCATAGAGATCCGAGCGACAATGTACGTTTGGCGACTGAATGCCCGTCTAAAAACTACGGGTGAATGCAAATTTTAAAAGCTCCCGGTACTCGCTTTAGAAAGAGTTTGAAACTTGGCTGGGTTCATCCTAATATGAATGGGTTCGAAGCGGTCTGGACGGTCTTCCAAGTTCCGTTTGAATTTGTTCACTCTTGATCTTTTTGCCAGACGGCAGTCTGAATGATTTCATGTTAAAAATGGCTTCGATGTTGGAGAGTATGGTGTGTCGTGTTGCCGCCGCACACGTGTTGTCGCAGTTAAATATAACTGGCGGTTCAACGCACGAGGGGGGCGCTGCGCGTCCGGCTAACCTACAACTACGAGTACTACATACGTGTTTAAACAACACCGGCAAATAGCCACAAACTATAATTGATATATCACTCTGTGTACTTTTCATTTCAATACTATGAACACTTACAAGAAACACACCGCATTTCTATATATCAACACTTATTTCCGAGCATTAAGCGATACCAGATGCAATTGAGTTTAACGCATGACATAATACTCGTCTAATGGTCAACAATAATATTATTGTATGTAGTCTACATGTAATGGAGTTCCCAGCGTTCGCAGATAAACAAGTAGAACGAATCAACAAACGTAAGCGTAATCGTCGCTTGCGGACCATCGCACCACTTTTAAATCGTTTTCCAACGGAGAGAATGTATCCCGGACATGTTTGTGCGTAAGTAGCTGATTGATCTAGAATCGCTCGCTTTACGAAACATTGTCGTTACCCGTTTCCTGAAGAACAAAGGTTTTTGTTGCGTTTAATAGGCGAGTTTGTATTATCTAGTCGACACTAATCTTTTCATTGCAATCTAGACACAATAGACTCCACTTAATCATCCAACCAGTTTCTGCATTCAACTGCGTTGTTGAGACTGCAAGTATTGATATGGAACAGGTTACTCCTGAGTTAGCAAGAAAATTTGAAACAAACCAGACGTTTTATGTTGTTTCACATTGTCTAAGAGACGTTGTTTCCGAAGTTACGACAAACTACCTGCGAAAACTATGATGCTGCAACAAAATAAAGTTGCGCTATCTACTGAAGAGTGAACAACTTGCGACGCCGCTAATGAACGAATTCTCCGTGAAATGGGCTTAGAGTTTAACTTTTAACTTTTTTCATTTAGTACAATGTACCGAACGCTTTGTTTCGAGGCTCAATTACCGTGGCGTTTTCGAGAATCCAATTTCGTTAATTAAAAAACGTTCGTGCAATGTGGTTGTTAACAAAATATGGCTTGTTATGTATTCGGGAGAGTATAGGTCGAAGACCACCAATAATTGGTGTCTAACAGCACATGTCATTTAGGGATGCCCGAAGTGTTTCTGGAATTAATTTTATTCCAATAACGTTGCATTACAAATTCATGTACGGATTGTTGTTCCAGAAATGATTTTG
The DNA here is from genome assembly GCA_039566165.1 of Maruca vitrata. NCBI lineage: Eukaryota > Metazoa > Arthropoda > Insecta > Lepidoptera > Crambidae > Maruca > Maruca vitrata. Next base: position 6,191,465 of record CM076925.1, read on the forward strand.
TAGGTTTAATATTCCGGGAGCTTTAAGCTTTTGTTAAATGTTCGGATGCGAAATACAGAATGGCATGTTCTATTTAGGCACTCAAACGGTGACGTCAACATAATCTGGCAGTCCTTTGCCTGCTTCGTATTCGTGCAAATCGTTTCTGTGTGAATAACCGCCGTTTTTTATGTTCCTCACATCAAAATAGAGACAAAGAGGTTCGCACGACCTTGCCGGCGTGTGCCGACATGAGGCTGACGAACGCGGAAGCCCAACCGACGCCTACGAGCTTCACGAATTAAGTAGTTCCACGATGTTGCCCAAGTTGATTGTACTGTGCACAGACCAGTGACCATCGCCACTTCTGGCCTTCTAATCTTGTCTGGGTATGACTTTGGATTTACAATCAAACACTACAAGATTCTATTGACCAAAGGCGTGATCAAACTCGGAGGTAGTATACGAGTCAATAAAATGTTGCATAATTGTTTGTATGAGATCTTCTTATGGAATATGAGAAGTGTCAACAGATTAAGTAGTCGGAAGTTAAAACACGTGTCGACTAGATAGATGTCAAATATTTTTGACCAGAACTATTCGACAGGCTTCTATAAAGTTAACTTCCACATGCGACAAACAAACTTGTAAAATAGTACAAGGGCTTTAAAGCATTTAAACACCAACCGAATCCTTATTACGAGTAGCAATGTGACGGTAAAAGTATTTAGTAACTTTGCGAATTACATTTTAGTGAGTCGGATTTGGTGGAACTCTCGACCCATGTCAAGAGGGATTGTTATGGACGTAGATAATAGCCTAGGACCTAGTTTTGCGTGACAAACGACATGACATATGATTACACTTGTGATGTACGATCTCCATCTCATGGCTATAAGGTAGAGACAATAGTATAGTATTCCTAAAGATTGGGTTTAAGGTTTAATACGACGCTTATTTCTTTAATTAAATGTCACAATATATAGATACAAATCTAAAATAGTGTCACGCAATTAATATGGTTCATTTCGTATTTTATGAATTACGATAAATTAGTATGATGATAAGTACATATAACTGGAATACGAGACTTGATAACCTCAATCTCAACGCAGACATTATTTATTTTGAACCAAATAAAATGTATTCCACGTAATACAAATTATTCAGGGATTAAGCAGCAAGCGCTTAACTAGCCAGGAATTAGATATTTATTGAAGAGATGCCGGATCCTTCACACTAAACTTATTACCTAAAGTTATATTCAGACACCTAACAAAATATGATATTTAGTACTACAAACAAGACTTAATTGAATGCGTTGATTTGTTAGGTTAAGCGGCAATATTATGATCAATGCTATGCTGTACGTACATACCTAAGAGAACATAATTGAAGGGCACTCTATGCTCGGCATTGAACGTTAAGCTAAAAAAATGCGGTATTTCCTTAGTACGGAGGCAAGCCTAATATAATACGTAGGTACGACTATTAGTTAATATGACCAACAAATAAGAACGTGTATTTTTTTTGTTAACATACAAATATCAATTTTAATAGTTTTATAATACATCAATAAATTGTACATTACGAATAACTAAATATAATAACTATATTGACCCGAAACCTTGTAAATTAAAAAACCGGAAGTGATACGAGTAGGTTTTAAATTGGAAGTACATAATTTTAATCAAATACCTATAGTGTCTAGTTTTACAAGAATTTAATAATACCTAATAACTTAATTAATGAATTCTGCTAATGAGTAATAAAAGCAAGTTGAATAATACTTGTATTTTTAAAGTTCAAGAAACGAATCATACTGTAATAGCTACAGGCTGTTTAGCCAAGATATTCTTTTTGCGAAAATGTACAAAGAGTTGGCAGTCGTGTTAGAGTAAAATTTAGGTGGCAGTATTTTTCAATTTCAAGTTGGGTTAACATTTAAGATAAGTGGTGTGACGTCAGATGAAAGTGCTAAGTTAGATAGTGCGACACGGAGCGGCACAAGTGGCGGCCCCGCTGGCACTCCCCCACACATGTTTACAAGATCACTCCGTACACTGAACTCTGATAAAATGTTGTCGCTTCGAGGAAACGGGACGCAGCCGACCGCTCCTTGACGGTGAGCGTTTAATGTAAACGTTCAACCACATATTAGCATTTTTCCAAACCAGTCCATTCACTAAAATGACGGTTTCATGTTAATTACAAACGAATTACATTAAAGAACAAGAATCGAGGGCTGTGCTGAGCCAAATACTACATATTAAAATGTTATTAGCATAGTATTTTCGAATCAAAACGATATTGAAAAGTAATTACTTCCCGGACGAGAAGTCATAATAAACAGTTTAAACTCGAATGGTATTTAATAATAATTAATTAGCTCGGCTCTGTGTCAAGCCTTCCACGATTTGATAGCCCAACAAAGGGGAATAAAGGCATCAGAATTACGCAATATTACATTTTCCGAGCCATTACTCAGTCAAAAAGTAGATTATCTCGCTACAATGGGTGGCGGACCCAAATAAGAGTTGCGTGTTCTCCTTACGACACGAGACCGTAGTAAATTACTGAGCTTATCGAACAATGGCCGGCATAAGAAAAAGTATTTGAAACAGCTTTGCTACAATATCTCTCTTTGCTCAATTACCCAATGAAAATAAATATTTAAAAAAAATGATAAATCGATTTAGCAAATAATTGCGGTTGGTTGTGTAATATGTAACGAAAAGCGTATATTTTTACTCGATATAAATTGTATAGTCAGTCTCCAATAAAAGTCAGACGTAACTACACAGTGCCAATAAAGCAGGCAATAACAATAATCTAGACAGTGAAAGGTACACCCATAAACTGAGCGCACAGCCACATTTTCAGTTCGGGAGCTATCTATCGAACTTGGGCGAGGAGAAAATGCCATATTTTCGTTACATCGCAAGCGAGCTACAGTCGGGTCGCGACAACTCCTTTGGGAGCCGAGATAGATTGCCATTGTGGAACGTTGCTCCGAGGAGACAGGTTAAAGCCACAACTATTTGTCTTGCTACTGTATGAAGATAAAAATTGTTAGAATGGACCTAACTCTGTAGATCTGAGCACTGGGAACAAGTTAGCAGTGTTTCGTAGCTAATTCACGAATGTGTTGCCACCTACAAGGCATCTCCGATTTCGTCGCGAAGACGTGAGTCCACGACGCGGGTGGTACGCTGAATATAAACGCCCCATAAATGTTACATGGTTGCCACGACTCCAACGGTGACTAAAACGTTCGGAAACGTTCGCTCGAAGTCACTACGACACGATCAAGTGATTAAAATTGACAAAGGTTACAAGGATAAGGCATGCCCCAACTAGCTTTATAAATGGTCCAAATATTTCAAATCTAGTTTTCCAATCGGAACATTTATTTGGACAATTGGATAAAAACGGATCCATACTTATTAATGAGAAAAACTATTTCTGCAAACGTGAAACGATAATGGGTTTTCAAAATGCAGCATTGGAATTTTAAAAGTTTGGCTGGAAAACTGCGTCGATAGTAAATTGCTCAATGAGCAAACAGGCACGTAGCTGTGCGGTTTTAACAATTTATCACGTTGACATAACATCATCACGCATTCGTATGCAATATTATGTTTTAGTAATATAGTTTATTATCGCTTTCTTTCAAAACAAAATGAAATCAGAAGCATTTGTTATTGTTATCGCATTGGCGCTCAACACAAATGTTTGTTAATGATATAACGATCGAACTATCAACATGGTTTCGCTGGAAACTCTTCAACGCTTTGCCGTTTGTAATGTAACCACACAACATCAAGAAACACATTATCGCAGGCAAATGTATTATGTTATCGGCCTTTCTACGTCATCAATTAACGACTTCAGATTCTAATATGGATTTCCAGTACTACTTGAAACTGTAGATTTTACAAGATTATTATAGCGTCTTTAACGTTACATTATGACATTTACAAATGAATTATTAACTGAATTATTCATATGAAAAAAACAAATTGAAATTTGAATATAAAATTTTGACCTTTATGACGATCGGATCGATTGCATTCGACAGACCCATTGCAGATTTTGGTGCAAATATAGTTTCTTAATCCAATAACTAAGTAACTACTGTGTGTGATTGATGATAAGCAACGGTTCGTTATTATCAATCGGTAGGTATCATTAAAATAATGTAATAAACACAATGTGTTTGCATGGAAAACAGCTGTCGACAAGTTTCTATTTGTTTACTCGCCGGGTCAATCATTATGGATCGCATGCTGACATGTGAAGTTGATATATTGAACCATTACCTAGTTAGGTCAAGAGCAGCTGGCATTCCACCCGGCACGAACCGCCAAGAGGGCAGCGGTGTGCACATCCGCCGGGGCGGACTCTATGCCACCGTGCACCCGCACTCCGCACCACTGTCACATCCACTGATCACACGGGGAAACCGAACACGCCAATGTCAACGCAGTGTCATGGTTCAGCGCGCCTTAATTGACCCGATTACGGACAACGGTGACGCAAAACCGTTTGCTAACTATCGCCGACACTAACCGCCCACTAAGGCAAACTTTCCGGCTAATGAAATCTAGGAAAAAATTATCGTCACCTCTGTTAAGTTAATTAAATCAACCTAGGAAACGCGCGAAGTAGGAAGCCGGACCGTTCCAACTATCGCGAGATGAACGCTCGAGGACGACGCGGAAAAGGGCGAAGTCATAAAAATATTACAGCAATAAAAGCGAATCGAGAGCGACCGGATTTTTCAACAAAGTTTAGGGGAGTCAATAATTAGAGGGAGCGACTGCGAGTGAAGTGAATAAGGGTTGTTATGGCGGCCGTGTTAGGGTCGATAAACTTTTTTGTATAGGGTCTGTAGTTGGAGGTCGACGTCGGGCTGGCTGCGTATGGCACCGAGGGTCGGCGAGTTGCGTGTCGCGCGAGCGGCATGGGTCGCGAGCGAGGCGGGCCGTCCGTGTGTCGCTCGGTCCCCGACTGACGGCGGAGCGCGGCGCCGGCAGCGCCCGCCCCCGCGCGGCGCGAGGCATGAGGATCCCACCACCCTATAGATAATGTACCCTTAACGCCGCTCCTCAACCCAATGCCGAGACGCTGTAATCTGACGAAATTCATCATGACATGAAAGGTTTCGGCGACGCTCATCGAATATATTTTTTTCGTGTAGACCCTAGTTAATGGCTTCCGAGAGGAGAGATGTGAACAAGAACGTCCTACGTAAGTAGTCTTCAATGTCAAATAAGAGACATTAAGGTAATCTGTAAGTGATACAGCATTCAATGTTAGTAAAAAAGATAAAAGTATACATTATTGTAAAATATAATACCTACTTAATATTTGGATGTTTCACACCAACGTAGAAAACGAATTCATAAATTGTGAGCGCTAATTAAAATTACAGTTTAGTTAATTTCACGTCTATAAAGAAGAAATAGAAAAATGCAGATGTCTGACTCAAACTTGCAATTTGAATGCAAGTTTGAGCGAGGTGCTTGAAATTACCATTTGCAATTTAATATGATAACAATAGCTACGTGCAAGAACGGTTTTATCTGATTGCTTTTGAAATGGAATTCATTCGAATTTGGTATTTTACGATGAACCTTTTAACGCGCGCTACACATCTCTTGTGTGGCGAGCGTCCGCATTCCCAACCCCGGCACGTACTTACGACATTGCACATAAACCATTCCGATATCGAACGTCAAAGGCGGAACGTTTGCTTTACACAGCCCGAGAACCGCCCGATCCACAACAAAGATACTCTTAGAATGTAAACACTAGCCGCTGATTAATTAAACTTCTTTGGTGGACACAAGTGGAAATTATTTCTGGCTTACGCACGTCCCATATTGACGTCAACATTATCATTATTGCATTATCGTTTCAATTTAAATGCAGATAACTGCGGTCAGGGGATTATTATTTCAAGTGTTGCACATAATAGATGTACAACAGCTCAAAGGCTCACGTGTTATATTTTCACGATCACTAATAAAGCTGACAGAAAAATAGAATATTTCCTATATTCAATATTAGTAACGCTTATTGACAAAATCAACCGATGACTTGAATAGTTTTTGTCCAGAACTGAGGTTTCATATTTATAACAGATGGACAGAAATAGTATGGTGATGCAGTTTTGAGAAAATGCATTGGCGCTAGTCTTAAATATAATATATCAAATAGACGAGGGATATCTCTTTTTCAACTACGCAAAATTATTAAAATCTTTAAATTTTGAAATAGAGATTCCAGTGTATTTGTCCGAGATATTTCTCATTCGGCGCGGAGGGATCGACAAATTGCTCTATTTCTGTCTGCATCCGGGCAAAAAACTGACGAATATCGCTGGTGGGGCGCCGAAGGAAATTACTTCTGACTGATGCTGCGATCATTTGCAAGGAACTACAAGTCTTGCTCGCAATCGCTTAATATTGCATTTTCAAAAGACTGCTTCGTGTTTCAGAACAAATTTTATTCCGCAGCTGTTTTAATAAATTACGATATGATATTTACTAATCAGCACTTCAGAGAACGACAAAAATTGAAACAATTATCACAAATTAAACATATCGAGTACTCAGGATAAATTAACCTTGATCAATTAAATAGTTATGCCAAGAAAAGGTGTCATTATGGCAATATTCTTAATCGGTCACGCCCGGTGTTACCTTAATCTGAACCAATTAGTTATAGAGTATCGCGGGAAACGCCCAGAGTAAGTCAAGGATGATAATGATAAGATGCTAAACTTATCGTGATACACGTTATTTATAATTATGTCTACGGGAAAAATCCTCAGAATTGACATCTAAAGGAAAAATAAGGGTATCATTGAGTACTTTTTTATGAAAACATTAATCTTGAAGCCTAGTTCGAGATTTATGCTATGGGAAAAGAATACTAATCAAAAATGAATAAAAGTTAGCGCCTACGAACGAACGAACTGCGTTTACAACGAATACAAGTTAAAATCATTTTAAGCCTACACAATTTTACTGACACTAAAATATCAATCTTTTATCACTTCAACAAAGTATCAAAACTAGGTAAAACACAGTCGAGCGAAAAGGGGCCATAAACGTAGGCAATAAGTGGTCACCGTACAAAGTAAAAGTGGGATACTTTTGTCATAAAATTACAGAAGCAACGTAATACTACTGCTCAGCATAACTTACGATTATTTTACTTAGCCATAAAAGGTGTAGTTGGTATTGAGACGAGATAAAGCGGTGACAAATTGATTTAAGCCAAAAGAGTACGAATATTTACCGGGTTTGCAATGTTACGTAGACGATGAGTATGCGACCTCACCTATTTACTGCGGCACAGTATGCACAAGGTGAAATTCACGAGTGAATGGCTAACCAAAATAAGGATGATAGAGGACGCACACGACCCGCGGAGCCTTCGTCCCGCGTTGCGCAAGCGCTGTTGTGCTTACTGTACCTGACGCTAGAATATGTAATAGGACATTGACTATTCTTGAATGGTAAAAAATGAAGAAATCTTGAATGCTAAGCCACTGGCTTGAATAAGATGTACTTGAAAATCTTATGAATACACAGTATGAATGACAAGACGGAAAATATTTAAATAATGCATACGTTCCATGTGCGTGAATTTCCATCAGTTAAATATTGCTATTCTTTAAGTTCCATTTACATAATGTTGTTGTTTACGTGTTGGTAAATATCCATAGTATTAAATCATCTTATTTGCAGTTTTAGTGCTGTACGGTTAGTTCGAATGTGAATTTAATTACATATAGTCGGGAATGTCAGCTTTCCATTTTTAAATGATTTATAACGCTAAAAATATAATTACACAAAATGTCATTAAAGCCATTACAAATTTCGGTCTACGAAAGAATGTCAAAGTAAGAAATATTTCAAGCTTTCTAGGTTAACACGCCAGGAATTTTGTTAAAATACTTTGTGGAAAATATATCTTGAAAATTGTTCAACATTAGCAGCAGCTTTATTATCCCGAAGTAAGTAAGTGTCTTCACAACGCCGAGCGTTATTCAGCCTTCGAGTCTGGTTACTGTTTGAGGTGGCATTGCGAAAGTTGACAGTGGGTACGTGAGTCGGGTACTGAGGAGCCAGTTGTCCAACAATGCTTTGCATCTCAGTAGCGTTCTCGGGTAAATGTGGCAAGAACAATGCTAAACCGTTCACTCTCATTTACTGTCATATTTTAAACACTGCAACGCCTGCCAATGGTAGCCAGGGGAACCTATACGGCGCTATTTTAGCAGTGATTGACAAGGTAAATTATAATTCATGTTATTTATCGACACGTTTTCCACGATTATTGTATGAATCAAGGACAGCAGGGGAATTAGTAATACAGTTTATTAGAGGAAATATAAATACATATGTGTTGTGTTTTCCTATTAACTTGTACTTTATTATTTTAAGACATGTAAACAAAGTGTTTTTCATAATAAAATCCATCCGTTTTAAATACATTATTTAAGGCGTGCTTAACTTATTTTTGCCAGTTCTTTCTTGAGTTTCAAAGTTGTTGATACTTTAAAGGAGTTCAAAGAAGTGATAGGTAAGAAATCTCCTTAAAAAGGGCACACAATTAATAATAATATAATAAATAATATATTTCAACAGATGACATCATAGGAGCGAAACCAATTGTGTGCCGATAATTATAGTCGACTGATTTCGATTCTTGACGATTGTTAATGGGTTCGGCGCTAACAATGCGATATTACGACCCACTCGGGTACCTACACAAATAGCAAATTACGTTCGTAAGCAAATAAACGAACATTAAACAGAGTTTCGAGGTGGATGGCGTAATGCATAGACCTATAAACGTACCTATGGTGTACTTTTTACATTCGCTCTCGTACGTTTAATCAACATGCCTCGGCAAAACACCGAACAAAAGCCAACGCCACCCAGTTTAATGTCACTTTATATGTAGGATTCGATAGAGAAAACAAATTAGACATTAAAGGAACAAATGTGGCGTAAGGAAGCAGGTAATATAGCGCCTTGTTTAGAAGTATTAAGCTTAGATCGTGCCTTTCAGTCCGCAACTTAATTAATCTTCGTCAAACCGCCTTCGTAGGCCCAATGCCCGCAGGATTCGTGTTGCGGAATCTTATTAAATATCTATACCTCAATATCATTGTTTACTAGCCTTTGTTACAATTATTCATTAATAATCTGTCCCGTAAGTGATTAATAAGTTCAGATATTGTGGTTACTGGCATACAGTCAGAGAGAACAATCTTAAAAGTATTTAAATGATAATGTAAGCATTTCTGACGAATGATATTTCACTATTTTCGGACCAAATCCTTTATATTTCCTGTCATGAGTAAACAAATATTCATTGTTCCTGCTATGATTAGCACCAAAACATTGTAGAAATCCCCGTCAGATTATTAAGACTGCTTAAAATGTTACTAACCGCAGATTGGAATTTTGAACTACTCACGAAAGGAGTTCCAATAAATGTAATTTACAAATATAGTTTATACCTAAATTATAAAATTAACTGGCTAGCATGGCTTAAAATTTTTTTTATAAAATGACGTGCAATTTATGTTGCTAGGCCTTGGTCTAGAATCTCGACTTCTAAATCACGATAAAACTAAGTACTCTCGAACTCAAAAGGCTTGTTTAATTACATACTTCCAGTCGCGGAACGGTTTTGGCTAAGGGAACTGAGTAGAACGGATACAAACACTAAATGCTTCCACGTGGAAATTATCCTATCTATACAATAAGCAGGATTTATTATGTGAAATACACATCATCACAAAATTGTAAAAACTACAAACAATGAGATTTTGTCCAAAACTTTTAAAATATAAGAGTCAGGCGATATCGTAAAGGTATACCCAATGTTTATCGCCGGTAGATTGCAAATTTCGTCTAGCTTTAGGACCTTTGTAAACATAATATAATCGGCTAAGTAATATTTCTTATAGTGATGGAATACGTAGTTTTAATAATGACGGAATTCTACACTGCACTTCTATTAAGTTCTCGCAATTCCCCCAAGTGTTTTCCCTCGCGGGTTATTGTAATGAAATGTCAATTACTTAGGTGCGAAGCCACATAGAAGCCGAGTATGTAATTCTGTCTGTGTTAAAGAAAGCACTCAACATGAAAGTCAAGAGTCCAAATGTTCTTGCGATTAACCCTTAGATTCGATATCTATTCTCCAAATGTGACTAAATCGATGATGAACCGATGAGATGTAAAGCGGTTCAAAGGATCCTATTTGTTCGGAATATATAATATTCCGTAAAATAGAATAGTCTCGTGTAAATAAACCAATTAGCAGCTAGTTAACGTTGTTGATTAATGTAATAATAGAGCAGAAGCGGTGGCGGGCGAATTACGGACACGACGGAATGTTATTTGACAGGACATTCTACGCACAAAGGACGCTTGTGCGTCAGCATTTTCACAGGAATGCTTTGGATTAGGAACAATTTTACATCATTATCGTCATTATAGCAATTTCCTACTTACCACTTTAATATACAGCTATAAATATTTATAAAATACGATTTGAATATTACTTTGTCTTCGGCAGTGACAAAGGCTCCGAAAACCACCAATATCCAAATGAATCCGTGTAGATTTTTGGTTTTCTTAGGGTGTTTAGATATCAGACTTACTAGAACTATATTGGTGAACTATAGTGACATGCCCCCCAGGCTATATCATATTACAGACTTTTTAGGGGCCTTAACAGTGGAAAAGGAACTATTGCGTGTGTTTCTAACTGCATCAAACATATTAAAACCTACTTTTTTAAAACAAATCACGTAAAGTTTACAAGAGCAATGTTTGTGAACGATGCACTAAATCTTTTAGGAATGGAACCGATAGAGATCAGCAGACAGCAGGCCTTTGTGCTGAGACAAAGACACACTAAGATGCATCAGAGATATCGTCCAAAGACCGAAGTCGTCAATCGACGAACGCGCAGGAAATGACAATAAATACTTGTTTGTAAAGACTAATGATAAGATCAAAAAATTTAACGTTGAATAATTTAGCAACTGGAAACCCGAAAAGAACAGATACAACTAGAATAAGAATATTAGTTGTTCGAGCTTTGTAAGTCTTAGAATAGGTATAGGACAAATACCATTATAACATGACGCAGTATTTTCTTAGGCAAAGGCAAAATTTACGAGCAGTAAACACCTCTACCGTAAATGTTCTAACGAGCGCCATCTTGAGAGAGGAATAATAAAGATTAATGACCGTCACATAAGAGGAGTAGATTCGTCGTTCCCGTTGTTGAAAATATCTGTCGCAGGTGAAATATACTTCAGAGGTGTAGGTTGAACGGCCTAGACTCAAGGCCTAGAACAGCTGGTCTCCGCGAGTGCTGGTGAACCGGCGAACGGACAGTTCAAGGGCATCGGGTGAATGCCACCAGTCAAGTTTTTACCAACACCACTCGCTTACGTGATGCCGGTCTATCGAGCCGGATGAACACCGACCGACGCTTACAACTAATAACCACTCTATACCTAGCCCGCTTCGGATCGATTCAATTACAATTCCTTTGCGTGTAAAACGAAAACACATAAACAACTACCAATAAATTCGATAATGCATCTGATAAATGAAACCCCAATCGTTAATTCCCATTAGGAACGGGTAACTGAATGCAAACATTTTTAAACCCTCTTTACTTTCCGAGCTGTGCTTGGTATAACAACTTCGCAACTAGGCTCAGAATAAAGCGCTTTACGACGTTACTTTCACACCATAGACATTTTCTCCCTCGTGATCCTTGCGAAAAATAAAATAAAGATATTCTCGGGAAGAGATAACAAGTTACACCTGCAGGGAGGCCGAATAACTAGCTATAACTAGGTAAAAGCGTAAAACCTTTGTTCTTTCTCGTCCGAGGCCCGGCTACGCGGCTCCACGAAAAATTATCTTTTTACTTTTTGCAGAGTCGTTCCCGAAGCGACCGCCCCGGCAGGTAGACTTTTGAATATAATAACGATTCTACACTCGCATAACTATATCGGATTGCCGCTGTGTGCCGAGTTTTACTTTAAGTAAGCTAATAAGTATGAATCACAAAAAGAATGTTGCAAGTTGCAACCGAGAATACGCTTAGATTTGAATACCTACTTCATTATTATCTCGGCACAAATAATTTATGCATTTGAATCCTGTGCGACCTGAAAAAAGTTCAGAACTCATACCAGGAACAAAAAGATTACCTGCATTCAAACCTGGTAATGTATGCTCAAATGGAATCAGCTGTACGTGAGCATATGGATGGGGTACTTTGCTCTGTCCCAATATGTGCTGAGTGAGTTGAAAAATCTGATAGTGGTTTGTAAAATATTTAAAAATATTTATTTTATTTTTAGTACCTAATTGTTGATAATCCTTACTAATATTATAAATCCGAAAGTAACTCTGTATGTCTGTCTGTTACGCTTTCACGCATAGAGTACTGGACCGATTTAAATGAAATTTGGTACAGATATAGTCCAGAGCCTAAGAGATGTTATAGGCTACTTTTTAACCGACTGCGCTATAAGGAAGTAATGTTTTACCCGTTAAACGTCTCTACGCGGACGAAGTCGCGGGCGGAAAGCTAGTACTTTATAAACCGGCAAAGGAAATACATCATCTGTGAATTTCAACTGTCTACCTATCTTGAGATACAGCCTGGTGATAACAGACAGACGGACCGACGAACAACGAAGTCTCTGTAATATGGTTCCGATTTTACCGTTTGGGTACGTAACCCTGAAAAGAAGGGATATTACACAGACAGTAAGTAGTACCAAAGCGTACGCGTTGGTATGACATCATTACAATTAATTTGTGGGCGACGAATTCGCACCATGAAGCCAAGGAAAATCTATGCGGCCAGTGACAAAGGCACAAGGCATTCTTCAAAAGTAATAGCGTTAATACGCGGTTATTGTCATTCATACCGGCCATATTACGTATAAATATTCGCGAAGATAAAAGAGTTCTCGGTCGGTGTTACGAATGCGTAAAATAATATTATTGTATCTCTGAAATTGTTAGATATCAGAATGGAATCGTAGCACGTGTTCAACCGATCTCGTGCGTCAGTCGTCTTATCAAAATTAGAAATATAATATTAAAGTTAATCTTTAAATCGTCACGAAACTCTAGGTACCATACATAGTTACGTCACGCATAGTCGATTAATTTGTTTGTATTTTTATTATACATACATACATATACTCTGTAAACGAAGAGTATGTAAATATTAAAAAATGTTAGGTGAGTGTTAAAAATAAAATCTAATCTTAACAAAAACTTCTGTCCTTGTGTTTAATATAAATATTGGCAGTGTTTTAAAGTTAATTAATTAGTACCTACTGTGTTAAAATGTTAAACATCATTTGTACCAATATCAGTTTTAAAAATAAACTAAGAAGATATTCTTCTTTTAAATAAATTGGCTTAAGTTCATAACAATTGCGGTTATAATTAAGTATAATAAGTAATTAATTAAGTGTTATTTTCCAACTTTTTTACAAGTTTGTTATGGTGTGTTCAATTAGTGTGTGTGTGTGTGTGTGTGTGTGTGTAAGCCATGTCAGAGGCCTACGGGCGGCTTAAAAACTCTGACACCAGGTTGTTCATCAACCATACGATAAGAAGAAGAATTAGTGTGTGGCTTAACAGCCAAAAAAAAATATACATTTTTATGAAAAATATTATGTTTGGGTTGGTAAATGAAATCAAAAAGCAAAGTAATCTACCGAACTGAATCAGAAATCTTTATTTATTTATTTATTTATTTATTTATTTATTTTGCTAGTCACACTACATAATAATACATAAAATATATAATTATATATTATTATGTTTTATGCTAATTATGTCATAGTTGACATAATTTTAAGTTTAGTGTTCATTGCACTTTACATTAACACGTAACACATAGGTAGCATGCATAATTTTTAAATAGTAATGCAATACTTAGGCATATGACCTCGGTGCATTCAGATGGGCAAAATTTTGTGAGTCAAATATACAGTTGTATACTGAAATGATAATAAAATATTTACCACTGATTAAAAATGTATATAGTTAACTCTAAATTAAAATACAAATTTTAATATACATAGAGTTAACAATATCAAACATTTCATATTTGTTTTAGTATAAGGGTAGTGGAGCCATTATTTTAGTAGTGTATGGCTTTATTTAATCTAACGGCCCATCCTAGCTACACCAAGACATCCTTAAATAAACCTACCTATACTCCTTCTTTTAAGAAGTAATCTGAGTAAAATAATAAATAGAAGAAAGACATTGTTTACAGTATCTTTATGTTTTATAATGATTAACTATTAGATTATAGAACACCTTTTTATTCTTTCAGCAATTTTGATCTCAGCACACACAATTACAATTACTATGCAGCAAAGACTACATTATTGAAATTGTACAACTACTTGATACTACTAAATATTAGTCTTTTATGGGTCTACACACATTAATAGGAGTAGCAAATACTAATATTTAGTGTAATGGAACGCGAAAGTCTAAAATCTTACTTGATACAATACTGAAAGGTTTTCACAGTTAAAGCAATGGAAAACTGATAGTAGACTGAAAACATAGTTCTATACCAATTCTACAAATATGAAATTGTATAATTTAATAAGAAATTGGATTTTCAATATTTTAACACCAGAACTAAACATTAGCTTTCCATTCCAAGCCTCAGGCTTCAAAAAGTTAGAAAAGCATATGAAAACTATGAAGTTTTAAGCATAATATTGTGTAATAAGATCCTGCATAATATATTCATATGCATATTGAACTGCCTTTGTATAACTACTTATATATAAAGTCTTCATTGAATCATGTCCTATAAAAAAGGGTACTATAACATAGAAGACTACCTGAATGATAAGAATCCATGGACACGATGAGCTGCTCGCTTGGACATCAAAGAATTATGTAACTTGTACATATTATTGTTATTATTTATTAACTTGTATTTTAACATGTGATAGAACTCTACTAGCAGATTAAATTATTTGCACTATGTGCTGGCGATAAATAATATTTTATATGAAGATTACTCTACGAAAAAACATTGTCTATTATTTATGTGTTGAAACAAAGCATCACAAAGTTAAACCAGCTTTATTGCCAATCACATTTTAACTACTTACAAAAAATTAACAAAAGTTACTTTTACCACTAACATTAAAAGCTATATTTAACATAATTCAAACAGGTTCTTGATTTTTTTAAATCCTACAATACTGACAATAATTACAAGTATTACAACACCATTGTAACGATAGAATCATGAGCGTGGGGCTTTTGTTTACTTTTACTATTTTTGGACATTCGTAGGAACAAAGCTACGTTATGCATAATTATTTTCTTTGTGTCAAAGAAAACACCTTTTTTTAGGTAGAAGTGTAAATGAATGCTGCTAAACTATAGCAAATTATTAATATCGACCCATGTGCGTAGCGTATCCCAAAAGAAAGAAACAAATCGAATCAAAGCTACCTCATGTGAACGGCAATGGGTATTTACCATTTAAATAATACCAACGAAAAATGCAGTCGCATGGAGAAGACTTGGAGATAATTCATATCACCATTGATTTTAAGCATCCTATCCAGCTAAAGACACAATGAAATCGTTTTTTACCTTCGTTTTCGTGACTCCACGGTGCCGCCTTAGTTTCCCAGCGCTGATTACAGTTACTCACAGCACTTATCATCACAATACTATAAATAGTTTAATTACTAATTCTACCATTGAATTATAATATAATTTACTGCAAATAATTGAATAACATAAAATACACAAGCAGAATTTTACAAGCAGGGGTCCGGGGCATGACACAAATCACAAAACAAACCAACCAATAGAAAAAGAGACGAAACAAAATGTATCCGACGCGCATGCGTTCAATAATATTTTGTCGGTAAAGTAGTCGTTGTTTTATTTTTCATCAATAATAGTGTCAAGCCACACTGCATAATCAACATTCTTAGATTGTGTTAACTTTAGGCTGCGATTTTATTTGAATAAAAATTAATTTTACATACAAATTAATATTGCATGCAGAAAACTAAATTTATTGTATTATTTGATCACATAAATTAAATTGTAAAATTAATATTTGGTAAAAATACTATAATTCTACTTTTTATTCAAATTATTTGTTAATAACGTTGAATCATCTGCGTTTTTTTGTTTTTTACTTTTTTTGTTTACTGCATTTTATTTTAGCACGGTATTTATCAAATGTATGTATAATGAGCAATATGTTTCAAAAATGGAAATTAAAGGTTCCATTATTGTAACAAGAGTTATATTTGCCTCCAAGTTAATTCTTCTTTCAAGACAAATCATAGTGTTTAACTTTAAATACATAATCTGAAAAGTTTACAGTACATTATTATTTTATTATTTATAAAATATATTTTTCGATTTAGATTTCAAAACATTTACGGTGCTTAAGAACAACACTAATCGGTAAAGCAGTCTACGATTTGAGCGCCATCTAAATGTTATTATAGAAACTATTTACCAATTAGGTTAGAATTATTTTCTAGTACAAGCGATAGATGGCATTTTTATGTGAAAAGTGGTTATAATTATACTTCATAGATGGCGTTGTTTAGCAAAAGTGTGTATTGGTCCTAAATTGGTTGGTTGGTATTGTAATATTATTACAATAGCAACAAACCAAATATTATGAGACCTAAAATATAAAATATAATTTCTATTTTCTGTATCTTGATGGAAAATGTATCTTATATGGTTACAACCGCGTAATCTACGAATGCAAGAAAGTTTGCAACAGAATTAATTTTTAGGAAGCGTTATTTGGAATATAATTATTTTAACCTAATAAATTACGTAGGTACAATTCAGGTAGGATTCTAAAAGTTTAGGGGTAAGCTTAATATGTTTTATTGAGATTAATTCAATTTTTAAATGATATCTATTGCTTCTTAAATCTTTTTTCGTCAGTGAACTTAAAATCTGGTAACAGCAAACACAGTGTTTATTTAGTCACCTATTATGGTCTCTTAGCGATAAGATTTACCAATTTTTTAAACAGTGATCACAATTCGAATATAAATTTACCGTTTTTCGCCCGGCTGACATCTTAAATGAGCCGTGAAAAGTGTCTGCATATGTTTCCAATATAAATTTTATGAGCATTGCAAACGAGAAAGTTACGGCATTATGTTCGATCTTCCTGTGTGCTCAATTTCACGCCGTATTATATTCGGAAGACACCCCTACACAACACACTCTGTGATGTGAAGTATGATACTAAAAGTTAAGGGAATGAAAGGGGTTAGGTCAGCATAATTAGGTAAGGAATCATCTAAAGTCAATCAATCAGAATAATAAGAAGAAATAAAAATTTTAAACAACCGCATTGTAAGTTTCAATGCGTTTTCACTTCGTTATTTAATTATTTGCATTGCAATTTAACAATTGTATCCGTATTAAAGATTACGGAATGGACATAAACGAAAGGAATGGACAGTCGAAATGCTGAATACAATCTATTGCCGCTAAAATAACAGATATTTAGACTATAAACAAAATTAAACAAAATATATTCAACCGGGGCTCCCATACAAAAAAATGGTACATAACTCTGTGCGAAAGCCGCCAGTTCGCAGTTGGCGGGTTTTTATTCTTAACAAATACATTGCCAATGTTTGCGTATTTGCCTTGCCAAGATAGTAATATAGAGTAAGTAGGCAGTAATAAAAAAAATATATGTATTTTTTGACGGTGTCAGCTAAGGTGTTTAGAGTTCCAAGTTAACTGCCTCGTTGGTCTATTGGTAGCAAGTGCTGCGTTAGGACCGAGAGGTTCGAGTCCGGGGTCGAGCAAAATTTGTGTGAGTTTTTCTGTAATGAAATTACTCAGCCCGGAGTTAGGAAGTTGGCGGTTGAACGCCGCTCGGTCATGTCGGATTGCCGTCTCACCGAATTATGAGAGTAAGGGAATAGGGAGTGCACTTTGCACTATAATATGTCCTGCGCACTTGGCTGATCCCAATTGAGATCGGCCGCCATGGCTGAAATCGGTCGGACGCCTTATAGAGTTCCATTCCAGAGGACCTTTCTTTATCTTGAGCGAAATGTCGTCGAGGTTGTCTCCTATCATTACTATCATTCATCTCCTAAATCTCAATGAATTAGCAAAGAAACAACTTGTCTCTGTCAAACTTAAATGTTCTGTTATTTTTGATTTTTTGCTTTGTATTCATCATAATTTTCACTTTAACTCAATGAATAATAAACTATGAGTGCATAAAGTTACCTCTATAGTAATTTGCGTTTTTATCTTCCCTGCAATTTTTGACACTTTTCTGTAGCGTTACCATGAGTTTAAAAGTGACGGACTCGATATCGCCTACGTAAATATGTCTATGAAAAACTTGTGCAGCGCCACTGGTAGTTACGCTAAGAACTAAAATCGGCCGTATGAAAAAACAACTCGATAGGTTTTTAACGTACGTAAGTTTTCGATAGCCAACTCATGGTACCGCTACTGATTGCTGTATGAAACAAAAGCTTTGAAAAAGCACGCAAATTAAAGAGATAGCAATTTCCCAAGTTGCCCGTACTAGGGCAGATTTATGTCGAAAAAGTGGGGGCATGTCTGCTACTTGTTTGATATGATTGCTTTACTTACCATACTTACTTGGTGAGAGCTTTTAGTTTCCGGAGACACAGAATACTTCGTTAGCAAAGTCAGGCTGAAAAATATAAAAAAAAACTTCAGATGGATTATTCTAGCGCTGCAGCGGCTCTCGGGCTGATGCGGCATATGCTGAGGCCTGCACCTCGTTGACCACTCATAAAGTCCATTGTGTATGTATCTATGTGTCATTGTTACCTCAAGTAGTGGTCAATAAAAAGTTTTTTCTTTCTTTCTTTCTAGCATAAGTGGAACATCGTTCTCGTGGACCTATTATAAAAACAGTACAGTAGCAAATACATACAATCGTTTTAGGTTACACACATTTCAGTGCGAGTTATCCAACATTACACATTATCCGGTGTCTCCTATCGATCAGGGCAGGCAGGGCGGTCGGCACTCACCTTTTGAAATTGCCTTCATTCTCCAGGGCCGGGCTAAGGGAGGCCCATTTCCACGAGAGGTCCTATTACGGGCGCTCGTCTTGCCTTTGTCGGCCTGACACAGATTGGGCGGCGCCGACATCAAAGAATGGAAGGCAATTTGGTAATAAACCGTGATGTTTCGCTTCGGTTTGCGGGTCTTGAGGACGTGGGATGCCTTAGAAATGTTTTGCGAAAAAATCGGTACGGTGGCTGTTTACGAGCTCGTTAGTTGATTGGGTTTGGTATGTTTAATGTGGAAGAAATGGTGCTGGCACGCTGATGTTAGATAATGTCTATAAAATGTTTATAAAATTTTAAGTTGTAGAACTTACAAGTCGTAGGTACCTAATATTTGCTAACTTACAAGCGTTACAATTTTTAAAAAGATTTTGAAGTTTTAATTTGTTTAATTTTGGTAAAACCATTAATGAATTTGCAGGTCAAAGCCAGGTGGAGATCAGTGAACAGGTTTGGATGAGAACAGCAGGTTACCTAAATATTAAAAATGTTCACCAAAATTTTCAAATTATTTAGTTTAGACGACATGTGATGAAGTGCTAGCTGTAAAATGTTTGCACCTATTTTTATACATACCACAGATGTTGCATTTAATAATTAGACAAACTAAATGGATCATCTCTATTTTTTGCTTGATAACCAGAACTCTGATAAAAATCAGAAAACCTGCACGTGTATTCATCTTTGTAAGTTTCGTGCCTCTCTTTTGTTTGTTCTGTCTCAGCTTATTTATGCACTTCTTTCTATAGCCGTTGATAAGTGCTTCATCATCACCAGACCATAATACACGTCGCTACCAAGAGGCACGAGCTTTCTTACGCCTATAGTGATCAGGCTTAAATCAACCACACTCGCCAATTGCGGGTTGGTCGACTTCACACACCTTAGAATTTCTTCACAGGTGTGCAGGTTTTATAGAGGAAGATCCCAGAGCCGCCAGACATCACTTATTTTCTAATGGACAAAATATATACGATTGAGTAGTGGTGGGGTGTACTATCATCATATGACTAGTTGCTACCTTGACCAGACGGCCATTTTTCAGATATCAACCAATCAAGGTACATAGAAACACTGCTCACCTCACTTAAATTCTGATGGCTGATTTTAACATATATTGCACACAATATCATTAAAAATCAGGTTTTATTACTCCCAGACACATGCAGTCGGCGGTTTTACCTTACAGACGCTTTAAAGCTATGAAAAAAATTTTACTTTTACTTAATTTTACTTATTTTGTGATGCTTGATTTTTATATATGTTATTCAAACAACTATTTTAAAACGTTTTGCAAACGGACAGACCGATCTAAGGGGCCAAACATTCACCAGACCCAACTGTTTTAGATTTTTTTAAAAAATTGAATTTAGTTAAGTTTTTCTAATAAAATAGTTTGTAAGGTACAATTCTATAATTATTGCGGTCAGATGAGCACTTTTTAGTTGTTTGAATAACATATATAAAAATCAAGCATCAGAAAATAAGTAAAAGTAAAATTTTTTTCATAGCTTTAAAGCGTCTGTAAGGTAAAACCGCCGACCGCATGTGTCTGGGAGTAATGAATCCTGATTTTTAATGATATTGTGTGAAATATATGTTAAAATCAGCCATCAGAATTTAAGTGAGGTAAGCAGTGTTTCTATGTACCTTGATTGGTTGATATCTGAAAAATGGCCGTCAGGTCAAGGTAGCAACTAGTCATATGATGATAGTACACCCCAACACTACTCAATCGTATATATTTTGTCCATTAGAAAATAAGTGATGTCTGGCAGCTCTGGGATCTTGGACCATTACGGCAGGACGATTTAGTCCTTCACCGTAAAAGCTTAACCGTATAAATGAATTTCAAATTTGAAAACTCATTGGTACGAGGCGGGGTTTGAACTGGCTACCTCTCGCTTGGAAAGCATCGGCTGTTGGCTTTTCCTCAAAGTGCATCATGCAAACTTTTATTTTAATAAATTTTTACTTGAGCTTAAATTTATTTCATACTTCTGTGAACTTATTATATGGTATATAGATGTAGGTAATATAGGTATAAGGCAAGTACATAGTTAATAATAAGATGTCCAACAATGTGGTCAACAAAATTAGGTCGGCGTTTTTCAATAAATTAACCAATGTCCTTCATATTTCACCAAGGGTTCAATCTATTTGCTGAAAATTGCCAAGTTAGATATTCGGAGTAACTAAGATCTATAAATGGTGTACATAATGTAAAAGCAATACCTACACAATTTGAGTTTGATTTTGTTATGCAACAACTATATAATTACAAAATGGGATCTACATGAGAAAAGCTCAACTTATATAAGCTTTTCCACACAGTCTAACCTAATTAAATCTAAAACATCGGTTTTCAGATGCTGCCTTCGGATGACCTGGATACGTGAAGCTGGGGGGGGGGGGGGGGGTTCAGACGGCGAATCGATGCGTTGCCATGCCGACCGCGACGTCTGCCGAGGAGTCTGCGCTCTACTGTCCCTTTCTGTCTCGCCTTGATATCATATCACATGCCTCTTCTAACCTGAACGTCTTATGTTACATCGGGAATCCTGAAATTTGTGCTTTAATCCTGAAACGGTTGGGTAGGTAATCGCTTGCGGCGGTTGTAGAGTTGGAGCTTTTAGTGTGCGATAGAACATCTTCCAACGATATAATATAAGGAAGAAACAGTTTCTCGATGCGATAAAGACAAAAAGGCGGGTGCGTGTAATCGAATATCGGTCTTAGTTGTCAGGGGTTTAGGTTTATAATGGGTTGTGTGGGAGTGGTTCTCAAAGTTTGCGGTAGGCTTGCGGTCGACACGGCGGGTCTGTTCGCTCTCAAGCATCTGCCAGTAATTTATGGAAGGGTTGACTCGTTTCGAGGTGTTGTAATTAATAATTTGCGGCGGGGGTCGATCCATGTTGTATTGTGAGATTGCCAATCTAGGTGTTTGGGGATTATAATGGGGAATGTCAACGATTATGAATAAGTACCTACCTATGCTTGAACTTTAGAAATAAGGTAACCTTTACCGGAGGCTATGTGAACAGTGTGGATAACTTCATACCTAATAATAACTCACATAATTTCGCCTGAAAAAGTTCAAGATAACTTTAAACTGTCATGGTTACAGACATTAGAAAACTGAACGTACCCTGGATATCTACCATGTTACCGCATGTATGTAGGTAGTGCCGAAATATTTTCGTTATTGTAAAGGAAACATGGTAAATATCCCGGACGTATTCAATTTCCTAAAGATCTAGATGTAAATTTTTCAATTTTCGAAAGTGAAACAGCCGTAATGATAGTTGAGTGTTTATTGCATAAATAAAAGGACAATGTAGCCTTTGTAAATAAGAGACCTTTTTACATACACTATTTAAGAAAATTAATAGGGAAAAAGGTTTTGTAATACAAATACTAAAAATAAATAGGCTCTATGTACCAAAAACAAAAGTTGGAGGAATTGTTGATTAAAATAATAATGTGCCATGCTTCCCCCGCGTTTAGTTATACCTAGTCTATAATCAAAATCAAAATCAAAATCGTCTTTATTGCCATTAAACTGTGTTACAGGGTGTTATTATAAATAAAAGTTTCAACAGTTTACCCGTATCGGGCATGCAATTTATTACTATTATAACAGTTTTTGCTTAGTTCAAGTGTGCACACCAATTTATCTATTGCACTGGAGATGATATGAGCTTAACACAAACCTAACACATGCACTAAACTTGATTTTACGAGGTATTACTAAAAAATACTACTCTTATATTATACTTTTTGATTTTTGCTCTGTACTAACATCTATAACTTATACATGTAAGTACCGAGCAAAAACTACTGTAGTCACTTATTTTTGGTTCATGGCGATGGCACATAGAACACATTTCTGGGATAAAATACTTTTCGAAGGTTCTGCACTTAAACCCTTTTTGTTTCCGGTATAATGAATCTCGAATACGTCTTTCTTGTATTCTACTTGGGAACTTAAACACATTTAAAGCTAACATTAAAAAAAAGAATTTTATTATCTGTCCCTAAAACGCGTCGCCTAATCTCAGTCTGACATTTGAATATGCAAACATGGCGGCCGACATTAATCATAAAAAAGACAAAGTGACTCGGAGCCGGTATCTACCATCGGCTTCATTAGGACCTGCGCCTAATGACCCCCGCGCCACGGAACACGCTAATATTTATGTAAATTGTAGAGAATATTATTAGTGGACGTCGCCTCCCCTTGATAATCATATTTACGGCTGTGTCGCCCCCCTGGGTGTCTGGCCTCGAAATCTTTTTGGGTTAAAACCCGGGTTGGAATGTCTCGATGGATATGGTTGAATCACGAATGACGGCGTTTTGTTTAGACAGGTTTTGAATGAAACAAGTGAAAATGTTTGTAGAGCACACAAGAAACATGAAACAAAATTTACTTCAAAAATAAATTTAACCGATCAAGATATTTATGTAACTACCTACTTACTTACTCAGTAGGTATTTAAAATATACATATCGATGGAAAACGGATTCCAGTTTTACATCATTCTCAATATATCAATACGATTTTAAAACAGTTTATCAGTAGCATAACATAACTTTTGAAGATCTATCAAACACTAGCACAAAAAGTAAAGATGCAATTTCGTTTTAAAAAAAGAAAAACGTACTTTAGCAAACTGAAACTAACTAACTCTATGTATTTTTACATAGAGTTATGCTAGGTAATAGCGGCATTGCTAACAAAAAATTTACGATATACGTACTCGTACGTAAAGTAGTCTCTGCAAATGAAAATTCTGTCTTATCACGTAGCAAAAAAATAGTATTAACTTAAAAGATTAATATTTTTTTTTGGAATTTGATATATCGAGATCTGATGTAATGTTTTGATAAAGTAAATTGATGCTTATCATCTAAATGTATTGTGAAATGAACCTGAAAATACTTATCTTAATATTTTGATTTTATTATTACAAAATATCTGATAGCAGAATATAATAAATAATAAAATATAATAAATATTACACAACATCACATACATTGATCTGATCCCGTGGTAAGTAGCTTAAGCACTTGTGTTACGGAAATCAGGATCAACAGTGGATACACAAATAAACTTAAATATATTTAATAATACACCCAGACACGGAACAAACACCGATGTTCGTCACACAAATATTTGTCCCGAGTGGGAATCGAACCCACGACTCTTGGAACCGTAGGTTTTGAACCTGAGTCCCTAACCACTGTTCCACCGAGCCAGTCCGAGAATACAAATACAGGTAGGTAAATATCATTTGTTGCTTGCTCTATACGATTGTTATTATATCCTTTCCCATTTGGCTACGGAGCAAAAGAAAGACAGTAAAATATTGATAGTTTCAGCGACACTTCTTCATAATGTATATCAAACTTTTGAATTCGTGATCTACTTACGCAAGTCAACTGTCTTGCCAGGCTCACTCGATATTTGATTGCTGATTTGCAAACATGCAAATCAACGCTTAAATATCTATCTCGTATTATGCTGGTCTAGTATTAAATAATTTAAAATGCAACAGCCTATAAGTACGTTTGTAAGCCACAAGTCTCTGTTCAATGGCCTATTCGTTAGGGATGACGTATGCATGCCCGGTATCGGGCATTCGAGTACATACATAGTATAACTGTGAGTCAGAACTATGAGTCTGTAACTCAATGCACTAATTACTACCTACGGCCAGACACGCAACGATAAAATTTTCTTAAGAAAAGTCCTACTGACGACATCCTTAAATACATAATTGCATATGGGTTATCCACAACAAAATAAAAAGTGGTCTCTTTATTTAGTAATATCTAGTAATATAGAGTTTATTGCATTTGTGTTAAGCTTATATCATCTCCACCTTCAATAGATAAATTGGCGCACCAGGTATGCGAAAGCACAAGAAAACGCAAATAATTTTTCACATGAGTATTTATTTCGGGCGGGAAGCGAACCGACTTCTCTCCTCGAGGAAATATAATTCTAAACGCGCCATTGAGCCTCCAAAAATGCCTAACTTGAAGAAATACGATTCTAAAGTTAGTTAAAGTCAGACGTAGCTATACTTACTTAAGTACTTTAGTAAACAGAGAAGTTTCATAAATATCTAACTAATAGTTTCACAACTTTTATATCGATAAAGTTTTAATCGATCTATGTAATTCTTAAGAAATAAACACAAGTAAACGGAAGTATAGGTAAAAAAAAACAAAACACAAAGTTCACGTCAACAAAACAACGAAACGTTGTCATTAGCGTAGTTACTGAACAGTTATGTAGCGACTGTTGTTCTTTGCGTTGCTTTTAACAGCCCCGTCTAAGGGTGGCACCAAAGGTTAACCGCTGACGTGAAAGAAGCGAAAACCCGTGCGAGTATCCGCGACGCGGTGACAGTAGCCGCCGCGGGCCGAGACAGCGCGGTCCACTTGTTTCCACGCGGGAAACCGCTTTCCTCACCACGTGTGCCAGTGCCCCGGCGGCCGCTAGCCTGACACGCCGCGCACCACAGCCCACAGCCAACAAATAACGTGTCATCATCGATCGCCGTGAATTATTGACGCTGTCTTGTTTACACGCCGTCGTGGAGGCGATGCGGTCCAAGGCGGTGGCCAGGCGGCTACGGGCGCAAGGTGAGTTTCAAACTATTACAGATAAAAACTATGCCTACAACTAACCGACCTAACTGTTCGATCCGAGTTGGAAGCGAATATTGCAAACGACTGACAAGTTTCCAGTCCGTGAGGCGCGAAGTTTAATCTGAAAACAAGAGACGATCGCGCTCGGAACTCTCGAAGTTGACGCGAAAAACAAGAGGCGATCGCGAAAGTTGTCAAAATGTGCGCGGGCCGAGTGCGAATTTGGTCGGCGTTCGAATTTTCGAACGTTCGGATACGTTAGTTGTTTACGTTGTGCGCAGTAGGTACGGAAGATAAGGACAGTGTGATGCGCTGAGCGCGCCCGCCGATTGGTCGGCGCCTCCCCCGCCTGACAAGATAGTCGGGGCATCCTCTTCTCGCTGCCGGGCGATAACGTGTTCTAAAGCTTGCGCATTAGAGCCGATTATTGTAACGATGGCTCGCTCGGAGGGATGTCCCTCCGTTGTCATTTGTCATTGGATGCGCTTAGAGGCTTTTCATTATTTACTTTCATTATGTACGGAGCGACGTGACTTCTGTCTTTGTTTTGAAGCAGTACTTACAGTAGGTATTCTTTTGTGGATAATAGTTATTAAGTAAATACTCTAATGAAAAAACTTTGACATATTGGTTGTTTATTTAATTTATTATTTGATTGCAAGAAAGTTTTTGTTGATTTACGTAGAAAAATATTATTATAAGCTTCTTGGTTATTTTATTGAGAGCTTTAAAAATAAAGTATTTAAGGTTAAAGTTTTAAGATATTCTAGCGTGATTTAACTGAAATCTTTTTCAATCTTGAAAGACGTTTCTTAAAATGTTTATTTATTTTGGCGACTTATAAAGACTAGCAAAGAGTAATCAGCGTAGATAAAATTCTAGACAGATTATATCACCAGTTAAAAGATATTAATTATTAATTATCTGTTATTATATCTCTGAATTAAAATATTGATTCTGCCAATAAAACGCGTCACACGTGTAAGCTCATTAACATATTAACTTAGGTAATTATATGATAAACCTATATTATAAAATATTATATAGGTATCTTACAAAACTGGTAGGCGTTTACACGCCTTAAATGTATGTAACGCATAGCTATTTACAATAATACCGTAAAGATATATAATTATATGTATTTTTTCACAGTTTTTGGTTTTTTTTTATTAATAATATTAGGGTGATTTATCTATGAATTAATGTACGAATGTATCTCAGTAGTATATATGAACACTAGTAAGATAAATAATTGGAGTGATATTTTTATCTATAAATTATTGTATGAATGTATCTTAGAAGTATAATCACTGGAAACAATATCTACAATGTAGTACGACCATACAAGCACCCTGACGACACTGTTTACAATGTATTCTGTTATATTTATAATTGTACTTCAAAGAGCTTTTGAAGTTTATCTTACTAAGGAATATTCTAGCATACTCAGTTGTTGATTACATAATTATGTATTTGAACTCACGGACATTCAATGATTTTTTTGTGGGGTAAGTATACGAGCCATTATTTTTATATAAAATTTAAAGCAAAAGCTTTTCCAACGCTTGCTGAACAAGTAAATAAAATCAATAAAAAAAATTGTAATCATCTGTTTACTCAAATAAAAATTGTCTTTATTCATATAGGCATCTTACATGCGGATTGCCTGCCTTAATTATTTCTAAAACTATCTCAACTGAAGTCTAAAGACTAGCTTTAAGTTTTTAGGTAGGTAGGTAAGAACATTTTGTCCTCTGTGGTTTTTCTTTTAACTTATATGTAAAAAGGTGTCTTTAAAGGTTATGCTAAAAGCAAAACACATTGTACTTGAAATTATAGACATCTTAACATTTGATATACTTAAAAATAATATTTTATGCAATACGAACAACCTAATGAGAAACACGAGTAAAAAAACAAAATGTTCATTCAAACGTCATTAGTATCTCAATAATTCGTGCTATCAAAGTAATTTGCCTATCAATTAATGTGAGATTAAAGTAAATAAATAAAAATAAATGAATATCAGATAATATGTAGACATTTTTTTATTCCGTGGTAAGAAGCTTAACCACTTGTGTTAGGGTAATCAACATTAAAAAATATACTACTTTACTTCACTACAAAGTACAAAACAAAGTCAATTTCTCTGTCCTTATATCTCTATGTATGTTAAAAGCTTTCAAATTACGCAACGGATTTTGATGCGGTGTTTTAAAGTAGGTAGATACAAGGATTCAAGAGGAAGGTCTTTATGTAAAATTCACCGGAAGCGAAGCGAGGGCGGGTCACTAGTGAATTTATAATTAAGAAACCCTGAGAAGCGATAACCGATTCATCACAAAATCTTTTTCCCAGGTCGGGATCGGACCTACGTCTTGACATTAGAGGCACATCATTATCTGGTATCAAGGCAGCTAAAAAGTTTTTTTTTGTTTTTCTTTTCTTACTGACTTACGATGATGGCTTGGAGTAACCTCGTCATCATCACCGGACTTGCGGGGGAGCGGATGACCCTCATTCCTAAAAGTTAGTAAAAAAGTAAAAATCACCATCATAAAAATATAGTCAACCCTACGTCAAAACCTAGAGATGTTGTACATAAAGTATTTGTTTCCGATACTGCAGTGTTTGTGTGCGTGCGCAGGCGAGTATGCGGTGAACATAAAGATTATATTGATACAGCGTCCATATCTGGCTTTATCGTGTGTCATTAAACTGTAACATGAATAGCTACGTTTCGAAACGGCTGAGGTTTATATCCGATTTTTATAACGCATGAATGCAACGAGAAATGCATATTGCAGACTTAAGAAGATGTGGAACATGCTCTCACAGTTTTGTTAGTGTAGTACTTATATGTTGACCTACGGATATTTATGACTTTCATGCTTCATGACAGTATGTCCTGCATAACACCTCAATACAAAAGTTAGCATGAAATTAATTTCGATACATAAATTGTCTCAAAAAAAGCACTTTATGAAGGAATGAGGATTTAATGAGATATTAATCTGAAAGACAGCACAATTAAATTTAACAAGAATGTCTTTATTCATAAAGGCTTTAAAGGCAATCGTCTAGTTGTTACGAGTAAAAGCTGTTTTTAGAAGAGATTGGCAGGTATTTTACAAAAGGTTCTCAGAATTAAGTCATAAAGCAAACGCATCACAAAATAATGTAATTCTATCGCTGGATACTGATCGAACTGGAACTAAAGAAGGATACTATAACCTTAACCGAACTTCTCAGAAATTCCATCGCGAATCCAATCAGGCATCGAACGTATGTCTGTCGGTAAGTATAGCTGTGTCCGAGCAGGCTCGTTCAATATCTGGCCACGTCTTTACGACTCCATAAAGCAGCCTCCGTCCGAGTGTCGGGAAATACGATCTCGCCCTTTGTCAGACCCTTCCACGAAACATCCCGATTGCACCTTATCCATATAGGAATAAAGTCCACTTTCGAGTTCTCACCTCGGAGGATCGAGGATCAAATGGCTTTATGTACTCTGCTTATGTGCTGAGGGTCTGCTGGCTCCGGTGCTTGCGATTGTAATGATCTGCAATAAAATGATGTTGATTGGTTTTCAGTTGCAAGTGTAGATGTGCATTGTTTACTGTAAAGGCCTCTATCGCTTCCATGTGAGTATTTGTGTTTGTTAGTATCGTCAGGGATGAAATGACCTATTTTGATATTTTTTTATTTATATTTACGTAGATGTTAACAACGTTTTGTTGTTTCGTAAAAACTAAATAGCCATCTAATTTTCATTACAACTTTATTTGTGTTTAAACCTTCAAAAGGTACTCTATAATTGATGGGCTTATATCCCCTACTTCATAGATGTGAGTTTAAAATATCCAACGTAGGAAATATTGCCGTCGACATTTCCTCCATCGATCCCCAGTTCTGCAAACACCTCGGCTTATTTCCCCGGACAAGGCGCTGTCCTCCGCAAATAACCGCAATATTCAATAACCACGGGTTTATTCCTCCGGGAATAGTGCTCGTAAACTCCGCAGACATACCTACGGACGGATCCTCGAATCACAATAACGCCGGTGCTCACCAGAATCCATAATCTTATTTTTGTACCGCACCGCGAAGCGTGAATTTCGCAATTACGTGAGCTGCGAGACCGGTGTGGGATTATCATCTTAAAGGTGTTGGTGAGAGGTGTTATTGTCGCGTGTGTGTTGTTTCTCAAAATAAACAGTTCTTGTCTGTACACGTGCGAATGTAGACTTTATCTCGGTGTGAGAGTTACGTGGCGGGAGCGGCAGGTGCCGTGTGAAATTGGACCGTGTGTGTTGGACAGATGGTCGGTAGTCGGGTGGGGCGGGGTTGGTCGAGATGCATTGTGTTCCCTGCTATAATTTTATCGAAGGTGATTTACGATCGATTGTTCGGGCGGCGGACAGTCGGCGAGGCGTCGTGCGTGTGTGCGCGGGCGCAGGCGCGCGCCGGCCATTGGCTGTAGCTTGAAAGAGCTTTACACTCGTATTTCACTAAGACATTTAGCAGCGTTACGTAGCATTATCTCATACCTTGTTAAATCTTTCTTTTTCCGTGTATTAATCGCTTACAATAAGTAAATAATATAATAACATTGTATGTACCTGTAACAGATAAACCTGTATGAGATCCTTTTGCCTAATAACTGATAGTTTGCAATAAGTTGATACTCTATATTTTTTGCTGGAGCAAAAAATAACTGAAGTTAAAGATGTTAGGATCATAATCCGAGCTAAAAGGCATAACATAACGTTTTGAGCTGTTTAATGAAAGTTGTCTTGAAATTAATGAAACTTGAAAATCTCTACCTAAAAAGTTTTACCTCAGCTATGCCGTACTATGTCTTCTAAGCTACGATATACACATTATCTAGTATTATGTATATATTTGTACGATTATTCGACGCCTCAACGGTGAAGGAAAACATTGTGAGGAAATCTGCACACCTACGAAGAAATTCTTAGGTTGTGTTGTCAACCAACACGCATTTAGCCAGCGTGTCAACCACGCCTAAGGCCTTATCAACCTAATTTAGGGTAGGCCCGTGCCCCAACAGTGGGGACGAATATGGCTGATGATGATGGTGATGTAAATTCATTTCTTCAACCTCCTAGGACCTCAGATTTTATGAATTTTTCACGTGTAGAGACGCAAACAGTGCATTATTACCCACGTAAATTGCACAATTGTGTGAATGTGGAGAAAATTAAATATTGTGTGTGCAGGACCCCGAACAGAGAACACTTTTACACGTGTACGAGTTTTAGAAATTAAAATTAAAAACCTAATTGTTCTCGGTGATGAGATTGAAAGTAGCTACTGTAGGTACTTGCACTTTTTATGGGCTACATGTTTTGTTCATGATATTTATTTTTATCAACACGCCAAATATTTAACTTGATAAGATTCTGAAAGAGGAATTTAGCGATGGTGTAATCCTGTTTGATAACATTTCGTTTCGTAATTGCATAATTGCATTATGTAATTACGTGATATTGAAAGAATAGTTCATTTTAGGCTATTTCACACCACACTGTATCTTATGATAGTAAATATATTAACATATAAACTCTTTGTAGCCTCTATGTGTGCTCTATAAGGTTTCATGTCTTGTGTTGTAAAAACATACTTAGTTAATACTTAGCTTAAGTATATGGGCCATTTTATCAATAAATATACAGAATTTAGGACAAATTAATTTGATGATTGAAGGTTATTCATACATATAAGTGGTGTGCCAGGACCATAGCACATGGCAGGAAGTGATATCTGCCTACCTCTCAGGGAAAAAGGCGCGATTTTATGTATGTATGATTATTCATAATACTACATTATTCTTTAGAGAAAACTGGCTTCATACGTAAGAACAGTATATGCTTTAAAATATTCGTATGTACGTGAATTCTTCTTCTTCTTATCGTATGGTTGTTGAACAACCTGGTGTCAGAGTTATTAAGCCGCCCGTAGGCCTCTGACATGGCTTAACACACCTTTGAAAAATTTCTCAGGTGTGCTGGTTTCCTCACGATGTTTTCCTTCACCGTCAAAGCATCGAATGATGGTACATATGAATTTCAAATTTGAAAAACACATTGGTACCTGGCGGGGTTTGAACTGGCGACCTCTCGCATGGCAAGCAACGACCTTAACCACTCGGCCATCGACGCTTTTTACGTACTACGTGAATTAATAACCTCGAACATATGTTTATAAAAGCTCCCAAGCCATGAACAGTGCTGTAATAGTTGCAAGTTTCCAAACAGCTTCAGAATGCAGGTGTTTACACAAACCTGGGTAAATAGCATGATAAAAGTTCCGATAAACACGGATTGCCTTGTTCCACCGGGGTATTGGTTTCCTACCGGGATTGAGTTTGAATGGCCAATAACAACTTGTTAACTTGGTATAAAAACAAAGTGCCAATTACACTAGCTCTTTATTCCTAGTTTACGGTTCAAAATTGCGGCAAGAGTTGAGGGTGGTATACATACGTGTGGTACTGATAAAGCTTACATGGAAATTGTAATGATACTTGGTTAAAACAAAGCTTGAATAAAGAGCTTTTTTGTCAACATTTTTTATCATCGGAGTATCTAATTCAAAGATATATGTTTGTGGATTTTGGGGCCGTAACTCCAAAATTAATCAGATTAGAAAACTGGAACTGTCCGGGATATTTACCATGTTGTTTTGTTTCAGTTTTCTAATGTGTGTAACCATGACAGTTTAAAATTATATATTAATCAGATTATGTATCATGCATCTATTCATCTATTCGTACCTTGCTTTTGGAGCATCATATAACAAATTTGAGAAGACACTACACATTTTTGTAGGACTTATTTATAAATTCTATATAATTATAATTAAATAGATAAATTCTCGAGGGTTTTCACTCATGAGCAGAAGTGCTTAAGTCGAGTTTTAATAACTATGAGTATTCGCATGCTTATTACTTATGTAGGTATGCTCTCCACGTAATATAAGACTTTCGGGTTCCTTTACATTTAACAATATTTAATATCGGGTCTTCATACAAAAAAAGAGTCTTTTAGAGTGAAGTCAACAGTATTTATTACGGGTCTTCTCAATGAATAAAAAGGTAAGTGTTTGCTACTGTTTTCTCCGTGTACATATTCAATATTGTTAAATGTCCCTATAATATTGTGAAACGTGTAGAAGGGAGACACACAACGCGCGTGTAACTCTTCAAAGGTGAGGAAGTAGGTTCTTGACAGCCTCGCGAAAACAATAACAGGCTCTACTCGGATTTTGTAAACATGCCCTCATTGTTACACGTAATCACTTGTTTGATAACATTGATATGCGGACGTTACAGGACTATATTAAACTACGGGTGTAATTGAAGCGTTCAATCAGATTTTAATGATTTATTCAGCACTAGAGGACTCCCGCGACTCTGTCTACGTTAAGTCGCGTTAAACATTACTACCTTATAGCGAAGTTGGTCAAATAATCTATATCCATTCTCGAGTTCAAGACTATTTGTATACCAAATTTAATTTAAGTCGGTTTATTAGTTTTGGTGTGAATAGGCAACAGACAAGTCAGTTCATTCCGCACTTATAATATTTGTAAAGATCAATATGACGAATATAAGTTAGGTCATAAGCGATGACACATCTACATATTCATTGTTATCGATAAATAAGATAAATGTATGACGCATAAATCTCATTTTTGTTTACCACGTAGTTGATACAATAATGTAAATAGGTTTGTCACGGAAGGCTCCAGATTAGCAGCAACAATTTTAATCAAATTCTTTCACTCATTTTGTTTATCAGTATAGAATATTTTTACAATAATTCCCTTATTCGTGATGTATACTTATCACACTTTTTTATATTTTTTTTACTAACTTGATTCATGACTAACGTCCGAATAGGTACTAAAGTAATTATTAGATACTAGTGGTCCCGGCGAATTTCATACCGCCAATACTGATTCTTTTTCCATATTTTCTCATTGAAACCTTTCTTGGACTACGACGAACATTTTAAAACCAAAATTACATAAATCGGTTTTCCCGTGGCAGAACGATTTGCCTTTAGTAATATTATCGAATCATGCAAATAATTCATTGAAAAAAATTTTTTTTTTCTGCGGAAAAAACCACTCAATATTTGAGATACTCGTGTATCCCATTCAGTTTTAAAATTTAATGTAGTTCAATCTGACGTATCATAAGACTGAGTTAAATTAGTCTAGCTAAGTTTTCATAAGACAAATGAGTATTCAGCCGATCTGCTCACTTTACTCCAGTTATGTAAGATTTTAAACTTTCGCGTTCCATTACACTGAAATAAGTCTTTATGGGTCTTCACGCGATATTAGGAGTAGCAAAATTACATAGCTACTTACTGCCCGACGTTTCGACTGGGTTACACCAATCGTGGTCGCGAGCGAACTGGCGCCGCCCGTCTTCGTCTGCCATAGCGGTTGTGAATTTCTTGATCCACCCCCGAACCAGCACTAATGTCATTTGTACAGCTACCCACATCTGTCCGACACACAACACTCACTGAATCCGGGTTTATATTAGACGTAACTTTCCGCGGTATGCACTTACTAATCACTGGGTTCCATGCCGATGATAACTTTTTTGCTACTCCTAATATCGCGTGAAGACCCACCCATAAAGACTTATTTCAGTTTACTCCAGTTCTTGGCACATTCAAGCTCTAAGGACACATAGGTAAATAGGACATCTATTTCACTGCTACTTATGTTAGTAACAGTCTCTGCTGATAATAATATTTACCAATCATAGCCAGCTATAAACTGTGAGTCAGAGATAAGGGTATCTGGTTGAGATCACCGCTGGTGTATTGAAGTACTTTTGAAAGTATTAAATGCGACATTACAAGATTTGATACACCGTTTGTGCCACGTAGTTCGGGAACTATTTTAGTGTATAAATTTTAATAGACGTAAGACTTTCATATTTAATTTGAAAAATAATACATTGGTTGAGGCCTTTGCACAGCAGTGGGACATGTGGGTAGATAAAAAAATATAATACATAATACATAACCGTACACGTCGGAAGTACGGTACAGTACGTGTACTGTAGCAAATACATAAATACTTAAATTTTCATTTTCCTTTTGTGCATACTTCATCTATTAACTTATATAATGAATCGCAAAATGTGTTGGTAAGCGCATAACTAAACAACGCCTGAACCAATTTGGCCAATTCTTTTTTTTAAATGTTTGTTGAAGTCCAAGGATGGTT
This sequence comes from Maruca vitrata, assembly GCA_039566165.1. NCBI lineage: Eukaryota > Metazoa > Arthropoda > Insecta > Lepidoptera > Crambidae > Maruca > Maruca vitrata. The sequence goes on from CM076925.1 coordinate 6,226,590, forward strand.
CTTACGGCGAGAAAAAAATCGAATAATTTCCGGGAAAACCCTAAAAACAGCCCTTTTCTTTTTCATATTTTTTTGACAGGACGATGTCTGTCGGGTCAACTATTACAAATAAATTTTAACAAACAATTAAAGGATCTTCTAAACATTTCCCAGTAAGGTTAGGCTTAAAAGTTTCAATGTGTTCAATATTTTTATTTATATCTATGTTTAGGTTGTAAACTTATTAATAAATAAAATGTATTCAGCAAAAAGATATTGCCAACCTTCAAGAAAAAAATACAAAAATAGCAATGAGAGCATCTAAACATTATAAATTATTATCAAATCGAGATACGATTACGATTTTGCCCATTGCGCAACATGGTTTATGAATTGCACAACATCTATACAATATACTTACGAGTATACTCGATGGCTTTCTGCCCGTGACTTCGCCTGCGTGAAGTTTTTTATCCACTTTATCCCATCTGGCACAAACAATCTATTACGTTTGAACACTTACAAGATCCGGAACAGGCTCGATTTCGGAGCGGATACTTACTACGGGCGATCCGTCAGAGAACCAAAGTCATCGACATAGCTCATCGCATTAGCAAGCTGAAGTGGCAGTGGGCTGGCCACATCAGCCGTAGAACCGACAACCGCTGGGGTAGACGAGTTCTGGAGTGGATACCGCGTCTCGTCAAACGTAGTGTAGGACGCCCGCAGGCCAGGTGGAGTGACAATCTGCGCAGGACGGCTGGTGGGAGCTGGATGCGAGTGGCCGAGGATAGAGAGAAGTGGCGTGCATTTGGAGAGGCCTATGTCCAGCAGTGGACAGGAATGGGCTGATGATGATGATGATGATGATGATCCCATCTGGGAAAGGCAAAGCGATCTAGCCCGTACAGCCTAGTCTTTGGTAGAGAAACCAATAGAAGGAGGAAGTAGGTTTAATAGTCGTTTTGGCACGTTTTGAAAGCGCGATAAACAGTAAGACAGTGCTAGTTCCTTTGGCATTTATAGGTAATATTAAAATTTGTTTTATCTTATTATATAAAAATGAATCGCAAAATGTGTTGGTAAGCGCATAACTCAACAACGCCTGAACCAATTTGGCTAATTTTTTTTACAAAATGTTCGTTGAAGTCCAAGGATGGTTCTTACGGCGAGAAAAAATCCGGGAAAACCCTAAAAACAGCCCTTTTCTTTTTCATATTTTTTTGACAGGACGAAGTCTGTCGGGTCAACTAGTTTTAAATGAAGAATTCGACTAAATGTGATGTGGTGATGATGATATTAAGCAGCAAATTTAATTCAAACATTACACTTTCACAATATGGCTTACTTGATCTTATTTAAATAAGTTACTTTATTTGTCCTACAATAACTTTCAATAGTGTTCTACTTAATACTTTAGTTAGAGTAATGTGCAAACAATTTTAGTAATATAATCTAGTTCTTAACTAAATTGACTGCTCTAGCTATGTTTTGTGTTTTTATATATATCACATATTTACAAGCAAGTAAATAACAACTAACAGTTTAAGATTTCCACTACCTAATTGGATTCTAAAAACAAAGATTACGGGCGTCCATTTCTCCTCCTAGTTCTGGACGCGTAAGTTTGAAATCTTATGCAACATTATAATTCTGGAACATGCTTCCCACTAGGAATAGTAACGAGTAACCTTTCGCTGTTAATTGAAGGGCTCGGAAGCCCTGTGACCTGGTTAGCGAGTGTAATTATGCCGCCGCTGCACCAGTGTCTCGCGGTAATTAAACGGTGGAACGCTGTTTTTAGTCATCTCGTATGCTTAGTTTATGAAGGCTGATGTGTGCTTGATATGTTAATAGATGGCTGGAAATACAATACATTTATTTGTTTACTTCATTATTCATGCAGGGTACAAAAGTCTCAAAGCTTATTGGTGACAATACTAGTGACCCGTCCTCGCTTCGCTTCGGGTGAATTTGACATAAAACAATTTCCTCTTGAATCCCTCTATCTATGAAAATACCGTATCAAAATCTGTAGCGTAGTTATCAATATTTCAGCATACAAAGGGATATACTGAACGCGACTTTGTTGTTATGTAGTGATTTCGTAGTCAAATTGAATTCAAGTGTAGTAAATCACGCTACGGGAACATCACATACCTACATTGATCTGATTCTGTGCTAAGTTGCTTATGTTCCGGATTTCACAAACAACATTAGTACACACAAATATACTTACCTAAATATAAAGACTAACTACGGAAACAAAAGTGATATTCATCAAATAAAATTAGACCTAAAAATCGAACCTGCGACTTTTAGCCCAAGAGACAGGACAAATCAAATGTGCCATTGAGCCGATCAGAAATATTATACCTACGGGATTCAAGACGGTATGTGTTTCCCAGATAAACAGCGCAATATAAATAATCACAACGATAAGACTAAACCGTTACGCATGTCACAGCTACTATTTATGTGGATTTTGTATTTATTATGTAATATTGACGTATTGTATGCACGTGTATAAGGTACGAAAATCGCTTAAATTTTTAGGGGTGAGAGCTATACGTTCCCCCGCAAGACCGGTGATGATGACATGGCTACAGCGAAGCTAACATCGCAATCAGCTAGAAAAAAAAAGGTACCAATATGAGTATGAATGAAACTACGGAAGGGATGATTTGTAGACTTTAAGAAAATAAATCAAAAAGGTACATACAACTATTTTAAGTTAGAGTTATCTCTGTAACTATGTCTATTTCAGTAATATAGATAGACCATAGCAAGCTTTAGCTATAGGTTTTTCAAGAATTTTTATTATCTTTTTACCTACAAAAATATTTCACTTAGAGCCGGTTTTTAACCGACTACGATATAAGAGATTTATTTTTAATACGAAAAACGACTTCACAAGGACGGAGTCGCGGATAAGAAGCTAGTTAATGTTCATGATATTGATGCATGTGCAAGTAGGTATATTAAGACCTCTTTACTATGTCTCACTTAGCTAATCTCCGTCAGGATTGTCCGCCATTATCGTTAATTCGCTTACAAGGTCATTGTTGATATTTCACAAGACATAACAACAGTTATAGTCACATTGATTCAAAATAACATGCACGAGTGCCCATATTTCTTATCTTTAGATAACCCATCGAAAAAGCATATAAATAACTATTATATTTAGTTAGCAGATATACACAAAACTATCTGTTTGGTAAATCAGTAGCAGCTTAGTTAAAAAAAACGGTTTTAATATTCAGGTCTTCGATACAATATCTATACCTATCTATTCTAATATTATTATTAGAGTTTGTTTGTTTAAACGTGCTAATCTCAGGAATCTACTGGTTTGAATTGAAAAAATATTTTTGTGTTCGATAGACCATTTATCGAGGAAGGCTTTAGGCTGCATTCTATCACGCTGCGACCAATAGGAGTAAGAAACAATATAAAATGTTATTTGTTGTTTTCAATGTTATTAAAAACTTCAAATTTTAAATTTAAATAGATAATGGTTAAAAAAATACGGGGAAACACGCGGATGAAGTCGCGGGCACAGCTATTTTATAATAAGTCCGTAGTTTCCTACACTGTTCTAAATATTTCTCAATTAACAAACACGCATAGTGTTAACTTACAGATATGTATGTATACTGAGTTCATTATTTTTCGTCACATTAACTGAGAAATTTATACGGAGAGATTATTACTGTAATCCTGTAATACCCAGCGGCAAATTACATCTTGGACCGCGAGGTGTATTGTAGATAACGCAGAGGTGTTGTTTCCATTAGAAAATTTGTTGATAAGCATGAATAACCTTAGTGGATTGGGGTTCAGTACATTTTTTTTTCGTTTAAGCTAGATAGTTGTTTCTAGGAGGATGAAATAGGAGTTTAATGAACGTGTTTAACGATTATTTCAAGCCTTATTTGAAATAATTTGAATGCCGATGTACACTTAAAAAACTTTCGTACATTCTTACACCAATTATTTGTTCCATATTTTTTTTGTAAAGCTATGATTATGGGGATGCTGAAATATTTTTGCAATGCAAAGTAGATATTTTGGTTCTAATAATAATATTAGACAATTTCCTTTCGATTTTTTACCCTGCACCAAGGAACACCAAAAATATAACAACTCATATCGGTGTACTGTTTTATGCTAATTATTATAAATGAATGTTGGTAAGGGTTATTGTCCAGTGCGCGCGATCCGATGCTATCTAGTTTCCGAGCGTCGCGCCGTCGCATTGTGATAATAGCCTGTAGACACGAACCTTATTATGGGGTAGCAGATCAATTTTCCCAACTTCATTATGTCTTGTACGAATCTCTCTGTGAAATCTATGGCGCTAGGGATGCCGTATCGCTTATTAGTTTAACCAAAATAGAAAATTACGGAATGGTTCTTTTTCTTCTTTTTGCTTCAAGAGGAAAAGTTCGTGTGACGACAATTTCAAGCTTTCACTATTCTGAAAGGGATCGTTTAGAATAGAATAGAATAATAGTTTATTTGTATCAAGAGACACACATACATACAATATCGGAAATTAAAAAAACAAATAGTAAAATAAAAAAAAAACAGAAAATACAAACAAAATTAAAACTAAACCAAATAAAAAAGAAAACACAAACTACAAGCAAAAATTAATACTTAACCAAATTAAAAACAGAAACTTTAGTTGAGTCCGTTCATTTTGTATTGTCATGTTGACTCTTTTTTTTTCGTTTCATGGTGAGCAAGAAAGATTTCTCTCACACATAGCTGTTGGCTTAGTGGTGGTGGCTTAGAATCCTGGAACAGTTTAAATTTCACTCATTTTCTATTTTTTTAAAAGAGCTTGTGCAACCTTTTTTATTTATAAAATAAAAAATACACAGTCTTCCCTCTTTCTATTACTGCTTCGTAAAACAATGCAGGGAGATACACTCGTATTTACATTATGAGAAGTCTAATGAGAGAGAGTATCTACTTAAAGAAGAAAGATTCGGGAGAATCACTTCTAATCCCTAGTAGCTGGCAACCCTGGGAAAAGCGGAGACTACACGGGAGTTCTGCCACTGATAAAAGTGGTAACGATGTTATCGATTGGCTGATGGCTGACCCACATTCTGTAAGTTCTTCGTCATCCAGTTGATTGCGTTATGACGAGAACTTTGTAGTATGCGATTAGAAAGGCATCGCGTGGATAGGGCATTGATGAAAATAAAGAGGCCTTTGGACATTTTTTTGATCATAATGGGAAAGAGCTAGCAACAAAGTATCAATTTTGCCTTTTTTTAAAAATTGATGTTTAGTAAGTCTATTTTATTTGAAATAATCAAGTTAAAATAAGGCTTATGGCTGAAACGATAACGATTTTCCTATTGAGAATGTTCTAAAAATCATAACTCTTAGACAAATCTGAACTTAAGCGTCGCTAAACTGTTAAATATTGGACTGTCTTTTAGGCCGTTACATTATATTGATGAAATACTAAAGTTGGCAAATGAGCAATTCAAACTTTACATATTTTAGTTTTTTTACTCTAGTGAAACAATCCCAACAATGAATGTAGGTAATGATTGTATTTTAATCACTCCAGGATTACTTGCTGATCGTCATCTGCTTGTGAATAAAACATATCCAAAGGTCAATTTATCTGTGTGTCGTATGGTGTGAGGTCATCAATATCCGATATCGTATCGATCAGACACCGAAGGTCGGCCGACCGATCCGTCTCGGTCGGACAATGGAGCAACTCCCTCCATCTATCAAGTGATAACATTTCTATTGAGATTGCTTATAGTAAGTCATTTTATTATCCTACGCTGGTGTGCGACATTAAAATGTGTGATTCGTGTTTTATGCGCAGGGTTGCGTTCTGCGTTCAAAAGCGTCGAGATAAGTCAACGTTTACCTGAAAAAAAGTTCTTACAGACTTAGGGCCAAAGACGAAATGAGAAGTATTTGAGCGGTATTGGGCGGTTATGTAGATTGCAAATTCAATACTCTTATATTATGTAGGTACGAATTATGAATTTAAGCGTCGTTTAAACTGTGAAATACTTAATTGAATATTTTTATTTGCGCGAGCACTACACATTTAAAATAAAACTAATTTTACCAGGCTAGTTTAAGATTAGTCTTTCCCGTGACCACGAGCGCTGTAAAGAGCTCGAAACGTCGGATCTCTAAATAATGTTTAGAATATCAATACTCGCAAGTTTAATCCGTAAAATTAGTTTTATTTCAAATACTTAATTGACTTTTAAGTATTTTACGGATACAGATGCACAACAAAATTATCCTATTAGAGACCCATTGTTCCTTTAGACTTTTAAAATCCTAAAAATTTCTACATGATCTCACTACCTTAGATATTTGGCTAATGCCAACGCCACGGCATAAGCTTAATCGATTGACCTGCAAGATAGAAGTGTAATTTTATCCAGTGGCGTGATAAATGGCTTTTGAAACAATACACAATACCACCTCCATCGTCCCGGGTACGTGCCGAACTCGCAAACAACACGTGTTTTGTCTTCGGACACTAAACTGGATACTTATTTTGGCTACTGTGCCTGCTGCAATGGGTGTTAATGTCTATAATAAAAAGATAACACAAAATCTTGTTACTAAGGAGGTTACAGTGAGAGATTTAAGCAAAGTAAACTGTTATCTTTTACATATTTTTTAAGAAATAGAGAATGTGTAACTGTAATTTTTTTATATAAATCTCTCAGGGTGACCTCACTGCAACTTCATTTTAACAAATCCATGATAATAATTTTAGAATAGAATAGAAAAGAATAGAATAATTGTTTATGTAGTATGTACAAATATCTTTATTTTAAAGAACTTCTGATATAAGCATATTACATTCGTAATATCTTCCAGTAAAAACCGCAAGTATTCGAATTAAGTCATTACAAAGGAAATAATTTATGTCATCATGTCAATATAAAAATCATTAAATAATATAAAGTTATGATTATTTAATGATTTTTTTTTGTATTAAATAACTATCGTTAATATACACATTTGCTGTATGTTTTAAATATGATTTATAGACTACCGAAATTAAAAATAGTATTTTATTTTAATACGACACTCGATAAGCTATAATTGGCCCAATTGTCACGTTTCCCAAAGGTCATGCTTTTATTGAAATGATACGAACACGAGTTTAGAAACGTTTTCTCACCTTAGCCGAGTCTATTATTACATCCACCCCCGTTCGAAAACTTTACAAAGAAAATTCAGTTGAAAATAATCCTGTCTATTTCAGGACATTGAATATTTTTGATAGGTACCCGTTTTTACAAGTACAACCAGAAATTTTGGCGGTAGTACACTTTTCAAACAGATTTCTTTAAACGCCATTAGCCCCGCCCACTGGCCAATAGAAGAGCACTTAAAGAAAATCTGTCATAATCCAAGCAAAATCGTTCCAATAGTAGGAGGGCTAGCAAGAATTTTTTGGTAGGTATTTGAGGCAAGCTGAAAACTTATCCTGTACCACTCCTATTATATCCCAGTACGAAACTGCAGACCTGCCTGGTGAGTAGCGGGGCTAAAGCAAACCCCCAAAAATATTTTTCATATTTTTATTTATAACTAAAAAATAAGACTCACTAAGACAAATTATTTCGATGGAACTTCTACCTGTCAGGTGAACTGACAAATTATATTTTTTTGGACTATAAAATATATTTTTAAATAAAAAAAATTGGGGGTTTGGTTTAGCCCCGGTACTCAGCCAGGTCTGCGGGTTTGTGTTGGGATATAATAGGAGAGGTACAGGACAAGTTTTCAGCATGCCTCAAATATCTACCAAAAAATAATCGCCAGCTCCTTGACCACAATTGGGCGGGGCTTGCTCTGACAGACGCGAAATTGCCAAGCGATTTTCACCTTATAGGTGGTCGACCGCCAGCGTTGCCGATAGTACAAGTCACAACATTACAAATTAATTTACGTAAGATATCTTGTGTGGGCATAACCACTCGACGGTCATCGACAAAGAGGTAGGCCGAAGAAGAGATGGCGAGATGACCTAGAAGCCCATGAGAAGAACTGGTGGGCTTTGGCCGAAAATCGACAGCTTTAGAGTGAGAAGGAGGCCTTTGCCCAGCAGCAAAAAAAAATATATATATAAATTTTTATACATATATATAGGTTTGCTGTAAAGAATGAGGTAAGCATGCTATCCAATCAAAAACATAAATGTGAAATGAGAGCCAAGTTCAATATTGCCATGGTTGTTGACTTCAGCGACAAAAGAAGTGAGATCTAAATGGGTGCCAAGTTCAATGGTCAACCCAGAAATTTATTTATAAGTAACACTATAACATACCTATCATATCTTCTTATAACATAAGATAATGTATGGTGGTAGCCTATGAAGGTCTGTCTTGGCTAGTTTCTATAAACCTACAAACGTATTATTATGTTCGCTTGCTAGTTTCTACCAACAATCCAAATTTTCGGAATTATAAAATAAAAACCGACAAATACTTGTAGGCTTAGAACTTGCGACGGCTATAAATATATGTATCTATATATCATATATGAAATCTAGCCAAGACAGACCTTCATAGGCTACCACCATACATTATCTTATGTTATAAGAAGATATGATAGGTATGTTATAGTGTTACTTATAAATAAATTTCTGGGTTGACCATTGAACTTGGCACCCATTTAGATCTCACTTCTTTTGTCGCTGAAGTCAACAACCATGGCAATATTGAACTTGGCTCTCATTTCACATTTATGTTTTTGATTGGATATCATTACTTTTTGTAGAAAAGTATATATCATCGTAACGCCGTGGGTCCTTTGAAAAGGACAAATTCAAAACTAAAACTAGACTTTATGTAGGTACCTATCCTAAGTAATAAATATGAAAACCGACTATAAGTACCTACTCTTAATTGTAAATAAGTAAGTATACCTAAATATATACTTAGTGCTCTGCCTTCCCCGGTATATAGGCGTTATTAGGCACTAATTAGGTATTTATGTTAAGCGTTCATAATAGAACCTAACCTAATTATTAAAAAGTTGCCAGTTTTTTATTTGTTCCTTTGTATTCATGTAATTACCTATCTGCATACCAAATTTTAACTCTCTAGGTCATTTGGAACTGGGTTAGAATTTTGATCTGTCAGTCAGTCAATGATAAAAATGAGGATTTTTGGACATTAATATCTAAATAACTGTTTGAGATAAGCTTATGAAATTTAGAACACGTATTTATCTCGCAAGTCACAATATATGAGCCAAATTTGATACGTTTATGTGAAATAGTTTTTGATTTATGAGGGGTTCAAAAGTGGTTCCAAATGGTTCGTGTAATATTACACACGGTGCGGCTCGCCAGTTCTGTTTCTTGAACCTTGGCTTGACACGCTACCGCGTGTCTAGATATACATACACGCATAGTTTATGACCATTCATAGATTGCTTTCTGTTTATAAATATACGTTATATTAATATTATATTTTAGTAACTTGTATTAAAGGTGCGGTAAGTTACTTAACATCCGATACTACCAACATAACACACAATCTTGCGAATGTATTTTCTTCTGTAAGGATGGCAAAGTATATAGGAATAGTACGTACACGAATATGCCTAGATAATAGATATAATATTATGAAGAAATGCCATGATTAAAAGTCTATATAAATTTAAGTTACCTTTTACATAAAGTACGTATACGGCTTTTTTGACTTACCTCAAAGGACATTGACATGAAGATATCCCGGCGAAGTTTTATTACCGATTTACGTTCCGAAAAGCTATTAGTAAAGCCAGATTAACCTAATTAAATCCGTTTAGGCATGTAGCGGTTCACGCACAAAAGCCTTTCGAGAATTTGTGGCAACCTGAGCATGAAACGCTAATGAGTGAACATGACATTTTACGAGGTCGCGAATACTAAAAAAAATAACAAGCTAGTTAGTACTCTACGAATTATTGTAACTGATTTTTGAAGGGCTTTGGCATACTTTCGTTTACATTGAACGCAATTAAACCACGTTCGTATGTTAATGACGGAAAGTCATATGATAGGTGCTTACCCTAGACGGGAAATAAAAAGTTTTAGGGTCGCGAGGTAAATTTGTTCGTATTTAAATACACCGTGAAATTTTAGTGGTTGTTTTCCCGCAGTAAAATGATTCTATCTTAGTAGTACAAAAGATGTGTGCAGTTCTTTTTTGGTAAAATTAAAAAATACCGGTTTTACGAAAGGTTTAACCGTAACTCGAAAACACGTTCGAACCGCTTTATGACTTAGGGTGAAGAGGTTCTTTAGCTTTAAGCATCGATTTCATGCGGCAAGCAGTACCTGAATACGTCACATCTTCAAAAACAACGATAGCTTCTCTCGTTTTCGAGTTGGAAAATTATTATTCTGAAAAATCGAAAAAAAAAATTTTTTTTTTTCGCGGCATAATTTGCATGATTCGATAGTATTACTAAAGGCAAGTCGTTCTGCCACGGGAAAACAACCACTAAAATTTCACGGTGTATAACGCTGGTTTCACTATTTCAAATTTAATTTTGCCAAAGTTTTTATTTCATCATCGTTATCCCGTCATCCAAAAGATGTCCACTACAGGATATAGGGATCTCTCAATCATATTCGGTCCTGAGCTGATCGCATCCAGTGTGCCGCCGCTATTTTCACCAGATTGACGGTTTTCATCGGATCAAATGTATTTATGTACTTTATATTTTTTAGGTAAATACAATTAAATATAAAAAAACAAAACATTCCAAAACCTATTAGCACAATAAATAGCGATATCACTACATAGTATAAAGCAAAGTCGCTTCCCGCTTCTGTCTGTATGTATGCATAAATCTTTAAAACTACACAACAGATTTTGATGCGGTTTTTTAATAGATAGAGGAATTTAACAGAATGGTATTACTGTATAATTTACACGGAGCGAGCGAGGGTCACTAGTCTTTAATAAAAAAATATAATGTTTTTTTATTCGAGAGAAGCCGAACTCTAAATGTGTCTGTCTTCTCAATGCTTTATTCATACAAGTATCTTGAAATCGTTTAAAATCGCACATTTTCCATTCGAGATATCGAGTAGATCGTTAGCCGCGTGTAATTCGGTTTCATTAGCGGGCGATACGCGCGACCAATTACGCCTTTATCACCAATTAAATGTTTACGATGCTCTGTGGAGGATCGCGATCATTGCGTAACGCAACAAATTAAAAAATATATGCACTTACTTGCTATTTGCATTTGCGAGTTTCGTTATTTTTTAAGTATATGTGCACATAAAAAAATGGGAAAAAACATTAAAAAATGATAGATATTAGATATGCTAGACGCGGATCCAACGACCTGATAATATTTTTTTTGCTACCTTGGAGCAATTAAACCACCCAACAGAAGTCTGCTAATAAAATTGGGTTTAGATTACAGTAGTAAAACACTACGACAATGTTTTCATTACAATATATTCAATTAGGTATATTTTTTTTTGTGAATCATGAAAAACATCCTTTAGACATAACACTAATATATCTTGATATAACCTGTTAAATAAAAATCTGTTTAATTTAATATTTTCATGATACAGAACAATGTAATATAACATTTTTCACCACCTCAGGTCTAGGTACAGATATTGCGAACGTTCGCTATCACACGATCGCATAACTCAACGTTATTATACTTAAAATGTAAGCACATTACAATGTGAATGTCCAAGGCGTGCGCATTAATCTTGACTTTGCTATCAAGCGAAGAAAATATTGTTACCAGCTAGCGTGACGCGAGAGTTCTTTCAGGCGAAACGATCGAAAAAATGAACGAAATAACATGAGCAATTAAAAGATTTATACGTGCCCTTCCCTATTCGTGCCCCCGCGCAGTAAGGGATGTGTGCCCTAATTTCTGCTTAGGAAATGTCTGGTGTGACCCTGGTTTATAAATATCTTACATGCTAAGATAGTATCACGGCTAAGATCACTCCAGGGGGTCGGTGGAGTACGTAAAGCGTGAGAGGTACTTCTACCACGTTTAGCTGAAAATAGAGTTGTTTTGATAAGAATGGTTATGTAGGTACTTAGGTGGGTAGTTGAAAACAAACATTTCAGAGTTTTTATGTAGCGAATTTTAAGACGCCACTAGTTGACCACTTTATCAGTGTCCCTAATTATTGATGTAACCTACTATGTATATACAAAAACGATTATTATATTGAAGTTGTTACTATCTAATCACGTTTTAGGAATATCCGTGGTAGTCAACCGACACGAGCAAGTGAAAGTCCCATTCATTCCATGTCATTTATATTTTGATGACGTTATTAAATTGATAAAAATATTGTAACATGCATTTTTCACATAAACAATGAGGTCATAAAAAAGATAAAAAAAAATATACACAAGCAAGTGCCGTACTTAAATAGTTAAGCAAACGATTCCCGCCACCCGGCAATGGCGAAACCAGAAACCAACAGTTTTACAGCGGCACTTAATAATACGAACGGCACATTATAAATAGGTTAAGTATTTTTGATAATAGGAGTTATACCCATATAAATGCTTAATAAGCGGCGGTTGGGCGTATTCACGTCAATTAGCCGCAATCGGACTGCGTGACCGGTGACTTATGGCCGGGCGATCTTCGACGCGCGGGCAACGCCGACGATTCGTATCGATAGGTCAGATTGTCGTATGGGCGTTTGGTTATTAAATGTCAGAGGTTGATAGTGAAGCTTTTTTCTTTTTTTTCCGTAACTGACATACGACGGTGGCTTGGAGTAGCCTCGTCATCATCAGTGGACTTGCGGGGGAGCGGATGGCTCCCTTGACAGTAAAGCCTTTTGATTGTTGAGTGGGATTATTTCATTTATTTTACAGCTTCTGTTTTGTTTAACTCTAGTGCAAGAAACATAATATATGAAGCAGACTCCAATAATGTTTCTTGAATCGAACAGTCCTCTTAAACATAGAATCTCAAGACTTCGACACTTACAATTATTCATTAGAAAATGAAATTGATGAAATCGACTGACAATGCGATTATCGTAGTCAAATAAATTAGCCAAAACAATTGTGATTCTTGTCATCGACATGCAAAGAAAAAGATGGCAATTTAAGTCATCAGATTAATAAATTGAAATCACGGTTGATCTTTGGTAGGTTTATGGTTAAGATATTGGTATATTTATTTCCTTTTTTACCCTTCAGCCAATCAATCTAAGCATTGATTGAGAACTTGATTGTTTAGCAGATATTATCATGATTTTACTAGGACCACGAAAATAACAGTGATGTGTTTAAAAAAAAATCTCAGAACTATTCACGTTTAGGATTCCTAGCACGTGATTGCTTAAACTTTAAGAGTTTTTTTTAGCAAAGCTGTGTTCAGTTAGGGTTGCAAATAGAATAACTTAACTAAGGACAGCCCTACTACTGCAACACCGGCCTCGCCCCGTAAATTTAATTGCTTCTACGTCTGTATTTGTTACAAATCAAGTCTATATTTCGGGGTGAATGTCGAACAAACTTCGGCCGGCTCTTGTGCGTCTTCCCAACTCGGGAACTTTTTTCTGCGTATTTTTTTTTTACAATTTCTTAGCTATTTTTTTGTCGTGCTTCTATTTTTATGTTTCGTTTTTATTAGGTTTTCACTTATCAAGTTATTGGAGTTCTCAAAAGTTTCGGATCTGCGTGCGCTTATTTTCAGATTTAGGTACATTATTATAATGGAGGTACTATGTGACAAGTTACAATTTACTCGTGGATTTAGGTAATTAACTAGTTAAGTTAGCCTGTGAGTTAGGTAAATTATCACTTTAATGTATTTTTTTAAAAACTCAATTTACTTAGATGTTTATCAAATTCAATAGGTGAGTTTGGAAATAGTTACACGCTTTTTTCATTAAAAGATGTTTCGACATTGTTTTAGTGGATGATTTTAGTTATGGCTTTATAACCGGGCTAAACGCCTTAGAGTCTATAAACTTTTTTTGTTCGACTCCTGTCAAAACACGTGTAACCATAATCGCTGAAGAAAAAAAAAAGACAAAAGCATTTTCTTACCTCGCAAAGCGGCCAAGTTCGATTACCGACTCCACAGTAGTAGGACGGCAATTAAGTTTCAATTTGCACACATGAAGAGCGCAAACAAAGAAGGGGCCATCAGATAACGGCTCATTTACATGGCGCCCTCCCCCCCCCCCCCTCCCTCCGGAGACAATTAACCTCAATTTAGATTTAGATACCGCGGGATTATCAATTGGGCCTCGCTTACGACGTGTCGGCTTTATTCACCGGGTATGTTGTGTTGTTTTCATTGAGATTTTGATGGCAAGGTAATTGTATTCTGTTCCGGTGTCCTGTAATGAGGAAAGAGGTAGTCTAGATATTTTATGATGGTATTATTGTTGGAGATAATAATAATAATAATAATAAACGTTTATTGACCACATAACATACACAAATAGGTATACAACAGATTATATGAAAACAAAAAACACAAAACTTAAGCAAAAACACACATATACATAGACAGAAAAAAGGAGTACAAAGAATTAACACGAACAGATAAGGACAGGATGTGGTCAACGAGGTACAGGCCTCAGCATGTGCTACATCAGCCTGAGGGCAGCTGCAGCGCTGGTATTCTGGCCGTACCCCGAGTGACATAATATACTAAGTTTAAAAAAAAAATAATAATAATACTATCATAAATAATAAAACAATAAATAATAATAATACACACATTTAAAATTACATATAAATATAATATACACAACGACTAAAACAACATATAACAAAAGGATTGAAACAAGAAAAACAAGGACAACAGAAAAAAGGAATAAATTACAAATTACAAACACGTAAGTTTAAAAGAAACAAAAAAAAAATAATAATAATAAAAAGTATGAGACTGAACGCTCCTCTATGTGCCACGTTCAACACGACTGAAGAAAAATAAAAAAGAAAAAGTTTAAAGAAAAATAAAAGTAAACCACGTTTGCCACGTCATAATTTATGGATTTTTTACCGTAAATTTTATGCGCCTTTAAGTTTTTAAATTTTATGAAAAAGGAGGCATGAGCACCGGCCTCAAAGATGCTGGGAGACAGTCCGCAATGCAGACCGCGAACAACCTGGAGGTACGTCAAGTAATTTCTGTTGTTCGAGTAAGTGCATTTTCAGATTCTTTTTAAACGTGTTTGACGTTTCCAGATTGCGAATCGGCGGCGGAAGGTCATTCCAGCACTTCGAGGCGGCGAATCTAAAAGATCCCCGAAAGGCTACCGTTCTATGTTTGGAGGTTATAAAGACATGAGAACAGGCTCTCCTGGGGTACTTGCTGAGATCCCCAGCCAACGTTAGCTTATCAAAAAGATAGTGCGGCCTGCCCGTACCGATGACACCAAACAGCATAGTGGCCAGATGGAGTCGTCTGCGAGCGTCCATCTTTAGCATATTTGCATTATTGAGAAAAGGGGTGACATGGGACCTGGGTGGAACACTAAAGCAAAATCGAGCGCAGGCGTTCTGCACACGTTGGACTGCCTTCGCTGTTTTGGACAGAAGACATGGACCATACACTGTGTCACAATAATTTAGCTTAGAAAGTACCAATGATTCACACAAAGCGATTCTGACCTTTTCGCTGAGGTAAGGCCTGACATTGTATAGTAATTTTAACCTAAAATAACAATTCCGGGTACACTCAGCGATGTGGCTTTCGAAGTTTAAGCAGCCATCAATTGTTACTCCTAGATTCTTTGCTGATTCAGCACGCTCTATAGGGACACCATTTATATGTATGTTGAGAGGGACATTACTATGCTTGCACAAGTTGATTCTTGTGCCAATTAACATGTATTTTGATTTTTTGGGGTTAAGGACAAGACTGTTAGTTTTGCACCAGGCAGTTATCTTCTCAAGGTCCTCATTTATCCTAGATATAGCAAGGAGGTGATCGCCAGGTTTAAAGGATATGTAAAGCTGGAGATCATCTGCATAGAGGTGATATCTGCAGTTTTTAATGTGGGTTGTGATATCGGCCCCATACAGCGCATAAAGGAGGGGTCCTAAAATTGACCCTTGTGGAACGCCTCGCGTCACGGGTAGCCGAGCAGATCGTGACTTGGATCCATCTGAGTTAGTTAACTCGGTGAGCTGCCATCTATTCTTAAGGTAGCTGTTAAACCATTTTACAGCACAACAATCAAATCCATAGTAAGACATTTTGGATAAGAGTAATGTGGTGTCAATTGAGTCAAACGCCCTCGAAAAATCGAGTAGTATCAAGACACTGATTTCACCCTGATCCTGTGCATAAAGTAGATTATCCACCACATCTGTCAAAGCAGTTGCCGTACCGTGACCCCTACGGAACCCAGATTGCATTTGGGGAAGTAAGGAGTTATCTTCTACATATTTTGTCACTTGTTCACACACAATCTTTTCGAGAACCTTTGACAAGCATGGCAGCAAGCTAATGGGGCGCAGGTCATTCAAAGAAGATAGATTATTATTCTTGGGTAGGGGCTTCACCACTGCCACTTTCCAGCTTTCCGGGAAGGCTCCGCTATTGATTGAGCTGTTCACTATTGCTGTGATGGTAGAGAGTGATTGTGGAAGAGACAGCTGTATCATATCCAGTGAGATTCCATCAATGCCCAATGCATTAGACTTAAGCCCCCTTATTGTTTTCAGAACTTTGTCAGAAGACACCATTTGCAAAGAGAAGGTTGTGTGAAGAGCCCTATGGAATTCAAAAAATGTAAGCAGGGATATCGGTACGCAGCCATGGCATGGGAGGTCAAGAAAGTGTGCATTTATTTTGTTGGGATTATTGAAGGTGAGGTGATAATTTATTGTGAGTTTGTCGTCTCTTATGTTACATTTAGATTTATCATGTTGATGATTTTGTTTAATGTTATTTTATACCACTTTTAGTTAAGATAATGCTTAAAATTTTATTATAATACATTATTTTTATATTAATTTATTATTTTACAAGACTTAACTTGATATCTATACTAATATTATAAAGCTGAAGAGTTTGTTTGTTTGTTTGATTGTTAGTTTGTTTGTTTGTTTGTTTGAACGCGCTAATCTCAGGAACTACTGGTTCTAATTGAAAAAATCTTTTTGTGTTGTTATTGATTATGGTATCAAAATTAATAGTATAAAAGAATATAATTCTGTTAAGTTTTATACGTTTAAATTTAATTACAAGAAAGTACAATCCAAAACAAAAACGTAACACAGTTATGTCCCCACCCAGTATGGTCCCATATACCCACTTCCTGTAATGTTACAATCGGTAAATTGAGCCACGGGCGGTAGACAGCCAGTTAACCCGCTCCAGCTTATCTCAGTATGCGCGTTCGTGCTGGCATCCACGGCTTCCGAGACCCGCGATCGAGTTTTTGCCCACTGGCGTTTCTTTGCCTATTAGCGTTTCTGACGTGTGTGATGGAGGTTAAGAGCTAGATGGTGAAGTATGGCGGTTTGTAGCGGGTTATGTTGCACGTTTGAACGCGCGGTCTCTTTGACCTTAGAGCTCTAAATTTCAACTTTCTTTCATTTATTTACGACTTATCATCCTATGAATAGTTTCTTTGGCTGCGGTGGTGCGATGTTGGTGGTGTAATGTTGGTATTTTTTAAACACAACATTTCCGCCGTCGATACCGTGTCAGATAAAACTGTATTATTTAAAAAAAAATCTAATAAAAAAAATAGGTTCAATCATTCTTACAATGATTGAACCTATTTTCTTTCTGTATTGATAGCGAATAATTTAAAATGTTGTAATTCAGACATAAATTTACGATGAAATATTTGAAGTCGTCTATTGTTATAAATCTGGTAAGTTTTATGAAATAAATAAATAACAACTAAATAACCAGTTATACTGTAGACTGAAAACACTTAATTATCTAGCTTGTTAATATCATTCAGTTTTAATCAGGTTTTTTATGTCTCGGATTTTGAAGGAATAATTTATGTAGTTTATTAAGTTAGTAGCAGTAGAGTAATTTGCGCAGAATGTTTGAAATATATGTAAATATTAATGAAGAAAGTAATACAGAAAACATTAAGAAACCAGTATGAATGAAACCCGTAGTATCCGTAGTGTTGGATAGTGCTACGACACAAGTAATTCGTAGCAAGATGGACTACGATTGGCTACAGAGCCTGTAAGACAGACATGTTTGATATTATGGGTATTACTTAATCAAACAAAAACATAAATTTTGTTGCTCCCATACCTTATAACTAATAAAAATCCATCATACGGAATTTTGGTACACAAATAGATTTTTAATATTTATATGGTTAACGATCAGATATCTGAAAAGTACTTCTTGAAACGTTATTTCATTTTGAAGAAGGATAATAAAATAAAGGTATGTATTTAATTAATAAGAAAATATATATGCACATATATTGTAACAACCACTAGCTCGTAGATACAAAAAGAAAACAACAACAACTGGATAATCACCTTATATTCAAATGAAAGCAGCTTACGTGGGTCGAGCGAGCTTTACCTAAGAATTATTTATACAAAGAAGCAATGGTTATTAAAGGCAAACCGCTCTAGACACGTGCAGGTAAGCATGAGCCATCAAAAATGTATAATCATCCACTTTATATTACCACCCAATTACAATTAATCTCTCACGAAAGAGACCGCCCATTGGTAAGTCTGGAGCCAATCTTGGCTTCGATCTAATACGAAATAGCTCCATAATTAGACTGGGACAATAAAAACAGGATCGGTGTGTCGTGTAAGGTTCTGCGACGCGTCGCGTGCCCCGCTGTCGTGTCGCTCCGACAATAAAATTATAAGTCCACCGCAGTGACAATCGGGTGATTTACGTTGGCACACACGCGAATATTCTTATATGAAAGACCTTAAGCATTTTACTGCGGCACGGGGACGGACGGCTTAATGAGCGAACGCTAGTGGACACCGATGGCTGTTGTGACGTCAGTTGCTAGGAAATGTACGAGTTGACTACTCTGATCGCTTTATTTGGACTTTTACTAGTAAAAAACGAATGTAACATGTATTTTGTCTTTGTGCCGTTTATATAATCACTTGGTAACTGATAATGTCATGCTAGGATGATTGAGAAAGGATCATTTGGAATAGAAGACAATTGATGTAAGCGGTAAATAAGATAAAAAAGCCTGTTGGATATTTGATATAAATGAAGGAGATCCACCTCCTCCAATAGTTTGCTGAAATTGAAATAGTATTGACATATTTTTTACATGAACTCTTTCATATAACTTGTAATCAATTTGATTGTATGTATGAAGAAGAACAAGAATGATTATCGTTTATATGTATAAACCACTATCGGTCACATCTTATAATATTATTCCACCTGTTATTTGCCTTACTAAGTCGGTAAGGAATTCCTTAAGTAAATTTTTGGGAAATGACCTTAAGATAATAAAACGAATAAGGGCATCTCGCTTGAACTTACGATTATTTTATATTCATAAGCACTCAAGCCAGTGACTTAGATCTGATAACCAATGTAGGCCCTTACTGGCTCTAATGCTTGTCGCGCGTTATCATTACGCTTTTATCAAACAGCCTAATTTGATAGACTTCATAAATTTCGATAAAGTGCGCCGCTTTTTCTTCGGAATTGAATAAAGTAGGTTTTCTGACTTGTGGGTAGTTATGAATATGAAATCGCGGTCAAGACGCTTCGTGATTACCGTTATTTCACGAAATAAGACTGAAGATTATTTGATACTACTTTTGTGATAGAATTTTATTATTTATATGTGCCAACAACGTTGGTAGAGAAACTATGTGTTAAATGATTTTTCGTTTGAATGACTTGTGGTCAGTGGAAATCAATAACATAATATCATCAATATATTTTTAATATATTAAGTGGTAAAGCCTGCATAAAAGGGCACGTCTGTCAGCCTTTCTAAATATTAAACATCATCAATCGTCTCTCTTGTCTTTGTAATTTGTTATGTAACACTATGTATTTACAATCCTTTATTAGCTGTAAGTTTAGAATTAGGGGTTCTTGCAAGTTCATTAAATAAGAGCTGTAGATTTTATAAAACAAAATCTCGTTTTTGGATGTTAGGCATAGAATAAACACACCTTTCTTGAAAACCATCCACGCTCTGACGCCAAATGTAAAAAAATATCCGCGAGGTGTCTTCATTCAGTTACAAGATTTCCATTCCACAACGTGAAGGCTTTACCATCAAGTCTACTACTTCTACTATAGTTGTATTATTGAATAGTCCTACTCCTTGAATCCAGGCTCGCCTCTGTAGCTACAAGTGAAGGATTTAACATCAAGTCTACTACTTCTGCTATAGTACTATTATTGAATAGTCCTACTCATTGAATCAAGGCTCGCTGTGGCTACGGAAGCGGCCGCGCGGACGCACGCACGGACGTCCGGCTCATAACGCGCCGTGTAGCGATATCGCGCCGCGAATGCACCGCAACACTATCAGTGCTATTTGTCTGCCAGCGCGGCTTGTTTATGGAATTCGTTACATACATCATTGCCTTTAAGCGGTGTATGGTGTCTGTTGACTGTTACTGGCACACAAAATATTCAATTGTATGTTTCATGACAATAGGGGTAAATAATATGAAAGAAAATTTTGTACAAGATTTAAAACTCTCTGTTATTTTGCCATTAATTACCATGTATTGATTTTATAAATGAAGTTTTCGAGATTGGAACTGTTGCCACAAGGACCATGATCACGGGTAGGGAAACTCCGAAACTCTAATAGCCAATTTAAATAGAGATAAGCCAATTGCTTTGAGATGTGATGTAAGTAGACATAGTTTTACAAGACATTCAAAGGCGCAAAGGTCTTTTAGAGACACAGAGATATAAAAACTAAAAACTCGACATTAATCAACTTGAGCCACCAAAATCACCTATTTAAACTATATCGAATGTAATAAACTACATAACTTGACCATCAATTACCTGTCATAGTTTCAGCGTTACACGACTTACATTGTCCACCGCTGCATTTACATTTTTTCCATCGCCAATCCGGGTTTAGAAATTCACTCAATCGAACCGCCCAGCAATCGGGCTGGGGCGTGCCACCTCGCCTAGAGCCACCATGTAATCTGGACCCATAAAGCAGCCCTGATAACTCTTCCGATAGTGAAGCAATTTCTGAGCGACACAGTAATGACACCTATTAGCTGCGCCGCTCGGCGTCCTGTCGCATAATAGGTTTGTGCCATAGTGGAGTGGGGGGCAGTGGGGTTGTTCTACTGTATCGTAGGCTATGGATAGTTGAATCCATGAAGACGCGGCTCACCCATATAGCTTACTAGCCTTAAATTCCCACGGGATGCCCCAGTAGTGACACATTATCGCACAGCATGAATGATAACGCTGCGGCATTATGGATACCCTTTTCTGTCGATAAGCTAAAGGGCCACGTACCACTGTGTTTTACAAATTTGAAATTCATATTACGATTATGCCACGCTTTAACGGTGAAGGAAAACATCGTGAGGAAACTTGCACACCTATGAACAAATTCTTAGTTTGTGTAGTCAACTTTATTGCCCTAGTTTAGTGGAGGTCCGTGCCCCAACCGTAGGGACGCATATAGCCTGATGATGATAATGATGATGATGAAGCCAAAGGGAAGCTGTAGTCACAATGGTGACTGACAAAAGACAATCTTTAATTCTTCACATCTTAAACATAAACATTCTACCGTTAAAATATTATACAATTTAGAGCTCTACAAGTGACGGTAGGGCTTGTGTTGTGATATTCAAGAAAGATGGTGGACGTGAGCCAAATTATTTATTTTTTATGTATATTGGTCTTCACCGTGTCTACTTACCCGTAGTATAAGTTACTTTGTCATACATGAACTTAGTGCTAAAGAAACCATTATTGAAGGAAATATAGTAAAAAAAACGAACCGATAGCAACGGGTATTGATAAAAACAAATGGATGATACATACCTAAATTCGGTAATAGCGATAAGAATCGTCCGAATAGATAGTAACATTGCAGAGTTGTCGTGCTCACTTTGCAATTATTACTATCTATTCTATTATTAATAATATAATATCTATTTAAATTTGTATTGTCACGATGATGAACATAGTTTTATATTCCAACAATATTTCCCTGTATAAATCATAATTTTCTTACTGTCACGTGCACTTTGCTGGCACTCTTCAATATGTCCTCGGAAGCTATGTAGGCTCGGACAACCTACTTTTAAACACACTTAATATTTCTACGAAGAAGTCGTGACATCGTGTTGACGTTGGCCTTTTTGTCCTATAAAAAAAGAAAAAATAATGAAGGTAGCATAAAATATCTTTCGAAGGCTCTTTCATGACCTTTTAGAAAAAGCACAATTCACGACTTTCACGACCCAGAGGGGTAGGCAGATATCACTTCCAGCGATCCACTTTTCACCTCTGTGGGAAACGAGACGTGACGGGTTGTGGACCACGTCGCCGCCATTCTCACGACTCTTAACATCATCATTTGCCTTTTTAGCAGTGTTTGTTTACGTTTATTAATTTTCAATATTTTATTTATACCTACATAAGATCAAAGCGAACCTTTTAAATCTTTGAAAATTTACAAATAAACAAATATTTCGGAGAGCTTATACGGGAACAAAGATTCAAATCTATAAGCTTTATTTTGTATATAGATAACTAGCTTTCCGCCCGCGACTCCGTCCGCGTAGAGACGTTTAATGGGTAAAACATTACTTCCTTATAGCGCAGTCGGTTAAAAAGTAGCCTATAACCTTGCCTAGGCTTTAGACTATATCTGTACCAAATTTCATTTAAATCGGTCAAGTACTCTATGCGTGAAAGCGTAACAGACAGACATACAGTTACTTTCGGATTTATAATATTAGTAAGGATACCACATTTCGTGCACACGCTACAGTTATGACGACCACATAAAAGTTCTTTAAAGCCAAAGGTGTAATAAGTCAAGCCGTTAGACAAAGGCCGGTGGACAGGGGAGATAAGGCGTGACTCAGGCGTTAATGAAACTCATTTTCATAATAATATTTAACGGGGCGAAGGCAGCGTGGGATTGTATGACGTGATTGTCCGGAAAGTTTTTTTAATGGAAATAACGTTACGATTTCGTGCTTCTCGATATGGAATATAATCTTCGAGCTTTAATTATTTTCTGAATGGGTCTTCTTCATTCGATAAACTTACATGCCGACGTTTCGACTATATTTTATTTATACAGGGTGTCCCAAAAAGTAGTGTCAAGCGGAAGTCCTGAGATAGAACACCCCGTGGGGCATCCGAAACACCCCCATGTATGTTCCGCGATTTTTTATAGTTTTCGAGTTATGATTATTTTTCTAAAATTTTGAGAACAACTGACCTAACCGACTAAAAATGTTGTAGAGAAAAAAGTATTTAATTTTTTTGAGTAATTCTTTTTGCAAATCAATTTTCATGAGTTTTTCTTTAATGCCTAAAATATTTGTCTCCATAACTTATATGGAAGTATTCAAAATTACGGTGCAAAGTGAAAAGTTACGTTTTGTAAATAATGTCTTACAATTTCAACGTTAAATATAAAATATTAGGAGGTAGCTGCATGGCTCGTAAGTAACTTTAAAAACTGCGCTAGACTCTCAGCTTTCATAATCATTAATAAAAACTGGTACTTAATGGGCTACTTTTGCTGAAATCGGACTACAAAGACAGAGAGGTGGAAAAATCATAAAATTAGCCATTTGATGAACAAGCATTATTTAGACATTTTATTATTTCGAAAGTTAGTCAGTTTGTTAAAAAACCTAAATTTAATACAGGAGCACTCAGATGCAAATATTAGGATGCTTTTTTTTGTTTAATTTAAGTTTCATTGCGCTAACACTGTTTTCACATGCAATACCTTTGTTACGACGAACTTGACGAACTTTGCTTTCTTTACGGACTTTAATAAACTTTTACTTATAAACTTTTTACAAAAAATAATCAAAAACGAGAATTTTTCTTTTCAATAAAGTTCCCATTTTTTAACTTAATTAATTTTTTAAGTATCACAAATTGAACTATGAAGTGGTTATTTCTTAGCATTTCTGGTATAATTTTCATTGTTAACTATCTCATTAACTTTAGAAATAATAAAATGTCCAAATAACTTCGTATTCAAATGGCAAATTTTATGATGTTTCCACCTCTCTGTCTTTGAAGTCCGATTTTAGCAAAAGTAGCCCATTAAGTACCAGTTTTTATTAATGATTATGAAAGCTGAGAGTCTAGCTCAGTTTTTAAAGTTACTTAGGAGCCATGCAGCTACCTTCTAATATTTTAAATTTAACGTTGAAATTATAAGACTTTATTTACAGAACGTAACTTTTCACTTTGTACCATAATTTTGATATTTTTCATATAAGTTATGGAGACAAATATTTTAGGCATTAAAGAAAAACTCATGAAAATTGATTTGCAAAAAGAATTACTCAAAAAAGTCAAATACTTTTTTCTCTACAATATGTTTTAGTCGGGTAGGTCAGTTGTTCTCAAAATTTTAGAAAAATAATCAT
Organism: Maruca vitrata; assembly: GCA_039566165.1. Lineage (NCBI taxonomy): Eukaryota > Metazoa > Arthropoda > Insecta > Lepidoptera > Crambidae > Maruca > Maruca vitrata. The sequence continues at coordinate 6,251,186 of CM076925.1, forward strand.
AACTCGAAAACTATAAAAAATCGCGGAACATACATGGGGGTGTTTCGGATGCCCCACGGGGTGTTCTATCTCAGGACTTCCGCTTGACACTACTTTTTGGGACACCCTGTATATTTTCAAGGTTAAAGTGATAAGGAAAAATAATCATGCGCAGCCATGATTTTTATAATTTCACCACTTGATTCTGCATTCGAATATTTAAATTGAAAAAAGTATCCCCATCATAGGTTTAAAATAAGAATGAAAATTGCGTGTTTGTCCTTAGAAATAGTTTATCATTGATCGCAACGCAAATGGTTATGAGTAGTAAATAATAATAAGCTAATTCACAGTGATATCGCGATTGTTGAGTAAATGCGTGTCATCAAGTGTGCATTATGCGAAAGGACATAAACCTTGCGTCACTGATGGACCACACGAACGTACCACAACTAGATACGACAGAGTAGGATAAACATCTGTACACTCCATAGTACTACATAGTATAAAACAAAGTCGCTGTTTCTATCCCTACATCCCTACGTATCCTTAAATCTATAAAACTATAATAAAAATTTAATGCAGTTTTATTTTAAAAGATCAGGGCTCAGCAAGATTTTATATGTAGTAAGAATATTAGACTATCTTAAGCTGAAAATTAAAATATGTTTCTTAGACATCTGAGAGGCTTTAATCACAAACCCAATACATTAATACTATAATAACGTCGAAATGGATGTAACTAAGTTTTCAAAATCTACTTTAATTCGTTTATCTTCATTAATTAACTTACTATTGACAACATAAAATATCGACCCATCAAAAATGTCGCCAAAAACCACCCAAAGCCCATCACAAATGCCGTTTCTAGTAAATCAAACATCATAGTTTTGCCCATTAGTCCGTTTCAGGGGTAGATGATGTATCCAGATAGGGGGGTCAAGTGTCCCCCCGGGGGGCGAAATATCCATAAAGGGGGGTAATTTCTGACCGCGCAGTCAGATCGAATATGAAGATAAGACGTGCGGCGGAAAACAAGACAGCGATTTTATGTGGAATTCTGAACTCCTTAATTGACTTGCAGATAGGTATCACGCGAGACGTTAACTATTGGCTTTTAATTATTTTTGAGGGTGGACTTGGGGAGGGATTGTTTGATGTATGTAGTTAAATGTTAGAATTGTTTGCTGATATTGTATTTTATTTTTCATGACATAAATTGCGATATTGTATATCTTAAAAAAGCAAGACAATGTAGACCACTATTCCTACATATAAATTTTAGTATGCAAATATTATCTTCTTACTTTAAAAAATAAATTTTAGATTTATTTGGTCATAAATACATCTTTTAACTGGAAATAACTCAGGAAATGTGAAAAGTAAAAAATAAACAATAGTTACTGGAAGTTATTTTTTTTTACTTCGCCTCAAATTAATTAATACAAATCAATTATTCAAAGTCAACACAATATTATCCAATTAATTAATACTTACATATTATAATCATGGTATGTTTCGTGGTTTAATAAATTAATGATACTTAATTATTCCACCCAGCCAAATTAGGTACCAATACGAATATACTTGATCACTATACCGCATTACAACATACCTACAGAACATACGTATTGGATATTACACAAGTGTCATAAGACGTAACAGTCACCCTGCAAGGCACCCTTACAAGTAACTATCACAACTACACGGATATTGGCCGACAAGAGGGTTGTTTTTATAACGCTCACCAGATGTCGCCTGTCATTTAGTGCACCCGTATCTCCACCACCCTTACTTGAACCCTGATAACATCGAACAACTCCAACAAACCAATCATCCACAATACAACTCGGAGAACCAGGGTGGGTCTTGGTATGCTGGCGATGTGTCAAGAAGGTTAGGAGTCAAACGAATCCGTTTCGCTATAACATCAATATTTCCGATGTAATTGATTGTAGGGCATAACAATATCATAATTCAAGTTTGCGTATGATTGATTAATATAACGTTATGTTTTTGGTGCCTCAACGTTAAAATATATATTTTATAGAGCAAAAACATAACTTACGTAGCTTATAAAGTTCTAAAAATCTTCCAAACGCTTTAGGAATATTCATGAGATATATTATATCAATGAGATATATAAAATTTTTATAATAATTCGAAACGGGATTAGCGGGATAATGCGTGACTACATGATTATGAGCATTATCTCAGAGGACATACTACTATAATAATATATAAAGTTTTTACTAATGTGTCAGTCACCACAGTGATTTTGTGTACATTAGATATCTATGGTTTATTCCAAGTAATTTCCCGCCGAATACCAAATTGACATTTGTTTTTTTTTATGATCCAGCAACGGAAATTTTCAGCCCGTCGTTAGCTGATACGGGGCGATTTCGAATAGAGTACGTTCCGTTTCACCAAATTGGTGTGCAGTAAACAATATAGTTCGTTCGAATGGTTCCCGCTGCACGTCTTTCATGCTAACCAACGATATGTATAGGGATGGAAATACCGGTTTTTTTTTAAAATCGGTAGTTGATGCCTGCTGAATTTAACATGTGTTTTGTAAAATTGTTTAGTCTCATACATGTGAGTACAAGTATTATGAAGACTGTGCGTTTGTGTGATTAAGAATGTTAGGTAAATTTAATACTTTCCTAAACCACTAAATACGTCTGAATATAGATAAATTAAAAAAGTTGATTTACAACAAAATCTCCTTCCAAAAAATAATCTTACGTTCTTGTTTTTATTTCGTACCAGCTGTGCCCTGCAGTTTTAGAAGAATGGTAAGTAGCAAAAACAATTCGAATTAGTAGAGACTGAGATATACATACGAGTGTAGTACAAAATAAAGGCCGTTGTAATACCGGTATTTCGGTTCAGCCGGTAGTTTTTCCCAGCACTAGTTACAGCAGCAATTTGGTCTAATGACACTGGCATCGTTCGCTAACTATCGCCAGTGCTTCCTCCGCCGAAACAACCGGTTTGTTAGCACCGCCATTTACGATCGCTGATTTGAATGGGTTTTTCTTTGGTGGAATTCGTAAGGGTTTTGTAGCGTGAGGAGTATCTTAATTAAGTCGTTAGCGTAGTTTTTTGTTTTTCGAACGTAATTGTAGATTGATTTAGGTAATGTTGGATTAGATCGTGCTCTGTGTCAGTCTGTTTGTTGTTTGATATATGTACATATATCAAGATTGAATTGTACAGGTTTCTTACTTTCGACGGATTCGGTAATTTGAATACTTGATATGATGTAAATGCACGATCACCATCACTTGCTCAGTCTAAACACAACAAAAGCAATAGAACTCGGAGTTATGTAGGTAGAAGACCTGATTCAATGTGTTACCATTTTTTTAAATAATATAACCGAATAATATATCCCATTCTTTTGGGGATTTTGATGCAGATGATATCTACAGCATGGGTATACCCATACAAAATATACCATACAGACATACGAAATTTGTTTTTCCTTAACATTTTTATACTTTATCAATTACTAGCTGTGCCCGCGACTTCGTTCGCGTGTCCTACAGGATTTAACATACAGAAGTTGTTTCCCAATAACTTCCGTTCCCCTGGGAATTTTGTAACATCGCGTTGCAAGTAAGCTTTACGTCCATTAAGGTACCTGCATGCCAAATCTCAAATCATCTATCTTACGCGGTTTAGATTTTTTGATACAAAAGTTTTTTCCCTGTTACCCCCGTTTCCGTGGGAATTCTACAATATCCTGTTCGACTAAGCTTTAAATTTATTAAGGTACCTGCATGCCTAATTTCAAGCGTCTAACTTATGCGGTAAATATTTTTCATACAAAAGGATTTTGCCGTTAATTCCTGTTCCCGTGGGAATTTCGGGAAATCCTTTCTTAACGAATGCTTACGTCATAACATCTACCTGCATGCCAAATTTCATCTCGATCCGTCCAATAGTTTGGGCTGTGATGACTTCGTCCGCGTAGAGACGTTTAACAGGTAAAACATTACTTCCTTATAGCACAGTCGGTTAAAAAGTAGCCTATAACCATTTCTAGGCTCTAGACTATATCTGTACCAAATTTCATTCAAATCGGTCCAGTACTTTATGCGTGAAAGCGTAACAGACAGACAGACAGACAGACAGACAGACAGACAGACAGACAGAGTTACTTTCGGATTTATAATATTAGTAAGGAGTAAGGATACCTAACATATATCATTAGTTTTTCCGTCATTTAACTTGATGACTACGAACACATGCTAGATACCTATCTATATGAGTATCCACCATCTTCTTCACGGATTTCGTCGTATGTTCTGGGCTGGTTTTACTATATCATCAACAAGTTATTAATTACCTAAAGTTTAGGTATACACCGTGTAATTTGAGTGGTTGTTTTCCCGCAGTAAAATGATTCTATCTTAGTAGCACAATAGATTTGTGCAGTTCTGTTTAATTGAAATCAGTAAATGCCGGTTTTACGGAAGGTATAACCGAAACTTGAAAACACGTTTGAACCGCTTTATTACTTGGGGCGTAGAGCTTCTTTAGCTTTAAGCATCGAATTCATGCGGCAAGCAGTACCTTATTACGTCACATCTCATAAAAGAACGATAGCTTCTCTCGTTTTCGAGTTGAAATAAATATTTTTTTCATTGAATAATTTGCATGATTCGAAGGCGATTCGTTGTGCCACGGGAAACAACCACTAAAATTTCACGTTGTAAAAACAGCGTGCTGTGTGCGAATGGACTCAGGTTAATAAAAAGGAATGGACCAACAAATCCGTTCACAAGAACTGTAGCTTCATTAAATGTTTTTAAAATTCGCACACGGAAGTCCCTTGAGGCGATAACGGGCTTTTTTCAACTTCTCCAATTTAGCCGTCTCGGAACACCATAAACAATGCGGGGTGCTTAAGGCTAACGGCCTAGGCTGGACCAGCTTCGGTTAATTAAACAATAAATAGCCGCCGTTACGCTTATTAATATTATTATATTCAAAGCAGCTTTGGATTCGCATCACTCTCCGGTAATGTGTCAGCGCCATTGCGGGGGGCTATTCTAAAGGCTCTGGTTTTTTAAAAATAAGAATGTCTTTAATTTTTTTTTAAAGCTAGAACCTCTTTACTCCATCCTTTTAGCGAGACTTTCTAACGAGTATTTTTCCGAAGCTCATTGGACTATTTGTATCAACATCGGGTTCATATATTTATAGAACATTGAAGCTTGCGCCACAATTTGTAATAGTTGAATAAGGATATATTATATTTAAAACAACTGTATTTGGTTGATTGATCTATAATAATGTATTGTATTATTACAACACTTAAATATAAATACGTCAAATGTAATTGCGTATTAGGAAATAGTACCTAATAGGAAAGTGATAAGTATTATGTTCTCCAATCCTAATTATACCTTATCAGAATCACTGTAAACTACGACAGGAAGTGTGTGATAGATCGAAGAGAATAGTAACAAATAAGGATTTAATTTAATATTTTCCGTATACATTTCTAAAATGCTTTCATCACACTCATTAGGGAGTGATATTTTTCCTCTAAATAAATTCCCTATCTTGTTTTGCGTTAACAAAATTAGGATTGTACGTAATATGTATGTATTTCATAATAACGAACGTAATATTATGGTAATAGAGGTCGAGCTAATGTTCTAATTAGACTTGGTAACTTTTATTTAGTTATTATGGAGAAAATACGTTTTTATTATAAATCTAACTAAATTAAATTAACCTAACCTAACTAAATAAACACATTGTTATAAATAAAATATATGTCCCAGATAGCTTTTATTTGAAATCCCTATTTTCCGGGATCCTTAATCGGTATTATTGAAAAAAGTGATTAAGTTATGTAATGTGATGTGATCGATGTAAAAAAATATCATCCTTTCATATTTATGAGTCTTGTCTGAGGTATGATATCTACGAATAGGTCATTAATATTTAAAGACACAGCACGAATAAAAATACTGTATCATAATAAAAATAATGCATATCAAAGTTCGAGTAAAACGACCTACATATACACTACACTTAGTTTTCAAAGATAACTTTGACTTTGGAAGTTCAGACTTTGACTATTATCGAACAAAAGTCACTCACAGCGTCCAAGTCTCTAGTGTTTCCAAGAATAGTCGCCCAACAGTCATTACCGTTTGCTCGTTAACTCTCTCTAATTGCATCGGGTTAATATAGACTTTGTTAAATAAAATCTCTCATCTCGCCCCCTCCGACCCCCTTGTCGGGTTTTTAGGGTTCCACGATGTACTAAGAAAAACGCGTGTCAACATTTTGACAGATACATAACGGGATAAAAGACTATTGTTTTTAATGTATGAAAAATTTTTTTTGGTTATACTGTACATAATTAAACATACGTGTAAGTTTCAACTCTATAATGAATCAGTGTTGGATTTTGGAGTGGATTTTCTTAGATAAAGTTTATTTAGATACAGATAAAGTTTAAATCGTAACAAGCAAAGATACATCGTTAGTTTAGAATAAGTTTACCGCTTTTTGTAGTAAATACTTTACGGTGTCCTACTAACATTGCTGTAACCGTCAGGGCTCTTAATTTGAGCTCTATTATTTTTTTCTCTAATAACCCACATACTTCAAAAGAATACATTATAAACAATTGACTCTCTAATATTGAAAGCGACCCTTCACCTACGCCAGCGTCTCGCGCTTGCCCCTTTTTTTCGTTATTTACCGCGTTGCAGATGCCCTTAACGACGCGCCCTGAAACTTATGATGACACTTGGCCTCGCAGGTCAGCCCCATGTTAATTGCTCGAGGAATTAAAGAATTTTCCTTCTTCACCGGAATTAATGGGACAGGCTGGGGGAATGTTATGCTCCGAAAATTGCGCTCAGCATTGTAGTGCGGGCGGATAGAGGTGTGGTTGGTTCTTGTTCTAAGATTTGTATGTTTGCATTTTTTTCTTTCATTGTACTAAGCATAATATTTAATATATTGTTTCTTTATTTCAATGAGCAATACAACTATAATAAACATTGTAAATTTCGCTATAAAAAAATAAAATAAGCTTTTTTGTATTTGGAATTCAGTTTGTCTCAAAAAGGATACAAAGGCTAATTTTTAATCACGATTGACGACTACTTATATGCGGACGGAGTGTAGTCATCTGTTCATTTCTATACAGGTATGGTGGTTATGTATCTTCTAAGTTCATAATTCTTCTTCCATCTCAAATCATCGAAATAAATTAAAATTTTCTTCGCTACTGATTGCCTATCTTAAAATTACACATAATTTTTTATCAAATTTGTAGATAATTAAGAAGGTCAGAGTGCGTTACATTCTGGTTACGAACTTTGGGCTGTGGTTGGGTTGCGAATACATCCCCGAGTGTCCACGAATTGTATACTTTGGCCATTTTGAATACATTTTATTATATTTGTAGTCCAGTATTTGTATTCATCGTGAACGATGTTCAGGCACCTCCCGCACTATAGTCAGAGCGAGTTCACAATTCCACTCGCCGTTCCATCATGCATGCTCTCGCCTGAACTTTTCGTTTCCATGTTTGAGTCTGGCCTCAGTTAGATTATTAGTTTTGCAATTTCCTCTGACAGGATATGAGTTAGTAAATACGGAATAAAAAATAGTCGACAAATAACCTTCGATTAAAAAAGTAAAAAATTATCGTTTTATTCTTATAGTTGTTTTTTTAAAAGCATGGTCCTAAAGCAGATAGTAAGCTAAATATTTTCATACAAGATGATAATTCTAATAAGAAATCAAGCTCAACTTAATTACCAATAAGAATAGTTTATGATAATTAGAAAATATATCATGAAATCACCATCATATTTTATTAATTGATTTTTCTGAATTTTCATAATATTATTTCATCAATCGTACTGAAGTTTATCTGCTCCTGAAACCTCTTGTACCAAACAGATAAATTTATAATTAACCCCGGCATTTTCAAACATAATGTCTTAAGTTAGATCGTCGATAACCCGCGTCGTGAGTGCGTAGGTGTGTCGTAATGTGCCAAACAATTAACTGATGAACTTGGAAGACGATCGGGCGTCACGTGCCGAGAGCATTAAGCCCGACGTTTCGCGCACGATTAAAATTATCCCGCTTCGTTATAGCTCAGGGATTGACGAGAGTCATAGAGCTTAGAGGGGTTAGAATTGGCCGATGTAACCTCTAGGAGGTTAAGTATAAACTATGATATTTCGTGTATTGTATAGGACCTTATAATCATTATGTAAAAGTGGGTTAGTGATCATGAATGTATAATGCAATCGGAATATCGCGAAGTAATCTCATATCTCTATCATATACTATTCAATTTTGTATGAGCCAGAGCTTGCACCCACATTATATACGTGGGAGTTTGCCATTTCACCTAATCATAAGTAAAATCCGTCGTTAACGTTATAGTAGAGACGTTCTATTGTTATCAAACAGGAAAATAAATGTCACTGGAATGTTGAAATATGTTCAAGGTTGCATAGTTGCAGGATTGGCTAATTAAAATATCTGTCTACACTAAATGGGTAATGTTAACTGTTTATGGGCAGTTGCAAATGCAAAAAATCATTTCTAATAAGAATAAGAAATTATATTCGGATTTACGGTATCCGCTGTAAGTAAAGAAAAGGATAAATAATTAGATGTTAACCAATTAAGCTTAATTACATTAAAATATTGACTAAAATAACTCAATATCTACTGTTAAGTTCGGATAACAAACTAAAGGTCACGAGCATGTCAAGAGGAAATATAATAAGGAAAACAAGTTTATTTTGATATAGGTACCTGCTATGCATATTCAGATAGCGCGAATCTTTTAAATTTTAATATTTTTTAAAAACTGAATTTTGGATAACAACACTACAGACACTAAATCCTTCAATATAAACAATCGTAGTGTTTAATTTATTACACAATTGAACTTGAGTTCAAATCAGTTAAGAGATGTTTTTGCTTGTGGACTTTCCTGTGGCACGAGGTTTTAAAATAAGGTATGAAAAAATCACGTAGCTTAGTTTCTTCCGGCGGGGTATGAAACGGTACGTAAGCAGGCTTTCAAGCTCACTAGGATCTTGTGGCGACATTCGAGAAATAACTTCGCACATCATCCTACAGATGGCGCTGACATACCATCTCCACAACAATATGTAGTTAGTATGGAACCTACATCTCACTTCAAAGTTATTCGGGCCACTAACTATATATAGAGCAAAAACCACGACGGTAATTGGACCTTTAGGGGTGAGAGCCATCCGCTCCCCCGCAAGCCCGGTGATGATGACAAGGCTCCTCCAAGCCATCATCGTTAGTCAGTTAGGAAAAAAAAAAAAAGGTAATTGGAGCATGGTCCCCGAGCACGATCACCTAGCTCGGCGGAAGATCTTCCCTTTTAGGATCACTCCTAAAATCTATTGTGCTTCTGTCGACCTTGCAACCGCATGCCATGGAGTGAGGCCATCCTGGGATCATCTTAGATAAAAAAGCTTCTTATTTAATGTGGTGCCTAAAAATCTATCCGTCCCTGGCAAAGAAGAAGACGTAATAAATATAAATCGCATAGGTACTAATTGACAATAACCTTTTTTCACCATAGTTCAAAAAGTTTGCCATGCGTGAGGTCGCTAGTGCAAGCCCCACCACGTACCACTGTGTTTTTCAAATTGAAAAATGAAATTTATATGTTGGTCTGATTATTCGACGCTTTAACGGTGAAGGAAAACATCGTGAGGAAACCTGCACACCTACGAAGAAATTCTTAGGTTGTGTGTGTAGTCAACCAACCCGTAATTAGCTAGCATGGTTTACTAAGGCCGTATCGCCCTAATTTAGGGTAGGCCAGTGCCCCAGCAGTGGGGACGTATATGGGCTGATGATGATGATCACCATAGTTCGGTAAATTGGACGTGTCGTCTCTATCTCATCCTAAGTCTATCGAAACGATGTTAACAAAGACGTTCGTAAGACGGCGAAGTACTTACGCGATGACGGCGTGATTGGCGCCTACTTAATTAAACCGGGCCTCTAATTAATAACAATAATTCGGGATCCGCCAGATGTCGCTCTTCAATCCGCACAAATAAATTTTCATTGTTGCCAATCAGTAGTAGAAGTTCGGCGAAGTGGGACAGGGTGTGTCTCGATTTGTTTACCCCACATCTTAATTTAGATATTAGGAAGTTATAGTGACATTGAGCTTTGAGAATTGCACTTGGTTATTAATATTTGGTTCCAGTAATAATCTTGGTTATTAAATATCTTACTAGGAGTATGTTATGACTTTCTCTGGATACGAAACGCACTGGCCATTAATAAATTTAATACGGTTTCGTTGTTAATTAAAATAATAAAAAGGGAGATTTTCACTTTGCATTTAGTTTTTTTAATAAGTCGGAAGCTTTATCTAACCATAAACAAAGGCGATTCTTGCCAGAAGTAGGGGCAGTATCTATTTCATCTTATCTATTATGATTATTATTATGTTACCCTATATTTGTTCTCAGAAATCGAATGTCGCTATACGTCTTCGTTTCATAACAAACAATGTATTTTCCCAATTAATTAACCGCCGTTACGTGTATAGTAACATGTCTTCGTTAGTATAGTACGGGAGGAAACCGTTAGAAATAACATTTGAATAAAAGTCGCGATTGTTCTTTTGAATATGTTTTAGACAATATTTATCTTAAAATTACATAATATTTTAAAGGTAAATTTGTAGTTTAATTCTGTTCTTTTGATAAATTTTACAAGAATAAGGGCGCCTACATAAGCGCCACCATTCTTACCGCAGCTCCTAAAGGCATGTCTGTAAAACTAGTAGTACATGGGTGACAGCCATCCGGTCCCCCCCAAGTCCGATGAAGATGACAAGGCTACTCCAAGCCATCATCGTAGTCAGTTAGGAATAATAAACACTTGCACCACAGATATAACAGAGTACTTGTGCTACAATATTTTGTCGTAGCACCCTGCACTATACGTAGATATGCTACGTAACCATGGCGCAGGTCAGAGGCAGACGGAAGCCGAGGACGCCGCACAAGTGCGGGGGCGACAGATCAAACGGCCATTGTTTTATCTTTGCGCGCAGTGCGGTGGGGCGCCCATGATGGCAGACATCTTGGTGGACACTTGTCACTTATGTAGAGACAAGAGACGATCGAATCGAATACTAAGTTCAAATTCAATAATTATATCTTTGATTGTTCTCTTTAATTCTCTTTATCAATCTACGACAGCTTGCGTCTTGGTGGCGAATTTTTTCTGCCCAAAAAAGTCAGAAAAAGGACAACAAAACATTACCCCTACAAGCGTAGTCAGTTCTCTATTCTACAACTATACCTGCAAATGCATCATGCAGATTTAGTTACTTTGGCACTTTATTTTAGTGAGAATGAGATTGTCATTTGTTTATAGACAATTTTTTCCTGATAAAATGCTTGTAATTTTATCAGAACGTATTCAGTTTGTAGCTACTACCCACACATTGTTTAACTTGACGTGTGCCAGACTTTTTATCCAGATTCCGTACACGTGGAAGAACTGCCATACAATTGTGCGCTGTTTATCGAAGGTCCCGAGTCCGCGCTCGCACGTAACGTGTGGTATATTTAGTGCGACACCGCGTAGGTTTCTTCGCTTTCTTTTGTAGCTCGGATCGTGGAGGTGACACAACTTTGTAGGTTATTTCCAAGCATTTCAGACTTACACGTGTATCTCGATTTGTTTGTGCTGCCAGGTGTATTTATGGAAATCATATTTTTCAAATAATGTTCGAATTGTATTTCTTATTCATCGGTAATATTGTTTCAAGATTTATAGCTCTAGAAAATTCGTCACTTTAAATTCAAGTAGTGAGTTTATTGAAAACAAATTGATTGATTGATTGATACTATGGGCGTATCAACCTGTAATTGTCATCGAGGAAAATATTCAACAGCTCTATTTTATCAGGAAAATCTAACTTTCATTAGTATGGATATTATCTATTTAATTGTTTGAATCTTTTGAAGATACTAACTGATTTGTTTCTAACTAAGCATTACATTTTAATGATCCATATTAACTTCAATCAAATTTATTACGTATCTTAATATCAAAATCGGTATCAATAATAATATCTACGATTTCATCAAAGATTATTATTTAACTTTAGATTAACGATAATAGCCTCTTGGTTTAGTTACAGCGTACTCATCATCATCATCAGCCCATATACGTCCCCACTTCTGGGGCACGGGCCTGCCCTACACTACACTACACTATAGCGATAAGGCATTACAGCGTACTGAATGAAAATTATCAAGGTCTGTTTAGTTAGACTGAAAGAATAACACTGCGTAAATCGTAAAAGTAATATCGCATCCGTTCATCGCAACACAGAATTGGGAACAATCCTTTTCAACTAGCAGCCATTATCCCAAGTGGATTTCTATAAAACTATTAGAGTGATCGCCATAAAGGTCGTAAAGTAGCTGCTTTACGGCCTCCCTGACAGAAGGGCACGACACCGAACAAAAAAGGGCGCCCATCAGAACACTTGTCACGTATCGATAAGTGTGAAGCGAGAGTCTTTCGAGAGAGAAATGTACCGTTTGAGAAGACCATAGTCGAGTACCTATGCATTCTTTTTTTAAATGTATCAACTAATTGACTATGACGAAGGCGTTAACGCTGTCTGTTCCTTGCTATGTATGCTTAAATTTTGTATGCGAAGAATTAAATTTATCAATCAATCAATACATAGTATTAAACAAAGTCGCTTTCGCTGTATGTCCGTATGTATGCTTAGATCTTTAAAACTACGCAACAGTTTTTTTTAATAGATAGAGTGATTCTTAAGGAAGGTTTGTATGTAAAATTTACCCGAAGCGAAGCGAGGGCGGGTCACTAGTTTGTAATATAAAGGAAGATTTATATGTAATACCTAAAAAGAAGCTAGGGCGTGTCGCTAATTTATTTTATAATATGATTACATTTCTTATGATTATATTACAACATATATATCCACAAATAATTATATAATGAAATAACTTTCTAAATACACTACGGTTTTGGTTGCTGTAGTGATAACCAGTTATATCATACTTTCTAATTTCCCATTATTTATCGTGGTTATAAAAAAGTGATATTGGACAAGCAATTAATTATTATTATCCGTTTATCTAGGGTTTTTACATGGAAAGGCTATCAAACAAAGATATATATCATTTGAAGACTGATATTAATTGTAATATCTTACAATGTTGCGGATATTTTATGGAATATTTGAAAGTTCGTTGTTATCACATTGTAGGTATAATAATTTTAAGTGTATTATTAGGTACTAGCGACTGGCCTTCTCATTACTTACTTATATACTTTACAACAATCCTTCGACAGAAAAACCGCATCGTCACCCGTTGAAGTTTTTAGATTTAAGCGTGCAAATTGACAGAAAGAACGAACAAGTTGGTTTTATACTGCTCGTAAGTAGTTATTCTGTTACCTTGCGATATGATGAGTCCGTATATCTTTGGTATCGCTTGGCCAAAACTACCTTTTCTCAAAACGTTTTGTAGTTTTTTTGAACTCTCACAAATTTAGTTTGGCTAGTACAAAATAGATAAAGATATAAAAGCATCAGGTTTTGCCTAAAATGTAGAGTATGTGAACTTAGTCTTTGTAAAGTGAGGACTTATAGATCTATAAACTTGGTTTTACGAGATGTTAGACTTTATCTTACTTAGGCTTAAGTTAATCTATGTAGAATCGTCTTTGCAACATTTTTACATGGAAATGTTTTTGATGCGGTTTACTTTTGTATTCCACTTTCTATTTGCATTATATGATTGTACTTATTCACCTGCATAAATTTCATAATCACAAGTCATGGACGGCCAGACAGACTGTATTATGAACTTAATGATCAAATTATCGATCAGATTAAGACTGCACGCTAATGGGAACGCCCAAATAAATACCTACCTAGACTGATAAAAAAACCGCCAAAGTTATTAAGCGTTGCCAATTTGCTGTCGTCGGGTAAAAAGACAAATTGCAGCAAAAAAGTAGTTAACGCCTCTCCCCATAATGGGGTCATTCTAGTAAACCCTCGGGGTCATTTATGGCCTGCGCTGGGCTTATGCCATATCTATATTTGTGCAGGCAAGGACATGTGTAACCCAATAATGTCAATGCCGATAGAATTGCGTCAAAAATGGACGAGGGGACATATGTACCGATGGAACCCTAGCGTGGATCATTTCGTCACGGATGCGTTCTGTCGCAAGTGTTTGAAGATAATTTCGTTGGAGCAGTTTATGAGGAAGATTTAGTTTATGTTAACGTTGTTTTTATTCGAGCCGGTCATGTCTCGAAAAAGTAATAAATATATAACATTTTAGCGTTGTTGCAGTTGCATCACCGTCAGCCATAGAGTTGTTAATAACAATTTTAGTACATCCAATACAAAGGAAATAGGATCATTCAGTTGATTTAGGGCTTCTTAGGTCACGTACCGACGATCGTTTTTAATTCTTCTTTTCTTTTACTTCCAGAAACAGACAAGACTTTGATTTCGCGAAAAGCGATAAATATATATCAAATTAAATCCTTAATTACTAAATTTTTTTAAGTTTAGTACTTATCAGAAATATATCTATATATTTCTGATAAGTACTAAAGTTGTATAAATAAGTACTATGTAGCTTTAAATGAGGAAGAAGTAAAACTTAAATATTCCTGCCAACTTTACAACATTAAATTATGCTTTTTAAATCGGCTAATGTTCCGGTTTTTCTATTTCGAACGCTGTGGGATGGTTAGGGTGCCGCGTGGCACAGTCGCGAAATATTACAACTCAATAATAATGGCGTTCGGTATGCGCAGATAATGTACGATAATGATTTGTGATGGCGCACTGTAATGATCTAATGATACAAAAAAGGCATAATGGCGATAATATATTAAAAGTTCTATGGAAGCAGATATTTTTTTAAAAATTTGAAAAAGAATTGTAGCGACCTTTTTAAAATTTGAAGTTTACATTGACATTTAACAGATATATTTTAATTTGGAAAATAGTTTTGTACTTGATTTCTTAGCGACCACTGCACTCAGTTTGGCTGTGTTCTGTGGGTATAAACTACAAATTTATATAATAATAATTACCAGACACGATGACCTACATGCCTATCTGATTTCAAGATTAGAAGCTTCACCTTAGAAAGATAAAAATTAGACACTCCGATACGGAACAAAATAATTGACTAAAATTTAGGCATTGCCATTGCAATGCAAAAGACTGGGAATATTATCAGAATTCTAACCACAGGTCTGGGAAGAGACTGTACTTGTTAAAATGAGCTAATATTTTTTTTCATAAATATTTTTTTATAAATCACAACACAACATCACTGAAATTTATCTCGACCCGTGTTGCGGATATCAGAATCAACAGTGGATATAAAAGTTTAAATAATAAAGAGATAGAACAAACACCGCTTTTCGTCACACAAATATTTGTCCCGGGTGGGAATCGAAGTTCAATTATCGAAACCACGACTCTTTGAATCGTAGGTAGTGGGGCATTAACCACTGCTGCACCGAGCCAGTCATAACGTAAATACTGTCATCTTCATAAAGTGTTTCCATTGTATCCGAATATCCGATGACCGATTACTCAACTTGCCAAGAACCCCGTGGAATTCATTAAGCCAAATGGATCTGAAGCAAGTTGGGAAATCCTCGGTACAATTATGTCGGCATCATTACTCGTGCGTATCTGTCCCAAATCGACAATATCTGTAGAGGCGCGTGCCCTGTAATCCGTTAACCCTCCGTCGCGTGAGAAGAGAATTAAATCGCCGCGGGGTCCAATCGGCCACTTAACGTATCGTGTTGGTGTCTTATAGGCACAGGGCTGAATGATAATTTTCAAGGTTATTCAATATTGGTTGGCTCAAAAGCGACTTAAGCATTTTCGAAATCTTTGTCAAAGTATAGAATGTTAACCTGTCATTAATTAAATAGATTCAATCGTTTTTTAGCATTGCCATGTTATAAATTAAGAAATCGTTTTTTTGTCCTGTATATTTAAAGAGATTTTCATGTAAAAAAGGTGTGTGGGAATTCGAATCTAGTTACTAAGGACTATATTTTAGTGTATTTAATATGCTATTGACTAAGGCCTTATCGCCCTAGTTTATGGTAAGCCCGTGCCCCAGAAGCAGGGACGTATATGGGATGATGATAAATATGCTATTTCGTAATTTTTTAATAATTTAATGTAAAAAATAATCATTTTGAGATTTAATCATTATTTTATAGGAGTATTATGTATAACCAACATAGTAGTTATTCTATGATAATATTATCATATTCCTCCCAGGCCCCTGGTCCACTGGATTGATAGTGCAGCGAGGGTGGTTCTGAAAGTTAATCCGTGTTCGTTGTCACTGCACCGCTTTATTGCCGAAGAAATGCAGTTTCTTGCGAACCCTCGCATCGGGGATAACTCCTATATTACATTTCTGTGTTTTCTTGTCTCGGTTTTGATACGCTTTTGAAATTTTTATAAAGTGTTTTTGAAGGGAGGCCACATCATTAAGGCGTTTTCGATCCATAGTTTTTCAAGGTGTCTGTCACCGAATAAACAATTGTTCCAATTTATTTCACTCTATTAATGGCTGAAATTTGACTATCGCCCACGATATTGTGGAATGATTTTGGTAAACGTAGACAAGGAATGTTTTTTACATTGACGCAGTCTATTGGCTTCTTTTTCATTCAACCAATGTTAATGTGTTAGCTAAAAAAGAAAAGCCCAAATCACCATGGTAACTGATAAAAATACATAAACGCCGCACCTACATCGATTAAATACTATATTATCTTAACAATGTGGTATTTAAAATTATATTTATCTGCAATTAGTGCTCTTGAAACAATTTTCGTCTCGGGTGATAAGTGATAACAAATTAACGCCATTGTGGCAAAATGTGTCGTTCTTGTTTGAATTTGTCTACATCTGTTGAACGCGGAAACTTTGTCATAGCTCTATTAATGGTTATTAAAAGGGCGCGAACAAAAGTGATGAACGGTCGGAAGTTATTGTTTAAGTAATCCCGGGACACAAAGACGACCCCGCGTTAACCCTAAAACGGCGAGGGGCCGCCACGCGGACTGTCACATTCACAATATAGCTTCATAGTTTATTATAATATTTTCGTTTGATATTGCCCCTATTTCATTCAGCAGCTAATTGTTACACACTACTGCAGTTTTGAGTTTGGAATTTGTAAACGCAACGTCAAGATATTTTTTATTATATCATAGATCAGGCTGCTCTATTTTTGATAATTGTGACTTTTTCGTTAATTTTTTCAAATTCATTATTATACCTACATTTAATATAATAATTTTAATCAAATAAAGGAAAGAAAACGTTAATGTTAAAACTAAAATATATACACCGTGAAATTTTAGTGGTTGTTTTCCCGCAGTAAAATGATTCTATCTTAGTAGTACAAAAGATGTGTGCAGTTCTTTTTTGTTAAAATCAATAAATGCCGGTTTTACGAAAGGTTTAACCTTAACTCGAAAGCACGTTCGAACCTCTTTATGACTTAGGGTGTAGAGCTTCTTTAGCTTTAAGCATCGATTTCATGCGGCAAGCAGTACTTGATTACGTCACATCTTATAAAAGAATGATATCTTCTTTCGTTTTCGAGATAGAAAAATATTATTTTGAAAATTAAAAAAAAAAATTTTTTTTTTCGCGGAATAATTTGCATGATTCGATAGTATTACTAAAGGCAAATCGTTCTGCCACGGGTGAACAACCACTAAAATTTCACGGTGTATTTCATTAAGTTTAAATATATATCTTATTAGTAACTAAGCATTAGTCATAACTTAATAACATATTGTTTTAAATGTTATAAAGTAAAAAAGAGAGTTCAAAGTTAAACAATACCTACAAATCTTATAGAGATCAGTTCTTGTATAAAAAGCATTTCTGTAATTTAAAATCAACGTCACCCACCCGTGTGAATCGGGCCGCGTTGTAAAATTACAGCTTGATCCGAGATGACAATAAATCATGTAATTTGGCGACGCTCTCGCGCAGGCTCATAACCTCCATGGGTGGATTTGTCCCACTGACAGCAGCATGCGGTTATTACACGCATTACAAGGTTTACGGAGTTCATATGCGAATTTTGGCGACCCACTTTAAGCACTGTAAATCTTACGTGTAGGGGGAGTTGGGTTACTTTCGTTTTGATACTGAAAGACGGGACAATATTATTTTTTTTTGCAGTAGATTTTTCTAATAAATTGTACTATCAACTTTGTGGTATATTTTGGTTTATGATTTAGTCAAAAAATTCTTTTGTTTATGTTTATAGTCATCTTTAAACTAAATTAAATGTTTTATTTGCTTTATGCAAATAAGAAAAATTTAAATGAAAAATAATAATCTATATATCATTTTGTAAATACCTGGAATTACAATATGTTATGTATGGTGTTGAAATCACCCTTCCTGTAGGATTTATAATCAAATGTTGACCTTAGAAAGCTTTGGAACATTCTCAAAACAGTTTGAGCATTGAATAATATTCAATGGAAAACTTATTACATAACTGTTGTATGTCGAAGTTGCCGAATAGAAATATATTCTAGAACGGCTATTTACACGTGATTTCCTTCGGAACTGTATCAGTACATATCGAAGTCATAACAGTGTGAAGCGAGAGCTAACTTCAAGCTTTGTACATAAGTTAAAACAATGGGAACGTCGACACAATGGACAATGCCCGTGCCTCCATAGGCACGATAATACACTCATCTGTTGATGTCATATATATGTTATGTAATGGCCCAAGTTGTGCTTCAAGTATTGATTGCTGCATTGAGTTGTACGACTGCAATTGATGATTCAGAATTGCGTTGGAGGTTGATTCTGTGATTGTTACGTAAGAAAGAGTAAGTAGAAACTTCCTTCTACTAGTGACATGATTTAATAATAGATCACAATAACTTTTATATGTCTTTATGGGTCTACACGCGATATTAGGAGTAGCAAATTACATAGCTACCGTCTTTGTGAAAGATTCATATCATTTTCGGGATATTATAAAGAACATCAGGCTAGAACCCGGAGACATTATGGTTAGTTTTGATGTTCAGACGCATTTTACCAATGTCCCCCCAAAGGACTGCCTTGAGGTCATTAAATGTAAACTGGAAGATCATGAGTTGCCTAAAGAGTATATTGTTCTGATTGAAAATTGTTTAGACGGAAATTACCTTTTATTCAGAGAGCAGTACTACCTTCAGATCGACGGAGTGGCAATGGGCAGCCCTTTGGCGCCGGTTATTGCCAATATCTGGATGGAGCATTTCGAAAATCAAGCATTACGTAAGGGACCTTGTACTGTGAAACTGTGGAAGAGGTACGTTGATGATGTATTTTGCATCATCAGCGGTAGTCAACTAGAAGTCGAACAATATTTGACACGTTTGAACTCGCTACACTCGAAAATAAGGTTTACATATGAACTGGAGAAAGATAGATCCTTGGCTTTCTTGGATATGAAAATTCACTCTGTATACAGAAAACCCACACACACGGATAGGTATTTACATGCCTCTTCACACCACCACCCCAGACACCTGCAATCTGTTGTGTCTTCGTTGATAAATAGGGCGTATGATCTATGTGACCCTGAGCATATACAGGCAGAGCTCGTGCATGTTCAGGAGGTACTGAAACGCAACGGATATAGGACGCCGGGGCGGACTAGAAGGCGAAATACAAGGAAAGGGAAACCAGAGGTTAATCGGCAATCAGCATTTTTACCTTATATAACGGATAAGATTGGAACAGTTTTAAAACAGTACTCCATTAAGACTGTATATACAATGTTATATAAAATGTCAAAAATGTTGCGTACACCGAAAAGACGTTATTTCCTCCCAAACTCCGGGTGTATATAAAATCGATTGCAGTTGTGGTAGTTCTTATATTGGACAAACCAAACGGGCTATAGCCGAGAGGGTGAAAGAACATATTGCAGCTGTTAAAAATCGACAAACGAACAAGTCTGCGGTCGCTGAGCACCTATTAGAAATGGGTAGTAATCATTGGATGGAGCTACATGACCCGAAGGTCCTCTCAACAGATCGTCACTATCAGACAAGAATACCGGGAGAAGCTATTGAAATTAAGAAGCACAGAAATTTCAATAGGGAAGATGGATTCAAGTTATCATCGGCATGGAACCCAGTGATTAGTAAGTGCATACCGCGGAAAGTTACGTCTAATATGAACCCGGATACAGTGAGTGTTGTGTGTCGGACAAATGTGGGTAGCTGTACAAATGACATTAGTGCTGGTACGGGGCGGATTTTATAAATTCACAACCGCTGTGGTAGACGAAGACGGGCGGCGCCAGTTCGCTCGCGAACATAATTGGTGTAACCCGGTCGAAACGTCGGGCAGTAAGTAGCTATGTAATTGCTACTCCTAATATTGCATGTAGACCCATAAAGACAAATATTTAGTGTAATGGCACGCGAAAGTCTAAAATCTTACACAATAACTGTTGACATTAACAATATTATTTTAACTCTACAATTGTTACTAAATTTGGTGATAGATGTTCGAAGCTTAATTACGCCTGATGTAAAAACATATTATACGAGAAGTCTTTGCTGCTTGTTTGATTTAAAATTCGATATTTGGTCGGTAACATTTCTGTCATGACTCTTACCATGGGAAACAATCTTGGAAGTAAACGTACAGCCTAAAATGTATACTTACATTTTCATGTAAGTATAAATTTTATAGTCTATCTATCACGGTAAACGGGTCCATCTACATTTATACAGTAAATTGCGCCACGAACGAAGAAATATGTACATGCAAGTACATTATAATAATTTGACAGCGTAACATTCACAGATGTCCGCCTGTTAAGCTGATATAGGCGTGGTGCCGGTAGATAAGTAGATTTGTGCCAGTGCTACAACGAGGCACATAAATTTGTCCCGCAAACACCGTTACTGCGGCTTAGCTTCCGTGCAAACAGGGGCTAAATGACACCAGCGAACATTTGAGGGTTAACTTTATTGGCGCGAATGGATAATAATACGGTAGACGCTTGTTTGTACCTAGAGCTAGTGTGCGTATGTAAAGTATATCAGTCGAAAACAATTTTATATGATGAGGAATGAGTTTCTCTGTAATTGTATTTAGATTTATAGTAACATCTACATAAGTACTTCCAAAAATACCTTCTAACTCCATGGACACCATCTTATGAGCAAAATTTCAGTAAGCAGGTTATTATTATTATTACTTTAGTAGTTCATACTACTAAAGTAAAGCTATTATAATAATTATTTTTCTAATGGTCTAATGCCTATTTTGATGGAATTTTGTAACTTATAGCGAAAATTAGATAGACCTTCCTATCAACATATATGCCTGCTGCCATTAGAATTTACGTCGCCAATTAAAAAAAAATTAAGCTATATTGTGAGATGTCCCTCTAGAGCGAGTGTCGCGTGCGCGTGCGCAGGCCCGGTGCGCTCACAAAGCAGCGGAAGGCGCTCCGCCCCGGCAGACTTACTGTCGTCATGACGTATGTCTCTAGGTACAATTACTGTTTATTGCTCAGTGGGGCTACCATGAGTTTAAAACTTACGCACTCGATATCGCCTACGTAAATATGTCTATGAAAAACTTGTACAGCGCCGCTGGTGGTTACGCGAAGAACTAAAATCGGCCGTATGAAAAAAAACAACTCGATAGGTTTTTAACGTAAGTAAGTTTTCGATAGCCAGCTCATGGTAGGCCCACAGTTTGTTATTTACATGAGAGAGGTTATTTCGAGAAGCCTATATTTATATAGGGTGGTCATTGCAAGAAGCCTATTATAACCTATAATATTTTTCGAATAGTGTAAACGCCTCTGATGTCATTATTTTCAATGTGTTATGTATTTTTATTTGGTGTGCTGTTTAAAACTCTAATATTAATTTAATTTTTTTAAATATTCGCATTCATGACCCCGCCTGAACGGGCACTTGAACCACCGGTATTCAGATATCGTTAAAAAACGTCAGACGCGATATCTGAATACTGGTGGTTAAAGAAAGCGTGCGATTTTTTTTAAATATTAAATTTACAATATTAAGACAATGTTTATAAAGTAGGCAATTCAAAAAAATCTATAGCCTGTTCTATTTAAGCAAAAAGGTAGATAATGACGTCGCCTGATTTTTCCATGGGTATGTGTAGTTGTAATGCACAATCAACCCGTATAGATGTATGAGGATGACCTAGTTCCATATCTGGCTATGGTTGAGTCACAAATTAGCGCTCCTCCGCATGTCCGGTGATGATAACAAGGCTACAATTAAATATATAAATGAGGCAGCCTCCCCCTTAAGCTGCTCGTAAAGACACCACAATACAGAACAAATTCTAGTGTAGGCATCATAGATGAACTGCTGTAAAAGTACAACTACGTAGGTTAATAACTTTCCGAATCTAACAAGAGACCAGTTCTCTCTTCTAACTTAAGAAGACTAGGAGTCGAACCTGCGACCTCCCCCAAGTAGGCAGATGACCCCGCACGCCGCGGCGCGTGCGCAGGCCCGGTGCGCGCACAAAGCAGCGGAAGACGCGCCGCCCCGGCAGATGGCGTCTTGCGACTGGTTCCTTTTCTAATGAACTCGGTTTTATTGACCTCACCCATTGTGGATGTCTTTATGCGCGCTCTTTGATTTTGCCATGTGTTTTGTGCATATGCGTTTTAGACGGTGTCTTAAATTAAGTTCGTCGTTGCAAGGGATGTTGATAGTTAGGGGTCGCGTACTTATTCTACTCCTAGAGTAGTTGAATAAAATTTAAATACCATTTGGGTTGCATTGATCACTTCTAATCGTTACTTTGATTAATTAAAACTTAAACTAATAAAATAAAAATTAAATATCACATAACATAATATTTATTGGTCTGATTCCGTGGTAAGTAACTTATGCACAAATAAACTTCAATATATAAATAGAACACCCAGACACGGCATAATCACCGATGTTCATCACACAAATATTTTTTCAATGAACTGACTAGAACGATCGTGGTTCACTACGAGAAAACCAGGCGTGTTCATTGTATAATTGGATTAAAAATAATTGATTGATGATAAGAATCGATTGATTACGGAGAATCACATACAATGTTCTAATACGTTAATAACATGGAAACTAATTAGAGTCTTATCGAATAATTATTTTGAACCAGAAATTTAGATTCGCCCTCTCTAAGGAGCGTCGATACCATTTAAACAATGCTGGTATTACGAAAAGCGATTAGCGAGAATCATTTCAATGTATTATAATGTTTAAAGGTACTTTAGAATTCAAGATGCAACCTTTATACTCATTATGCTGAGATCTAAGTGGGGTAACTAAGACCCATATCGGTGTAGATCATGAATTAATCAAAATCCAAGACAAAACCGTTCGCCCCAAACATTTTTTACCATAGACAATGAGTAGAGCTAGTCGGGCACGCGTCTACACGTAAAGATAACACGCGCCAACGCTACGCTAAATGAATGAGCCTAAAATAAACCATACAATGGCACATCTTGTATTACACAGTTTTGTATGAAGAGGAAGTAGGAAGGCAGCTGGTCTTCAGTAATGATGGTTCGAGTGCAGTCTTTGTACAAAGTCGCGTGGCGCGGCCATTATTCGGCCTAAGTGGGTGGAAAGGTGTACCGTTGGCCTCAAGACGGTTGCTGGGGGGTTGACCGAAGAAATCAGATATGATTGAGCAGTCGAGGGTTGATATGATTCAATTGTAGATGTGCGGAAAACGGTATTGTTGCATTTGTTTTTCTTCATACGTTCTTATTAGGGGCCAACACGATACTTATAGTAAACGGGTGTTGTTATATAAAATGAGTGTAATGACACACGAAACAGCTTTTGTTTTGTTTGTTTTTTTTTAATTGATGATTTTTTTATGTTTTAATGAATAGTTTTAGAATCTTCTTATTAGAAAATAGCTATTAAAAATTCATTTAATAATAAAAATATGAATAAAGCGAACGTGACTACTTTATCAGTAAAAATACGACAAAACACTTCGTTATATAAACCGCGCACGTGCCGCGGATTAAAATTCATTCAGTATCTATGCCGTACATTTATTTATAGATTCCAAAATATATAATACCATACACACATACACTTCTTTCCAAATACTCATTACACTCCATAAACCACTTCATGTATACGCCTGTAGCCCACGAAAGGGGTAGATGCCATAGAGTAGCTGCCTAAAATACCATGAATGTAATTAAATATGGTAATCAGATACGTGAAAGTTGAATGACCTACAACTTGACATAAAAGAATTTTCCGGCTTTGTTGCTACGTACGAAATAACGTGGTCTAGTAATCGTAATCAGTTAAAGATCAATATTATTACTTTGACGCATGATCAAATACAATAGATTAATTTAAAGTTTTCGACCGTAATTACGAAAATTTATCGTTCATATTTATTATTATTTATAAATATTCAACAATAACTGAGTTTACTATATATTTTAAGTTATAACAGTTGTTTTCACGTACTATGTATGACATCGCCAAATACAAAATACTATGAAACCGAGAGTTTAAAAAGATGTTTCGGTCGCGGTCAGTCAAATGGCTTGAATGGCAAAACAATACCAATCTGGCCAATTATAAAAAGTTAAACTTAACCCTTATTTACATAGAAAAAATACCAAAAACATGACTGACTTTTAAATTGCCGAAATTTGAATATGGGTGCATAAGATTAGTAGCCATATAGCTACAAGTCTTTTATGTCTAGGTGTACTTACCAAGATGTTATCAAAGTATAATAATACATTATAAATAACGTACATTGTACTCACATATCGATTATTATGTATCCTGTTCTCGCATAATGTGACGATAGCTATGTCTAATCAGCGATAAGTGACGCACTGTCTATTATATCTTAGATTATTATAAATTAAAGAGACAAAGATTTATAAAAAATCACCTTTGTTTTGTAGGGTATAAAGGCGTATTTCGTTTACTTTTTATTTGCTATGTAAATTGATAGGAACCTATCAAATTGATAAAAATTGTACATTTATCTAAATGAATTGCTAAGGCTGCTCAAGACGTTGGCAAGAACATCGGTCATTTAAATCAAATCACTTCTATCTAAAGGGCTTCTTGAAAGTTCATTGTCACACGCTTACCGGGTTTATTTACGGACCGAAATCATTGAGTGTCTGAGTGAATCGTCGATCTGCTTGGTCGAGTCGAAGCCTCTAGATACTATAAAGAGTGAAGATTCAGCGATTACTCTTGGCCATTAAAGAAGACTCCGAAGATATTTTTACTAAAGTGCTATAGTTTCTTATTCAGTGCAAGTGGTGACATAAGTGCTGGTGATAAAGATTCATCATCTGCGGGTTCACACCGTCTCATTCAGACATTTTCCCGAAGAACTTACATCACATTTAAAGCCTGCTACTGAATGACCAGTATCCGGAACACGGAATACGATATAATAAAAAAAGTTGACAAAGTGCACTCCCGTATGTTGATTGTGTTGACTATCAGCAAAAAAAGGATCGAAAATGAACGCGCACTTCCTGGAGTCCCTGAAGAAGTTTCGAAATTTGGAGAAAAGGAAAACTCTGATAGTACCTGACGAAAGTAAAAAGGTGGTGCGTTTGAACTGGTGCGCCAAGTATGAGTGCCAGAGGAGTGACAACCGGCGGTGCTGTGCAGAAGGGAGTCGGCGTTGTGGTGCTCAGGCGCCAAGCCCATGGAGTGACGTTGGCGGCCGGGAGGCCTCAGGATTTGAAGGGCAACGCGATTGGACTCGGCGGAAGGAAGTCAAAGGTGCGATATTGGTTTTAAAAAAAAAAATGTTTTTTTACGTTACTTGGATTTATATCGTTGGCGTTTTATTGTAAGTAAACCAGGTTAGATATAAAATATCATGATCAGTCCCAATAAGACACCAAGATCGGAGTGATCTTATTACTTACTAACGCAGTTAATGCCTTTTCTCAGGTCCTAAGGTTTTTGTGTGCCTGAGTAAATTTTATTCAAATAAATCGGTTTTAGTGTGGAAGCGAGATAGAGAGACAGAGTTACCTTAGCTTTTATGATATTAGTACTTTAAAATAAGCTTAAGCAAGGCTTTTATATTTTAATTATAAGCGTTTTGCTGATAGATACTGTGTTTCAGTAAATGTTTTATGGGAAGCCATCAAGCCATTTGAACTATGTCCAGCAATAAACTGTTATGAGCTGATGACTTATTAATTGTTTTGCTGGTTGGTAGTTTCATATCTCTTTGGGCTACCAAATAAATCTTAATTTTTTTTACGTGTATTTAATTCTGCGATTGCCTTTATTAAGTGTAATTAAGTTTACGGTCGTGCAAACTTAATACGAGTACATAGTTATTTATAGATATACCTTTAACAATTTACACATGAAAGGGTAATTTACCGAATTGTGATGTCTTCAAGGGTGTTGATTGCCGCCGGTGGCGTCGTGGTAGTTGGGCTATGCTAGGAACCATGACGTCGCCAAGGCAATGAGGTACATCGCGGTGTTTTAGTCGGTAGACCCCCTGGGCATTGCACTCCGCCCAGGAGCAGCGATTGGCATTTACGATCTTCGCGCCAGTCGCCGGGGAGTCCGACACACCACTGGGAGAGAACCCATCTCCCGGTGACGGTGCGTCAAGCATTTCACCGCGTCAAAAAAAAAGGGTTTTGATTGCAAGCAATTTTTATAATTTGCTTTTGTAATATCCTCTATCCGGACCCTCTTTGCTGCTCTGTACCAGTACGTTGGAAGAGACTCTTGCTAATTACTAATGACTGCGTTATTGAAATGCTTCTTAATAAGGAATATGCATAAACCGGCAATCTTGATTTTTTCAACAACTTATGCAAACAGACTTCAAAATATAATGCAATGTGAATTTGGAGTGGAAATCGGATCAAAAACGAAGGCTCTATAATGAATTAAAGTTAATTTTCCATCTCTTTCTTACACTTTAAACAGGTATTCTCTGCTGTCGTTAAAGTGAATTGAAAAATAAAATTATATTCATATTTCTTCAATATTATTAAAGATTTATTTAGGATAATAAAAAAAATGTTTGCATATTCCCCATTGAAGTTATGTTTCCCGTAATCTTTAATAGAGTTAGGAACAGCGATCAGTTAACTATGGTGATAATAACCAAGCTTACACTTGATTAATGTTAAAGTAGATGTTGTTGTACTTCAAGAACTGTTTTGCTATGATGTAGCTTAATATTACAATTAAATAATAGTTAATTTTTTTTCCTCAATACATTATAAAATTAGAGTATACTTAATATTATAACACAAAATTATATTGCGAAGCTCCAACGGGGTGTCATAATATTACGGCCACTTACTAAATTTGGGTATAATTATGTTATATGTATAGGCATTGTATAGAATGCTATGTAATGCTTAAAACATTCAAGCAATTTTTCAGGTGGGAGACATTTTGTCGACCGGTTGCTGTTACCACCATACAGTTGTGTAAAACCCGCCAAGTGACTCTGACCTCTCTTGGTCAGGTCGCGTTCCGGGATCAGCACTGTACGAACCGGAGCCAGGGGGGACCATTGTTGCGGCAAGCGCCGGACCAGTGGAGTCTTAGCGGCGGTATTGTGCGGGCGGAGCGGGTCAGCCCGCCGGCCAGGGAGACCCGTAAAAACGGGGGCCCTTCCGTCTGGCGGACTGGCCAACTCCGACCCGCACAGCTCAATACCAATGCGAGACTCCACGCCTTGTCTCGTTGTTGCCGCAGCAGTGGTCTCCTTTTTCACGGCTTTCAGGGTGGGTGCGACAGGCTCAATATGGTCTATTGTGCCTGTCGACCTCATATTTGGATCTCACTACCGCTTACCATCAGGTGGAGTGAGGTCATCTTGTTAGCCTCCTTATA
Source organism: Maruca vitrata (assembly GCA_039566165.1). Taxonomy (NCBI): domain Eukaryota; kingdom Metazoa; phylum Arthropoda; class Insecta; order Lepidoptera; family Crambidae; genus Maruca; species Maruca vitrata. The sequence goes on from CM076925.1 coordinate 6,279,251, forward strand.
AAAAAAAAAAAAAAAAAAAGCAATTTGTATAATACGACTCATTTCATACATTGCCTAGGTATTGTATAAAATGCCTGAAGTGCTTCAGGAATATGTTTAAAGAACCATCACGGGAAGGACCTTAAAGAGCTTTAATTTACTAGGCATTTAATAAAATGCCTGCTTTATTTACATGTGACGTATGTGTATAACGAAAACGTTTAATGTGTAAATCAAATCATTTGTTTAATAAATACATTATGTGTATAACTCATACATAACATTAATAAAATATTAGCTTGGCTAAATACAATTTTTGTAGCATTATTTATTAATATATAATTATTTTCCTACAGGAATCGAAGAAGACGGTGAACCATCACCAAGCAATGACGAAAATGCTGGTAAGTTTATTTAATTAGGTTTTTAAAAATTTACTTATCAAAATTCATTTTCTTAAATAATGACGCGTATGTCCTTAACAGCGTGTTCACACCTAGCGATTTTTGGGCGATTTCGATCGCCGCGAGCACGCGGCGAAATCGCTAGGTGTGAACAGGCACTAAAGGGTCTCCTGTAAACAAAAAAAGCATTGTTATTTATATCACTGTTAGTACTTCTGCTTCATTGAGTTTCGATGATAAGAATCATAGTAATGAGGGTTAACGCGTATGAGAAATTTACTAGATGCTATTACGTAGGTGTGAGGTTCAACTGCAGCATGATTAGTTATATTTCGGACATGTCAATATTCACCAATCATGCTGCAGTTGGACCTCACGCCTACGTTTTGCCATCTAGTGAACTGCTCACACGCGAAAGCCCCCATTCGGGCACACGAATAGTATTGATCATTGTAAACCATTCGATTATACAGATAACATTCTATATCATGTAAGTAATGCCATCTACAATTGCAAGACAACAACTAATCAGTATTATTGCAATGCGATTACAAATGTAGGTACTCCCCTGACAAAATTGAAAAGTGTTTATCATTCATTATTATTTTGATTCCTAAACGATATGTCTTATCTTAAGCCATGGCCGACGATTTGTCTTATCTCCTAGCACACTTTACTCAGTGATGAATAAGTATTTTAAAGTTGCTGCACGTTTATTTGGTTACGTATTTTGTGAAGTTAACATTTTACCTGGAATGGAATATCTTGTACCGGAAGTGAGAAGACTAACTGCGAAAATTTATATAAAGGTATGTTTTAAAGTAAATATTTGTATGGTTTAAATTTCGGGATTATTGAACTTTTTAGAAATGTACTATGAAATAAGAGAGAATAAAAAAGAGAGAATATAATTAATTTTATATACCTACTGAAGTAGATACATCAGAATACAGGGCAGGTCTACTGTACTGTAAGTTCAATTTCAACTGACACACATAAAATATGTTTGACTAATCACTAAATAGTATAAAAGCAAAGTTGCTTCCCGCGCCTCTCCATGTATGTATATATGTTACGGCTAATACCCGAAGTGCGGCTACACCTAGGTTTAGCCGGCTAGAACTAGGTGTAGCCACTTACTCTTGGCTAAACCTAGGTGTAGCCGATTGTTTTCGGCTAAAACTAGGTCTAGCCTTCATCATGCCGGCTACAACTAGGTCCAGCCATTCCATGTCGGCTAATACTAGGTTCAGAGAATTCCTGTTGGATAAAACTTAGATGCGAGTCCCGCCAAACCTTCCGTCCTTCCCCGCGTCACACTCAGGACTCACAGCATCTGCAGCAGCAGCGCGGTGGAGGGCGTAGCGAGACACGCGCCTCTGCAGGTTGTGAGCACCAAGTGCTGCTGATCTACTGCAGGTCTACTAGCGAGTGTGACTCATAGCGTCTGTACATAGTTGTAACTGCCTCGTTGGTCTATTGGCAGCAAGCGCTGCGTAAGGACCGAGAGGTCCCCGGTTCGAGTCTGCGGTCGGTGAAAATTTGTGTGAGTTTTTCTATAATGTAATTACTTAGCCCGGAGTTAGGAAGTTGGCGGTTGAACGCCCGTGCCTCGGAAAGCACGTTAAGCCGGTGGTCCTGCGCCCGATCTCTTATCGGTCATGTCGAATTGCCGACTCACCAAATTATGAGAGTAGGGGAAAAGAGAGTGTACTTGTGTTTGCGCGCACACTTGTGCACTATAATATGTCCTGCGCACTTGGCTGATCTCAATTGAGATCGGCTGCCATGGCTGAAATCGGTCGGACGCCTTATCTTACATAGTTATAGCCGGCATGCTATCGGCAGAGCTTTTTTAGATATTACAAAAACATCCATTAATTAGAAAACATGCAACTACAAAACCAAATGTGGCAACATAAAGTGCCTCTGCAAAGCTGTTGGTATTATGTGCAACTCAAAATGTCACTCAAGTATAGATTGTTCTAAATAGTTTATGTTACTTTATAAACCTGTGATTTATAATTGGGCGTCGAGGGCGTTCAACCGCCAACTTCCTAACTCCGGGCTAAGTAATTTCATTACAGAAAAACTCACACAACTTTTCACCGACCGCAGACTCGAACCGGGGACCTCTCGGTCCTTACGCAGCGCTTGCTGCCAATAGACCAACGAGGCAGTTACAACTATGTACAGACGCTATGAGTCACACTCGCTAGTAGACCTGCAGTAGATCAGCAGCACTTGGTGCTCACAACCTGCAGAGGCGCGTGTCTCGCTACGCCCTCCACCCCGCGCTGCTGCTGCAGATGCTGTGAGTCCTGAGTGTGACGCGGGGAAGGACGGAAGGCTTGGCGGGACTCGCATCTAAGTTTTATCCAACAGGGATTCTCTGAACCTAGTATTAGCCGACATGGAATGGCTGGACCTAGTTGTAGCCGGCATGATGAAGGCTAGACCTAGTTTTAGCCGAAAACAATCGGCTACACCTAGGTTTAGCCAAGAGTAAGTGGCTACACCTAGTTCTAGCCGGCTAAACCTAGGTGTAGCCGCACTTCGGGTATTAGCCGTAACATATATATGTATGTATTATCTCAATATATAGCTTAAATCTTTTAGAATACGCAACGGATTTCAATTTTTTTTTTAATTTTATTTATAATGTACCCAAAGCGATGCGAGGACGGCTACTAGTTATTAGTAAAATTGTGAATATTCGTAAGAACAGTACATATCATCATCATCTTCAGTCCATGTACGCCCCCTCTGCTGGGACACGGATCTACCCTAAACTTGGCCGAACAGGCTTTAGCCGGGCATCAGACAGTAGTAGGTAGTTTATATCTTACCCAATAATTGAATTCTATAACTTCTTACATTATTGTTTATCTACTACAGAACAGTTCTATATTATCTTATTTATCGATTTATTATCTCAGATACGGGCCGTATCCTAATATCTTAACAGGTAACTCGTTCTGTTGTTGATAAAAAATTTAATCGTCATACACTTCGTTTAAGGTCAGTCTAAAAAAAGTAACTTGGCATGTTTGTGTATTGAAAGGTTTATTATAATGATACGAGATTATAATACATTATAGTCTTTCACAAGCAATAATTAGGTACATAATATACCAAAAAGACAACTTTAAGTCATTAAAGCTTTGGTAACTAAAAAAATTAATATGTCTTCTTTCCATAGGGCGACTCTGACCTCGTGAAGTCGTTTATCGTGCAAAACATTACTGCCTTATAGCGAACCCGGTTTAAAATAAGTCTTTGCCGTTTCTTGGACTCAAGACTTCATTAATGATCTTTTAAGAAACTCTTTTTTAAATCACTTCATAAACTACCAGAAAAGTTATTTGGGCGTGAAAGGGAGACAGCAACTTTCGATTTTTTATAACTAGTACGGATTACAGTTAGATACTCTTTACATACGTTTTTAGACTTTCGAGTTCCATTACATTTAAAGCTACATATTATGGTCGCGACGCGGCGCTTTTCTTTTATCGCGTGTAGAGTTAAACCCATAGTGTATAGTTTTTAACTCTTTGAGTGAATAAAGGCCCAATAGCTGATAGGGTAATCAATGGGACGTAAAAGGTAACTTAATTAAGACAATCCGCAATTTTAATTAGCCGCCATGACGAATGGCGGCGCTCCCAAGCATATGCCTTATTACGATCAGGGTTGCCAGTAACATGGGTGCTTAAAGGGTATAACTGTGGTTTATAAATAAAATCAGATCAGGTATTCGTCCTGTAGAAGAATCCATACACAATAGTAAAATCCATTGTAATTGGTTTATTGGAAAATATTGTCCCGTAGATCTGGTTGTTATGTTGACTAGTCCTATGATCAGAGGAACTTGATTGTTACGAGTGTATTAAGTTTTAAGTAAAGACGCCTTATTCGAAAATATATCGTTGCAATTTTTAGGACATCACTTAAATAACTGTTTTAATAGATAGAATCTGGAACAATCATCACAAAACAATGTGTAAATGTTTAGACAAGAATTTGGTTGACTCTTATCTTTGGCTAATCTTATTAGAATTCGTAAATTTCTACCATCTCATATATCGAGGGTTCTAATTGCTTTATTACGGAAAATCCTAGAAACTCCGTTAGTTTTCGGATGTGCATGTAACACTTTCTGATTACATGACGTTCCTAAATAGCTAAGTAGGTACCAGAAAGTCTAGGCCAAATCTCCGTCTCTACGCGGCGCTTACGCTTGAACAACAAGCCAGCAGAAACATTAGTGTAAACAGTCAGTCAAAACTTAAATTTATAATAATAATAAACAATCCAGCGTCAACCTTAGCCCAATAGACGTCGGCCATTAGCGGCGAGTCGGCGGTTATTCTCCGGTTTATCGCCCGCGCGTGCCGAGGGCCGCATTCCGACCGCGAACGCGACACGACGTGTCGTGGGTCGTTGTCGTGTGTCGTTGTCGTTGCCAGGTCGTCGGTCTACCTCGTGGAGTAATGATTGTTTTCCCCATGGATGGGCTAAGGTTTCAACCAACCATCAAGGTAACCAACCTTGATGGTTCTATTTAGAAAGATTTTTAAGCTTTTATGACTTCCGCTTTCCTAGGATAAATTACAGCAAATGCATAGATAGGGAAGTAAGACCCAATGATGCGATTGGGTTACACTAATTATGATCGCAAGCAGGTCTCAAGATAACTCGGTTCTGGTCCGAAGTACTATTACTTAATTAGATAATTAATTTGGCCAAAACAGATACAAGAAACTAATGTTTTATAATATTTGAAGTATCTCCGACTGTATTTTACTATTCTCAGACAACGTAGATCCAGGCGAGATAGATGTACACAATTTCTTGCAATTGCGTTTAAAAAACGTAGAATAATTATGCCACACAATTTTGGCTCTAGTACCCTTTAAATTGGACTTGTACATAGGGGAGGCGCGTGCAACAGTTTTGCAAGAGGACCTCACCAATTAGGAGCCATACCAAAACCATCGGCTCAAGTGCCATCATTATCACACGACGTTCACCCGAAAATGACACCTAATTCACTACGATTAGGTCCAAAATCCCGTAGAGGATTCCCGGGTTTTGGAGACAAGTGGAGTGAGCAATCCTGAAGTATGGGGTTGGGACATAGTAAAGCGTTTAGGTTGAGGGTCTGAAGTGCCCTGGGCCTTTTGTGGGGTTTTCTAACGTTTCGGCTTTTATTCGCTGAAGCTATTTTATCAATCCGATGGGGTGGGGCGTTTGACAACCCCTGGACGCAGGAATGCGGAAAATTGTCGTCAGACTATGTAAAATCAGCTCGAGTCTTTTGAGAATTTATTATGTATTTTATGGTTCGGTAGATAAAGCTTAAATACTATATTTTGGTTCAAGCCAATTTACTTAAAACGTGATTTAGAGTACATAATGTACTTCTTTTCGACGATAACCTTTTTTGTAACCCTTAACAGAAATGTAACATTACAATATTACGTGGAAAACGGTATAATTTATCTAAAATGGATTATAATGTGCATACTTTAATTGGTTGTTTACACTAATATCAGACTATATGTATGTTGGCGAATTTAGTGGAATTAAATTGTTATCAAAATGATTGATTTTTTATCTTATCTCAAGAATAATATTGGGAATATAGTGTATGATTATACGTAGGTATTTAAGTAGATACACGAGTTTCATGGCAATATGAGTTAACAATATATTAATATCTACAAATCATATTATAATCATACTTAGTAATTAATCAAGTTTTTGTAAGAAGCGGGTGATCTCAATTGACATTAGTGGTAACTAAACCACTTATCGTGTGATGTTAAATTATTTAAAACACATCACTTCTTATTGAAATTGTACGTTGTATCAGAGTACCAACTTTATTTCCAGACCCACCCCCGGATGCCAAAGGGCAAAAAACGCATAAATTTTATTCGCACAATCTACCTATGCGGAATACTACAAATAGCATAGAACAATGGCCAATTACATAGCAGCTACGTCCTCGTATCAGACGTGAGAGTTAAATATAAGTGTGGTGACCGTAGTCAAGAGCGGGCCGGTGGACGTATTCAGAGTTACGACTGCGTTACCGCGGGACCGTGAAGCCACTGATTGGATAGCTATTTCTGCCCTGAATGCGTGTCTGCGTAATCGGGTTTATTGCAAATAAGTCTTTTTATTTTTATTAACAGCTGTGGTGGATTGAAAATGGATATGAACACTTATATGATTTAAGTGGAATCCGACGGACTTTGCGGTCCATCGGATTTTAACTCTTTATAAATCTCATCTTCAAATCATGATGTGTGTAGCCAGTCGAAGCTATGTATTTGCTGCTGTTTTTTATAGTGTAGTAGTAAGTAGTGAAAACCCTAGTAACATACATAACATACTCTGAGTGTTCCCGGTCGAAGCATCGGACAGTAAATAGCTATTTGCTACTGTTTTTTTTATCGCGTAGTACTTAGTAGTGAAGAACTTTTTATAATATTCTAATACTAACACGCACATTGTACATGTCACTGTAATTTAAAAATCTTCTAATCCCGCACGCATTTTAAAAAGCTATATTACCATTATTATTATAAACCAGCGTATCGAAAATTTTACAGCAATCGTAATCAATATGTAAGTATTATGTGAAAAATATACGCTAGTTTTATTAGTTTTTTTATTTAACTGGTTACGTAAATATTAAACAAATTTAATCACATCAGGTTTGCCATTGGCTTGCAGGGAAGCCGCTCAAGGGAATGACGCTGAAATACATTATTTGTAACGCGTGTAGACCCATAAAGACTAATAATTAATTAGTGTAATTGAACGCGAAAGTCTAAAATCTACCATTATTTGTTACCAAAACTGCAACGTCTCGGATAATTGATATTGGGATTTGCCATAGTGGTGGAAATATTAGCTGAAGCATGGGGGAAATTGATATTGATGTTAATTATAAACGTACACTATCCCGACTATGTCTATAGTCGGTATAACTAAAGTAACAACATTTTAAGACGTTCACGTGACTCTAAGATGTATGCACTTCATCAGTTTGTACTTAGCTTGTGCAGTTCTGGTTTCATTAAACGCATCGAGTGCATTCGATGTGTTCACCGTGACATCTGATTGGCTACAGTGGTTTTGTATGCTCGTGCTTTATTAGATACGATATATTGTTGCCTTATCTAGGAAATGCTGCGAAGCAACCAAATTGGTAGATTTACCCTAGCCAATTTGATTTGTCAAAGTCCGCTTCAGTACTAATAGTTTGAAGTCAACAACATTTGCGTTTTTCTTTTGTTCGTAAATAATAATAAACTAAAATTTTGTTTCACATTACAAACGCAATAAGTTACATAAAAACACAGTATTAGTGAGATAATAACTAAGAAATGTATTCTAAAATGACATCATTATGATTTGTCTAATATTTGAGCCATCCGCTCCCCCACAAGTCCGGTGATGATACTTCAAGGTATCATCGTATGTCAGTTAGGAAAAAGAACTTCACTTACAAATAAACGGTCGGCATTTGACGTTATATCCCGCACTCATCATTATGATCATGAAAAAATAAGTAGTTAAAAAAAACCTTGATTGGATAAAATTCTACCTATGAAACATGGCCCTATTTGATGATAATGACGTCCAAATGTCCCTATAGATATTTGATATAGGAAGTGCTCTCTGCCTACCCGTCTGGGAAAAAAGACGCAATTTTATGTATGTATGTATATTGGACTAATACTCGTAGATTTACTTACTACCAGCCCAACAAGAGAAGCTCTAAAGTAGCAATAGCTAACGAAGACAATTAACAAACGATACAAGACCGCATTTTAATGAACTTTACTCTACAAATGACGTTAAAACATCGCCAACAACGCTTAGTCTGTCGGCCACTCGAGACGGAACAATAAATCCAGTTCGTTTGCAATGATTCCGTTCTTCCCATATCCAGTATAATGGGCGCAAAACTCTCACATTAAACTGTGTCCATTGTTTCGTGCCTTTGTTCTTTTTGTTTTAAAACCCTTTTGTTGGTCGAGCGCGGGATCCAATAGGGAAGAGGTTCCCTTCCTAATGCCTCGGTTAAACCATTATTAAAATTCGCTTTATGTAATTTCGTTTGATTTTAACTTTTCCATTTTTTTTCTACTAATGCTCGTTTTGGAAATGGATTATATTATTAACTCTTTTTTCTGTTTCGGCAATTCTATATGCGATAATTATTTATTTTAGTTACATGATCAAGATGAACAATTCATAATTTGTTATGTGGACATCGCGGTCACTTATTTATTTATTTATTGGATTATCAACATAAGTTACAGCATTACATATATATTATACAATGAGATGGAAATAACGTCTTAACTGCACTTATAATTAAAGATAACCACATCCTGCATTAGTGAAAAATACAAAAATATTGTTGCTGGAATAAAAAAAAATTAAATGAAATAACACGAAATACAACTTTGAATAATAACAAGATAGGTAATACAACTTTGAATAATAACAGGATAGGTACTTCACTTATCATCATATAAAACTTTTTCTTAGATCTTTTTCTTTAATGCGTTATCATTATTCCATTATAGTGCAGTCGGTTAAAAAGTATCTATTTCTAAAGACATAAAAAGGGCAATTTTATGCACTCTAGAAAGAATGATAAGAGTCAAGCATCCTTTCAAGAGTAGACTTTATATTATACCAAATTTAATATCAGTCGGTTCAGTAATACGAGTTTAGGCCTCGGAAATCAGACAGGCAGACAAACTAACAATCAGACACAGAGTTACATTCATGTATATTGAAAGTAAGATTTAACTTAGTTTTAGATTAGTAACCATACAGTATCAAGTCCAAGCACGCGGTATCACAACATTGATTGCGCACACTGTCTAATTAAAAGCCGTATTTGGAGCGTGCTGAGATAATTAGTCCATTCGATCGGACACTAATCAAAACGGCCGGCGGCTGTTAGGCTCATGGTTGCCAGGGCTGCACAATGCGTGTCTCCGTTGAGCCACGCGGGGATTGGTGTTGCCATGTTGATGAGGGGAAGTTTTTAACCAAAGTGGTTGTAGGTGATTCTGGTAGTGGCTTATTCATATTAGAATGCATTTTTTTTCCTGAATCTGCTGTCTATCAGTTTTCTTACTCTGACAAGATTTAACTGCATGTCTTGTCTGGTATATCGACTGTAATGTGATTTACAGTAAATATACATAGCAAATATATAAGTAATGGTTTAATTAAGTAATGCAAATATACATAGCAGATATATAAGTAATATAATACATTTTAATTCTTCCACTCAATTCTCTCCTTTAGTTTAATCACAAAACTAACCCAGGCTATACCAAAATAGCCAAATTAACTCAATACTGCAGACAAACGGCATTTAACCCTGCTAAAGCTGGCAACACCGGTTACACGGCGCTCGTCCGGCCCCGCGCCCCCTCCCCCGCATCACCTAAGGCTATATGAAATTAATTTCTAGCTACAACCAGATTTGTGTACTCTGCTTGTATCCGGGTATTACGGCCACAATAGGGTAACTGAACTTTTTGTTTGGTTTCTTATTTTTAATCATCTTTATTTTTTTTTACTCTGTCTTTTATCAAGTTTTAAATAAACCATTCTGGATTGAACCCAGTAGATAAACAACAAGGAATACAATTAGGTATAGGTTCGTTTCCATCGAAGTGTTGGTTATTTTCCGCTATTCACAAACTATTAATCCACTATAGGATAAAAGTGCTCATAAGATAAAGTCAAATTCTTTATTTTTATTACATACTTAATTAACAATAATTAAATGGTACAAGATTTATATCTATGTGTAATTAGTAAGTAAGTCTAACACATAGATGAACTATGGATATGGATGACCCTATTACAAATTTTCCAAATATTTCAAGAGTGATATAATGACAGGTATGCTGTGTTATTATCATATCTATTTCAATAATATGAACCTTAACATGAGTGGTATAAAGAATTTGTCATCATCATGCCATCAGCGTGACATTAAAATATTTTTAATTTTATTTTCGTTTTCGTAATGATACTCACCATTGATATCAAGCCATATACAGGGTGTAACAGGAGGGGTGGATCATCGTAAGTCAATCGATGGGGGACTTCAATACCTATCGATATAACCCCCATGTATGTTCAGCGATTTTCAATAGTTCCAAAGTTATTGAGATTTTTGTGAAATTTTTGTAAGAAGCCGGAATTCAGTATAAAAGTCTTCACTGTAGCTTAACTACTGGGCCTGCTTGCATGATTTTTTTTCTAGAAATAGTTCAATAGTGGGTCTTCATAATTACGATACCGATTTGAGTCAGTACCCTATCATATTGGAGTAAAAAAAGAATTCTTCACAAAAGTTTTACGAATCGAATTGTGTCTACCAACTTTCAAAGCCTCCAGTGAAAAAAAAAGTGCCTGTTTTTTTTTCTAGAACTTATTTTAAAAACTTCCTACATCCATGGATAGTATACCCTGAAAATTTCATACCGCTACTGCCAGAGCATCAGAACGAAAATTGAACGCGAATGGCACAGGTGCCATAAATCAGTGTTTTTATTTTTCATGAAAAACTTTAATTTTAAAATAAAACGATATGTATCAGCAAATTTATGCTATGTTAGTAACATTAGTGGCAGTAATTTTACAGAATTGAAAATGAAAGGGGTGAAAATCAAACAAAGAAAATTTACATAATTTTTGTTAATTATTTTTTTTACAGTAAGTGTTCATAATGGGCACCATTATTGGCTATGCATATACAACAACTTTTTACAAAGGTTTTTCGGATGTTGCAAAATGCTTCTACTACATTTTGCCTTATTACAATTTGGGCCCCTGAAAAATTTGACAAAAAAAAAGCATTCCACAACCTCCAAAAAAGCTTTAAAGAAGGTCTAAGCTATGCATAGCCAATAATAATGTCCATTATGAACTTACTGTAAAAAAAAAATAATTAACAAAAATTATGTAAATTTTCTTTGTTTGATTTTCACCCCTTTCATTTTCAATTCTGTAAAATTACTGCTACTAATGTTACTAACATAGCATAAATTTGCTGAAACATATCGTTTTATTTTAAAATTAAAGTTTTACATGAAAAATAAAAACACTGATTTATGGCACCTGTGCCATTCGCGTTCAATTTTCGTTCTGATGTTGTGGCAGTTAGCGGTATGAAATTTTCAGGGTATACTATCCATGGATGTAGGAAGTTTTTAAAATAAGTTCTAGAAAAAAAACACAAGCACTTTTTTTTCACTGGAGGCTTTGAAAGTTGGTAGACACAATTCGATTCGTAAAACTTTTGTGAAGAATTATTTTTTTACTCCAATATGATAGGGTTATGACTCAAATCGGTATCGTAATTATGAAGACCCACTATTGAACTATTTCTAGAAAAAAAATCATGCAAGCAGGTCCAGTAGTTAAGCTACAGTGAAGACTTTTATACTGAATTCCGGCTTCTCACAAAAATTTCACAAAAATATCAATAACTTTGGAACTATTGAAAATCACTGAACATACATGGGGGTTATATCGATAGATATTGAAGTCCCCCATCGATTGACTTACGATGATACACCCCCCCTGTTACACCCTGTATATTCAAAGAGATTGCATATTTACCAATGGACTGGACATTATTTTGCTGATTGTAATTAGTCATAAATATTGCATCATCATAATAATCATCAGGCACCATCCCGAAATAATGGTACATACGATACATTGAATCATGCTTTAACCATTATCTTGTAACTTAATCGATCTAGATAAATCGCATACTAGACCTTGTAAGGTAAAATTTATCTATCATAAAATAGTGTCTTAATTATTTAGTTTGTACACCACAACTTGTCATAAACTAATTACTAACAGAAAATAATTTAATTCCCAAAAAACGCCGTAATATTAGTCAGATACGACCTTTTCCCCCAGGAGCGTGCGCGTAGCATTGCTTGAGGTTGTGTACTCTGGCCCGCCCGCCCCGGCATTGTCTACAGACACCATTTATCTACTGTTTGTAACTCAAATGTTATTACGTCATGCATTCTTTATTACCACGGAAGGGTAGCACATTTGCTCAGCATTGTATTAAAAGCGGATTGAATTTTGTTATTTTTTCATCTTCTAAACTGATAAAGAGGCCAATATTTGGTATGTATGCTATGTGTATGTAGTAAACGAGTTGACTAGTTAAAATATGTAAGATTTCTGTAAATAACACATTCAATCTACCACTTCCGGTTTACTTATACCCTCACTCAAACCTGGTGACACAAACAAGTTAAGTTTCAACATGCTTTCATAATATTTACTGTTACGAGTAGGTATTTCTGTTAGTATGTGTAAGACAGAGTATTCGCTTGAATTGCTATTTAATAGTAATACTATTGATAAGTAAGTGGGGAAAATACGATTACATTTGATGTTAATGATTGACGCCTATTTGAAAAATATTGATTTTACCATATCGCTGTATAGAATCTAATCTTTAGTAATCTATCTAAGGTAATATTCCTATCTAACAAGTCATAATACAAAGCTGTATTGTCATACACGTGTCATAATACAATACGCAGAATATCAGTTTCTGTTTCTGTATATAATTTATAATAATAATTAGAATACAGTCTTACACGGACCGAAATCCAGATTATATTCGCGATAAGCCATGTGAATGAATGTAACACAGATAATAGATATAATTGCTCTTATCTCAAAATACTGTTATCTAACCTCGAGCAAAGCCGCGTAGGTAGGTAAGTACCTAAGGTTACACGTAAGCGGTTTCGTGAGACATAAGGGAACGCTAGACACGTGTAGGGCGAATGTAGAAAGGGCCCAAGGAAGAGGCTTTTAAGAGGCCGAGAGAGTGGAGAGCGGTGTACCGATCGGCATCACTGCTCACCCCGACAGTAAAAAATATGAGCATCCCCCTTCCCCCCGACGCCATCTTGAAAAACTTTGTCACTTGTAGCCGCAAATCGATCTGTGTCTACGGGCTACGACGTAGCGCGTAGCGGGTTGGATAGTGTGTCGTCTGTAGTGCCTTTGTGGGCGTGTGTCGTAATTGTCTTTCTACCTATGTAGAGCGCTGAGTAGCTGTTGTTGCTAGCTATCTAGACTAGAGTTAGGTTACTATAATTTATCTAGAATACTTTGATATACAATGGGTTAGTGATGGTATATAAAATGTTTTACAATTAATACATTGTCATACGCCATTTACGTATCTATTAATTATATGACTTATATGAGTATGTACATAATTCGTAAAAGACAAAGAACTATTGCTTGACGTAGAACATTATAGGTGTTAAACATAATATTTAGTTACATGGTCATGATAAAGACGGTTAAAAGATTGTCCTTAACAGTGGCGACATTGTGAAATCAAAGTCATGTACAAGACGCCATTTTTCTCTATAAATACTAAGGCGTAATAAGTGCTTGTCGGACTGTTAAGAACATTATTCGTAAGCCATTGTCGAACCCCTCAAAACATGACTTTAATTGTCATTCAAATGATAATCGCTAAAAGGATTCGGTACGAATTATAATTCACATGACTTCCCTGACAATATAGATACGCCCTGTGGCTACTCTTTTATTGTCCCTCATAATATCAATATGAACCTTATTACGATTGGGGCAAGGTTAATTTTACTAGTGATTTTACAGTGAAATTGAAATAAAAGAATATGCACACCTTAGGTTCGCTGCAGGTGACCTTACAATTTGTATTTTGTAATGTCTGCGCTATTCTGAATCACTGAATAGAGATTTAAAAATATCGTATATATGAGAGTTTATCTTAACAAGATTGTTGAGGTACAGATTTTTTGTTAGGCCAGTCCCCCTAAGTTTGATTGTTTGAACAAAACGAATATTTGCTTTGTCTTGCTGATATGTAAAGGCCAAAGATATAAAATAAAACGATGAAAAACGTTGCCTATAAATGTACAAATAAAAAAATTGGCTTCAATATTCAAAGAAATAAAATTTGGGATAACATAAAGAAGAAGATTAAGGTAAAGATAAATCACAACTCTTTTTCGATCTATTGACTTATTCCAAATTCTTAGAATATACAGAGATAAGATAAAAAATGCAACAATCGATGCTGATTAACCCACATTCGCGGATCCAATAAAAAATTAACCCTCATGTCAAAAGGTCAAGGGAAAGATCAACCCTTGACATCTCCATAAAGACAGGTAGAAAGGACACGTCCCCGAGAAAAGACAAGAAGAAGTTGCAGCGTCAATGAAAGGGTTTAAAAAACCAAAATTAGTGGTACATTGAAATATGACAACCCTTACACCGTAACGAACCGTGCGAAATTTCACACAATGGTCGCGGAGGCAAAAAAAAATTGTTTTTTTCCCAAAAATGTTGCAAAAAATGTAAAACGAAAGGGTAATCCCATGGCGTGACCCTCAAAGTGTCATATTTTGATAAAGACCGTGACTTTTTTTATTGCAAAGTTCAGGGATGGGAGAAAACGTTTTTTGGTATTTTTTATGGTGATTAAAAATTATGTAAAAATGCTACGAGATATGATTTAAGTTTATTATAAACATGAATACGATTATTTATGTAAGATGTTGGCACGATGACTTTATGTTATTTTTTGCTTAACATTTATCTGCGACTACTACATATCATTGATAATGTCAATCACAGTTCAACGATCTTCAACAATCTACTTTCTCTTCCACAAGCGTTTCTGCTTGAGGTACGCACAATAATAAAAAAAAAACATTAAAAAAATAATAACCGTCCATTATTCGGACTTAGTTTATCAAAAATCAACTTATAGTTAAGTGGTGTGCGAAATAATCCAATAGCAAGCACTCATTATGTAGGTAGAGCATGATTTTATCAGGACATCTTTTGTGCCCAAAGTCTGGGGTGGAAAACAATCCTGTACCGGTGACTTTGAATATCCGGATGCCTTTATGACTTCAAGGGCTTTATCAGAGTTGCGTTTTGTTCTTCACACGGTCAACTACATGGTGTTTGGTTTTTTGTTTTTTTTTTGTTTTTCGTAGAACTGAACTACACCATATTTACATGGATCAATTCGCTCTCACGACTTAGACTACTACAACAAAACCCACGACGAAGTGACATTGAAATATTCGAGAGTTTCTACATTATTATAAATTAAGAGCCCAATGTTATATCGATGTTTTAATTTTAAATTATGAGGTGACAATGAGGTTGAATGCGCAATTTTTTTAACCTGGTCTGACGTTTTATGATTATTAATATATAACAGTAAAACCAAACACATGACGCTTGACTTTACTCGACGCAATCTTATTGGTGCTTTTTTATCATCTTTGTATAACGGAAAATGTGTAGATAGATTTTTGTATTAAATTATTTATGTAGTTAAGTTACATGCTGTATATTTGGCCACATATAACGAAGAAGTAGAGCATTAATTTAACTCAAACTTTTGTTTATTGACGATTTCTTTGCTAGACACTCGACTTTTCAATGTTAAGCGGCTCAATACAAATTGGATCTAAAAGGTTAATGAAATAAGGTGTATTTTAGGAAGTCGCCATTTTTCTCAAGGCAGGGGCACGGAAGAATAGATATGGGGTCGGCCTCGGTTCCTTTTGACTGTGGGACCCGTAACGGACCCCAACGTATATTTGGACAGCAACCTTTTCGAGTGGTCCCGTGGTTAGTAATTACGATAATTTGAGTCGAGATGAAGGAATTCTTAGCGCAATACACGACGAGTGACGATTGTAGCTATTCATTTCTTTCAAGTTGTTTGGACAATCTCATATTTCTAACTAGTGTGTAAGGAAGTACATAAATCGTAATCGATGTTAACGTCACATCATCTTAATGTAACTTTGATGCTGCTTAGAAGTGGTGGTCCTGATAAATAGAAGTTGAATTCGCAAACACTCTTTTATTGTAATAAGCAACTAAGCCGAAGCCTTAAAACGTTTGAATGATGGTTTTAGGGCTAGTTTGCAGTATCATTGCATTTTTAGTTTAAATTCTTGTCGAATCATTCGTCGTTGTCTATTTCAAGTTTTGATGAGTGAGCCAGAGAAACCTTGCCCTTGTTTTATCAATCAAGAAGAAATATATAATAGTACCTACTTTAAAGCAAACCAAGATCTACAAGCAAAGTGCTACTGTCACAGTGACTAAAACAATAAGTTGTCCAAACAATTAGGATAAAATGATAACCAACACACACGCCTTAATCAATAGATAATATTACACGAGGAAGCTTTAACACTAACAAAACGACGGATAAGATTGTGACAGTTCGTGTTTCCTATAAGATAATTCGTGTCACGGACGCGTTAATACAGATAGTTACTGTATCATATCTTAAATCCGTAATAAACAATACTCGTAATATAAGTAAATGTACACACCAATTTATTTCCACCAATTAATTTAATTCTTTCGTATCACAGTTCATCACTTATAAAGAAAGAAATAATATTTATTTGCAAGATATGGCAAGAAATTGATCTTAACATCACACATTTTACCTGTAACTGGTATGTAAATATTGGTCTTAATTTAACGTAGATTGTTTAACTTAACGTAGATTAAGTAAATAATATATCAATGTATCCAAATATACATGTTTTTCAATGGGGAGTGTCAGATATGTCTGGTACAATTGTGATAAAAAACGCCGTTAGTGCAAGTTAATAAAGCAATAAGTCAAACAGATATCGGTAGCAGTGTGCGCAGTAAATCAGTCGATGCGAGCCCGGCGCGGGATCATTGAAAAATTGCATAATTTTAAAACGCCATTTTTCCGTTCGCACTAAAAGGGTCTGTGTCAGGGAACGTTCGCGCTGAGGGTGTCAAAAATGTGGGCATTTCTTTTGATAGACTAATATAACGCTTAGCCTAAAAAACTTATACCTGTATGTTCAAGAGTTATTTTCATATTTCGACATTCCAAAAGTACAGTTTATTTTTAAGAGTATGAAGGGTTTATCTGAGAAATAACCGATAGATAGAGTATATAAGTACTAAACATATTTAGTACGAACATGATATACTATCGGTTCTTACAACCGTTATATGCACGATTTTAGACTTTCGCGTTCCATTACACTAAATATTTGTCTTTATGGGTCTACACGCGTTAATAGGAGTAGCAAATTACATAGCTACTTACTGCCCGACGTTTCGACTGGGTTACACCAATCATGGTCGCGAGCGAACTCTCCTACTCCTATTAACGCGTGTAGACCCATAAAGACAAATATTTAGTGTAATCGTTATATGTATCACAAATGATGTGCAGTTTACCGAGTTCAGTTTCAGAGTTTCAGATTTAAAGAAGCAGTTGTAATCCTAAATTCCATGTTCTACTCCACAGTAGTGTAAGTTTCATTCTTGTGTAAAAGATACACAACATTGATGTTGGAATATGAGTTAAGGTATGTGATGTTAGTAGCCCTGATTCGTGTGTCGCGTCACCTCGGTGGCGTCGCCTCCATATATCACGGGTTACTCATCACGTTTTTAATAAAACCTGTGGCAGCTGGTGCGTAGCGCTGTGATTGGGAAATGAACTGCAATGAGCGGGCGTGACGTCTTTTGTGATCGAATACGACATATTCGCATTCGCATGATCCGGCTATTTTACGACTAGATCGGACGCGGAAAATAGTTGTAGAAAAACTATACATTGTAACTTTGATAACGTCGTTTATGGCTTTAATTGTACAAACGATCTATTTCAGTTTTGGAAAACAGAGTCATTTAATGAGTTTTTTTTATAATACCTCAACTTTAAATAGAGTCAGCTTCTAAACCTAAGCTCGACTGATATTATACTCGTAGAGCAACAGCATATATACTATTTCAACGTTCATAGTGACAGTATGGTAATTATGCAATGATCTTCATTCTACAAAAGACCAGCTATACTTGCAGGGCTAGCATGACAAAGAGATTATTGCACAATGTTTGAATTGTTATGTACGTATTATCGTATATTGTTTTATCATATAACAAAAGTGCATTAAACAGCTTACTTATCGTCAGGATAATCACTCAAAAGTGTATATTGACTACAAATGTCACATTTGATTCAAAACACCTATCTACATTATCTAGTCACGTATTTTTTTTTACAAATTTTCCTTCTTGTATGACAGTTACGATGTCATTGTATCTTCGATAGTATAGATATGTGAAGATATCTTGTAGATAGTAGGGGCTGCGGGTTACGGTCATCATAATATTGTTGGATAAATTCTTTTAAAAGAATTGATTAGTGATTTTACACTATGTTTTGATAGATTAATATAAAAGTATAATTGAATGTATATGGAAAAGCCATTTTTTCCACAACATTTTCCTATTGTCATGTCAGTAAAACATTGCTCTAAACATAAAAAATTATACAATATCTTGATATTGTATCTGTTTCTTGAAATGTTTACATTGTTGCATTCATATCAGTTACTACTTACGAATAGATTATACAAACCCTAGGGTGAGAATACACTTATTCCTTATTTTGAGTATTCCAATATAGGTACCAAAATGACGAGCACATTCGACGTTAGGTTTCCTATAGATTTGCGATCGTGTATCCATGACCTTATGCATGTATCTTTGTGGGTCGGCTAAAAGTTAATGCCCAAGTCTATACGCACCCTTAAAATTAGTCTGTCTGACGAAGGCGGGGCCACTCAAAAGTGTCTGTCCGTGAAAGCTCCCATTCTAATCCCGGGTCTCTCGCGGTCGTGGATTTCCAATAACACTTTCTTTTGTGGCGATATTTCCATTTAAGTTTTATAATCGCAGTTATGGTCACCTTCTGAAATTATTTGGAGGGGAGAGGGCTTTTAGAATATTTTTATTAAGCTTATTACTTAGCTTAGCTACACAGATATAAATATAACAAAGTCAATCTTACGTAGTTTCTGTGTAAAGTAAGCCAACTTCGTAGTAAATGTGTTGCTTTTTGCAAATTATATACCTTTTAAAATAACAAATAGGTTATAAATACAGATACTTCTGGGTAGCTTGACTTAATTAATATAGTACCTTCGTGTTTGTGTAATGTTCGTATTTATTATAAATAATATATTTCCGAGTAAATTTTTAAATATCAAATACTTTTGTAATTTGATTATTTGCTTGCTTTGATGAGTTGTCAAGTGATATTGAACAGAAACTACTGTATGTAATTAAAAGATGGAGATTTAAGATATTGTAAATACCTACATCAAAATATAACACTTGTAGCCCTATGAAGAACCTTCCATAGATTCAATTAACGACTCAATAACAGCTCCAATTGGTGTGACGTCAAAGTGCGAGGTGAATGGGCCTGACATCAAACGATGTTACCGAGTCGCAAACAGACGTTGTGACGTCAGTGGTACACAATTTCACGCGCTCTAGTCAGTATTTTGAAATTGAAAATGTGCGAGCAACTAACTGTACCTATTTGTTTGTAATATTTTGATGTTTAAACTGTAGAGAGCTAAAAATAACGTTTATTTTTCTCGTTAAAGTTCAAATTTAAGTTTCTTCAGAAGTTTTTCACAGAATTAAGAGGGAGAAAGTGATAGAGATTGATAGTAGAGAGAAAATTTTAGTTGTGAAGATTTATTTTCGCGACATACTCTAAAGATGCATTTTAGTATGTTTGTTTCTACAGTTTAGTTATCTCGACAAAGCTCTTCAATAAACTCGTCTTACTGGTCTATAAATAAAAGCTCTCCTGATAGGTACCTATTTGTTTCAACAATTGCAGAACAGGTCGTTCCTACGGCTTCTCGTCTTCGCCGACTTCTAACGGAGATTAACTTCTACCCTAACGCAATTACAAATTGAAACACATCATAATTTGGCGTCCTTTACAAAATCACTTTCCGTCCCCGCCGTTCAAAATTCGAGTCAAAGTGTCTGATCCACCCCAGCAGAATTCCTGTTTTAGAGGGATCTCGCCCCCGCATTACACCTCACTCATTATTTATCACATTGTCGCCAAAATTAATGGGGCACCCTCGTCAAAACATTTTTATAAAGTTCGCGGTCGCTGGCAGTTTAATCATATCTTTGTAGATACGGCGCGATTCATACAATTGTTGCTGGGAGGTAAATTAACAAAGCTTTGTTTGGTGCTCTTGAAAATTTACTGGTTATTTGGTCCATATATATAATATTAAATATTTTATGGTGTTCTTATAGTATTTGTGCTTTAGTTGTAAGAATACTTAAGTATGTGAAGTAGGTGTCTGATTTCTTATTTTTCTAACTAACTACGATGATGGCTTGGAGTAGCCATGCCATCATCAGCGGACTTGCGAGGGTACGGGTGGCTCTCACCCCTAATGTCTAATATCTTAATAAATAGTATACAGTAAATACTATTTATTTAGTTTTTTTTATTTATTTAGTTGTTAAAACAATGCACAAGGCAGAATGGCGGCGACGTGGTTCACAACCCGTCACGTCACGTTTCCCACAGAGGTGAAAAGAGGATCGCTGGAAGTGATCTCTGCCTACCCCTTTGGGAAAAAGGCGTGATTTTATGTATGTATGTATGTAGTATACAGTATTAAAAACGTAGAGGACAAATAATTAATAAATATAAATATGGTTGAGATCATTAAAATCATCGCAATGTGTCACTTTTACCCTATGAAAGGTAGAGTAAGATGTATACTTATTTAAATTAAGACTAAATGAATAACCATTATTTTAGAAATATTCAATTTGTTAGTAAGTATCATTTTGTATTCAATTCGTGTTGTACGAAATTAGTTTTAGGGGCTAATATAATGCTCACGAATATTCTTTCTAAATACAATATTTGTCTCAATTGATATCCCAGCGATATAAAAAAATATGCGGTAAATTCATATACGAAGGTATAATATGTATGTTGAACGTATAATTGGATACATTTGTGCTTGTTCTTTTTGCCAATTTAGAACATAATCTTACTGACCTAATTAAATTCATACCTAACTAGTCAGTTTTGTCAACACAGGATAATGATGTAATCCAAATAAGGTATACGCAGATGAATAATTATTAATAATTCAAGTATCACTGGTGCACAAAGTTTTGATTTATTAGTATGATTCAGCATATCTTCACATATTGTCATCATAGCATAAGTACTATCTATAGTATTTATCTTACTACAAGAGGCCAATATAAATTATACTATTAGATGAAATTGTATTGATATAATCACTAAATAGTATAAACCAAGTCCGTTTCTCTGTCCCTTTATCCGTGTGTATGCTTAAAAATGTATAAAACAACGCAAGGGATTTTATGCGTTTTTTAGTAGGTAATTTACATAATAAATTACATAAAGATTACTCAAAATCAATCGACAAGTATAACCTTGTAAATTGATCTAACTAACAAAATACTCATAAGTCGTATAAATACTCTTCTCAAGCCTTATACTTCGTCACTAACATGTATGAAACCTGGAACGCCAGCAGTAACTAGCTAAGTTACATAGTATCTCTTAACGGAAGACACTCCTATTTTTTTTAAATAATGGAATATCTTTTTCTAACTAACCTTAAAATACCTTTATTAACTTAATAAAGTTATCCGGTTAACTGTCAACTGAACTTTATCTTCTTATCATGGTGAGTTTATAATTAGGCAAAGGAGAGCCGATATACTGCCTACGTCTGAAAGAAAACCTGATACCAATTAGTCTAAAAGCCGTGGTTAATTCCAAGGTTGCCTCCGCTTGAGATCTAACTTCCGTTACTATGACGTAATTCGAAAGTAATCAATATGTTGTTTGTGTCAAAAATGTACTAATTAAATAGCGGATTACAGTTATCTCGTGTTAGAGGTCAATGAGGAAACCGCCGTAGTTATTCTGAACACCATGAATGCCATCGTTAAAATTATATATTTCTAATCATCACTTTTATCATTTTGCTGGAACAAACAGTTTTAATTACGGGAAACAGTGTTAGTGTCCCTATTAAAACTACACTTATCACATGCGTTAACTAACAATTTATCTTTATAATACAAACATGTTAATGACTTGTGGATAAAATTGCAATAAAAAGACTGAAGATGACATAAAATTTTAGCTTTCGACGTAATGATTGTGATAGTAAATTTGTCGGATAATACTTATTAATGAATTCCTAATAATGTAATAAACAAAACTTTACATTACAATTTTTTTTGATATTCTTCTTTATTTGGCTTCCTTTTGAACACTTACCAAATACGACTAGTTTCTGAATTATGTGAAATGCTGACTAGCTGATAACTTATTAGTTAATTGAGACTCCTAAAATTTTTTTACTTGAAGATAGTTGTACCACGGAACATAGGGTTGTTGTCATCTTCAACATTTTGGTTTCTAAAACCCTTGGTATATATAGCAATGAATTGAGTGAAATGTTGCCATGGTTTTCCTTGTTCCGCACCGTTAATGTGAACACAAGTTAAAAATCAATCAACGAAATACTTTTTGCGTCAATTGACTGTTTCCCGAGTTGCCGTCCGCGTAATCTTGACTGAAGTCAAAATACTTTTAAACAATTTTATTCCCTCGACACGAAGAGCCGCTAGAACGTACTTTCAATCATCTTTGGTTTTCGTGCCCTAAAAGTTTGATAACGACTTTTTGACGAATGCAATAAGGTTGACAATCGCTCGGAGGGCTGGGAAGATGTAAAATTTATAATTGAAGCTCGTAAATTAAGGTGACATCGACAGTTGCGGCTCCTGGGGAGGACGCGCCGCGAGGGAAGGCCCTGCCAATATTTTATCGAAAAGGTAATTATTTGATCGCGCCAGTGGGGTAACAGATGAAACTCACTCCGGTAATGCGTTTCTTATTCTTTGTATTGGAGAAATTCATGATTAATGACAATTAGCCCGGTTCGACGTTGGATTCTCGAACAAAATATTGCGTAAACCATTACGCTGATCGGAGTGTTTGTTGCGTAATAATGTTTATGTCACGTTTTGATGTGACCATGACTTTAAACTAATTCGGTTTGTTACAAAGGAGGCGATAAACAAAGGATTTCGTTGGGAACTTATGAGCTATTTACGATTCGTAACAATGGATCTTGTGGAAAATTTCAGCAGTTATGAGATAATTAACACATTTTCCTTGGTGAAGAAGTTTTAGGTTATATAATAGTACTACTTCGGACACTGGTGGGGTAATAATTCTTTTGCGAGCTGATGAATCTCTATTAGACTGGCTGCCAACTAAAATCCGTCGGATATTGTCAGGTTCACGAAAAAAAAAACACAATTTCCACGTCCACCTCTTCGCGCAGTTTTCATTAGCGCTTCTCACCCGGCCCATCCGTCGGTCGGAGATCAATCGCGCCACCCGCTGACCGATTTAATTCAGCCATCGACGGAACCCTTTGACGCAGTCAGCGTTGACAGATCGCAGTCGGGCGCCTCTCGCCCCGGTGACGGGCCCATTTTATCATCTGACGTGCGAAATGGAACGCGCTTTGACGCCGCGACTGTTGCTTCGATTAACGGGCCGGGTGATTTTGTATTACGTTGGTAGGTATTGTTATTTTTTGGAAAATTTCTATACGTGGGTTAGTTTTCTTTTATTTTTTATGGAGTGAAAGGTGCTGTTAGAGTTCAGATAAGATTAGAGATCAGAATAATTATGAATAAGTTCTTAAATTACACGGATAAAGCTAAATAGCAAAAGAGTAGGTGCTCATTTTAAATTTTTCTATATTTTAGATGATAATCTACGGGATAAAGCACATTTTGGATATAATTTTATCATCTGACGTGCGAAATGGAACGCGCTTTGACGCCGCGACTGTTGCTTCGATTAACGGGTCGGGTGATTTTGTATTACGTTGGTAGGTGTTGAAATTTTCCAGTTAGTTTAGTTAGTTTTTCTCATTTCTTATGGAGTGGAAGTTGCTGTTAGAGCTCAGATAAGAGTGGAAATAGTATTAATTATGGGAAAGTTCTTAAATTACACGGAGAAAGCTAAATAGCAAAAGAGTAGGTGCTCATTTTAATTTTTTCTATATTTTAGATGATAATATCTACAAGACAAAGCCCATTTTTGATATAAATATTAAGTAGTATCTTCTAGGTTCACCTATAACTTTTGACCTTCAACATCCATAACTCACAACTAACATTTAGGAAATCTGCTTCAATATTTTCCGCGCAATGACAACGATAACCTTCTACATTGCACAACTTTCTAGATTGCGTTTTTACAAAGAAATCTTCATGACATCAACATTACAAATATAACTGATAGCCGAACGAAATTATCACAGGGACCGACCGATTCTGAATAAATCGATCACAGGACGCCGCCTTACTCTATCCACTATCAGTTATCACACAGACATTCATAATTAATTATGGGTTGCCCAAATTACTTCGAATTGTTTGTAAAGATAAATTGTGACCTTCCGGTGGTCTCCGGGAATTGATAATAGGATCTTGGTCAACTTCGGGGAACACCGTCGGGTCGTAGGTTCAATCGGTTAAGTTTGGCAATACCCTTTTTTATATGCCGAATGGACCAAATTGGATAAGTTATGAAAAATTTTATTGTTTCGTTACTTATAAATGAAGTAACACTTTGACCATAGTTTGAGCCTTAGTTAAAAAGGGGTTTGATAACATAGATTCTGTATTTCAATACAAAAGCACACTTACTTTTAACTCGAAAACTAATGTACATATTTAAAACAATTCGTCATGTTGCAGATTACAAACTTACCAAAACAATATATTATGCTATGGCGCAATCAGTTATTTCATACTGTCTGGTGGCTTGGGGTGGTGCAAGCAAGACTAATATGCTCAAAATAGAAAGAGCACAGCGAGCACTATTAAAAGTTATGTTATCCAAACCATTTAGATTTCCAACTTATGAGTTGTACTCCCAGTCCGACGTACTTAGCGTTCGCCAACTGTTTGTCCTTCAGACCATCCTAACCCAACACAAAAAACAAATATTTATAGACACGAAAACGACCACGCGTAGGAAAAGAAACGTATGCCAATACACCAGATCCCAGTCAGCTTTCGTAAATCGATTCAATTGTTTCATCGGCCCCTTCCTTTATAATAGAATAAATAAAATTACTGACATATACCCACTAAATTACTTTAAATGCAAACATGTAATGACTACTTGGCTTAAATCCCTTTCATATGAAGAAACTGAAAACCTATTTACGATAGTGCAGTGATGTGGTATGGTTGTGTTTTTGAATCTTAATACTTCTAATATACTGTTATCTCGAAATGTTAATATATAATATTATATATAGTACATAAACATAATAATACAAAAACGTCCTGAATTAACCATAAATTTTTGTTTTAATTTTATACACATACATATTGGCACAATAAACACATACATATACTTATTTTATATATTTATTTATAAATATTTATTCTTTACTAAACCTTATTTTAATTTTATTTATTTATTCCTACTAGACACTATATCACTTCTCTAGTATATTTTTAATAATGTTTAAATATAAAAAAAAGCAGCTAAAGAATTATAGTAATACGCAAAATATAGTCGTATAGTGATATGTTTTATATAATAAAAACTGTCTTCTAACTTACGTATCGCGACACAATATTCAACATTTTATAACTTAATCTCAAGGAAGTAACCTAGTACTTATAGCACAGGCTCGGCCTAGTTTAAGTACTAGTATATCGTATACAATCGTAACTTAAAATGTTCTATAAAAAAAAAAAAAATAACAATTAAAATTTGTCCATAATTTTAGTCCACACTCTTAGTGGTGGCACGATACCTTGACGCATTCCCTCAAACGCGCACAAGCACTGTCTCTCATATGTCAACACAACAGAGCCCACTTTCCTCTGGCGCTTACGCAGCGCTGCTCGCTGTGACGTAGCTCTTTACCTTTAATGTTATCTGTGCCTCTAGTGACATCGTCTGAGGGAACGCGAAAGGTACTTTAGTAATATTTATAGCATAAGTTTTGTAAATGTACCCTCTTTTTGTATAAACTCGCTTTAGTTGTATACAAACTGTATTTTTGAATTGATTTAATAAACTATTTCATTTCATTTCATTTCATTTTAACTACTACTACGTTGATATATTAGACGATATATAGTAGTAAGTACAAAAAGTGATAAAGTTTCGCACCTATTGCATCTGATCATTAGCTTAACTTCTGAACTTATGACGAATCAATTACATTCATTGCCTCAACCAAACCAAATCGCCCCGGAACCAGGAAACGCGATGTTATTCGCAAAGCACTCGACTTCGCGATCCCCAACGAGTATCGCGTTTCACAGAAAAACTCAGCATTGTCATACAAATGTATCTGTTGTTGGGCCCAGTAATTGCGCTCATGCCGTGTAATTTGGCTCGGCCTATTGTACACTCGGAGACCTTTGTCGTTCACGAGGAGAACTCACGTGTAATAATAACTGCATACGTAAGAACTGGGGTGTAATTTACTGAATTGATATGACGTCACGTCAGTGGACAGCGAGTATTTTTAGAATTGTTTGATAATAGGTGTATGTTGTTAGTAATACGTAGTATATCTAAGAATGGCGGCGTAATACTGAAAAGATTATTTAATATTCGGCTTCCACTTAAAAGGTAAACAAGATATTCCTCATATTTGGATCTCGCTACTGCTTACCATGAGGTGGAGAGAGGTCATCTTGTTAGCCTATTTAAATTATCTTCAAAAAAGTGAAGTAAAAATGGCTACGAAATCTATTTGTAAATAAATAAATTATATTGATTACACCCATGATTCAAAAACACATCGGATACAAATACCATGTTAAATGAACACATAAAAGGATATGAGAAATAAGAAAAAAATAATGATTTCAAGTTGTAAAAACAGATCAGAGAAATACGAGTAATATGTCATATCCATAAGCGGGTTTTCAAATGCAGCAATGGATTTCCGAGGGTATTTAGTGGGAAACCAGGAGCTTCTAGTATACGAATAAGTATGAGCAAGTCGCATTAGCGGGATTTCCTAATGACTACTAAAACTGAAGTGAGGATAACTCTGTTGCCGGCACTAAACTTATTTGTGGTCTAAGTGAAAAGAGGTGTTTAGTGAAATCGTGCACTTTATATGACCGATCGAAATAATTTTGAGTATTTTAAGAATAATTGAATGATCTATTATGAATATATAGGCTCGATGATAATAGATCAGTTAGTAATAGTAGGATATAGATAAGTGAGATGAAGAATGAATGAAGATTCCAATTCAAATTTGCATTTTACGACACAGTCATGCAAAGCGAAGCTTACAATATCGACTTGTGGATGCTTAGCATAAGGGTGCCAAATGGTAGTTGAATACGGATTGTACAGCAGACAGTTTCTATGAGTATGAATTTAGTCTCACGATGATAGCGACGCATATTATAGACAAACATAATAATATCAAGTTGTTTCACATAAGCACCTCTTCTCAATATAATATAATATAAGGCGACCGACCGATTTCAGCCATGGCGGCCGATCTCAATTGAGATCAGCCAAGTGCGCAGGACATATTATAGTGCACAAGTATACGCGCAAACACAAGTGCACTCTCTATTCCCTTCTTCTCAAAAGAAGTACTACAAAGTATGGTCTGCTATCAACATACACCTGCGATTTAAAGGCACCTGTTTTAAAACTCGCTTCCTCTCGTCACTTGCTACGCCAGGTCCGTACCAAGGGGTGGGTTGATTGATGAGCCCTTGTTTTGTGATCGCGGCTCAATTACACCGCGATTACTTAATCTGACATGATACTCCAAGTGCCGATTCCCCTAAGGGTGAGCATTTTCACTCGCTTCCTGATTGCCCAAAGTTCATGTTAATTGATACAGTGTTGACTTAATATATTGTTTCCTCTGCTAATAATTTTTGTTTCTATATTCAAAGGTAGAAGATAAAACAATTTTCATCTAACGTAGTAACGTTAGATGATAATTGTTTTATGTTACAAAGAATGGCAGTATGAGTACATACTGCCATTCTTTGGCATACCGGAAATATGGAACACATTTTCAGGATTACGTCATGATCTACCTTCAAATTACTCAAAAAAATAAGCATTATTGCAAATAAAACACGCCTTTTAAGCTTGAAGAACTAAAACAGACTAGGTTTGCTGGCTGGCTCACTGGCTGACTGGCTCTTAAAATAATACTATATTAAAAAGATGACTGACTAGATTTCTGTAAATATTATTGCAGTGTCCACATGTATCCAAAGCTTTTACAAGGTTTCTCAAAAACACTAGAGCATATTTAAACGGACCCAATAATCGACCTTATTATCATTTCCATAAGATCTACGTGTTCACAATGCAAATAAAAAGTAAACACGACTTCACAGACATGCAAGAAACACTTCCATCATGTTCCAGACACCAATTAGTCGGTCGCCTGCTTCCGCTGTCGTCGCACGATTGCCTCGAAATACCTCAAATTGTTTACTTTGTCCATGGAATGGGTAGAAGTTTGAAGGAAAAGGATAATGCAAAGATAATTTGTGAAGGAAAAGTTTGAATGTGGAAACTGAAACGCTCATTTTTAACACGAAGGATCAACATACGAGTAATTTGTATACGGAAGATTTTGCCTAAACTCTTGTACAAAGGATACACGGTTTCTTTTGTGTTGAACTGTTGACAATAGGCTAGTTTCCTAAGTCTGATTTTACATAAAATTTCACAATTAACAGTTACATATGGGTAAATCAATAACATAAGTGAAATCGAAATTAAAATTTCTTACGAAATGAGACAATAATAGGCATTTGAAGTTAGGTGGGAAAGTCCATTTTTAAAGTGCGAAAATTCAATAAAAATAGTATGCCATCTTATAAATTACAAAATTAGTAGTAGCTTTCACTATGAGAACATATTCGTAAAAGCAACATTTGATATAGCTGCTGAACAAAGCTCTTACGATATTCATACTCGTATACAGAGGGGTGACGTCATAGCTCTGTGCGACATTTGTATGAAGCGTTTTGAGCTCGCCCAAATGATGTGCTATTGAAACTGTGATATCTCCGGGAGTTTTCCAAATATCAAACCATTCTTTTAACAACACCTTTGCGATTGTGTTGTTCATCCATCTATGTAAAAATTAAAAAATAGGAAACTACCCTATTGTTGGAAGGAAAATTCCTTACCATGTTTCGCGTGAATTCATTGTGGATTTGGTTTTGTTTAGCCAACTTCAAGTGTGTTATGTGGTTTTGGAGCAGTGATCATAATTATATCATTCGACATGAAAGTTCATGAAAGTTCTAAGGGTACATTGGCAGGTACTGACTAATTACTGTAGATTTTAACTGCATCTAGATTGCTTATAGCCGAGAAGCCCTATATTTAAGAGCGTGTTATGGTATTTAATTTGAAAGATATAAATACCCGCCCAATTCTCGCAGTAAAAAGTTCAATAACCGCAAGACGTACGTAATTTTAAACTCACAATGGCACGCCATTTCTCTGGAAATAGTGGGCTCCGAACGGAACGCACGGCAGCTGTAGTCACTGGCCAGAAATATCGACGATATGAGCACGTCTAAGGTTTATAATTCCGCCTAATTAATGCGGGTATTTATTAATAACTAAAAATAAAAATACCAAAATCTTTGTTTCTACCTACGTGGTGATGAATCTGTCTGAACATTAATAAAGATTCGAAGAAGAATTTATCTTGAGGCTTATCTTATTGATAGCACTTGTCTATTGTTGTTTGTCTTTATATTATGTAATTTAAAATAGTATTAACTTAAGCTATATTTTTATTTATTTGTGTTTTTAATGCTATTAAAGCTTATAGTAAATTTTGAAATTTTGAAAAAATCGCATTCTTGACCCCGCCTGAACGGAAACGGGGATCTTCGTTTTAATTTTAAGTTCAACTGATGAACGAAGACGGTCTACGATAAAATTAGAATATAACAGTATGAACCTTAAATTGTTGAAGAAAATTCATTGTTATGAAGTATTAAAACATTGTGTTCACATTTTAACACACTTTGCACTCGCTTTCAAATCGTAACTCCATTCTCAATCACTGCCAAACTCTCGATTCCTATCATTCGAATTTAAATGTACATTCGACAAAAGGCGGCCATTCCAATTTTGAGTGAGAAGCACACTAAATCCCGGGCGATTGCTCTGCCCCCGACGACTCCTTACAATTTATGCCGGCCATAAAACGGCATTGGCCCGTAATGCGATTACTTAGTGTCGCCAGTTCGGACATCGGTGTAGCTGTTCAATAGAATTACGATTAGATTGAGAGTCTAGAAATGGTTCGCTTACTTTCTCACCACCAATTTTGCGAGAGATTCTTGAGCTTTAAGATAGGATAGGATGCCAGAGACTTTTTTAAATATTTGAAACAGCTTTTGATTTCGTATTCTTCCGCGTGAATTCTTTATCGCGTAAAAAGTCCCTTCTGGCGCAGTGGGTTACAAAGTAGCCTATGTCTAGACACTCACATCTCACATATCAATATGATCGTTCCAAAATGTTAAATGAAATTTGGTGCTCTGATAGTCTTATCAGAGCACTAAATTTCATTTAAATCTGATCAATAGTTGTGACACGAAAGCGCGATAGTCAAGCAGACATGCAAACAGAGTTACTTTTGAATTTATTATATTAGTATGGATAAAACACGTATTTTTAAAACAATACAAAGTAAATTTAACAGACAAAGGGAACTACAAAGTTAAAAGAGAAAATACTGAAGTATCTCCTTAACACAAATTCTCTCAAAGTCAATATAATTGTTATGTTCCAGTTGCACTGACTCATTTAACTTTTGGTAACGAGTCTCGATACACTAATACTAATTTTACATTGTTAGATAGACTAAGAAGCATACAAAAACAACATGTTACGTAAATGATTTTCAAACCTTGGAAATATACTTAGCTCGTAAGAAAACTCTCGTAAATAGACTGAGGACTTCCCGACCTCTCACATATCAATATGAACGTTCCAAAATGTAAATTGCTCTACATTCGATATCGGTCCGATGGAATCGCATTCAAGGAGGCAATCGATTACTCCCGGTCTACGGAGAGACATTTTAAACTATCGTTTATCCTTTCAAATGCAATGGACAGTGGAGGAGGTAGTTTATCACTCCGATAACAGCGGACCAACAATGGCGTTTGCTCTCCGAGTAACGAATGGGTAGACGTGTACATGGGATAGAGAAATGCTCTACTTTAGTTATATTGGGTGATAGATTTTTTATTGAATACACGGTGCGATTGAATCTGATCTGAAGATGACGCTGAATCACAAGGCTATGTAGCGATTGCGTATAGTCACTGGCTATTAATTGGATTGTATAAATAAAATTGGATTATGAAAGTTTCAAATGAGCGGTTAACAAAAAAATCACTTAAATTAATTGTTTTCGTGATATTTTAAAACCTTCGGTCTTACAGATCTATAAGAAAAGGTTTTCTTTAAAATGGTTTTCAGTGATTCACTACATTTAGAAATATAATACGTATATAATATACATATATAGCTGATAGTACATAGAGACCGTTTCCCAAATGTGTTTTCGTCAATTTCTACCAGGACTTCAGTATTTTTCCCGCAATGCACTGCCTCATACCGAATGGGGGAACTTCCGCCAACTTTTTGCTCAGGCATTCAGCTTTCGTAAATAGGGAGACCGTACTATCACCCGTACAAAGGGAGGTTATAGGGGGCAGTTCGCAAATAAAACTGTCGCCACAAAACTCTGGCCAGCCGGCATCACGTACACGACTCAACTTTTAGATCCTTATTACATTTGAGTAGAGTTGAATATCGGCTGGCATTTGCCCTGGAATACGATCGTCGTTTTGTATTCAGAGCGGGATCCGGCTCTTTGCGAGAGCGGAGTTTGTTTCGAATTTCGATGGTAGGTATCGCCACTAAAGTTTGCGCAAAGCAAGTTGTAGTTTAGTATTTGATTTAGGTACCTAACAATGTTGACATACGTATACGTCAGAGTGGGTATAAGTATCCGTTTTTGGTTCGAATGCATGGATTTTATATTTTGTTGGATTAAAAACGTACGTTTTTTCTTTATTAGAAAATGATCTTATTGGTTATCAAAATGCACAGACAGTGTACTTCCACATCAACATTAAAATAATTAGTAATCTAATATTACTAGCACGGTATAAGTGTAGGTTACCTAGGTACCGCCATACCTACTTGGGAATCTCATTATTTATATTTGTTACTATGATTTTAATGATCTAAAATCGATGTAAACATTATCCTCATAGCCGTGGGAATTTCCTAATTATCAGAAAATGTTCATTTAGCATTTTAGTAAATCCTGTAAGCCTACGTTTATAATCTTATCAAAACGTGGAACAAATGTTAGGGGTCCCGCGTTGTAATACAAAAACTATTATTATATCAAAATCTTATAAGAAATTACTGTTTTGCCTAACTGTATGCTTTTAAATATTTGTAGGTATTGCTTATAATCCAAATGTATCTCATGAAATAACACATGATTATTTAACTCCACGTTCTAAATCATTTTCATGGTAGTCACCAGAATAATAAACAATAAACAACAAAGAAGAAAGACTTCAACAAATTTGATTAGGCAAAGGGCAACTTCTTAATACGATTTTTTTTCTAAACCTTTTCGTCTTTTCCTAATCTTTTTATGTCCCTACGAAACAAATTCGCAATGATATTTTGCAAGCGCGACACCCAACTTCTCCCGCATAATTTAAAGTCAGCCCGTGAATGAGAATTTATATCATTTAATATAGCGAAAGGAACACGAATTTATTAGGGCAGGTGACATAGCACCACAACACTGCTATGAAATGTTTTACAATGAACATAACAGTATATTTATTAAATAGGATACAGGCGTTTTAATGTTTGCTTAAGAATCTTAACGTTTCTTTCACGTTTTACGAAAAATCAAGTAGAATTCTTAAACTCTCTTTTTGCAAGAGTTTAACTTCCACTCGTACATTCAATGATCGAACAGGGTACAGTAATTTCTTGCCTGACACCAAAATGTCGTAAAATTAACTAATACGTGTCGTTTTTCATGAAACTGTAAATTTCTTATATTATTAGCTGCCTCATCTGAAGCTTAATGTTTTTTCAGAAACATTCTAAAAGTATATGCGCATTTCTATGTTCATACATATTCCTTATTGTATTTATTGCAACATTAAACAGTCCACAAGTTGAGATTCCCGCGTTCCGTTCGACACATCTCGATTAATACGAAAAGTGTGAAATCGATTACGGCATCAGTAGAAACTCGGAAATCGATTATATTCTATCGTGTCTGTCGCAAATCGATTCTAGTTGGCACCTTCACAAGGCGCGGTAATGGTTTTATGTCTGAGCTGCTACCTGTTATTGGATATTGAATGGAAACAACATTAAGATTCACTTGGCGAGTCTTCAAATGCCGATATTAGAAAAATGTTTCCCAAGTAATATTGCATTAAACCTGTATAATGATAGCCCGTAATATGTTGCTTACATATGTACCTATTTAGTAATTGACTCAGGATGAAATGAAAATGATTTTATTGTATTAAAGAGTCCGCAAAATCAGAGAAAGATTTTCTGTGGGAAAACTCTACCGTTAGAAACTACAAAACAGTTTCTTCTAATTTAAAGTAGTGCAGTGTGCCTCGTAATTCATATTTTCTATTACACATAATCATCTTATTCCTACTGTACACCGTATTCTAATAAGAATTGACAGGCATTTATTTATATTCATATAAATCTCTAGTTATCAACGGATTCTCTGATTTATGATTTTATGTTGAGGTATTGCAACATACACCAAATTGTTAAATTGGTAAATACCTACATAACTTTTAATTATTATAGTTCAAGTAAGTAGTAGCGAAGGTATAATATGCGCATTCCAATTAAACTGTCCAATCACCTATAGAAGCAAAGGCATACGTCTAAACAGCCACATCAAAGCTAAAGCACATAGCCTGTCTCGGCTAATCGATACCGTACATAGTACGTGGAACGATGGCGGCCGGTCGTAGGCACCTGCTAGATCACTACATCACTACAGAATCCTGACAAAGTGACAGACAAAGACGCAGATAATAAGGCGCATCCCATTGGCGCATCCGCGGGCCGGCCACGCCCACCGCCGTCGTCGGCCAATCGCGCCGCCTCGCACAGATCTTGAGCGTTATCTAGTTATCTGCCGTCTCACTTGGCATACTCCACAGAGTGGGCTATTTTCAGCGCGCTGAAATGCAGTTCGGTTCGTAGGTCAATAAAGGCGATTGTGATTAGTTCGCCGTTCATATTGGCGGCTACTATTTATCACGCAATGTTTTCTGTTACTATTTTGACTTTAAACATATTTATTCTATGAGTAACCACAGCTATCATAACGACTTAATTTTTTGTAGATTTTGCCCATGAAATTTCAGAAGTCAGCAACCGCTATTGACTACTAGTAACTTTGTCTCTTTGTGACATTTTAGGAAGTTATTGAGTAAACAAAACAGTTTTTCATGGTAAGGTAATCGTTGATACCCTCAACCGTCCAGACTTTACATCAATTCATTAATGTAGCACTTTTACATCAAAGTACTTAACTACTAGTCACGTAACTGTCGTGCAAACTGTAACCTATTGTGTGCCGTCAGATGTTGTGTTTCAGACCACGGCAGTTGGGTAGAATCCGATCCGATAAGTGCTTGCGCTCATTCAATCACCTTTGTTTTCATAATCGCCTTGTCCGGCATCGATGCCCATTGACTCGAGACCTCGCTGTGTCAAGTAATAACTTAGGAAATGAGGTCCAAAGCTGGAAAGCCAGGGGTCTTTCTAAAATGGTTGTGTTACAATCATTCTGTTCTAGGCAGTGTCGATAACTAGAGGGCTATTGTTTGTAGGTCGATCCTGCAGTGGAATATGGCAATAGTGTTATTGCAAGAGCCATATTTAAATGAATAGTTCATAGAACTGGCCCATCAGCTACCATCGAAATCATTGTTTATACAACGGCACGTGGCCTAACAGTAGACACTATTGTTTTTTTTTTTAAATCTTAATCTACACACTGATTAGAGCACTGTTGTCAGAAGCAGGTTTTAATTACTTATTAGTATTGATGGTATTTGTAGTAGGTAATGCTTTAAGTGGCTGTATGTTTATGTAGTCGATTTTCTGGGTTGAACGAACATCTTTGTCCCCCAGTGTATTTTTCAGTTGAAGGCCTATTTTACATCTTTGTTGACTAGAAGATTTTATTTTTAGGTTTACCACTAGGCAAAGAAAAGCAAGTAAAATTATACTGATTATTTTGAAAGAAAATGTGTAGGTGACAACATAATTATTTTTTATGAGCATTTTAATAATTAGGCCAACATTTTGTATAAAATCTCTCGTGTAGTTGCGCAGAAAATACATACCTATTACATAAATCCACACCCAAAAATCTCTAGAAAAATTAATATTATGTGGAATCTCTAAAATTTTATTTATACGCTACTCGGAAATAAATTCATTGCTTTATTATTATAAAGTGGAATACTCACTTATTTATCGCCTAAGCTTTATTAGTTATCGTAGAAAATCCTCATAGATACCTATGACTACTCTTAAAAAGCTTGTATTTGTAGAAGATAGGTAACCAGGTAGGTATGTTATCTTGAATCGTGTAGCTTCACAATTATAATACAGTCCCAATAAAAAAAATCTGTTAAACTTCATTTCCGAATATCAAGGAAAATCCACATAGTTGTCTATTAAGACCGCGGTTTCAGACGGTAACCTTGTGCGAGCGTGTGAGAGAGAGGGGTGTAACAAGACACAGGCGGGGCGCGGCGCGGGGTGGCCCGGGGTGGATCGGATCTAGGGATGAGCTGGGTCTCGCTTCCTCCCGTTACTCTGGGGCCGCGCGTGGAGCTCGCGCCACGCGAACACGCTCAATTACCGCGCACGATCGCGACATCACTATCCAATTCCAAATTCGAATCCGGAAACATTGTTAGAGAAGACATTTTTATTTATTTTTAATTTCATACGATCTTTGAAGACGTTCCAAAAGTGATTTTAGTGGACAGTGTTGATTCTTATTTATCTGATTTCTTTTGTTTTGTGAGATTTAACTATCAAATTGATAACAGTTGCGGACAAAATTGTATAAAACATTTTTTTGTTTATGGACCATGAGAAAAAATGATGAAATTTCGCCAAATGCTTGACTTTGACGCGAGCCCGAAAATGAAAATTTCTGGTAAGTAGGCTCTATTATTATATCACACAGCTTTATTTTAAATAACAATTTATTTAGTTCTTATTGACGTAAGTTCTAATTAAATGGTTACTCAAACCCAAAGGGTACAAAGAACTTACGTACCAACTCATTTAACACCTTACTAGCTGTTAAATTGATTAGCTGTTTAATAGGATTAGTTCAAGACTTTGTGCAATTATATATGTTTTCTTATTAAGCCTTTTGAACGATTTATCTATATTTTGTTTTTTTTAAATATAAAATATTACAATCAATTATTAATTATAATAAGTAGAGCATCAACTCATTACTCCAACTAATACTAGATATGTAATGCATTAATCTTAATTAAGGGTCACATCACGTCACGCACAAAAAAACCTAAATCTGTTCTTCAAAAAAATAAAGATAAGGCTATCATTCCGCTTGTTAAACGCAAATAAGTGCCGCTAACCGCGCCTCGCCACAACCGAGCGAAAAAAAAATTGAAGTGCTATCTCCTCGTAAGGGTGTGCGAAAAAGACCATAACTACAAGTTAGAGGACCTTTTTTGTGTATTTTTTTAAAATATTTTAAAACTATATCTTTGGCGGTGCCCGATCGCTTGAAAGACTGTTTATTTAACTTGTTTGAAGCAGCTTAAAGTTATTAAGATGATGTTTACAAAAGCTCAGTGTGAAAATTGGGTTTGGTTTGAACAGGATTGATTGCGGTTTCACCTGCGTTTTTTTTGTAGGTTTGACATAAATTTGACTAATCAAAACTTTTTTTTTATTGGTGCTTATTACCATTGTTTTTAATATTATCTATTGACCTGCTTGCTTGCTAGTGGTGCTTCAAAGTAAAACAATTTAGAAAGTCAACTTGGTTAATACAACAACCACATTAGTAGAATTTAACACTTTTGCTAGCAAAACCATAGATGATAAATTTGTACATAAATGTAATTAAATACTTTAAAAATATTCTTTATTTCATGCCAGGCTAAGACATAAAGAGCTGCTATTCTATTGGATAAATATTAGATATTAATGGAAAAATAAACTTAATTCAAAACATTTTTGCACGTTCAATAATTTGGCATCTAAATAAGCGTAACATAAATGTTATCCAAAGTTCAGTAAAGTCTCTATTTTCACCACAAAAATACCCCAACGCCTTTTTGGGCTTCTTTGCTTTCAAAGGAATTTAAAACAAACTTTTTTAACAAGTGTTAAAAGAACGTTTCTTATTCTAGGATGTATTTGTACGGCTTAATTTTCTCGCAAAAATCAAAAATTTATTTCATTGAAAATTCATACCTTCGCATCTTGCACGTTTAAGTTCTTACAATCCCGAAACGAATAATGAATTATTTGAAAATATTAAGTCCTATAAAATATAATGGGTAGGTACAGAAGGACCAGTACATGTTATATTCTGTTGTGCTTTGTTTGGGGCCAGGTAACCGTGTGTACAGATGACACAAAATTAAAAAAAAACTAATACTACAAAGTTTCGTATCTATCGTTGTATGTGAAACTTTTACCTGTGTCATACTAAACGAGGTTTAGTACTAGAAAGTCAAGCTTTCCGCGAATACACCGTCCCATTGTGACGACTCTCAAATGAATTCCGTATGTCCGATGCGGCAGTCTTACACGGTTAGTTAGCGTGTGAATATTTCACACTATTCGCAATCTTATGAGGTGGTAATAGGGGTCGTTTATGGGGTACTTATGAGTCAGGCCATGAACTCAGTGACAGAGCGTAAAGCCGTGGTTATTGACAGTCCCCGTGGCTAACTCGTGAAATCGGCTTGCAGTGGGGTCTTGGACAGAGATGAGAAGTGCATAAAGAGATGCTTCTTCAGATACTTATCTATTCATCTCAACCAAAATTAATCTAAATTAAATCAAGCTACTAGAAAAAATAAGATTCGCTGATCAAATTTTTTATACAATAATGGCGAATCCTAAGATGATTGTGATTATGATGTGATGTCTATGATCTGTGAGCTAAAGAATAACGCATCTAAACTGTAATGTTTACCCGTTAATATGTAAGAAAATGCGACAACTAAAGATGTTCCAGTTTTGGTGAAGGTTTAAGATATTATAATTGCAACAGTAAAAAAAAAAGTAAAAATTATCAAAACATCAGAAAGCATGTAACATGCTTACTCCATTAACATGTTACATGCTTCAAAAATAATAAGTCAACTTGTTAATTAAACCTACGCCTCCACCCCGTCTTATGTTCCAACTCGTTCTTATTTTAAATCTGGCGCATTTCCACGGAAACCGGAGTTAACGACGACTCGTCCGCATTGTCCGCGCACGCAGGCTCGCGCGCGCGACATCGCTCGCAGAACGCTCATTTGAATTTGAAATTCGAACGACAGTTTTTACGGCGTTTTCGTGGCCAGTTTTGTTTTTGAAGGATTAGCAGAAAGCATTTAAAAAGAAAGTAAGCGATAGGTTTAATGACCTGTGCGTAAGGGACTTTATCACAAATGTTCAACTTTGTGGGCCACATACAATGTCCGTGCAGATACGTAACTACTTACTTACTTACTTTAAAACATGTAATTAAAGAATGTGTATTAGGTCTGGCCACCCTCATCACTAGTTGTACTTGTTAGAGTTAAAATGTTTGCTAAACTAGATCCTGTTGCTTTTATAGTTTGTAATAAAACGTTGGTAATACAAATAATGTATTTTTTTTTATTATTACTTCAAAATTTTCCCCAATTCGTTAATTCACTCGAAATTGAGAATGAGGAAAACAATACATCGATTTGAATGTTTCAATGATAATTTGTATTGAAAAGCGGTAAAATTATGATGAACTATCTATCCGCATTTTTATTCAAGCGTTGCATTGTACGTCTTTACTGAGTTTTTTTTTATTTTTCAAAGAACTCATTATTATGCCAAAAAGCTTGTGAGTCGACAGGTGACCCACCATAGCAACGAGTTCATCCTTTCGATTTAAATGGACTCCTTCGTGAATGCTCACACATCCTGCGCATTCAAAACCACTGCACTTTTGTGATGCTAAGCAGTTATCATTCCGCTTCTTTAACCTTTTATCTGGCCGTGAAATTATTGCTTTTTTTTTTCTCCGCCACGTGCGCAAAGACGTATGGACAAGATAGGGGTTGTTTTAACAACTATATTAGTGGTAATGGGGTGGTTATGATTTATAGTGTGTCTCTTACAGTAGTATTTGCTTAGGGTGGGGTATATTGATGACGCGTGCGTGTAACGCGCTTGTTTCCTACGGCTAATACGAACATCCTATTGTTAGTGTATTTGCGAATAAATGTTGACTAATATGGCATAATGACATGGAAGCTCTACTTTGTTAGGGTAATAATATGTAGTACAAACTGAAAGAATAATTCGTTTAATTGATAGCGGATGACTGTTCCTATGTTTTGTAACGTCTACTAATTTTGTAGGTACTACAATATTGGCACTTATGATGTGACAGTTATATTTTTTTTTCAAAATAGGTGTTCTTCTTTTGAAATAAAAAATCATAACCGCCGAATTAAAAAAAAACTATCACGAAAAATATTACGTGATGCTCTTATTGGTTTAAACTGAGAAAGTAAAAGGGTATTTACAAAAACAAAAACTTTCATAGCACTTGTAATGATAACAAAGTTACATCACAGCTTTCATAAAGTTAGATCACTATTTCTGTACACAAAACAATAGTCTTCTAT
Source organism: Maruca vitrata (assembly GCA_039566165.1). Lineage (NCBI taxonomy): Eukaryota > Metazoa > Arthropoda > Insecta > Lepidoptera > Crambidae > Maruca > Maruca vitrata. Next base: position 6,319,744 of record CM076925.1, read on the forward strand.
TAATAGAATATCAGCTGACAGCCCAATGCGTCACAATGGTGACTTCTATGCGTGTCCTCCGGTAGAAGTCACGTTCTGCCCAGCGTCATAGGCTCCGTTGTGTCTGAACGAATTGTCTAAGAACTTTAGAAACATGATAAAATAAGACAATGTAAACAAAGTACGTTAACTTATCTATTGTATACATGGAAACAATTGAATGTGTGAATATTATTTTATGTACAGAAATTTGTACACTATTATTGATTCTGGCGTGTGATTGATCAGAAGTCCATTTTTAAACAGTTTCATTTAGCTCGTGTCGTACGGTATTTTTTATTCTCTATTTTTTTTAATCATGCCTATAATTTATTCAACTGTTATTTACATATTTGTAGGGTAAGTAATTCAGTTATTTGGTTCGTCCGATTTAAGCTTGTTCATAATCTCTAGTCTAATATAATTTGTAGCTGGATTAGCATCAAACTATAATAAATATTTTGTCTCATTTGAATGTACCCAATTGTACAAGCACACTTCTTTATCCAGACCATATACAATAACTACATTTTGTATTTTTATTATTCCGCGCTGATTCCATCTAGGATTCCATAGACACCGATGCCGGCTCCAAATGGCCTAGTCTAAAACACTGATATCACCGGCAAAACGAGAAAGACAACACAAAGATGGCACGTATTTGCATTCTGGATGCTCCGAGAGACAAGAGACAGCCGGAAGTGCTTTGTACAGAACGGAAGCCGGCACAAAGACAGCATCTTGCATGTCTTAATTTTTTGAGCTTTTTTCTCTCTGTCAGATCAAGAAATCGAGGCGAGCGTTGCTATGGTGTTTGTGACTGGAGTTATTTATTCTATGTTTGTAATTAACAATTTTAATGCGTTTTAAAAAAATAATAAGTTTTAGGTGTAATGCAAAAATTCGTTTTAAAGAATCTTCAGGAGCAAGTTAAAATACGCAACCAATTAAAAAAAATGTCATTGATAGACCAACGCACACGTGAAGGTCACACTTAACTCTTTTTTAAAACGTTATCTATTATTTTTTTGCGTTTAAACGACTATTATTGCAAGTGGACTGGCCTTGTACACTGTACAGTCTACAAATATGTTCTCTCTGAATCTTCACATTCATAATCAATTTTTTCTTTGTCTACAGCAGCAGAAAGCCAGGGTTCTGGGAGCCCCCCGCCGAGCCCCTCTGACTCGGTGACATCAGAATCAGCGCCTACCCTCGTCCACATCAAGCAAGAGACCATGCCGCCAGGAGTAGACTCGAAGGAGTACTACGGCTCGATAGACTTCGGCCTCCCCGAACCCTACATCCCACCGTACCCTGAATACGGCCCTGGGTACGTCCCAAGACCGCTAGACTTGCAGAATCAAAGATACCTCGATGCTAAGAAAAGCCCGAAAGATGAGGAGAACTCTAAAGAGGATGATTCCAATGATAATCCAGAGTTGAATTTACCGATAGAGTTGGCGTTGAAAGGGAACGGTGTATTTGCGAGAGCTAACATAACTGCTGGGACGAAGTACGGCCCCTTTATTGGCAAGTGGGGGACGCAGCCGCTGGATGCAAAATATGCTTGGGAGGTAAGGCTTTTTCTTTATCCAATTGTGATATCCAACATACAATTGCATTGCGCTAATAATGTGAATCAATTAATATTATTAGCCTTGCCCGCTGTCAACAATGTACAGATCTTCTGTGACACAATCAGTTTATTTCGTTACTTTATTCAAAAATGTTTCGGTTATATATTTTGAATCATGATAGTTGTATAGATTAATATAAACACGTGAGAAAAAGGATGTTAAATGACAAAAAACGTAAATACTTGTCTTTATCTTAACCAATTACAAAGCTCTTCATCTTTGGTGGTAGGAGCTTGTTTGTAAAAGCGTTTTTACACGAAGTTATTTCATCGATGACAAGGCATTCTTTCTTGCGTCGTAAGAAAGGAGCACTTATGCGAGTTAAGTGTAAAAATTAAACGTCAGAAACGTTCTTGTTAATAAATTAGGCTCAGAAACTGAAACGTCAGACGGATGCAATAAAGTGTCGATTTTATTGAAGCCCTCGAGTTGGGACCAGTGAAGTGTCCTTTTTTTTGTTAGGTTTTTGTATGACGCGTTGCACGACTCGTCAAGGTGTTAGGAGTAATGTTTAAAACATTAAGTGCAATTGTTTTTTTTTTAACCGTTTTTCATTTGTGATGCGAATGGTTATATAATAATTTTGAACGATCGTGTTGCTTTGACATGTGATTTGTGAAATCGTTTTCGGGTTAAAGAAGTTCATTGATTTTAAAACGGAGGTTTTTAGACGATCGATTAACCTGATACTTATGTGGTACGATTTGAGATGATGCATTTACTGACCAATATAGCGTTATGTATTATATTTTTGCCGGTTTGTATTTAATAGTGTTAAGCTTTTCACCACTATGCATTATCAACGATTATCGTTTGTAAATTTTTGCAATGAATAATAGCAGAAATTATTTTAGAAAGTTATTTGATATTCTAAAGAAATATTATGACAATGTGACCTTCTCCTATACGCCATCCCTATCTATCTTATTGTAGGCAAAATCAAATTTCGCCCGGCTGATCACCAAAACTTTAAAGGCGCAATTTGTGCACATCTCAATTTCTCACTGCAGAGGGCGTGGTAAGATTATCTGTCCATAGGAAACGGAAATGGATTGTTCGTTCCGTGGGCCTCGCAAATTGTCGAAGTATTGGATTTCTTGCAAAATTTTGAGAAGCGCGATTTTGAATACCGTGTAGGCGTGACGTTTTAGAAAAGGTATGAAGGTGTAGGTATTGTGTTGAAATATTGCTATAAGTTCACGCTGTAAATATAATAAATTATTAAATGTTATTGATGCACATACACACACATAGCTTTCACGTTAAAATCATTAAAAGCAGGAGCTTGTTAAATTTTTGGAGTGTATAAAAATATTTAATTACAGTTATATTCAAAAATATACGCTTACGAGTTTTACTATCTAAGTTTTACGATACACGCTAAGATGAAAACAGTATAGACGAATATTCATTATTACGTCCATTTCCTTAATATTTTCCCTAACGAGATTGATAATCAATTTACAAACAGGTCTATACGGTTGAACCTATCCATAAAATAGAACAAATTACATCAATACGAATACATTCACATTCATTGCTCTAACCTTTAAACGCCGGAAGCTGCACAATAGTTCGCAAAGATGCGCAGGCGCCTATCGGATGACAGACAGACAGACGCAACGCGGGTGTTATGTTACAGTCAAACCACCATTGTTGGGACGACGTTTAGTTCCGGACGTTAAGTGTGGACTGGACGTGTTTATATCGGACGATGGAACGACAATGGGCAAAGAAATTGGCCGTCTCTCAATGTAACAATGACCAGGGAATTCGAGCTTAATATAAGTATTAGATAGTATAATAATATGGACATTGATGTCTAATTATTCTGAGATAGATCATAACTACCTATGTTCATGGATTTTAATGTCCTATCAACTGTTATATCTTAGATTACCTACTTATTGTCAATGTATATAACGGAGCAATTCGAAAATCTTCGTTCCTATAAATTGTAATGATATTATGATAATGTCAATGAAATGAAAATTACGTTGAGCGTTACTTACGTATTCAATCGATTTTGATAATCGTAATCGCCTCGCTGAAAACAAAACTAGGTATTTCGTCAACTAGTAGAAAGTAATGATGGTTGACTTTCAACTTTTTTCACTCAGTGCTCACCGAATCGCTTGATCCCAACGTACGTGACAGCAGGGTAACAGCGCCAATTGTGGCTGCCTCGTTAACGCGAACGCTGACCGCGCTTCCAAGCCACTGGCCAAAGGACCTTTGATGGTGTAAGGTGGGGCATGTCGCAAAGAAACACTGTCATTTGGCGTGAAAGATATTCGCTTTGTGTGGTCATTCTGATGGAATAAAGGATATGTTATACAGATCAAAATCTTTGTCGTGACTTTTTTCATTTAGTTGACCGATTTTTGGCAATATTGCTTGTTATTTTTGCCAAAGTTTGATATAATTGGATATTACTCACGTATCTTACGTTTATATCATTAGATATCGCTAATGCACTAAGTTTATCTACACTTTACACAATTACATTTGTGCCAGTTTTCAACGACCTACTGTAACCATGTGGCCTAGTTTGCGACAGATTATTGATGTCTGATATATGACAAGGCTACCGTAAAAAATACCTATTCTTAGCACCCGCAGGTAACGAATTGAAAGGATTAGATCAATTCAATAAGTTCACATGTCTGGGTAAACTTAAAGGGGTTAGTTCATTGTTCAATCTGAGATGGTAACATTATCTAACCACCGTTTCCCAAATGTCGATATCTCAATAAAATCTTCCGCGAAAAAAACTATCCGGGTAATCAAAGAATTCCCTGCATCCCGTGTCAAAGAGCAATAAAAGGTTGCGTACGAATAAACCCTAATTTCGGTTTAGGCGTGACCCCCGTCAACGATTTTTTTAACACAAAAATTTACACTTTTTTACCAAAAAAGACGAAAGGTAACGGCAAAATTGACAAAGAGGGATGTCACCGTATTCAAACTTTAAAATGAAAACTTGATTGGCGAGTTTTTTTTTTCACACAAACAAAAACGTCGCGAAATCTCTTGAAACGCATCTTTTACAATTGCCGTTTGTTAATAAAACTTCCTTTAATTCAATTACCACTTTAACTGACGTGCAAATATTTTCTCACAAGTCTTAGCAAAGAAGCTGCAGTGCTTCGAAAATCAATTCAATTTAAACGGAATTCGATTAACCGTATCTTTAACTAGACCACGATATGAGTAGGTATGCAAATAAATTCTAATATACATTCAACGTGTAAACATTTATGAGAATACTTATCTTCCAAATGAATATCATATGAGACAAACCAGTCTCCAATAAAAGGATCATCTTAAAAAACGTCAATCAAAAATTATGAATATCTAATTTTGCAAATGCATTGTAAAAGTGGGGCGCATCCAAACTCATCGGTAAAATTGACGTTCAATTGGTAATCATCAAAATTTTCTGAATTTATAATTGGAATAATTTATTTTTTTAATATTTGCACAAGCTTACTCTCATGGATTGACATCACGCGAACTGGATGGCAATAATGCATTTTAATGTATTTTCTGTTGATGTTCGGTCACTGCGCGTTGTAGCGCGAATGAAATGTCAATATTGGTCGTTATTTCAAAGAGAAAATTGTGCGCTGTGGAATGCAAATATGGTATTTATATAATGATAGGTCTAATTAACTTCTTTTAAAATAATGTTGATCAAGGTGCGATGCTCTATGTTAAATCGGTAAAAAATACGTTTAGTTAGAGACATAATGTGCAAATAGATATCAAAAAGAGATAAGGATTGGCTTAAATACAGTTGAGTACAACAGTTTACGTTATCTGGTGGCTACCAGCAATCTCTTTCAGATAATTTAAAGGTAAAAGATATGGAGTCATAAGTATTTTTCAGTTATTAAAAAACGCTACATATTAGGGGATAGTTAGGGGATACATTCATTTAAAAGTCTGTATTAAAATTGAAACGGCTCAATTTAAATTCATCGGAGGAACAAAGCAGTTATTATAGCAGCTAATTTCGTTCATTCATCCAGTTGGCCAGTGACGAATCCGTTGCATTACTGTCAAAATATCTGTCATATTCGTGTGACATCTTTTCAACCGGCCACCCCCTTTGGCAAAGGATTAGCGATACACGCGGCCCCATTACATCTTCATTACGGTAGGCGGCTGACATGCCCCATGCATTGTGATAATAACAATAAAAAATATTATTGTTAATGTATTTGCCACCGTGGATACTGTTTATTCGATACGCGTTTGATCTCGTCTTTCAATGAACAGATGGCTGCGTTTGTGGTGATGAATCTTTCATCTGTTTCTGTTGCCAATATTCAACCGATATAATAAGCTGGAATGGAATACATAGCACTGATAGTATGATAATAAGTTTTACTTGAGTAAAATATTTGTTTTTATTGGTCAAACATTAATTCCATCTGAACCCATTAATGAGCAATATCTCTTACTGTGTACTAAGACCCTCTTGACAGTATTCAAAAGACTTATCTAATATTTTAAATTCAGTTAGAAATATTTACTGGAATAAAAACAAGCACTCAGTTGCAAAAAAAAAATAGTCTAACATCTAAGACCACCCACTGGTTCAGGACCACTATTCTCTCAATGAATAGACTAATTAAGCTCATGAAAAACATTGGTCAACAAACTATCTTCATGCAACGTGTCGAAATCATCTCGTGTTGCTGACGATGACAATTGCAATAGTACGTTGCATGTGTCTCGCAGTAGTTGACGATATATTGCACCTGGTGCAGTGGTCGTATCAGCTTAGTGAAGTGATGAACACATTTTGTTTTTTTTTCTGTTCATGATTGTTATGAATTGGAAACTTATAATTTAGAAATTTGTCTCGTGGTAGTGTTAAGTGTTGTCAGGTTATAGTAGCTAAGTGTTAGCAAAATCATTATTGCCGATTAATTTAGGAAGAACTAATAATACATATACACATTTGTTGAAATTTTAAACGTGAAATGTAACTACATAGGGAAATAGTGGCTAAAATAAATAAGGTAAGATAACTTTGTGAGACAATAATCAGCTCTAATAAAAGAAGATAGATTAACTTCACTGTAATATAATAAATTACTCAAACACTTATATCGAGATCTTCCAAAAATTAGCTACTGTAACAGACCCTACAAAAAAAATATCGTCATAAATATTGACACCAAAACGCCGGCACCCCAAGCGAATAGCAAAACATTCTTATTATTAACAAGCAGACACTTATCAGTTAATCTTACACCGATGCACAATGGGGCTAATCCCCTGGCGTGATAGAAATTTATCTTCGGCATATTGTCATTGTCGCTTCGCCCCTACGATACGCTTGTTTAAGAATAAGCGTCGTATCGCTAGGGTGCATTCGGAGATGTATCTTCATATGAAATTGTACATATTGTATTGCATTTTTGATATAATCTAAACTAAAAAATAGTTTAGATGCTTTTTTATTACAAATAAAATGTGTCTTAGAAATTGACCGCTTATGTGACTGTTTCGCGTTGAACTTGAAGCCAAATCACAGTTTATACTTTTGTGTAGGTACAACTGTTTTAATGTTCAATGAAATTACCGCAAGGAACAATTAATAACCTTCAACTTTAAATTAAATTGAATTCCTGGAATTACTCAATAGTAGAAAGATGTGATGTGTGTTTGAAGACCATCAATATAGATTACGGTATTGAATCACTACAAATATCTATGTATGTTTATTCAAACAGGTTTATAAAACAGTTTTCATTTTAAAATGAAACGTGAAATATGGAGAAACTTTTTGCACCGAATGCATTATGTTATAGCTGTAAGAATACGTGTTGGCAATTGCTAAGTTTACTCACGAATCGTCTTTGCGGATTCTTATTTACACCAATATTTTTCCCAACAAATTCTTGTTCGCAAAACAGTGCGGGCGTGCACAGTGGGGCAATATTTCATCTGAGCTGGCCAGAACAATAATAGCTCGTGGAGTCGAAGCCACGGCACGTTCGCACCACAATGTTACCGGCCACCAGTGTACCCTGAGCCCCTTACCTTTGCTAAAATTTGCGATGTTTAGCGCATTGCGAGTGGAGAGAGGTCAGGATTAATTGGTCGGTCATTCAGCACCGCCAGCATCCGTGTAGACAAAATATCGAAATACCCCGAAAGCAACGTGATATAGCACCGGTTATTGGGTTAGGTTAAGCGCTGTTTACAGTGGAAGCTCGGCAGAGGATTGTTGATGGATTCGGTGCCAAGTTGCCAACTTTGATGGTGCAACGGCTATTTTAAAACAACGGGTTTGCTGCACTGTGCGTTGCTCTACGGATGGATTCCAATTGCAAATAATCGTTCAGTCATAGTGTCGAGTGATTGAGAAACATTTTGCATCCTACGGTTTGGCCTAAAATTGGCTCTTCAGCAAACAAAAGTTTGCTCTACATCTGAATAGATTTGAAAATATAGTTCGAAATATAAATCTTGATTGACGAAAATCACATGAAATTGGATGACGTATACAAGACGTAATTATTTAACCTTACGTCTTCCCAAACCCTGTGTGTATATTGTTTGCGTAAATAGTTAAAAAAATTACTTGCTATTAGACACAGTTCAAGTGAAATACATGATTAAAATTGTGATGTTGATTTATGCTTGTGGTAATTTAAGTAATGTTACTAGTAAAATCCACAACATATATTTTAATAATTTGGCTGAGAATACCAAATGAAAAATTGATTTATTACTGTCAATATTGCGCGTTATATCCTATACGCAACAAAAACTTCCTGCTTCAGATTCAAAATGGCGGTAGCACAAAAACAGCAACAAAAGTAGCCGAATAATTCGTAGCTTCGGCAATTGTCACGGTCGGCGCGTTTGTCGTTTGTAGTTTTTTGCTTGTAATCTTGTAGTTAATCCGTTTTAATGCGCCCAGATGCGCGGACGCATCACACCAAGCGATTTGAGCTCGTCCTCGCTGCTAAAGGATTTATATGTGTGTTATTGGGAACTGTGATCGAAATAATACTGAAATTGTACATCAGTTAGTCATTCTTTTTTTATGAAGAAAATTTTGGAACCTAATAATACGTTTTAAACATAACTAAAGTACTATTATAAGACACAGATGACGCTACTAAAGGACGATAAACGGTTTTAAAATGCCTTCCTTTAATATAATAATAATAATTAGCTATCAAATGATGTGGAATGAAACAATTTGCTAATTCTTTCTAATATGAATTTTACTGTAACAAAATTTTTATAATGATGTGGTTATCCAAGTGAAATAATTGCCAAACCGCAGGTCAAATGAATCGCAAATATGTTACCTACCCTAAACTACAAACGCGAACCTTTGTTATTGCAGCAAAACAACACAAAATATCCACAATTGGTAGCAGTGTGATTGTTCGCCGATCGCAGAACAAACGATAGAGGCCTTTGTGTCGATCAATGGGGTGCTGTTGATACACGATCAATGGGACATCGCATTCATAACACCCACTGATTGTAGACCAGGCCTAACATTTTCATTTACCAATCCAAAACCACCCACATTCCTAAATGGACTTCTACGCGCTTAGAATACAGTCCACTTTTGTTTGCACAGAATGCATTTAAAGCAAAGTGCACAAAGCTATTTTTTTGCGCAATGATATCGCTTCGTTCGTGGATATTTTGTCGCGTTCGGAATTAGCCAGTTTTGTCTCCGTTTTAATGGTCAAAACGTGACCGGTGAAGGAGCTCCTAATTTCCACATAATTTGTTCGGGATACGGTGACAGTGATGAACAGAACTGCCATTGGCCACAGGTAATTTATGGGGACATGCGGCAAATTGACACCGAACGTAAAGGATTTCGCCGATGCTTATTAATGGCTTTGGAGCGTTTGAATAAAACGAGGAGTTGTAAATAGGGCGAGCAGAAATTATGAGTTTGACGCGGCATCGAATGACACGTTCATGCATTTTTGTTAAATTTTCAAATAATTCTTGCGAACCATCTTGGATTATGACTACAAAACTTTTAAGCCTAGTAGTTAGGATAGCGACGTCTGTTGACTAACTAATATCATTTCACTCCCGTTAAATAATAGATAACACTTTGATTAAATATTAAATTCCCCAAAGATCACAAACATGTCTTGTTCTAATCCCAGAAAACTAAATGAAGTAGAAACTAACAACGAAAAAAAAAAGAACAATAGTGCCTCGGACATCCGCGGAAGCAATGTTTCCCCGATAAAGGAAGACAAGTCGAGGAAACTGTTGAAACGTGAGGAAGATGTATGGAAAAAACCCGCGGTGAGGGTTCAGCCTTTCCGCTTTTTTTCCGTCGGGCGGAAATTTTTCGGCGTACCCGGACGGAAGGAGCGAGTTAAGTGATTTGTTTGGCTGATTAGATAGGGGTTTTAGGGGTTTTTAATGGCCTCGTGTCCGCGAAGATATCTAGTAAGCTGTTAAAAAGTTTTTAATCCTGCACATACGAATTGTTTCAGCATTCATACAGCTATGCACAACGTTTTACAACTAGTCTTATTAGAATTTACATTTTGTCTGCCACAAAAATACAACATAAAATTTTATAATTCTCCAGTCTCCATAGTGGTTAATAAATCTATTACGGATTTAACTGAGTATCTATTTTGTCAAAGCAAGAGTTTTTACAAATCTTAATAAGTTGTTCCACAATGTTTAAGGACGCGTATAAGTATGTTATCATCACGCCACTATTCCTAAAAGAACTACCCCTAACCACCTTAAAGCGCAGAGTTTAGGTAGTTACTTGTTAACGTAACTTTACCTAAACTAGAACGCAGACAGGCAAAGGTTATGTAAAGCGAGGGACGGTCGTGCCGGTAAATAAGCGCAAATTGTTATCTTGTGAAACGAGTCGTGTGATGCGCGCAGCGGCGCGTGATCACCGCGGCCCGGCCTCTTCAGGGATAGGGCTGGGATAGAGAAGGGCTGATGTCGATAGAATTTGGTACCACTTCACTTCCAACCTACTGGTAGGGTAGACTGGGTACGGTAGTGGTAGTCGTAATATTAGCAAATCTGTAAGGAATACGGGGGAAGGTGTGAGGGGAAAGAGCGGCTTTCGTGTCTGAACGTGTTGTATACGTAGGTGTTGGTAAGATTTGATTCTTATTTTAGAATATTACTGAATAGGAATGGAGCTCATTTTTCTGTTTCATTTAAACACAACGGTCAAATTGCTTGTTTTTCCTCGATGGCTTGTTTGTTATCATTTTATTGAACATTAATTTCTCATTAAAGCCATTTGTAGTTAATATCATATAGGTTAATAGAATATATCATTTTCATAGAATATATAATTTTCATAAAATAGCTTGAAATTTTCAAGTTCAAGCGAAATATACGCGAAGTGCATGTATTGAGATAGACTTTAATCATTGAAAATGTGATTGGCAAAATTAATGCAGTATCATACAAAAACGTGTTTATCGACACGCCCTGGCCGAGCGCGTCACTAAAATTTATGAAATGTAATTTTCTGACGCGAACGACTCGCAAACATTTGTAGCTTTCCCGAGTATTCCGGGAAATTGCGATCCGACCGCGCGCGTTAGATCTGCCTCGGCAAATTGCGCCTTTTTGTAATACGCCTGAGCCACGATGCCTGCATGAGATGGGCGGTTTAGCTCTGTGAGCCTTTCATATTATATTACGGTTTAAGTATTTATATTTTTAATTATGTGTTAGCATGGCGTTTGTATTATGTAATGAATTAAATTTATTTTTTTCTTATACTTTTAATTAAACAACTTTAAAGTGTATAGTTATAAGGTTAAGTAAAACAAAGAGACCATGATCATTGCTCGTGTACCTGATAATAGATATAGAGTCTTGCAGATTTTATTAACTGTAAGTTAATAAATCAACCTGGTTACTTCACGCTATAAGTTTAATTGAAATCAAGAAACCAAACACTGGTTAATCTAAACTCGTTTGCGTTTGGTTCTCTACAAATAGCGACTCTACCAAATTCGCGACTACTCAAAGAAATCTCAGCCACCTGTCTCCATCTAGCGGTTTCAATCAGAACTATTAATCGGCTGGGCGGTCACCGCCTGAACATATTTCACGCTAGGGCTGGCACCCCGTCGCACTCGCATCCTTGACCGACGATCATCGATGACTGATGGGGAACATGTGCTACCGACTCGCCTACTCATCACAGTGGATAGGGATGTCGCTCAGTAGTTTCAGGTGATTGATACAGTGGTTTTAATTGGACAGTCCATGGATCTTATTGTGGGATAAATAGTTCTACTCTATGATTTTTTTCAAAAAGTGTTGGTCCGTTACACTCATTACCAATTCTACCTGCTAATTTCTAAATGAGTTATGATTTCAACAACTCTAATTAAAATTACATCATAAATTCTGAGTAACAATATAAATTCAGCTCTACACAAATTAATGCTTCGGGAAATATGAATTCGTAATTGAAAAAAAAGAAACCTCTACTTGAAGAATGATTCTCTACCTTCTCACGGATTCTCCAACCAGTTATTATATTGCTATTTTTTACTTTTTAATTTCAGTAACAAACATTTGCAGTTTGCACACAAGAAGTGTCTCTCTATTTCACAGCCCTAACATAAGACGAGGGTTGCCTAAGATAATTATCTTTTTACTCCCAGTTTAATATCGTGATAAATGCAGCGGAAGGCTTGCCCGTGACGCCCGGGTTTGCTTTACATTAAATTTGATTAATACCTTACTTGTTCCTCCGCCTTTATTGTGCAACAGATGCTTTTTATTTTTTTCCCGTAATTTTCTCCGCGAAGATGATAAAGTGGGGATCGCGTTTTAATTTTCCGAAAGATTAGACGCGTCGTTTCTTTGACTGTTTTGTTATCTTGTAGTCAATTCTGTGAGGAGACTGACTGAAGACGTGATAATAAGGTACTGATTTGTACTATCTATACTAATATTATAAAGCTGAAGAGTTTGTTTGTTTGTTTGTTTGAACGCGCTAATCTCAGGAACTACTGGTTCGATTTGAAAAAATCTTGCGTTGTATAGACCATTAATCGAGGAAGGCTTTAGGCTATATAACATCACGCTGCGACCAATAGGAGCAAAGATACAATGGAAAATGTGTAAAAAACGGGGGAAACGCGAACGAAGTCGCTGGCACAGCTAGTATAATATAATATTATATGATGTACGAAAAGCGTGATCAACATATAATAAGCATTATTTGGAATGTAACAAAGGTAATATTAGCGTAGTGTACTTAATTTATCTCTGAATATTAATTTAGTAATAATCAATTTTGAAATATAATTGGAAATGCAGAGCAAACCTCAATAAATCTTACTGTATTAATTTTAACCCAACTTCTAGCGCTTCATATTTATTTTTATATAGAATTACTTCGACCAGTCCCGCAGTCAGACAGTGTAAATTGTCTTGTGGGTCAGAATGTAAAAATAGTTGTCTAATAAATAATAATAATAGTATAGACAACGTTAGTTGATCATTGATATAATTTTAATATAGACACTAAAGATACCCCTTGGTAGAGTTAACCGACAATCGATATGACACTCCCACCGGCCAGTGTTTACCGAAGCAATAGATCATTGTAAAGAGCCCTAATTTGAGGTATAAACAAACACAAAACCCCCTATCAGGAAGGCACACATCTTCGTGAACGGCTATTACTGAGCATTATGACTCAATCGACGGCGTATTGTCTGTAAAGCGTATAATAAAGGCCTCTTTTGAAGAGTTATTGGGAACTCTTTGTTTTGAATTTGTTAGGGTGTGGTTATGGGGTTTTAAGCTTGTTATTACGTTATAGTTGCCTACTACGTTTTTGTGAGGCTTCTAAAATTTTAAGTTTATATTTTGTGCTTTGAATGTTGTATGTATATGTTTTATATTTTTCAGTGTCAGATCTTCTAATGAAATAATTGATTAAAAGTTACTTACAGAACTTGATATACGCATTTGAACTACATACATAGGTAAAATAAAACCTTTAATTTTTTATCTTTACTTACACAATATAGATGCCAAAACAACTCTACTTTCTTTCAAAACGGCAAAAGAACGAAAATTAAGTTACATAAATTATCGACCCCATTATAAAAACGCTATTAATAACATACGCCTGCAATGAAAATTAAATCATCACGGGAGGGTCTTGACAAATAGCCGCAGTGGCAGTTCGGGTGAATCTTGACGTGGACTAATAACGCCATCTATCGTGGCACGCGGTGTCCGCAGTAATGTCCGGTGCCGGCATCTGCCGCTAGGTGGCAGTGTACGCCTCGTATGATAAATTGGCCAGGGGTTAATTTGCTTGTAGGATCAGTCCTGATTTGCAAAAGGGTGTGACAAATTATTATTATTAGACTTGGGATGCCGTGTGTTCTGAAGTTTTAGTTTAAAGCTATGATTGTAATGCTTTTAGATGTCATCTGCTAATTAGAGTCTTAATTTATAATATTCATACCGATTTTTTACATGAAATAAAGTTAATGGAATATAACTTTTAATAAACTTTTCAAAGTAAAAATCTACAATAACTATGATTATTTTTTAAATGCGGGTGAAAAGTTTTTGCTGTGTATTAGCTCAAAAAGTTCATTGAGTTTCTAGCAGATGGCGTTGTGGCGGATTAACTCTATGTAGAGTTTTTGTAGCTATGAACTATTATGAGTTAAATGAAAATCTTTAGTTATCTATATTAACAAAAATAAATATGTTTCTAAATATTATATACTTTATTATATACTTTTCTAAGTTAGTTTTCTAAATATTTTATATTTACTTATTAAGACAATGTGGTTAGAAAATGTTGCTCTATGTTGAGTGTTGCGGGTCTCAAGTGAGATTAATGCTTTTTTTGTGACTAGCACATTATTTTATGAATTCATGCGAATATCTAGGTGACATAGTATATACATAGACAACGTTGGATTTTAGCTGTTAAATCCTTATATGGGCACATAGATAGAGGCATGGCAGTGCAAACGCTATGTAGAGCAATACAGCCGTCGTGTTTTGTTTAACACAAACTAAAGGTGAAAATGTTGTTTCAGGTTCTTGGGAAGAACGGCATCCGCGGGTGGCTGGACGGCACCACAGAGAAGACCAATTGGCTAAAGCTAGTCCGGTCCACCAACTACCCCCACGATGCGAACATTCAGCACTTGCTGCACGCCGGACAAGTATGATTGATTTCAGTTTTAATCAATGCTTATATGTTTTTTGAGGTTTTACACTCGTACTCGTATTATTCGTTTTTTTTTATCTTACATAGAAGAAGACTAGAAAAATTTACTTATAACGCAAGAAAAATCGTTAGAACAAAAAAAACAGTCAGCATTATTAAAAAAAAACTGTTTACTCAAATCACGTTAATGATGACGTTTTACCCCCCAGATACATTTGTCAAACAAAAAAACATCAAAAAACAAAATACTCGACAAAAGAAAACACCATTGTCTCCACAATATTAATTGCTTATTTCACATCGCATTGAAATGCACAAATAACGTTCAAATCATTGTCGCAACCCTCATTACGTTCTACTCGTATGGCATACCCCAATAAAATTTGAATGTGGAACGTTGGCACTTCCGGTGGCAGAAAATCGGAGCTCAGTTGAACAACTGTGACCCACTTCCGGTCAATCGGAGGGGAATGAACAGATGCGGTGATTAGATTCACTCACCTCAACCCCTGCGAATAATAAAACAAAATCTAAAGTTAAACGTTAAATTTCGAATTTAATTTGATTTAATTATTTCTGGTACATATACGTATTGTTTTAGAAGCAAACACTTAAATTTAATAAAGAAATCATTTGATGTTGTTAAACATACTTTTCATTTGACAGTTCAGAGTGCTACTGCTACAATTTGTTGTTTAACATTGAACAATACTAAGTCTAAATGAAACTGTTTTCAGGTATGGTATAAGGTGATCCGTGACATTCCATCTGGTCAAGAGCTTTTGCTGGGCCCACGGACGCCTCTGCCTCTTCAAGATGTGCTGCCAATGAAGTCAGGTTAGTTTTGATGAGGAACCCTTATGTTTAGTTGATAGTCGCTATTTTCTTTTTCAGGTAGTCTTTATACATACCTATTATCTGGCTCTATATATTAAGCTACCTTCGTTTCGACTTCTTAAAAGTCCTAACACATTAAGCATTTGAACAGAAATTTTGTTGTACTTTTTTGTGAAAATTTTCAATATTTTAGCTTTCTTCTTGCGTCATGTAGCGAGGTATTTGATTCAACATATTTTCCTTTTTAGATTTCTAAAATTAGTCACATCTCAAAACATTTCAGAGTTAAGAATAATAAGTAGAAAAGATATCGTCAGAGCTTATGTCCCTATATAGTACATAGTACAACCCCTATCTGCCAGCGAACGATTAATCTTCCGAGGTAGTTATTATGAAAAAAAAAAGCCTAGGTCTAACATTTACTGTACACCTTTTAAAACAATCACGGAAGGCAAACGTGCGTCAATTTGGCATCAGCTGAATCACGGTCACGCGTTTCACGCTTGGCCGCGCGGGGTGGAAGTTAATTGGAGTCACCTGCCCTCACCCTGGCCCTTCGGTGGTGACCCTTCAGGTGTTACCTGTTCACAGGCAGCTCTGGTTTGGTCAATGACGTCATTTGTAAATAGTTGATGCTGAGATTTTAAAAAAGCAAAATATTTTCGGGTAAGATATTTAAAATTATAAAAATGTATCCACGCAAACAATAAAGTAAATGAATATTTTGCTGTAATGAATCTAGTCTTACTAATAATATTAAAATACGTTGAAAAATCATGTTTCAGACATATTGATTTACACAATAATTTCATATTTATGACAACTTTGGTAGATTTCTAGAATCACACATTATTCATTTTAAGTGATTAACATATCATTATGTCTCCTAGCAAACAATACCTGGCTATTAGCAAAGTGATAGTACGAAAGAAATAGGTAACATGTACAATTTTTACAACGCTCCACAACATGCATTCCGTAGCACTTTTTCTCAAGTACCAATAAAAACTTGTACTTCTCATAAGCGGATTAAGCTTTCCCATAAAAAGCTCACTACACACTATTCGCAGCACGCTGTATAAGGGCGCGCTCACACGGACGCCGTGCCACGCGCAAGCGATGCTTAATTTAGATAAATCGCGACGTACGCGCCGCCCGATGTGAAAAATCACGCATATGCTTGTATTATCGTAAGGGCTGTCGTGTAGGTGGGCACGAGTTAGGGCACTAGATGTGGTATGCTACAGTTTGGTGCAACTGCATATTATATTGATACGTAAACGAAGCATGGTAGTTTAATTCAGTTGC
This sequence comes from Maruca vitrata, assembly GCA_039566165.1. Taxonomy (NCBI): domain Eukaryota; kingdom Metazoa; phylum Arthropoda; class Insecta; order Lepidoptera; family Crambidae; genus Maruca; species Maruca vitrata. The sequence continues at coordinate 6,336,781 of CM076925.1, forward strand.
CTGTCTAATTACTTTAAAAATAGTGTAGAATTAGACAAATTTTAATTAATTAACTGGTAGTAATAATAAGGTACAGTTGTGGAGTACTTATTATACAAGCACATGTAAATCGCTCATAAAATAACAGTCAGACTCTATCATCGGTTTAAAATGTAGGTAATTTTGAAAAGTATCGGCAACCTTCATCCAATCCAATTTATTACCATTTCGGTGATCCAGATTTGTTTATCAATTATTAATTATTGTTCTCACTTCAGCCCGTAACTATTCACTCTACTACTACTACTACTCTCATCTACTTTAGAATATCGTTACTTCCACTTCAGATATGGCAGATCACAATGGTTTAATTTTTCATGAAAATTAACTCGATAAACTTACCATCATAGAATATTTCCATCGATATCTCTTCCAGCACCTATAGCTCTACCCATAAGGGGTCTTCAGTGCTTCCTGCAGCGCCTTCCGGTGTGTCGGCGACACAGCCAGCTTGTCGGTGATTTATGCCTTCGAAATTACGTGTAATTATTGCGCTCTTTACCGTATTTGTATAAGCAATACGCTAGACACGGCAGTAGGCTTTCTATTGTTGAAGCTATTTATCAAATGTTGGTTTTTAAAATGATCAAAAGGTTTTTCTTTCGAAGTAGTTTTTATTATAACAGAATGGCTCATTAAAGCTAGGGTTAAATTTCTGAAAAAGATTTCTAACACTTTTTGTGTAGAAAGATTTAACAATTAACAACATACATAATTAAGAATGCTTTTGTAATCACAAGATATAAAAGTTATCCTTTCAATTGTTTCGAGTAAACCTTCTCCATTCACGTGACACAATTTTCAGGTCATAATTCGTAAACTCACCTATTACGTAGTACCGTTCAGCCTCTATATTTAGCCAACGGAATTCCAGACACCCACATGAACCAATAATAAGTTGCATGACACGCCAATACTCACACACAATGACTCTTAAATATCCCTAATTAGAATCGATTTGCAGCGCACTTTATACATTTGTCATGACCGTTTGTGCAAGACATGATCGATGAGAGAGGGAGCTATCGGTCCATTGAATAATTTACGATAAGGACCGAATATTTTTTGCGAAAGGATTAATTCGGAGACATATGTGAGGCTCGATGATTGATTGTCTCGACTGATTGCTTTTGCTTTCGATATTGAAATGGCTGATGGCTTCTCTTGATCTGAGGAAGCATCGTAGTATGCAATAACATTTCATAAGGGTCTTAAAGCGATATATACAGTAGCTAACACATGGCATAGCATAGCATAGTGTAAATCATGTATAGCATGCGTACTTAGTTGATTTATTGAACTTTTTCGCACATGTCATAAATGAATGATTATTTTTTCTATTATTTTTCAGATAAGGTAATTTATATCATAGAATAAACACAAATATTTTATCCGTTTTCTGGTGCAACTTTTGCTAGAACAATCTCACCCCTACTATTATTAGTCTTAACGAGATAAAGAACAGCCCAATCATACACATCATTCGCATGCGCGTCTATTAAAAATATTATACCGAAAATAATCTGCCTCCCGTAAGCCAACAAAGAGTTAACCCTTTATTAGCCGTGGCCTGGCCGCGTGCGCCCGGGCGCGTAATAAATGAGTCGCGCGTCGACGCGTTGACATTTGTCATCGCGCAATTGTCGCGCAGATTAAAATTGATGACGTTGCTTTGTCCGGCGCGGGCGCACGGCCTATTGTACCCAATGCTGTTATCAAAGCACGATTAATTTTTGGATTCGAGATAACGTTTGCATGTATTATGAATTTTATAACGTGCTTTTGACAGTTGTTAATCCTAGCAATGGATTATGCAACGGGTAAAAGTTGTTTTATCGATTTAAATTAGCTTTTTTTTTATTTTTTTTCCTTTCAAGCTTGTTAAATAACGAATTGATAGTAACAAGGAAAAAGTAAATAATTTTTATAGTAGTTCATGTACAACACGGCAATATCAACTTTTGTCATTTATAAGTACTCAAATGATGATCAATATTATAGAACTAAACAGTAGAATACAAAGTAAAGCTAATGACTGAGAGAACTGCCTTCATTACCAAGACACGCGCGATTGCACAACAATAAGAGAAACATAAAAATTGTAACGTCACAGAATCGCAACGATTCCCCACGAAAACGGGAATGATTAATCAAAAAATTAACCGTCAACAATAGTGCGACCCCCATTAAACCGAATACAATCGTAGGGCGTCCCACATCGCGTATTTATTTAACAATCAAATAAATATTACGGGCGATAAAATAAAAATATTTCAATTTAATATTGCCACCCCCAGTGAAGGGTTGACTCAGTACTTTTGTCTCGGGTCGTATTGTTCGCAGATCAGATCTAATCTAGATGTTACGCGTAATTGAATAATTTTTTCACCACAATACGTTAGTTATCGTGACATGGTAGCTACTATCAGGATTATTTTTAAGCTACTTTATTTATTCGGCAAACTTTAATTCAATGGGTCGGAAGCGTTGATAAAAGATTATTCGGAATATTTAACCTTTGAACAGACATTGATTCATACATTACAAATGCATAAACTCTATTATTGGCATATTTTATCTACATACTGAATACCTATCCAGTTTATTGCACAGGTATCACGCTGATTTTTAATATTGACCTTTCATATAAAATATTGTTCACTATAGACGTAACTCTTTGTATTCGTATGCCGTTCCGATTGTGCAAGGAGTACATAGATCGTCAATCATTTGATAAGAGCAAGATATGTATTGGCATTGTTTGTGATATGCCGCTTTAGTATACTTGACTTGTCTGAGATGCATTGAAACAACTAAATATACTCGTATATGTCTGGCTTTTATCACAACATTACTCCCTACTCGTTAAACTTATTAAAAAGTAGCCTATAAAAAGAACATAGAGAGAAAGAAAAACATTTACATAGTACTCAGTTTCTAGACTATCTTTTAATCGGTTCAGTAGTTTTGGTGTAAATCCGCGACAGGCACACATACATATTTACTTTTGCATTTATAATATCAGTAAGGTACACACCCACATACATAACAAGCGTTAAACTTAAATCCCATCTGTATACACATCCGTTTAAAATAGTTTCGCCTAATGCAACCCGCAATCTGTTCTGACAATACTGACCACGACCGTTCGCACCGCGAGGCGTAACGGTAACCTGCGCGTGCGACGCACCTGATGCGCTCGCCCGGGGTCGATAAGACCCCTGATGCTCTCGGTGCCCGGGGCCGATAAGACCCATTCCGTTTGCATAGCCCTCGCACAGGTTATAAGTGCCTTTAATCATCGTGAAACATCTTTGGACTATAATGTCGTGCCTGCTAGTATAGATGGTAGTGATTAATCATTTGCGGATAGGGTTAGAAATAAATCATGTAAGTACGTAGTAATTGGTGTGTACTACGTTGAAATCATATTAAAAATAAGGAGTCACCGGAACTGAACCTGAGATGGTGCGTATTGTTTTTATACCCAAACATACCTAATAAAAATATCAATATTTACTTACAAATATAAGTAAATAACTCACCCAGACCCGAAAAATAACACCTATTATAGTTGGGAGTTAGTAACTTGGAGTTTGTCGTCAGTGTTCTTAACTTCAGGCTTCCCACAGTGCCCATCTAACACTGCCATACAGAACATATGCCTTAACCTCCGTAGTTTCCCACAATACCCGTCTCCACCGGCCATACGTTCTTTGAGCGACAGGTGTCGCTACCGTACGTCGGGATCGGTAAGGCACGGTCACGGTGCGCGCACGCCGCCATCTGGCGTCGCGTGGGAAAACTTAACGTTCCAACCGCCCCCAAAGACTATTCCGAATTAATTTAATGAGTATCAGACACTCTGTAACGTCATCTGTTGTAATGCGATAATTGTGGCTGGTCTATCAACACGTAGCTCAAAAAATTTAATTGCTTAGAACAGCATGCAAAAAGTAAATATGTAAATTGTCTTAACGTCTTTCATAATTGTTTTAGTTTAATAGTCATAGGTTTTCGTAAAACCCGCTTTAAATAAAGATATGGGAGTCTTCACTGTAACAAACTTACTTTGGAACAAACTAAAAGTTTTATAAATTATAAGTGTATATGAAATAGATTGAAGCTTTACTACCATACCCCGAATTCTCTTTTAAGTTGGAGCACGTTTTTGTGTTCGTTTTACTTTTTGTCATTACAAACTTTTGGACACCATCTCTTAAAAACGTTCAGTCAAATAGGTAAGTACCTAATAGTACTCATCAATAGAATTGATTTGTTTTTAGCGCAAACAACTAACGCCATATAATTGAATTTTAAATGTTTGTGCCTACGTGTATTCCTTGAATCAACAATCACCATTTTAATTGTTAGTGTGCGTGTTAGCGCTCTGTATTCAGCACTGGCAGGGCACTTGTTATTCCTTACTGCTTGTTGACATTACTTACTTGTAGACTAAGTACAATAATTACTGTAGTATGAAGATTTTAAATACTAGCGTACCTATGGTTGGACGTCTTAGGGCGGGCGGTTCCTTGAACCTCATGAATCATAATCTGATTTTGTTTTTGAATTACGTAGTTTATGTAAAAGTACATTGTATTTTGTACCTTTTACAATAATACGTCATGTTTGGAACGAATAGCTTAGGTACTGAGTTTTGGGATATATTCGTTTGAATCACAAACAAGAAAGAGAAAAGTTAAAAGAAAAACATGTTCAACAGTGTAGTGCTTTTCCAGTTAAATGCAAGCACCGGGATATATAAGGAAAATTACATATTAATTAAGAAGTCCAGCGTCAACGTAATCGGTAAACACCATCTCTCGACGCCTGTTCAGTTAGCCTTTTTAGTGTTTTATTTGCATTGAATTGAATTGAGATGTAAGCTTCTACCTAGAGCTGAACGGACAACGAATCAGTTGAAAGTAAAAAGTCAATCAAATTACGAGAAATTAACACTCGAAAAACCGCGAACGGTTGAAGCGACACGCACAGATGATTTCCAGTTTTCCCCAATGGCGGGTCAAGTGAGCATATTAACCCTCACAGGTGGGGTGGGGGTGAGGTGCCCCCATGATAATTGTAACAAACACTTCAGTACAATACTGACACCATAGGCGGATCGGTTGACCTGTGGATTGCTCTGAGCATCCTAGTGAATCATTGTCATACAACAAACAATTGATTTGCTCTTGTGTCGCATATCAGCGTTGAAGGTGTTAATTGTCGTGCCTGCTACTTTGCATCCACACTTAAGGTACTTGAATATCTTAATTTTATTTTACAATAACTTTTAGATTATTTTAATTTTTTGTGACTTTTTTTTTTGTTGTGAGGTTAGTGTTATGCCCGCCCCATTAGGTTCCCAATAAGTCATAATAATATATATGTTTAGTAATACGAGTAGGTATATTATATTAATACTAATTTTGGTTGTATCATTAGAATTGATTGTAAATATTCTGGAAAGTGGTTATTTCATTGAATGGGGATTTTGCATATATATTAGACACACTATATAAGATCTCAGATCGGATCAAAGGGTTAGTCACTAACATCCGCACACTGCTAGGTATCCAAACTGTCTTGACATTTCAACATTCGAATGTGCTGTGCGAAATTTATTATCTTTGCGTCGGGGCGTCGCCGGTCGGAAGTACCGAATGTTGCTTTGACACGTGCTGAATAATCTGGTCACGACAAGTGCCCGCCCGGCGCATTGTCTAACGAGACCGTGATAGTGCGGGATAACGTTGCGTGATGTCATCGGGGAAATATTTATCGACTGCGCTATTTTTTTTCCGCGAACTTTGACGGGTTAGATCGCGGCTTAGTCGCGGATTTGACGGCTTCACTTGAGAAGTTATGAGCGCGCACGATTTCTTTAATCTGAATTGTCATAAAAAAACATTAAAATCTTTCCTGATTGATTTGGTTATGATACTGCTCACTCTATATTATTTCTTTTATTATTTTATTGGTTACCATTTTCTTTGTTTTCTATTACATAAAAAATGTGTTCGTCTTAAATTGGGCAGATTTTACAAACATACACGTATGAAAATGGCTTCAATGGTAGTATTTCAGGGAACAAATAGCGAAACCTACGTTATTCATACCCGTAAAATACAAATAAAAGATAATCATCTCTACATTAGACAGAAACACCAATCTCAAACCACGAGGAAGTAGCCGTTACCTCTCTTCCCTCTCAATCACAATCAAAAACAATAAATCAATAGCACAACTGATACAGTTCTGTATCAGTGCCAAGTATGACAACTGATGTCTGATAACTATACCCGTTTCCTAGTGGTCGTGACCACGTACCGGATAGAGCCGATGATGCCAGCACACACCTAGCCCGATCACAGCCTAATAAATTAGATCGGAAAGATAAGCTTCGGTACAAGAATGAAAAGCTCTGCTTTGGCGAAGACACGTCCGGTAGTCGTCCGGAAGCCTTAAGCTCGGAGATTTTTTGCGTCATACAGTTTTTGCGATCACAAGTACTTGAGAAAATAATAATATATGAATTTCTGTGAGAAGAATATTTTTATATTTATAGTTAAGTTAACTAATTACTTTTATTACAACATTCTTCCGCTGGAAAGTATGAATTGCCAATTAGGTCGAAAGATACGACAAAACATGTAATATTTTTTACTCAAAGGACAAAAGCAAAACTTATATTCGATTCACAAAGTCCCTTTAATATATAACAAACTAAAAACAACAACGATCACGCGCAAATCAAAAAAAATCCACGCATGAAAAATAGCATACATACGTACGGATTGCGAAACCTCCTTCTTATTGAAGTCGGTGGAAAAGTGAAGCAAAAGCCCTACAGAGGCACTAATAATGCCGTCGCGTATAAACGCTCGACTTTCCTCGGAGACGAGCCAGATTATCTAAGCTTCGCTCGGCGGCATGTAAATCAATAGAAAGCCTGCAATTAAACTGCGAACACTCAACGGCGGACGCATAACTCTTCGATGGCCGACACCGCCATTGACATGAGTTAATTTGTTATTTATTCACCACTCTGGCCGGGATTATGGCTGGATCGGGCGCTTTCTTGTTTACCATATTGGGTACCCATTTTGAATACTATTTACTAAGGAAGTACTATGTGTACCCTCTATTTCTTGGTACCGAGTTAAAAATACTCAGCAGTTTTTTCATATTATGGGAAGTCGAAAAATATTATCAAGCGAATGTATGCGTTTCAGACACAGTGCCAAATTATGACTAAAATATCTTTTTCGCCGTTGACTGCTACCTCAGATTCCCTAAGGGTCATTCAAGTAGTAAATATGATTTTACGAAGCCCAGTGACTACTACAGTTTCTATAAGCTCCGTAGCGCACTTTTAAGAAGAATGATTGGGTATAAAAAGCGACAATTGCCTAGCGCATAAGGGCGACTGATGTATGTGGCAGTTTTTAAAAGTTAAAGTAGGTTCTAATTTTAAAATTGGAAACGACTCTTTGAACTTCAAGCCTTTAATGTCAAATATAGAGGCTCCCGTACACGAGTCTAAGGACAGTGATATCTTAAGTCATTATGTACTAAACCATACCAATTTGATTATTTCAGAGCTGCAAAGTGCCGGCAAGTACTCGCAGCCAGCTACGGAGGAGGAAGAGCGCGAGGACGCCGAACCACGCTGCTCCTTCTGCGACGCTCCGTTTCCCAACATTGATGTGTAAGTAAAACATATACTTTTCTAAAGATATGAAATAAGGAAAGCTGCATGTTGTGATAATTTCACGAATTTATAGTGGACTAAACATCCGTCGCGCTTCGCGTCGATCACTCTACGTTTTAAAAAAACGCATCAAAAATCGTTGCGTTGTTTGAAAGATCTACTCGTATGCATAAATGACCTTGTTTTATACATACATAGTATAAAACAGTCAATAGACAAAAAATGGTTCGAAAAATTTAATGAAAACAGAAACCAAATTGGTAAAATAGTGGACTGGATCCAATCGTAAACTAAAGTTTTAAACGACCGATAATATCAATGTCAGAATTTCGCTAAGTTATTCCTAGGACGCTTGTGGAATGCCGTGGCACCTTATCTCGAACGCACCCATTCACGTCGCGATATGCAGAAGTCGATCAATTTAAACGTCTTCAAACTATTAACCTCCCCCCCATTAATATTATTCGGTCGGTCAGTAATGCTATGGTTACATTAGCAGACAACGGAGCTTTTTAATTTCTGTCTCTGTCCGTCTAAGTCTTGAAGAGTAAGATAGTTGCACGAATATTCGCCGTAGCCTGATATTGTAGCCACAGCTTAATGATTTATTTAGCGTAGAGATGTGCCCATTCGATAGTGCGATCGATGATTTGTTGTGGGGCGGCGTGGTCTTGCGACGGCAATAATTGGCATCGCATACATTCTGATGCCTCTCCTAGTATTGGGGGTTACGCAACTCATCCTCAGCCATATTTGAATTATTTAAATCGAGATTTAATCGAGTGATAAAATTCATGTTAATAATTAGTCAACTTCGAACAAATGAGATACGTTCACTGTACAGGTATTGTCGAATTAATTATGATTCGATTGATACCAGATGGTCATGTATTTCTAATCAAGATGTATAATTGTTGATGCTTAATCATCTTCACCTTATAAAAAATATATTTCCGGTTATTTTCTTTTCATATAGGCCTTAATACTCAATAGTAAGACTTAATATCTTATAACTAAACAAAAACAATGTTTTATCTCAACTTAAATCAAAGTATACACCACATAAATCATCCATAGGCTTCTAGTATTTGACGTAGCGTCCATATCCACTGGCAAAAGTTCCGAAGCGCGATTAAAATCAGAGCAACATTAAACTAAGAGCCTCATCACGAAAGGCTGTATCGTGAATTTATTATCTATGTGACAAGCAGTGGAAGGCCGTAATGGCGTGTCATCATATTCTATTGGAGCGGCCGGCTCTCATCAATAATGCAGCAGTTTCAGATTATCGACATGCACCGTTCGACGTATCCCCGCTTATCGCACCATCACTATTGTTTTAAACGCTCCCAACATTTTATGGGACATTGGAAGATCGATTAGTAATTGCCTGTTTGATTTTTTATTTGAACGCTTTAACCCATCAGGGCAGGCGGTTGATGTGGTCGTAGTATTGGTAGATGGATTTGATAGATAGCTTGAACTGTCATAGTAGTGCTAACCAGTCCACTTTAATAGTAATAAGTACTACATTTAATAATTCAGATACGACATTCTTGGTCAAGAATAATGTGAAGGTAACTTTTTCAGTCATAAAAACTAACTGTGTAAGTCAAAACTAATGGATCTGAATATTAAAAAAAATTTTAAAACATTGAGTTATTACAATATCTCATCGGAAGTATATGTCAATGCTTATTGTAAAATGTATAACCAAAAAAATAAAAAACGCTCTACAACTTAGCATCTTAGCGATCAGAGTAACCACCTAAACCGCATTACACCATCCAACCAGTGGAAGTGTTTACGACACACCATTCAATCACACACATCCATCACCATCGATATCTAACGTGTCCCTAATGCCCGGCTGGGCGTGATGCAGGTTACCAAACCATTGTAATCTCTCATGTGATCTCTCTTCCACTCTTGCTTTCGTCATTTGAGATCATCGGTCGCACCTTGGATCGAAATCGGTTGGCCGATCGTGACACTGATGAAATTACCGAACTGAATTGATTTTGTAATGTTTCATTTGGATTGATTTAATACTATAAAAAATGAGGAGTAAAAGAATCTTTCGAAAGGGTTAAAGAAAATCATATTAATTAAACTCACTTTTCCTACGTTACAGCTATTCAGTACAATTAACAGATTTAATCTTAATTCATTGCAATACTTTATTAAAAGCATTGCTTAGTAACGTTAACCGTCAGAAGTTAAAGGTAGTTTTGAGAAATGTGATTTCGTATTTATCATAATAATTACATACAAACAGACCGACAGGTAATATCGTCGCGTTATCTGATCGGCTATCGATTTGCCTTTGGAATTTCTCAACCGATTGTTAGCGCTTTGGATCTACAAACGATTATTAAAATGTAAGCACGATCCTCTGTAGTACATCATTAGTTTGGGTCCATAAAATGACGCTTTTTCAAATCACCCTAACTGGCTCCCTTTACTATGTCATGAAAGTTTTATTGTAGGCGATTAACTCATAGAGTAAAGAGGGAATACACTGAATTGCTCCAAATTTTAGGTTTAAATAAATCAATAAAGTAACCTTTGAACAAAAAATAATTCATATAGAAATAGACTAATAATAAAAAATATATCGATATTTTAAGTGGTATATAAAAAAGTTTTGTTACTAATGGGATAAGAACATAATCATCTGTTAGGTTAGTTATTAGTTAATATTATTATCATCATCATCATTGGCATATATACGTCCCCATTGCTGCACGCGCGTACCTTAAACTAGGGTTACTAATACTAACTAGATAATATACATGCCAAAAAAGTAAAAAGTTTCAAAGAAGCGTCGTCTTAGTGCCACGTTTTGTACCAGTGGCTCGTGTGGGTGGAGCCTAATGGATCGGTCCGAATGAAAGTTGTTCATTGGATGTTATCAGTTCGTGAACATGTAGATCGCTGATCGGAAACACTACACTGTATTCTAGACATCATTTATTTATTGCCGTTCGATTGTTTTCATTTCAATATCTGTTCGAAACGTGCACGTGTTTTACAATCGTTACCGGAGGCTAAAATGCGGCCGATAAGTTATTTAGCAATGTCAATAGTTATTACTACTTGCTGAGATGTAAGAAGAGGTTGGTTTTGATAGAGCATCAGAAACGTAAATTAGCTCAAGCAAGCATTGAAGATTGAACACAAAGTTGTCTTTTTTGGAACATATTCTGAAAAAGTTACCTCAATGTCTTGTTTAAGCTTAAAGTTCTGAAATATAAGCCGATAAAACGCTCAGTAAAGTAAGATTTCTTTAAGTGTCAGATTCTTCATGTGAATGTCTGTCTAATTAATAACATCGCTATCACTTATATATAGAGAGAGTGAAATACGAGTACCAAAAAAGAATTGCTAGATTAATGGCGAGAGATAAATTAAAAGTCAAAAGCAACCGACCGTCAGCAAAGTGTAACATTCCCGATGCAAAGAATAACGCGACTTTCAATTGTGTACCTGTACTTACGCAACTAGCTATTAAGAGGTACACAATCGATCTTAGAAACGTTTACATAGATGTTGTAGCGCGGTTGTGGTAATAACAAAAAATCTGAACGCTGAAGATTGCTGCCGAGATACGGATTGCAAAGTAGCCCCCGGGCTAACGTTGCGTTGCTTCTATTACGGATCTGCTAAACAGATACAGTTAATAGAATTTAATTACATTTTAATATTATACGGCCTTACACGACCACTTTTTATGCAAAGATCGAGAAAGTGAGAGGAGAATCGAAAGATTGTGTCAGTTTCAGCAGTTGGATTAAGTAAAAATGCCTCTTGTACTAAAGAAATGTGGCACAAACTGTACATAAATTGAAGATGCCTTTGGAAATGGATCCACCAATAAACATATAAACTGAATAGCGATGCAAAATGAAGCCAACGTTTACAACAGGAACAAATCACTGTTATACAACACACCGTCCAGTTAAATTCTATGGACAAATTTTATAGCTGCTCTAATTTATATGCTGCCGGTTTCCTCACCTTTATTCATACGTTACCATCTGTGAACATTTACATCGGCAAAATTACTTGGCTTACTTAACATACTGGAAACTGACCGTTTCTAGACTAACAAGCATAGGTACTAAACGAAACACTTGATTTAACGATGTACGAAATCTCTCTACTCTCCACGATCGCGTAGGACTGGAACGGCTACGCAACGCGGTGGACAGCAAGCGGCGGAACCATTACTGACGGTAGATTTTATTCCTGAGATTAATTAAAAGATACGGCGACGGGCCCGCCGTCCGCAAGAGTGAAAACGCGTCATCTCATCTATTTGACATCGCTGAGCCTTACGACTCCGAGCCCGTACACTTCCGCTCATGAATGAACTCGCTACGCACGACGCCGTATTAACTCAGCGATGTAATCGACCACCAACCCAATTTACGTACGGCCACATACAACAGGTGCAACATTAGAAAATCGCCGGAGGCGGTAAGGGTTGCGTGTGGTAGACCAGTTATGCCAAGGAGAGTCACTGAGACCGTTTTTGCAAATGATATACGTTTTCCATCAAAATGTTCGAGCAACTTATTATGACAGTGCTAACAGGATTTTCTTGACCTTCGTTTAAATTTGTACTCCATAAAGGTACACGACAGATGGCCTACATTCGCGGTACACAGATGATGAATCTTATTAATAAAGTATGCATCTAGTGGTAGCTATTCCGGGTACATTGCAAATTTTGCTCATAAAACGTGTACATGTTGAATTTATTGCAAAAATGAATACATACATTTTCTGTGGAACCTAAACACGTTTGAATTATGTATGGGGCGAGCAGCAGTAACTTATAACTGCGTAGGCGATCCCGATGCATATAGATGTTATGAGTTTGTCGCTGCTACGACGAGCGTGCTATAGGAACCTCGCCTCGCCTGCTCGACTTAGAACTCTTCACTTTCTAATAGAGCCATTGATTGAAGTGATATCTCCAATAGAAAACGTAAATTATCCTAACGAAGATATAGCAATTATAGAAATATCTTTATTAACAATCAAAGATAATATTTTAAAGTTACTTTAATAATACCCATTGTGGTTATTAAGCACTTGTTGAAGATTTATTAACTATAACACGTTTTGACACGGCAGATCTTTAATAAATGTTCGGATTGGTAAATTTTTGAGAGTGTGATTGATAAATGGCTGTTTAACCACCTGATGTTGTGAAATGACAGTAGTTGAGTAGCTTAAAGGGCACTTAAATTTGACATGTGACCTGCAACCGAAAGCCTTTGGCGATTTCACAACGCAAAAATATTATTGGTGCACAATTTTCATCGCGCTGTCATTCATTTCGTGTTACTTTTATGAGACAATTATCTTGCTCGCATTGACAGCAATTAAATTTTGATTTATTTTTTAATTCATTCCATGAAAGATACATAAGCGTTTTAAATTGCCCTAGCATAACTACTTAAGAACAGTTTTTTGGAACTACAGTTTTTCAATTACGTTAATTACTATGCCTGTGCTGCTCGTTTTGTTTGTTTCGACAAGATAATTTAGGGGCATTATGACAAATATCATATATTCAAAATGAACTGCATCATACAAAGGTTTTAAAACAAGATATTTTCACAGCAACTATCTAGTTCAAAAGAATTTTCTGTCTTTCATCTTAATGTTACTTTCTTATTTAAGTTAAGCAGATATCATCTTGTTTTCGATGAGACGCTCTTTTAGATTCTAGACCAACTAACAGTTTTCATTTATCGCCAGCTTCTGAGCTCTTAGGTAGTTAGAATCAAGAAAGTATACTAAAGTATAGGTTAATCATTGGTCACGAGTGTCAGCCATATTTATTTGTTTTTTTTTTCTTTCCAGACTGGACAGACATCTGATACATGCGCACGCGCAGCCGGCGGCCGCGTTCCACTGCGAGCTTTGTAACCGCGCGTACTCTTCGCGGGCTCTGCTACTTCGCCACCGAGCGCTTGCGCATACCGATATTAGGAAGTACCCCTGCGAGAATTGCCCTAAGGTGCGGATAGTATGCTTGTATTATACATTTGATTTTGATGAATATGAAACATTGTTTAACAATGTTTCATCCATTATTAAAATAAGCAGCTTAAGTTAAAAATAAATTACTCATTAGTCTCTTTAAGACTAGATTGTAATCAAATTGCGTATATTATCCATAGGGACGTGCGTCAGAAGAAAAAAAAATCCATTATTAAAATAATTAAAACCTTACTGGTTTATTTGTATGCGAATTCAATTTTAATTTGTAAGATGTTAACAAAATATCCTCATTCAATTGAATTGAGTAAAGTGACATAGTTAAAAATATAATCATTGACCACTATGGATCCAATAGTTCTCACAATGAAATTCGAGTGAAGATGACAAGTATTTCAAAACTTGAACTTTTTATTCTTTTTATGATTCTGAAAAATACAAATTAGTGTTTTAAGTACCTAACATCTCATTCAATTTTGTACCAAAATTCTGGTAACCTCAAACAATAAGATCTCGATCTCTCACTTATCATTTGTAATTGCTGAAAATCGAATTTTTAGACATTAAAATTATACCCCCAACATTCCAACATAAGTTTCACGTAGTCCGAAACCTGACATTATTTCAGGTATTTACCGATCCTTCCAACCTCCAGCGTCACATCCGGGCCCAGCACGTGGGCGCTCGCAGCCACGCCTGCCCGGAGTGCGGGAAGACCTTCGCCACCTCGTCAGGCCTGAAGCAGCACACGCATATCCACTCCAGCGTCAAGCCGTTCCAGTGCAAGGTGTGCTTTAAGGTGAGTTTGCTTTGGAAGTATTGTATGAGCTGATCCTTAGTGTTGCGACCGGTTGTGACCGGCTGTCCGTGTGTGGGGACACACGGGCAGCCGATCACAACCACAAAACTTGTCGCAGCGTTTATATCTGTCGAGTGTGAATGAAGTTAACTACGTATTCTTATGAATTCAAACGATAAAGATCTATTTTTTTTTATCTATATTTGGTTTGTCATGCTATTCGACTTTATCAAGTATCCAATTAGAAGCTAATAAGAAAATTATTTCAGTTGTTAAACTGTACTTCACTCAAATTGTGTACATATTTTCAAATCTGGCTGAGTGAATTTTCAAGTTCTTAATGAATTCATTTGTAGCTTAGACTAACTTTCTTTTATTTCTTTTCCAGTCTTACACGCAGTTCTCTAACCTGTGCCGGCACAAACGAATGCACTCCGCCTGCAGAGCCCTTGTCGAGTGCGGAAAATGCGGACAATCCTTCACGTCCTACGCCTCGCTCACTAAACACAAGCGCTTCTGCGAGACCGCCGCCGCTGCGTCAGTAAACCTGCGAGGACCGCAAATACCACCCCTAGCCAACGTCGGGATGAACAACCCTAACAACCCCAACCCGTTCCCCCTGTACAGGGGACCAGCTCTACCCCTCCCCTACAACACATACTACCCCGCTCTCTTCTCTGCTGCGGCAGCCGCTTGCCAAACTGAGCTGTTCAACCCCCTCCTCTTCAATGTTCAAGGAGCTCGCTTGGCCATGGAACATGACATCGCCTTGTCCAACGCCAACATGGTTTCTAAGCAAGAAGGACGCATGTCTGTCAAAAGCATTGATAGCTCAACCTCCTTGGAGGAAGTCAAAAAGATGAAGGACATGGAATTCGAAAACAACACAAGGATTAACGATAATGCTGATAGGGTGACGCCCAAATCGCAGAACTTGTACTCAAAGCACTCCCCGCATTCAATTGAAGATTCGCCCCAACACCGACCATCGCCAGTAATGTCAATGCCGACTCCGATAGTTCCATTCAATTTCGCTCGGGAGAGAGAGGAAATGAAACGTAAATCACCATTCAATTTTTCATTGAAACTGAATAACAATGATATATCAAGAAAATCAGTCTCTCCAAATCTACCTAAAGACCTTTCTAAAATTTCGAAGGAAGATAAGAATTCTGAATATTCGGATGTCGAGGAAGACACGAAAAAAGATCAAGGCGATCAGCCTCTAGACTTGTCGGTCTCTCGCAAAAGCGACAAGGAATCCGAAGCCGACATGGACGATCGCTCTTTCCGCAATTCTTCTATCAAGTCTTACTCTCCTCCAGAAAGTCCAGCAGAAAGGAGTAAGACTCCAGAGAATGATACTTGCGACGTAGACGTTGAGGGCGTCGAGCCAAAACGTGAGGATTCCCCGTTGGTGTCGCCACCACTGGCCTTCCCGATGCCTGTCCACCCGCAGCACACTAACATAATCGATGCGATGTACCGCCCAAGATTTCCGTCCTTTCACTCATCAGATTCGATTTTGAACCCCTCCCATTCTCCGTACGTTCCGAGCCCGTTCAATTTTTTATCCCCACTTCTCGGTACTGACGGCCCGGATCGGCAACCGGCGTACGCCAAATTTCGCGAGATCAGCACCGGTTCTGGAAAGCTCCGGGACCGCTACGCCTGCAAGTTCTGCGGGAAAGTGTTCCCGCGGAGTGCAAATTTGACGCGTCATCTTCGGACGCATACTGGAGAGCAGCCTTACAAATGTAAGTACTGCGAGCGTTCGTTTTCGATTTCGTCGAACCTGCAGCGGCACGTGAGGAATATTCATAATAAGGAGAGGCCATTTCGGTGCCCGCTGTGCGACAGATGTTTCGGTCAGCAGACAAACTTGGACCGGCACCTGAAGAAGCATGAGGCGGAGGGTGGGGATTCCCCGAGTTCTGCGGATACTGAGCGGGAGGATGCTTACTTCGACGACATTAGGTCGTTTATGGGGAAGGTGACTTGCTCCCCGGGTGGGGGCACCCCGCCGGCCACGTCCCCTCACGCGCCCGCGCACGCCGCGGTGCGTCCGTCGCTCGCCATCTCCACATAGCCGCCGATGTACCCGCTGCCGCCGCCGCCGCTTTGGCCACAGCCGTTCGAGTAGCGGCATTGGTAGGCGAGGGTTCGAATTCTATGACTTCGTGACTTTAGTAGTATATATTTTATCAGTTATTCTGCTCATTCCTCTGGTAATCTAGAATCTAACAAATCAAACGCATGCCTAGTATAGGCACGCGTTTGTTATCGGAATACTAAGTCCAAAATAAATAATATTAAAGATCACAAGTCGTTCGAGTCTCAATAAGCGGGTGCCCCATTACGTATATCAACTCTCTACCTTTAAATTTGAGAGCAATATTGTAAGTAGTCTAAACGCCGCGCTGTCATCACAAGATTTGCTACGAAAAGTTGAAAAAAATCATACTGTTTCAATATTGACTGTTCGTAGGGCAAGCTATGTCGTTGCACAGCACATGTTTTAAAGTCTTGTTAATCACTTTTAAAAAAGTATTGTTAGTGTAAGTATACATATTATTAGAATGTACATGACAAAATAAGTTAAATCAAGTATTAGTTAAGTTATTGTTAAATATGAAGTACGTTATTATTAGTTCCTAGATAACTGCTAAGATTTAAACGTACCTACTATTTGAAAGTGTAAATATTATTAAAA
The DNA here is from genome assembly GCA_039566165.1 of Maruca vitrata. NCBI lineage: Eukaryota > Metazoa > Arthropoda > Insecta > Lepidoptera > Crambidae > Maruca > Maruca vitrata. The sequence continues at coordinate 6,354,067 of CM076925.1, forward strand.
TTAGTAGTTTGTAAGTTTGTTAAGATATAAATATAATATTATTGTAAGCTGATAAATTTTTAAGGAAAAATTATTTGGATGAAATTAAAATTCTTATTTTATTTATATCAGCGAGTATTTAATGACGGCGTGGAAGGTTATGGCTTAGTCAAAAACTTACCAAAGTTTTCTTTTTAAAAGATGTAAAATCATTTCGAAAATAAATGTCCATTTGCGAAAATTATAATGTTTTAGTAAAAAACTTATTTTCATCTTATGTATCTAAAATAGTAGTTACTTGTAAGGCATTTTCTTAAATTCACATATTTTGTTAAATTGTTATTTACACTTTTAATGTACATAAAGCTAAATTGACACGAGAAGCATATCACGTTTTAGAAAAAGCTCAAAAGTTTTAGATATTTTAATGATCCATATTTTAGGCTAAATAGTTACAGTACAGTAATACCCCGCTTTACGCGACCCCGTTATGCGCGGTTTCACTATAACGCGAATTTCAAATTTCGCGCTCAAATGCCTCGCATTACGCGAAAAAGTGCGTATAAACATAATGTAGTCATCAACGTCTCTATGGTCGCGGAATTCCCGCTTCCTCTGAGCATTCTGTTTGAAGAATAGGGAATTCCCCGTCCTTCGACTTTGTTCTATGGGGATTCCCTCGTTCGTTTCGTTTGTTCCGTCATGTTTAGTTCGGCTGCCAGTCGTGTTTTAACATTTATTGGAGATACATACATAGGTACATAATTTAAAGCTTCGGAAAAAATGTCGAATTAAATTTTGGCTATGTTTAAGCATAAACCTCGATATACGCGAATTTCAGTTAACGCGATTTTTTCTGGAACGCATCTCTCGCGTAAAGCGGGGTATTACTGTACTACAATATTATAGATTAAGGTAAATTCAGCAAGTATTTGAATTTCTATTTGTTCCTTTGACAATAAAAAATTGTAAACAAAAAAAAAACCGCCTTCAAAAACCCGACTCACTAAAAATTACAAAATAATATAATACGAACATTTATAATTATCTGGGTATGAATTTTATATGTTGTTGAAGGCGGTGCCGTTTATATTTCCAACAGACAAGCACAGAGTGCTTCTTTTTCCTCAAAATTTTGATTGGCACCGCCTTCAAAAACATATAAAATTCATACCCAGATAATTATAAATGTTCGTATTATATTATTTTGTAATTTTTAGTGAGGCGGGTTTTTGAAGGCGGTTTTTTTAGTTTACCATTTTTTTCATACTTTTTAGTGTTAAATTTTTTGTTACCCTATTAGTTCAGCTCACCTGTAATACTACTGATATTATAACTAGTAGTCTTAATATGTATACAGTATTGAAAGAATTATCCTTTTACTCCAAACAATTAAGGAGTTGACCTTCCATCATCAGCTCAGCATCATAAAATTATGATTGCAAGAAGCAATGCCAATATCACTTCAGAAAATATATAAAACGCGGTACATGTGCCTATAAAATTTGAGGGTTGCCCTCGATTTCTCCTGGATCCCATCATCAGATCCTAGACTGGTCACCCTATTAGTTCAGCTCACGTATAATGCTACTGATATTATAACTAGTAGTCTTAATATGTATACAGTATTGAAAGAATTATCCTTTTACTCCTAAGTATTAAGAAGTTGACCTTCCATCATCAGCTCAGCATCATAAGATTATGATTTCCAGAAGCAAATGCCAATATAACTTCAGATAATATGCAAAACGCGGTACATGTGCCTATAAAATTTGAGGGTTGCCCTCGATTTCTCCTGGATCCCATCATCAGATCCTAGACTGGTCACCCTATTAGTTCAGCTCACCTATAATGCTACTGATATTATAACTAGTAGTCTTAATATGTATACAGCATTGAAAGAATTATCCTTTTACTCCTAAGTATTAAGGAGTTGACCTTCCATCATCAGCTCAGCATCATAAGATTATGATTTCCAGAAGCAAATGCCAATATAACTTCAGATAATATGCAATACGCGGTACATGTCCCTATAAAATTTGAGGGTTGCCCTCGATTTCTCTTGGATCCCATCATCAGATCGGGGACTGGTGAAAAATGGGACCACCTCGGAAGTGAACTGTATCCAACCAAAAAAAATTTTTGAAATCCGTCTATAATTGACGAAAATATCGGTGAACATACATAAAAAAAAAAAAAAAATATTATACATACAGACGAATTGAGAACCTCCTCCTTTTTTTGAAGTCGGTTAAAAATGTGTAACATTTCGACTATTTGTAAAAAAATATTTTCTTTCACTTTTAATCTAGAATATTGCACATTTTTCATTAGAAAAGGGATTTAATGTGGCTATTGCATCGTTAAACATGTAAAGTTAACTGGCAACACATTGTAATATAGAATTTTGAATGCTTATTACTGTATAAAATTTCTCGTTCACTATTGTAAAACAGTGCAAACTATTCAGCTATTAGATATTTGTATTCTCAGAACATCACTTTTGAGGCGTTAGTAATAATTGTAAGGATTAGCGTCACACAAAATAAAACAACGGTAAACACTTCAATATTCATGTTAATTCAATTACAACATTATGGATATTGTAATGCATTGAAAAATAAAACAGTTAAATCTGAAAATAATTTAGTTTCTTTATTTACCCAATTGTTATTATATACGTTTCCAAATATAGATTCTAACATTCATAATAATAATTACGTGTAAGGAAAACCAAAAATATTTGTTGTTAGGTTGTAATAATAGGACAATCAAATGTTCAAGACAGATCCGAAAGTTTGGATATCATTTCATAAGAATTCTAACAAACGCTTTAGTACTCAAAATGTAAACAACAACACAACACTAATAACCAGAAGAGTATTGCGAGAACAATAGTTTTCTTGCTCTCCCTCACGATATTCTAAATAGGTACGATTGGTGAACATCGGATTCTACCACAAACAGACCGATGAGAAAGTAATGTCGCTTAACCGGCCCGATGCTCGGCTGTCGGCGTAATTGACAGCATCCAAAGCTAACCTTTTCATCAGCTCTGAGTCACCGTATCAGCTCCCTTCTGTTGCCTAACACTGCCATACGGATCACCAAACAAAGTAAAGTAACACACAATGTAAAGTTCCGCCAATACGGAAGTGGCGAAATCGACAATTCAGGTTTCCTTAGTCTTTTGCTAGTATTTTTACTGCCTTGGCAACTATTGGTGGCCGTTCGATTTAGTGGTTGGTTGGACATTGATGATTCAGGTTAATCAGTCCAATGAACGTAATGATAATGGCCAATAGTAAAAGCTATTTAAAAGTAATTTTAGGACCGTAGAAAGTTTACCACATTGGTTTCAATAAATCATTAAAACTTATCACCAATTTCTAGCCTTAAATGAAGAGAGCTCATCGTTAAGCAAACCAAAAAATCACTTACAAATATGAGAACGAAAAATATGATCATCAACTCCTAACCAGGAACTAATCGCACCCACCGGAAAACGCGCAAAATAATTGAATGTCCATTCGCACGATCCAATGGGAGTATTGTTAAAAAGAATATAGAACAGCCACTGCCAACACCCGGGGCCCATATAAGTCCGCCGTATGACATTTCCAAAGAGCGGCTAATAAGACACATTTCGCGTATGGCGGTGTCCGCTTGCGCAACTAGGCGCCTGCGCGGGAAAGACGCACAATGCTCGCGATGTCAGCCCGTGTAGGGCGGGGTCACATGGGGACTCGTGTAGGCGTGTATTGGTTGTTTGATGACCTGTTAACTCTAGGGTCTGTAGGTCCGCAGGGTCTACCCTGAAGTTTGCAATCGTCATAGTTGCCGAGTCTAATGGAGTAGGTTATAAATTGTGTAAATACCGATAATGCGTATTTTATAGTTTAAAAAGATCTAAGTTATGTAGAAAATAAAGGTTACTTACATTATAAGTAATATGTAGTGACATGACAAATTTTTTTTAAATCGATTTAAAAGTTCTAGATAAGAAAAATATGTATAAGCAAGCCAGAATTAACCATTTCTAAGCTCTAGGTATACATACATATTATTCTGCCTTAACTAAATAAATAGGTTTGCAAACAATTATTACTTCATTATTTTTTATAAGGTACTCTGAAGTAGGGAAATGTTTGTTGATATAGTAATTTAATTATTTATAAAATGACCCGTTTACATTTGGTCAAGTACGAACGTTACTGTAGTAGTCAACGATTTCCAGGTCAGAAAGCCAACGAATTAGAACTAGTATTAAATTAGTTGCAACATTTGAAGTAAGCGTCATGTAAGCCTGTCTTCGCCTAGAATGTGGGCAGTATCCCGACAACACGATAGTGTCGTGTGCTCTCAGAGCCTTATTGAGTCTGTTCGCGCTTGAAATGTATAGCGCCCCGATATTTGCATTAGTATTATGGCTATTCGAACGCGCAAGATGAATGATTAACGAGAAATTCGAACGGAATCGTGACTCCGGATTAGACCGAATGAAAATTATGTTTGATGTCAAAATTAAAAAGTTTATAGCCATATTTCTTATATAGACCCTACTAACTTAACAATATTTCGTGGTTATTTTGTTGGATAGACAGAGTGTGGAGTCAGCAAGAGTGGGTTTAGACCTAACCTTAAAAAGCCGTTGTCAGTAGAACCATAATTTTAACAAGAGTTTGGAACAAGTTCTAAGATATAATACATGGCTTTTAGGATAACATTCATAATTGAATTAAAATAAATTATCTTTTCGAAACAATAGCCTAAGCAAACCATAATAAATATCCCAATATAAATTTTTAATCTAACTATTAGCGCTTCATACTTATTTTTATTGTATGGAATATTTCAGGGCCGTCTTTAGGAGAGGGTGCAAGGGGTGCGGTGCACACGGGCGCGGGGCGCCCCGGGTACGCCTGGGGGTGCATTTTTATGTGCCCGGGGGCGCTTTTTTATGTGAGAGCCCAGCCGCTCCCTGTTCTGCCTAAAAAAAAATCGCGTGCTTCACTGCAGTGTAAAAATAGAGGGCGCAGGCTGAGTCCCGCACCCCGGCAGAATAGGCTTAAGACGGCCCTGGAATACTTCGACCTGTCCCGCAATCAGACAGTGTAAACTGTCTCGTGGGTCATATTCACACACACATTCTGTTTTATTAATAAATAATAATATAATATTAATAATAATAATGAGGAACAAGGCCCATCAAAATACTCATCATAGCACAATCCTCAAATATAAGACCCTTTTGACTTGCAAATCAAAAAAATACATTCCTACAATAATATGAATATAAGGAAAAATAGGTAATTCTACAATAAATTAAATATCTATTTATAATAAATAACCAAACGATTGCCGAGATTGTATTACGTCTTAAGTAAACTGGAGTCAATTCGCCAGTTCTTTATGCTAGACAATGAGGCGTGTCGTACCCAGTTCAATCGCCTGCTATTATAGGATACGACTTATTTACACAGCACAAGTTAAACGCAGTAACTTGACTTAGAATCATACTTTTTTTTGTGTCTTCTTACTTGCTTTGAGTTTCTTATTAACTTAATCACTTACTACGCTGCTTCAGCATTCTTAAGTGGATCTTGGATCCGTCCACTCTTATTCGTTTTGGCTATTAATGCGGTGGGTCTGCCCCATACCTGCCTGTAAAGGTGTTAAATATAAATCGGGTACTGACAACATGTTTCTTAGAAGTAATCAAATCAAATTTCATAATTAGGATACTATTATTTGCAACATGGCGGATATAGATTACGGCGGCGGATATACTTTTTTTTTTATAATCATTGGTGTATTTATATGAATAAGTGTCATTATGTTTAGATAAAGAGTTATGTCCACTTACCATATAGGTACATAACTAAATTCAGACTAGAGTTTCAATAGCTGAAAATAAAGTATGAAGCTTACCATACGAAATTGACAAAAGACCGAGCATTGGTATTATTGGTTGGATTCTTGAATTTTTTCTCGGCCTTGAAGTGAATAATAAGATATAAAGTTTAGAATTCAAAATAGTTGTTATTAAATAATGGTTTAACTGCACTGTGGCACCGACTCCGACGCGGGCGAGCGGCGGTCGCTGTAATAAGCTATAATTACGTTATCTGTTGTCCTTGCTACGTCCTTGCTTTCACTGATAAGGCGGCACGAAGTGATCTCTTATATAATATCTGCTCACTCGATTAAATCTTTAAAGGTCAATCTTTTGTGACCCCCGCCCCACTGAACCAAATTGTGACAGTGAGTATGTAATCGGTATTCGGGATCGATCACTTTGACGTCAATTATTCGATTCGACGTTTAAAGGACGAATATGATGTGTTGATTTTGTTGTAATGCTTTTAAGATGACTTAAGTATTGTTGCTTTGCCAAATGTGCAGTTCTAAAATGCATAATATTGCAATTTATCGCACGTTACAACCGGTTTACAAACTAAAACATGATTTTGTTTTTGTAAATTATGAATGATTATTTTTGTCAAATTATCCCATCAGAGAGGAGAGGCCTATGTCCAACAGTGGACAGGAATGGGCTGATGATGATGATGATGATCCCATCAGGGAAAGGCAAAGGATTTAGCTCGTACAGCGTAGTATTTGATAGTTTCTTATGTATTACGGCCGCAGCCAAGTTCTCTATAATTATTTTGTTCTATTCCATGGGTAGAGTTGTCAAGGCTGGTCTTGACTTTGGTTTCTTAATTTCAGGCCAAAGCCATATGATTGAATGCAGGTAGGTATATTAAGTATCATTATTATTTGGACTTATAAAGACTAAAATATTGATTAAAAATATTCTGTTATGTATTTTATATCATATATTTTATATATTTTATATCATATATGTTATATATATATTTTATATCATAGTACATATAGTCCAAAACCTAGAAGGTTTAAAATCCAATTCAAATGCATATATTTTACTTAATAAACATCGATAGGTATACACGACCCAATGAATTTATAAAAATTAAACGACTTGATTCAATTAAGATGATTCTCATGTCAATCATCTCAACGGGAATCCAGTTTTCAGTTTATATCGGCAAATATTATTCGATAAAAACTGATCTAGTTTAGTTATTTCCAATCGGTAATGGAATCAAACTTTGATGTTTATGGATTACCCGATTTCTGAGTATTTTTTTGCTTATTCTAACAACATTCTGCAAATTATGAAATGCTGATTTGATTGATAGATTGATAAAATTCTTAACTTAACTAAATTATACCTCTTTAGGTTATATTTTTTCAAATTTAAAATATTCAAGATTGGTAATGTATTTAGGTCTGTCTTTTTACAATAAATACCTGTATTTCTGCTTAATGTTGGGACAACGCCAGATCAAAGTACATGAATTTAAAAAAATAATGACTATTAGTGTCACAAAGGGTGCACTTATGTATCCATTAACTGCTGCTGTATTTATCAAATGTTGTGCTTAATTGATTGGTAGAGTAAACATGTGTTAAAGAAAATATTCATATGTACGATTATTCAACGCTTTAACGGCGAAGGAAAACATCGTGAGGAAACCTGCATAACTACAAAGAAATTCTAAGGCTGCTGTTGGCTGACCAACGCGCACTTTGACAGCGTGGTCGACTAAGGCTTTATTGGCCTAATTTAGGCAGGCCCGTGCCCCACTAGTGGGGATGTATTTGGGCTTACGATGGTGATGTTGACAGCCCTGCCAAAGAAGACGAAAAATATAGGTTCTATGCGTACCAGTAGAGCAATACATACGTAGCGATGTATCATTAGTTACTGGTTGTAAATCTCACAGAAACACTATGAATATACAAGGTTGTATCTAAGCCGACACCCAACGCGGTCGGCTCTCAATCGGAGCAGAACACAGGCCAAAGTATTCGGTTAATTGCGGCGACGACATCCGCGCTCGCGTGTCGTTGTCAGTGTAAATAACTTGGGCAATTAAACCAAAAGCGGGGAGGTATATTGCGCCCACTCCGTCAGGTAGGTCTCGGCAAGTCGGATTGTGATCCAAGTTAGGTTATTGGAGTGAAATGGTCATGCTTTGTGGCATTGATTCTAGTCATGTTTTGTTATGGTAAATGTTATAAAGAAATTGTGAAAATAATCAAGATACATTGAGATGTGTTGTCTATTAGTAAAACAACATTTATAAGATAGCAGTACGTAAATTCAAAATTTAAAAAATAAAAAAAAATAAAAAAATTACATTAAACTTTAATAGCATTAAAAACAACAAATAGAAATAGCAGTATGTCTTATTATGTAGAAGTAGATCATTGTATTATAAATACTCATAATTGCAATTCATATAAGTAATTAATTTTAGTTTTTATGCAGTTATTATTGCACCCTCAAATTCATTGTGCGTTATAGGTATGAATGAGTAGTAGTTGTCATACATAATAAACCAAAATTAAGCAAAAATGCTAACTTAAATATTGATTCGAATTTAATCAAACTTATTTTCAACCTAAATTTTGGTCCAGCGACAAAACCCAACCGGTACTCATCAAATTTGGCGAAATTGCAAACACACTCATTACTCGCGAATCAGTCCGAACAGCAATTTAAAAATAATAAATAAATATAATTACAATTACCCGCGGTAAAAAGTATATGTGAAACGACACCGGACCCACATTGGTAATATCATTTCTGCAATACGAATGGACTCATCGGACATTACGCGCCGCCATGGAAGTTCTGGCAATTAATGCACTTGCGGCGTCTTGTGAATGTTGCGAGCAGGCGGGGGTGTATCGGGAATTTGGGAAGTTGGCTGGTTTTTGGAGAAGTTCTAGAGACGTATACGGATACGTCGCACAGTGGGCTGAGATCACAAAGTTGGGTCTTAAGGGACAAAAAGTATGTTTTTGGTATTTAGGCATATATATAAACCGTTTTTATTCTATGACATTTCTTGATTTAAGTGGTATTTTCGGAGTTATAGCAATTTCAAGTTAGTATGAAATGTGATGTAATTTTTAGTTTTATTTCAGAATGACATATAACTAACTATTATTAAATAGCATCAAAATACCTCTCAAAGTTCTAAAAAAATACTTCCCTCATTTCCCACCACCCCATGACGTCATTTGTTTTTACACTCACTTCCGAGAATCAAGAGATAAGAGCGCGCAAGTACAACAACAAGTTATGACGTGTCGAAACGTGATTGGTGCAACGATAGAGTAATGTACGGTTGCATTCAAACACACTTTTGTGTTCCTACTGTTACCTATTAATATTACCCACCATAATAGACGAACTAGCCCCGCATACTATTGTCAATAATTTATTTTTTGTGTGAAAACTCTGTGTAATTTTTATCTCTTAAGCTGATCAATACAAAAGTTTTATAAAAAGTGTAAACGAAAAAAGGAGCAATATATTTCCATCATATTATCAAGTGCAACACGCGAAACAGGAGTGCTATCGACCAAAAGACGCTATCACGGTGACAGAAACCTCAGCAAAAATAAAAATTACAAGCTCTAATCGATATAACGACAAGAAGAGTAATGATGCCCCTTGTCATAGATAGATAGTGATTATAAAGAATCATCAGTAAGTGGGGATTTGACGGTGCTTCTAATCAAGCTAATCACAAGCAAAAAATCCAGACAGACGACGAAACTTCAGAGAGTCAACTTCAGTTAGTACCTACCAATCAAATTGGTTTGCGGTGATCAAGTTATTTGGCAAAATGATTCACCAAATTCATCTTACTGGTGTCGTCCAATCTTTTTTGAGTTTGTGAAAGAAAACAAAGTGACCATATTGCGTGAAAAAAGTTCTATTGAGGAGGAGATTTCAAATTTAGTAGAAACAGAAGTTGGTGAAATAAAGGTTAGTCACTCTTTATTAATGACAATGATAGACGGAAAAGCTACATCAATTTTATGTGAAACTTCAACTCAAAGATGCGACATTTGTAAAGCCACTCCAACTGAGATGAATGATCTTGCCTTGATTGCGGCGAAATCAACTGATCGAGATCTCAATAGATTCGGATTGTACTTATTACACATCTGGATACGAATAATGGAATGCATTTTGCATATTGCTTACAGATTGACGATAAAGACATGAACTGTAAAAGGAGATACCAGATGCATCATGGAAAGCAGAAAAAAAACCATACAAGACGCTTTCAAAAATAGAATGGGACTTCTCATTGATATTGTGAAACAAGGTCACGGCTCCACCTTAAGATTTTTTGCGAATACAAAAGTGACTGCTGAGATAACTGGTGTCAGTGAAGACTTAATTAAGCGTTTTGCAGTAATTTTAGGGGCCATTTCATCGGGCTACCACATTAATGTAGACAAATTTCGCGAATATGCTCAAGCCACCATGCAACTGTATTTAGATTTATATAGCTGGTATTATATGCCTTCGAGTGTGCACAAAGTGCTCATGCATGGTGCAGCTATCATTGAACATTTTGGTCTTATACCAATTGGACAGCTATCTGAAGAAGCTGCCGAAGCAAGAAACAAAGATTTTCGTAGGTACCCCCAACACCATTCCAGGAAATGTAGTAGAAAAGCTACAAATGAAGATATTTTAAATAATTTATTGACCAGCTCAGATCCACTCATTTCTTCGACACGTCACAAACTTCGGAGGAAACATAAAACTTTGTCAGAAGAAGCACAAAGTTTACTAACTATTGAACAGGCAGAAATATTTGATGACGAAGAAACCGAAAATTTTGCATTTGTTAATGTAGATACCTTTGACAGTGATTAAATTAAAAGAGTAACTTGAAGTGATTGTAGTTTTATTATAGGGACCATTTATTTATTTCGTACGACGATTCTATTTACAAGGGAAAATTGATATTGTAATTTAGTTTTTATCATTTAAGGGAGGGGAGGGTAGGGGGGTAGGGGGTGAAATATCGTCTTATAGTCCCCTAGTGGATTAGGCCTAATGGGGAACACCACTACAAAAAAAAAACGCACCTAGTTCTTAACCTCTGGGGTGGGGTGGAATAGAGAACAAAAGTAGAAATTGCGGGCAAATCGAGCAAAATCGATCTCCGAGAATAGGCACTAAAATAGGACAAAAATATGTACTATGCATACGTAAAGCCATTTCTTTGAGGAAATTTGAGTCTTTTGAGATTTTCAACTTTTTATGTTTTTCTTCATACAAAAAAAACTTTAAAAATTAATAACGCTGAAAATACAAAGTTTTCAGCAAAATTGTCAAAAGTAAAACTTTCTTAAAATCGACAGATAAATCCAAAGCAATATTTTTTATATCAAAATATAACACTTTTTTTTTTAGCGTGCTAAGACCATTACCGGCCTTTATCGTTCCACCGTGCGTCGTAAAGCTTTTTTGACATTCAATTGTTTTAGTTCAAAAAACTATACCAAAAATAACTTTTAAAGTTGAGTGCACTATATTAGTTTGTTATAGTAAATCATTATTATTGCACCATAAGCCCGATCATTTATACATATATTCCTATTTGGAGTTATAATATTTTAATTGAATATACGCATTCAAATATTGGATTAGATATTTTTCTTTATTTATAAACCCATAAAATTCTGCAATGGGATGAGCTGGCATAACAATCAGTTTCTAATATATTTTTTTCATTAGATAACTTCATATATAATTGTAAGATTTTAGACTTTCGCGTTCCATTACACTAAAATTAGTCTTTATGGGTCTACACGCGATTTTAGGAGTAGCAAAAAAAAATGTTTATATATAATTGCTGAAAATAATAAATAAATCTTATTTTACTCCATTTGTGTCGCCGTTCAGTTTCACCGCGACATCTCATGTTTTTCCTTTAACCGCCAGTCATTAGTGGCGTAATAAATCTTTCTTCTGTCCGTCTGTCGATGTAAAGAACTTCATTAACTTTTCACTGGACGTGAGCTTTTTCACTGACGCATGGGAATCAGTACTCACAACATTGTATTAAGCGGTTTTTGTGACAATAATTTCGGGGATTTTCGGCTTAAATCCTACATCAAAAGATGTAATTGAGACAAAAAGCTTTGTGCTGTTTTGTGAGCTTCAAAGTACGAACGCATGAATTTAGACTAATAAATATTCTGCAACATCTTAAGTATTACTATGGAATCAAGCATATTCATTATGGAAAAGCGATAAATATTTTGAGTTTCAAAACATCTCATACATTGATTTCATTCTGTGCTAAGTTACTTAACACGTATTAATTAATTAATTCATCATCAGACGATTCATTTAATTTAATTTATTCATAAGCCCAAGTTAGTATCATAAAAGTGTGATAGTCCTAATTTGGGAATAAATAACCACGGTATCACCTAAAGAAAGATCTTTAGTCAGATAGGTATCCTTGGTTGAATATAAGATAACAAGAATTTAGCGTTGGCTTGTTATTTAACCACTTAAAGTAATATTTCTCAATGTACCCAAGTACTATTGTAAACGCATTACTTACTCATAAAAAGTGCACCGAGCGGTAACCTTCTTTATTGCAATCTTAGAAATGTGCAGCCGACTTTAAAACCGAGCAAGCGTGATTCAAGATTGTTGGAAGTGGGTTCTGTATTAGGCATATTTGAAATATTTGCCATGAAGATAATCAATGGCAAAATGGTATGGACTTTTTTTTAAATTGCCATAAATCCTTTTTGAAGAAGTAGACTTAAATGATTGAAGATTCTAATGTGTTGTAGACATTTAGATATAAGCATATTGTGGGAATTATTTTCAGCAATTTGATTTATAACACTATAAATGCATGCTTTGAAGGAGACCTTTACCCAGCAGTGGAATGGCATGGATTATTAAAAAAAATGCATGCCTTGTTAAACTTCATCAAATATAACGAAAAATATAGGATCATTACTAATTTAATGTTACTTCATACTAGCTTTATACCCATGACTTGACACCCGCGCGAAATCATTTGTCGCTTTAAACATTACTACCCCACTGCAATCGGTAAAAAGGCAGGCTACGTCCTCTTCTAGATATAGACAGGCAGGATTACTTTAGCATCTAAAATATTACTAAAGATTACCAAACCGAGGAACCCTGAAACTAGGCGTAATCGGCAAGTAATAGAGCGGCCACAAAGCCTCCACCCACTTGGCTATGATAAATCACAAATGATAATTTTACAAGCCACATCCGTTTCGATTAGACGGCGCTGGTTGTGACGGCAATATAGCGGATGCTGATCTGAGAGAAAAAGTTTAAGAACAAAAAGTAAGTGAACAAGGTCAGCCTATTTGACTATCAAATCGCTACTTGTTCTTAGAGGCAGAAGACACAGTCTACATTTAAGTGATAGGAAAATTAATCCACTTTCAAAAAAAATATGCAAAATGGTCTTCCGCATTATTTAAGGATATTCTATTTGTTTACATTTCGTTTTAAGAAAATTATACACCGCGAAGTTTAAGTGGTTGTTTTCCCGTGGCAGAACGATTTGCCTTTACTAATACAATCGAAACATGCAAATGATTCCGTGATTTTTTTTAATTTAATAAATAATAATTTTCCAACTCGAAAACGATAGAAGCTATCGTTCTTTTATAAGATGTGATGTCATCAGGTACTAATTACCGCATGAAATCGATGCTTAAAGCTAAAGAAGCTCTACGTCCTAAGTAATTAAGTGGTTCGAACGTACTTTAAAGTTTCGGTTATACCTTTCGTAAAACCGGCATTTATTGATTTTAATAAAACATGCTACTATGGTAGAGTCATTTTGCTGCGGGAAAACCACCACTAAAATTTCACGGTGTAGATAGATTTTGCAAAATTATATTATGAAAAATATATTTATTGCTTGATCTACAGTACTTTCACAATGACACATGTCATATTATTCAAGGTAATTTATCAAATAATCATTATGTTACTTAGTATAAATATTAAATATAAATGTACACAATTTTTGACAAAAACAAACACGGAACACGTAACTCGTAACGGATATCCTGGCTTTTAGCCAGGATATACGTTTTAACACTATACGCACCAGTCAATCATTAATTTCATTATCATTATCATTAATTATTCCTTAGCCAGCTAATTAGGTGACTGCACGTCACAACTCTAAGATATCGTACGACCACAATCACGCTCCATTGAGTAATCTCTCGACAAGACAGATGGATCGTGCCCTGTTGATTATGTCGTCAATGAGAAACCGTATCGACTACGATCTTTCAGAACAATAGAGGTTCAGCAGAACAATTAATAAAACAATTAACGACAATTTTGCCTGTCGCTTGTGTATATTTTTGAGTTGGTTTTAGGTCAAACGGCAATCCTTTTCTTGTTGTAAGTATGTGCGTACACTAAACAACTGATTGTGACTCGTGGCCAGTACATTGTCTTCACAAAGCAAAAATCAAGGTATTGATGGGTTATTAATTTACGTTTATATCTGTAAGTTAATTTATTCCGGTCTTAATTCTGATTTTCATAGCACAAGTACTTAAGCAACGGGATCAGATCAATGCTTGTGACGTTGTCTGATATTAATATTTATTTATGATAATTATCAGACTACTTGGCATATAGTTTATATATTATTAGAGCAAACGTCACATAGGTAAGTAGAAATAGATAATATAATTCATGTAAGTAGTTTAAGTCAAGCTTGATAACTAACTTTGAACCCGTGCATTCAAGACATACGCTACGCCACTGGCCACTCATTCATAAACTAACCAAAGATACATGTCTACTACAAGCCCTAATGAGGAGATCCTAGATTCCAGACATTAGTACATTAGACGTAAAAGGTGTTGTTTTTCCCAGCGATTTCAACGATTTTTTGCACTTCTTACTCATCGCATGCTTTTCTTAGAAAGAGAAAAGTGACTAGGCTGGTTTAACCGGCAAGACATCTTCCACATACTAAGTAACGAAGGAATTTCCGATTGCGAAATAGGTAACTACTATTAGTAGAAATTGATACGAGATTTAGATTTATAAATGGAATATAAATAAATATTACGCAACATCACATAGGTACGTTGATCTCATCCCTTGGTAGCTAAGCTAGTAACTAAGCTTGTGTTACGGATATCAGAATCAACAGTGGATTCACTAATATACTTAAAATATTTAATATGTTTACTACTGTATCGTCAGATTCTATTCATAATAAATCTATATATTATTTTGACTGGCTCTATGGCGCATTAGACAGTGCGCCAAGTGTGGTGGGTTCGATTCCCACTCGGGATAAATATTTGCGCGATGAACATCGGTATTTGTCCAGTGTGTCTGGGTGTGTTCTGAGAACTACAATCGGCCATATGAAAAAAACAACTCGATAGGTTTTTAACGTACGTAAGTTTACGATAGCCAACTCATGGTAGGCCCTCTGAGGGCCTACCATGAGTTGGCTATCGTAAACTAAAACCTATCGAGTATGTTTCTGTTATTTCTGATATCCGTAACACGTACGTGACGATGTGTAATATTTTTTATGAAGTTTAATGGTGTCCTGTACAATGATTTCTTGACGTATCCAATCCATCTTTTTTGAGTCTATTATGAATAATTTAAAGTGTTTTGCCATCGATATGAAAGGAAAAACTGGCGGAAATATTCGCACACCTCCAAACAATAATTTAAGCTAAACCATAAGCTTATAGAAGGTTTCCTTGAAATACTAACATAGCTTAAAGCTAACAAAAGAGGATACAATAAGTGTTGTTTAAATTAATGAGTCTAAGGCGAGTTTCTGTTGTCCTCGCGATAGCTCAGGTGGGGGGCCAAAGGCTAAGTGACGTGTAGGTTATATGCTAAAGCTAACCTGCCGAGACAAAGACACGGGTAGGACCACACTTCATGTCCTTCCAGGAATAGGCGCTGGGTAATGTGCCTAGGCAATTTTAATTTTCAAGGATAATCCTATGAGCCTCGATTTGCTATCAATTCTGATTAAGTGAATATATCACAGTACATACATTTATCTGAGTCCGAGATAAATAGCCTAAGCACTTGTGTTATGGATTTCAGTCTGATAAAAAATGAGAATCAGAAATCCTTCGTACAAGTAGGCATTACATGCCATAAATCGTCAATTCCGTTGGTATAGTAATATAATTGTACCCACATACACAAACTCTACTAAAAATAGATGAATAACCTGACCACAGGATAAAGATCGATACTAACAAAATATATTTATGTCACCAAGCTGACATCGAACTCCTAGCGCATGAAACAGGGTCCCTAAATGCGTCCTCGAGCTTGTGTGTTGTTGTATCTATCCCAATTTAACTATGCAGTGAATTTGTGCTTAGGTGTGAGAACCATCCGCTCCACGCAAGTCCTGAAATAACGACGAGGCTACTCCAAGCCATCACCGTATGTCAGTTAGGAAAAAAATGTGCCTACAGCAGCAGGCATGCACCAGAAGCATACAATAGATAATAATAATATTGTATTTACCATACATTCAAATTACAATTAATATTTAACGTGTGACTGTAAAAGGTTTGATTTTTGTGCCCTCCAAACCAACTTAAGCTTGTCTTATCGTAAACATAGGAAGCTTAGCATAACCTACTCCTATTACATAAGAGCAGCCTTAATATTCTATACTCCGTTCTATCCCACTGTGCAGTGAACTCGTGGCCACAGGAGCGCCTGGCATGCACCAGAAGCGCACAATAGTGACCCGCGGCTACAAATGAGATCGCGAGCGGCGACGCGTCATGCGCCGGCGCAGATTAGGTCGGGCGGGGGCGCGCGGTGCTGTTACTGCATTCGGTACTATTCATGCTAGTCTACATGCTAACTTGATCGTGTTCTATGAGGAACATCCACTTTGT
Organism: Maruca vitrata; assembly: GCA_039566165.1. Lineage (NCBI taxonomy): Eukaryota > Metazoa > Arthropoda > Insecta > Lepidoptera > Crambidae > Maruca > Maruca vitrata. Next base: position 6,370,900 of record CM076925.1, read on the forward strand.
TACATTAGGCTAAAACGTAGCCTTAATTTTTATGTTATTTGTTTTGTTTTTTTGCCTGTAAGAATAACACACATCCATTTACAAAATGTTTCATTGATAATAATTTCATTATGGCCTTGTTTAATTAAAAATGATAAATATTTGCAAGATCGACATGTATTTCTAATATTTATCAATTATTTATTTGCCACTGTACCATCGTGTGTTAAGACTCATTTAAACTTCACTACTTAGTATAAAATAAAGCCGCGTACCGCATCTGTCCCTTTTATGCTAAAATCTTTAAAACTATGATTCACAGTTTGACAAGATAAACGGATTCATGATTGTTTTATGTACAATGTATCTCCGAAGTAAAGGCAGAGCGAGTCACATGTAATAAATAAAATTAATCATGAAGGTCTGAAAAATGTTTACATTTAAGTTTAAATAAAAAAATAAAAAGTTTTAGAAATATCTAATACCTAGACGGTAACGAGACTACCAAGCCAGCGCACACGAGCTCGCGTGCCGGGGTTGCGACACGGCCGCGCCCAGCAGTGATGCGCGCGCGCCGCTCGATACCGACATTACCCACGCAATATCGCAGTATCGATGCAATATCGATGCAATATCGCTGTGGGCTCTGGCCACATCAGTCGTAGAACCGACAACCGCTGGGGTAGACGAGTTCTGTAGTGGATACCGCGTCTCGGCAAACGTAGTGTAGGACGCCCGCAGGTCAGGTGGTGTGACGATCTGCGCAGGACGGCTGGTAGCTGGTAGTAGTGCGCAGAGGCGATGAAAGTCTGGAAAAACTGATCGTTGTTGGGAACACCGAAGGCAAACGATCGCGCGGTCGCTCACCAACAAGATGGACTGACCAAGTGAAAGACTCATCGTCCTCAAAACTTTCCACGGTGGTGAAGGACGCGCTGGATAGGAACCGGTGGAGGCAGATTATCCGCTCCAGGCTTGGATCCTATGCTGACCACGATCCTCAGACATGAGGGAACGACTAGAGAGAGAGAGATGTCCAGCAGTAGACAGGAATGGGCTGATTATGATGATGATGATGCAATACAGATGCAATAACGCCCCGATATCGATGCAATCCGCGGACACTTCCGCGTCTACACCATTCCGAATTCGTAACGGTACCTACACTTTCGTATCGGGAAATTGACGAGTTGAACTTGCTAGTAAATGGTTTCTATTTCAGTAATATGTATGTAATGTAATACATATTTTATCAACTATGTACTTTAATTACATAATTTTTAGGCAAAAGTGAAGGTTAAGAATTCTTAGGTTGTGTGTGTAGTCGACCAACCCGCATTTGGTCCGGGTGGTTGAATAAGGACTGATCGCCCTAGTTAAGCAGGCCTGTGCCCCAGCAGTGGAGACGTAGGAGGACTGATGATGAAAAGTTAAGGCCTTTACTTTGCTTTAAGTTCAATTGATTTACTATGATTTGCCAGTACTGCCAGTGGTAAAACCTTTGAATATACAGTTCATTTCTGAGTCTAACAAAATAGATATGCTATTTTGTTACAAGCATCACAGACATTACATACTATGAAAAATTTATAAGTCAAGACTCTACTCTTAAGAGAATTTTAATTACTTTATTTTTACTTTCTTATTACTTGTAGGAACAAGTAATAAGAAACAAAGACTTCATAATTATTGTCTTCGCCGTTTACTGTTAAGTTGATGTAACAAATATACAAAAGAAAACTCAAAAACTTTACAGAGTGTTAACAATAAAAGTCGTTAACACTTTAGAGGTACAATAATTGTACCATAAAATGTACGTAAGTATACTTTTAACTCACGCAAAATCTTTCAAGCTACTTCCAGTATAAGAAAGAAACGCAAAAATTCATCGCATGCCAGTAGCGGTACCATGAGTTGGCTATCGGAAACTTACGTACGTTAAAACCTATCGAGTTGTTTTTTTCATAAGCCCAATTTTAGTTCTTAGCGTAACCACCAGAGGCGCTCTACAAGTTTTTCATAGACATATTTACGTAGGCGATATCGAGTCCGTAACCTTTAAACTCATATACTCATAACTCAATAGCGCTACAGTATTAAGTCTTGACGTCACAGCAGCGGTGTGGGTGTTCTGTCTTCAAAGTAATTTAATAGTAATGACGTTTCTTCACTACATCGAGGAAAAGTGAAATCCTGTTAACAGTTCGTCATGATACGACGTATGCGGATATCGTCAGTTCTCTGAAGGACGGTTTTTGTTGAGTGAAGCGATTTTAGTTAATTAGTTGACATGTTTATCGAATTGTAAGATCACGGTATTCCCTTTAATCAAGGATGCTTATTGAGCATACGGAGATATACGTTGAGGATTTTCCGATGCTATTTTGGTGTGTTCGTTGAGAATGTCGTTTTAAAAGGTGTAGGTTCTGCTGAACTACAGTCATCTTTACATTTTGAGGATGTTAATTATTGTCTTTTAACTCGTATTTACTCATTTAAATTTAATCAATTTAAAGTTAGTTAGAAGTCAGTCACAACTATCTGTCCGGTGGTTGGTGAACGGTATACGGGTAAGCAACCCCGGCTCCTCGAGCTACTATCGACTCAGTCCAAATCATCCGAGGCGATAGTATCCTTCCTCCCCTTTTCCTTCCCCCGTCATATATCCTTACTACTCGTGGGAACGCAATGACCTTGTTAAAACAATGCACAAGGCAGAATGGCGGCGACGTGGTTCACAACCCGTCACGTCACGTTTCCCACATAGGTTAAAAATGGATCGCTGGAAGTGATCTCTGCCTACTCCTTTGGGAGAAAGGCGTGATGTTATGTATGTATATATGTATGTATTATTGAATATTTAATTTTAATCAATGTAAAGTTTGTAAACTTTAGTTAGTCATAATTTTTTGAAAACCTATTATTCTACTACTAAAAGAAATCTAAATATATTGGTGTCATAATTATCTTATAATAACACCACGAAGGTTTAAGATCTTGAAAGTTCGTGTACGTTACAAAGTTTTGACGACAATCAAGCTCAAACGTGAAAATGACGTAACAAAATGAAGCTTTTAAGCTTACCAGTTTCATGTAAGACGCACAGCACTAGAATGCCTGGAGATAGCACAATTAGATGTTTGTATTCCGCGGGCTGTGTCCTACACACGCGTCCACAAGCCTCTTAAGATCTTCCTAGAACTGGAAAACCGAGCGAATTCTACATAGTCCATCATCTGTTATTGTCTGTTGTTTCTCTACAAACAAACAATGGAATAGCATGTTCTTGAAGAATATAATTCTGGAAAGTGGTCGGCAAATGTTGCAAACGCAACACAGCTCTAATAAACTTTATGTATCCAAATCTTCACTAGTGATTCATAAACCTTCTAAATATATAGTAAACATTAAAAGGATCCCTGTCTATACATAGATGGTATATGAAAAAAAAAATATACCTTTATCAACACAAATGTACCCAAAACAATGATAAACTTTTTATCTCATCTATCAACAATTATAGGACTCTTAATTATTTGTCTATGCGTTTGTGCACGCTAATAATGTTCAGTAAAGTACTGTGGTAAGCGCTACTTAAAATGTAGTTCTTTCATGTCAATCGGTTCATAAATAAAAAGTAATTCGAAAGCTATTAGCTAATTGAAAGAATCACGTCGTACTTGCTGGGTGCTTGCAGGCGCGGGTTTAATAAAAACTATACTCGTGCCGAATAAAAGTTTATTATATTTAAAAAATGCTGCCTAATGTGTCAATTACAATATTGATCGCACAGCTAGGCCTATATCTATATAAAATATTAAAACTCCGGAAGTAACTCCGTCTGCCTGTCACGCTTCACGCCAATACAAATGGACCAAGTCTACTGGACCGATTTAAATTAAATTTGGTACACAGGCCAAAGCCTTAGTAAGGACATAGGCTACTCACTGACCGAGTGGTCCGTTATAAGAGAGTAATGTTATACACGACTCCATGCGTAGGAGCGGCAAGCTAGTAGATTAATAAATCCGCAACATTGTATTGAAAGTCCGTGACTACACAATCCCTAAGACACCATCATCTCTGTCGGCACTTGCCTTTTAGCATACGCTACCTATTAATTTTAAACGTAAGTAAATATCAGATGCATTGCTCTGAATCCGAGTTGCTTAAGAACCTAGTTTAGGAGTAAAACGGATAAAAGGACCATTTTCCATCGGGCTAGTCATAGATGACTATACAATATGAAGCACCGTTTTTGGGGTTCCATACCTAAAGGATAAAACGGGACCCTATTACTAATAATTTTTCGTCCGCCCGTCTGTCTGTTAAAAGACTGCATTCCAAGAAATGCAATAGCTTGGCAGAACGTCACAATTGACGTATTACTAAAAACAAAATAAAACTAATATTTAAAGGCTCCCATACCAAATTCTGTGATTTAATTACACTATTAGCCAGAGCCGGACTCTAACTAAAGGGTTTATGTGCGAGTCCGGCTCGCACTTGGCCGGTTATATTTGACCTTCTGAAAAAAGAACTTCCTTTGATGGAATTGAAACTGTTGCTTGTCTCACCAATTAGAGCGAAGCCAGCACTTTTACATCATTCAAAAGCTGCCAAATCAGTTTCTCGTTTTGTACAAGTTGATAGCCTTTTTTTTTTTCGAAAAACCTTCTTCTTATCACAGATTGCGAAAGGGCTATTCACTCCAATTTAATTCGACATAGCAACAGAGTTAATTACAAATTGGTAAGAGTTGATCGTGAGTCATGTCACCCTGACATCGTAAATTGGACCATAAAGATAATTTTAAAAGCTATTTGAGTGTTTTAACAAAATTAAATGGTACTTTTTCTTCCGCGCAACCCCCAAATGTGTAACTGAACAGGAAATAAATTAATGCATTGATAAAGTAATGCACCGGTATCGCCGTTCAATTTGTAAATTCCTTTTGAATACTTTAAAAAATGGGTTCACCAATATAAATCTGTGTAAAAAATCATCCTCGTTTAAACCACTGATTTGGTTACTTAATTCATATAATAAATTCCAAGAAAATTACATACATACATACATAAAATCACGCCTTTTTCCCAGAGGGGTAGGCAGAGATCACTTCCAGCGATCCACTTTTCACCTCGTGGGAAACGTGACGTGACGGGTTGTGGACCACGTCGCCGCCATTCTGCCGTGTGCATTGTTTTAACAAAGTCATTGCGTTCCCACGAGTAGCAAGGATATATGACGGGGGAAGGAAAAGGGGAGGAAGGATACTATCGCCTCGGATGATTTGGACTGAGTCGACAGTAGCTCGAGGAGCCGGGGTCGCTTACCCGTATACCGTTCACCAACCACCGAACAAATAGTTGTGACTGGTATCCCCTGACTAAATCCAAGAAAACTGAGATATACATATCGTCATCATCATCATCTGCCTTTTATTATATCCCACTGCAGGGTATAGGCCTCATCATCTCATCACTTCGATCCTGCGCCAGTCTCATACATATTAATTTAAATTCAAAAAGATTTCCCGTAATGAGGCATATAGCTTTATTTAAAGTCAAATAGAGCTACATTTCACACCATAAATGACGATACGCCAAAGAAAGTCTCTAGCAAATACTATTAAGTGCATGTAGAGCAAGCACTAACTACGCCAAGGCATATAAGCTAACTTTTTACTGCATTTAAAAAGTTTAAAAAAACAAGTGTCAACCGACACGTATTTAAATATATTCCCAATAAAATCACCATGACAACCACGTACAAGCACATCCTGTGATGAAAACCCATTCGCGGAACGAACACCAAGGCTATCGTAAAAAGTGCAACGCCATACACTTTATAGGGTTGGTTTTTCATACTAATTGCAACGAGCGTACGCCATATAGAGATGAGGCGGTTGATTAGCCAGCGAATATAGGTTTTAATTCCATTGCAATTAAACAGGTGCACTAATTGATGCTTTGCGTCTGCGATTCGATGTTTGCGCCAGTTTTTGTGGAGTTGAGTGTTGGTAAAAAACTTGGATGGCAGAACGTTTTTGTGCGCTGGCGTTCCGTATATTTTTTATGCACAGATCTTTCTTCAATCGACTGCCCCGTTTTTTGAATGGTGGAAAATGTTGGAAGGGATATGTAGTGAACATCATATGTAATTTTTTTATGCACCTTTGTTATTAGATAAGATGATCTCTCGAATCTAGTTGACGGACTAGCCTTTTGGAAATATTGATATTGGGCTGGCGCTGTAAATAAATACATAGCAGACAAATTTAATACTAGAATATGTTATTTCTATGCTAATTGTAAAAAAATATATATATATTTCATTCACTACGACTAAGATAATTTACTCACGGAATCCTACAAAATTATATGGATGCGATAAATCCTGCTAGCTTCTCATTTTTGTAAGGAACACCAAAAATGCGTATCCGTTACAGATAACTCGGAATTCATTAAAATTCTAATCTAAGTAATGTTGATTTTGTAATATGTATTAATTAAGCATAAAAATTATCTATTGCGCAAATCTAAAACTATTTAAACTAGCGTTTTCATCTTAATCTTAATGATGTTTTCCTTCATGGTTGTGCTAATGAGAGCTTTAAATAGAGATTAACGATTATACTACTTTAAGTTGTGTACTGATACTTAAAAGCTTAGTTTATTATTATAATTGGCGTTGAAATTAAAGAAAAATATAACTTAATGAATGCCTCATTGGTCTGTTTGCATCAAAAATTAACTACATACCTATTTTGCATCAAGTATCGTAATTTTTAAGACATTTTGTCATCTGGCAACATCAGTAGTTAAGCGCTATTAATTCAGTAAAACAAAAAGGCGTTGATTACGATTAAATGTTTGAAAAGAAACAAGAGACAGTCATTAAACAAATTATCAACAGTAGTGTTAAGTACTAGTTACGCTAATTAGACACTATCTACTTTTTCCATACAAAAAAACCATATCCTCTCAGAAGTAAACAAATGTGTTGGACTGCCATCGACCGGCATTCCGTCAAGCCCGCAGTAAATCGTCGCTCCATCCGTTTTATTATACTTATTCACATACATTAGATATTCATTACCAATCCGAGTCTGATGCTACATATTTTAGACATTTTAGACACGGGCCATGTTGGTGGTGCGCGCGAACATTCGAGAAATGTGGAAGATGTCACAACGCTGCCTCAGTGCAATGCGGCCACAGCACAGAAGGACCGATGAAATCAATCTGTTGCAGACGATCTTTTAATGTGGAAAATGGAGAAAATCTGTGCGCGTCAGAAGAGTACGGGAGGAATCTGTGTCTTGTTTTCTAGATGATGCTACTATTTCAAGGTCGAAGTGGTATGGTACTGCGAACCTATCTCTGACGGCAATATTCTGTATAGAGTTATACTTGTAAGTACATACTGCTATTTCTCCTTTATCAAATTACACAACCGGCTAGTCTTAATCCAGGCATGTAACGCACCAAGTGTTGGAACGGATTTAAATTAGGAAACTTTGCTCTCTTTTTTGTAAGTGATTGGCAGTGACAGAGCATAGCTTTTCTGAACAACTGAATCCAAATGTCTGAAAGACATTATAAATGCTAAAAAAATCATGAACAGTTACAACGGTGTCCACCTCTTAATATTCAATTGATAAACTAGACGCTTTACAGTATAACCGATTACAAGTTTCACCTACAACACGTCTAAAAGGATCGTTGTAATCGATTCTAATTAAGTAAATCGATTTTCGGAATGCGTTACCAAGCCGATCTTTACGATTGCTTGTTAGATGGTGATTGATGGATTGTGGCTACTTTGTCGTCGTAATTTGTAAGCAAATAAGTGGAGGTAAGTAGGATTCCCTGCGTGCCCGCCAAGACATCTACGGAAGTGGTACATTCTATTTGAAGAAAGTAGTTTTTGATTGGATCCAGGTTGTAAATAGTATTTTAACATGTTTTCTTGGGCATTTGCATGGATGCATGGATTGCGGAATTAGTAGTCGTAGAATTATTAGTAGTAGTCTAAGAGCTTAGATAATATTTATTAGTGCTTTGTATAAGCGCTTAATATGAAGATTTACCACCAATTAACATACATCTATATCATCCATCTATACATATACGATTTTATTCGTAAAACACTTTAATGAAATAGATTTTAAAATAAAATTAATTTAACGTGTTTTTACTTTTACTTTTTAATTAACAAGTACTTGATAAAATTCTATTACCGTTAAAATATGATATGTATTACCAGAATTCAAAAATAACTTATGGTAGTGATAATGCAAAAGGCGATTCTCAAAATATTTTGTTTGCTTGTAAATCTCCTTATCTAGGACAACCTTACTAACTAGTTTGTTATAGGTACCCTCAACGAAATCTACTCGCGCTAATCCACGGTAGCTAGTATGCAATAAACCTACAATATAAATTGGAGCTGTGGGGCAAAAAAAGAATTCCTCCAGTGAGGATCGTTAGGCCCATAAGGTGCGGACCGGCACTCCCGGTAAGGGCAACCATTAATATTTCATTAAACATGCGTTAATGCGTCTGCGCAGTGCATGATAGCTTGATGTGTCAAAGTGAAATATACGAATGAGGCGGCGATGTGACATCGATTCTTTTGTATCGGGAGCTCATTAAAACAAAACAACATGGTGAATATCCCGGACAGTTTGAGTTTTCTAATCGTAATGTATAAAAAATCTGATGGTATTTATTTATTTATCGGTTTACCAACAATTATACAATACACATGCAAAATAAGATACACAGTGTATCCATAACAAAGAGCACAATATTTAATAGGTAAACATGCTTAAGTGAGATGAAACTAGACTAAAAATTAAATTATACCACGAAAACGTATCAAATATATAGTCAATGTTTCAATAGGAATAATTAATTTTTATGGTTTATTTAAATGCGCCTAGATTTTTTTATTTTCATACTAATAAATTCTTACGTTATCTTATTATTTTTGGTAATAATAAAGACGATAAAAGTAAACAAGAAAATTTATGTAGGTCAGTAGACCTAATAAAATGTGTACATTATCTAAGTAATATTAACGCCATAGCGATAGCATAAGTAAGTTCAAGCTCAGTTTTTTCAGCATTTATCTACTTTTTAATGATTCAATTACCTAATCCAAACCTTCGTGGGCAGGAAAACTCATATACCTACTTAGAATGTGGAACAAAATTATGTCCTCGATTATTACCTAGAAATAGCGTATAGGTAACTTTGTCTGAATCACAGCATGTACTATTTTAATAAAGCATGTTAGTCATAAAATATAATTTATTGGAGGCATAAGTGAATGAAACTTGAGCTTGACTCACAAAGATCATTGATAAATGTGAATTAGACGCTATAAATAAAATATAATGATCTTATTAACGTGTCTTGTAGAACAAGAAGAAGAAATATAATATATATAAACATATATCATACCATCGATTCCATAAAATAGATAATCATAAAGCAATCGTACCTTTGGTATGACATTTAAATGAATATCTTCAACGTTTGATTTAGTATGAAATAAAACTGAAAAAAATTAGTAATTTAAATAAACTAACACGAATGATGTACGAGTGCAATGAAAATTACCAAATCTTTAAACATTAGCTAAGTTACATAAACTCGATAATTGAACGAAGTAAACTGAATAAAAATTTATCGCCTTCCGTCCTCCGGACCCGACATAACAGGAGAGTAAACATCCAAAGACAACATTAACAAAATAATAAATTCAACTCTATCTTGCTAAGTGGCCCATTCAATTGAAACATTGCGAAAATCCCTGGTTGCGATACAAATTGTATTGGTCAGAGATAGGTGCACTTCACTGTGATAAATGTTCAGCTATTGATCTCTATTCCGATAGAGTTATGGTCTCAAATTGTATGGCGCGATATATAGGCAGTCCTGTGTAAGAAAGGGGGGAAATTCAAAGCTTCTAATTTAGACTAGTCGGGTTGGTTTAGTACAAAGCGAGCAGATTCTAAAAAGGCGCGTACAACGGCTTTGTGCGAACGTACGGTCGGGCAAGAAAGTGGTCTTGCATGATACAATACTGTAGCACTTTTGTACTTATCTAGAAAAAATACGAATTTCCCTAAGAAACATCCAATCTTACATGAAAGTCTTGGTTCTGTTCTGTTGGATTAATGTACCTGAATGCAACGCGTTTGCGTGTGCGCAGCATTGTCGGATTGTATCGATTGTTGTGTCGCAAGCACGAGATCCAACAAAAGGTGCATCCAATTAGACTCTGTCCACATACGGACATTGGCTTTATGAAAGGGTTAGGCTTGTTTTACTTCTAAAAACGGATTCATCCACTTTATATCTGTAACAACATAGCCACGATGTAAATAAAGGGCAATTAATATTAAAAATTAGCGCTACCTAGTTGGTCTATCAATGTAGAGTCCCAGGTTTTGAATCTATGTAGTAGGTTTACAACTCTACTCTACGTAGCTGTTAGTTTCATTTAACAATATGCAACGAGACTTCCAAATTCTAGGCAAGGTGTACACACAATCACAATACATAGTTCAAGGTCAATATCCTTATCAAGAAACCATAAACGCAACATGTACTATGTAAATCGCACCTACATACCACACGGAGCAAAACCATCCATTATTCTATTTACCCAACATGGCCACCAACATAACTAGGTCAAAGTGCAAACACATGTACAATAATCGTTACCAATGTCTTCACAGCATGAATCATGTCTATTTCAAATTCAAATTCGTCGCGGAATATTCAAATTGGTGTAATTGCGACTAGCACGGTCGCCTATGGCTCTTGTAGTGTAGGATGACGCTTTCACTCTAACGAACCGGGGTTGCACAAGGCAGGATTTGACACTATTGACAATCTGCCTATCTGCTTCGATCGCGTGTCTGTACGCATTACTCTGTGCGGATTGAATAATCGCAATGGAATTGGTCTATTGCGATCACGTCTTGGATTTGTTGTGTTGTGAGTCGCGGAATTTAATTTGACGTTTATGTAATCATCATCAGCCTATAACTTCGTCCACTGTTGGATGTAGGCCTCCCCAAATGCACGCCACTTGCGCCTTCCCTCAGCTACCTCATCGAGTTGCCTCACTTACCCTCAATTTATTTTCGGTAAAAGTCAAACTATTAACCTTCACACGATAAGACAGTAGCAATTATATACGTCCATAGGATACATCATCTAAGGGTGTTTAAATACAATGATTAGTGTCAATGTACTTACATTGATGGAAAGCTTACATTGTTTGTATAATCTCAGGCTACTGATAATTATACCATTTTTGAAATGTATCTAAAGCGGCCGGTACTAACGGGCCTTGTTTAACACGCGATAATTTTCTACAGTTTTCAATATTGAATCATCATCATCATCATATATGTATATCATTATCATCATACGGAGTAAAAGAATTACTACATAAAGTCATCTCAACCAGATATTCAATACTATTTTTATGGAATTAGGCTTCTCATTTTGTGGCCAACATTTATAAAAAAAGTCGAAATTTCCTTTAATATAACTGATTTTACTGACTCACAAAAATCGGATATCTAAATAATATGTTTAGAATAACAATACACGCAAGTTTAAAATTATTTTTATTTTCGGCTCACAAAAAGTCAATGTAAACTGTAACCTTCTCACTATAGAAGGTATTATGACCCACTGGTCATAATGGACCACCCGTATTGTTTATAATCAACGAGCTTGGGCAAAGTGGTAACTTTAACACCATTACAGGTTTGGTTAAGACACCGCTATGGGCGAAACCTGAACTGACCATTCATCTCGTTAGAAAACGGACAGACTCAGACTAGACATAAGATGGTGTTGTTTTGTAAGAACTTCTTGGAGCTTTTACCGATGGTACCACTATGGTTTGAAACAAACATCAACGACTGCCTATTTAAGAAATAAAAAAGGTAATATTTTTGGCCTATATCTTAAAAATCATTGATACAGTTTTCTTAATATAAAAAGAGAAAAGAAAAATGCAGAATCTTAGCTTTGCAGACTAAATATATAAAAATATGTACAAACATAATAAAGCGAAATCAGTGCTAGCACTAAGAGCTTTTGCATTTAGTAATTTGATAACGTAGATATTGTTTAAACGACAAATCTGAAAAACTGTGTAACGCCGTTTTCTTTTGTTTTCCGTAAACTAGTTCGATTTCAACTGACGATATTATCCCGTAGCTATGTAATTTGCTACTCCTAATATCGCGTGTAGACCCATAGAGACATATTTTAGTGTAATGGAACGCGAAAGTCTAAAATCTTACGATATTATCCCGTGTCGAAAAAACCAAAAATGGCCACGTTAGTCACGTAGCCAATTTATGTCTTAACCGGCCGATATTTAAATGGGCCCGCGTGCGGAACACTGGTCGATGTGACAGGTGATAACGGCTCCGGTGATATATCGGCGCTTGCGCACGATACCGCGCACCTGGCAATTGTGGCGGATGTCGGCGCTAGGGACTACTCGCCCACGCGGCTCGCCTGTACGGGCGAACGTTTGTGGGTGCGTTTTGGCACTAATGTACTAAAATCGTCATCTTTCATCAGTTGTCAATGCTGAAGCATTACCTCATACCCGGTATCATACACCATCCGGGGAGTCACACACCACAATCTACTTCCCGCGTTGTTAGGTGACTATTTGTCATAGTGACTCGATGAATATTATTTATTTGCAAAAAAATCAAATAAATGTTACACAACATTCGTCTGGTTTCATGCCAAGTTACTAATATTAGAAATAACTGTGGAATACACAAACATATTCAAATATGTATATAAATAACACACCTGAACAATTACCGATGTTCATCACACAAGTCACAAGTGTGAATCGAACCTGAAACTTTTGGCGCAAACGATAGGACCACTACCAAATACCTACACCATCAAGCCAATCAAGTAACTCGCTGTTCTAATCGTTTTGACTTACTTATTATCATTTCATTCAAGAAGAAAATAATCGATGTCGTGCATTTAAAAAAGGGCCCTAGTACAATGATTTGTAAGGTTTGACGTGACGTAAAGTTATTCAACAAACAAGCTACCGTGAAGTGCCCAGGTGATTGTAATTCATTGTCTCTGTTCTCTTCAACAAACGTATTTCATAACGAGATGTCTCTATTTTACATACATTAACATCCAATTTGACGCATGGAAATGCGTTCGGATGTATCACCGCGTGTCATCCGCTCGAGCTTTCAAAACGCTGAAGGTAGGATGTCTTAGCCATAAGAAATATTTATAACTCTTTGTATGCAAAGTACCATAGTGCGTTTTAGTTCACAGTCGATGTGTCACTATTATTGTCATAGAACTCGATTCGAATTTAAACCTTAGGTGTAGGTAGTGTTGATGCCCTTTTGTTTTTCCCGTTCCGAAACGAAAGCCGATATTTGAACGGGATTTGGCCACGTGGGTCCCGCTAATCTCTAGCCGTCTTCATAGGGTACAGTCTCAAAACGGTATAGGAACGCTTCGTAGTTTTAAATACGACAAGCTTTTTGAATGGTTCTGATGAGAAGAGACATATACATTGGGTCGAATACTGAAACAAAAAACTAGAAAAACACAAAAATTGTATTCAAATTTTGAATATGGAACCCACTTAATCGGCAAACCAGCATTGAAATATACTGTTTCAGTAATAGGCCGTAACTTTTTCAAGATTAATGATAAATTTTCAAATTGAGGTACTGTAATATTCTCCATTAAAAAACGTATACTATTGCGCATTGCCAAATTGTTTATGACCTCCAGAACAAAAATACTTGATTGATGATGCTATAGTTATGTAACGCAAGGATGTTTTCTTTGAAAGGTGACTGTATGGAGATTAGTTCACGCTCCAATTCGCCACGCGTGTATCTGTTATGTCAAGGTCGGCATTTCACATGTCAAATGTGATCGCTTTGTTCGCCTCATGTCAAACAAATTGCTTTTGTCGTCGGCGATCAGAAGAGTCACGATCAATAAATCACATTTGTAATAGGAAATGTCCGACTGTTACATAGTTATCAACTTGGCAAAAAGCTACTCGATAATTGCGCACTTTTTACACCGAAGGAAATAAGTAGTTGCTTTAGTAATTCACCTGGAGACTATAATTAATAAATTGTGAGAAATAACTGACATATCGTGACGTTTATGGATGGAATATGATTATTTTTGCGTGCGTTTATGGTTTGGTTCTTGCTCATGTGGGAAATATCGTTCGATCTGTCATTTCTAAAGCCGTGACCCATTATTTTTCCTAATTGATCATGACTTACGAGCAGGTTTATCCTATTATGATCTTCGTTGGGAGCAATTCATCTATCAACAGTAAATTACCAACAATTTTATTCTTCTTGTATCACATTGAAAGTAAATGGGCACAAGTTGTACATCAAAAATATACTGAAATGTTATAATCTCACAATTTTTTTTAAGGCATCATCTAAAACTGAGTTTTAGGTCTCAGGAAATAATATTTGATAATCATTTTAACAATAGGTATATTATATTTTTTGACGAAAATGACAAAACAAACAACACAAACCTTTGTATTTATTTCATTCATTTTAGGAATCGTCATAGCTACCCATTGTAAAATATGTACGGGATTATAGCATCTAGATAAATCTCTATCTACACAATAACTCTACTCTGTTCATGATATGTAGAGCGTTCTATATGCAAATTCGTCTAGTAAAAAGCCCAGGGCATTCTAGTCCGAGTAAGGCTTGGCCATATTAAGATGTTAGGACCAACGTGCGTACGCGGAGCGCTATTTCAATAGAATGTAAGTGATGTACACAATGAAGATAGGTGCCTAGGGCAGTGCGTATTCAAATTAAAAGGGCTGGGAATGCGTGCAACGGAATCCTGAGACTTCCGCGTATACAGCCTTATCTGGGATGCAATTGTTGGTTTGTCGTGGTGTATAATGTAAATATAAGGAGAAGTGTTGTATGGGTTTGTTTTCAGTCAAACTTCGTTTTTCCAAGCTTATATTTCGTACTTTTAATGGATGTAAATACATTAAAAGTACGTTAATCATGTGATGGAAAAAATCTATGAAAGAGAAGATTTTTCTTTTTAAATGCTAAATCGCACGTAAGTAACGTTAAAAGTTAATAAAATTTCTTTGCATGTACCATTATGTGGGTTAAAAAATCTCATATTTTATGTATTCTGTACTCTTAGCAATTTGGTAAAGTCACTCGCATTTTTAGAATTAGTTTCGTTTTTTTAGTTATTACGGTGAAATAACCATAACTTATGAGCTATCCTAAAACAAAGCCAATTGTGTGTTGACAATTGTAACATGCTTAACCGACACAAAGGTAGGCGTTATTGTATAAACAATATTGCGTAAAGAGAAGTTTAAACCTTTTTGCTTTTACTCTAAATAGTAAGTGAGTACTCTGTATGTATCCCGTAGTCTGTAGCTATTATAATTGAATACTCATATCAACATAAAGGCGGTTAACACACTGCACAGTGAAAATAAGTCGCGTAGTGCGGTAGCGCAGTATTTATTATTATTGTTCGTTATGTCGCAGCGCGAAGACGTGTACACAGTTTCTATGCGTGATTTACATACAAATTAAGATAACTGGCTTACTGTGGTATGGTTATATGATATCTTATTTGCCTCCTTAGTCTATTGGCGGCAGGCACCACGTATGAACAGGTACCCGGTTATTATTCGGGGTCGGATCAAATTTTGTGTGAGTTTATCTGTTAAGAAATTACTCAGTCCTGAGTTAAGAAATGTATGCAACACGTATGTGCCTCGAAAATTATACCAATGGTATTGCTCCCGATCTCTCACCTTGTGGATATTTGATTGCAGTCTCACTGAATTATGAGAGTATGGGAACAGAGAGTACATTAATTGTACTTACGCACGTACTTGTACACTATAGTTTATAGTTGCCCGACGTCAATTGAGATCGGTCGCCATGACTGAACTCGGTCAGACTCATTTTTTACGGTTGAATTAGCAACACAGCTTCTACCGGCCAGTGTGTTAGCAGCCTAATGCAAAGCGTCGCCGACGTAAAGCCGGGTCTGGTAAAGCTTTCTCAAAGCTCTGAGGAGGCTCCTAGCTATTCATTCGCACCGCGGGACACTGGAGCCCACGCGCCCGCTGATTTAATAAGAGGCTGTGGTAGTGTCACCAAACTACTTGTGTTTTGCTCGGACAGAAGGGTTGACTAGGTGAAAGATCTACGGCAACCTTTGACGTTAGGCCGATGATTCTTTACGTTCAGGATTGTACGCATTAAAAAACTTAATAGGTCTGGGATAATTACTAGGCTGAGCACAGGGCTCATGGAGCTTGCAATAGTGCCTATATATCAGCCCGGAGTTAGGAAGTTGGCGGTTGAACGCCCGTGCCTCGGAAAGCACGTTAAGCCGGTGGTCCTGCGCCCGATCTCTCATCGGTCATGTCGGATTGCCGTCTCACCGAATTATGAGAGTAAGGGAATAGAGAGTGCACTTGTGTTTGCGCGTACACTTGTGCACTATAATATTATGTCCTGCGCACTTGGCTGATCTCAATTGAGATCGGCCGCCATGGCTGAAATCGGTCGGACGCCTTATATATGAGGAGCTCATTATTATAAAACAATATGGTAAATATCCCGGATATATTCCGTTTTCTGGCGTTCAGGATGACCTAACTCCGCCTGATGGTAAGAGATTGTGAGGGCCACATATGAGGTTGGTAGGCACTATAGACTGCATTGAGCCTGTCGCCCTAACCCTGAAGAGCTCGGGATTAGAGAGAGAAAGAGGGAAAACATGAGCTGGACCTTTTGATCCGAGCCACCAGTGTCTGCGTGTATTTTTAATAGCTGGCCAAGACAGTAACAAAATTCTGTAAGGCATTCTGTACAGACATATTATAAAGATGTAAAATGTAGTAAATAGAAAGTTATACATGTAATTTAAATAAGTAAAAAAGAGGCATTGAACCTTCAAATTCGCTGATCTGAGATCGCACGGCATATTAGATACAGTGGAAACGACACACGCCGAGCGGACATCAAAATACACACGGCAAAAATATCCAAGTACCTATGTGTCTCACATAGACTTGAAGTCTGGTGACTCTATGCTGTAGGTGCATCTGTTTACGTAGTAACAACTATAAAATTGCCACGAAGTTGCGTGTTTGTTGGTTTTACGGCGATAGTTGTGATATTATGCGGTGGTAATGGCTAAGATGCAGAGTTATGTCGTTTCGTCTCGTTCGTTTGCTTGTAAATTGATATTTTTACATGGTGTTTAATTTGTTCAGATATTTTTAAATAGATTTCCAGTTTCAGCGGCTTTTAATGGTTACCTACCGTTTAGCGTTGTCATTTAGTTCTTATCTATGAAAGTACTTAATATGCATATTACGTTCGATTTTTTTCTTCGAATTTAACTGAATTCTTTCATTACACATATTAAAAATGAACATGATTTATTTCATAAAGCATGTACAATAATAACTTTGACTTAACAAACAGTTAACCTAACTAACATAAGGGTACAATTTAAACGATCTTCGTGCGGGTTTATTTACGCGATTTCGTGAAACTCTTCTTAGCTTTAAACCATATAAGCCTTCTAAATATTTCCTCGTTACAACCTCACAGTCTTCTAGAGACGCAATGGCGGCCAATAATTGGACACGCACCTTTGTGCGCGAGCGCATCTGTCGCATACCAGCCCAAAGCAGGCGCTCACTGCCGCCATAAACAACCTTTGCGACTCTGGTATAATGTATTAGACGGTATAATATTAGATGTGGTCTATATAGACCGAAGTGTATGGTGTCTGACCGATTTCAGCCATCGCGACCAATCTTAGAGGCCCACTGCCAAAGACGTGGTAATGTATAAGAGTGCAATCTCTATTGCTTCACTCTCATAGTTCGGTGAGATAATCCGACACAACCCATGAGAGATCAGACGCAGCTCACAGCTTAATACATTCTCGGACATCTTTTTGACTCCGAAATGAAACAATATATTTTTAAAAACTGTCTCGCACTGAATTTGTTCAGCACAGGGCTGATAGATGAGATTGAGCAAAGTATGTGACATTTTTTCTCTGATAAGACTATATAGACTGCTTTTGAAATTTCTTATCAGGAAAGTTTGAATAAAAAGACCTGACTTGGGCTGACCTGGGTTGAGATTGAAATTGGATTCAGATGTGGTGGCAAGTAATACTTAAATAGACTACCTAGAAGAAAACAAATGACTATATCGATCACATTCTTAATTGATTAACTCTTATTGGATTATTTCCATATGAACGTTTCCCATGAGTTACAACTCTCGGTATGCGATGCAAAATGTTCCAGTGTTGACGTTAATGCATCGTGTCCGTTCGCAGCATTTAGATATCATGAGTGTTGTTGCCTCACGACCTGCGCCTGTGTGTTCGAGCGTGGTCGTTAGTTTCCCAGTTTGTACAAAGAGAGGGATGTCTTAACTAATATTATTAATGAGAGTATGTCCACTTCCTTATGCGACCGTGTACTAGACTATGTGTTTTGCGACATGAGTTTCAAAATGGACCGGCACCTACGGCTAGCACATTAATAACCGAGTTAACTTCGTATTTAATTTTGATGTGGTTTTTACAGGTTCGAGTAATCATACAAAACAATTGATCATACCAATATAGAGGAAGTATGGCATATTGAATTCAAATCTTACAAATATTGTTTTTAGGAGATACTAGAATTTATTTTAACTCCCTTATAATAAAAAAAAACTAGTTATAAAGTTTCAAAACTAACTGTCGCCCTAATTTAGGGTAGGCCCGTGCCCCAGCAGTGGGGACGTATGTGGCCTGATGACATAGAACATACTTACTAATAAACTTATTGAATCTTTAATGATCTTAATAGAAAAATAGCAAAGCCAGACCGACGGGAATTAACGCAGGTATAAAATTAGAATGTGAATTATATTGTATAATAATTAAATAAACATATAAATAGCTTTTTTACAGAACTTGCCTGACACAAAAAACTTTCATGCTTAAAATCAACCGATGTCCTCTAAATCAAAAGCCAAAGTTTCTTCCGACTGAACTACCACCGAGCAGTCCAATATATTCATTTTCCCTTTCCCTAATAAAGGTCCGTTGGAGAAGTTCAAGCCATACCTTTTTATGACAATTTGATATCACGGAAGGAGATATAGATAAGACGGACCTCGGACAACGTAAGGCTATCTGATGCTTCCCCCATACCCGAAGCTACCGAGCCCGCCTTAGATGATCTCGGGACAATAATATTATTAAATTTAACTAGCGTTGTGAACTGCGGTTGAACGTTCTTGATACTGGTGTTTTAGTTACTATTATCAGGCACTAGGTAAATAAGGTTAACTGTTTGATTGCACTAGATTGTTGGGATCGAAGGTGAGTCCGTAATCCAGAAGTCGATGCTCCAAATGGAGGCGTCATACTTCCATTTATTTTTAACATCACAATCATTGATATGATCCTGTAGTTCGTAAGTATATTACGGAAATCATTACATTAATATTTGTTCAGTGTACAGACTGAAACCCATAAGTCTTGACGAGAGATCAAAAGGACTGAGGCACTAGCCAGTCAAATGTAGCAGACATTGAAAGTACTCATTAAGACTCATCAAAATAAATGTATGTGAAAACCTGAATATCTGGTAGATTATTTAGCGTACACTAATTATAAATGCCAAACTTTGTATGGATCGATCTGTCACGTAAAATCTACGGACCGGATCCACACGTAGATGAAGGTTACTGCAGACGCTAAAAGAGAAAAATCCACACGAGAATTCCATCTAGTGTAGCAGTCGCGGGCATAAGCTATCGTGTTTGATGTGACCTCCGCTCTCAACACAGGATCAAATATTATGGCACAGCGCGTTACTCCAGAAGTACCGCTATGTTGCAATCAAGTAGCAATTTTAATCGGTCAGGCTCCACATCAAAGTGGTTCGAGCGAAATAAGACCCAGTGGCGGTTAATATAGTCTTACGAGTATATCTCCCCGCCGGGAGGGATACGGGAAAACTATGGGACACCGTGCCATAGAACTGAGATGGTGTAGAGCTGGCTGGCATTAGAAAAGTTCGATTTTTATCATTTTCTGTCAGTCTGGCTGTGAGCTGCAAAAAACGTTATCAAGGTGATAGTTAATCGTTTGGTAATTAGTTATGGTGCTTCCGTCCAAAAGATTACTGGCGTAATTTTTCTAAATTATCTTCTTCTTCTTATCGTACGGTTGATGAACAACCTGGTGTCAGAGTTTTAAACCGCCCGTAGGCCTCTGACATGGCTTCACACACCGTTGAACAATCTCTCAGGTGTGCTGGTTTCCTCACGATGTTTTCCTTCACCGTTAAAGCGTCGAATGATGGTACATATGAATTTCAAATTAGAAAAACACATTGGTACGTGGCGGGGTTTGAACTTGCGATCTCTCGCATGGCAAGCAACGACCTTAGCCACTCGGCCATCGACGCTTGTAATTTTCTAATACTTTTTACTTATTTATTTATTAAGAAGTCATTCTTACGATGTTGTTTAAAAGATGTCATGGAACTTAGAGCTTCAAATTTAAAGCTCATAAAGAAATAGTAATATCAATACATTATTCTATCCTTTCGCATTAATGAAATCATGACTCCAATATTTATGCCTAGACATAGATATGTGTCGGTTTGTTACCTTTTAAAGTACACAAAATGTTACCTGACACGGAATCAAGAAAATATTTAAATCAGAACAGGCTGTAATCACCACTTACCCATTGCTTATAAAATACATTAAAAAAAACTAATCTAATAGTTATGTCATAGCCATGTCTACATCCGTCTAAGCCTGTGCTCATTTGGCGCGGTGCGCTGCGCAGGCGCATTGTTCGCCGCGCGGCGTGGGGTCGTCCAATAAGGTAGCGGGTTCGATCCCGACCACCGTTATGAGGGCAATTGAGATCTCTCGCGGAGGACTTTATATTCTGGATTATTATACTTTGGCCATTTGGGTGATATTTCATAAACGAAGGCATTGTCTGATGCCAACGGTGTTGTGGCCATTATTTTCTAACGCTCCCTATATTGTTTGGTAATGGGCCATTAGAATTTATTTAGAGCTTTCTACCTATGGACACCGTTAACTTATACTAAGGGTTCGGAGCAAAATTTAATACTACCATATATATGGTTCTTCCTAACTAATGGATCTACTTATTTTTTGGAACATAATAATATTAAAAAAAACATATGTTTGTACTCGTCCAAAATATACGCAAACCTATCACATTTTTTCATTGTATCTATTATTAGCCCACAGATAAATCATTTGAGTGAATGATGATGTATCTTTCTAAAAGTTTTATAAGAAACAATCAACAATGAATTGCGAAAGGAATCAATTAATCAATATCAATAAATCACTTGAACAAATAAAGATCCTTCAGACCGCGTACTTTCAAATATTGCGCAAAATTTCATAAAAGCTTTAATTGTAATGAACGCTGAATTCAATTTAAATCACTCGCCGCCCGTGATAATGTGTTGATAAACGTGATTACCATAGCTTGTGGAATATCATGACTGAGATTTAGGGGCTTTATACACTTGATCGCCGTTATATTATAATATTTTGTTTGTAAGTAACTACTACTTATTCCATATGTCGCGCTGTTACGACTTTAGCTACCAAACCATTTAAAGCAATTTGATACACAAATTTATGTAATATATTCAAGTTTTATGAAATAAATTTATTATTAAATTATTAAATAAACTAGAGCCTGAGTAAGAGCAAAGGCATCTCTTTTACCAACTGCCCAATAATAGAGTAAGTAATCTTTTTAACGATAAACGACTTCACGCGGACGTATCGCAAGTTGATCATAATAAAAAATATTATGCAAATGTTTAATAATATGTAGTACCTACCTACTTAAATAAAGTAACTAATAAAACGTCCCAAAGAAGAACGAGTTAAACAAATGCGAACCAAATGGAAACGAATTTTGTAAATTTAGAAAAAAAAAAGTTAAATATAAACAATATACTTTAATTATCTTTTACCAATTGTGTTCTCCTTCTAAGTCTGCGTTTACGTGTATTGAAGCTCTAACCGCCTTCGTCGTCCGTCAAATCAACCCGTATCATTACCGCAACACAGAGTTCCATACTAAACGATAGAGATAAATGATAGTGTGCACAAATTAAACACCCACGTTGATCGATCGGCTCTCTTCATTTTTGAGCTTACCACGTTTATTAATCATACCGTCAGTAATCTTGTGAAATTTATTACCTCTAAGAGAATCTGCCTGAAGATTTATCAACGAAATGTGTGGGCTTAGATGGCGAAGATTTTAGGCTCTCTAGATATGGTACGGGGTACATTGATTAGGCATAAAGCATGGTTAATTGACAAACGAATTGTTGGATGTATATTATGTAGTTAGCAATGTTTAGGAACTGGTATTAGTGGCGTTGTTGCATCATGAGATTTATGTCATATCTGATATTATGGACTCTGTTCGTATTGCAGAACCCTTGAATTGAATTTAAAATAGTCGTTTCACGATGCGCCTATGTATGCGTAGATATTGAAAATTACGGAATGCATTTTTTAAATACGTGGAAAGATACAGATATAATGTTTATATGTACCTATAACATACGTGTAGTGGAGTGAGACGGGTACGGGTTGCTAGATTTTATAAAAAAAAACTTCGGATAAGTTGGAAATCGCCAAAAGTATTCTTCTTGGATTTCAAACATGGAAAACAAACACCCTTTAAAAAATATTACAGCATTGTTATCGGGTTATTCCGTATTCATCCTATGTGATCTCATCCTACATGATATTTTTTCCTTACTCATCCTAATTTCGTTCCTTAATCATCCCAAAGCAAATATTTCAATTTTATGTTCCTTATTCATCCTAAAATTATTCCTAGCTCATCCTATTACAAAACATTTTAAAAATAAGAATATTTTGTACGGTTGGAATAAAAGTTTTAAATTTAATTTAGTCGTTTTGTCAAATAAAACTGCAAAAAGTCTGATAGAATAATATATTTATGTAAAATGTTGTATAAAACAGGTAGGTATGTTTATTTTTAAAAATTAAGAATAATACACCGTGAAATTTAAGTGCTTGTTTGTCCGCAGTAAAATGATTCTATCTTAGTAGTACAATAGATTTGTGCAGTTCTTTTTTGTTAAAATCAAAAAATGCCGGTTTTACGAAAGGTTAACCGAAACTCGAAAGCACGTTCGAACGGCTTTATGACTTAGGGCGTCGAGCTTTTTGAGATTTAAGCATCGATTTCATGCGGCAAGCAGTACCTAATTGCGTCATATCTTACAAAAGAACGATAGCTTCTCTCGTTTTCCAGTTGGAAAATTATTATTTTGAAAATTAGAAAAAAAAAATTTTTTTTTTCGCGAAATTATTTGCATGATTCGGTAATATTACTGAAGGCAAACCGTTCTGCCACGGGAAAACAACCACTAAAATTTCACGGTGTATATAAGATATTTTTCATATGATTAACATATTTTTAAATTTTGACAAACAAGACACAATCCAACTTTGATTTCAAAAACATCGTCTTCCATATGTACCTAAACTGTATGATTTTTAAAATCTTATAATAAAATGTTAAAAAATAATCTTAATAAAAATAAATTAAAAATCACAGTTAATCTGTGATTTTTAATTTAAGATTATAAATCACAGTTAATCTGTGATTTTTAATTTAAGATTATAAATCACAGTTAATCTGTGATTTTTAATTTAAGATTATTTTTGGAGGAACCAGGAAATCAGTAAGTGGTGAACTGATTAAAGCCAATTCGCAACATGGGGATACAAAATGTATCTATCTCTTTCTAACAAAAGATTCTATCTCTTTTCACTTGTATGCACAGGTTAAAAATACAACTTGGTGACTCATTATTAGATGTAAATGAAACCGTTACTTTTATTTTCTTTGTGCAAGTTTGGCTTTCAGTTTGATGAATACGGAATAACCCTTGCTATCGGGTTATTCCGTATTCATCCTATGTGAACTCATCCGATTTCCTTACTCATCCTAAAATAGTATTCTAGCTCATCCTATTAGATTTTGTCTTGACACAACACTTATGCAGTCTTTCCTCATCACTAGGTGAATATTCCAACAAAAAGTATGGATAGCAAAATCAAAAGTAAAAACATTTTCAAAAAGTGAACTATTAATAGGTTTTGGATATAAATACTATTATTATAAATAAAAAAGAAATCTGTATGTTAAAACAAGAAAATAACATAATATTCAATAAAATATACTTAAAACCTTATTTTGTATCCCCATGTTGCGAATTTTTAAAAATCATACAGTTTAGGTACATATGGAAGACGATGTTTTTGAAATCAAAGTTGATTGTGTCTTGTTTGTCAAAATTTAAAAATATTGCTGTGTTAATCATATGAAAAATATCTTATATATTATTCTTAATTTGTAAAAATAAACATACCTAACTGTTTAATACAACATTTATAAATAAATATATTATTTTATCAGACTTTTTGCAGTTTTATTTGACAAAACGACTAAATTAAATTTTAAACTTTTATTCCAACCGTACAAAATATTCTTATTTTTAAAATGTTTTGTGATAGGATGAGCTAGGAATTATTTTGGGATGAATAAGGAACTTAAAATTGAAATATTTGCTTTGGGATGATTAAGGAACGAAATTAGGATGAGTAAGGAAAAAATATCACGTAGGATGAGATCACATAGGATGAATACGGAATAACCCTTGCTATTGTTTCCCTGCAGTGTTTTTTAAAAGATTGAATACAGATTCTTTCTGTTCAGTGTTCGTAATATAGTCTGATTATGTATATGTTAATTATTACGTAAGATCTCATACTTACTTGTAATGAAAGAGGACTGAAGTATTTTATTAGGGACAAACATTGCCACATCTAGCGTACTCTAGTTTATCCAATAATAGGATAATAGAGATGACCGGCCACCAACAATTAACCAGCGCATATTAATTACGCCAAATAAGCACAAATCGATGTGTCTGGCTTTCTAATGCAATCCGGAGCGGTTGAGGACGGTAACATATGCATATAGAGATAGCATCGGGATTTACCACGACATGGAGAATACTTTCCTCTAGAAATTTGCATGAACTAACCGCCTTGTTGAAAACTGAATTTATCTGTGTTTACGAAACTTTATCTTGTAATGTAAATTATTTGAGTAAGCATTAATAAGATAACATTTGATGGATCAGGATAACGCAATAAAATAAAAGAGAGATAAGGAGAGTGGGAGAAAGAGGAGATTTTGATGTTAACTATCAAATTTTCGTTCGTCTCATCATTTTTCATCTTTCTAAAAACAACATCCATTGTCTTATGCATGCAAATCTATATTCTAATATGGTTCTCTATAAAGAAAATTGTAAGTTTATTTTTAAACACGGCATATTTATTAACTCTACTTTAAGCCATTTTGGATAAAAGAATGTGTGTGTGTGCGGGGAATTTAACTTTTAAGCAATTTAATATCACAGTATTTTTAATACGAAAACTATTTGTAATATAAAACCGTGAAATTTGAAATAGTCGAAAAGAACTCGGCTAATCATCGAACATTTTGGAATAATTGATTGAATGAATCCTTGCTACGAAAAGTACACAATCAGCTCTTAAATATACTTCTATATGGAACAAATAGGTAAATCTTTTTCTGAATATATTACTCGTAATTTACAGAATCGGAGTGACTACATAAGATGGATATCCGTAACTTGCTGAGATTGCCATCACGATTTACAAACACGTACCTATCTGCATATTGTGCCTTCGGCTTGCTCCAAGTTTCTAAACGGTCGTGTTCTGATAAATATGGAATAAAATTGTTAATTAATTATTAATAACATGTAATTAGTTGCTGTCTTTACCTTGGACCGTAATAATTTTATACGAGTAGCTACGAAGAGTACAGACTTAGACTCTATGTTAATTAGTAAGCTCATTACTTTAACTGATATTACTTATTGCACTATGTAAATTACAATATATATTTTCAATTTCGTATAAGGACTATATGTAATTTACAAATAATATAAAAAAAAATATTATTTGGGAAAAATCATAATATCACCTACCAACGCCATTTAATTACTTATTTTTCATGTTGATGACAGGGACATAATTATTTTTTTTAATTATAATAATCAAAGCAATTTACTCTAATTAATCTGACTCAGGTAATTAAAATTTTAACAAGGCCAAAAATGGATAGCTGTTTCATTCTAAACTTAGTCACTCAAGTAAATTGGTGTAAACACAGAAATCGTAGACATTTTTCACCAACGCCGCAAGGCGGGATAAAAAAAAGCTTGCGATTAATAATTAAAATCATTGCTCACGGCTGATTAAATCAGGTGAGATAAAATCAAAAGCACCCGAGCACATAAAAAGCTCACAAACCACCAATTAAGTTACCCCGGGTCTTTACATACTCGCCTTATCGTTAATCATTAACACATGTGCTATCGGGCAAACGATCGGTTTTTTCGTCCGCGTTTTGAGTCACTTGCTCGCGAAATATGAGGTGAAAGGTCCAAGTGTTGACCTCAATCTTGGTTGAGACTCTCAGCGTAAGGAAACTGTTAATTACTGAAAACTGGATTGTTGTGTATTGGTGATGGCGTTCTTAGTTGTTCGAGGGTTCTGTACCTACACAACATTAGAGAAATTACCTACACATTGATTGTATGAATCGGGAATTAAGATCAGATACCTTAGACAGATTCTAGCTTTTGAAAAATAACATCATGGTAGTTTTTCAAGAAAGAAGAAGATAAGGAAAGATGGCAGGTCAATATTTATACAAATAACTGTCCTTTAATTATGTTCCGATGTTTGTTGTTTTTGTATTTGGGTAGTTTCGTTTTAAGTAAAAAAAAATCAAATATTGTAATGTGTTTTTTTTATCATAAATAGGAAATTGAGATTAATGGCGATAAAGTGTGTTATGAACTACCTATGTAACAAATATTGATTGGATAAACCAAATAATTTCCACAACACAGCCACTTACTGTAATGATGCACTTTGAATCAATAACTTAAAGGAAGCCTTATTACGGCCAATTAAACCGTTTTTAGGGCATCTTAATTAAGCAACACGTAAAATCAGTTCGCCATACTTTATGGGGTATTGTTAGTTAAGCGCCAATAAAAGCGTTTGTAACATTATTTTGCGCACGATTCGATTTTATCTCTTTAATTCTGCATTGTAGTGTCAGTCTGAGTAATATTTTTACAGATGGTGTCAATTTTTATGCGCCCGCGGCGTATTTTTTTAGTTGTAACGTATCTTATATTTTACTGTTTTTATCTATGTCTTACTAAGCTAGAAAACTCGAAAACCGTTTTCTGATTAATAAACAAATCATCACACAACATCACATACATTGTTCCGGTTTCGAAGTATATTACTTCAGCACTTGCGTCTGGATATCAAAAACAG
This sequence comes from Maruca vitrata, assembly GCA_039566165.1. Classification (NCBI taxonomy): domain Eukaryota; kingdom Metazoa; phylum Arthropoda; class Insecta; order Lepidoptera; family Crambidae; genus Maruca; species Maruca vitrata. The sequence goes on from CM076925.1 coordinate 6,398,525, forward strand.
TAGTGGTACTACACAAATATACTTCATTATCATCAGCCCTTATACGTCCCCACTGCTGGGGCACGGGGCTACCCTAAACCAAGGCGATAACGCCTTAGTCGACCACGCTGGCCAAGTGCGGGTTGGTCGACTACACAACACAAATAAGCTTAAACATATAAATAAAATACCACACCCGTTTCGGAACTACATAGAATACCAACACTGATGTTAGAAGTTATGTAACCAAGTCCTATAAAACCTTTTTTTTTGCAGGTCAACTGTTTCGTAAGTATCTCCAAAAGGGTCACTTTATCCATAACCCTCAAGAAGATAATGTTTCGCTAGATGTGCCACAATGGTAGTAAATTAATTACATAACAGAAACCCGAGTGATAATGCTAGGTGGGTCCGGGCGTGCGCGCGCGCCGCGCGTGCCGCCCGCTCTAATTTCGTAACCGCGGTCGTCGCGACACAGTTCACAAAATGGCGGCGAAGCATCCTTTGAGAAAATTAATATTTAAAAGTCTAGAGTATTATATAAACATATGGGGCTATAAATAGTCTTTATACACTTGGGTATGCTATTTATATATTTAAGTATACCAAGTATACTAAAATATATCAATAAAGTCTTAAAAAGTGTCGTGGCCGAGTGGTTTAGGTCGTGCTTGCCAGGGCTGATGATGATAATGATGATGATGATGGAAATATATAAATAGCACTCTCAATCCCTCGACTCTTGGTGTCAGATACAGGACTTCTCTTCTCGTCCTCTGTCTCTTACACCAAGAGTTGTTGTGGTATGCGATCTTTAATCACTTTACGAACGAGAAGAAGCTTACCTGGGAAAGCAATGGATGAGCAGTGCATACTTTAAGCGTGTTGCAAAGACGTATGTGTTAACAAATTTTTGATTATGATAAACTGACCATGAGCAGACCAAAAGTTTAACTCTAATTATCGTGTTTCCCGAAACAAAAAGATGTCACATTGCCACCTTTCAGACAGGCGGATGCTTCCTTCGATCGCGATAACAGGTAAATTTCCAAGTTTACAATGACATGTTACCCTACTGCAAACAACCTGGGTTGTGCGTTGTCCGCGTCGCCTGCGCACTATATCACGCCGGATATATTTAGTGCGGCCGCCGCCCCGACGGTGACAGCCTTATCTGTTATCAGTATATGGATAGATACCTTATTGGACTGGCCACGCGTATTCATAGTGCAATCTGTGGCCTTGAACACGAAGCCAGAATTGAAAAACAATTGAGTAAATCGAATAGAATAGTCTCTATCGTTCATCACAATCACAGAAACAGACTTTATGTTTTTGATTTTTCCTTTTTAAAGGCCTTCTCTAATAATTGAAGGGCTCTGAACAGTAGGTCACCACTCCCTTTGCGATCTGTTTGAGATATTAAGAGCTATATCTTAAATACTTCGACATTTTAATAAATTTTGCACTGTCATGGTTACACACATAAGAAAACTGAAAATTTCCGGAATATTGACTGTTTTCTAATAAATTTTGCAGTTCAAATTTTGCACATCAATGATTGGTAAAAAAAGTATATAAGTAACAAATTATTACTTCGACCACTTAATCTACATAATCATGATCAATCAATACTAATTCTTGAAACCTATTCTGGTTTGATTGTACATGTAAAACACTTTCAGAAGTACATTTGTTTTGCAGCCGTTAAATTAATGACTTGTTGACTTCTGTGTATCGTTTCCGATAATGTGATCGTTATGTGGCGACACTGAAAAATGTGTTTTTGTCTGACACTTATGATTTGTTTTCAAGACAATAATGAATAGACTATCGTATAGAATCAGGCGAAATAAATTACAGGAATCAGAAGTACACACAGTTGCAAAAGTGATTAAGATTCTTATATACCACCATAGAGCCTCTCCAGCTACGTAGAGACATTGCCAGTCTAAGTGTTCTCTACCGTCTCTATAATGGGGAATGCTCCGAAGAGCTATTCCAGCTAGTCCCTCCCTCCCCTTTCCACTCCCGAACGACACGTGCTGGACAGCGCTGCCATCCACATACAATGCAGGCGCTGGTGGCTCGGACTAAGAGGTTTAGCTCCTCATTTCTGCCCTGTGCCATTAAGGCATGGAATGCCCTTCCAGCTCATGTTTTCCCTCCCTCCTATGATCCCGGGCTCTTCAGGCGGGGCGTGAAACGGCATTTAAGCAGGCCTTCAGGGTGAGTGCGACAGGCTCAATACGATCTATTGTGCCTGTCGACCTCATATTTGGATCTCACTTCCGCTTACCATCAGGTGGAGTGAGGTCATCTTGTTAGCCTTTTAGAGAAATAAACAAAAAATACCTTAAATTTTAAAATTTAATGAATGAAAACCAAGTATGAAAAATTATAATATAAACACTCCTATTTACTAAGATGGCGATGTCATCTATTGCTGCAAGATATTTCAGATTGTAGATAATGTGGCTGGATACATAATAAGGCTGTGGCGGTAACTTAGTTAAAGTAAACTAGGTCCTGAAAAATAAAGATCATTCAACTATTTCTATCTATATTAGCTTAAAAAATATATAGAAATAGCACACAATATTTCGGCTATTTCTATCTAAATTTTAAGATACTTTGTTTCAGCTGTAATTGCAATACTCAAAGTAAAGTCTAATCAAAAACAAAACACTATTCGTTTCACCTGTACAGCTAATTGCGTTTCAAAAATAAACAATCGACTAATGCCTCAGCAGAAACTAATCGGCCGAACTATAAGTGTGGCACTATTACGACAGTGAAAGGGAGGGTGGCCATCTATTTTACTAGACGACGAATACGAATACAGGTTACCAGCGTTGGTGTGCGTACCCCGGTACTGGGCTGGGTAGCGCAGACCACACAGGTCATGCAAGAGGAGCAAGGATACTGCGAAAGGTATTAGGATCGTTGGACAGATTTTAGGAGGATGTCTCTACTTTAATCACTCCGTTGACGTAAGATGATACTGTTTAGCTAGATGTGCCACAATTATGACAATTAACTTCGATAAAAATTAAGTAGATAGTGCCTACAAAAGTACTATACAAAATAATTATAGCGACCTATTATTTATTTTTAGCGTTTTAAGGTTAACAATACTTTACGCACTGTGTGTTTTTTTGATTATGGTATCTTTTTTATAAGATTATTCCGTTTTAGGGAAAAGATCTCACGGAGTTCTAACTGAATAAGTAAACTGTTTTCGTCTTGTTAATTATTACTTTGTTTACCTCAATAACTTCTTTAATAGTTACTTAAATTAAAAAAAGTACACAATGTGCACTCTTTCGTACTTCCATCAGAAATGCATTGTAGACAGAAAACAAACGCTGTCACTTGAATTTCGAATTTCCAATATCACTGCATATTGGCCTGCATTGTGTCCAAGGGTTTCGATACGTATTCTGATTCTGCGCAAGAGCTGCGGCGGGGCGTGTCCAAGGTACCGTTGGTACTATCGGCTTCTGTGCTAGTCTCAGCACGCGGAAGCACCTGCGGAAGTCAGTGATGATTGTTTATAGGCACGCAGCGGGAAAGCTGGTAACGGTTTAGAGTAAGTTAGCATGTCTATGGTCCCAAAGATATGCGGTAATTTTGGAGTTATAAAAATCTATGAACCTGCACCCTAGCTCTGTAGTGAAGACAAACATATCGGCTAAATAGAGTAACTCAGGTGTAGGTAGATAATATATATGAACTATCAATTTTTACATTCTTGTTGTACCTAGTGTCTGCCTATGCCTAGATGTACGTTTTGAAATATCTAACCTCTTTTAAAATCGACCTAATGATAACTCTATTTATGTTTAGTAAGTAATTAATAAATACTCACATTTTTCAAATATCCTCAAAAAGAATTACAGTCTCTAAGTTAAAAACTAGCATATTACGTCAACGCATAAAGAAGAGTAACTAGTATACCGCTTGCCACCAGATGTACCGTCAGATGTTGACACTGACACATCTCTGGTCCCTAAGGTTGCCCCAAATTATACCTTTCGAATGAGTCGTCATTTCCTCGCGCTTACGAAACGTTTAATGCAAAAAGAGGGTTTTTCGCGTTTCGAAGGTGTGAATTTAAATAATTGCAATGATTATCCGTCAGTCGACATGCGAACTTAATGAATGGGTGGACGCGAGTGAAGAAGACAGCGGTCGAATTGTACCGACACTGGGGCGGAATGAGGATTACTTCATATATTTTTTTTCATAACTGTATAACTCTGTAAAAGTATAACTGTTGAAAGATCAAAGTATAGGATATTGATTCATTGCCACTATTATTAATTAGTGTAGAGATAGTAGATAACAAAGGTCTAGTGATTGATATGTTGAAAATCGCTATAAGTAAAGGCATTATTATTTAGATATCGTCATTGCAACTGTTGTTCATGCCTGAAAAACTACTATTTTTTACAAGTTAACATCTTTCGAACATTAACACTTAATTATATTTGAAAGGTAAAGGCTCTAAGGTAAATATCTTCCAAAGGTCGTAATATTATTTAATTTCATTGACTTTTTCATGAATTATTCTGTAAATGAACGTAACATGAAAGTTCAATACAGATATAGATAAACATACATCCAGAATCTCAAATTAAAATTTTGACCTGTTTCCCAGAACTACAACGACTCTGGATTCACTGCGTGAGACAGCGAGCGCGGAATGTGAAAAATTAAAGGCTCGAAAATTAAAAGAAGCGACTTCAAAATGCATTAAAATTAAAGACGAACTTTCTCTTCAATTAAGTTCACTTTGATTTAAATATAAGAGTTCGGAGACTCGTCAAAAGAAACGTCACTCGCGACCAACAGCGCATGTACAAAATATCTGTCACTCAGTCTATGTAATAATTTTAAGTAAGTAGTTAGTACGCATTTCGTAATCACAAAGTATTTTGTCAGCTATTACTCCATATCTTACGCACCAGAGAAACACGCATTTTAAACAATGTAGCAGGTAGGAATGATCGATATTGCAATAGATTTTATTAAATCGAATAGATATACAACATAATAAAGAACACACCTAATGTTTAAATGAAAACTTATTTTCACTTCACATTTCGATTTCCGTACAAAATGTCACATGTTATTTTAATATTCTGATGAATGAACTTAGTGAAAATAGAACTCACTATTGTAATTATGAATTTTATTATTTTTATATTTGCACACCACTTAAAGTAATCAAGCTGATAATTTTATTCAACCTCTAAAATAAAATTTGTACCCATTAATTGATATCATCTACATGCCGCGAAATGGTAAGCTTGTATGTCAACATTAAATCACGCCTTTTTCCCAGAGGGGTAGGCAGAGATCAGGCACTTCCAGCGATCCACTTTTCAAATGTTATATAAATCTTGTGAGTAGGATGTAGGATGGTTTACAAGTCATTCCTCAGAAAAGGTTCACATCGAAGCATTCACACGGATGAATAACCCGTTTAAATGAAGCAATTGAACCCACGATTCTTGTAAGCCGTGTTTGCACCATTGTAAAATTTTATAACCCCAAATTTGCGACAGTAGGAACCAAAATCGTTCGAACACAATTTGATTGACCTTCGGCTTCGATATTTTCCATGTCATTTTCTCGGTTTTATTACTCGCAATAAGCAATTTAATTTGTTTTAATGTAAGCAAAACAAAATTAAAAAAAAAGTGATTTGCCGTGAACGTGCCAAATGTGATATTGGATTTGCTTAATATCACATATTTAATATTATGTCAGTGGTCAAATTCATACAGTTCTTGTAATTGGACTCACCATAAAGGGATATGGAATGGCAAGCAGATTGAGATTATTTGGAACAAAGTACAATTTTTTGATTTGCAAAAAACTTGAGCTATGCTTAAATCCATGCAAAACTGACAGTTTTATTTGTATTAATTGATATTGTAAGCAACAAACAAAGCTTTTTCAGAAATCTTTTTTTTTTCATAATAGGCTAACAAGATGACCTCTCTCCACCTGATGTAAGCGGTAGTGAGATCCAAATATGAGGTCGACATCTTTAAATTGGTAATAAGTTTTATAGCCATTTTCAATCGCCATTCTAAATCAACGCATGCATTTTCTCTTCCTTAGAAGTCCATTCTCTTATTAAAATAATTTATGAAGTTATGCTTTATTCAGATCAGATTGCTTTACAGTCGATTGTAACCCTTATCACAGTAATTATAGAGTCTAAAGGGTGTTCCCAGTTTAGGCTGGTAGCACATCAGTCACAGAGCTGTCGGACTGTCTACACACCACCGGATCCTAAGTGATGAATGCTCCATCTTAACCCACTTGACAACTCATTTTCTCGTTACAGATTCCATTACCAAACACTCAAATAACATAGTAGCAGAAATCACCTTCGCAATAGCCGCCGTAATGGTAGCCTTATTCATACAGCCATCATTATTTTCTGTCTTGCAACAAGGCGAAAACAATCAATAAAAATAAATCATTTAAATAACCATAAACACGTATTACAATGCGCCGACATTACATCTCCTAATGATTTCGCTAACGAATCATTGAAAGTGGTTGGATCGCGTGCGCGCGCGCGTCCGAGATCTAATCGTGCGCATGTGTGTGCGCGCCGCGGCTGTGTGCGGGGTATGCAGCGGTGTTGCCAAATGAAACAGTTTTGTACAGCTGCAAAAGCTCCAGATTACTTAAGGTTGTCTAAAATTTAAATTTTATATAATTTATACGCAAATTTGCGTTATTTACGTCAAAAAAAAAAAACAAAACCAGTATTGTTTAACTTATTTTACTAAATGAAACTTTTTTTTAAAGATTATTTACGAATTTTGGTTTTTAAAACAACATTGCTGTAAATCTATTTTAATTCGCAAAACTAGCCGTGCCCGTAACTTAATTATGTTGTTCATGTAATGTGACGAAGTATCTTATAAATTTTAGTTACTGTAGAGGAATACACATAAAAATAATAGATACAAGTTAAGGTAAGAATGAACAATTTATATTAGGTACACTGCGAGACGATTAGGTTATTCGCGTCGAGATGACATTTAATTTTACAAATACCAAATACAGTAACAATACGCATACCTAAACGTTCTAATGTAACAAAACCTACTCCTTCACAAATAACTCCCCGCCGCGCTGGCAACACCTTACCGGCCGTAATAATATGAAAGTGTTGTACGGACCCCGCCCAAGCCTCGGGCTCTGTCCCATTTACATCTGCTCCGGTACTTTATTAAGCCTTCTGAAGAGAAGTGCGCCGATACCATTCCTCGGGCACGTAATTGTAGGCCAGTAGAAAGGGACTAGCCCTACGAACAGGGATAGGCCCTTATCGGAATCAGGAGTTAGAGGTCATTTATTGAAGGCAAGTACAAATTGTACGTGCAGTTTAGAGGTAGGTATAGTAGGCCTATGTCTTTTTGACTTAGTTTGGATTACATACTTTATAGTGGCTCTGATATGTGTTGTTCCAAAAGTCATTGTATTTATTTTGCTATTCTCTGCTTACTACGGAATTTAGTTCGTAGTTCGAAGTCTTTGATTATTAACGTTACGCTTACGTAACGTAACAAATTAACGTTTTTCTGACTTCCAGATATAGATTTAGGCTCTAGGCATTTAAGTTGAAAGATACTAACCAGCACCGTTTCTAAATTAAAGATTTAACATATTCTAACACATGTTTACGAGCAAGTTGTTAACTTTACACCTTTGTTACGTATATCAGAAACTATGTGTCAATCTGTTATTAAGATGAATAATGCATACAACAATAATTTTAAAGGTTTTTTTTTATAAATATCTGTAATTATACATACAAATAACCAACATTGAAATTAACTTGCAACATGAGAACATTTCAAGAAGCACGTACGTGTCGAGTGCTAATGAACTCATAATTAATTCGCTAATCAGATCGATAGCGATACAAATAACGTTTAAGGGCAGATCCCGAGATATCGAATACTCGCTCACTCGATTGGAATTGTCTAACCCAGGTGGTCCTCAGTTATCAATCACGGTAAGGGGTCAACTTTCCGGATATCAGCCGTTTGCTACCTCCATTTTTTGAGTTACGGCATTCGTGACCTAGGGATAATTTACACCGATGTATTGTTCAAATTTATAAGGCTATTATCAATAAAGGTTCATGTCTCACTCGGTCGTCTAAAGAACGAAACTAGCGCACAATTTATTCGTTTGATTTCTTGGAAAAATAAAGATGATATCGTTTTCGGTTTTAGCTGGATTAGATAATAATCTTTAAGAGCTGTATTCGTTTTAGTATTTAATACTGATTGATTGACGGCGACGAAGTAAATTTTCCTGTATGGAGAAAATAAATCAAAGTCTTGATTAGTAACTACATAAACATATAATTACGGATTAATATTTAAATAGAAGAGATTTTTTGTATAATCGATGGTGGTTTGCCACACTGTATTGTAGATTTTGGAGATGTCCATCACATTAGGTACAACCAGAAATTTTGGCGGTAGTACACTTTTCAAACAGATTTCTTTAAACGCCATTAGCCCCGCCCACTGGCCAATAGAAGAGCACTTAAAGAAAATCTGTCATAATCCAAGCAAAATCGTTCCAATAGTAGGAGGGCTAGCAAGAATTTTTTGGTAGGTATTTGAGGCAAGCTGAAAACTTATCCTGTACCACTCCTATTATATCCCAGTACGAAACTGCAGACCTGGCTGGTGAGTAGCGGGGCTAAAGCAAACCCCCAAAAATATTTTTCATATTTTTATTTATAACTAAAAAATAAGACTCACTAAGACAAATTATTTCGATGGAACTTCTACCTGTCAGGTGAACTGACAAATTATATTTTTTGGACTATAAAATATATTTTTAAATAAAAAAAATTGGGGTTTGGTTTAGCCCCGGTACTCAGGCAGGTCCGCGGGTTTGTGTTGGGATATAATAGGAGAGGTACAGGACAAGTTTTCAGGATGCCTCAAATATCTACCAAAAAATAATCGTCAGCTCCTTGACCACAATTAGGCGGGGCTTGCTCTGACAGACGCGAAATTGCCAAGCGATTTTCACCTTATAGGTGGTCGACCGCCAGCGTTGCCGATAGTACGTCAAATATTGTGTAAACCATACTTAATTTTACTAGCTAATTGCCAATAAAGCGTCCCGCTGGTATTGGACGTTTTTCGTTTCTTAAACAAAGTTTAAGATTCAAAAGTTAAGCATCTGCAGAAGACCAGGGTCGCGATGTCTCCCCGACTCCGCGACACATGCTAAGCCTTTTCAGTTACCATTTCACATTAAAGTTTCTTGTTGTTTTTTTTTAAATAATTGTAAATTGTGTTGGTAACTGAATAAAACATTTTTCATTCTTCCAAAACGCTTCTCAAACTTAAGAGCTTATTAAGCTTTCCAGTAAGAAAGCACCCGCAGCGGTTTAAGATTGCGGTATTAAGTCAACTACAACCGCTCTATAAATAATAATCGTTCAGTGAAGGAGTGTACCGTGGTCGGCTGGCGTACGATTTTCGACTTAACTTCCGACAGGTAAGGTAAAGGGCTTGATGTATGAGGCTAATGATTTGAAAAATTGACTTAACAGACGTGTAGGTATTGTTCTACTAAGCATACTCGAAAATAACAAGTCATACATCACAATACTTTGAAACAGGGTATCTTAATAATAGAAAGCGAAAGAATTTAGACATAAAATCCATAATAATTTATTTATTTGTGCTACTTAAGGGTTGGATTTTAAACTGGAAAATGCAAATTCAGGTTCATTGCACCATCATTTTCATCCACTGGTAACAAATCTATACATTTTAAAAGGCACTTCAGCCACTTTTCTAAGGTAAGGGGTAAAATGTGGAGTCAAAGTTTCCAGTAAACATTTGATAAGTTTTTGATGTAAAAAGAATAGAAACATGATTAAACCACGTATACAAATTTACATAAATAAACACACATACAAAAAAAATCATCAATTGATTCTGCCTCAGCATATGCTCTGGCACCCGCTTGGTCGCTACAGCTCTGGTATTCGGAACCTTTAAGTGACGCTACAATAACAATACAAGAAGGAAAAACACTATACTAAAATAATTGGCTCAGTGGAACAGTGGTTAGTGACCTTGGCTGGCGGTTCCCAGAGTCGTGGGTTTGGATTCTCACTCGGGACAAATATTTGTGTGATGAACATCCGTGTTTGTTCCGTATGTGTCTGTGAATATGTATTTATAAATATCTGATGTATGTATATTAGTCTATGGCGCCCATAGTACAAGCTCTGCTTAGTTTGGGGTCAGATGACCGACCGTGTGTAAAAAAGTCCCAGATATAGTTTTAGAAACTAGCTGTTGCCCGCGACTTGGTATGCATGGTGGAGTGACTTGTGAGTTAATGAAGTTGATGTAAGCGTTTAATATTAATCGCAATGTTTACAAATCTACATTTTTCTAAAACACTGTCAAGTTATAAGATGCGTCAGATGCCAACCGGTGGACGGCTAGCTCAAGGGAGATCAGATCGTAGTCCGCACGTGCACGGCACTCACTTTTGTCCATGATCGCCTTAGACTACGGCTTAGAGCGTCGATGAGTAAGCGCTAGTGGTTAATCACCGCCACTGATACCAACTTACTGTTTAGAAATACTTTTTGCCGATAATTGTAAGTGATTAGGAACCTTGGCTTCGGTAAAAGGACTTGTCGCTTGATTCATTCTCTGTCTCTTCAAAATGGAAAGGTATTTGTGTTATCAAAAATCCAAAGTAAATGTAGCAAACACAGTAGAGTTAACATTTAGGTTATATTCATATTTAAATATGAATTCAAACCTTTTCAAACAAAATTGTAAGCAAATTGTGCTCAGATGGAGGTACTTCCGAGCGCAGAAAATCCGTCACATCTAGCTAATAGCTTTATGGTGCGCAAATTTCACTACTTTTCATGTTATCTTTGCATATTCTCTTTTTTCTTCAATTTGTAAAAGCATTTCTTTTTAAATGTATTACATACCTTAACCAGTTTTAGGATTAAATAGTTGAGCTCTTAGCTTTCTTGAACAATATCTGATCCACTCACGGATATCAATATAATAAGTTAATACACTTTATAGCCGTTGCAATCAATGAATCACCCATTTATTACATCTCAACAATAGTTTTACTCGTTTTAAATAAAGATACAATGTGGAGCCTCTGGCTACGGGCGGAACCGGGTGCCACAATTAGTGTTAACAATGTTACCTTAACTACGATCTTCAATTGTTTGATATCATCTGAGCTATTACAGGTAACCTTGAGAGACTATTTGAAGCATTTGTTGAATGAAGCGTTTAACAGTGGCTGCTATGAGTAAGAAACGGATGTGAAAACGGAATGTGAAGTTCATAAAATGGACTGACTTAGATTTGGAATATGCAAATAAAAAATAACAATCTACGACATTTTACTTTTTAAAGGTTATGCATAATAATTCAAATTTTTTTCTTCTTTCTGTTTTGGTGACATACTACGATAAAGACAAAGCTTAGAATTCGCAAAAAGCTTGTAAGGTATGTATTGCAAATAGGGAGCTGTAGAATTTTGGTTTACACTTTAATTTTTCAAGTCTCTTTCAAATTCTGAATTTCAATAAAATGTACTTATAATGCACATTTAATGTAATTGAATTCTCGAATGCTATTACATAAAAAATAATAAGCAATGCATTATCAAGATTAATAGTTGTAAGTTCGAATATTGACCGGTTCCTATATTAAAAGTATAGTTGGATATACATCATATCGTCATCATAAGATAAGATCTATGTGTATGAAGGCCTCACATTTGCATATACGCTGTTTTCCAACCATATGACATAATAAATGGTGTTCTTTTTCGTCATTGAATGATTTGGTATGGCTTTATTATTTAGAAAAACGGAAGAAATTCAACTGCCTCACCTAAATAGCAGCTGGACTGGTGTGATGGTAATGCACGTCTGGGCGCGATTCCCGGAAGGACGGGTGTTCGAATCCCCGGGCCGCGGTGAGGCAGTTGAATTTTTTCCGTTTTTCTAAATATTAGAACAGCTAGTGCAAGCTTTAGCACTTAAAAAATTTAAATTTACATTGATATGGCTTATAAGCTATTTGGTAGTGCTGTGTTTGTTGCACTAGAAGTCACAGGTTCTCTCTGTACAAAGGATAAATATTAATGAGAAGTGAAGCCACTGTGTCTGGTCGGTCACAGAAGCTGTATATATATTTATCTAGATAGCTTTTGATACATACAAAAGCTTACCTAGATAAATAAATAAAGTTCTGCATCAGCTTGTATTCTAATACTGCTTAAAATCCCTGGCTCATAAGTATTTAAACTTTTTCATCATATTAGTGTTTTGTAATTTTTTTTAATGATGTATGTACGTAAAATATTTTGATACACAAAAGAAACATTCTGTATATAAGATAGGAAGTTTCAAACGAAATATATAAGCCTAATCATTTACTTAAGGCTACATTACACATATAATTTACAAATTAGGTGTGAGCCTGTGGTAATTAATAAAACTCACGGACGGACATTGACAAATAATTTAATAGCTGTATGTTTTGTAAACATTATCACCTGTTAAATCTTGAGAAGGGTAATCAATTAACGTATCATATTGTAATGAACCTACTATGAAATATTGTTGCCAATTTGAGCATTAATCGATACGGATAGTGAAAACGCCGTGATTTTTTCGGGTCGTGAAATTTGAAGAAACTTTATTATACAGATACTGTGTGTATTTTGGGGGAAATACGGGGATATACTAGAATTTCATATGCTAATGGTGGTTGTTATCCGATTTGCTTGCTAACAATGATGTTCCGTCATAGATTTAGATCGATTTTATATAAATAATAAATCGTTTATTCTCTCTCCAAAGTTTACAATGTTTCCTTAAATCTAAAACTAAACCATTCAATGCGCGAACAGGTACCTAGTAAAACAAAAATGGCAAGCATTCAATTAACTGCTACATGGATAGTCAAAACCACTTAACTATCTTCTAACAAATTTACTGTCCCGCAAGCGGCACCTTGCCTCGCAGTATAATGAAGGAACAATTAAATTAATAAATACTAATGAACTACAAGTACAGATAAAGTAAGGAATAACATTGCATTCACAATAATATAGAATTATAGTTCATGTGCCGGATTTTGTAGGTATATCGAGAAAAAAGATCCATTACCTTCCGTGCTAGTTCGAGACTGTGTTACGGCAAGGTAAGTTTCTTGTCTAATGCAATAAGGTACACTTTTGCGAGCACACATGGCCTAGCGAGGCATGACACAAACTAAAGCAAAGTAATCGTTGAAATAAGCAGCTTACTTACGCATAGTATATGCAAAGACGTAAGATGCAAAAATTTGGTAGGCTGTACAGTCTTTTATTTAGCATGATACTAAGTTATATTTATTAATTACTAATTTAGGTATTTAAATGTAATATAATATATTGAGTGTAAGTAAAATAGAATATAATATAAATTTCAATTATTTAAGATAAAATATATTAAGTTTAAGTAAAATATGGAATAAATATATATTTTAAGTACATACAAAAGTATATTTTATTTGATATTATTGTTTTAGGTACTTTCCTTTGTAGTCAGTGCTTAGGTACATTAGTATATTAAAAATGCAAATATATAATGTATCATAAAACATTGATATGTGTATATTTGATAAATCATTTTGATATATATAGTGTTTTAATTATATATTAAAATATGTATATATAAATTATTATTATTTTACAATTTTACACAGCATTTCAGTCTTATTGTAGTTAAACCCCCCCATATATTCACAAAGCGTCTTTTTACAAATAGATTTTGGTTTTTCCTCTAGATTAATGTCTTTATTAAGACGATTGTATAAAAACGGTCCCAAGAAGTAAAAAAATCTTTGGGCAAAAGATGTTCTACACGCGGGTACTTCAAAGACCTTATGTGACCGTCGATCTGAGCGGTGGTTTCGACAAGTGGCATGCTGTTTTAAGACGACTGCATTTATAAATAGTTGTCTTACTGTGAGCGTTTGGAATTCATTATACAATTTCGTTGTAGGAAAAATTTGACGTTTAAATAAAATGACTTTCAAAATCGCTCTTTGGGCTCTTTCTATTGTTATTAGAGTGCTTTTGGGCACACCACCCCATATTATTATGCAATACGATAACAAAGATTGAAATAAACTATAATATACAGTTTTGTTAATACTGAGGTTTCGCAAGTGTCTTAGTTTTTTAAAAATGGGTAAAAGTTTACGAAGACGTCCTTTCAAAATACCTATGTGTTCTTTCAGATTCAGATGTGATTTTATATATATTATGTAGGCACATAAATGTAGGCACTAAAATTGATCGTTATAACAATGTGCATACTTGTTATAACGATCAATTTAATGTGCTTACTTACAAACATAACTCAAGACGACATGCGTACACGATCGGAACGTCGGGCATTAAGAGTTATATAAACGCTGCTATACTTCATCATCATCAGCTCATCGCAGTCCACTTCTGCCCATAAGCCTCCCCAAATGTTCGCTACTCCCGTCTACTCCTTTACTTAGTTACGCGTTTATCCCCAAAGTATACATTATAGCATATGTTCATTTACATAATTTTATCGCACACACAAACAAAACTTTAACCCATCAGCTAATAACTCAACCCGAAACCGCCGACACTGCCTGTACATTCTCGGGCGTGACACTTGTCCACTTAAATGTCAACCCTACAATGAACAATTCCAGTTTTAGAATAGAGCGGTGCAGTTTTAGTCCGAGTACGCAACTTGGGCACTATTTCAACGCTAAGCCTGCCCTGTCAGTATTAACCTGAAAGCGGAGTTCCGGCCACGCGTGGAGATGTCGCGTTGGCATTATCCTGATAATAAATCAGTCTTGAGACACGTTTCTACGCTTCATCGATAAACTATGGGACCTTTGAGGGATGGTGTTCGAGGTAGGTTTGGAAAATGAAAGAGACATGTAGTCTTTACTTAGGTGTTAATTTACGACGCTGCAACCCGTTCTTCTGCCGATTTTATTGTATGTAGATTGGTACTATCGTCTGACACAACGTTAACAAGATAGATTTAATTCATGTAAACGTGTGTGAACAGGCTTTACAATTGAATGTTGAATATTTGACAGTTAAAGCGCAGCTTGATTTACGGGGTTAGTTTGTCTGGGAATTTTGGAAACTACCTTAATTTTTAAAATATAAAACTACATGTTCTTGAGTACTTGTACTTAAATAAATGTACTTTTGCCGAGACAGAGTTTCCGCAAAAGTAGTATAGGACGACATCAGGCCAGATGGAGTGACGAACTGCGCAGGTAGGAGCTGGATGCGAGTAGCCGAAGAACGACAGAAGTGGCGTGCATTTGGAGAGGCCTATGTCCAGTAGTGGACAGACATGGGCTGATGATGATGATGATGATGAAAACTACATGGTATTTAGGCTGTCTGCTAATGTTCTCTCTGAAACGACTGTCAATTTATGATGCCGGATCCTATCTAACAAGCGTGAGACGCAGTTCTAAATTACAGTAGATGTTGTCATTAACAGTAACTAATTAGTGGAATCTTTATTGTGACTGCAAATAAAATAAAACCTAGAAACTTCAGTCCACTATCAGTACTGCTTCCCATAAAATAAATGGGTTCAATAAACAGTGGCTTTAACCCTAAAACGCCGCTACCTTTTAACGCATAAGATATGGTAATTACTCGTTTTGGTCAGTTTACAGAGCGCAAATGACCCTTTCACTTAGCCAGACAAACAGTATAAAGAAATGAGAGTAAGGCAACCTCTAACTCTTTATAATTTACCACCTTACTTACTTACCTCTAAATCTGAATTGAGGGGGTAAAACATTACTCAATTTACGTATTTTGAAAGCTGACTTAGGGTGTATCGGACTATCGCAGGGGAGACAGTGAAGAATACGTAAGTGTACCACTTGACTGTCGCCCTACCATCAGCGGCCGAGTGGGAGGATCCCGGGGGTTTTAGCCGGTAGAAGTGAAAAAAAGAAAAAAAGGGTGTATCGGACTCGCAGATGAAGGGTTCCGTAATATTTTAAACTACTTCAAAAGGTTTCAAATTAATGTTCATTTAGCAGCTTGTTACAAAAAATAAACTGAATATCATGATGACGATGTTACTAAGTTGTAGTGGTAAATTCCGCTAACTTATGTGTACTCTGTAAAAAAATATAGTTAGGAAAAAAAAGCTCAATTCTGTTATAGGGCAATAAGGGATGAATAACTTATTTTGGTAAGGCGATTCTTTTAAAATCAGTCTGAAGTAGTTTCCGTACTGTTCTTTATTAAGTTGTAGTTTTGGTGCAAATCTTTTGTAGCTGCACCCATTCAAATATTTTAATTAAGCAGTAAAGTTGACAAATAAAAATATGTATCCGTCCCAGTATGCAATTTATACCTAGCTTTAATGAATAGCTTTAGATTTTTCCATAATACGTTCACAAATAATTAATATTAAATTAAAGCCCAAAAGCTTCCGAGTTGTATTATAATTGAATAAGTAAATTTAGCGGGTCATTCTTGTATACCTGTATTTCTTACTTTTGCACTAGTTTAACTAGAAATATTTTCAAACAGAAACAGATATTAACCAATGGAATGTACGCTATGGCCGAGAAAGTAAGTAATCACAACAAAACAACAAAAAAACATTAACAGTCAATCATAATTTAACATGATTTGAAAATCAAATATAATGAACTAAATAACTATGTATTAGTAATGGTTTTGTGCAACCTTTAATTCTATGTGAAGCTCTTTAGCACGAAAACTGAAAGAGACATGACATAACGTCATCAAGTGTGTACTTAGACGTCTTATCTATAACACGTAGAGTTGTGTTGTAATACTAACTGATTTGTGCACGATAACACTGTATTGTTTAACTTAAGTAAAACCTAGGTACTAACAGTGTACTAAGTCCTAAAGGTACATTGTACACTGAGCGCTCGACTGTCACTGAAATTATATGCTGAAAAGTTTATGAACTTCTATGTAATTGTAGACAGTGTTAATTGAATAACTCTTGGAAATATTTATTTATTCAAACGGTAGGTATGTACTCCTCTTTGTTTTTTGAAATGACTGATCAATCTACCAAAGTAATTGCCTTTTTTTCCTGTGGTTTTATCCCATACGTCATACAGAAAGAGATGCTGGAAAGTTTAAGTCAATATAAAATAAGGATAAGTTATGGGAAATACGCTTTAAATTATTTCAAATATGTCAAAAATGCAAACGAAAGGTAATATACTCTCTAAAAAATGTGATTTCCTGGAAAGGTTGCAGCCAGATAAACGCTAAAGGCTTTTTCAAAAGATATATTATCTTTCTATGAAGGCCAGAATGTTGTAATGATAAGTTTTATTTTTAGAACGAGTTTATTTTTATCAATTTCGTTAAGGCAATACCACTTCTTTTTAATGACTACGTGAGATTATTACAGTGCATATAATTAAAAACTGCACTTGTTTCATGCCTTTTTATGTGGAACCTTTAACTAAAAATACTACTGACTCCTCAATCAAATTTGGGCAGGTATCAACTGCGGAGCAAAGCTTTTTGGCGTTTTTGATTATGATCTCAATTTTTTTTTAATGTACTCCACAATCTATTTGTCATTAAACATATCGATGGCCCCACCGAATAAACGTGTAATAGCCATTGCACAAAAAAATTTTTTTTTGGTATTTCGTTACATTAGCCTCTCCTCTACCTCCCCAATTTTTTTTAGAATTTTTTGATCATAAACAAGCCTGTAATTGCATTATAAACCTTTTTTCCACGGAAATAATATATTTTTTTGTCACAAGAATATTATTTTAAGTGACTATTACATGCTTCATACTTTCTCTGTTTCACAAGAATAAACGTGTATAAACAGCAAAACGTTTGATATTGTTTGTTCTTTGTTGTTAAGTATAGGCAATATGCGTTTGCACGTTTATTCGTGTATATTTTTTGGTGCTTTTTTGAGTAATAAGTCTTGCACGAGAAGTAACTTAGCAAATAATTTTGCATTGTTTCTTACCATAATAGATAAGTTTTATAATTTATTGCTATAAATCGAGCACCAGTATTCCATTATTCTTAACAAAATAAAAAGTAGAGTAAAAGTGCCTTAACCAAATATAAACGACAATCAATTTTTGCAATCGGGTCTCGCAGGGTAATAATAGATAAGTTTTATAATTTATTGCTATAAATCAAGCACCAGCCGTGTGGTTACGGCGCAAGAATACCAAGTGTTGAAGTAGAAGCTATGTATGAGGACATTAGTAGGGGCCATACATAACTCCAAAACACATTTCACTGTTGTAATGGGAGACTTCAATGCAAAGCTGGGCCGTAGAAGCGATGGTGAGCTGAAAGTGGGACGATTTGGATATGAACATCGGAATCTCAGGGGACAGATGCTAGCTGACTTTATGGAGAAAGAAGGACTTTTTGTGAAGAATTCATTCTTCCGAAAGTCGCCGCACAGAAAATAAACCTGGTTGGGTCCGAACGGCTGAACTAAAAATGAGATAGACTACATCATGAACATTAGGAGACGTCATTTCAACGACGTCTCTGTGATCAACAGGATTAAAACCGGAAGTGATCACCGTATCGTTAGAGGCACATTGAATATCAACGTCAAACTGGAAAGAACGCGTCTGGTGAAGTCTACGCTCCGACCATCGAAGGCACATATCCAAAACCCCGAGAACTTTCAGCTTGAACTGTCGAACTTGAACAATGGCTGGACAGCTGTTCATCAGTGGAAGATATAAATAGCAGGCTGTAAACTGAAACTGTTCATACGGTACGGTCCAAGTTTTTCAAAAGCCACCGTAAAAAAAAGACCTCAAAAACTATCCGACCATACCCGACACCTCATCCTGATCAGGCTAGTCGACGTTTTTTGACGCTGAAAACTTCGGATGAAGCTGAGTATACAGCCAGCTGAATAGACTGATTAGGAAGTCTCTGCGACATATTTTACGCTCCTTTAATACTCAGCGTATTAAGGAGACAATTAAGCGGAACCAAGGCTCCAAAGTGTTTGCAAGAGACGCGTCTATTGGGCAAAGCTAACTGACAAAGCTGAAGACTGAAGATAGACGCGTGACGTCAAACAAGTCAGAGGTGCTACGGGAGATAGAGAGGTTCTATGGGCAGTTATTTACCTCGGTCTTTGCTGAGCCAGCTATTGTGGCGACAGACCCCAGAGCCAAGCTAACCCGACACTATACCGAAGACATCCCGGACATCAGCCTGTACGAGATAAGAATGGCTCTCAAACAACTTAAGAAAAACAAGACACCGGGTGAGGATGGTATCACTACAGAGCTTCTGAAAGCGGGTGGAACACCGATACTAAAAGTCCCTCAGAAGCTCTTTTATTTCTCCCCGCTCGACGGCAAAACGCCAGAAGCATGGAACAGGGGTGTTGTGGTCTTGTTCTTCAAAAAAGGTGACAAAACCTTACTGAAGAACTACCGGCCCATAACACTGCTAAGCCATGTCTACAAGCTGTTCTCTAGAGTCATCACGAATCGTCTCGATTGCAGGCTTGATGACTTCCAGCCTTCCGAACAAGCCGGTTTCCGAAAAGGCTTTAGTACCATAGAGCTCTTACATACGCTGCGGCAGATTATACAGAAGACGGAGGAGTATAATCGGCCACTATGCTTAGCGTTCGTGGACTATGAAAAAGCCTTCGATTCCGTCGTTTGGGCGGTTTTTAGATCCCCACAGCGATGCCATGTAGATTATCGGTATATTGAAGTGTTGAAGTGTTTGTATAACAGCGCCACCATGTCAGTCCGAGTACAGGAAAATCGCACGAAGGAAATCCCCTTACAAAGAGGAGTACGAAAGGTAGTTGTCATATCTCCGAAACTGTTTACTGCTGCTCTGGAGGATTCCTTCAAGCTGCTGGAATGGCAAGGACTTGGTATCAATATTATTGGCATGGCGAAATACATCACTCACCTTCGATTTGCTGATGACATCGTAGTCATGGCCGAGTCGCTGGAAGATCTAGGACAAATGCTCGATGACCTCGATAAAGTTTCCCAACAAGTGGGTCTTAGAATGAACATGGATAAAACAAAAAATATGTTTAATGTTGCACCCACCGTACAAACTTTACTGTCGAAATTTTGTTGATATATCTACCTCGGACATGCAGGCAGGCAGGTTTAGGAAAATCAACTTTAGAGAGGTCAGCAGGCCGATGCAAACCGGCTGGGCAGCGTTTGGGAAACTGCACAACGTGTTCTCGTCCAAAATACCTCAGTGTCTCAAGACAAAGGTGTACAACCAATGTGTGTTACCTGTGATGACTTACAGCGCTGAGACGTGGTGCTTCACAAAAGATCTTTTTAGAAGGCTTAATGTCGCGCAGAGAGCTATGAAGAGGGCTATGTTGAATGGCTATCGAATCAGAAATGAAAAGATCCGTAGAAGAACCAAACTTGCTGACATAACCCACCAGATTAGCAAACTGAAGTGGCAATGGGCCGGCCACATAGCACGAAGATTGGACGGTCGTTTGGGCCGAAATGTCCTGGAGTGGAGGCCACGTACTGGAAAGCGCAGTGTGGGACGACCACCTACCAGATGGACCGACGACCTGGTGAAAATCGCTGGGTTTTGTTGTAAAGCCTTGGAAGAGGCCTATGCTCAGCAGTGGGCAGCAATGGGCTGAGATGACGACAATTTCATTAAAGATTATTTTGGAATTTATTTAGTTCTCAAAATGCTTATAAGATAAGCCGTTTGTTTTTTTGTTGATTTTTGCTCAATTTTTATAGTAATGAGAAATATCTCTATGAATGTCAAAGGCTGATTATTATAAAAATAGTTTTATTGTTATTATTATGATAATAAATAAAAATAATATATAAAAACAGAAGTTTTGTTTATTTTCCCTTTAAAGATTATGCAACATTTTAATATTACATAGCGTGAATTCATAATGTTAATATGCATAACACATTGTAAAACTAACTTAATGACACGAATATAAATGTAATTTTTATTACCATCCATAGATCACCAAATATTTCTGTAATACAAGCGTGCAAACAATTGCAGCCGCCATCAAAAGACGCGTGATTTCCCTAGAATAATAGTGTATCATTGCGCTACGTTCATCAACATCGTTTAAATTCACACGAATAAACGTGTAATGATCTATAACAGTCAACTGACTACACTAATTTCACTCGAGTAATTGTATAATATGGATTTTCTTGATTATTGACTAAATTAACGACTATTCCTTAAAATAAATTATATCAGCTAAAAGATTATTTTTTTATCTTTAATTTCATTATACATTGTTTTAACCTTCCTATAATAATACCCGAGATAGTAAGGATTAAACGTTTTTATTCTCTCCTGTAAAATTGACGTTTTTCACTTGCACGTTTATTCGGTGGGGCCATCGATATGTCTTCTTCCGTAAAAAGTTGCTACTTCTTAAATAAATATAAATTCAGTAGGTATATTAAATACATATTAAATTTTAAAATCTCACGTTTCGGTCCATAATACCTTATTCAAGATTCATTAATGTAACAATTTGAATAGCACTGCTAACTACCGGTTAAAACATTCATTAATCTTCTTGTATCTTTGCATAGCTCTACCGAATTGGGGTGCAGGTGGTTTTATACCAACAAGGACTTACCTTAGTCTGCATAGCGCGTTACATTTCGGCGAAAGATACTCATCAATCATAATTATTTGCATGTTTCAAGACAGTCACGACTCCGGGCGTAGTCACAACCAGATTATCTGGACCCCGCCTTCAGTTACGTAATAGAACCAACGATTGTTAGATATGATGGTTCATGATAACCTGGCCGCCGATGTGCATACCAGAGCTACAGCAAAATATTGTCCATTAACGTCAGCGGGCTTACAGTAAATATAAATTATCGTCTGTACAATAAAGTGCATCTACGATTATATTTTGTGCACACGTCGGTAGCTCAGTTGATAGAACGATCGAATAAATTAACTGTGCAATATGATAAACGCCTGTGTACACTTGAATTCCCCATTTAGGTATCCATAAACTAACAAACAATCACTGTTCAATGAAAATTTATACTACAGCGAAGTGTCAAACTTATAAACTATGTGAAGTAGAAAAACGCAGTACTCATTATTTAGAATGATAACTATGGATAGATAACTAGCAGTCTAATTTAAAACTATTGCGGCCCATTTATGCTGTTTAACAAAGAGGTTCGGCCTACCCTAAACTAGAATGATCAAGCATTTATAGAAGTCCAAACAATTTAAATGAAACAAGCCTTGATTGCCGTAATATAACTTGGTACTACAGGTCAGAAAACCGTTTAGTTTTGTGATCCCCATTAATTTATACACAATCAGACTAATAAGTTTCGATTGACGGAGCCGTATTTACAACGCACAATTAATAATCATTAGTATTACGCGGAGAAAAAATTTGGATCTTCGTGTTACAGACGGCATTGAGATGACAACGGATAGGATTATGTTATAACCAGCCAACTTAGACCTGTACCTCCCCTCTTGCTGAGAAGGATTTGTGAGTATGAGGGAGTAAAGTATAGTGATGAAGGGGTCTTGGTAGACCGGTGAGGGGCAATGTTAGTAGTCACGCGCGATGTCGCGACCGACCACGACTGTCGGCATTCCTTATGTCAAACTTACCATCAAACGCGACAGAAAAAATACCATACACAAGGACAGTGGACCAATAAAATAAATAGGGATGTTAACTATTGGAACGGGAAGAATAATAATGTTGGTTCTTGATTTGAATTATTGGTAAATTTTGCTGCATTTTGAAAGCTTTAAAGCTTTTTACACTTATTGATTGAGAGAAAAGGTCAATTATTGATTTCGGTCATTTAAAAGCTCTTACCACATCGAACTGAGTAAGTAAATACTCAATAAAGCGCATAATTACTGAATCGTTGTAATTACCGCGAAATTTATACGCGCAAATGTCAATAAACTGTTACACAATGTGGTTGGCTGAGAACACATCCGGTGCAGCGAGTTCGTCACCTTTACGCCGATAATTACAATTTGAACTGATCTCTCGGTAATCACCAATCAGAACTGGACCAGGTGAAAACTGAAAATGCGAAATGTCAAGACCTTGCTCCACACACGTCTACTTAAATAATTATAATGGAAGCATTCAGAGTACGCTAGGACGGTAGCTTTCGCTTTTACTCCGTTTCGCAACAGCGATTTTGTTTCATTTCTTTTCATTCAGTATTTATTAATGCGATTTTGGCACCGTTTAATGCGGCCGGTTGCGTAATATTAATATCGCCGACGTCACATTAAATATGTTATTTCCCCTAGGCACTTTTAAATAAATCATTATTTATGGTATTCAATTTTATCTTACAGCTTTCCAAGTCATATTAAAACTTAACAATGTAAAGTTCAAGGCCCATAATATGTCTGATAGTTAACAAGACGAAAATTTTGTAATTAAATGTGTCAAAAACAGTTTAAAAGTCAAATGGCAACATAATTTAAAGCTTGCAATTTCCATCACGAGAAAAATATAAGTTCCTATTTATGTATTATGTATAGAATTCGTTTTAAACTCATCGGAACAGTTAATACAAAAAAAAAAAAAATAACTAAGTTCAATTTTCTAAAAATTCACGGTCGTAAAAGACTAGTGCAGAAAGTATCAAAATAGTATCAGTTGCACATATTTTACATTATTACAAGCAGCATTATTACCAAAATATAATGAATATAAAAAAGAAATCGAAAGCGATTCGATCCGCGTATCAATACGTTCGGACAACCGGAGTTACCCAATTTCTAGTCGAATTGACCTTGTCACGACGCGCCGGTGTCAACCGATCCTTCATGATAATAATTAAAAGATACACTTACGTCGGTGCAAGGTCACGTTTTTGTGCCATTGGGAGCGAGGCTGTCCGAATTTTCTTAAGCAAGCATTCGGTTAATGCGCGCACGTGGGTAATATGTTATTATTTTTTCGTTATGGACAGTGTAATTTGTACTCTTAGGATAGGTCAGTAGAAAATATCAGTAACTTAAGTTTAGTAAACAATAACAATTGACTTACCTTATTTATTAATGAAAATATTCCTCAAACTCATATTATCAAGATAAGCTGGTCTAGTTGTTTTGAATAAAAGCAACAACAGTTGAAAAAACGATTGATTGTTCTTTTCCTTAGGCGAAGTTAAATATTTAAGTTACTGGTTCCTCTAAAGCTGATGTGTGTAGTCATGTGTGCACGCTATAATGTGTTTGGGATGTGCTGAGTTTTTGCTCAACGACGGCTGTCAAATGCAATAAATCATAGGCGGATTATTTCAATTACTCTAATGATATGCTTCTAGAGTAGAGCGAGACTAAAATGTTGTCAGTGATATTATTATGAGTTGATGTAATGTATTTCTTAGATATTTGGAATGAAAAATTAATTATTTTTAGTTTGAACATTTAATAATTTTTCTTTTTCAAAGAATAATTTGCATAATTCGATAGTATTACTAAAGAAAAATCGTTTTGCCACGGGAAAACAACCACTAAAATTTTAAACTGTCATGGTTACACACATTAGAAAACTGAAAGTGTCAAAGTAAATTACGGGTGAACTCGGATGCGCTTGCAACAGTGCCGAAACATCGGGAGCTCATTAAAACAAAACAACATGGTAAATAATTCGGACACTTCCAGTTTTTTTTTAAATCTTCTTAAATACTGTACACGCTGTAGAAAAGTTATGTGACAATGTGGACAGCACCCATGAGTACGATGATACACAGTAATACTTTTTCCAGTTTTAAAGTTAAGATCATTTAATTACCTACACCTAATATCTACAGTTTCACAGAACCTATCATTCATAAGGAGCGTTATAAATGAAGTCAATTAAGACATATTTCTCATATTCACGCACCCAAATGCTTAGCCATTCCTAAAATCACGATTCTTGAAATGTATAACGATAAAAATGTAATGAAATGTTAAATATTGCCATTCCTCCCATAAAAGTTAATCCTAGGAATTATTAAAATAAATCTAAGTAATTACAGCGTATATTATGTAAACGGTATACCATAAAAAGGATCTATCTTTAAGCAATTAGTAATAATATCTCAATCCGTTAAGTGTGGCTCAGGTTTAAGTTACATCCCTTTTGAAGCTAGTTAGTTGACCAGTGTGATACTTAAATTAAAGTGTAGTTCGTTATGATTTTCTTTTTATGGCAAATAATGTTAATAGAATATTTATTTGATCATTATAAATTTTTTCGTACGTTAGGTATTTTCTAGCAACATAACATGGTTTAATACAGTACTTGATTTAAGATATCTGTGCCAAATAAGCGGTTATTCTATTCTGTTCAAAAATTGTCATTTAAACAAGGCATATTATTATGTTTTAATTAAAAATACAACGGATATGCACGTTGCTCTAAGAGGAGAAGTAATCTTTTGAAAGACACGGAAAAACCAAGTTCATAAAAAGAAGAATGTTTTCTACACGGTGATGCATCCATAAGATGACGTCAAATAAAAAGCCATTCATTTCTTAACGTACTATCGGCAACGCTGGCGGTCGACCACCTACAAGGTGAAAATCACTAGGCGCTTACGCGTCTGCCAGAACAAGCCCCGCCCAAATTGTGGTCAAGGAGCTGGCAATAATTTTTTGGTAGATATTTGAGGCATGCTGAAAACTTGTCCTGTACCTCTCCTATTATATCCCAACACAAACCCGCAGACCTGGCTGCGTACCGGGGCTAAACCAAACCCCCAATTTTTTTTATTTAAAAATATATTTTATTTTCCAAAAAAATATAATTTGTCAGTTCACCTGACAGGTAGAAGTTCCATCAAAATAATTTGTCTTAGTGAGTCTTATTTTTTAGTTATAAATAAAAAGAAAAAAAAATTTTTAGGGCTTTGCTTTAGCCCCGCTACTCACCAGCCAGGTCTGCAGTTTCGTGCTGGGATATAATAGGAGAGGTACAGGATAAGTTTTCAGCTTGCCTCAAATACCTACCAAAAAATTCTTGCTAGCTCTCCTACTATTGGAACGTTTTTGCTTGGATTTTGACAAATATTCTTTAAGTGCTCTTCTATTGGCCAGTGGGCGGGGCTAATGGCGTTTAAAGAAATCTGTTTGAAAAGTGTACTACCGCCAAAATTCCCGGATGTACGCAAGGTTCTTAGTAATATCCTTGATTAGTTGGTATTTAAGAAGATGCGGACTAAAAATATTTTTATGGCAAGTTAGTGGGCAGATAGTACAGTCAGTACAGTCGGAAATTTTGGCGGTAGTACACTTTTCAAACAGATTTCTTTAAACGCCATTAGCCCCGCCCACTAGCCAATAGAAGAGCACTTCGAAACTTTGTTTACGAATACGTTCCAATAGTAGGAGAGCTAGCAAGAATATTTTAGTAGGTATTTGAGGCAAGCTGAAAACTTATCCTGTACCTCTCCTATTATTTCCCAGCACGAAACTGCAGACCTGGCTGGTGAGTAGCGGGGCTAAAGCAAACCCCCAAGAATATTTTTCATCTTTTTATTTATAACTAAAAAATAAGACTCACATAGACAAATCATTTTGATGGAACTTCTACCTGTCAGGTGAACTGCCAAATTATATTTTTTTGGATTATAAAAATATATTTTTAAATAAACAAAATTGGGGGTTGGTTAAGCCCCGCTACTCAGCCAGGTCTGCGGTTTTGTTTTGGGATATAATAGGAGAGGTACAGGACAAGTTTTCAGCTTGCTTCAAATATCTACCCAAAAAGGCGGAGTGTGGTCATCTTGTTTGCCTATTATAAAAAAAAAAAAAAAATTATTGCCAGCTCCTTGACCACAATGGGGCGGGGCTTGTTCTGACAGACGCGTAAGCGCCAAGCGATTTTCACCTTATAGGTGGTCGACCGCCAGCGTTGCTGATAGTACACATAAGGTTCTTTAAGCGAAGGTTTACTTGAGATATACCCATATTGTACGTTACATTATTATGTAACATTTGTTATAAAATATATTGCTATCTCAATTTTTATTTTAAAATCGTTTCGGTTTGATGAATATTTATGACTTTAGTAACTGTAGGTAGTTACTGCTGTTGTAACTGAATTCTTTATTTTCATGTGTGTTTTTAATTCATAATTTACATATTACAAAGTATATTACACTAGCTGTGCCAGCGACTTCGTTCGCGTTTCCCCCGTTTTTTTCACATTTTCCATTGTATCTTTGCTCCTATTGGTCGCAGCGTGATGTTATATAGCCTAAAGCCTTCCTCGATAAATGGTCTATATAACGCAAGATTTTTTCAAATCGAACCAGTAGTTCCTGAGATTAGCGCGTTCAAACAAACAAACAAACAAACAAACAAACTCTTCAGCTTTATATATTAGTATAGATATAGATATATACAACTAACTAAATTAATGCTGTTGGTTACTCATGTAAATGCTAACTATGAAAAATATGTTAAAGGATTTGTAGTCAAAATATACTACACTAGCTGTGCCAGCGACTTCGTGCGCGTTTCCCCCGTTTTTTACACATTTTCCATTGTATCTTTGCTCCTACTGGTCGCAGCGTGATGTTAAATAGCGTAAAGCCTTACTCGATAAAAGGACTAAACAACGCAAAAAGATTGTTTCAAATCGAACCAGTAGTTCCTGAGATTAGCACGTTCAAACAAACAAACAAACAAACAAACAAACAAACTCTTCAGCTTTATAATATTAGTATAGATATTAATCTGAAAGACATTTCGGTGTTTCATTACTGCCCGTTAATTATAAGATACTTTCTGTTAATTTAATTACACCGATGTAGCAATTAATGCTATATTTAAGAAGGTTTAATTAAATTGATTATATTCGACACTTTTACCTTATTAAAGTTATTGTGACGGAATGTCGTCACTTATTAAGATTACTATATTTCTTAATTTTGACTGGGTTATTAAAGTTTACTGCTAATTAAGTTTTGCGGTTTCCGGTTTTTTTAGAAGTTGATACTCTCAATTTAGAAATGGCATGAGCGAGTGTTGTATGCTCCTTTACATCAACATTAAAAGTTTAAGCTATCACATAAAAAAAAAAATAGTGCAAGCATGGAATTGTGTTTGGTAATTTATATTTATTTTCTTTTTTATCGACAAAAAATCAATTATCTTATGTAGTAGTTTCTAATAACCGACATAGAGAAGGGATCTTTTTTGCGCGTGATCGCTGGACAGTAACAGTGCCGAAATATCGGGAGCTCATCAAAACAAAACAACATGGTAAATATCCCGGACAGTTACAGTTTTCTAAGATGCAAGTAACTCAAAGAAATATGAAATACCTACTAAGCCGCATTTCTTACTGTTACAAAACTGTTCTTTTTAATCCATATGAACAGTCAGGAAATGACATTGCATTATTAACCAACAAAAATATCCCGATGACCTATTATGTATCATTATAGACCGTGGTTAAGTAATATAAATAAATAAATATTATACAACATTACATAAATTGAGCCAACCAACCTCCGTGCTAAGTAACTTAAGCACTTGTGTTACAGATAGCATACACAACAGTAAGCACAAATATACTTAAATATATGAATAAATAACTCACATAGAACAAAAACCGATGATAAAGATCTTGAGTGAGAATCGGCAATTATGATTTTTGACACCAGACCAAGCTCTTCAATATTCTAAAAGAACACAATACCTTATTAAATCTAAACCATTGGCCAGGAAATGGCATTGCATTTAATTACCAACCAAAATATCATGATGACCTATTAAGTATCATTACAGGCAGTGGTTAAGTAGCACAACTTGTAATCTCGATACTACAATAGTCGTAATATAAGCATTGCTTCCTGCCACGATGTTGCATATCACAGGTATCTCTATCGTGTCATTAACAGAAGGCAATATTATTAAGATAACCAATCTAGCAGTCGTAATAAATAGACTAATGAGCGTCAATATCAAAGAGCCAATCGAAGTGATCGAACAATACAATAGTAGAGTTGTTGAAACCACTTTTTAATAGTTATTGATATAATGAGACAGAAGGGAAAATAACTTATAAGTTAATTTATTTTAAACTCAAAGAAAACTTTCTCTTGAAAAAGAACAGAATATTGGTCGCTATTTAATATACGAAATACATTAAAAGTATTTATTTACTATACAACTTAATCTTTATTTTTACTTCCTGTTCCTGGCCGTTATTTTTGGTAATTTGGTTTTCTGTAAAGAAATGTGGAACTTACACACTTCATTCATTCAGGTGATACATTTTTATTTGTGTAGATTGAGTCTTATAAAAACTACATATAATGTTTGAATCACCTTTGCCCAGCAGGGGCTTAAAAAAATTAAAGTTTCCAAGGTGGTATTAACAACACCATACAATCTAAGTTATGGTCAAAAAATCGTGCGCCCGCGTCGCCGAAGGTCGAACGACCAAAGGCCGGTTCACTGCGAACAATAACCATCTGTTGTAATTACTATTACTTAGGTTTTGTGCAATCGACGGTGATCCGGCACGCGCCATCATTCACGCACACCCAGTGATGACAACATGTAGTTCGACGTGTCGGACTATCTTACATGTGAGGCTTGATGGGTGATTGATAAGTATACGGAGACCATAATGGAGATAGCTCGACGATTGATCATTAAGTGTAGGTTATATAGTTCGTTGTAGTACATACATCGGGTGTATCAGATCGAACCTACCACCATTCTGTCATTGGTTAATTTAAACAAGAAACGTCAAAATGTCGTGACGTTTGTTTACCAGTTTAACACTACTCCGGTTCGGTTAGGTCCTCAACACCGTCATGAACACAGTTTTTTGGAAGATCGTCATGAATATGTAGCAAGAGTCTCTAGAGGGCAAAAGTACCATACCTAGAGAGGTATGGTACTTTGGTCTGGCTACGAGTATTATGACCAAACGAAACCTGAGTCTAAAATTTAATACCAAAATCTCCGATGAAGAATAAAATAAAACATTGTGCATTTGAGAAATAAAATGTTGTACACTTAAAATTTATCATCAATGTAAACTACAACCAAACAATAATTGTCCTATATCAAAGTAAGGTTGCTTATACCAAACATTTACGCAACTTAAACAGTACTAATGACAAACAAGAATTGGCCTCTCATCCGCATTATTCTCTATCAGATCAACAAATCGATTACTACCAACAGGGCTCTACTTTATCTGGTTTCCAGTCCAATTCAGTTCATGCACTATCGGACAATTTTGACTTAGAAGTGTGATAAGCTGGACTAATGTATTTCTCATGGCCAGGGATCAATCCAATTAATAAATGTACTTGTCAAGCGAAGTGCCGATGGCTAGTCATGGCTCATTTGTGAAGTTTTCATCTGATACTGTACTTGGATTGCTCAAAACAATGCAACATAAAATTAAGCAACAATTGTATGGAGAGATGTAATCATTTTGTATGATGTAGAAGCAGTGACTATCAGGTTTAATGATTAATTAGGTTATGATCGAAAATTGAAATGAAATGAAATATGAAATGAAATGAAATAATTTATTCTGCAAATAGATTTACATGAAAAACTTTTGCACGTCAAGTTGTAAATAAATTAATCACATATTACATAAAAATTCACAGGTTACATAATTCATTGATGTCCAAGCGAGCAGCTCATCATGTCCATGGATTTTTATCATTTAAGTAGTCTTCTACTTTATAATATGCTTTTTTCACAAGACACGACTTAATAAAAAGTTTGAAATTATAAAAAGGTAAATCAATAACATTTTGTGGAATCTTATTAAACAATTAATAAAAATAGAAATAAATTAACTCACCTGTGCCTTGTGTCTTCCAGAAATTAAAACTGCATGTTTGATATGGGACAATTATTTTGGTTATAGTTTACATTTATGAGAAAGTGCCCAATGTTTAATTTATTTAATAATTCATCGAAGATTTTGGTACTGAATTATTAGACTTTGGTTTTGTTTGGTCATAATAGTCAGGCAAAAGTACAACACCTAGACTCTTGGTACCTATTCATAACGATCTTCCAAAAAACTGTGTTCATGAGGGTGTTTAAGACCTAACCAAGCCGGATGAGGCAGGTGATAAACTGGTAAACGTCACGACATTTTAAAAGACTAGGTTATGTATAATGTTGAATAAAAATAACAATATTTTTTCTGATTATTCTTTATGAGATTGTGTTCCAAAAGTAAAAGTGAAAAGTTTAAAAAACAGACAGAACAACAGGCTACAAAAAGAATAAGTTATTATTAAAAGTTGTAAATTTTCAGTACACTTCAATAATAGCTTTGTTTGTAGCAGAAAAAGCTTACTCTCAAATGCTCCGAAATTGATAACTTACGCAATAACGCGTAACAATTTCCTCTTACAAAAAATTAATTAAAAGGCAGACGCACGACACTATTGAGCAAATGCTGTTCTATTTTGATTTCTATTTCCTTAACAATAGAGGTTACATAGGCTTTCTGGCATCAAATTGCGTGTTTAACAATAAAAAGAGTGGCCGAGATCCAATTCGATATCGAATATCGAATAGTTCGTTTTCGTATCGCTCGCGATTTCATTGTCCGCGTGTGCGGAAGGGGACAGGCGTAATTACTCCTTCGCACGTCACCGTTGCGTAAGTTGGACAATGTCGAAAAATCGATTTGCACTTGTGCTTTTTATCGATGAATTTTGACGGTTTTATCGAGCACGCAAGGAAGCACGCATTTGGTCTTATTCGGGCGAGTTGAATAACGACGGTTAATTATGTTACGACACGAGAATTCGGTTCATTTTCTGCAGATTACATTGGTGAGGTATTATCCATTTCGAATAAAACATCGGCATTGTAATTTATAATAAATATTATGTACGCAAATAAAAGATAGCGACACTGTTAAACGATGTTGATCCACAATTGTTAACTACTTTTTATAGGCTTAGAAATTTGAATTGAACTTCAAAATCAATCAATATTTAAAAAAATACAAAAAATCATAAGCATCCAAAACTTTTTATTATAAACTCTTATTTTGAGTGCGTTCGCTAGCGATTTTGCTCGATTTCGCTTGAACTTTTTATAATATAAAGTAAATTGCTTCAAACAACAGATCGTTTTTTTTTCTTTTTACATACCGTTCGAGTTGAGCGCTCATAAAATTTCGCTGGTATTTGTAATGCAAATTGAAGTTTCATTAAAAAAAAAACAAATAATCACAACAAAATAGAGAACACAAAAAAAAATCTATATTGTAATATTAAATGGGTCATATCATTTTATAATATTCTGTGTCTATTGTAGGAAAGAGACCGCCAACGAACTAACCCACAAAGCAAATGCTTTAAGCACAACATTAATTTACGTAGCAACAGTTGCAGTTCAAACCACCTACATAATTAAAATCACTGCTTAAACAAAGTAACTACCAACTAAACTAATTACCATAATCCCGATAGCCACGCCCACTGGTGCAATCAAAAACTGACTCTACAAATCTCGTTAGAATACAACTAATACAAACATTTATTCATCCGGGTTCAATAACTACTACAAATCCTCCATTCTATGCCAAGTGGGGCTTGCATTTAATAATGGTTATTTAGTGGGTACAATAACTAATCTATCTATACAACTAAATAAAATTTAAGTTTCTGTTGGTAATATTAAAATAACGACTTTTTATTATAAATCGGGTACCAATAGCAAAGACACAATTTAAACATTTTTTGTCTGTCTGTCTGTTTATTCTCGCTAATCTCCGAAACGGCTCGTCCAATTTCAACGGGACTTTCACTAATAAATAGCTAGTCATACAATGTATATTAAAGGCTATTTTATGAAATGATTGCTGTCAAAAGATACTATTCCACGCAGACGAAGTCGGGGGCGGCCGCAAGTGTTTAAAATAAACTAATGGCTATATAAGAATTTCGGTTTTCAAATACTATTAGAAAAATAGGAATTTGACGGTCATTACACGTAGCTCTCAAATAACTTAATTTTGACTGCAATTGCTGCAGCTAAAGCGAAATGTAGGCTTAACGCGTTCTATTATTGCTACTTTGATACTTAGAATATAATAGAAAATCGTTTTATCTTGAAACAGTTGCATATAACAGTTATCAACTCTATATTACTAATACCGCGCTATTTACCATATGAATTACAAAATGTGCTTAATGTTTTTTATTTTATTTTTGCCAGTTTTGGCATATTGCGTTCAAGAAAATACGTGCAGAGCATAAGTATTTGCGTAGCGTGCCACTAATATAAGTGGTCAATCTAATTTACGCATGTAAATAAAACACTAACAATTTAGTTTTTAAGAAAAATTGGACGCATCGATTACTCCGAACGAAACCCATCAGGTATTTAATTGGACTGTCAAAAGCAATTTAATTACTTCCTAATATTGACAAAGCAAGTTTTTGCCGGTCACTCCAAAAGCATTATGTCAAATGATTGTTAAAAAACATCTCCAAGGCTTTATTCAAGTGGGAAGGTATGGAGTGTGAGATATGACGTCATAATATTAAAGGAAAATTTTATTTATTTGTTTAGGTACTCCAACTACAGTTATAGTCATACATATAATTTAGTTAGGATATACAATTAAAAGCAATGCTTAAAAGTAGGTCATGTACATTTTATTAAATGCTTGACATACACTGATTTTGCATAATTTTTTACTTAAAATAGAGAAAGCACAAATTTATGTTGTGTTCTATTGTGTTATTTTTTTTCTTTTTTGTTATTGTTCTTTTGTTTGTGGTCAATAAATGCGTTTTATTATTATTATTATTATTATTAAAGTAAAAAATCCGAAAAAAATATTAACAAGGATTATTTTGGTATTGTTTTTTTTCGCAAAAAACACTAAAAATGAAAGACTGACTAGAGACGAGTAACCTACTCCCTACAGTAAATTCCGTGATCATACTTAACCATTCGCAGAACCAAATTATAGCAGCAAAAATTAAGGTAAAAAAATCTTTAAAAACAAGCTTTTATTTAAATGCGCTAAAAAGAAAAAAATAAACTTTTACACTATAACTTTACTGTCAACTTATAACATTTCAAATTCAACATATTTGACACAATTTATATGTTTTAAAAGCTTGTCGCGAGATTTAAGTACTCGTATTTACTTTCTTAGTTTAAAATTTTTAATAGGCAGGTATTTTAAAACTTGCTTTTAAAATTACGAGTAGGTACTTTTATTTAACTTGCAATGTATGTATGTTTGTGTGTTCGGGTGGAATTTTATAACTCAATTTTAAGGCACTTGCCCTCAACCCATTGAGCTTAAATTTTGCATCCACGTGTATATCCGATGACAATGCAATATTATTATGACATGGAGCTGATCTGATGATGAAGTCGGAAGATAGCCATAGCAACTCAGTAATTAAATAACATAACCACATCGAGTTTGGGCTCATTTCATTCGACTAGATGAGTACTTTGGTGCTAGATCATGAACATCGGTGTTTGTTCCATGTCTGGGTGTCAATATGTATTTTATTTCGTATATATTTATAAATATCTATGCATGTATAGTCTCTGTCGCCCATAGTACAAGCTCTGCTTTGTTGGGGTCAGATGACCGTGTGTGGTAATGTCCCAGGTATTTATTATTATTATTTTATTATTTTAGATAGTAACCAAGGTCTGATGATGGAGCCGGAAGACAGCCAAAGGAACTCAGTACTTAAACGACACAACCAAATCGAGTTTGGGCTCGTTTGATTCGCCTAGATGAGTACTTAGATGCTAGATGGTAACCAGGGTCTGATGATGGAGCCGGAAGACAGCCAAAGGAACTCAGTACTTAAACGACACAACCCCATCGAGTTTGGGCTCGTTTGATTCGCCTAGATGAGTACTTAGATGCTAGATGGTAACCAGGGTCTAATTGAAGAGTTGGATTGTTCAAAATTAACTGGCAAACGACCTTGCAATAATGATGCGTTGAATGAGATGAACAGACTTAGGAACTTACAAGGTGAAAACTAAAAAGTATAAAATAAATTAAGGTAAAAAAATCTTTAAAAAACAAGCTTTTATTTAAATGCGCTAAAAAGAAAAAATAAACTTTTACACTATAACTTTACTGTCAACTTATAACATTTCAAATTCAACATATTTGACACAATTTATATGTTTTAAAAGCTTGTCGCGAGATTTAAGTACCTACTCGTAATTTTAAAAGCAAGTTTTAAAATACCTGCCTATTAAAAATTTTAAACTAAGAAAGTAAATACCAGTACTTAAAATCTCGCGACAAGCTTTTAAAACATATAAATTGTGTCAAATATGTTGAATTTGATATGTTATAAGATGTCAGTAAAGTTATAGTGTAAAAGTTTAATTTTTTCATTTGAGCGCTTTTAAATAAAAGCCTGTTTTTAAAGATTTTTTTACATTAATTTAGTTTATACTTTTTAATTTTCACCTTGTAAGTTCTTAAGTCTGTTCATCCCATTCAACGCGGCATTATTGCAAGGCCGTTTGCCAGTTAATTGAGCAATCCAACTCTTCAATTAGACCCTGGTTACCATCTAGCATCTAAGTACTCATCTAGGCGAATCAAACGAGCCCAAACTCGATGGGGTTGTGTCGTTTAAGTACTGAGTTCCTTTGGCTGTCTTCCGGCTCCATCATCAGACCCTGGTTACCATCTAGCATCTAAGTACTCATCTAGGCGAATCAAACGAGCCCAAACTCGATTTGGTTGTGTCGTTTAAGTACTGAGTTCCTTTGGCTGTCTTCCGGCTCCATCATCAGACCTTGGTTACTATCTAGCACCAAAGTACTCATCTAGTCGAATGAAATGAGCCCAAACTCGATGTGGTTATGTTATTTAATTACTGAGTTGCTATGGCTATCTTCCGACTTCATCATCAGATCAGCTCCATGTCATAATAATATTGCATTGTCATCGGATATACACGTGCATGCAAAATTTCAGCTCAATCGGTTGAGGGCAAGTGCCTTAAAATTGAGTTATAAAATTCCACCCGAACACACAAACATACATACATTGCAAGTTAAATAAAAGCTTGTAAAAATAATTATCGTCAATCATTTTAATAAATTATCTTCAAGATGCATAGAATTAAACCAAATATGGGTCCATCGGATGTGCATCCTGAGACAGCATTCCGCAGAAATAGTTGGAACGCACATCATTTACTGTGGAGTGTTAACTGCTTCCTCACCAGATAACTTAGATTTATGGGTAAGTACTAGGAATCTGTCTTGCAACATTTAGTTAGGCATTGATTAGGGTGTACATTAAAAATTAATGCAAAGTTGTCTATAAAAAAAAATCGGCCTGGCTACTAATCTTAATGAAACTTTGTCTTAAAGACAATTGTCGTCTTTAGTGTTGCCCGTGACCACGAGTGCTATAAGAGCTCGAAACGTTGGGTGTCTAAATAATATGTTTAGAATAACAAATAAAGCGAGTTTAATCCGTAAAATTACTTTTATTTCACATATTAATGAATATTTACAAACAGGAAGATAGAGATCCAATAGGATTTGCTTAAAAGAACAATAAGCTGATGACGATACGCGCATACAAATAATGAACAATAGCTGAATGCAGACTTTCAATCGGATTCGACGACATTTATGTTAGGTCTACTTACATATTTTTTAACATGAAGATTGAGGTTGGTATTTTTTTTTATAAATTACTAGTGACCCGCCCTCGCTTCGCTTCGGGTAAATTTTACATACAAACCTTCCTTAAGAATCACTCTATCTATTAAAAAAAACCGCATCAAAATCCGTTGCGTAGTTTTAAAGATCTAAGCATACATACGGACATACAGCGAAAGCGACTTTGTTTTGTACTATGTATTGATGATCTAAGTATATCAAAATTTGTTTTCTGAATTACGATACTCTTGTTATGTCTGCCTGACTTACAAAAAGTGAATCAATAACAGAAACTCGTTCCGTGAAACGTATTGTAAATAGTGTCCACGTACTTATTGTATTACTTATGCATTGTAATAAATTGATTTGATAATGTGGAAAAAGACATAGCATAATACTCACAACAAATTGACAATTTGAACGGCCATAAATTGAATTACCGTACAATTTCTTGCTTTTAAATTGCTATCTAATAAGGCTCCAAGTATTACAAAGGCTTACTAGGAATAAATTTAGTACCACATCTTATCAGGGACAATTTTGTATTGCAATAGTAAGCTTGTGAAGTAACGACAATTTATTAAACTGATAAAACGAAAGCATTAACAATGAACAGTATCCAAACATCTTTATAGAATGATTGTAATGTAATGATACAGATCGATCAATGGGATCGATTCAACGGAATTGATTACAAAATTGCTGGTTTTATAGTGCGATGTTGTTTCAAAAGTGTACGAAATTCCATCGGAGTTGTGTCCCGTGGTATAAAGTGGAGCACAATGCAATGAGAGCGAATGTATTATTCAAGCGCGTTATCTGTGCGCGCGCACGAGCCGCACAAATTGTGCGCCCGCGCCTTTAGTCTAGGGGATAGACACCTATTTGTATTATTTTTGAATGAAAATATGTAACTTGTAATGAAAATTTGTTTAGAGATATTGCCGGTCTAACTGTTCTCTACCGTCTCTATAATGGGGAATGCTCTGAAGAGCTATTTCAACTAGTCCCTCCCTCCCCCTTCCACTCCCGAACGACAGCTGGATAGCGATGCCATCCACATACAATGCAGGCACTGGTGGCTCGGACCAGGAGATTCAGTTCTTTTTTTCTGCCCCGTGTCATTCAGGCATAGAATGCCGTTCCAGCTCCTGTTTTCCCTCTCTCCAATGATCCCGAGCTCTTCAGGCGGGGCGTGTAACAGCATTTAAGCAGGCCTTAAGGGTGAGTACGACAGGCTCAATATGGTTTATTGCGCCTGTCGACCTCATATGTGTATCTCACTATCGCTTACCATCAGATGGAGTAGGGTCATCTTGTTATTTTTTTTAACCCTATTAAATATTCAGACGCTCTCGGTGTAATCCCGCTGGTTCTGGTTGCGGCGAACATCGATCTCAAGGATGCTAAGACTATCCTGTTTTTGTAAGGGGGTGCTCTGAAGAGTAGGCAGCGAAAGGTGAAGAGATCCCTTTCTCGAAGCAATTCATTATTATTAACAGTAATAAAAACTAGAAAAATATGTCTGTCTCCTAGTCTATTAGACATCGGTCAGATAGCGCTCGGGGCTCGCGTCACGATGCGCCCGCGCCTAAACTAATTGACGTTTTTTGATTTACTACCCACCCCAGGGAAGGATATGGTATTTGACTAATGGTTTTTGATTAATTTTACTAAATGAGCGGAAGCGGAACTTTTTAGTGTTTATTCATTAAAATTTATTGAACGATATATTCCTTTCATGAGGTTACCAACAGCTTACAGAATTGTTATTAGTAACATCGCTTTGGTGTATAACGAACTAAATGCCGACATGTTTTAATAACAGTTGAATTCATCATGATCATCAGCTCATATACTTCCTCACTGCTGGGGCAAGGACCAATTCTAAGCTAGAGCGATCAAGTATTAGTCAACCACGCTGGCAAGTACGGGTTGATTGACTACACACACAACCTTAGAATTTCTTCATAGGTGTGCAGGTTTCCTCACAATATTTTTCCTTTACCGTTTAAGCGTCGAAGTTGAATACATCTCTGTAAAATATCAACCGTCTAGCTTCATCACAGTGCATACGATTTAGAACGGTAATACACTAATATTTATAGTGGGGTTTAAGAAAGAAACAATATGCTAAAAACAAGTAAATACCTACTTATCATTTTAGATAAGTTCCGTATAATTCATTGCTACTGTCGAAAAGAGGCCCGCGAATGGAATCTTTCGTGCCAAACACTTTTCCCTGACACCAAGTTATGGCAATTATATTTGTAATTAAATATTAATTTAAAAGTGGATCGCTGCATGATACTTTTTAGCCGCACGAATAAGTATTACTAAATTATTCAATCTCTCCGCCAGATCGCATTGTACTAGGCTGCAAAGTAAATAGATTTTGAGATTAATTTCATTGTGAACTGTCACGGTTGACTGGATAAGCAAATTATACTTTCATGTTGTGTCGACACACTGTCTACCACGTTCGATGGCGAATAAAAGCTTATGGCTGATACAGTTATAAGGAAAAGTCAATAACATAACCTACCATGGTTACACTTGTTAGAAAAATTTACTTTTCTGGGATATTTTCGTTTGACTGCCTCGGTGGAACAGTGGTTAGTGACCCAAGTTCAATACCGACAGTTACACGAGTCGTGGGTTCAATTCCCACCCGGGACAATTGGTGCGATGAACATCGATGTTTGTTCCGTGTTTGGGTGTGTTATTAAATATATTTAAGTATATTTGTGTATTTTGATATCTGTAACACAAGTGCTTAAGATACTTACCACGGGATCAGATCAATGTATGTAATGTTGTGTAATATTTGTTTCATTTATATTTATTATACGTTCCGTCATTCAAATGAATTAAGTTGATGACACAAATTGTATATTATTCTTCATCTGTCTTCTGGTCACGTGAATGATTAAAACACGAAACTGAAAATGAAAAAGTGAAAAATGTTTATTCAGTATCTTTTTCAAAGGAACATAGATCGTGGTGGGTGTCTCCATTTAAGCATAATGCCTGTAGTTTGGAGACGTTCCGCTCTTTCTTAACATTAATAAAGATAAAGATACAAATTGCATATTATTCTTCATGTTTCTTAAACTAGTTACAAAAAGTTATTAAAACATTTTACTTTTATTCTTTTCCAAGTTTTTAAAAACATCTTTCATTATATAACGACAAGAACTTTCTCTTTTCCCTTTGAAATCCCTTTACGCACGTGCAAAACAGTCTCAGTATCATCAATCGATGAATGTGGATGGCTATTGAATGAAACTCAATCTTACCACTTAAGCTACTAATAAGCGAGTATGTAGCTATCATTATAACAATAGTACGCATAATAATAACTAATTTTATTCGCCTTAGACACGCAGTCCCACTTTCGTTCTTATCTTACACCTGTCAGATCTAAGAATCGAGAACGCGAGTATTCGATTTAAGATAATGATTGCAAAGCGATTATTTATGTTTAAGTACATACTCGGTTACGCATTCGACTTCGCTAGTGTGGTTCACGTGATAGTGTAAGAATTTAGTTCAACTATTGTTAGTTTTAAAAAGATTGTCAGAGAAGTTTCCATCACTTGCAAAGCCTTGAATTTTGATGAGCTCACCAGTTATTTGTTACATTTTGTTACTAACTAAGCCACCTAATAAATAAGTTGATAATTTTCGTGGATTTAACTAACAAGTCGTCGACTGATTACGTTTACACCAATACAAGATCTTATAGAATGTACAAAATGGTCCATATGATTTTTCAGTTAAATCCACGTAAATAAAAAATACCTACATAAAATTTAATCGTTATTTTGTCTCCACAGTACAAAATCTTTAAT
Organism: Maruca vitrata; assembly: GCA_039566165.1. NCBI lineage: Eukaryota > Metazoa > Arthropoda > Insecta > Lepidoptera > Crambidae > Maruca > Maruca vitrata. The sequence goes on from CM076925.1 coordinate 6,439,228, forward strand.
ATAACAAAATACTACTCGTAGATTGTCTATCAGTTCGTTTTCTTTCGTGAGCGGCGAGTGAAGGTCGCACAAAATTAAAAGTGTTCTAGTATCTGATTACAGCTTATTACTGTGCGAGCGTCAGAGCTGCTTCCTGCGGTGTTTAAGAATGGAGGTTGACTTTTCAAGTACTCTACGACCCCGTTTGAGGGTTCCGTAATAGGAATAAAAGCTTTCTAACACGGTAAACAAAAAGATATAACACTTTAAATCACAAGATATAACACTCTAGATTAACACTTGTCATGTACCTTTTTAATGAAAATATGACTAGATCTATATTGAAATGCTTGAAAGTATTTTTTTTAAGTTAGGTATTAATGGGTTAGATTAGATTAAAAAGCGTCGATGGCCGAGTGGTTAAGGTCGTTGCTTGCCATGCGAGAGGTCGCCAGTTCAAACCCCGCCAGGTACCAATGTGTTTTTCAAATTTGAAATTCATATGGACCATCATTCGACGCTTTAACGGTGAAGGAAAACATCGACATCGTGAGGAAACCAGCACACCTGAGAGATTTTTCAACGGTGTGTGAAGACATGTCAGAGGCCTACGGGCGGTTTAAACTCTGACACCAGATTGTTCATCAGCCATACGATAAGAAGAAGAAGAATGGGTTAGATACTCTTGTCTTATTACCTTATTATATACCACAGCAGAAAATAATACGGAAATACATACTACTTTGGTGGCCCAATGCATAACTTCATAGTATAAAACAAAGTCTCTTCCCGCTACATGTCCCTTACAACTACGCAGCTGATTTTATAAGATAGAATAGAGAGGATCAAGAGGAAAGTTCTTATGCATGCATTACCTCTATAGTAAAGAAACACCGATAATTTCCTTGCAACCTTTCAAGCTGGGAGGGTAGCCAGTCGTTTGGCATGTAACGTGTTACTATCTCAGCATTAGAAATATATAAAATAAACTAATAGCATAGGGATTTCTGCAATATTTAAAAACAGATGTATGTTTGGGTACGCTAATCTCAGAAAAGGCTCGATAAATTTTAACGCGACTAACCAAGGTGTTGCAGTTAGATTTAATTGAAATTTAGTGTTAATTTAATCTAAATCGGTTAATAAATTAAAAAATGTAATATGAATCAACGAATCCACGCGGCCGGAGTCGCAGGCGGAAAGTCTTTAATATTAATAATCTCTCTCCCTGTCAACGGTAAAGTGTACATGACATGTAACGGATTACGTACGTATTTTGTAATTTTGCAATTATAATCGCGCACAAGGTTGTCAATGAAACAAGAGCAAATCGTTTTACTCATGCAAGTGCTGTAATGAAAACACAGAGAATGTTTGACCTCTGGTCCGCGGCGATCGCCGGAATTTAAATAACCGACACTTTTTTACTTCACTTGAAAGTATCCAGTGGCAATGCTGCGTTAAAATGTGTATTAAAATGAATGAGTAAGTGTATTAACATAGCAACACCTTGATAAGAAATATTTTATTACTCAGCAGGACTTGCAGTGTCATTTTTAAATCGTTAAGATTGTGATCCTTTTACCTCATGCCAACCCTCGAATGCCTTGCATGATGGACTAAAGAATAATCACCCTAGTAAAGGGTACTAGAAAAAAGCGTCGATGGCCGAGTGGTTATGGTCATTGCTTGCCATGCGAGAGGTCGTCAGTTCATACCTGGCGACGTACCACTGTGTAATTCAAATTTGAAGTTCACAATTTCACATGTACCTACCCTGAACACCTACGAAGAAATTCTAAGGTTGTGTTGACGAGCAACCCACACTTGTCCATCGTCCTGGTTTAAGGTTAGCCCGTGCCCCAGCAGAGGGGGGACGTATACGGGCTGATGATGATAAAAATCTTATGCAGAGACAAATATGTATTGACTAATTAAGGGATTCACCGAAAAAAAAACTAAGAAAACACAAGATAGATACTAAAATTAAACCTGTCTTCCTCTTTTCAAACTCAACGCCTATCTGTGTTTGCATGTCAACTTATTAAAGCTTTATGTAATAGACGCACCTGAAAACAAATACCATGTCCGAAACAAATCATATTGTGACAGGGCTCCGAAACAGCTACCTAATTGTTTTTATCGGGCCATATCTCTCGCCGCCAATACTAACCGTAACTTCAAAGGTCATTATAATTACTTGGCACAATAGCTAATATTTTGCACTGCATCAGATCTGTGGGCAAACGTTTGTTAAATGTCGTTTAACTGATCGAATCCGGCTCTTTGTTTCTTACAAACTTGTTATGCGATTTTCCAAAGATAATGTTGTATAATGGCGGGCTTGCACACTTGGACGTATCGAATCATTGTTGCGTTCCAATTCTTTTATTGGCAATGTCAAAGATAAAATAAGTGATTGTGAATAGCTAAGGCCTACAATAATTAAAGATTACGAGAGTCGCTGTTTGTATATTTTTTGTTGCGTAAAACAGATGTTTCCGTGAACTTGAATGGATTATCATGCTCACTTCTTGAACACTAAAACCATAATATTTTCGCGTTCTTGTTTATTTACACATGTGTCTAATAAAACAAAGCAGGAAGTAAGAATTTCTTTTATTAATAGTTGATGGTCAACGACAGTATAATGATTTTTAACTCTATAATTATGTTTCATTATAAACGCTTATGTTCCCAATAACATTCTAACATCTGCGTGACTGAACTTACAATAAAAATCATTGTTACCTTACCTAGCGAACATGAAGCCTTCTAAAAATAATATCTAGCTTGCAACAAGGGAGCAAAGATTAAATAAGAGGTCGCAGATTAAATAATTACAAGAGGGCGTGGCAGAGCCCACACGATGCGGTATCGTGACCTCCGAGACCTCTCTGCGCTCCCGATTAGATTCTAGTGTATTATTTTAGAGTCAATTTTTATTTCACTATTATCAATGGGGAATGCATGGTTCTTTCATTGATTTATTTATATATTTTGGTGATGATGACACAATGATTTTTAATCAATCGGTAACACATAGAAATTACATTAAACCTTGAATCTGCACTTAGCTCTTGCTCTATGTCATGTATCTGTTGTATTCGTTTAGTGTAAGATTTGTTGGTTGTCCTTAATAAATAAAAAAATAAATAAAAATATTACTTTGTAGCAGCAAAGTCAGTTAAAGAGTAGCCTCCACAGGCTTTAAGAAAGGCCATCTTTTCTCAGTCACTGTGCACGAAATCAAATTTGGTAGGTACCCATTCTCATTTAGGTCGGTAGTTAGGTGCGAAAAGGCGACAGACATATTACTTTTGTATTTATTTTATTAATTGGGATTCTTTCTAGTTTTGACATCATAATTTGAACTTTAACTACTTGACTCAAAGTCCAAACTATTGAACATATTTAACATACTCTACCACCTTTAGTTTTCAGGTTATGCTTAAGTCAGCCTACGATCATATGATGATAGAACGTGATCGTTTCTTTGTCAGTGCTTTCGAAAAAAGTTAAAATCAAGACACCGGCAACTGCTCAAAGCTGTCAAAAACGATTACGAAACGCTCCCTCACAAATTTCACGCGTTCAATTTTCGCAACGAATCCAAACCTGATTCGCGGCTTCATTTCTGACCACGAGTTGTAAAAAAAATTGAGCTGTGTCTAGGCTGCTCGTGCGCATACGAGTATGATGTATCGCCGGCACGCTTCGAGACTACAACAATTCCATGCTCTTGATTACTTAAAAAAAAACTAGATTTGTCTTCAGCCGCGCCTATAAGCGCTCCTACACCATTCAGCCATCGCGACACCGCCGCGTATTTTACATTAGCTTAGTTAGTGCCAGCGACTCCGTCCGCGTAGAAAAGAGACTTTAACCAGCACTTTTTAACATTCCCGCGCCTACAATTGCCCAGCAAGTGTTGAATAATGGTGGTCAGCCTACGCGCACTGTCTTTTCTCCACGTTTCGTACACATTTACCACTGTTTTATCGCTCTTATTGTCTGCAGCGTAATGTTAGTAGTCTAGCCTTCCTTGATTTCTATCCAACACAAAAATATATTTTCAATTCGTACCAGTAGTTCAGGAACTACTGGTACGAATTGATAAAATATTTTTTAAATCTCAGGAGATTAGTGCGTTCAAACAAACAAACGAACAAATTCTTCAGCTTTATAGTATTAGTACTCATGTAAATGAATAATATTATAAAGCTGAAGAATTTCGGGAGCGGCACGGTGACGCGGGCGGCGCAGTGGCGGCATCTTGTACAGGAGCGCTAAGGGTGCGTACCATTGATTGATTGCCAGGGCGGATCTGATCGTCTTCCTTTAACTAATCAAAACGTGCCCTTACTGACAGTTGTTTCTGATAGAATCGCACTCATATAAACGTTAACCGTTCACAGTAAATATAACCCTACGTCCATTTTTAGTAATTTGCACCGATAAACGATTATACACAATTAATTACATACTAATAACTAATTATATATAAGGAAATGTTAACTTTATAAAATTTAGTAGTTTCGACGTGTACAGTAACAAATAAACAGGCACACATAATATGCACACCTACACCAGCATTTATCACACTAGAATGGATTTCTTTTACGAATTATAAATGACAGGTGGACAGACGAGGTTTGTGATGGCAAACGACCGCCATTTTTAAATACTTACACTCGAAATGCTACTACGTATTAATAACTAAACTTAAATAAGTGAAAGTGAAGGTGAACTTTCCATTTGCTTTGATTTTCAGCAAAAAGTATCAACAGTAACTTTTTTTGGAAGGTTGCCAAACACAGGGTTATCAATAATTTCCGGGATAATGTTATTAGGAAGTCAGAGCCAGGGCTATAATTTCTAGAACAAATACAAATATATTTTTTCCTAGTAGAATATACAGTCAGTAATTAGACATAGGCTGTGTAATAAACTCTGGCTGTGTTTGCCAGAGTTTTCCGGGACAATTGATGTACCTAAGGCGGGATTATAATTTTAGGGACCTTTTATAATAAGTATATTCATTGTTGAATATTACGATGATAAATGATAATTAAGAAGAACACTGAGAAGAGAAAGATAATAAATATAAATAAAAATTTCTTGAAATGGGACAATCCTACATTTTCCGAGCGTCTAGAAACACTAGCCGGGCGATTAGTCGCAAATGTTTGAAATTGGGTAGTGAATATTATGTAGAAGTCAGGAGTATTACAGCTTAATATCTGTTTGTTGGGTCAGAATGGTGTCGAATAATTAGTATGGGACTCATTCTCTAAATGCTAGGTTAATAGGTGTCTAATAGTAACCCAATCTCTAAATTCTACGTTGTTGTATAATTGTTACGTGTATATTACGAATTTTCCTCAGCTGTTTTCTTTACAATCTATGGTACTCGTTTATATCACTTTCCTTACACATTTTCAATCAGATGTCCTTTGTCAGCCGTCTGTTAATCACAATGCGAACGTCAACGGATAGATATAATGTATATTTTAACACGTAGCATTTTTTTTATTTCTTGGCATTTTGTAAGCTTACTTACACGCTAGTAACGGGTAGCTGCTCCTATCTCCTCCGATCTCCACAATTCATCGGCGCCTTTGACATCACGAAGGACGATACAATTTCCCCTACAGTCACAACGTTTTATGTGAACGCCTGTTGCACTTAACCTAATAACACCAGCAATCTCTGTGTTACCTGACGAAATTATGGGGTCATCCATCTAGGAACTAATTGAGACAGTTTAGCCCGCGCTGGCCGGTCGGCAGACATCCGTAAATTGGCCATTTATGGTGAAAGTCGACCATTGGGGCCCTATGTGGAAATGTCAAAGTTCGTTGTAGCTCCTGATATTACAGTCATGTTATGGTGCGCCTCGCTTCGGGCCGCCGAGCGCGATATTCGCTGTGAGGGCGGCTAATTCGCAGCTTTTCGCGTTTTGATAGAGGAGAAGCGGCGGGCAAATGGCTCGTGGATCGGCGATAAACGACAGTTTAGATTCCGTCTTCCATTGTGACACGGATTCCACTGTTTGCCACCTGAGGGTGCTGTTTATGAGGTATAATGATGGATGTGAATGGAGAATATTAGTCTCTTGTTTGTTTGTTTGGTCCACAATAAGGACTCATTTTTTTTGTCGATACTGCTTTGTTTCTAATACTGCTTTGTTTCTAATACTGCTTTGTTTCTAATGTTAAGACTAATTCGTAGCAAGTGAAATTATTTACCACTCATAAGTTTTTTCAGTAGGACACAATCATAGCCGATATTAAAACGCTGCAAATGAAGATGACCAATCACAGATCGAGTAGGCTCCTCTCAGTACAAAATAGGATCAAACGCACAATCCTCAACGAAATCGCCCAACACCGCGAACTGTTCAAAATGGTGCAGTGCCCATGCAATCTGATTTACGCCGCGTTCTATTCCCGACCGGCCCCTCTATAAACTATAGTGTTTGCCTTTTTAGGAATGCTAATTCTGGCACAGATTATTCATGCCTCCGGCTTGTCTTGTCTTGTCTTTGTAATTGGTTTATTAGCTGTCGAAAATCCATTGTGGCTGTGATAGTAAGGAGCGGCCGGATTACACTTGTGAAATTGAAGGAATTTACTAATAAATTTGTTAACACGTTTTTGGACTTGATTAAGGGATTCAATAACAAATTACAGAATCTTGTTATGTTTATGATCCATCTTTATATCGGCGTTCAAATATACCAAGTAATGACAACTCAATTACATACTTATGATGATCATGTAGCGATAAATCTCATTGAGTCGTAAAATCTATATTGAGGCACAAAAATATAAATAACAAATGAAAAACACATGGTGACTTCATCTATTTTTGACTCGGTAATTTCTAATTAGAAATTTTTAATTATTTACAATTTTCATCGGTTATCTAAAAAAAAACTCCATTATTTTTACTAAAAAGCTTAAATTTTATATATTTTCAACCTACCATCCATTATAATATAAATGCGTCGTTAGCAAAAAAGTACCAATTAATGAAAACAATGCTATAATTCATACAAGTCGAGATTTGAATTTGGACAGTAATGTCCTTGGCATTCTATAAAGGCTTTTATAATTAGCAATTAATCATATTGTACGCCCGATGCGCCATTTATCACTTGTGAAAAATCAATATGTCATATTATTTGCATACAGGAATATAAAAGGCCATTATTTTATACGTAAAGACACAACTAGGACAGAGTGCAAATACTGGGTAGGGTTAAAAAAAAACTATCACTAGATTAGTTGAATATTTTAAAGTCACTAGAGAAGATTACAAGTATTTAATATAGTAGTAGATTAGCGATCTAGCGGCCGCTACAGCACAATGAAGCTGAGGCAGAACCTATTGATCACTTTAACTGTTGTGTTTGTTCAATAATGTAATTGTGTATGTGTGATCTATTTTTCTAATATTTGACAAGAAAAGCTCACAGGCTTCGCTGGCTTGAAAGGATGAGTTCAGAGGGCCTACCATGAGTTGGCTATCGAAAACTTACTTACGTTAAAAACCTATCGAGTTGTTTTTTTCATACGGCCGATTTTAGTTCTTCGCGTAACCACCAGCGGCGCTGTACAAGTTTTTCATAGACATATTCACGTAGGCGATATCGAGTGCGTAAGTTTTAAACTCATGGTAGCCACACAGATCGTGCTGTGAAACGAGCGTACATGGGACGTCCCAGCGGTCGGCAGCCAGTGGGACGTCTCAGGTACCGCTGGGAGGACGAGGTCGTGAAGGATCTTCTCCTCCTCCACGAGGACGACTGACGTGTAGCAGAACCAGCCTAGATGGAGGAGCCTATCATCGGAGGTCAAGACTCATTTTGGGTCACTACGCCAATCTAGTTTGTTAGTTAATATCTGAAAATTTTCTGAATACTCTGTTATATAAGTTTAGGCTGCATTATAGTAAAATTTTCAGACATCACACTCACAATTATGCGCAATTAACGAAAAGTTGTCTTTTTCTCATTGAGATACCATTAGACCTCCTGAATATCATTTCATGGCTAAAGGGACTAAAGATCTCGGAACTAACATACGAAATTAGTCAAAAAATTTTTTTTTTCTTAATGTTGCAAGTGTTTAACCGCGGTGGGTCCTACGGCCAACGGTTACCAACACTATTATTAGACCCGACTTGTTAGGTTATAAACTGGTACAAAATTACTGGACCTCACGCTGGGCGCAATTAAAATGCACGCTTTTTTATTGTCTATTAAGCGAGTTATACACACTTTTAATTTGACTTATTATCTTGACGGAATACACGGAAACAAAATAAACAATAAAAGGTGTTTTAATAGTTGGTTGAATGAGAATTTTCATTGTAAATGCAGGCCTTAATATAATATATGATTTTAAACTGTCATGGTCACACACATTAGAAAACTGTAACTGTCCGGGATATTTACCATGTTGTTGTGTTTTAATGAGCTCCCGATATTTCGGCACTGTTGCAAGCGCCATGATCACGGATGTTCATCCGTGGTAAATATCCCGGACAGTTACAGTTTTCATAATATAATACCTTGAATGATTGGCAAGATATCGGGGTGAAAAAGTTATTCTTAACTTTGTGACCCAGGTGCTAATTTTTTTTTATTTAACGGTATTCAACAAAACATCTGTTGTGAACAGTTTTGAAAAGTAAGGCCATCTATATCAAGAAGTCTTTTTCCTGGCTTATTTCTTTTAATAAGATTTTTATTTATATTTCTTCACAAATACTATTTTTATATATGCATGCATATGCTATTTTTTATACCTTGGAACTTGCTTATCAAATCTTCAAGTTACAATGTATGTGGTTTCAATGAGTGTATAACGCCTCTTATCTATAAAGTTCAATCATTTTCATACCACTCCACGCGGATGAATTACATTTTAATTGGAGTGCGATTCATTATCAAACGTTTAGCTTATAATGACATATTGAATACAAATTGTTTGAATTACAGTCACGATACAATTTTGTGTTTTTATTAAGTGTTGCAATGACCGCTTGTGGTTTCAATTATACATTAATTACAATTAAGTGTATTACAAATACCGGATCTTTAGATTAGTGTACCTAATGATAGAGTGAATATATGCCCAAAGTAACTCTCGCGAGTGGGTAATGTAACTGTTTAATGCAAGTACTACTTCCATTCAATTCCATTTAATAAGACAAAAATAACAAATTAATAAATATAAACACTTCACAACATCACATACATCGATCTGATCCCATGGTAAGTAGCTTTACGCATATCAGAACCAACAGTGATTATGCAAATAAACTTAAATATATAAATCACACGAAACAAATACCTAAGTTCATCACACAAATATTAGTCCCTAGTGGGAATCGAACCCACGACTTTTGGCACTGCCAGGCAGGGTCACTACTGTTTCATTGAGCCAGTCATATAATCCCCAGTCAAAACTAGTGAAATTTATTTATTTATTATTAGGACAACCAACAAGAAAAATATAAATATTACTTACCCATTATGCAGTATTCAAGAGTGATACTATCACGACTCTACATTCAGGTCCGCTAAAATACAAAACTCTGATATCCGTCACCTAACTCCAATTCTGAACAAAGAGCATAGGTATTCATCAGTTCTGTCCTTTAACTAATAGTTTAATTGCAAAGCTATTCGGTCGAGGCACAGATTAGATAAGAATCGCCGCCCGGGAGGTCACAAGTGGCCAGCGATTTGCTGAACTATTCATCAGATTGCATAAGACGTGCCCCATTCATAGTCCGCTCTTGTACTCAACCCTTTGTTGGATCGCGGGTGGGCTGTGAGTAATGGGATATAAACAGTCTGCTGAGGCTACTGGGCTCCGAATTAGTAGAATTGACGATTACTCATAGTTTCTAATAAGGATATAGTAAGGAGCTAGTCTGTTGTCATGTGAGCGGTAATTCGCGGTGGGTAGCCATTGCCTTATTGGTTCGATTAACTTAAGTCTGTACTAATTTGTTACTAGAGTACATTGGAAAATAGTACGTGGTAAGAAATTAAAACATCGATAATGAATGAGTAAGTACAATATAATTTTTTAAACAAATGGCAAGTGGTATATTGGTAATGGTTTGCAGACTATACTTTACATTGATTTTTATATTAAAGCAAGCAAGCAAGCTCATACTACAAATAACTTAGAAATAAATAAAACATAATATAGATAGTAATACATCATGTTGTCCGAACTGAGCTTTTTTCCGCAAAATAGTACTGAAATTTGGCTCTTTATCTATAAAAGGGTTAATTTTTGAAAGGTGTTCTAAATCATCAAAAACAGCACTATGAATAGACGTCTACCGTCAGTTGGATCGATGAGTTAATAATATTATATAGAATTACCTCGGACAGAGGCCCATAAATAACGTTCCAGTTAATTTTTGTAAGCTGCCTCCGAATGGCTGAGGTCGAGCAGCCTAAAATATTGTTCTTGTGCAAATAATTGATTAGTTTTATTTGTTCTTTGTTTGGTTTAGAGTACGCAGTGACAGTGCTACTCGTAAGACAAGCTACGACTCATGGGCGTCCTTGGTAGTATATTGATGGATGCAGTGTGGTAGTTGTTTATCTTTCGAAATTTTGAATGGCTCGTTCGATAGTCTATCGAATAAGGAAGTCATTCCGTGTTCATGTCAGCAATTAGTTAACGCAAATTATAGATATGTACCAAAATGAGTTGCTGTTGCGCGTTAAAATAAATAATAAATATTTTTCTTTTACCCAGCCGATTTTTTATTAGTATGTAGTAATTACATACATGTATATTAAAATGTTTTAAAAATAACCGAACTCTCTCGACAACAGACAACATGAAAGAAAGAAAAGAAAGAAAACATTTATTGATCACATACATTTACAAAGTTTAACAAACACACATACAGTAGATGTGATCAATAGGTTCTGCCTCAGCATGTGCTGCAGCGGCTGCTAGGCTGCTACAGCGCTGATATTCTGGCAGAACCTTTATAATTAAAAAAAATAAATACATATACAATAACATAGAAATAAAAGTCAAGAACAGGAAGTTATAATCTAACAATACAAATATGTATATGTTATAGGCAATGTGTATAATCCGGTATTGTATAGATTACCTAGGTATTCTATACAATGCCTAAAACGTTCAGGCAATGTGTATAATACGATTAATTTCACACATTGCCTAGGTATTGTATAAAATGCCCGAAGTGCATCAGGTAATGTGTATAATGAACGACCACGGGTAGGTCCTTAAACATTTTTATTTATTTATGATTCAGACAGAGTTAATCAACCTTAAACTCGGTATATTTTGAATAATATGTTATTGCTTTGCGTAGAGGGGTTAGGTAGCATTGGTTTTGAGTCCGTCCATTAATCCATAAATGGTCCATCCGTCCATCTGTCACCAGGCTTTAACTCAAGAACAGTGATATAGATATGTAGTTGCAATTTTTTGACCATATACATACACTAGCTGTGCCCGTGACTTCGTTCGCGTGAACTACAGGTATTACATATAAAAGGTTTTTCCCAATTACTCCTATTACCGTAAGAATTTTTCAATATCGCAATTTTTCAATTTCAATATCAAGTAAGCTTTTCGTTTATTAAGGTACTTGCATGCCAAATTTCAATCATCTTTCTTTCGCGGTTTAGATTTTTTCATACAAAAGTTTTTTCCTGCTAACTCCCGTTCCCATAAGATTTTTTCAATATCTTGTTCCAACTAAGCTTTAAGTTTACTCTGGTACCTGCATGCCAAATTTAAAGCATCTAACTTAAGGGATTTAGATTTTACATACAAAAAGATTTTTCCGCTAATTCCCGTTCCCGCATGAATTTCGGGAATTAATTTCTTAGTGCACCTCTACGCTACCTTAGCTACGTTATTTCCAAATTTCAAGTGCCTACGTTAAGCCGTTTAGGCTGTGCGTCGATATGTCAGTCAGTCAGTCAGTTTCTCCTTTTATATATTTAGATACTAGCTTTCCGCCCGCGACTTCGTCCGCGTAGAGACGTTTAATGGGTAAAACATTACTTCCTTATAGCACAGTCGGTTAAAAAGTAGCCTATAACCTTTTCTATGCTCTGGACTATATCTGTACCAAATTTCATTTAAGTATTAGTAAGTAATTAGTAAGGATACCGGACAAACCCGATTTCAGGACAAACTCGTTTGGCCTTGGATAAACTATGTAGTACTTGCCAGCTCAGGACTTCCTGGCACCCTAGACTGAGTTAAAAAAAGAGTCCAATATGTGTTAATTTTTTTAAACCACCCATATTGTTTACCTGTGACGGAAAAACTAGTTTAGCTTAGGCCAAACTAGTTTGTCTTAAAACTCCTATGTGACAAACGCTCAATACGCAAAAAACACGGCATACCAACTGATAAAATGCAATATGTTTAATCAGCGCTATCTGCTTGTGACAGTTAAAATTAGGATAAGCTCTCACAAGATCAGTAGGTACCTATATAACTAACCAAATTACGGAGAAGACAAATCGATTAAATACATTACCTAAGCTTCAACCGGCATTCTATACAATGCCTAGGTATTCTATACATTTCCTAGGTAAAGTGTGAAATACTTCAAACATTGAGTATCATTTCATACATTGCCTAAACAACCTCGGTATTCTATACATTTCCTAGGCATTGTATAGAATGCCTGCATTATACACATTGCCTATAACATATACAATACATATAATTAAAACAGATAGAACAGAAATAAAAAAAAATAAATGCAAACATCTGTCTTAGAATTACTATTGTACATAACTTCACGCTTTTATGTATGTATTGATATATCACTGCATGGTACAAAACAAAGTGGTATAGTCAGCCAAGAAAGTGGTCTACCACTTTTGACAAAAGTTTCTGCGAGATGTAACGACCGCTAAGGTTGACAGTAGTCACTGACACAATCTTATTGCCAGGGAAAATTGACCTTGTTGTTTCATGACGTTCAAACGAATCTCAACCGTAGGGTGGTAGACCACATTTTTGGCTGACTGTACCCGTTGTGCGTCTGGCTTTATGCATTATCAATTATTTTAAAGTACGTTTACATAAATAGATAGAGTGATTAAAGAGGTATCATACCCTACCCGAAGTGAAGTGAGGGCGGGTCGACTCCCAAAACTTCGATAAAAGAACGATTTAACACGAAATTTCTAATAATAATAAAAAGTTTTTCGCTAACTTTTAAACGCATTTTAATTCATTCTTTAAAAAAATTACAAATATACACCAAAATTATTCCCTTCCGGCTGGCAATTGGACCTGCACCCAATCTAAATCGCTTTCGGTTGGCTTTGGCACATTAAACTCGACCTGTACTCCTGAAAACAACAAAAGAAAAAAAATAAAGTAAAAAAAATCAAAAATTATATCTGGACAGTGAGATTAATCATTAATAGAATTTAAGCAAAGACTTGAATCAAAATATCAATGTAGGGTAAGACGGATAATTTAATGAAACATCGAGGATTAGTAGTATTTACGTAAATATTTCACAAAAAATCTGACTAAAACCAAAAATATCCAGCGATTTGAATTTCAAACCTCTTAGTTTTATTTAATGCCTCATATAGCCCAACAAGGCAATCAACCATAAAGTATCGCTGGTGTCTCTCCGGAGTGCCAGCTAGCTCCATACCACACGTTTTATAAAAATCTATAAACACGTAAAAATTCTCCCATACTAATTTTCACCCCCCCCAATGACCGCCATGGGGATTGAATTAAAAAAAAATTGCCTATATGTTATTCCAGAGTGCCAGCTACCATCATACCAAATTTCATGAAAATCGGTTCAGTCGTTTGAGCGTGAAAGAGTAACAAAGATCCATACATCCACCCATACATACAAACTTTCACTTTTATAATATTAAGTAAGGAAGTAGGTATATAAAAAATATAAGGCGTCCACCCGATTTTGGCCACGGCGGCCGATTTCAATTGAGATTAGCCAACTGCGCAGGAAATATGCATAAGTGTACGCGCAGACACAATTGCACTCTCTGTTCCCTTAGTCTCATAGTTCTGTGAGACGGCAATCCGACATGACCGATGAGAGATCAGGCGCGGGACCACCGGCTTAACGTGCTTTCCGAGGCATGGGAGTGCATGGCCAACTTTCTGGCTCCTGGCTGAGTAATTCTTGACAGAAAAACTCGCACACATTTTGCCTGTCCCAGGACTCGAACCGGGGACCACTCGGTTCTTACGCAGCGCTTGCTGCCAATACCTAGACCAACAATGCAGTCAAACTACGAAATATGTATATAACTGGAATTTATTCCACGTATTTGCGCGATTTAAAATACAAAAGCAAAATCTGAATTTACGAAAATCTCGTAAATTGTTCGGGATGAAAAGGTTTTCTAATACGTACTTTCCACTAATAGGCATACCTGTTTGTTAGCTCATATTAAAAACCTTACCCTTTCCTAATAATTTCAATAAATCTTGACTGTGATGTGGTTCAAATGTAGGAATCGTTGGTAAATTGTGATAGTCGAAGTTGCAATCTGTAATATCAGTGTTAAAATGTATAATGTAAGTCTTGGATCTAATACATCTACTCTAATGGACATCCTACTCTAAGCTAAGTCAAGCTTGTACTATAGGTATCAGAGACTGATATACGTACGTACATACATTGATAATTACAAATTAATCATCATCATCATCAGCTCATACGTCCCCATTGCTGGGGCACGGGCCTACCCTAAACTAGAGCGATCAGGTTTTAGTCAATTATAAAATAATACCTAAAATATATTCACAGTTCACACCCATATATAGAACAAATGTACATCACATGAATGTTTGTCCCGGGTGGGGGATCGAACCAACGACTCTTGGTACCGTAGGCGGGCTCACTAACCATTATTCTACCGAGCTAGTTAAAGTTAACGGATCGCCTCGTAAAACTGTTGTTTCAATGAGCTACAAAAAGCGTCGATGGCCGAGTGGTTGAGGTCGTTGCTTGCTATGCGAGAGGTCGCTAGTTCAAACCCCGCCAGGTACCAATGTGTTTTCAAATTTGAAATTCATATGTACCATCATTCGACGCTTTAACGGTGAAGGAAAACATCTTGAGGAAACCAGCACACCTGAGAGATTTTTCAACGGTGTGTGAAGCCATGTCAGAGGCCTACGGGCGGTTTAAACTCTGACACCAGGTTGTTCATCAACCACACGATAAGAAGAAGAAGAAGAGAAGAAGAATGAGCTACCGATATTTCGGCACTATTACAAGCGCCATGATCACGGGTGAACTCAGCATATCGGGAGCTCATTAAAACAAAACAACACGATAAATATCCCGGACATTTTTAGTTTTCTAATCATACAGCCGAATAATTACCCTCGTACCTGCAGGTGGACTATTTCGTTTAAATTCTGCAAATACATCTTGCAAGTCATTGATAAAGATTGGCGTTCCTCCAACTGCAAGATAATAATCATAAAAAAAATAACAGATCTATTTATACGTCAGATTAAAAACTTACGCTGAACATGATTTCTCAGAAAGAAAAAAGAAAAACAGCAGTATACTAAATTCAAGAGTGTATGAAAGATGCTTTCTTAAAATAATACAATTGATTTAATTTTTTTTTACATATTATTATGTGTAGAATTTAAAGTTCTAGATTTTTTCAAACATTTGTGCATTCCATTTGGTAGATTTGCCATTTTTTTTCCTTATTGCCATACCGCACCAGAGTTCATGTAACCAGATTTTAAGTCTCGTAGATGGGTATTACATTAAGTGCGCAGTTTATAAAAAAATAAATAATTGACATAATTAATGATTAAACGAACTTACCTGTACGTGAAGTTCTATCATAATTATACGAGCTGCTTTGTCCGAAGAGATTAGCATTAGATAGTTATTTACACATGTAGTATCACATACGGTGACGCCAGTTTTGCACTGATAGTTGAGATATTAAAAGAAAAAATAAAAAATTAATTAGTGGGTAGTTCCGCTTACCTGTCAGCCTACATCGCGGTAGTTCGTCATTTAGTTCAGAGCGTAGATTTTTCACAGCTGGGGGTCCTTTGGGATGGGAGGGATGCTAATCTCTTCGGACAAAGCAGCTCGTATAATTATGATAGAACTTCACGTACAGGTAAGTTCGTTTAATCATTAATTATACTCACTGCTTTGTCCTCGAGATTAGCATTAGATAGTTATTTACACATGTAGACATTGAGAGATTTTAACTGCTGTGAAAAATCATTTCATTCAACCAAAACAACATATTGTTATTTTTATATTGTTTGGCATAATCATTTTTAATTATATTGTTTAATTTAGTTATTATCTTTACTAATGTGGTACATATTTCCTATCGATTTTACATCAACTAAACAAATCAATCTGAATTTTATTGATTCCACATTCTTTTTAAAATTTATTGTCTTGACATTATTGCATTAGCAAAAACTTCATGATCATCAACCTCATTTACAATATCCCTTTGTTAAATTTTATAAAGGTCTTGGAGCTAGCGCTCCATCATTCTACCTTCCTGATCAGATCAAGATTCTATTTGCGTTCGAGGTGCTAGCGAGTCTCGTACCTACTATGAGTGGCAAAGGTGACAGTGGAGACATTTATACCATATACTTCGAGGGTATTCTTCACCCAACGGCTTAATGTTTGTGACGTTACTTGTAGTGTGGGTTTCTAAAGCTAACGAAAAAATAAGATTATTCTGTACGAGACCAGTTACAATAAAAAAAAAAAAAAATTTCATGTCTTATTTAACTACGCATATTTCAGGTTATTCTGAAAATATGGCAATAAACTGGCTAAATTTAGTTAAGCCGGAACTTTATAAAATCGGGTATATTTATGATTATTTTGTATGAGTTTAGTTACATTAAAAAAATATTTTCATGTTTTATTTAACTAAGCATATTTTAGGTTATTCTGAAAATATAGCAATAAACTGGCTGAATTTAGTTTAGCCGGGACTTCTTTATAAAATCGGGTATTTTTATAATAACTGGGTTGGGAAAGCATTCTACATTTTTGATGTTTATAAATAATAATGTCATCAGTTTGTCTGCATTCCATGAGCCGTTACAAGAGCTAGCAAGAGCTAGCAACGTAATAAGTTTTTTGGAAATCGTCTCCAAGTCCAATGATTCATTGGGGTGATGATTTAAAACTAAAGAAGTAGGTATTCCATAAGTCAAATTGGATTTTGGCATGGGTGGTCGCAATTGGAAGATTCCCTTGAAGAATCTTTTTATATTTTATTTATTAGTGATTTTGGGCTGTATATAAGCGCTAATGCAGATCTGCCAGATTTTATCTGCTCTATCGATCTGTAGTTCATTCATTGTTGTAAAATTCTGTATGAAAGTTTAGAATATTTTAAATAAATGTTTAAAAGAGATTTAAATTATTATGTATACCAAATTGAAACCACTTCTTTAAGCAGGAATCATAATGATTAATAGAGTTTTGAGAAAGCAAATGGGAAACATTTCTCCTTAGCAAGGATGTCCTGACAATACTCCAGCAATCAGGATATACCGTTGGTGTACGATGAGATTGCTGGAATAAGATAATATAAGTGTCTCACATGACTTTAAAATTAATGACTCAGAAATAAGAAGTCTATTATAATTGGGAAATCCCAGTAGTGTGGGCCACCATGGGCCACTACTATGCAATTATGCATGTTGCCTTGTCTTTAATTATTTTACGTAAAGTCTTTACAATTATGGAAACTCGTGGAAAAGTTATGCCTTTCCACCAGTAAAAGAATTTTGACCAGGATGCGGTGAAGGCATTTATTGCAACTGCATCGGGTATCTTTTACACTTTTCATTAATTCTGCTGGAAAATAAATAAATGTAAGGTTCACCGAATTAAAGGTTGTCTTCTAAAAGCATAGTCGGCTAGTTCCCATTCAACATCAGGGGTTACTCCGAGATTACGCGTTTGCAACGGTATATTCTCTGCTGAGCATAAGCACATAAGCATAGAAAAATATGAAGCAAATACTATTATTGCTCACACCATTGCAATAAATCTCATCATCTGACCAAATACCGGTAGCAGTCTCCTGCCCGCAAGCCGCACCCCACCCGTAGTTGAAGCATCACCAAAGATTGGTAATACATATTTGTCATTTTTATACTATTAGTTAGTGTATTTATGGCTTGAGTCCACAAATCGAAATAAGATATGAATGCATCTGGTAAGTCATGTACCTTTCATTATTATTTGGATCTTTTAGTAGGGGAACCTGTTGTACCTTGGACAGTGTTGTACCTAGGACATTTGTAATTTTTCGTAAACTTCCGCGCTTTACAATAATATTGTATATGGCAGTCAAAGCCTGCTTTGATAAGACTCACATGAAGTTAGTTGTGATTCGCCGGCGCCGGGTCAATGCAGTTAAAAAAGGTAATTTATTATTTTTTGCCTTAAAAGTTCGTTTTTTGGAATTTACTTATGGCCTCTTAATTTGTCACGATACGTATTTATAAAATATCTTTTACTTCCGATATAATCTCAGTTTATTAAGGTTTTAGATAGTATAGTTGTCAGAACCCAACCTCAATTAAAAGTGTGTTTAAACAAGTTGTAACTAAAAATTGTTATGATGTTGTACCTTGGCCCCCCAACTGAGGTTGTACCTTGGACATAGATAATACATAGATAATTTTGATATAGATAATATAACCTTATAAAAACATATTTTTTGATTATATTTTTATTCTATTTATATAAGGCAAAAAATAAATATTTAAATATGTAAACATTTGTTATGTTATTGACACAAAATAAAGAGACAAGAGACTATTAATTAAGGTAACTGTTAATCTGCTATTTACATTAATGTTTTTGTTGATTACAGGTATGAGCATTATTGTTGTACTTACCTATATTAAAAATAAAACTCTGCTGCAATTGCTAGTGTTTATCTTCATTCTACCCTGGAATGTCCAAAGTACAACTGGAACGGTCCAAGGTACATCAGGTCTGTTGTACCTTGGACAGTTTTCCCTTTTTTTTAAAAGTTGCTTTTGTTTCCAGCTTTACTGAAAATCCTCACATTTTATGTATTTATTATATAGTTGAGTAACTGATCTTTCCATTATTCCCTATTTGACGGATCTTATTCTTACCATTTATTTATAAAAAATAAAAATATCAAAAACTGGCCTAGGTACAACAGGTTCCCCTATTTTTAAATACTAGCACCGTTCAAAGTTTTTAGTATACAACCAGCCGCATTCGACGGCGGGGCAAGCAGATGTAAATAAACCAATCAAGCGAGCAAAGTATCTTATTTTGTAAGTCTTTAAGTATTAAAATGGTTGATTTGATATTTAATTTTATTAATTTGATCCGGAGGTAAAGTAATTAAAAAAAATTTAGTATCTATAATGTATCCTAAGAACTTGCAATATGTACCTGGACATAAATTGCTTTTCTCGTAATTTATTATGATACCTACTGACTTTAACAGATTTACAGGGTGATGTGGTCTAAGCATCCCTTATAGTCATCATGCTTTAATAAAAAAATGTCTAAATAACGGTCGATATGTAGCTACAAGATCTAGAGGTTCACGATTGGTTTCATTATTTTCGTACACACGAAGGGCGCCGTGCAGAGGCCAAACGGTAACATATTGGACTCAAATAACTCGTTATTACCGCCAAACTGAAATCGTACATATTTTTTAAAATCTTCATGAATTTTAATTAAAAAATATGCATCCTTAAAATCTACCGTACATCATGATCAGCACGGGCTATATACGTCCCCACTGCTGGGGCACGGGCCTACCCTAAACTAGAGCGATCAGGCTTTAGTCAATCACGCTGGGTAAGTGCGGGTTGGTTAAATAAACAACGTAAGAATTTCTTCGTAGGTGTGGTGCAGGTTTCCTCACGACGTGTTCACCAATGTCGAATAATCGTACATAATATGAATTTCAAGTTGAAAAAACACCGTGGTACGTGGCGGGGTTTTAACAGGCGACTTCTCGCATGGCAAGCAACGACCTTAACCACTCGGCCATATCTGCAGTACACATGATGGAATTTTGTGAAACTAATTTCATTGCAGTACGTAAATCCTCTTATTTAAAGAGTTTCAATGAACTTATTAAGAGTTTTTAATAAAGTATAAATCACATCTTCCGATTTTGAGTTTGCACAAGAAAAAGTGGGTATAAAATTGATTTTTTTTACACTGGGAAATAGCATAAGTCATCAATACATTGCTTGTGCTGCAATTTATCTGATTCCGTGTGAGTACTGTGAGTACATAATAATATGAGGGTAAGTTTGTAAAACAGGTTAAGAAAAAAGTATCCCTTGTAACCCGAAATCCAAGACAGTATTGTCTGGTCACGAGTGATAGAAGACCATTGTTCGTAAAAATGACTAAGTCTGCCAGCGTACCTCATGTTCTACTGCCGCTGACGATTCCGCGCGGGGTTCCCGGGCGCCGGTGTCGATATGACAGTCATTTTTGAATCCGAAACTCGTTTAGACTTCGAAATTGACTTGACCAAAGAGGCAGTTATCTACTTAAGTCTTCGTAAACTGGTTCTTTATATCTATTTTTATATTATATAATATGAAATTACGGCGCGCCCTTAAGTCGGTATTTTGACAATCGCGTATAAGTCGAGTAACATCCATGAGTGGCTTAATAACATTATTTTTATTTTTGCTCCTCAAGCAAAATAGTAATTGCTTCTCCAAGACATGATAATGGCAAAATCTAGGACTTTATGTTTTGCTTTCAATCCCTTTATCTATCTTTATAACGATATCCGTTACCGCAGCCTTAATTTATGGATTAAGATAAAGAGCATATATATTTGGGTAAAATTTTTGGGGGTAGATATTTCCCTGTAAGTCCTTACGGAGGTTTTTTGACAAGCCAACTGTGGCTACTTGTGAAGGCGCACAGCCAGATCAGCATTTATAACCTTGCCGTACAATTTAGTGATCGACGGATCGCTTGGTTTTGATATTTAACACCACAAATGATTAGTGTTTATCACTCGTAAGTACGAGTACCATAAAAAATATATTAAGGTATACTATAATCTTCAATTTGTATTGTTTACAGCAGCCTTAAGAAATAACTGCGTGAAAAGGTAACTACGCATTCTGAAAATAGCCTTAAAGACTGATAAGCCTGTTAGATAACAAGCTGTAGGTATATACATACAGTGTATCTCAGATCACTGTATTTAATGATCCGGAACGATATTTTTTGCCGGTTGCATAAAATTATTATGGTATACAAGAAAGGTAAGTGACATGCTATTTAGATAAGTAACAATCCCAAAAATTGTTCGCAAATCTAAATTTATACACGTACTTTTAACGTTACAGTATTGTTGATGAAAATTAACACCAACTGATCAAGTAACATAGCACTACATATAGTAGGTATTATGGAAAATTCCTAAAGTAGGATTATTTTGTTACCGTATTGTCAGTAAAGTGATAGCCCCATAAGCTAACCGCAGTACAGACTTATCATGTAACAATATTAGCAATAGTCACAAATTTTATATATAAATTGGTACCTTCTCTGTCTGGCAGCATAGCACTACATATAGTAGGTATTATGTAAAATTCCTAAAGTAGGATTATTTTGTTACCGTATTGTCAGTAAAGTGATAGCCCCATAAGCTAACCGCAGTACAGACTTATCATGTAACAATATTGGCAATAGTCACAAATTTTATATTAAATTGGTACCTTCTCTGTCTGGCAGCATCTCAGGATAACCCGATAACATTTCGTCATGCTCAGACGAACCAGAAGACGACGTTGAGTCACTTCGTTTTATTTTGCCATATTTAAGTTTTCTTGCCAATTGTTTTAACTTTTTTGCGATAAATTCGTAATTCTCGTCCTTTAAATGTTTCCTTTTACCCATTTTTACACTCTAAGAACACTTTTAACCTGAAAATACGGACACTTAAACAAAATCGTGCGTACTGGCGGAGCACTGTACTTGTGAATGACGAACTACCGCGATGTAGGCTGACAGGTAAGCGGAACTACCCACTAATTAATTTTTTATTTTTTCTTTTAATATCTCAACTATCAGTGCAAAACTGGCGTCACCGTATGTGATACTACATGTGTAAATAACTATCTAATGCTAATCTCGAGGACAAAGCAGTGAGTATAATTGTGTATTCAAACACATACTTATTTATTATGTAGGTGTGTAAGTAGTGATTCAGAGGTGTTACCTTAGAACTATCACAAGAGAATATTTTTAAATTATATGATGTTATTAATTAGTCACTGGAACAAAAGAACGTTAACGTATCTATGTTTGTGCCTTATTTATATTTCTTTATAAAAAAAAGCTTTATTTTGTTAAAAACACATTAAAAAAAACAAATTACTCAACTTCACATACATTGATTTATAACGCAGCACGCAGCTTAAGTATTTTGTTACAAATATCAGAATCAACAATGGATACACAAAAATATCATCATCATCATCATCAGCCCACATACGTCCCCACTGCTGGGGCACGGGCCTACCCTAAACTAGGGCGATACCCTTAGCTAGGACAAAAATATACTTAAATATATTTAATAATACACTCGGACACAGATGATTTCTAAGATAATTAAGATTAATTCACTAACCTCTATAAAAGTTAACTGACGGTGTACGTGACTTTTCGGTATCTGAATTCAAAATAATTAAGTATCATTATTTGAAACCACTGAATATTTATTAAAATAGAATCGTCTTGTTTATTGTTTTATATTATTATATATGTTACCGGAAATGTATGTAATCCGTCATTGTATACAATTCCTAGGAAATGTATGTAATTCCTAAAATCGCACGGAAATGTGTGAAATAAATTACACATTACACATTTCCTAGGAAATCTATACATTTCCTAAATAGCAATCGGAAATGTAAAAAAATAACGTAAATGTAACGTTATTAGTGAGTACGCGACAGCGAGACGGAAGGTATTGCTTCGCCTGATCGGGGGATCGCGAAGTTCCTTGTAAATTGCCTCTTATTGGTGTAGTTTGGACTAAAACCGATGATGAACTCTATGGTATTGTTACCAAGAACGGTATCTTAAAACAATTATATTCTCGATCTCAGAATAATGAGTGTCCAAAGTTCTTCTTGATGCAAACGATGTACCGAGTACCGAGATTGCACTACGGTCAGTTGCCAACTTGTAATACACTGGAACCCAGGCCAGGGATTTAAGAAGTGCCTTTGCAATACAAGCTGTGCTATAAAAAAGCATGATATCTGTACATGCTTCTATTGGTGCACGTAAAAGTCAAAAATAAATAAAGGGTCGTTAAAGTTGTCTCTATTTCTGAGCTGAGGTGTAAACTATGTGCTTTTAATTATTATATTTGATTGCAAAAGCGCGGGGCGCTGGAACAGGTAGGATTTTTAGTATACCTTGCTGAGAAATCAAGTTAAGTGATATTTCAGGAAGCAGGTTACAGAGATCGGTCCTTTAATTTAACTAGAGTTGCAGCACGACTAGTAGGAGGCTCTACATTAAACAATCTGTTCAAAATTCCAGTCAACCATTTGTTTACAAGAAAGTCTTTCCTGCTTTTACAATAAAAAATATAATTAAAAGCACATAGTTTACACCCCAGCCCAGAATAGAGACAACTTGAACGACTCGTAATTTATTTTTGACTTTTACGTGCACCAATAATATAGAGTTTAATAGTGTTTTTTTACACTTTTTATTATTTTCTTCTTCCAACCAGTCCAAATAAGGCTATGACACGATCATCCATCATAAAGTTCCAGTTCATATCTTTTGGCTCCATTATCAGATCAGCTCGACAGTACCATATTATTGTTTTCATCAAAATCACATACGACTGTAAATTTTCATAACCCTCCGATCTTAAGAAGATGTTTCAATTTATTTTCTTACATACATACAGGTCAACCAAATAAGAGCAGGTAATAAAAGCGGGATTTTTTTAAATTAATAACGTGTTTTACTAGAGAAAGCATTTACTTTACACATTTCCTAATACGATTTAGGAATTTTATACAATTCCGAGGAAATGTACACATTTCCTAGGATATCTATGCATTGAATAGTTTTTCAAACAATATTTTATACTTTTCCTAAACAATTTAGGAATTGTACACATTTCCTAGGAATTGTATACAATTCCTTGATTTCACACATTTCCGGTAACAGATACATTTAAAAGTAGTTAAAATTATTCTAAGCAGTAATTTCTCAAACTGTTATAATCTGTTCACCACTTACAAGGAGATACCGTAGTAGTAGCAGAAGTAAACTCTTCGGAATCTGAATTTAAAGGATTAAATTTTATTTGTTGTATTAATGCTATTTAAAGCTTTGATGTTTCCAATTTTAAAATTGGAAAATTTACATTAATGAACCCGCTTGAAACGTACAAGCTTACAACGGTAAAAGTAATGGAAAAATTCTCTTTGATGAGTCAACACCTGGGTAGCTCAGATGGTTTAGAGCGTTAGACGCGATTTTTAAAATCCTCGTCCAGAAGGGTTTATGAATGAGATTTTTTAATTTTTTTTTTTATTCAAGAATACGTATTTAAAACCATGAATAAATGTAAAAAAAGATTCTGAAAATAATGTTAATACGTATTGGACGATGGAATTTCCAGGAATTTTACGTACTTCTTGTTTGATTTGCCCTTACTGAAAGAAATATATTTTTATTTATTAATGATATAAAACATATTTTTTAAAATAGCAATGATTTTAAAACATTATATTATTATCATAATAGTTGATTTATAAGGATGATACTTAAAATAATGTTGTAATCATGCGTTGCGAATGTAGTTACGAAAATACTTACATAATTTTTTGATTGCATTTAATTTTTTTTTCAGCATATGCAACTTTGGTTTACCCTTAACAGGCAAGCCGCGTCGGTAAGGCGGTGCAGCGACTTGGTTCATGGGAGCATTGATTTCAAACTGCAATTCTATTATTTTATTTGGGAATTGATCTGCAATCAAAATAATAAGTTATAATCTACCTTGATAGAAAATCACTGAAGCTATTTCAAGCTTTGTTCTAGTGCTACTTAAAGTAAAAAAGTAAATTTAAAATTGGCAAAATACATATTGAAAAAAATGGATGATCTCCCAATGTAACTATCAAAATTTATGTCAGCCAGTAAGTAAATCGTTTTGCTTATCTTCTAAAAATTTTCATCTTCCCTATATTTGTAATGATAGACAGCAGGTACTTTTTACACCTATATATTATCCATCTGCAGTACATACACTTAAATTAAATTTTAATAAATACTTACTTGTCAGTTGATGTACCGTATTTATATAGCCGTTCATTAATGTTTCAACTTCTTTATGGTCCCCTATCCCAACTGAAAATATTATTCAGTCAAGTACTAACATTAAATAATCGTATAGAAATTAATATAATTTAACTTATATCTTTTGATTACATAAATAAGACATACCTTCAGGAGGAGAGCTTTCACTTTCACCATTGGATAATAATAATATAAATATAAAACATAAAATTAAAACCATTACTGTGTAAACACTAAACCATTTTATTGGTGCAAATAAAAAAGGCCCGTTCACGACAAAACCAAATGTATATTGCATAAATTTTACAACCGATATTATTGAGTCAAAGCAAATAAAGTTGATATCTAGAGCAATAAACTTTATTGTTTTATATTTCAATGCCTTTACTGAATGAATGTTTTTTTTAACTCTGACATATTAGTGCTATCAATTTCATCGTAATCATAGCTATTACTAAAAACATTGACTTATAATCAAATCATCATTATCATCATCAGTCCATATACGTCCCCATTGCTGGGGCACGGCCTTACCCTAAACTAGGGCGGTAAGGCTTTAGTCGACCACGCTGGCCGAGTGCGGGTTGGTCAACTACACATCCTTAGAATTTCTTCTTGGTTGTGCAGGTTTTCTCACGATGTCTTCCTTTACCGTTAAAGCGACATCAAATATCAGCTTACAATTTAATTGGTTTGCTTCTGTATTCATGACTGAAAAACAAAATCAACTGATCCACAGCGGCTCGGGTTTGAAACCCCGTCTGATAACTAACCGATGGCTTAAACAAGTAATGTGAGGATTTTTTTGACCGTCCTCGTAATCAGTAGGTACCGGAAATTTAAACGAAGTTTTCCTGAGGGCAAGGATGAGGTGGGAGGGGGCTGAGGTCTTACCCCTGTCAGGGGCTCACTGGAGCAGGGGACTGGAGGGTGCTTATATGAGGGACAATCTTGACTGATATATGCATCTGCTGGCTTGGTATGATCAAAAGCACGCCTGGACGCGATTCCCGGAATTGGCGTAGGTTTCTCCGGATCTAATCCCCGAGTCGTTGAAGAGCAATTGATTTTTTTTTCCGTTTTCGAAATATTGAAAGCGCTTGTGCAAGATTTAACACTTTAAAATGTTTAATTAGCTTGTATGTACCTATTAGTTCTTTAAAATATCAAATGCCTAGCTATCACCGTTCTTGAGATACAGCTGGTGACAGACCGATGAACAGTCAAGTCATGTTTTTACCTTTGGGGTACGGAACTCTTAAAAGTAAGGTATATTATCATTTCCAAGAGGCACATGAAATTTCCTAATAATAATACATAAATAAAACTAATAAATAAATTACACTCTTAATCACAAGTAATAGCAATTTCATCATTTTTTAATTCCAAGCCCAAGTTATTCTTCATTTGGCATTTTGACTTGCAGCCAATCGAAATCGCTTTCTATCTCTGGCTTTGAGACATTAACCCATTTACGCCCAAATCCAACCCAGTGGTAAATGTACACATTTTTTATTGTGAATAGCTGGAAACCAGCATAAAGAACACGAAAATATGAAAAAAATAAAAATATATGAATATTATATATCTAAAAAAAAGCCGTCCTCAAATGGGGCCAATGGGCGCATGTAGTATAGAAAAATTGATATATAGGAATTCGACACACAGTGTTTTCGAATATGTATTATGTTGCCAATGCGTTTTTTATGGTACACAACAGCTGCAATGTGTAGTTGCAGCTGTTAAGACAGCTCTTAGATATAGTTTTCTACACCATCATTCAACAAATTTTGGTCGGGCAATGATTTTGGGAGTTTTTGAACCGTAAATAATGACGGGCAATATAGTGTCGAAACTGGAATTTATCTACCTTTTATCATTGGCCAGGAAAGAACACGTCATGTATTGGAAACTGCCAAATCCAGAATGTGTTCCA
Organism: Maruca vitrata; assembly: GCA_039566165.1. Classification (NCBI taxonomy): domain Eukaryota; kingdom Metazoa; phylum Arthropoda; class Insecta; order Lepidoptera; family Crambidae; genus Maruca; species Maruca vitrata. The sequence continues at coordinate 6,466,595 of CM076925.1, forward strand.
GAGGGTGGACACCACCAGAATTTAAGCCCATAGTGCGCACTCAAGCCATCGAACAAAAAATATTTTGTTGACAGACTTGACTGTTTCAAATCTGTATTGCGAAGGCAGTACATGATATCCAGTCAAGATAATAATGTTTTCATATCTTCAATAGACGACTATAAGTCGGTTATACATAAGTAATAGTGAAGAATCATAGTCATCTTCATCTTAGGTTCATAATGTTGGTTCACATTTTCACCAAACATGGTTTGTCGATTGACGACTGAAGATTGTCTCGTGAATGCTGGAGGCTCCTCATTACTGTCACTCCTATTTCATCTCTTCAAACATATAATATGTTACCCGTTAGGTAACTTTCAAGGCATGTTACTTCTTTGGATGTTGTCATAATGCCCTTCTTCCTCCTCGATAAAGACCCTTGGTTCAGGAAGCAGCATCACTAAATCTACCTCCGTTTCATAATTTTCTTCACCTTACTCAGTCTCCACAGTTTTCTGAATCTCGTGGTATGCATTGACAGCGCCGAATGTCGTTTACGTCATTTTTTACATGAAATTCACTTTTTTTTAAATACGAAAATATTATATCTTATGTGCCCATTGGCCCCAATTGGGGACACCACTATAAATAGTAAAATATAAGTACCAAAATACAATAAAATATTGATTATTATGCATAATATATAAATAATATGATATAAACCTATATTTATAAACGAAAAAACTGTCATCTTAAGTTAATTAAATAAATTATAAAATATTTAGTTTTGCTGATAACTCCAAAAAAATAAGTCCCACAAAACAGTTCAAAAGATCACAATAATATGCCTGTGAACGATAAGTTATATTTTTTATTATTGAGATGCACTATTATACTGTACAAATTCGCTTTGTTTAATGCTAAAATTTTTTAAAGTTTAAATTTAAAAATCATTTATATGGCGTCCTCATTTGGGGCCGGAGGGCGTAAATGGGTTAAACTCGGCCTGTATTCCTGAAGAGAATGAAAAAATAGTAAAAATAACGAAAAATATTTCCAAAACTTATGTGTAGCGCTACCATGAGTTTAAAAGTGATAGACTCGATATCGCCTATGTAAATATGTCTATGAAAAACTTGTACAGCGCCTAAGTCATGGTACCGCTACTGGACAGTTGGACAAGTCAATGCAGTTTTTCAGTCCTTAAAAGAGCTCCGATTCGGGTATCTTTTTTCAAAAGTTTTAAATGGTTTTTCTTAGTTATTTAAATTAAGAAAGGCGAAATATATTTTTTTCTTGAACATCAAATTTATGCATTTTTTTTTGGTATTATATAAGTCTCAAACTATGCGTTGACAAGACCAGGATATTTATCTTATAAATAAAAAAATGAATTGCCGTTCGTTAGTCTGACTAAAACTCGAGAACGTCCGGACCGATTTAGGTAATTTTGGTTTTAAAATGTTCGTGATAGTCCAGGGAAGGTTTATAGTATTGGCGGTATGAAATTAGCCGGGACCACTAGTTATTATTTAAAATAAATTTTCAGGTGGAGTGAGGTCATCTTGTTAGCATAATAATAATTATTTAAAAAAAATTGTGTACGTTAATATTAATTAAGATGCTGCTCTTTAAAAATATGTCCAATATCCCAAAAGACGAGTCTTACCTTTTCCTATTAATTTCAATAAATCTTGACTTTGATATGGTTCAGTCGTAGATATCCTTTTTGCTCTATTATTATAATATCTTTCCATGCATGCTGTAACATTAATGATACAATAGCAAATTTGTAAAATAAGTCTTGAATTAAACATAAATAAATAAATATTCGAAAAAATATCTTTACACACGGTCATCTAAGCAAACTAAGGAGAGCATGTACTATGGGTATCAGAGAGACTGATATACATACATAGATAATTATAAATACATATTGTAGTTCATCGCCCCATTAAATCCAAACATCCAGCAGTGGACAGGAATGGGCTGATGATGATGATGATGATGATACTACAGCCGAAAAATTACTTTTTACCTGCATGGTGACTGGTACGTTCAAATTCTGCAAATACCTTTCTCATATAATCGATGTAGATCGGCTCTTTTTCTGGGCCCGATGGAACTTCGGCTGCAAGATTGCAAGATTTAATTCATTTAAATGATATCGCATTTATACTCCAAAAAGGAAAGTTACGGTAAGATGATTTCTTTTGAGAAAAAAATCTGGGGGCACGGCAGTGCCCCTGCCAAGTCGAGCGCGAAGCAAACACTGCCGTACCATCCTTTACTGGAACCATTTCGCCGCATTTTCATGCCCCTATTTGAGAACCTCTGGATAAGACCAGAACGCTGAAATTTTTATCATCTAGTAACCTATGATAACATACTTAAAATCTAAAATTTTAAATCTGTGGGACTTATAGTTCAAGGGTACTCAAGGGTACAAAACCAGTATCAAGCCTTAATTTTCACTTGTTTTTTTTATTTTTTATCGTCAATAGGTAGCGGTTCTGGCGACAGATTGGTGTAATATTGTTACGGAGAACCTGGTTAGTACCCTTGTGTTCCCTTCAACGGCCAAGTCACACAACACTAACTATAATAATGAAGAAATCGCAGTAAGGAACCTTAGGCTTGGCACGATTTTATCCAGATTTCATTACTTTTTAGAGATGAGCAATTTGCTCCATCGAGACTTAGCTAGTTTTTTTACAGGATGTTTTTGATGGGATATATCTTACAATAATAGGCAAATGATATTAATGTGTACTAAGTTAACAATTTGTATAAAGTTGTTAACTTAAGTAAGTTACTTAATTATTGTGTATATTCGAAAATTATTAATTTTGCTAGTAAATTGTTTTTATGTTAAGTTTTTGGATATGAGCTCCTATGCCAAAACTAAACATAAAAACAAATTTCCGATAAGCAATAATTAACTAACTAACTGTATAAAATTGTTTGAATTAGAACGACAGAATAAATCGAACCGAATCGAAAAACAAAGAACAGGCTATGACAAGAACCGCGATAGCTACAATACACTTCTTTTGCCGCATTTTAATGACAAACCCATACAAAATTGTGACTTTTTATAATATTGGTGCAGAACCCTTCATGCGCGAGTCCGTTTATACACCGTGAAATTTTAGTGGTTGTTTTCCCGTGGCAGAACAATTTGCCTTTAGTAATACTATTGAATCATGCAAATAATTCTTCGAAAAAAAAATTTTTTTTTTCAAATTTTCAAAATAATAATTTTCCAACTCTTAAACGAGAGAAGCTATCGTTCTTTTATAAGATGTGACGTAATCAGGTACTGCTTGCCGCATGAAATCGATGCTTAAAGCTAAAGAAACTCGACACTCTAAGTCATAAAGCGGCTCGAACGTGCTTTCGAGTTTCGGTTGAACCTTTCGTAAAACCAGCATTTATTATTTTAACAAAAAAGAACTGCTCAAATCTATTGTACTACAAAGATAGAATCATTTTACTGCGGGAAAACAACCACTAAAATTTCACGGTGTATAATTTGGTTATGTGATCTTTTATATCATTGATGATATAAAAGTTCAACTTTACTTATTATAATATGTTATAGGCAATGTGTATAATGCAGGCATTCTATACAATGCCTAGGAAATGTATAGAATGCCAAGGTTGCTTAGGCAATGTATGAAATGATACTCAATGTTTGAAGTATTTCACACTTTACCTAGGAAATGTATAGAATACCTAGGCATTGTATAGAATGCCGGTTGAAGCTTAGGTAATGTGTTTAATCGATTTGTCTTCTCCGTAATTTGATTAGTACCTATTGATCTTTTGAGAGCTTATCCTAATTTTAACTGTCACAAGCAGATAGCGCTGATTAAACATATTGCATTTTATCGGTTGGTATGCCGTGTTTTTTGCGTATTGACCGTTTGTCACATAGGAGTTCTAGGACAAACTAGTTTGGCCTAAGCTAAACTAGTTTTTCCGTCACAGGTATATATGGGTGATTTAAAAATACAAATAGGACTCTTTTTTTAACTCAGTCTAGGGTGCCAGGAAGTCCTGAGCTCGCAAGTACTTCATAGTTTATCCAAGGCCAAACGAGTTTGTCCTGAAATAGGGTTTGTCCGGTAACATCTAAATATATAAAAGGAGAAACTGACTGACTGATTGACTGACATATCGACGCACAGCCTAAACGGCTTAACGTAGGCACTTGAAATTTGGAAATAACATACCTAAGGTTCCGTAGAGGTGCACTCAGAAATTAATTCCCGAAAATCTTGCGGGAACGGGAATTAGCGGGTATTTTTTTTGTATGAATAATCTAAACCACTTAAGTTAGATGCTATAAATTTACCATTTACAGGTACCATAGTAAACTTAAAGCTTAGTTAGAACAGAATATTGAAAAATTATTACGGGAACGGGAGTTAGCAGGAAAAAACTTTTGTATGAAAAAATCTAAACCGCGAAAGAAAGATGATTGTAATTTGGCATGCAAGTACCTTAATAAACGAAAAGCTTACTTGCAACGTGATATTGAAAAAATCTCAAGGTAATAGGAGAGTATGTAATATCTGTAGTTCACGCGAACGAAGTCGCGGGCATAGCTAGTGTATGTATATGATCAACAAATTGCAACTACATATCTAGATATCACTGTTCTTGAGTTAAAGCCAGGTGACAGATGGACGGATGGACCATTTATGGATTAATAGACGGACTCAAAACCAATGCTACCTAACCCCTCTTGCAAAGCAATAACATATTATTCAAAATATACCGAGGTTAAGGTTGATTAACTCTGTCTGAATAATAAATAAATAAAAATATTTAAGGTCCAATCCGTGGTCGTTCATTATAGACATTACTTAATGCACTTCGGGCATTTTATACAATACCTAGTCAATGTGTGAAATTAACCGTATTATACACATTTCCTGAACGTTTTAGGCATTGTATAGAATGCCTAGGTAATCTATACAATACCGGATTATACACATTGCCTATAACATATATACAAAAATATGCAACTTCAACAAATATAACTATTGGCAAAATAGGATAAGTTTCAAATTGCTTTGTTTAGGTTTAGCCGACAACTAAGTATTAAAGATTATGTTTTAACGATAATACCTGTAACAAAGCTTAGTTCGCAATAAAAACTTTGACTTTGACATTGACTTAATAAACTCATTACTTACTGGTTGATATCGTGGTACTATCAAAATTAATAGTTGACTCTTCAGCACCTGAATTCAAAATTTATTTGAAACCAATGATTATACCCACAGCAGTCTTACTTGAATAATAACAATTAAAATGATGCTTAGCAGTAATTGCTCAAACTTGTTTGTTGTCCGCTTTTCACGCAGAAACCACTATACGGATTTTTATGAAACTTTTTATGTTATACAGCCATTAGTCATCGCTAACATATAGGCCCTTTCTCTTCTGCTTTTTTTCTGAAATTCGCTTTTTAAGGGGGTAAAAAGAGGGGAGTAAGTTTGTATAAAAAATCTAAACCACTTGAGTTAGACGCTTGAAATTTGGCATGCAGGAACCTAAGTTAACTCAAAGCTTAGTTGCAATAGGATTTTCCAAAATTCCCACGGGTTGGGAGTTATTGGGAAAAAACATTTGTATGTAAAATCCTCGCGGGCACAGCTACTTTAAATAATAATATAGTTTTTGGATACTTAATTAAATACATATGTAGTTGGAATTTCCAGGTATTTTACTTACTCGTTTGATTTGCCCTTACTGAAAAATAATGCATTCATTTTTCATTTATTAATAACTAGTGACCCGTCCTTGCTTCGCTTTGGGTGAATTTTACATAAAAAGAATGCTACTTTTTTGAATGCAATAATTGTATGAATACAATAATAGTTTCTAGCGACCCACCTTGGCCAACCCAGTAAAATGTATATAAAAACCTGCTCTATCTATTAAAAAACCGCATCAAAATTCATTGCGTGCTTTTTCAGATTTAAACGGATGGACAAAATATCGGACACGGCTTTGTTTTAAAATATGGTAACAATTTATAAGCATGATAGTGAAATAATGTTGTAAACATACAATGGGAATGTTGTAAAGTACTTACATACATGTTTGATTGCATTTAATTTTTTTTTCAGCTCATGCAACTTTGAATTACCCTTCATGGGCAAGTTGCGTCGGTAAGGCGGTGCAGTGACTTGTGCCATGGGAGCATTGATTTCTAACTGCAATTCTATAATTTTATTGGGAAATTGATCTGCAATAAAAATGAAAAAGTTAACCGTCCACAGAAGATCACTGAGATATCTTGTTTTAGTGCTACAAAGTTATAAGTTTAGAATTTTAAAAGGCACATTGGACAAATTGACTTTAAAAAAAATTTAATTGGCCCTCCCGTAGGATTACAAAAACTGCAATTGTGTCCTTGTTCTACCAAAGATGCGATATATAGGTACTTACTTGTCAATTGATGAATTGTATTAATATACCGGTTCAATAATGTTATAACTTCTTCATGGTCCTCTACTTTAACTAAAAAAAAAATATTTAAGTAATTTAAGTAAATTTAGTGGTTGTTTCCTACAGTAAATGATTCCTTAGAATGTACAATAGATTTGAGCTATTTTACAAAAGTGATAAACGAAACTCGAGCCGCTGTATTACTTAGTAGTCCAGTCATTTTAGCTTAAATTAGGTAAGAATCTCGGAAATCGAGATACCCAGCTGTAAGTCTGTAAATACTTGTATATTGACACCCTAAAAGTTGTCTCAAAACCTACATATGGCGTACGCAACTATTTTTAACTTTTTTGATGTGGTTACCCCAGTAAACTTATTCCAGGCGATACCTTTTATACGAGAAGAACACGTTGTTTATATGGGAAAAACTATGGTTTTTATATGAGAACCCACTTAAACATTGGTTGTATACTGTTTCTAGTATTAGATGTTATAGAGGCTACTAAAATACATTATTCGTGAACATTTTAACCGTCTAGCACAATAGCACGGGAGCCTGGAAGGTTTTGAAAATACAACTTTTTCAACCATTTGCATCGCTGTATCTCTGAAATGGTGAATCTTAGGAATAAAGCGTACGGACAATTTTTATAGATAATTACATGGTAAGTAATTTTCTTCGACACAATTTTATGATAAAACTTCCCGTTTCGCTCAAAAGTGCATAAAACTGATATTGGTGACATTTGACCTTGAAATTTAATAGTTGCGTACACCCTACCATATGTAGATTTCGAGACGACTTTTAGGGTGTCAATATACAAATATTTACAGACTAACAGCTAGGTATCTCGAATTCCGAGGTGAACTTACTATAATGACTGGACTATGGGGTATGGTTTTTTTTGCTTTAATCATCGATTTCGTGCAGCATCTGATTATGTCACATCTCGTAAAAGTACTACTATCGGTTCACACGCTTTCGAGTTAGATTTTTTTTGATAAATTGTTCTTTTTTATATTGAAAAAGACTGGCTATGATTTGATAGTATTACAAAATGTAAACCATTCTGCTTCAGGAATAGAACCACTAAAATTTCACTGTGAATAGTCTCGAGGAAATTCATTTTATTTATTTTAATTTTTCAGATTAATTATATCAGCCTACTTTCTTCTACCTTCTGGAGGAGATACTTTCTCCATTGGATAATAATAGCATACAACATCATCTTGGTAAAAATAAAAAACTCCCAATCACGACCAAACCAATTGTATATTGCATAAATTTTACAACCAATATTATTGGGTCAATGCAAAGAAAGTTGATATCTAGAGGAGTAAAATGTATTGTTATAGCTTTTATACTAAAGCCGCTCTAAGTTGAGCGATTTGACACATGTCAGACTGACTGCACTAGTGAGGGTCAACGGTGAAATTGCCGAAGCATATAAGTAACAGTTATTTCCACTTTATAAACAAGCAAGGTCTAATAACAATTTTTTATTAAAAACATTTATTCACATCCAGAAGATTGAATTGAAGTTTATTATCTTAAAATATATTTATTTTTAAAATATAGTATTTATTAAATCCATCATCCTATTTTTAAAACATACCTGGTGAGTATTACCTATTACGTCACTACGAAAACGTGTCAAACGGCGTAGCCTTGTAAAAGCGTAATACAGAGTGGAAATTTTACGTTTTCTTTTTATAATTTAATTATTTTAAGTAATAAAAGACAAATAATTAGATAATTAGGTGCATTTGACATTTTGAAATAACGTTTTATTTTTAAAAGTTGTTCTTTATGATTCGCTAAATATGTTCCTCTTAACAAGGATAAATGCAAAATATACAATAAAAAGTGTCAAATTAGTCATCTAAGAGCGGCTCCGGTATAGTAAGTCAATAAATATTGTTTTTCTATGAGATATGACATATAAAATATGAGATCTGTCAACTGAGACATAATCGTAGCCATTACTGGAAACATTGGCGTCAGATTTTAACCATTTTGTAGAACCCATTTAATTTAACTTCTTAGGAATCTTTATCTTCATCCATTCAAAGTTATCATTAGGAGCAGGTGAATTAAGATTGAATTGAAACCCTGCAAAAGAAAAACGAGCATATCAAATTAATCTAATTTGCTTGAAAAATTTTCACATTTTTATAAATGATGTTAGTTTTTCTTTTACATGGAAATACGCATAAAAACTTAGATTCGTGTTAATAATTAACGTGAAAATCTTTTAACCTATTTACGCTACTATTCACAAGTCAATATGGTAATCAATCTATACCACATAAGTATAAACAATATTAGCTGTAGCTCGCCACTTTTGTCGCGTGAAAAATGATGTGAGGGAAACAGTTTGAAGCATTACTCTCCTTTTTTAAATCATAAAGTAAAATAAAAATGCTTGACACTTACCCCCTTTTAGTAGTTGTACTATTTCGCCAATATTATCTAATTTGATTGGTCTGCCTTTGTATACTTTCGTAGTGTGGGCCACTGGATAGATTGGGTAGTGGATGTCATCTGTACTGTAGCCTGGTGGATCTGAAAATAATGAAATGATGTTATGCACGTGTTAATGATATAATATTATGTTGATTCGTATTACATTAATATATGAATATGACTTACTGTGTCTTATTCTTTTTTCATTCATCATTTTGTCTAAATCCTCTTTATAAGCAATTTGTCTAGTGTGCTTCATATTATAATAATACTCGTATATAGTTCTTTTTGTAAATGCCCACGTGCTTTTGTTTAGCGTCCCATCTGTTAAAAAGTTAGACTTATCTATGCAGTTAAATAAGTTTTTTAAGGCTTTAGCTACGCATCAGAAGTGTAAAAAATATTGAATGAACAAATTTTAATAACTGTGGTAACCCAATTGTATTTGTTACCAGTTATTAAAAATTAAAAGTGCTAAGTTCCTGAAATACCAATCACGGTGGCGCATTTTAAAACTTTTATTACTCGTCGAGACTCGCATTGGGTGATACAGAGTCCCTATCCCCGAACCGATCAGTTGTGTCCTTGTTTTTGAGAATAACGGTCGTGCGTAAGTACGCCACTTTCATAGTTTTCCCGCCAAACACGTTTTTATTATATGCGGTGTCACTGGAATCAGTTTTTTAGCAATATCGGTGGCATGCGTATTGGGACATGATTTCATCTTTTTTTATTTTGTCTGGTTTATAGGCAACTAGCTTTCCGCCCGCGACTTCGTCCGCGTAGAGACGTTTTACCGGTAAAACATTACTTCTTTATAGCGCAAACGGTTAAAAAGCCTATGTCCTTTCTCAGGCTCTGGACTATATCTGTACCAAATTTCATTAAAATCGGTTGAGAACGTTGCCAAAAAAGAGCACAGGTCCGATCCTGCCAACTACCGGCCCATAGCCATAACCTCAGTACTGGGTAAGGTGTTTGAGTGGATTATTAACGCCCAGCTCATCCGCTACCTAGAGGATCACTCGCTGCTGCATGACCGTCAGTACGGTTTCAGACCAAAACGGTCCTAGGGTGATCTTCTAGCGTACGTTTCGCACCTCTGGGGGGAGACTATGGACAGGTATGGCGAATCTATGGCAGTTAGCCTTGATATCGTTGTCGATGACATCAATGATATGTTGTCACTAGGCAACATTCATTGCTATGCGAATGACAGCACTGTTCACGCACGTTATTTCGGAAGACCTGGGGTAAAGCTGACCGAAACCGAGGAAAAGAGGAACCTTCTTGTCGCCGAGCTTGACGGGGTCTTGAACCGCATTTCCGAATGGGGCTCATGTAATCTTGTCGAGTTCAATGCCAAGAAGACACAGGTGTGTGTTTTTTCTAGTAAAGTGTCTCCCTCCCTTTCCCATCCTACTCTTCAGAGCATCTCCTTACCAATACAGGATAGCCTTAGCATCCTTGGCATGGATGTTCGCCGCGACCTGAACCAGCGGGATAACATCGAGAGCGTCATAAGAACAGCCTCCCGCAAACTGGGGATCCTGAACAGAGTGCGGCGATTTTCCACACCGGTGCAGATCTGCCTCCTTTATAAGGCACAAGTTCGCCTATGTGTGGAATATTGCTGTCACCTCTGGGATGGCTCCGCAAAATCGTTGCAGCGACGTGCCATCCGTATTGTCGGTGATGTAGAGGTGTCCGAAACCTTAGAGCCTCTTCAACTACGTAGAGACATTGCCGGTATAAGTGTTCTCTACCGCCTCTATAATGGGGAGTGCTATGAAGAGCTATTTCAGCTAGTTCATCCCTCCCCTTTCCACTCCCGAACGACACGTGCTGGACAGCGCTGCCATACACATACAATGCAGGCGCTGGTGGCTCGGACTTTGAGGTTTAGCTCCTCATTTCTGCCCCGTGCCATTAAGGCATGGAATGCCCTTCCAGCTCATGTTTTCCCTCCCTCCTATGATCCCGGGCTCTTCAGGCGGGGCGTGAAACGGCATTTAAGCAGGCCTTCAGGGTGAGTGCGACAGGCTCATATTTGGATCTCACTACCGCTTACCATCAGGTGGAGTGATGTCATCTTGTTAGCCTTTTATAAAAAATAAAGAACTCTATGCGGGAAAGCGTAACAGACAGACAGATAGACAGAGTTACTTTTGGATTTATAATTTTAAGTAAGAAGTAAGGATCAAGGATAGGTTCATTGTCATAATTATAATCTGAATATTTTTTCATAATTAGATTTGTGTTATAAAATTTAAGCCTTGTGGCGCAATACCGGTGGCTCCGCTGGCGACATGTAGCTCCACCGTAAATTAACACTGCCACTGAAATAATTTATTCCCTACATATTATAAGTAGGGATTATACACAAACTATGACGGCTTTTTATCTTGTTATAATTTTACGTAAATCTTTAATTGTCAATCATGTGGAGAGAGTCCAGCAATGTTCTCCGATCAACAACTCGCCCGCCCAGCGGTCTCGTTATTCCTGGTCAATGGAGACCATGGTAATGGTGGGGTAAGAGGTGTTCAGAATCCCCGGATGACAGGCCACCACCACGAGCTTCTGGCGTAATTAGAGGTGGAAGTTGGAAAATTTAGATCAAGTAGACTGGGGCCCAAGAGAGGGAGAGGACACCATAGAACCAATTATAAGATTATGGCGTGGTGAAGTAGCGTCTGAGCCACTGCTAATGTTCTTTCGCAAGAGAGACCAACATTCCCAAAATGACGTTGGGTTTGTCTTTAAGTTCCTCTCAGAAATGTGGTGGTACAAATTACCGGGGGCAGATGTTCGTTAATTTGCCCGATCGAGAGGGGTTCTTCTTGAAATAGTAGCAAGACATGCCAAAGTCATCACAGCGGATAGACTATGACCAAGATCCGACCGGCTGCGGTCAACGACTTGTCAGAGGCAGTCTGAATATTAACTTTAAAGCCGACCATGTCCAACAAGCATGATCCAAAACACTGGAACGTTTTGGATCCAAAACCTGGAGCGTCGATTTTGCCGTGGAAATCTCAACAGACGTTAACCTTAGCATAAAAATGTGGTTCATGATGTCAGGGAGGAAGTAACGCGATTTGCAGAGATATTTGTGTATATAGGTACTCCAAACTTAATAAAATAAACATTCATATTGTTCATTGACTTACCGCTATCACTTCTAGTAACACCTAGTAATTTAGCTAAAACAAGAACATAAGTAAATTTATCAGTAATTCAAAAATATAACCTACTAGTCACCCGCCCTTGCTTCGACACGGTTGAATTTTACATAAAAACCTTCCTCTTGAACCCAGACTAAAAAAAACTGCAAAATCCGTTGCGTAGTTTTAAAGATGTAAGCGTGTATTGAGATAGGGACAGAAAAAGCGACTTTGTTTTATACGATGTAGTAATAAGAAATGAACTGAATATATCACCACTACTATAAGTACTTTGATAAACATATAAATAAACATTATACCCAGGTTTGTGCTTCCAAAGTGAGCAGGTAAATTACCTGAAAAAGAAAATACCAAAGTATCATGCCTGCAGAAATGTTGTTTCACGCCCCACATAAAAAGCCCAGAATTATATCAAGGAGCAAACACACGAGCTGGAAGGGAGTTCCACGACGTAATAGTGCTAGCCAGAAATGGGGAACTAAACCCCTTGGTCCGGGCTTCCATGACTGGATGGCAACGCTCTGTCTGAAAGCATCGATGGCCGAGTGGTTACTGTCGTTGCTTGCAATGGTCGCCAGTAAAAACACTGCCACGTACCACTGTGTTTTCTATTTGAAATTCATATGTAAAGAAATATGTAACATTTCTTTAACCTCTTTTTCAAATCTGTCGCCATAAAGCAGCACTGGCTGCTGACATGTCGTGTCAAGGCTTGATAAATTTAATATGTCAAAAAGACTAACAAATATTTTTACGATAATTTATAATTTTATTTTCAAATGAGAGATTCAAGATTAATGTTTTTAGTTGTGAGAAACAGGCATTGTTAGGAAAGAACTTATATGTCGTTTCTTTGATATTTCAGGTTTGTTTATTTTTTACTTTATGTGTTATATCGTAGGTTAAGTTTTATTATTGTAAAATAAATATTCTTTGATATTTCAGAGCAACACGTGTTTCATTGACCTGCACAACTAGAAACGAATAATCTTATACATATATACGATTATTTGACTAAGAAAAACCATCATGAGGAAATCTGCACACCTATGAATTTCTAAAGTTGTGTAGTCGACCAACCCGCACTTAGCCAGCGTGGTTGACTAAAGCCTGGTCGCCCTAGTTTAGAGCCCCAGCCGTGGGGCACGGGCCTATGGCTGATGATGATAATGAACGCTCTCTCCAACAAGTGTGTTTCCTCCCTAAAAGCATCCCGGGCTTTTTGTAATACCACAAGTGGACGAAGAAAAATTTGGCATCTCACGAGCAATATGATTAATTCTCTTCTGGGTCTCCGGTTTCAGAGCATGTAACAAATCGAAACGTGTTGGAAGCGTCGACATCATTGATTTATGCGTAGTTACTTCTGCAGGATACTTTAGAGCTGCGTCCGGTTTGTTTGTAACGGTCTCCTTTATCAGTCGTATTTCTAATGTGCCGTCCTTCACATGGCCTGAAAATCGAAAAATAATGTAGTTTTTATACTTTAGGAGTTAGCAACGGGTAGCACGCAAGTTTTAGATATTAAGAAAATCAGGAACATTTCAAGCTTGTATGTTGTTCGAGGATTCAAATCCTCGCCCTTCTAACATTCGTATATTTTTCGGAAAAAATGATGCTGCTACCTCAGTTTGTCGGAAGACTCTATACCAAATGGATTGACTAATGAGTCAACACTGTGTAATTGCGCAGGACAAATTGCTGAGGACATTATTGAAAGAGGCTTTTGACTATGCCTGTCAGTGGACCTCATTCGACTTTTATGATACTGAAGTTGAATAGTTTATTTATAAGTATAGGTACTTACTCATTAAATTATTCTGTGGTTCGGCAATCTTATACATCACATTTCTTCTTCCAGAGTCTCGTTTAGGCACTAAAAGAGCAGTAATTAATAAATAAAAACTAATACGATATATTAATGTTTATGGAATAAATGTTTGTTAGATAGTAAACTATTTAACTTACAATGTATGACGTAATTTCTGGAATATACCCCGACATAATAGAGGCAAAAAAGAACTAAAACTATTCTCATATTTGTGTATGAATTATTTTTTCATTTTTAGAATTGATTTAAAAATAATCCGTTTACATAAAACAGGATAAATCGATTGACTTGTCACTAAAATAATATATAATATTGGCACACGATATAATTTATACTCTTTTTAGTATTTTTCCTAAATATTCGCTTTAATGATGCGTTTTGTGTATTTATTTGTTAGGAGTTAAAAACACATTGAAAAAGAAATGTTTTATAGGAGGATTTATAGATTTACACTTTATCAAATTCCAAATGTGAACAAAGAAGTCGTGTGTGCCCAAAGAAAATATTAAATTTAATAAGAGAATCGATAAAGTTTATTGCGGAACAGGAATTATAGTTTTCGTGGATCTCGATTGCGGTCGTTATTTTAGAACGTACCTAATATTGTTCTTATCGGCAGCGCTCGGCGACAATCGTGAGACTCCTCGTATGCGCGGGCGCCGATAGCGCGTAATTTGTATGACTGTTTGTATGTTTATATGTGTACACATGTATGTATATATGTATGTTGTGTGTTTATTGTCTTATGCTTGTACGACGTGCTCGTAGGATGTGTGTGTGATTCTTAGATGTATACCTGCAAAGAAAAGTACACAAATTTTACTGACCCGCATTTGGTAGTAGGTGCCCTTTTCTTGGATATCCGATTTTCACTCGAGACAAATATTTGTGTATTGAACGTCAGTGTAATTCCATCATTGTCAAAAATCGGTGTTTTATTAAATACCTACTGAGGTAGTAGTAAATGTACTATACATATTTTTGTCCCTGATATTTTTTGTTTTTGACTGGCTCGGTGAAACAGTGTTTAGTGACCCTGGCTGGCGCTTCCAAGAGTCGTGGGTTCGATGCCCACTCGGGACAAATATTTGTGTGATGAACATTTAGTGTGTGTGGTTGTGTTATTTATAAACATAATTAAGATAATAATATAATTAAGTTAATTACGAGTTCTGCAGCCCGAGGTTCGAAAAAAAATCAAACTTTATTTAACTAAATTTAATTAAAATAGAAAAATTACATAGGAACTATAACTAGCTAAGAACAGTGATACTGAATCGAAGTATGAAACAAATATGATTGCAAAACTATTGATACAATTAATGAAAAGTCGGAAGACGTCATGGGCGGCACGTTTATGCTGACGCTGCTCCTCGTGAGCCGTAGTTCCGTGTGCCGTGTTGTTTTGGGTCAACGCTGGTGCAGCGGTCTTCATATGTTAGGGCTGCGTAACACCTCCCCCCGAAGAACAACCACCACCGATGAATTTAGCAGTAAATTGAGGTGGGGGTTGATTTGCTCTTGATCTTGGTTCCGGAACGGCATATGTCTCCTGTAGTCTTATCTCCTTTTCTTCAATTTCCTCCGAAGCAGATCTTCTGCAATGCTTTCGATATAGTAGTATTCCAATCGTTGTAAGGGCGCCAATCATTACTACATAAACCGGGATTGTGGTATGGTATATTGTAGTGTAATCTTCATTTAACTTGACAGTTGGAGACTGAGAGATCTTCATATTGGTAGCGTGTAGATGATCCAGGTTCAATGAGTTCAACTTGAGAGAGATCTTAGATGTGTTGTAGTTCGGCTCCTTAGGTAGATCGGTTATGGTTAGTACTTGTCCCTTGATCCGATCTTTAATGTTGGAGATGGTAAACTCAGCTATTTCCAGGTAGCACGTTTGTGGGATGATAGCGAGATAAGTGCCTTGATATTCCTTGTAGAAATCTTGTCCACAGGAGAGATGTACTTTTGTAGACACGGGGAAGCTGATGGCGTAGTGTCGGTCGTCGAGTTCTTCGTATGCTGGGTGATCCAGGGTGACGGTGACAGGGCTGCAGATGGATGACTTGCGTTGAGTGATGATGAGCTGATGTATACAATCTTGAGCTGATCGATTCTGCAGACTCCGTTTTTCTTCGCATATAAACCACTTACTGGTCTTCGGGCATTCAGCCTCTATGTGCTTGAAATCTTTCTGGTAGGTAGCTAGGAATGGGGATGCCGGGATAAGGATTTCATGATTTTTATTGGGTACTATAGATAATTTATATAAATCATATGTGTAGGGAATAAAAATAGGAAATTTATATACTATAACTATTTCATTACCTACATAGTACGAGCCTAACTTAATTATATCATAATATTCCCTTATGTCTAAATCTATTAACCTACTGCTATCGTATAAGACACCTAATCTGTTAATTATATTCCGTATTTCTTGGGACTTAAGGAGCGAATGATGCATAGTTGAAACTCTAATAAAAGCTAATGTATTTTTGTAACCTAGTTAATTCTTGCGACACAGAATCTATATTATCACTAAGTATTATAAGTATCTGCGCTAAGTGAGCGTATTTTATAAGATCGGTTTCCCTATGAGCATCACTTTCATTAATTTTATTTATTAGTATTTCCATCCTATTCTGGTTTTCTACTATATTATCTATAATCTTTGTATATTGCGTTGATAAATCTTTAGTTAAGCTAACATGGTTGTTGAATTCCGTTAATAATTTATTTTCGTTACTTAGAATATTCTTTATAGCCTGATCATAGTGTAATGCGTCTGTATAGTCTAAATTACCAGTTATACTTTTAACGACTGATCCAAGTCCATCAATAAGCCCTCGTTTAGTACGACTTGTTTCAAACGTTTGAAGCTGTTCTGAAACGATATTAAGTTTAGAATTAAGATACGTTAGATGAGGTTGAAACAAAGATTGTGTTTTATTATTGAGATTTGGAGAAATACTTATTATTTGGTTATTAATAGAATTTACTTTTTCCTGCAGTTCCTGTAAGTTGACATATTGCAAAAAGGAATGATAATGGGAAAGGATCCGAGCAGGACCTAACTTAAAAGGGAGTATCCCAGGCCCACTATCTAGACTTTCAAGTTTTATTTCTTGGGTCATTGTTGTTTGCAGGAGATGAAGTATTATCAGGATCGCTCTGTAACAATTTACTACTTTTAGGTACTCTTTTTAACCTATGCTTTGCCACAGGACCTCGTTTTTCTTCGTATATATATGGATAGGAAGGTCTGCCATAACTGTATCGTGAGTGAAGCGTGGGGCTACCTTTTGACGAGAGGCTAACGGGTTTTTAACGAATATTTGTTGTTCGGGACAGTATTCAATTTCCGGTTCTCTATTTTTATTACGGTTTGCCATTAAGTTCTCGCGAGTATCATTACTTAAGTTATTAATTAATTTATAGACTTCAGTCATTTTGTCTTTGTGGTTTGTCATATATTGCTGTAATAAATGAACTGAAAGATCTAAGTCAAAAGCGTCACGGGGATCAAAGTGACCTGTTATTAACTCTATGGGTCTACATTTTGTAAAACTATGTATGCTATTATTATAAGCCAAAAGGGCATAAGAAATTAAATTTAAAACCGATTCAAGGTTCTGAATAAACTATAAAATTCTGATATGTTCTAGGATGGTCGCATGGAATCTCTCAACTATTCCATTTTCGTTGGGCGTATGCGCGGCTACCTTATGATGTTGTATTCTATGTAATCTTAAAAACTCTGAAATAAGCTGATTATTAAACTCTGGTCCGTTATCCGTGACGATGGTAATGGGTATACCGTGATGAGTACAAAAATTAAGCAAAGCTTGAACTACACTAACTGCTGTTCCGTCTCTCAAATAGTATGCCTGTGCGTATTTAGAAAAAGAATCAACTATGGTTAAATACTTTTCGCTTTGAATAGTAAGTAAATCAAGGTGCACAATTTCAAAAGGTTTACTGGGTGATGGAACTACTTTAAACTGTTGCTTTACAGGGTTGCGATCATATTTTGCTTGACCGCACACTGTACACTCATTTATAAATTTAGTGATACTATCTCGCATCTTTGGCCAATAGTATTTGTGAGATAGAGCTAAGACAGTTTCGTTTATACCCCTATGGTTAGTTTTCCCATCATGATATTTATTAATTATTTCCTGTTGCCTTAAGTATTCCCGAACGTTTTCAACTTCCCTTTTTGTTAGTACTAATTGCATTGCTGAGCTCTTAAATATTCTTTGTATGATAGGAATGATGGAATACATAGCCAAAGGTGGATTAATAAGCAAACCTGTTTTAATCTTAGGATTAACGTATTCTTTAATAGCGTTAGCAACATCAGTTTCTAAATTCGACTCCGATAATTGAACTGTAATACGGGTATGTGTATCAAAGGGTTTTGTTATAATTGTTCGCCCTTTAATATCACCTACAACATTCAGTACGATCTGCCTAGAAAATTTGTTTAGAGGGTCGTCTGAAATAGGAACCTCTAAGAATGGATGTTCGTTATCTGTGTGAACGGTTGCAGTTGCTGAATTGTCAGACAAATTTTGGGCCGTAATAGTTCTAGAATCATCTAATGTCTGTACCTTTTCAGATGCGTTAGCTACAATAGACATGAGCTCTTCGTTATTGATTTCTATTCGCGAAAGCGCGTCGGCGTTGGTATTATACTTTCCCTGTTTGTAAATGACTGAAAAATCATATTCGCTTAGTTTTAAGCGCCACCGAGTAAGTCTAGAATTGGGCTCTTTTAAATTCATGATCCACTGTAAGGGCTTGTGGTCGGTTAAGACTTTGAACTTGCGACCAAAGAGGTAGGGTCTAAAATACTTAGTTGCCCATACAATGGCTAGGAGCTCCTTTTCTATTGTACTGTAATTTAGTTCGCTTGAATTTAGTGTACGAGAAGCGTAAGCTATGGGTTTATCAGAACCTACTATGCCTTGAGATAAAACGGCACCAAGAGCTACGTTAGATGCATCTGTGGTGAGTAAAAATTCCTTAGTAAAATCAGGATACTGAAGGATAGGGTCGTTAGTTAAGAGTGTCTTACAGTGATTAAAGCAATCTACATATTCCTTATCTAGTGTTATTTTTGAACCCTTTTTCAAACATTTAGTTAATGGTTTTGTTATTCGCGCGAAGTCTGGGATGAATTTCCTATAGTATCCTAGGAAACCAAGAAAACGTTTGATGTCAGTTGTGGTCTTAGGTAAGGGGTATTTTTCTAATGCAGCTATTTTATCTGGGTTTGGCTTTACTACCTCGTTACAGATGACATGGCCAAGGAAGCTAGTTTCTAATTTTAGGAATTCTGACTTGTCCATCTGGATCTTAAAGTTAGATTCCCGCAATTTGACAAATACTTTTTCCAAATTAATTATGTGCTCCTGTAAGGACGTGCTAAAAACGATGATGTCATCAAGATAGACAAGACAGATTTGATGTTGTAGATCCTTAAGTACATTGTCCATAACTCGCTGAAACGTGGATGGAGAATTCTTTAGTCCCATGGGCATTCTAAGAAATTCATAATGGCCGTTTTCAACATTGAAAGCGGTCTTATGTATGTCAGCGGGATCCATTTCCACTTGATAAAACCCGCTTGCCAAGTCCAGGGTAGTAAAATACTGACATTTCCCTAACTTGTCAAGTACGTCTGTTATATTTGGGATGGGGTACTTATCATCAATCGTCTTCTCGTTTACCTTTCTAAAGTCCACAACAAGACGCCATTTCACTTTGCCCGATGCGTCAGCCTTCTTGGGGACAATCCATATAGGAGAGCTCCAAGCAGACTCAGAGGGTCTTATAATATTTTGTTCAAGCATTTTACCTATCTGATCTCTGACCTCTTGTCTGTGAACGTATGGATATCTATAGCTTTTAGTGTGTACTGGAATCTCATCGGTTGTTCTGATATTGTGTTTGATCTTGTTGGTGAATGTTAGAGGTTCTCCCTCAAGATAAAACACATCGGCATATTTGGAACAAAGATTTTTTAAATTTACGCATTCTTCCGGATTAAGGTGATCGGTCCGTAAACGAGATAAAACAGCTTGAGCGCGATCCGATGGTATTTCAGTATACGAGCAATCTATGTTATATAATTCTGCCTCTATGGGTCGATCCATAGAAAATATAATGTCATTAGATGTAGTGTTAGATATTTCTACCCAACCTCTATTGTTAGCCACGTTGGTTAAACAATCAGAAATAAGACAATTGCAAATAGTCTGATTTTGAACTAAAACTTCACCATCGAGCGTGTTGATAGGCAACCTTAACAATTTTGACGAATTAGCGGGAATAATCTCCTCGTATAGATTTACATTACGAGAGTCATACATCTCAATTGGGATGTTTGCATTTCGCGTTATAAGCACTTTCGATTTAAGATCTATCTTTGATCCCCAGTTCTCTAATAAGTCGAATCCTAAAAGTCCATCAAAGTAATTGTGAAAGTTGTAAACGAACAGTGTAATGTCGGTTGCTTCATTAAACTCTAATGGGCAAGGTATAGTAATTGAATGGTTATTCCTACTTGTTCCGTGCACGTTGGTAACTTCGAAAGGTTCATAATTAAGAGGCAAATGTTTAAAGTACTTAGCTACGGCATTAGGGCTAATAAATGACTGATTAGCTCCCGTATCAATTAACAGTTTCAAAGGAGGTTCAGTAATCTGAATATAGCCGAGTTGCCTTTGTATGTGAAAATTTAACTCTATTTTGGCTTGTCGGACTGGCGGGTTTGGTGAAAATTTTCAGGTTGGCCTGAAATTTCAGCTGTCTCCTGATCTACGTTTTCTGTCGCGGATTGTTCGTAGTACGTATTAGAATGGTCATAATAAGAGTCATCTGGGTTGTCATAAAAAGTAGGATAGTGGTGTGCATAATAAGGATCAGTTTCGTAGTCGGGGTTATAGTAGTTGTCGTAGTCATAGTCGAATTCGTTAAAGTTCACCTCCCTTGTCTTAAAGTAATTACTAGGGGGTGGATTGCCATGAATTCTCCAATCGCGACCTGTTGGTGGTAAGGGTTTCGGGACGAAGTGACTAACGCCACTCATAGGACGTGGACCGTTAAAAGCCTGTTGGGGTTGAGGTCTATTATTCATTTTAAATACGTTACTATGGGGTTATAATTTGGCAATGGGGCGCGCATCATTTGTTGAGTCCTAGTTAGTCCTGGGGGTTGTTGAAAACGATTGTTAGGCCTCCAACCTTGCGTAGGGGTTGCATCGGCTGTGGCCGAGAAGGACCAGGGTTAAATGTGGGTGGCATCAATTGCCTAGGCATAGCCTGAATATTAAACGGTGTTTGTTTTGGAGTAAAGTTATTTAGTGGCAGTTGAAAATTGTTAGGATGTGAATATGATAAATCTTTCCTATTAGACGATCCGGCTTCATTACGATTTTGTAAATATAGAGTGTTTAACTCGTCTTGAACAAATTCAAGAGCTTTCTCCATGGAGTCAGGTCGCATGCAGCGTATCCTGGATCCCAAAGGGTCCTTTAGACCTCTTAGGTAGGCCTGGAGGGTTAACTTTTGATAAAGAGTTCGTTTAGAAGCTATAGTAGTGGCAACTGTCTCGTGAAGCGAAACATAGGTCATTATAGTACTGAACAGATTCTGGCACCGCTCGTAATATTCTTGCGGGGTGCTAGAACCCTGGGTTTGCATAGATAAATCGCTGTACAGAGCGGTCTCGTCGCGGTGATCTGCAAAGTTGTTAATAAGTGCAGATCTAATTCCTTGCCAGTTCTCAGGAATACCGTTCGCATTAATATATCGAGCCGCGGGCCCCGTAATTTTGTTGAGTATGCCATTAATAAGAGCTAAGTTAGGTAATTCGTATCCCGGTGACGTATTAAAATGTGTTAACACTAACTGATCGCACAAGTTAATAAAACGCGTTAGAACGTGCGGGTTACCATCGAATTCCGGCAATAACCTAAGAGATTTATAGATAACATCTACATCGAAATGTGCCATCGTGTTATCCTCTAAATTTCTATGCTCGTCGATAGCACTTAATCTACTTTGCCTATCTCTATTTACCCTAACGTTCCGCGAAGCTTGAGGATGAAAAATCTTGGCGAATTAAAACTAACACACACAAAAATAATTAAAAGAATAATATAGAAAAATAAAATTGCACAAGAAAGGACAATTTATAGGATTTATATATAAGTAAGGAGATAAAATTATATAAATTAGGTATATTTAAAGATTAAGGATATAAGGACTTGAAAGATTCAAGGACTTACAGCATTGTATTTCTTCTCGATGAGTCGATGGCTTGATTCACCTTGGACTTGCAGTTCCCGTAGGTTCGGATACTCGGTACGTGACTTGATAGCCACTTGGGCGGCTCTAGATGAACGGAAATCTTCTCCTAATTCGCGATCCTACCCAAGAGTATCCTACCGACTGCGCCAATTACGAGTTCTGCAGCCCGAGGTTCGAAAAAAAATCAAACTTTATTTAACTAAATTTAATTAAAATAGAAAAATTACATAGGAACTATAACTAGCTAAGAACAGTGATACTGAATCGAAGTATGAAACAAATATGATTGCAAAACTATTGATACAATTAATGAAAAGTCGGAAGACGTCATGGGCGGCACGTTTATGCTGACGCTGCTCCTCGTGAGCCGTAGTTCCGTGTGCCGTGTTGTTTTGGGTCAACGCTGGTGCAGCGGTCTTCATATGTTAGGGCTGCGTAACTAAGTTAATAGTTAATTTAAGTTTAATATTGTGTTTTTGAAATAAAACTAATTTTGCGAACTAAACTAGCGTATACATACAATAACAATTCTAAACATATTATTTAGAGAACCGACGTATAGAGCTCTTTACATTTTATTTTATTGTATTTGTGTATCCAATGTAGTTTCTGATATCCGTAACGAAAATGTTTTACTGGACCAGATTGATGTATGTGATGTTGTAAAAATATCCCGCCAAGTGACTCTGACCTCTCTCGGTCAGGTCGCGTTCCGGGATCAGCACTGTACGAACCGGAGCCAGGGGGGAACATTGCTGCGGCAAGCGCCGGACCAGTGGAGTCTTAGCGGCGGTATTGCGCGGGTGGAGCGGGTCAGCCTGGCGGCCAGGGGGTCCCGTAGAAACGGGAGTACCTTCCGTCCGGCGGACTGGCCAACTCCGAACCGCTCAGTTCAATACCAATGCGAGACTCCACGCCTTGTCTCGTTGTTGCCGCAGCTGTCTCCTTTTTCACGGCTTTCAGGGTGAGTGCGACAGGCTCAATATGGTCTATTGTGCCTGTCGACCTCATATTTGGATCTCACTTCCGCTTACCATCAGGTGGAGTGAGGTCATCTTGTTAGCCTCTTTATAAAAAAAAAAAATAAAAAAAAAAAAAAAAAAATCCATGTATATGTCGTGGCCACATCGTAGAATTGGCCATTTCATGAAATGATTGGCCATTTCATGAAATGGTTGCATTTCATGAAATATTTCACTGTCCATTGGCCATATCATGATGTGGCCAGGTCAGATCAATGATAAGAAATCGTTTGACGATTGGGCCAACTAGATGCACTGCCATTTCATGAAATGATCAATCTCAATCGATCATATCGTGGAATTGTTTCGTTGACTTTACCGGTGGAGTGTCAGAGTTGCCATACCAGTTAAGCACTTTGTGCAAATATGTTAAATTTGCACAATGTTCTAAATTTTCTTCCTGTTTAGCATATTTTATAAAGTTCATGTTATTTTTAAAGTAGGTGCATTTAATTTTAATTTGGACAAAATTGTCGGAAGTTTGCCTATTTTAGCCTATTTACTTGACTTTTATACTGCTTGTACTAAAATACTTGCAAATTTCAGTAAATGTACATTTTTTATAACAATAAAAAAAATCATTAAATGCACCTTTTTATTTTGAAAGCATGTAACGACTAAAAATAAGCAAATATGTATCAAAATTAATCCTAGTTTTCATGAAATATTTTATAGTCGCCCTCTTTTTACGATATGGTCAAACGTGGGTGGCCAAATCGTTAAACGTTTATCGTTTAATGATTTGGTCACCATTGATTGGCCACTTCATGAAACGTGAACACTTCATGAAATGGCCAACCATTTCATGAAATGATCAATTCATCGATTTGGCCACGACATATACTTTATTTTTTTTTATTAGCCCATGTAAAAGTGGGATTGAAGTAGGTATGTGAAACTTTTAAATAAATAATTTTTAACTTAATTTTCATCTTCGTAGTAAAATTACTATCTCCCCATCACGCACTAGTTACTTTAAACGAGCTTAATCTGGTCGTTTGATTTCCGACATTCAATAAGTATAATTCTGGCTTAATCTCACAGATACGGCATCTCCCAGACACAATGTAAACCATTCTGCTTCAGGAATAGAACCACTAAAATTTCACGGTGAATAGTCTCGAGGAAATTCATTTTATTTATTTTAATTTTTCAGATTACTTATATCAGCCTACTTTCTTCTACCTTCTGGAGGAGATACTTTCTCCATTGGATAATAATAGCATACAACATCATCTTGGTAAAAATAAAAAAACTCCCAAACACGACCAAACCAATATATTGCATAAATTTTACAACCAATATTATTGAGTCAAAGCAAAGAAAGTTGATATCTAGAGTAGTCAAATGTATTGTTATAGCTTTTATACTAAAGCCGCTCTAAGTTGAGCGATTTGACACATGTCAGACTGACTGCACTAGTGAGGGTCAACGGTGAAATTGCCGAAGCATATAAGTAACAGTTATTTCCACTTTATAAACAAGCAAGGTCTAATAACAATTTTTTATTAAATACATTTATTCACATCCAGAAGATTGAATTGAAGTTTATTATCTTAAAATATATTTATTTTTAAAATATAGTATTTATTAAATCCATCATCCTATTTTTAAAACATACCTGGTGAGTATTACCTATTACGTCACTACGAAAACGTGTCAAACGGCGTAGCCTTGTAAAAGCGTAATATAGAATGGAAATCTTACGTTTTCTTTTTATCATTTAATTATTTTAAGTAATAAAAGAAAAAAAATTGACAATTATGTGCCTTTGACATAACGTTTTATGTATAAAAGTTATTCGTTATGATTCGCTAAATGTGTTTCTCTTAACAAGGATAAACGCAAAATATACAATAAAAAGTGTCAAATTAGTCATCTAAGAGCGGCTCCGGTATAGTAAGTCAATAAATATTGTTTTTCTATGACTTATGAGAAAATATGAAGTCTGTCAACTAAGACATAATCGTAGCCATTACTGAAAACATTAGCGTCAAATTATAACCATTTTGAAGAACCCATTTAATTTAAATTCTTAGGAATCTTTATCTTCATCCATTCAAATGTATCATTAGGAGCAGGTGAATTAAGATTGAATTGAAACCCTGCAAAAGAAAAACGAACATATCAAATTAATCTAACTTGCTTGAAAAAAATTCACAGTTTTATAAATGATGTTAGTTTTTCTTTTACATGGAAATACGCATCAAAACTTAGGATCGTGTTAAAAAATCACTTGTAATAATTAACGTGTACATCTTTCAACCTATTTACGCTACTATTCACAAGTCAATATGGTAATCAATCTATACCACATAAGTATAAACAATATTAGCTGTAGCTCGCCACTTCTGTCGCGTGAAAAATGATCTGAGGGAAACAGTTTGAAGCATTACTCTCCTTTTTTAAATCATAAAGTAAATAAAAATGCTTGACACTTACCCCCTTTTAGTAGTTGTACTATATCGCCAATATTATCTAATTTGATTGGTCTGCCTTTGTATACTTTCGTGGTGTGGGCCACTGGATAGACTCGGTAGATGATATCCTCTGTAGTGTAGCCTGGTGGATCTGAAAATAATATGCGCGCAATGTTAATGATATAATATTATGTTGATTCATATTACATAAATATATAAATATGACTTACTGTGTCTTATTCTTATTTCATTCATCATTTTGTCTAAATCCTCTTTATCAGCAATTTCTCTAGTCTGATCCCTATTAGGATAATATGGGTATTTTGTAAATGCCCACGTGCTTTTGTTAAGCGTCCCATCTGAAAATCGATGTGTTTTTAAACTACCAGTAACAATTTTTTATTTCGTAAAAAGTTAGACTTATCTATGCAGTTCAATAAGTTTTTTAAGTCTTTAGCTGCAACGCATTAGAAGTGTAAAAAATTGTAAAAAAATTTGAAGACCAAATTGTAATAACTGTGGTAACCCAATTGTATTTGTTACCACAGTTATTAAAAATTAAAAAGTGCTAAGTTCGTGAAATACCAATCACGGTGGCGCATTTCAAATCTTTTATTACTCGTCGAGACTCGCATTGGGTGATACAGACTCCCTATCCCCGAACCGCTCAGTTGTGTCCTTGTTTTTGAGAATAACGGTCGTGCGTAAGTACGCCACTTTCATAGTTTTCCCGCCAAAAACGTTTTTATTATATGCGGTGTCACTGGAATCAGTTTTTTAGCAATATCGGTGGCATGCGTATTGGGGTATAATTGGGGAATGATTTCATCTTTTTTTATTTTATCTGGTTTATAGGCAACTAGCTTTCCACCCGCGACTTCGTCCGGCGTCCGCGTAGAGACGTTTTACCGGTAAAACATTATTTCCTTATAGCGCAGTCGGTTAAAAAGTTCTCTGGCTCTGGACTATATCTGTACCAAATTTCATTTAAATCGGTTTAGAATGTTGCCAAAAAAGGGGACAGGTCCGATCCTGCCAACTACCGGCCCATAGCCATAACCTCAGTACTGGGTAAGGTGTTTGAGCGATTATTAACGCCCAGCTCATCCGCTACCTAGAGGATCACTCGCTGCTGCATGACCGTCAATACGGTTTCAGACCAAAACGGTCCTAGGGTGATCTTCTAGCGTACGTTTCGCACCTCTGGGGGGAGGCTATGGACAGGCATGGCGAATCTATGGCAGTTAGCCTTGATATCGTTGTCGATGACATCAATGACATGTTGTCACTAGGCAACATTCATTGCTATGCGAATGACAGCACTATTCACGCACGTTATTTCGGAAGACCTGGGGTAAAGCTGACCGAAACCGAGGAAAAGAGGAACCTTCTTGTCACTGAGCTTGACGGGGTCTTGAACCGCATTTCCGAATGGGGCTCATGTAATCTTGTCGAGTTCAATGCCAAGAAGACACAGGTGTGTGTTTTTTCTAGTAAAGTGTCTCCCTTCCTTTCCCATCCTACTCTTCAGAGCATCTCCTTACCAATACAGGATAGCCTTAGCATCCTTGGCATCGATGTTCACCGCGACCAGAACCAGCGGGATTACATCGTCATTAGAACAGCCTCCCTCGAACTGGGGATCCTGAACAGTGTGCGGCGATTTTTCACACCGGTGCAGATCTGCCTTCTTTATAAGGCATAAGTTCGCCCATGTGTGGAATATTGCTGTCACCTCTGGGATGGCTCCGCAAAATCCTTGCTCGACGCCCTCGATAGGTTGCAGCGACGTGCAATCCATATTTTCGGTGATGTAGAGGTGTCCGAAACCTTAGAGCCTCTTCAACTACGTAGAGACATTGCCGGTCTAAGTGTTCTCTACCGCCTCTATAACGGGGAGTGCTCTGAAGAGCTATTTCAGCTAGTCCCTCCCTCCCCTTTCCACTCCCGAAGGACACGTGTTGGACAGCGCTGCCATATACATACAATGCAGGCGCTGGTGGCTCGGACTTTGAGGTTTAGCTCCTCATTTCTGCCCCGTGCCATTAAGGCATGGAATGCCCTTCCAGCTCATGTTTTCCCTCCCTCCTTTAATCTCAGGCTCTTCAGGCGGGGCGTGAAACGGCATTTAAGCAGGCCTTCATGGTGAGTGCGACAGGCTCAATACGATCTATTGTGCCTGTAGACCTCATATTTGGATCTCACTACCGCTTACCATCAGGTGGAGTGAGGTCATCTTGTGAGCCTTTTATAAAAAAAAAGAACTCTATGCGGGAAAGCGTAAAAGACAGACAGACAGAGTTACTTTTGGATTTATAATATTAAGTAAGAAGTAAGGATCAAAGATAGGTTCATTGTCATATTTATAATCTGAATACTTTTTTTCATAATTCGAGTTTTGTTATAAAATCTAAGCCTTGTGGCGCAATACCGGTGGCTCCGCTGGCGACATGTAGCTCCACCGTAAATTAACACTGCCACTGAAATAATTTATTCCCTACATATTATAAGTAGGGATTATACACAAACTATGACCGCTTTTTATCTTGTTATCATTTTACGTAAATCTTTAATTGTCAATCATGTGGAGAGAGTCCAGCAATGTTCTCCGATCAACAACTCGCCCGCCCAGCGGTCTCGTTATTCCTGGTCAATGGAGACCATGGTAATGGTGGGGTAAGAGGTGTTCAGAATCCCCGGATGACAGGCCACCACCACGAGCTTCTGGCGTAATTAGAGGTGGAAGTTGGAAAATTTAGATCAAGTAGACTGGGGCCCAAGAGAGGGAGAGGACACCATAGAACCAATTATAAGATTATGGCGTGGTGAAGTAGCGTCTGAGCCACTGCTAATGTTCTTTCGCGAGAGAGACCAACATTCCCAAAATGACGTTGGGTTTGTCTTTAAGTTCCTCTCAGAAATGTGGTGGTACAAATTACCGGGGGCGGATGTTCGTTAATTTGCCCGATCAAGAGGGGTTCTTCTTGAAATAGTAGCAAGACATGCCAAAGTCATCACAGCGGATAGACTATGACCAAGATCCGACCGGCTGCGGTCAACAACTTGTCAGAGGCAGTCTGAATATTAACTTTAAAGCCGCCCATGTCCAACAAGCATGATCCAAAACACTGGAACGTTTTGGATCCAAAACCTGGAGCATCGATTTTGCCGTGGAAATCTCAACAGACGTTAACCTTAGCATAAAAATGTGGTTCATGATGTCAGGGAGGAAGTAACGCGATTTGCAGAGATATTTGTGTATAAAGGTACTCCAAACTTAATAAAATAAACATTCATATTGTTCATTGACTTACCGCTATCACTTCTAGTAACACCTAGTAATTTAGCTAAAACAAGAACATAAGTAAATTTATCAGTAATTCAAAAATATAACCTACTAGTCACCCGCCCTTGCTTCGATACGGGTGAATTTTACATAAAAACCTTCCTCTTGAACCCAGACTAAAAAAAACTGCAAAATCCGTTGCGTAGTTTTAAAGATGTAAGCGTGTATTGAGATAGGGACAGAAAAAGCGACTTTGTTTTATACGATGTAGTAATAAGAAATGAACTGAATATATCACCACTACTATAAGTACTTTGATAAACATATAAATAAACATTATACCCAGGTTTGTGCTTCCTATGTGAGCAGGTAAATTACCTGAAAAAGAAAATACCTGCGTATCATGCCTGCAGAAATGTTGCTTCACGCCCCACATAAAAAGCTCAGAATTATATCAAGGAGCAAACACACGAGCTGGAAGGGAGTTCCACGACGTAATAGTGCTAGCCAGAAATGGGGAACTAAACCCCTTGGTCCGGGCTTCCATGACTGGATGGCAACGCTCTGTCTGAAAGCGTCGATGGCCGAGTGGTTACTGTCGTTGCTTGCCATGGTCGCCAGTAAAAACTCTGCCGCGTACCACTGTGTTTTCTATTTGAAATTCATATATACGATTATTTGACTAAGAAAAACCATCATGAGGAAATCTGCACACCTATGAATTTCTAAAGTTGTGTAGTCGACCAACCCGCACTTAGCCAGCGTGGTTGACTAAAGCTTGGTCGCCCTAGTTTAGAGTAGGCCCGTGTCCCAGCCTTGGGCTGATGATGATGATGAACGCTCTCTCCAACAAGTGTGTTTCCTCCCTAAAAGCATCTCGGGCTTTTTGTGGACGAACAAAAATTTGGCATCTCACGAGCAATATAATTAATTCTCTTCTGGGTCTCCGGTTTCAGAGCATGTAACAAATCGAAACGTGTTGGAAGCGTCGACATCATTGATTTATGCGTAGTTGCTTCTGCAGGATACTTTAGAGCTGCGTCCGGCCTGTTTGTAACGGTCTCCTTTATCAGTCGTATTTCTAATGTGCCGTCATTCACATGGCCTGAAAATCGAAAAATAATGTAGTTTTTATACTTTAAGAGTTAGCAACGGGTAGCACGCAAGTTTTAGATATTAAGAAAATCAGGAACATTTCAAGCTTGTATGTTGTTCGAGGATTCAAATCCTCGCTCTTCTAACATTCGTATATTTATCGGAAAAAATGATGCTGCTACCTAAGTTTGTCGGAAGACTCTATACCAAATGGATTGACTAATGAGTCAACACTGTGTAATTGCGCAGGACAAATCGCTGAGGACATTATTGAAAGAGGCTTTTGACTATGCCTGTCAGTGGACCTCATTCGACTTATATGATACTGAAGTTGAATAGTTTATTTATAAGTATAGGTACTTACTCATTAAATTATTCTGTGGTTCGGCAATCTTATACATCACATTTCTTCTTCCAGAGTCTCGTTTAGGCACTAAAAGAGCAGTAATTAATAATTCAAAACTAATACGATATATTAATGTTTATGAAATAAATGTTTGTTAGATAGTAAACTATTTAACTTACAATGTATGACGTAATTTCTGGAATATACCCCGACATAATTGAGGCAAAGAAGAAATAAAACAATTCTCATATTTTATGTATGAATTATTTTTTCATTTTTAGAATTGATTTAAAAATAATCCGTTTACATAAAACAGAATAAATCAATTGATTTGTCTTGTCACTGAAATAATATATAATATTGGCACACGATATAATTTATACTTTTTAAAGTATTTTTCCTAAATATTCGCTTCAATGATGCGAATCCACATTAACATGTGGATTTATTTATTAGTAGTTAAAAACACATTGAAAAAAAATGTTTTATGGGAGGATTTATAGATTTACACTTTATCAAATTCCAAATGTGAACAAAGCAGTCGTGTGTGCCCAAAGAAAATATTAAATTTAATAAGAGAATCGATAAAGTTTATTGCGGAACAGGAATTATAGTTTTCGTGGATCTCGATTGCGGTCGTTATTTTAGAACGTACCTAATATTGTTCTTATCGGCAGCGCTCGGCGACAATCGTGAGACTCCTCGTATGCACGGGCGCCGATAGCGCGTAATTTGTATGACTGTTTGTTTGTATGTCTACACATGTATATATTGTTGTGTTTTTGTCGTCTTATGCTTGTGCGACGTGCTCGTAGGATGTGTAAAACCGAATTTTGTGACTAAGTATACTCATTCTTCAATGTATACCTGCAAAGTAAAGTACACAAGTTTTAATGACCCGCATTCGGTAGTTGGTGCCCTTTTCTTGGAAGTCCGATTTTTACTCGAGACAAATATTTGTGTATTGAACATCAGTGTAAGTTCCATCATTGTCAAAAATCGGTGTTTTATTAAATACTGAGGTAGTAGTAAGTGTACTACTATACATATTTTGGTACCTGATATGGGTAACAAAAGTTCTTGATCAATTTAATACGGTATCAAATCAATTTAGAAATGCGGGCAATGTTTATTCTATATTTGATGTTGAGAAACTCAATCACAATCATTATTAATCTTAAAAGATCTTGAAAATATTACACTGTATCCAACAACGATACGATAGTGTACGTGTACGAAGTGTTTTTCGCTGAACGATCTAAATCTTCAATTAAGGAACTAAATCCATCATTGATGTACCTCGATACAAATATTTCTAGATAAGAAAATAAATTTATGAACTTTGCTAGCACAAGAAAATAATTGAATACTTTCACAATTATTTTTTTATAGAAAAATTTAAACGTATTTGTTATATAGTTTTAATAAAATTCTTATTAGTTTTGACGTTGGTAGAGTTTCCAGCAGGCTGCGCGTTCTGACCGTACTTCTTCTTCTTCTTATCGTATGGTTGATGAACAACCTGGTGTCAGAGTTTTTAAGCCGCCGTAGGCCTCTGACATGGCTTCACACACCGTTGAAAAATCTCTCAGGTGTGCTGGTTTCCTCACGATGTTTTCCTTCACCGTGAAAGCGTCGAATGATGGTACATATGAATTTCAAATTTGAAAAACACATTGGTACCTGGCGGGGTTTGAACTGGCGACCTCTCGCATGGCAAGCAACGACCTTAACCACTCGGCCATCGACGCTTTTTTAACCGACTTCAAAAAAAGGAGGAGGTTCTCAATTGTCGTCTGTATGTATATATTTTTTTTATGTATGTTCACCGATATTTTCGTCAATTATAGACGGATTTCAAAAATTTTTTTTTGGTTGGATAGAGTTCACTTCCGAGGTGGTCCCATTTTCACCAGTCTTGGATCTGATGATGGGATCCTGGAGAAATCGAGGGCAACCTTCAAATTTTATAGGGACATGTACCGCGTTTTGCATATTATCTGAAGTCATATTGGCATTTGCTTCTGGCTATCATAATTTTATGATGCTGAGCTGATGATGGAAGGTCAACTCCTTAATAGTTATTAGTAAAAGAATAATTATTTTAATACTGTATACATATTAAGACTACTAGTTATAATATCAGTAGCATTACAGGTGAGCTAAACTATTAGGTTGACCAGTCTAGGATCTGATAATGGGATCCAGGAGAAATCGAGGGCAACCCTCAAATTTTATAGGCACATGTACCGCGTTTTACATATTTTCTGAAGTTATATTGGCATTTGCTTCTGGCAATCATAATGTTATGATGCTGAGCGATGGAAGGTCAACTCCTTAATAGTTGGGAGTAAAGGGATTATTCTTTCAAATCTGTGTACATATTGATACTACTGGTTATAATATCAGTAGAATTATAGGTGAGCTTAACTAATAGGGTGTAAAAAAAATTAACACTAAAAAGGATGAAAAAAAATTGTAAACAAAAAAAAAACCGCCTTCAAAAACACGACTCACTAAAAATTACAAAATAATATAATACGAACATTAATCTGGGTATGAATTTGATATGTTGTTGAAGGCGGTGCCGTTTATATTTCACGCAGTTTTCCTCAAAAATTTAATTGGCACCGCCTTCAACAACATATCAAATTCATACCCAGATTAATGTTCGTATTATATTATTTTGTAATTTTTAGTGAGTCGTGTTTTTGAAGGCGGTTTTTTTTACCTTACTGATCCCAATCAAAAATATAATTTTATTTTTATTTTATTGGCATTGAATGGTTTGTTTATCATTATTTTGTTTGAATGGCTCGGTGGAAGAGTGGTTAGTGACCCGGGCTAGCGGTTCCAAGAGTCGTGGGTTCGATGCCCACTCGGAACAAATATTTGTGTGATGAACATTGGTGTGTGTTTGTGGGGGTGTGTTATTTATACGTATATATTTAAGTTTAATATTGTGTTTTTGAAATAAAACCTTTTTATTTCAAAAACACAAATATTTCATTTTATTTGTGTATCCAATGTCGTTTATGCAATCCGTAACAAAAATGCTTTAACTACTTACTCCTGGAACAAATCGATGTATGTGATGTTGTGAAATATTCATTTATACTCATGATCTTTTACAAGCCCATGGAATAGTGGGATTTAAGTATGTGAAAGTTTAAAATAAACAATTTTAATTTAATTTTCATCTTCGTAGTAAAATAACTATCTCCCTATCACGCACTAGTTACTTTGAACGAGCCTAATCTGGTCGTTTGATTTCCGACATTCAATAAGTATAATTCTGGCTTAATCTCTACCGATACGGCATCTCCCGGACACAATGTAAGGGCGGGTCGGCGCGGTCAGCGATGCGCGGGCGCATTCAAACGGTGATAACCAAAACTATGTGCTAATGGACTGCCCACTGCTATAGTTGGACCTTTGTATTGTTCGCTTTGGTGCTCTAGAATCTGCAATACTAAATATGTTGCTTGTCGTGCTTATGTTTATACATTATACAAGTAAATAGATTGTGTTAGTTAGCTATTCTTAATCATATTTGTTTGGAAGTTGAATGATTCAAGTTGTTTTTCCAGAAATGTTTAATTAATGATGATAAAATAAAATTAATTTACGGGTGTAGATCACCCGGAAATGTGTAAATGCGTGTTATTTGCAACGTGTAAAACATTATCTTATCATACTTCAAAACACAATTTTTCCTGTACCTTTCAACATGTCCGAAGTGATAATTCCTCGCTTATTCGAGATTAATATTCTTGTCTCCGTGTTATTTTGACATTTATACTAGCGTTTAGCACAGGCTAAGCCTCCATAATTTGCGTGCCCTCTTACTTATTCTGCGACGCCACCAAGGCAACGCTACGGGCTAATTTAGGGGGATTTCTATGCAAATTTAATTACTGTAGTAACTGCATGCACCACTAACGAAGTACGCCATTAAAATGATCGGATAGTGGCACGCGGCCATATTAATTTTCATGACATGTTTGCCAACTTGTCATGGCGAATGGTTGGGTGCCTTGGTCCCCTCGGTTGTAAGGGGTATGTGTGTGGCCGGCGAGTGAAGTTGACATGTCGTGCAGTTGAGAATGCATCGCACAGCCGATCCGTATCACGACGTAGTTGGGACATCACATCGAAAGTAGGGAGAAATCTCAAATTCTCAGTGGGTGGGTAAGTGAGAATGAAGGTGATTGTGTAATTGTAGAGTACGTACTTATTTATTTTGGCGTGGTAAAATTTTCAGGTAGATACAAGTTCTTAATTCATTGAACATTTCTTCTTCTATTTTGACCCGACCTAGGATTGGAAATTATGTCTTTACATACGTAAATCTGTACTAGCTTAGATGAAAGCACTACCGATCTATTGATAAACACTAGAACAGAGGTATAAAAGAAAAGCAAACAGATTATAGATATCGTTAGTCACTGGTCGAATCGAGTAAGTAAGTAATATTCGTGCTCTGATCAATTCATTGTTCGTTATGACATCACGGAAGAAATAAAATTTTAAACGCTCTAGAAAATTATTGTTCAACTTACCAGTCACTATAGAAATAATTAATACAACTGAAATATTAATACTATAAACACAATTCCGTTCAGTTTCTATAACTGGACTATTTAAATAGGCAATCTGCAGTGAAAACAGAAGCCTAATGAGCCTAATAAACTACCTCAATTAAATCTAGTAATTACAAAGTAGAATTCACTAGTAAGATATTTACTTGGAATAGTTTGAACATGGAACTTTCACGGTACAATTGAGAAGATCAATGACGCAATGTTTTATTAATCGAGCTTCTTTCTAGAGCAATTATGTGGCTATCGTTAATATGGGGTAATTATTGTACGATGCGCGGCACTCGATGCGTCGATGGCCGAGTGGTTAAGGTCGTTGCTTGCCATGCGAGAGGTCGCCAGTTCAAACCCCGCCAGGTACCAATGTGTTTTTCACATTTTAAATTCATATGTACTTTCATTCGACGTTTTAACGGTGAAGGAAAACATCGTGAGGAAACCTGCACACCTGCGAAGAAATTCTTAGGTTGTGTAGTCGACCAACCCGCACTTGGCCAGCGTGGTCGACTAAGGCCTTATCGCCCTAGTTTAGGGTAGGGTATATGGGCTGATGATAATGATGTTGCACGGCACTATAATGTAGATAACAGATTTTGGTGGAGTC
This sequence comes from Maruca vitrata, assembly GCA_039566165.1. NCBI lineage: Eukaryota > Metazoa > Arthropoda > Insecta > Lepidoptera > Crambidae > Maruca > Maruca vitrata. The sequence goes on from CM076925.1 coordinate 6,502,229, forward strand.
TAGAGATAAACATCTGGGCTCCTAACCCTTAAACCAGTATACTATTTTAAAAATTTCATTGCTTTCGTATCTTATTTTGAGATCACCAATTAAAGGGTTAAACAATCCCTTTAACAACTTTTACGTCATAACATTATATTTTAGACTTTGACGTCTTGTTGAACAAAGGTTCGTAGTTCCTTCTTGCTCTCCTTCTTTCTATCACACTCTCATGCAAGAGTATGCAATTTTCAATACATCATTTCAATTCACGTAACACGAAAAAAAACATAAATGTATCAGTAGGAAGTACACAAGAAACACTATCACCGTTCTCTCTATTATTCAAATCAATCCTGAATAGTCAATCGACACGCCATTCCGCCAACCAGCGCTGTGCAATTCACACTGTGTTAGCGTAGCCGACGGCAAACCCCATTAGATACCACTTCCTTAACAAAAGATACTCCAAGACTCCCATTCCGACAATTGTATGAGCTATTTACCTTATCTGTAGTCGGTTGCAATCACACCCGCTCCCGATGTACCGCGCACTATACGTTTTGATACTTTACTGCTTACCTTACTTAGAAATAGCTCGTTTTGCCGCTCATCGGGAAAATATGGACTGTAAACTCCGCGCGTAATGTGACAGTCCGCGTTTATTTAATGGAAATTGTGACTTCATAATATCTGCGTGTATTCATTGTATTTGCATGTGCTGCTTCTGAATAAATTAGGTTTCGGTGGAACATAAATGTGGAAATATATTATTTTAATTTCCTCGTTCTTGCGTAAGCAATATTTTGGATTCAATGACCAATTTCTGGCCTCCACAACCTATAGTGGGACTTCGGGAAATATGTACACGTATTTAAGGTTGTAATTTGCAAGTTATTAACTAAATACATAATACTTACTACTGAAAATAATAAATGTAATGCTTACTAAATAAACGTAAAAATAACTTATATTTTTGTCTTAGCATAAAACTCAAATGTAAATTTATTTTGAAAAATTGCACATTTTTGTCCTCGTGTATGGGAATGAATCCACGAAAAATCCACGATCAAGAGAATGAACGAATGGATGAAGAGAGAATGGACACGAACACGGAATGGGGCACTAGTTTAAAACAAAAGGAAGTGCAGAGATTGTCTCGTCGCTGCATAGATCAGTATGATAGGCGGCGGAACACACATACCCGCAGTGAAGGCGCGATACGCTGTCATTGCGCCTGCATTCGATATGCGGCGTTATCGTAAAGTGGACCACCGGCGCTCGATGATTTGGAACGCAGAACATTTCGTTATTGGAACATTAATTATGATTGTTTTTGAATAACCAACCAACGTTCGAACTACACATCTAAATTTAAAACTTTTTATGCCATTAAAAGAAAGGGATTTAAAGTACTATCAGCAACGCTGGCGGTCGACCACCTATAAGGTGAAAATCGCTTGGCACTTACGCGTCTGTCAGAGCAAGCCCCGCCCAATTGTGGTCAAGGAGCTGGCAATAATTTTTAGTAGATATTGAGGCATGCTGAAAACTTGTGGTGTACCTCTCCTATTATAGGCCAACACAAACCCGCAGTACCGGGGGCTAAACCAAACCCCAATATTTTTTATTTAAAAATATATTTTATAATCAAAAAATATAATTTGTCAGTTCACCTGACAGGAAGAAGTTCCATCGAAATAATTGTCTTAGTGAGTCTTATTTTTTAGTTATAAATAAAAAGATGAAAAATATTTTTGGGGGTTTGCTTTAGCCCCGCTACTCACCAGCCAGGTCTGCAGTTTCGTGCTGGGATTTAATAGGAGAAGGATAAGTTTCAGCACTCAAATACCTACCAAAAAATTCTTGCTAGCTCTCCTACTATTGGAACGTTTTTGCTTGGATTTTGACAGATTTTCTTCAAGTGCTCTTCTATTGGTCAGTGGGCAGGGCTAATGGTGTTTAAAGAAATCTGTTTGAAAAGTGTACTACCGCCAAATTTTCTGGTTGTACCTATCTTTTTTAACGACTTACTTCCTACAAGCGATTTGTTCACCTATTTATCGAACTTTAGGCGGACATTACCCAGTATTTGCCATCGCACTAAGTCCTAGTGAACAGTATGAAGTACAAAGACTACCCCATCGCTGTATAGAGCAGTATGATGATAGGCGGCGGGAGCGCACCCGCGGGTCCGTAGTATCATCTTGCTATCTTAGCATCTTGGACTTAGTGCGATCTTACCATCGCACTAAGTCCTAGTTAAGAATATTAAGTACAAAGACTACCCCGTCGCTGTATAGAGCAGTATGATAGGCGGCGGGAGCGCACCCGCGGGTCCGTAGTGACGGCGCGCGTGAGGCCGCTGCGCGCGATACGCTGTCATTGCGCTCGCATTCGATATGCGGCGTTATCGTTATATTGAGATCCGGAGCACTCGTTATGGCGCTGGATGTAAGAATCTGTGGTTTGTTATTAGAATGTTTATTGCGATTATTTTTGGATTTTTTAATTTTATTTTTATTTTTATTATTGGGTCTATCAACTATTGTTACAATGTTTCTTAGGTCTAATGATACATGTTTATGGGATCTGAAAATATTGCACAATAGATTTACTGATAAACACAGCATGCACAGTTATTCGCACGAGTGCAGAAATTAAAAAGGAAAAATAAACACTTACACACTATACAAAAGATTTTTTAAACTTACAACTATGAAAAATTGGAAGGAGAGGTCTACTTGACTAAACGTAAGTCAGTTATATTAGAAAATAAATTATTAATATACTTCATTAAGATAAAAAAATAAATCGTTTAAATTAAAATAAAAAAAAATACACCTTGGCGGCTTGTGTGTTTTCTTATCTAATGTTTTTCTTAAATTGGAAGATTGTGTCCCGGTGGATGTCGATGGATAACCAAACAATGTTTTAAACTACTCATCAAACTTTAAGACTTTTATCAAAAGTTTACGATTTACGACTTTTTACGATTCAAATCCATTAAAAGGGATCCGAAGTACCTACCTATCTTTCAAACCGATGTACTTTTTACAAGCGAAATGTTTATTATTGAACTTTAGGTGGAAATTGCCCAGTATCATCTTGCGATCTTAGCATCTTGGACTTAGTGCGATCTTACCATCGAACTAAGTCCTAGTTAAGAATATTAAGTACAAAGACTACCCCGTCGCTGTATAGAGCAGTATGATAGGCGGCGGGAGCGCACCCGCGGGTCCGTAGTGACGGCGCGCGTGAGGCCGCTGCGCGCGATACGCTGTCATTGCGCTCGCATTCGATACTCGTTATGGCGTGTTGTTTTACGATTCTGCTTTGTTTATTAGTCATTTTAATTTTGAAAGATATTGTTTTTGGATAACTAAGTATTCGAATAAGAATAATTTCCATTTCAAATGAATACGTTACGCAATTTTACATGCGGACACTGCACTTAGCATTGACTTATCGAGCGGCCATTTTATTTACAAAGAAACATATTTTTTTGTTCCATCGATGTTTTTAACCACTTGTTACGAGTATTATGGTATTTGAATGATACTAAACTAGACTTTATAAGTAGTAACTAGGTTATTCGAACATTTAATAACCCAAAAACGGTCGGTTTTTGATTGTAATAATTTATATGAGTATTCGCTATGTGCGGAGTGGGTGGTGGGGGACGGCAAATCGGTCGAAGCGCCACGATGTGACAGAAATGTGATATGATTCTGAGCTTTCATGTGTCAAATTGCTTTAATTTCATAAATTCCCTTGTATTATAGTAAGTAAAAACGTTACGTACATAACGTAGACGATGCAAATTCAATACTTATAATAATATTCGTATTTTTGTGAAGTAAGAAAATCACTTGGTATAATATACACACTCACTTTATACAATTTTTATTTATTTTGTGTTGAAAAACTAGTCGAAAATCTTTATCAAAACATCTAGTTGCTAGGATATGACATATCAAAACATCTAGTTGCTATGTTAAGACAGATCTCAAGTCCAGAATAGTTGTCGCCACTAGGGGCGCTATCATCGCGCACATAGCGATATTGATTTATTTTTAAAGTTGTCATTTTATTGAAATGCTGTCAATCATTTCAATAAAATGACAACTTATTATTTAATAGTAGTTCAAAAAATATACTCTATACAAAATTTCCTCTACAGTCATTTTCAATTTAAAATAAATCGAAAGGAATAATCGTCACCATAATCTTTGGCAACCACGATGCGCTACCATTACTTTTATGGTCTGCACATGACCTAAGGTTAAATGAGGGTTCAAATAGGTTGATAGCAACATTGAGGTCTTTATCAATTCGATAAATCGATTTACAGCTACTTTGAAATCAAACTATAACTAGAAATAAATTGGCACAAGAAAAGGATTCGGTATAAAGAAATAATAATATAAATTGGTTTAACGTCGAAAATAATTAGTCAAGTGAAAAAAAAATCAGAACATTTAAATGCAGATAAATATATCTCTGGCGGTTATTTGCTTGTTTTTTTTTATTGATTTTTATGATTGATTTTCACAATTTGTGTTAACACTAGTGAGTACATTACTTATCAAAAATTCTTTAAAATGCAATACTAGCCTTCCGATTGTTTTATTAAATTTGCTTCAAGTAAGTAATTAGTAAAAATACTTCAAGTAAGACTGAAAATTGTAAAACGGTAGATATTATACACATTCACAACTAGATAAGGACACAATTAAATCTAAAAATAGTGAATCAACCAACAACTACGTAACGCTAACGGCATGCGAAGTGTCCGCCAGTCGTGACATAACGAGCGGGTAGTCCGTAATCTCGTATAAATTGCGTACACTTAGAACTTTATAGACCTTTTAAGGTAGAAAATTTAAGATGATGATAGGCACGTTTATAATTAAGATGGGCGATAAGGTGAGCGTGACGTGGCGTGGGCGGTTCCGCTTCCGAGTCTTGGGTGGCTGTTTTAGGCAGGCTGATGCCGATAAGAGGTGTTTAGAATGTAGATGAATGGGGAAACGGATGACGTAGATGTCTCATTTGGCTGGGACAGTAGGAGACAGTTATTAGGATAGTGGATACTGTTAGTAGCTGTATCTTATTTGGAACTTTATTAATTCAACATTAAGGATGAAAGTTGTACAACGAATAATGTAGAGCTCAATTCTCTAAGTAATGAAGGGAACTTCGAACTTTTAAATAACAGGGAGTATTTGACTAGCACTTGTAATTACAATCTCCATTTGCTACATACCATACCATCCAGTTACGAGGCATTTGAGAAAATTATTAGGCTGCCTTGTGTTGCACTCACAAAAAATTACTTACCTATCACTGTCTGGGAGAGCTTTTATACATGAATATGAATGCGAGTGAGAGTAATTATAGCAACACCTTGATTATTAATTTAGTTCCTACAATGTATATTAACTGAAACATAGACCTACATAGAAACACGAAACAAAATTTCCTTCACGTCCAATCCAATTTGTCCTGAGCCTAAATAAATAATTTCAACCCTACATAAATATTTACGACGATAGTTATGAAGTCACTCAGGCTGCCACAAATGATAGGTCAAGCCCCATTTCATCTCAACCAACCTCATAAGTTTGCTCGCGCAGTTATCCAAGTCAACGACATAGTTAGTGCTAACATCGTCTTAATAAAACAGTACATAGGACAGAAATCTGTTGCAACGGACCTAAACGGTAGCGTCGTGTGTGGTATCCCGATACTTTAATACACGGGACCGGCCCATTCTCATATCTCAACGGGAAGTATTTTGCATGAAGCCGACACCTATCTTAAGGAATAATCTTGAAACGAGAACGTCTACCTCAGAAACATCTTGAAGCATCCACGGCGATATCTGAATTTATATCTTGTGGGTTAAAAAGTGGCTCCAGGTTATATTGACGCTTAGTTAACAGTAATTTTTTTATATTTTTCTTGTGGTTTAGTTTTCTTAGATTTAAATAATGACGCAATATACTATTGCAATCATAATTAAATAATAAAATTAATCAATTTACAGTTACTTTGAACATCGCAAAACATCCCTCATTGATCTGATCCCGTGGTAAGTAGCTTAAGCACTTGTGTTACAGATTATCAGAGTCAACAGTGGATACCTCTTCTTCTCTGGGTTGACACAAATATTTGTCCCGGATGAGAATCGAATCCGCGACTCTTGGAACCGTATAGCGATCCTGGGTCAGTAACCACTGTTCCACCGAGCCAGTCAAATAATAAATTAACAAAATATTAAATTGTAACTTACAATTTGAGGGACTAATAAAACAATTGTTGACCACAATATTGAAATGTAAAAAATGAGCTAATCCAGTACAAAACACGATTATAAATTATCAGTACATAAAATAAATTTACATCAAATTGATTAATTAATCACCTATGCACGATAGTCAGACTTGTATAAAATATTATCATCATGCAAATAAATTATCATTGGCAGAAATCGCATTGACATTGTGTTCGAACTAATATCCGGCCAATTTGTGTGTATGTGTGTGTACAATTTGTAAAATCATGTACTTACCTTAGAGACCTATCGTGTAATCATTAGATACTCATATATTTTTATGATTACACTCTTGATAATTTCTTGATAGACGCTGCAATTATGTTTTTGTTTTTAAACAAAAACATAATTGCTGTAAATCGTATTAGACACGTCCTTTAAATGAGTTTGTAATAAATTCTATTAAATAAAGTCAAGACCATTTGTGTATTTTTTTAAATTAAAATTAAAGAGACTGTGAAAGCACAGTTTAGATGGTAAATAGGGAATTACTTTTATTATGAACGATTTAAACATAATTTTATTTGATAAGTTTCTACTTGGTAATGAGATCTAGTAGGAAGGTAGGTAGGTACCTACTTATTTCATTGCATGAAATATGGAACATACAAAATCCGTTTATTTATCGCATTGAATGGTTCATGCTTCAGATTGCAACATCCAAATGAATGGCTGATTGTAACTCTATTAGGAATTCCGCTACACATGTACATTAGGACCAATAATTCGTGGCATCCTATAACTAAATTACCTACGACGCCCTAAGACCGTGGAATTTATTGCGAAACAAATACCTTTCTAGATATACAGAACATTCACTGTCCAGAAATGGTAATTACTCGATACTTGGGTGGTGAGATGGAATGCAAGCTCGGTGGGTATGTGAATTTGATAGGGAGATCACGATTGTATTAAAATATATTTTATTTGTAAGTATGTATGTATTTAGAAATGGCAGATTAGGTAAGATATGGATTTTATCAATGGATTGTGATAGAAACGAGTGGAAGCAAAAAACATGTTGCGCCGACCCAACTTAACGTGGACAAGGGCAGGACAACGTATCACCTTTGGTTAAATCAACTGCTATATTATTTCTACGGAAAAAACTATGCTCGCTGTTTCTCTGCGGGATCGAATCTGAAATGAGGCGAATCGTCAGAGAACCAAAGTCATCGTCATAGCTCATCGCATTAGCAAGCTGAAGTGGCAGTGGGCTGGCCATATCAGCCGTAGAACCGACAACTGCTGGGGTAGACGAGTTCTGGAGCGGAGACCGCGTCTCGTCAAACGTAGTGTAGGACGCGCGCAGGCCAGGTGGAGTGACGATCTGCGCAGGATAGCTGGTAGGAGCTGGATGCGAGTGGCCGAGGAGAGCGATAAGTGGCGTGCATTTGAGGAGGCCTATGTCCACTGTCCAGCAGTGGTGATGATGATTCTTTCTAGGCACCACTGCAAAAAGTGTAGGCCTTTTCCTAGCATCGGGACACTCGAGGCTAGACTAAAAATAGATGACAAACTCCCGTGTTTGTCTTTTGTTTTGTTTGCACAAAAGTTCTTACATTTAAGTTCTCTCCTAGTAAAACCTATCTATCCCTCTCTCCGCAGAATGAACAGCTATTTCTTTCCGCAGAACAGACGACGTGCTAAGAGGCCAGTTAGACACAATCGGGTGAGAATCGGCCACATTAGCCGAGGTGTCGCGCCCTGACCCGCCGTAATGAAGCGATGGACTAAAGGGACTGGGTATTTATACACCACGTTTTATATAAATCCTTCGTAAGGATTACTAGTATTACGAATGCCAAAGTAAAGCTGTCTGTCTGTGACGGCAACACAACAACAAAGATAAACTAGTGAACCAATTTTGATGAAACTGCGTACACACATATTCTTGTTTCCTGATCGGGTATCCACCATGACGTATTTTAGTAACAGACAAAAAATCACAAATATTCGCCTTATTTTTCATTCATTATTCATTGTCTGAAGGATGTTGAGTAAAGTACTTTAAAATAAGAAAGTAAAAATATGCAGACACTAAAATTTTACGCTATTAACTCGTGACAAAAAGGAATCGGTTTGTGTAAAATTTCCTCCCTACTGAAAGAATCAGGTGTAAGGATGCAAACTAGTACGCCTGTTGGTTTCTACTGCGATGTAAATCAAGTCGTCTTTTTAAGACCATTTTGTTTTTAAACTTGCCGTGTTCCTATACATATGAGTATCGTTAGATAGAAATATTAATGTTTTATAAATACTGTACGTTTGCATTGAGTGCAAGAAAATATAATAATAATAATAAATAAATATCTGAGACATTTCCACACACGGTCATGATGTTATGAAAATAAAAGCTTTAAAGCTTCATTATATGTATACTACAAACAAGGACCAATTAAATATAACTAATATGGTGGTTATCAGTCTCATGATTTCATTAATAAAGCTTCTCAACTAACGAGTCATCAGCGTCATTTCGAATTAATAGCTAATTTTTATATGAAATTGAAAAACTGCAGAACGCAATGTGATGTCGCAAGCAAGGGAATGCTAAAACTTTATTAATAAAGAGTGCATGAAGTAATTATATCTAATTAGGTGCCTGGAATATCTGCCAAGGTATTCAATCCAGCTATGATATAATTAATGTACCTAAGTACCTTCTTACCTACCTACTTATTATTTCCTAGATCATACTGATTGCTTTGTGTTTTATAACATCAATATCATAAGTACTGTAGATTGCACTGGCTCGGTGGAACCGAGGTTAGTGACCCTGGCTGGCGATTTTAAGAGTCGTAGGTTCGATTCCCACTCGGGACAAATATTTGTGTGATGAACATAGGTGTTGTTTCGTGTCTGTCATATTTGTAAGTTTATTTGTGTATCCGCTGTCACGGTACCGTAGTGTATGCGTAGTACTACCGTAGGCTAATCGCGACCAAAAATATTGTCCGTCTAGACTAGCAAAGTAATTTAAAACACACACGTGGGTAGTTTAAAAAGCTGTAAGAGCCTAAAGCTAAGTCTAAGCTAATTAATCAACAAAATCAATCAAAACGCAACAAACCGGTCAACATAGCAAACTCGTAAATCTATTTAAAACCCGCCATCTTTTATTTATGCCATAAAAAAGTCGTTACACTTTTATATTTAATTATTCTTTAGTTTATTGAATCTCTACGTGGCACTAATAGCTTAATTCGATGAAACGTTAAACCTGGCATATCGAGAGCTAGTTATACCAGACCCAACTCCACTTGGGATGGCAATCATTTTGTAGGAAATGACAGGAAATTAAATTCAGACTCCATTAATTATGTGCTATAAGCTAATTTACGTCGTAATCCTGATCTTTATATCATTTCATTCATCGACAAGATGATTATTTAGAAAATTGTTCTAAAACATGCCTACAAATTACTATCATCCGTTTTTAAAGGGGGCATAAAGATGGTTACAGTATATGATATAACTGTACATTGAGCTCATATTTTTATAGTTTAGTGTTAAGTTATATCATTTCATTTAATACACTTAAAGGTGTAATAAGCTAATATATTATTTTATATCAGAACAGCATATTGCCCCCTTTCACGATTAGTAGTTAGGTAAGAGTTGGCTGAAGTAATCATTGTAACTGACTTAAGACTCTAGACACCCCTAAACTACATTTATCATTGTGACAGCATTTTAAATGTCGTTGAAGTCTTTATTTTGATTGAGTTTGTAAGTTGGTAAAGTAAGGCTTTGTACGGTTAGGAGCTTTCCTCTAAAGCTTCTTGTGAGTGCGAGTAATGTGTTTTCTTTTTCACTATATTTTACTTGAGAACTATTTTCATGGGATGTATTTCATTTCATTAGAATAGTATGTGGTATGTATTATTAGCGTCCATGGTCTAGTGGTTAATGCTTTCTATACGAAAGGTAGACAGTTAAATCTTAGCGTAGCAGAGTGTTTTTATTAAATATTAATTTCGTTATTATACCGTGAAATTGGAGTGGTTGTTTTCCGCAGCAAAATTTACTTAATTTAATTTTGGTGTTTTTTGTTAAAATCAATAAATGCCGGTTTTACGAAAGGTGAAACTTTAAAGTAAATAAGTGAAACTTTAAAGTACGTTCAAACCACTTTGTAACTTGGGGCGTAGAGCTCCTTTACCTTTAAGCATCGATTTCATGCGGCAAGCAGTAGCTGAATACGTCAATCTTAAAAAACAACGATAGCTCTTCACGTTTTCGAGTTGGAAAATTATTATTTTGAAAATTCGAAATAAAATTTTTTTTTTCAGGGAATAATTTGCATGATTCGGTAATCTTACTAAAGGCAAATCGTTCTGCCACGGGAAACAACCACTCAAATTTCACGGTGTATACGTCTGAGGAAAACATCTCCAGAAAACCTGCACATGAGTGAAGAGTGAAGAATTCTGAGGTTGTGTGAAATGGACCACTCCACAATTGCCCTGGGTGTTTGGCTAAGGCCTAATCACCCTAGTTTAGGCTCGAGTTCCTCAGTGTGAATGTAGTCGGGAAAAGGCAAAATTTTTACACAAAAAGAGGTCCCATCACTCAGAATCAAGTCAAAGCAAAACGTAATACGCCAGACAAACCTCGGAATCCTCATTTACGCGTTCTACATTAGATTAGAAATCGCAAACGGTCATAATGTGTTTTATTGGTTCGATTAATTGCGGATACGACACTGGTACATCGGTGGGCTCCGTGATTGGACCGGCTTGTCAAAAGGAAGCAGCTTTATTGAATTATTTATTGAAACGGGTGTTTGGGCTGTGTACCGGCGGATGCGAATGAAGCTTAAAGGTTCACTTGGGATCGAATGGATGTCACAATATTTCCAATGTATCCTGAAGTAGTAAAAACGTGTCGCCGTTTATCATATTAACCCTTCAATTATAACGATACGGAGAAAATATTATGTGGACTACTACTATTAGTCATTTTTTATTATTAACATAATTTATCCTAGCAAAGGCTGATGATATGTTGTGAAATTTATGCTCTTGGTGTGTTTATTTAATATTTAAAGCACAGCATACAATAATAAATATTAACATTACGATTTGTCAGTTACTTCTTTCCTATTAAATAAATATATGTAACTTTAGTTTATCTTGTACGGGAAATCTCTTAAGCTACAGAAAATTTAATTTGACATCAAGACGCATGTGTAGGTGTCTAAGTGTCTAGGTGAGAAAGTAAAACGGTCCTTCACGCTTCGTCTGTATCTGCAATCATACTGAATTCGTTTTCCAAATTTCAAGACTTACATTTAGCGCAATCTTCTCTTTAAATACATATACATACATACATTAGACAGGCTCGGTGGAACAGTAGTTAGTGACCTACTAGTGGCTACGTTTCCATGAGTAGCGGGTTCGATTTCCACACGAGAAATATTTGTGTCACGAAATGATCAATAAATGATTTGTTCTGTGTCTGGGTGTATTATTTGTAAATTTGAGTGTTACTGTTTTTTCCGATATTCAAGAGCTTAACAACTTACTTCGGAATAGAATAGAATAGAATAGAAATCGTTTATTGGCCACATAACATAAACAAATAGGTATACAACAAATTATATCAATACTTCAAAAAAACAAAACTCAAGCAAAAACACACATATATGACAGACAAAAGAAGTACAAAGAATTAACACGAACAGATAAGGACAGGATGTGGTTAACGAGGTAAAGGCCTCAGCGTGTGCTACATCAGCCTGAGGGAATCTGTATAGTCAAAGTCAAAGTCAAAAGTGTTTATTGCATTCATGAATGTAACAATACAGGTGGTATAGGTAAACATATTCCAGTACATCATGTTACCCTCTTGGTTATAGCACAACACAAACAAAATTAGACATTTGCTAAGGTGCAATGAATCCTTTTTAATAGTTTTATGTACTGCTGTGTGAAATACCTACAATATTTTTATTTATTTAACCACGCTATCACTGGCACCCCACGTCGCTTCAAACGTGCCTGATTTAAACGGGACTAGTGTAATGTCACCTGCGAATACCTCTATTTATTATTGTGAAATTGAATGAGAATTGACTGACGATTGATTAAGCTGACGCGTTTGACATTTGCTAAAAGCAATGTTTGTGTCTGGCCGCTAAGTAATGTGGTACGGATGGGTCGATGCTTCTCGGCTTATAATACAATCAGAATTAGGTATAATTATGTATGTCTTAAAGATATAAAAGTCTAAAGTATGCAGCTACTTTAAAAAATGATATTTTCAATATAATCAGATTTTTGATAAAAATATCGACTGTTATACTTTCTTGTAGATCAAAACTTGTATGTCTTTACTGTAACTTGTGTGTTTATTTGGTCTTACAATATTACGTAGATAGCTACTCCCTGTTAACAAGAAAGAAAGCCAATAACTAATGGCTTTCTTCCTTCTTAACAGGGAGTATCTATATATGTCACCGGAAAATAACAAGAACCGCAAATTTATAACTTTCTAGGAAATTGATAAACTTTCGTAGGATTATACACGACAGATAAAATGTATTATTTTATGTCTAAATTCTAGGAAGATTCTATGTGGTTCGGCCAATCACAGAAGAGTGTTTAATTTTACGTTTCTTATAAGACGGAAAATAACACACAGCTCTCTGATTGGTTGAGCTGTGTGTTATTTTCCGTTTTATAAGAAGCGTAAAATTAAACACTCTTCTGTGATTGGCCGAACCGCGTAGACTCTTACGAAACTTCCTAGAATTTAGGCGTAAAATAATACATTTTATCTGTCGTGTAGAATCCTACGAAAGTTTATCAATTTACTAGGAAAGTTATAAATTTCCGGTTCTTGTTATTTTCCGGTGACATATATATATACTAACAATAAAACAATCATGTAATAAGTGTATCATGTTTTAGTAGAGCAGTTGAAAAACTATTTATTATTGAGTTACCATGAATAACCATAAGTCCAATGTTCTAAACCCAGTAAGTAGAACCAATATAAGTACGAAAATCTCGAATTTCTAAAACGCAAATGGAGTAGTTGTTAAACCCCCCGCGATATGAAAGCCCGACTCCCGCGCAGGAAACGCGCGGACATCTAAATCAGGCCCGCGACAGACAGACGGACAGACGGCCGATGCAGATCAAGTTATTAATGTGGCCGCAGGTGCATTCTGATGCAACTGCATTTGCTTTGTGCGTTTTTGTCGTTTGGTCAGTTTTCCTTTTGGATTTAGACTTAAACAGCTTAAGTTATCTCGTATTGGATAGAATTGTCGATTGTTAAGTATTCTTAACTTCTTGCTTCTAGCGCCACTCTAAGGTTCTGCCAGAATGACAGACGCAGCACATGATGACTAAGGCAGAATCTATTGATATTTTACCTGTATGTGTGTTTGTTCAATTATTTAATAATGTATGTAGATCAATAAATGTTTTTTTTTCTTTCTTTAGCTTGATAATTAAAATACAAGATGATGATGTAAGTATTTAAATGTAGCCTCTTCAAAACCTAAAGACATTAAAAGTAGTAAAGGTCATCCCATACAATCCCATGAGTTCGCTCGCGACCACGATTGGTGTAACCCAGTCGAAACGTCGGGCAGTAAGTAGCTATGTAATTTGCTACTCCTAATAACGCGTGTAGACCCATAAAGACAAATATTTAGCATCCCATACAATACCCAGATATAGAAAACCAATAATTTGCTTAGGTATCAGGATAAAAAAACATTATAACTAATCAAACAGCATTTCCGTGGGTACTTACAGTTCAGATAAACTTTGGAGTATGGTTGGAAATGTACCTACTCATAGTTATGAACTCTCAGAGATTGAAAATAAAGACAGTGATGTTTTCTAGGTATTATTTTTGCGTTTTAAAAATGTTTATTATGCAAATTTATTGATTTCTAAGCTACTGTCGTGTACCAACACTTTCCCCGTTTAGTGCCGCGATTATTCTGATTTGTGTACGGCTTCCCGTTATTAGGTGTCTATGGTGACAGCACAGTCGCATACAAAACTGTTAGAAACTCGATATTTTTTTCTTTCAAATTGACTATCTTTTTTCATACAATGATGTGAAATATGTAAAAATAAGAAATCAAGTAGAGGTACTAGAAATGTGTCGTCTCTTAAAACCGTCTACTTATTAAAGTGGGGAAATTAAGAAAGTCATGCTACAGCATTGGCGACCGAATGACAGACAGACAGATAGACGGATACAGACAGAGGCAGACTACTTGGTAAGTACACTAATTGTACAAAACCCAAAAAATCTGTTAAGTAATTAAGGTAGGTATACGGTTTCAAAACATTCAACGGTGAAGATAAGTTCTTTTCGCAACAGATATGGCCATAATTTCAGACCGCACTAAATGACTATAGGATACCTATCGCGTTTCATCGTTCTCATTTCAATAAATTAAATTTTCACCGATAGAAACCTATAATGCTCCTTTATAGCACATAAACTGTTTAACATGATAATTGTTTTGGGTTATCTGGAATGGTTAACGGTATTGCTATAGGAGTTACTGCGAAAGCATTAAATAAACAATAGTAGTAAGTAAGTGATGATCGTTATTTCAGAGTATCAACCGCTTGAACGCAATCATCGGATAATCTTTCCATATTATCCTATGGATCGACTTTCACAAAGTCTAACTAATTAGGAACGTGATTTTGCAGAACTATGTATTGTTAGCTGATCAAGCAAGAGTGTTGATTTCTAATAAAAAATACTTTGTATTAACTAGAAGAAAATAAGTTCTTTAGAGTTTTCGAATCTCAGTATAAATTTATGTCTAAGCAATGCCAAAAACCATGCCAGTTCTAACTTTTGGTCGCAAAGCTGTGCACTTGGGTGTAAAAATTACAGATAGATAGATACATATTTTCGTGTTCAATGATCATCAATGAATTCGTATAAATAGTTACTACGTTTTCAAAATAATGTTCAAGAGAACTACTGCCAACAAAATATGTCGCACTTTGGCAGATGTAGTTTTCGGGACTATATCAATATACTAGTGGTAAAATAAACTTAAAATAACAATTCGTACTAATAAAAGATTTATAATAACATATAAAAGATGTGTGTGTCCGTCAGTACAGGCTGTCAGCAGTGGGCAGCAAGTCCGCGCTTCCTCCACTCTAGCGAAGGCTTCCGCCGCAAGACATGCGAAGAGCTATAAACAATCTAGGGAAATGGACCTATCTATTACACACCTGTTTGTAGTAATACATAGAGTTAGGAATCTATATTATTTAAAGCAAATAGAAAAATATCAATTGAAACGTTTTAATTCCCGAACTTTTTTCTTTAGTTTTGCATTATTGTTCTAACCTTTCTGATCAATTTCATAATTCCAGGTCTATAGTCGAATTCTATTTTCAGGTGGGATAAGAGTGTATAAGATTTTCGATGATGAAGGCGACAGTCTGTCTACATTTTAGTCCTTGTTTATGTAAATTATCACGGAATGAAATTTAACGGCTATAAGTGCTTAGAGAGCTTTTTGTGAGAGCACCTATATTTATTTTACTGTATCTTATTTGAAGGCAGTTATTGTTTTTGGACGAAAATACATGATCAAGAGTTTACCGCACTATGGCGGTCTTCAGCGCACCTTCTCAAAGTAAAGTGCGATAGTTTCACAAACTCGGCATCCGATAAATTCCTGGAAAGCCCTATAGGCCGTTTCGCATAAACATGGTAACGGCGGATCATCAATGTTTATTTCGAGCTAATGTCAAACGTGTCCGCGGGCATCACTACACTTGACGCTGCCTCGGTGGATTCATGAATAGTTTATTATGGAGTAAACGCACAATTTTATGATATAAATTTCCAGGTATTATTGCGTCGGTTCTTCATTTCAGAGTAGAAATTGTTTCATCTTAAACCATGTTTGACCTTCAAGATCACGCTAAATGTGTAATACACTATACGTCAAGAATTGATCCACTATCTATCATTATAAAATATCAATTCCAAGAGTTTTGTACTTTCGTAAGACAATTTTATATTTATAAAAAGCGTCGATGACCGTGTAGAAAGTCAAATTTGAAATTCATATGTACGATTATTCGACGTTTTAACGGTGAAGGAAAACATCGTGAGGAAACCTGCACACCTACGAAGAAATTCTTAGGTTGTGTGCGTAGTCGACCAATCCGCACTTGGCCAGCGTGGTTGACTAAGGCCTCATCGCCTTGGTTTAGGGTAGGCCTGCATTTAGGGGTGAGAGCCATCCGCTCCCCCGCAAACCCGGTGATGATGACAAGGCTCCTCCAAGCCATCATCGTTAGTCAGTTAGAAAAAAAAAAAAAGGGTAGGCCCGTGCTCTAGCAGTGGGGACGTATCGGCTGACGATGATTGCACTAAAAGCTAAAAAACTATTTTGTAGGTTCAAGCATCAAGAATTTCTACCACTCACCTTGTCTACCTAGTACAATCAGACATCAAAAAAATCGTTGCCTAATTTTGACTAGGCTCTAATACCTACTTCCATTAACTGTGAGAACTGCTAAGTTTGGGAGCGACCACGAACAACATTAGCGTGAAGATACAAGCGAACGACGCGCGGCCACGCGCCGCCATTACGACTCGGTCGAACGATAACGGCGGGACCATCGGGGATTAATTAGGAATAGTTCCATTGGGACACGCTAAGTTTATCACGGCAGGAAATACGGGGAATGTTGTTTATTTGTGTAATGTTTAGTAGGCTTTGGGGTACGTAGGTACAAAGTTGTTCGAATAATGATATTGTTTGGTTGTTAAATTAATACAATTTGCTGATCTAGAGGTGAGAGCCATCCGCTCCCCCACAAGTCCGGTGATGATGCCAAGGCCATTTCTAACCATAATCGAAGTCAGTTATGAAAAAAAATCTGATCATAAAAAAATCTTCTTTAAGCGAGCTTATAGGTACCAGGCAAGTGAAATTAAATTAATGTGTAGGTTTTCCATCATTTTAAATAATATAGGTAAATATATTTATATATTTTTGTGAGTCCCGTGCCAAACTTTAAGTCTTTTATCAGTCTATTTATACCTGAAAGTAAACTTTTCATAATTTTTACACTTTTAATTTTTCCGTTATTCCTGTTTGGTGCTGTCTCTATTCTTACTCGCAGAATTATAAAATATAAACAATTGATAAAGTAGGAAAGCGGACCCCGGGCTCCGCAAGGATGCAACCGGGAAAATGCTGAGATGATGATGAGACAATTGAAAACGTGTCCTAAATCTTTTATCACCGATCCCCAGAAAACGCGAAAACAATTGACAGCACGTAAAATCCACCTTTTTTATTTTTCCTAACTGACTAACGATGATGGCTTGGAGGAGCCTTGTCATCATCACCGGGCTTGCGGGGGAGCGGATGGCTCTCACCCCTAGGTAAAATCCACCGCCACCGATCCACGAAAAACGCGTATCCTACCAACTTTTGACGCGTGCGCTCACCGCGTGCGCGCCACGCTCGCCTCTCTCGTGTTTCCAAAGAGCTACACCCGATACGCATGAGACGTGTATTCCGTAAGCCAGCCAAGGCCTCGTGCCGTATCGTCGGACAGGCGATCCCCGGTGTCGGGTGGCGAGATGCGATCGCCTTACCACTTACCCATCGACCGATCGACGCAGGAATGTCAACGCACTTGCTAAAGTAATTAGCTAGGAACCTAAGTATAACTTTTTTGACACACAGTGGTAGCACTGGAAACTGTAATGTACGTTCGAAATTCAAAACTCTCATCGTAATTATCGGTCCATATATGTACGTCTCCACTCAGGGGTGTGAGCTTACTCAAAAACTTAAAAACGAATTGAGAAATTAAAGCTTCGCTTATTAATGTTTAATTGTCATCTCAGAAGCCCATGTTATTAATAGTAACTGTCAATTTTGTTCTGATTCAACGATTATTTGTCTGCTTAGGCAAACTTTAGATCTTTAGCCACCTTCCGAAAACATACTTTAGTATAACCGAATAAAATCATATAAGCGAAATAGTTCAGAAACATGAAAGTTTCATCAAAGAATGGTAGAAAATTCGGTTTTCAGAATTCGAACTCACCTATCACGAGTTAGGAATGTCAACGCACGAGTAAAACTAATTAGTTGCGTAGATTTAAGGGTACGGCCTTTCGCTGTGACACGTGTGGGAGGCTCAAAAGCGCATTCAGACCTTCGGCTTTCACTGATACGCATCTTCGTACTTGTAATTAGGGATTTAATTGCCAGCAAAACCTGCCCTATTGTGTATGTTGACAAATCGCCGCTACTGCTATTCGAATCTCTACATGCCCGATGTTGGTTTTACAATCATTTGCCTTGCATGTTAGATTGTAAGTTGTAATTAAGACACTTTTTTGAAAGTTATTTCTGATTTCGGTCGTTATGATTTCAATTCAATAATTTAATTTTTAAAAATGTTCTTTAATAAATGGGCTATGTACATACAAACACACTCTACAATTATAACACAACCTTTCTCTCGACTTAACGATTAGGACACGGATGAAGAGGTTCCGCCAATAAATATTATTGAACTAAATCATAAAATGTCTAATAAAAGATATTAAGCTGTAATTTTTAATAAATCAGAGCAGGTGGCTTGCAGTCTACCGCTTGCACTTAATGCAATGAAAGTATTAAGGTTACATAACATAAGTTTACCTAATCGTATATCACAGTAATGATGCATAAATTAAATTATTTTTATTGGTTCTTTACTTCACAGTGCGATTTATGATTACCCCTTTCCCACGGGTACAAATTGGAAGACCAGAGACCTAGTGTATTTACTTGCCCGACTTTTTGCTACGAATGTTGACATCTGCAAGCGAGCGCTGTGTGAACATGGATACAGTAATTAGAGAAATAATCCGATTGTGCGCATTGATGCAATGGACGCGTGTTTGTTAGCATTTAGCAAAAAGGTCCATAACTTTTTATTTGGCGTGGAGAAACTGCATTGTGCGGGGTAACAAGACTTAATGCAATGCCGATACGTCGAACGATTGCAACCATAGCGCAGTATTGCACTCCCGAGTGGGCGGCGACACGCAACTCTCGTTTGGCAAAGCAAATGTTTTGTATACACAACTCTGGTTGATAGTGTATTCGGAATCCTGTTTGATTTGTGTGGGCATTGTTGGGCCTTTGCACTTTGCTAATGTCCTGTTCACATTTAGGAGAGAGCTGGAAACAGGACCGCAATGTTTACTTCAAGTTGTCTGTCCGAAGGCGGGACGAATACAATTCAACGTTTTCGAATCGCTTACTTGATGATAAAAAGCAATTAGTTATAATGTATTTTTTTAACTTGACTGGCTTGATTGCACATTGAATAGTGTCCCCTGTCTCTAACTCCGAGTGTCATGGATTCGATTCATACTCGAGACAAATGTTTGTGGAACGAACACAATGTGGAATGAACATCGGCGTTTGTTTCATTTTTCATTGTGTTATCTATAAATTTAGCAATTTTTACTTGTTCTATTATTTGTGAATAAAAATTGTTAATTTTGTTTATAAATCATGCCATAGCAATTGGCAAAATGAATTTATTTTATTAAAGGTGGTGTTCTAAAAACAAGCATAAATAACGGCGAAGGTATAAACCTTATACCTTAAAATCTCATTCTGACATCTTTGCAGCGAATACTGTTATTAAGATAGCGCTTACATCTTCACTTCATTTAAAATGAAGCGAATGTGCCTGGGGCAAACGACACTCCCTTATTTTATGTTACGCGCCGACTTTTGTTAAAAAGCAGTTTTAAATATTCCAGAGTGTGACTGATGTGTTTCGGGCTTTAAAACTTACCGTTTAAGAGACATTTCATCAATACATATTTTTTCAATTTGCAAGTTCAATAATCACTTATTTTTAAAAGCCATGCTAGCCCATTTGGTACGTATGTTCAATTCGGAAATAATTTTATACATCGTTGAACTGACCTGCTAAATTCACTTCAACGCATATCAGCCATATTGTCTTAAAAAGAGAATAAAATTCTGTTACAAAAAGCAATAAAAACAGTCAAACTATGAATCATTTAAACATTCTGGAAGTGTTCAAATTTTATTAATAACTCTGTTGATATACCAAATGGATGTTAAATAACTCTCACGATGAAGTAATTATCACGATTCTATCCAAATAGCTCGTTTATGTAAATTAGAAACAGTGATTAAAAAAATATTTCTAATTTTATGTTGACACGTTATTAGATCGTTTACGTATTAATTTGTTTTTACGTCGGAATAATTAATTTGCATATCAAAAGTATGTGATCTTCCGTTTGTATGGTAATTTTTTATTTGGATTAGGTACGATTTAGGTTAGATGGTCTTTGAAAACCGGTTTGATTTTCTTAACTGGAAATACGTGTAAGCATTTACGTGTTTACGTAATCGTAGTGACAACATAATATTAATTTAGCAATGAAATAATGAGTTAAAGCTTTCTAAATAGTATCAAAACTTTTTATGTAGGGTTTTCTGTGAGTTAAGAAAAACCAACTGTAGGCATTACGTTTGAACCCATTTTTTGAAAAAAAAAAGTCAATATTCACGTTATCATATAATGTCGAAAAAAATGTATTCAAGTCTGAAATGTAAATATAAATTAATCGCATATTTCTAAAACTGTTCCACTGATTGTAAAGTTGATAATACAGTTGAGCAATTATTATGCCTAAATCTAGAGTTTCATAGGTTTAGGCATAATAATTTTAATAGTTTGGTCCCAGACCGCTACGGATTATTTCATGGTAACTAATCTTATATCGATTTATAGGTTTCCGAACTACTTTTCCTTATCTTATCCCTATCCCAATACTGGGTGCAGTAAATAATTTTTAACAACACTACCTGAGAATAAAGCTCTTATGTATTTACAACAGTAATTACCACGTACCCATTGCAAGTACCCGTTAGAATTACCGCGACACTATTTACGACAAAATGAATTCTTATAAGAATTTTTCCATCCGTAATTGTTACCTTAACGTCGGGTAATATGTAGGAAACTATGTATTTATTATTTATTGACGTATTTCTGAATAAACAAGAGCATTTACGTGTAATTACAAATAAGGCTCCCGAGGCAAGTAGATGATCCACCTAGCATCTGAATAGCTTAATATGTAGATTAGATGTGGGCTGTTTTGAATTGGAAATCAGATTAGATTATAGTAATTATTGTTGTGACTATCTGTAGGCATCGGTAGTTGTTTGAGAAAATATAGAGCACATACTAAATTGTACGAGCCACTTCCAAGTTACATAAAAATAAATTACTATAATCAGTTTCTAATGTCAAGGGCGTAAGTGATCTCGTTAAATCATCGATTGAATTAATATTTTGATATGAAAATAAATTGATATGTGAAGTATAATTAAATATGCCGTAGTATAATGTAACTAATAGTGTTGAATAGATCTTATCAATAATTTGATTTCAATTATTTTTATTTTGACAAGACCCCTCCTATGTTTCTTTATTCCGGTCTACAAAAGTTAAATATAGTTACAATACGTATATATTAACAGTAGATTTTTCGTTTGCTATTGATTGGCATTTGCTGTAAAATATTATTTTAATAAAAGTGTTGCAAATGACTATCACTTATATTAACAAATTGAGACCCAATACCAAACACCCCATAGCCAGATGTGATGAAAAAATCTGGGTTAACCACTATTTGCCTTTTTCGAGTTCGAGTTTAATATTATTTCGGATTAATGTATGACTGTCTGGAATACAACCCGTTACAATGTATTGCATATCTATCGTCAATATTACTCTTTGTTATATACCTTGCCCCAGAAGTTACAACATATTATGTATGCATCTGAAATGCCACCGCACCGGTAGCCATATCATAACTGATATCTTAAACACATTAAAATATCTCAAATGATTTCAAACTCAGCTATGTGGGCTGTAATGTGCGACATACAAATGCTGAATTCCTTGTTTTGCTTCACACTTCAATGTCGCGTATTTTCTTAAAGATATAAGAAAAATATGTCAAGATAAAAAAATAAATATGAAGTTACATTCTTTCTTAATTTTTCATTCATAAAATTATCTCCTTCATTTGTTATTCATCATCATCATAAGCCATCATTATGTACATCCCCACTGTTGGGGCACTGGCCTACCCTGAACTAGGACGATTAGGCTTTAGTCGACCACGTTGGCCAAGTGCGGGTTGGTCGACTACACAACCTTATAATTTCTTCGTAGGTGTGCAGGTTTCAAGATGTTTTCCTTCACGGTTAAAACGTCAAATAATGGATGAGAAGCGTCGATAGCCGAGTGGTTAAGGTCATTGCTTGCCATGCGAGAGGTCGCCAGTTCAAACCCCACCAGGTGCCAATGTGTTTTTCAAATTGGATTGATTGCGAGTGAAAAAAAGTAAACAAACAAATAAACATTAATTCATACGGTAAAAAAGCGTAGATTATGTGTGATATTTAAAAATGACCCATTTTATTGAAAACAACAGTCAATGAATAAAATACGAACTACTACTACTACTAATTTTGTAATAATAATATTCAACCTATCTTAGTATTACCTCTTTAATTGAGGGAGTGTTTTTGAAACTAACCTACAAATTGCACAAACTTGGAAACGAAATCCTTTCGGGGAGAATTTCGTTTTGTCAAGAGACGAAGGCAATTCTAACCTCCAGAACTATAAAGGTGTTTTTTTTCCTTTTGAGGTACGGAACTCTGCAAATGAGACTCAGTCGTAATGCGCAAGCTTCACTGTTCTCAATATGATTCTAGTTCAATGTAGGAGTAACTTGATCTACATACGGGCTTCCTCATTCATAGTTGCCTCCTCTTCGCTAAACGCTAAATGTGTGATCATGAATATGAATTCGCATAATAACCCATCATAGTTATTAATTGACTTTAACGGCTGACGAATCGTTTTCCGGTCCAGTTTCCTTAAGGATTTATCACTGATGTACCTATGTGAATGCAGATGATAGTAATGAGTCCTTACAGTCGTTTATTATTTAAGTTAGTCTTCTTCTTCTTATCGTATGGTTGATGAACAACCTGGTGTCAGAGTTTAAACCGCCCGTAGGCCTCTGACATGGCTTCACACACCGTTGAAAAATCTCTCAGGTGTGCTGGTTTCCTCACGATGTTTTCCTTCACCGTTAAAGCGTCGAATGATGGTACATATGAATTTCAAATTTGAAAAACACATTGGTACCTGGCGGGGTTTGAACTGGCAACCTCTCGCATGGCAAGCAACGACCTTAACCACTCGGCCATCGACGCTTTTTCATTTAAGTTAGTGATGGAAAATGATCGATAGCTCTCGGGTTCCATTACTAAACTATTCCTCGAAGCGCGGCTATTTTGAAGCTCTCCTAACAAAACTCTCCCAAAGTATTCCTCGAAGCATTCCTTTTTAGACCATTATTGGTAATTATTTCTGTTAAAAAAAATAGGTTGGGGGCTTTAAGCTCGTGTCTCAGACAGCACGTTCAGTCAGTGTCCCTGCTACTGATTTTTCACCCGTAGGATTGCCGTTTCACCAACTTTTAAAAGTGAATTAACAGAGCACATACATATTAT
This sequence comes from Maruca vitrata, assembly GCA_039566165.1. NCBI lineage: Eukaryota > Metazoa > Arthropoda > Insecta > Lepidoptera > Crambidae > Maruca > Maruca vitrata. The sequence continues at coordinate 6,526,177 of CM076925.1, forward strand.
CAGCCTTAACAAGATATCCTAGCAGTAGAATCAGATGTAAACAGCTGTGATTAATTTAATACAACTGAGTTTAAAAAAGAATAGAATAAATGTTCTTAAACGAGGTACAAAACCATGACTATGTAGGGATGTGTGTAAAACTTATATAATAATTACTATACTTATACAATACTAACTTAACATTTCATCACATAAGTGACAATGTTTGTCTTTGTTGATAATAAAGTTCTTTAAACCTAAACCTACATTAATTTGCTTACCAAGATTTTTGGAAACTTTACTGATGAAAACGGAGAAAACAAAGGTTTCGTTTTTTTTTGCGAAACACTTTAAAGTCCTCTTTTGAGCGACTCTTATTAGTTTTCAGAACAATTATTTTGGTTCGATTTCAGTAAATAATATAACCTCCAACTATAGGTTAAGACCGCTAAAACATTATATGACTGGCTCGGCGGAACAGTGGTTAGTGACCCAGGTTCACTACCTACGGTTCCAAGAGTCGTGGGTTTGATTCCCACTCGGAACAAATACACCGTGAAATTTTAGTGGTTGTTTCCCCGTGGCAGAACGATTTGCCTTTAGTAATACTACTATCGAATCATGCAAATAATTCCGCGAAAAAAAAATTTTTTTTTTCAAATTTTCAATATTATAATTCTCCAACTCGAAAACGAGAGAAGCTATCGTTCTTTTATAAGATGTGACGTTATCAGGTACTGCTTGCCGCATGAAATCGATGATTAAAGCTGAAGAAGCTCGACATCCTAAGTCATAAAGCGGTTCGAACGTGCTTTCGAGTTTCGGTTAAACCTTTCTATTCGTAAAACCGACATTTATTGATTCTAACAAAAAAGAACTGCACAAATCTATTGTACTACTAAGATAGAATCATTCTACTGCGGGAAAACAACCTCTAAAATTTCACGGTGTATTTGTGTGACGAACATCGGTGTTTTTTCCGTGTCTGGATGTGTTATTAAATATATTTGTGTATCCACTGTCGATTCTGATTTCCGTAACACAAGTGCTTAACCTACTTACCACGGAATCAAATCGATGTATGTGATGTTGTGAAATATTTTTTTTTTTTTATTAATATACTGGACTGGTATTCATAAAACGCTACCCCTAAGTTTTGCGGAAAGGCATACCAGACATGCGATAGTATCAAGGTATAATTGTTGAATTATAATAACATTATGCATGGCAATGGATATCGGTGTTATATCGATCAGATAAAAATGTGTCGCCAACAATTTATTACAAAACCTTGCTAAATCTGACATCATAATCTGTCACAGTGTGGCCAATTTATCTTGGTCTGTCAATTCGAAATTGTATAGGCTTAATTTTCAAAGTACACACATTTAGGTTTATTTTTATCTATTGAGTTTCGTGTCACATACTGTTTATAAAATAACATAGAGGAACATATTTTTTTATAAATTTTGTTAGAATTAAAAGGAATCCATTGATTTTTTTTTATTGTAATATGAATTACGAGATATATGACAAATATGGTATGATTTCTTTATTACAAAACAGAACGTATATGAAACAAATAAAACAGTAAATGTCATATTTATGAGCGATTGCATACCTAGTTGGTTTTTATCTTTAAGTAATTTGTACATAATTGCAGTATAATTTTTATGGTCTGCTGAGTTACCTACAAGGAACTAAGAAGTTACTGACAAAGGGCTTCCTTAAGAATCGATTACAATATTTCATATAATTAGTAAGACTTGGTAAGAAAAGGGTTAACATTTAAATCACACTTTATTTTAATATTCACAGACCCTTAACCTACCTAGTATGTAGAAATCTGAATTGTTTTAAGACTTTTTCTGAGGCTTAAAATTATGCGTTTCATAATAAAGCTTTCATACTATACTTTTGGTAGTAAAAGACTTATACAATACAAATAACAATTGTTGACAAATAATTCAAGGAACCGTCTTCTATGATCTAAGTTAAATACATAGATATTTTAGTGACATATAACATCAACTATTGACAACTTTAACTTGCTCACCCGCGTATGTATGCAATATTCCCTTCATTCACCGTCCTACAGCTATTTACCAACTCAAATACTAAACACAACATTATACCCCAACCGGGAATCGTACCCGGTATTTTGCGCGTACAATGGGCATCCGCATATTTGCCGCCATGCCCGCTATCGTCGCGGCATAAGTTACGCCGAGCGGGTGCGTGGGCGCAGGAATGATGCTCGCACAACAGTTCATATCTATACAATAACAGCTGACCATTTTGTTTAGAGGTGGCATATTTTACTATTCCAAGATGAGGTATGAATTTGGGCATCGGACTGGTTTGGGGGAGACCTTTGCACAGCAACGGGATGATATAGCGGCAGTTTGCTCGCGACCATGATTGGTGTAACCCAGTCAAAACGTCGGGCAGTAAGTAGCTTTGTTTTTGTTACTCGTAGACCCATAAAGACTAATGTTTAGTTATGATACAGGAAGCAAAAAAATAATAAATATTATGTTCGAAAAAACTAAAAATGTACATATTTGGCCTATCATTCTATTAGTTAATCATGTGATGGCGAGCCTTACGCATATAGGGATATTGGCGAAAAACCTGTCGAAACTCCGAGATTCTCCATGGCTATCCATTTTAAAGCAAGAACGAAAATGTAAGCGTAGTAAAAAGGTAATTAATCAACAAATATCTCTTACTTTTACTTTTCACACAATACTCCTAACAAACTGAAACTCAGTGATTTACATTTTAGATATTATAATTTTTATGTCAATTTTTTTCTTTGAACTTGGAATAACTGTTATAGCTTATTGTTCAGCAGGTTTGATTAACAATCAGATGATACTATGAATGCATCTCATTGAATCACTGATTAAGCTTAACTTCATCTAAAATGCGCATATCACATTTGATATGCTTTTAAAAGACTGTTCATTTCCTTTCTGAGTCCCTTTAAATCACCTCTAAGCCTAGCAATGCAATTATTTTACAAACTTTATAAGTGTTTAGGTTATAACTGTACGCTTTCATCCGTAAATAACTGATAGGTAACATTGTATCTGAAAATAGGTAAATAACTGCAAAACAGTTTTCATTCGAGAAAATGACCATCTTTTTCGAATAATCGTGTACCTAATCCCTACTTAAATAAGGCTTAAAGTGACAAATATTGGAATAATAAAATTAACAAACGCCCGAACAGATGTATGGAAGAGCTAGCTCTTGTATAATGCTGGGCAAATATAATAAATTTTAGTATTATTCAGGATATTGTCAAGAGTTGAAATTTATGGGTCCCATATTGCTTTCGTATATCCGAGTAAGGCTGTGCAACCAACTGATAAGTAAGTACAACTTGAAATAAGATAGTCATATTCAAATTAGGTTTATGATTAAGTAATAAGTATATAATTAATGGATAAGGCGTTATCCTTTTTGAAATAAAATACAATAGCTTAGTTTTTTTGGCTAAAGTACATACCTAGGTACTAGTGATCCGCCGAGATTTGAGCACATATAGATAGGGAATATAGGGATATAGGGACAGAGAAATGGACTTTGATTCATACTATATAATATTTTCTACAAAAAAACACAAATGTACGAGTACATACTATTTACGCGCGTAGGATTAATTTAAAATATTAAACGACACGAAAAGTAATATTGGTGATCTGTCCATTGTATCCATACAGTCGACGCATGTACGTATCATGATACACTATAACACGACGAATAATACAGTAACTGACACGGCGATCGGATCGGGCAAACGTTGCATACCGAGACCCGGTAACATTCACAATTATCTAATCCGCTAACCATACAGATCTCAACTTTAATCACGGAAGCGTTGCTATCGCAAATATTTGTTATATCATATCCTTTATAACCCATAATAATATATTGTCGAGCAGGATCCGTAATGACCAACAATTGGATTTATCGATGTACCTGTAGTTTGCATAGTGGTAGGGGGAGAGGGGGGCGCTCGGGCGTGGTCGCGGCGCCCGGCCGCTCTCCTTGACTCCAACATCAAGCATCGCATGATCTCTGCTAGTATACGGCGAAAAGCTTCATTGATACTTTAGTTATTTATTTTGCCTCTTTGTCCGATATTATATTTTGTGTCTTTTAGTAATCGATATACAACGATGAGTACGAATCGATTGTTGCCTTTGGCTATGTCTACATTGAAATATTCTTTATAGATCCTTATAGTCGTAAGTCTATAACAGCATCATAAACATTTTTCTGTTCACTGACTTGTATTACTGTGAAATATTTTTATTTGTGCATTAAAGTATATCTTAATACACAAATAACACACCGGGTGGTAATCGAAACCAGAACTAGAAGAGATAGAGGCACTCACTATACATTCTGCCATCAAGTCTGTAAAAGATACTAACTCATTTTATCCGAATATCAACTAACAAAATGTTATCAACCCAGCCACTCAGTTTAAATTTGTCATGGTCATAAATATGTGATGTCGAGTAGCTCTTTTCATACGAAAGCTAGGTTCTAATCCTAATTTTTAAGTTATATTATGCACTTCATTCGACGTTCTTGCGATGAAGAAAAACATCGTCAAGAAACCTACACGCTATAAAGAAATTCTAAGGTTGTGTCAAGACGATCTACTCACATGGCTACCGTGGTTGTCTAGTCTAGACTAGGGCTTGATCGCCTTAGATTTTAGTTAAGTTTGAGCCCTTTGGTTAGGTCATATATAAATTCAAATAAATCAAACCAGCCGAGTGCGAGTCGGACTCGCACACGAAGGGTTTTGTACAAATATTGTAAAGCCCGGGTACGAAATACAAATTAAGATTATTAAATATATTCAAGTCTCAAGCTAGATTATTGTAGGAACAAATTTTATTTTCATCGATACAGTTGTTTTGACGTGAAAGCGCATCAGTAATAAGTAACAAGCAGATAGACAGAGTAACATTTGTAGTATTACTACCTGCAGTTCAAGAGACATGGGTTCGATTCCCTCCTTGGACAAATATTTGTGTGACGAACATCGGTATTGTTCCGTGTCTGTGTGTGTGCTTTAAATATGTATATTTAAGTTTATTTGTGTATCCACTGTTGATTTTAATATTTGTAACACATGTGCTTAAGCTACTTACCACGGAATCAGATACATTTTTGTGATGATGTGTAATATTTATTAATTAGTTAGAATTGTTATGCAACAATTCTAACTATGCAACAATTCTAACTAATAAATAAATATTCATTCATAATCAATAAAATATTGTTAAATTATATTAAAGTACCTTGTCGTGTCGGTCGGCGCGTGCGCAGTGAATGTGGCGACTGCGGCCGGCGGTGATAACGCGCTATCACACGCCGCTAATGGAACTGGGGCTTTGTCTGACGCTGGGCGCTCAAACTGCTGCGCCACACCCTGGGATACACGTCTTCCGGTATTGAGTATACTCCTAATTATTTGAATATAATACTCTCAACTATAATTTGTTTTCTGACTGGGGGAGGGGCGAGGGGGTTAGTTAACATTAGACTTAGTACACAGTTATTTGTGTTTATTTATTTGAACTATCGTAACTCGGGGTACGGCCAGAATACCAGCGTTGCAGCGGCTCTCGGGCTGATGTGCCACACGAGGCCTGTACCTCGTTGACCACTTTTTAAAGTACTTGTCTATGTGTGATATGATTGTCTTTGTTTGTGTTGAGTTTTTGTATCTTGTGTTTTTATGTAGCGTAATTTAGCAGTTTAAGTTAAACATTAAAAACGTAATATTACGGGTCTACACCCGATAAAAAAAAAGAAAATGCATAGCTAGTTACTGCCAAACGTTTTGATGCGACTATGATTGTAACCATGTAACCCAGTCGAAACGTCGGGCGGAACGTACCCGTAATAACTAGTTTTTAATATAAGGGAAGCGAAAGTTTAAAAAATACTACAATTATATCGCATTCCGTATTTATCCATGAGGAAATTCGAAATAAATAAAAAGAAGAGTTTGGTTGAAGCTACGTAGTCTGGGATTCACCAACGTCATGGTTTTGGCCATGTGAATGCGGTTTATCACTACAGAGCATTCCTCATTATTAACTGAATCATGGTCTATGGACAGTGTTGGAGAACTAAAGTCCTGTATTTATGTCCAGCTACCTGTAGACTAAGTGGCTTGATGAGTTCTATAGACAACACGATTAGCATGGTCGAGCCCTGGACCGAACATTTTGAAATTGTCATTGACGTGAAAGATTTTGTATCGCTAAAAAGGAGACTGCATAAGTATACCTTTTGTCTCAGCTGTCAGATGTGGTAGATGGGAGCTGTATAAAGAGGATCTTAGTTACTGTGTACTGTGGTTCTGAACTAGGTCCTGACGTCATCATGTCAACATTGTTAGTAAACGTAGCCTAGTAGGAAGTTGCAACTTTAGAAGAAACATTAAAGTGGGACATACAGGTTATACTAAGAAAATGGAATCCTATTGAAATGGTCAAAGCTATTGAGTTTTAGCATTCCAACAAAAATATATTTTTACGATATCACTCTTTGTTTCGGCGTTATTTGAGTTCAAAGTTTTGAACTTCGTTTCATTCTAATATTGCAAAACCCGGATACAAAGTCCTAAAAACACACATTAACATTAATTTAGATAGTTAAACATACTCAAGTCTCTAGACTGGAGTCCAGTCTAGAGACTTGGATATATTAGATAATTTGAAATAAAACGAATATTACGGATTAATGTTATTTGAGTTCAAAGTTTTATCTCGCAAAGAAGCTTTCTATGTACGTGAACTCTATTCAATTATTTTTTCCATAGACATTTCCGTTATATGTGTTATCGTTATTGACCCTTATGCTAACCCAAACTTTGGGAACCGCGCTTCCAACATCTACTATTGTGAGATGTAGCCACGGTTGGCCGGTTGTGTAATTTGCAATAGATTCTGTAATGAAAATGGCGCAGGCTTATTGGAATAATGAGGATGTGATATTCTATATTAACGTTCGGAAACTGTGCCATTATAATGTTAGTTTCAGTACTGAAACACATCTTCTCTACACTATTTTAACTACATTGTTATTAGGTGAACCATCACCATTAGGTCATGTCGGATTGCCGTCTCACCGAATCATGAGAGTAAGGGAATAGAGAGTGCACTTGTGTTTGCGCGCACACTTGTGCACTATAATATGTCCTGCGCACTTGGTTGATCTCAATTGATATCGACCGCCATGGTCGAAATCGGTCGGACGCCTTATATATTATTAGGAAAACCGTATATTTTTTACTTCAATCGAAAGATCTTTTGACAAGTGGAACGTTTTTTTCTTGACATATTTTGATGTAAACTCAAGTCGATTACATTCCTTCTAACAAAGCTTATAATTATTAGCATATATATCTAACTTTTTCTTATTAGCTATCATAGTTTTATACTTATTGCAATAAAAAATAATATTGGATAACATATACATACCATGAACTATATGAGACAATTAACAAAAACTAACAACTAATCAATTAAAAAATCATAGAAATAACATCACGTACATACCACCTACTGTGACACATACTTGCACTAATTGTACTAATGAATGAATACTTAAAGAGTTTTTTGTTCCATTGTGTACCATTTAAAATACAATCCAATAAGAATTAAGTGTGTAATAAAATAGGTCTTACGTTGATTTCAATCGATTTAGAACAGATATGCATGCATTCAAGTGATTGATCATGTCTGTTTTTCTATTATAGGCAGCATTGTTATAACACATTATTGTGTCTGCGATTACTGACCGGTACTTATCATAGATTACCAACAAGCAGACAGGTGTGTGTGCTAGTAAATGTTGCAACAATGTAAACACTAAAGCTTGTTACTTTGTTGATTTCTGTTTTAGCTTATTGTAATAACTGTTTATAAATCTCATAGAATTGCATGTTCCCTAAAATAAATAACCAAATAAATATATAAGCCATAATCTTCAGAAGAATTTGATTCATCATCATCATCAGCCTATTCCTGTCCACTGCTGGACATAGGCCTCTCCAAATGCACGCCACTTCTCTCTATCCTCGGCCACTCGCATCCAGCTCCTACCGGCCGTCCTGCGCAGATCGTCACACCACCTGGCCTGCGGGCGTCCTACACTACATTTGCCGAGACGCGGTATCCACTCCAGAACTCGTCGACCCAACGGTTGTCAGTTCTACGGATGATGTGGCCAGCCCACTATTACTTCAACTTGCTAATGCTATGAGCTATGTCGATGACTTTGGTTCTCTGAAGGATCGCCTCAATTTGATTGACTGTTATTAAAAGTACAGACATTGCGGCGTAGTGAAGATGAGTCATCGCAGGTCATATTATAGTGCATGTGTGCGCATACACATGTGCACTCTTTGTTCCATTACTCTCATACTTCTCATTCTACGAGATAGCTATCTGACACGGGCGTCCACCAACTTCCTAACTATGAGCTGGCTTTTAACACAGAAACTCACATACATACGTACGTATATTTGTTAAGACACACAGTTCGGAGCTGGCATAAATATATTTTTTAATGAAATGGATATATTCGTCAACAATATGATAATATATTTTTCTGAAAATTGTTAATGATCTGCAATTTGCTGCACTCAATTAGCTATATAGTTCTGGTTTTTATTCTAAGAAACTTTACCACAATCCTTGAGCTCAGAGTAATTTACATTCGGCCAATCAAACGTAAACGAACTTACCAACCAACCAAACAAAAATACTTTTACATTTAACAAATTCCTTGCTTTGAAAAAAAGTCTACACAAGAATTATCACAATTTGTCTTCTTTTATATTATTTATAATATTCTAAGTTGTCACCAAATAGAAAAAAATATTTAGTACCTATCGCAATAATTTTGAATGTCGCCAAGATTACACTAGTTAAGTTAAATCATTCATTAAGGTATGGAACGTTTTTCCAGCTCATGTTTTCCCTCTCTCATATAATCCCGGGCTCTGGCGGGACGTGAAACAGCATCTAAGAAGGCCTTCGGGGTGAGATCGACAGGCTCAATAGGGTTTGTTGTGCCTGTACACTTATACGTTTTAAAAAGACACTTTATAATACTCTTGTGGATTAAGCCTATTATTCTATCAACGAATATTTATCAGATAAAATATGTATTTTATAACTGTTTCAATATAACAACTATGTATGATATTTGCGTCATTAATTATTTTTATTTCAAATGTAATAATAATATATTATTGACATTCCTGTAATTAACATAATAAATTTGACTTTAATAATGTATTTGACAAGTCTTAAACTTTAAAAACTCTTAAAATTTGCATGCCTATGTTAGGCCTAATATAGTGAAACATATTTAAATATAAGTCTTGTATCTGTACCTACCTATATTAGGCAAATAATTATTTGATTCGATTTGATTTGTAGATCTCACGACCTCTTACCATCAGGTGGAGTGATCCTGAGAGTATTTATATCAAAACATTAAAAGAAGAACTTCTGTACAAAGCTAAGGTCTGCCGGTAAATACTATCTGACTAATGATCTATCGACATAGGCTGGACTTGACCGGGCGACAAATATCCGCGATGGCTTCGCAGTAACTTACACATTAATTATTAAATCAGAACACCACCTATACTCGCGGATCTGTGTCGTTCCGACAAACCAAAGCGGACTTTATAAAATTAATTAACATTTACATCACAATTACATGACAATTTGACTCATAACAGACACCCACGTTAGGTTATTTTATTGCTGGTAAAGTACACTATAAAAATACTACTAGAGTTGATAATATAATATAAGAAGCACCTTGTTTAGTTATATATTTTATAGAACAAGACTAATAATAAGTGTATGACTGGCTCGGTGGAACAGTGGTTAGTGACCCAGGTTCATTACCTACAGTTCCAAGAGTTGTGGGTTCGATTCCCACTCGGGACAAATATTTGTGTGACGAACATCGGTGTTTGTTCCGTGTCTGGGTGTGTATTAAGTATATTTGCAAGTAAGTATATTTGTGTATCCACTGTTGATTCTGATATCTGTAACACAAGTGCTTATTAAGCAATTTACTACGGGATCAGATCAATGTATGTGATGTTGTGTAATATTTATTTATTTATTTATTTATTATTGGAGTTTTGACTTTCATGCGAGAGGTAGCCAGTTCAGAGAGCCTCGTCTCGTACCAAAGTCTCTTAAATTTGAAATTGATATTATGTTTAATGGACGCTCCAGCTGTGAAAGAAAACCATGTGTGGAACTTGCAGTGTGAAGAAATTCTAGGGTGTGAAATCGACCATCAGCGCTTAGTCAGTGTGGTTGACTAGTTGGTCTAATAATCGTCCTTGTTTTTTGGGGAAGTGTAGCTGAGCTAAATGAAATATATGTCTTAAATAAAATATTTATTGAAGAACCCACGACAAAGAAAAAAACACTCAATAAGATTCTTCGCAAGTTTAAACCCAATGAAGAGGTAAATAATTAGTAAATTGAAAGTTAACCCTCAACCGAAAAAGTCTCTGACACCTTAAAGCAATCCAAAAGAGTCTGTGTTTAAAAAGCCATTATGGAGATAAAAACTATGATGACATGTATAATGTGTTGTGGCCTGCCAAATTTGTGTAAATCCACTTCAATTTGGTCTCATCTCTCCTTAATTCTTCGCTTCAACGCATCCATATTTGCTCAACGCGCAAAAAGAATCGCTCCCACCAAACCGCGTAAATTATACTCGATTCCAAATAAGTACGCCGGCAGAACCAAATTCAGGTCTTTATGTCAGCGAAACAAAGCTTATTATGGAATAAAAAGTATCAAAAAGCCTGTGTATATTCGGACCAAGATGTAGTGGTTTTACCTTCGTATCGCTTCGTCGAACAAAATTAAGCTGTAAAACGTAACGATACGATCTGAGAAAGCATTCGGCGATGCATAAATTATTGCGTTATAATTGTGCGCGATCGAAAAAACATGTCGGTAATACAAGGGGTAGTTGTATGAGAGCTTTTACAACATTGTAACACATGCCCGCATTTCGAATTGATAAGAGAATTCGTGTTTGTGAATATCCACAGTTGGTTAACCTTTTTACCCGACTGCGTTTCATAAAAATGATCAACTAAATGGATCTCATTAATACGTATAGAGATAAAATATTAGGTTGAAGATATGAACTGTAAGAAAAGAACATTAATCGGTAGTAAACACACATTTAAAATAATCTTTTGAAAACATAAACACACAGGTGATCACATGTATGTATATTTCTTTAATAATCCGATTATAGTACCTACTTATCTTTATTTGTCACTTTATTTGCGACTTTTAGAGAGCATCAGAGACCTTAGAGTATACATAATAAATTATTTTCAGTGTGTATCACTGATAGTAGATGGCGCCACCTGTGGCTAACAGGTTATATACGGGAAAAATTTTACGGCTTCAATTAATAGCTGCTGGTCTGGTGTGATGGTAATGCACGTCTGGGCGCGATTCCCGGAAGGACGGGTGTTCAAATCCCCGGGCCGCGGTGAGGCAGTTGAATTCTTTCCGTTTTTCTAAATAAATTATTTTATCAATTAAACTATCAAGCAGTTTGCACAGTAAAACATATGACATCCCAAGTGTCAGCAAAAACAATTGTCATCATGTTAAGGTACCTCAGCAACAAAAAAGTATTGCCGTCTTCTTTGTAAGCACCCTGTGAGTTGGATCGACATTTAACTGTCAAAATACTGGATTGGAGCAGGTATTGTGGTTGTAATGATTATTTTGGACTTTAATTTCGGCGCAGCGGTTGGCTGACCTTTTCACTCAAGCGATACGGTTTAGCATACCGCTGTAGAACGCAAAAAGCCTTTGTTGATATGTGCGAGAAATTTGAATTCACTGCCACTTGTAACTGGATAAATAGAGTTTAATATTCTTGACACTCAACTATTCTTCAAGCGACGTTAATTGCAGTTGATTCTGGATAATTTAGTGTGATTTAATAATTGCTTTGCTTTCACTATCATCGTCTCTAGATACAGGTCGAAAAATGGTGTGGTGCATTAATCTATACTAATATAATAAAGCTCAAGAGTTTGTTTGTTTGTTTGAACGCGCTAATCTCAGGAACTACTGGTTCAATTTGAAAAAATCTTTTGCGTTGTATAGACCATTTATTGAAGAAGGCTTTAGGCTATATAACATCACGCTGCGTCCAATAAGAGCAAAGATACAATGGAAAATGTGTAAAACGGGAAACGCGAACGAAGTCGCTGGCACAGCTAGTGATAGATAAGACTTAATATATTCATAATTAATAAACAAAATTTTTTTTTGGGAAACATGGAATATCTTCCTGACCTTCAAAATCAAAAGAACTAATCATTTCACAAAGCCACACACCTATTTTATTGAAGTATATTATTTTCAACCGGGATAAATCTTGTACACTTGCAAATGCAGATCTCAAATTGACAACTCACACTTGTCCAAAACTTTATTTCAGGTTATCTGTATCGCTGGGTATCGAAGCTGCTGCATCCGCTTCGCCTTAAGCAGTAGCCAACTGTGCCTTAATGTAAACGAGATAGATAGACTATCATGCAGATATTGTGAAAGATACCAAATGGTGTAAAGTATAGGTTGATGACTTTGACGTTCCAATACGCCTAAAATCATTTAAAAAGGGTCTTCATACGATATAAAAATACATCTAGCTGCTTACCTCACGTCGTTTCGACGAGGTTACGGTACGACCAATGTATTTGCTACTGTTTTCATTACAATCCCGTATTCAATATTATTAAATGGTGTATTGGGTGTACGAATTTATGAACTAGAAGCCGCTGCTTAGCCACACGCTTTGTTTCATTTCAACGGCAATCCCAACAAAGGGTTAGGACAATAAATGATCAATCATTGTTACCATTTAATACGAACGATAGTGGTTCAAATGGGTAGTGACAGTTGATAGATAGGCGCATTATCGGGAGCACTCGCCAATTTACTTGTCACAGGACACAATAATGCAATTTCATGAGCTGTCAACATTGCCACAGTATAATGACATTTAGTGAGGCATAAAGTAACTGAACTTGTGAGTAAGACAATTTCAGAATAAGAAGTTTTTATGGCGTAGTAACTATATTGTTATTTGATATGACAGAAAACGCTTTCATGTTTATATCAGTTAAATATATATATGTTACCGGAAATGTATGAAATCAAGGAATTGTATACAATTCCTAGGAAATGTGTACAATTCCTAAACTGTTTAGGAAATGTATAAAATATTGCTTGAAAAAGTATTCAATGCATAGATATCCTAGGAAATGTGTACATTTCCTCGGAATTGTATAAAATTCCTATATCGTATTAGGAAATGTGTAAAGTAAATGCTTTCTATAGTAAAACACGTTAAGTAATAAAATAAAGTCCAGCTTTCATTACCTGGTTTTATTAGGTTGACCTGTATGTATGTATGTAAGAAAATAAATTTAAACATCTTCTTGAGATCGGAGGATTATGAAAATTTACAGTCGTATGTGATTTTGATGACAATACAATAATATAGTACTGTCGAGCTGATCTAATAATGGAGCCGAAAGATATGAACTGGAACTTTATAATGGATGATCGTATCATAGCCTTATTTGGACTGGTTGGAAAGGTATTTTAATACTGTGAGCAAATACTAAAAAGTGTAAAAAAACACTATTAAACTCTATATTATTGGTGCACGTAAAAGTCAAAAATAAATTACGAGTCGTTCAAGTTGTCTCTATTCTGGGCTGGGGTGTAAACTATGTGCTTTTAATTATATTTTTGATTGTAAAAGCAGGAAAGACTTTCTTGTAAACAAATACACGAATAAGAACTCTATATTTTGTCAATGTTGACTGGTATTTTGAACAGATTGTTTAATGTAGAGCCTCCTACTAGTTGTGCTGCAACTCTAGTTAAAGCACCGACCTCTGTAACCTGCTTCCTGAAACATCGCTTAACTTGATTTCTCAGTAAGGTATACTAAAAATCCTACTTGTTCCAGCGCCCCGCGCTTTCGCAATCAAATATAATAATTAAAAGCACATAGTTTACACCTCAGCTCAGAAATAGAGACAACTTTAACGACCCTTTATTTATTTTTGACTTTTAGGTGCACCAATAGAAGCGTGCTTAAGTGTCATTTTTTAAAAACACAGATATCATGGTGTAGCACAGCTTGTATTGCAAAGACACTTCTTAAATCCCTGGCCAGTTCCAGTATATTACAAGTTGGCAACTGACAGTAAGTAGTGCAATCTCGGTACTCGGTACATAGTTTGCATCAAGAAGAACTTTGGACAGTCATTATTCTGAGATCGAGAATATAATTATTTTAAGATACCGTTCTTGGTAACAATACCATAGAGTTCATCATTACTTTTAGTCCAAACTACACCAATAAGAGGCAATTTACAAGGAACTTCGCGATCCCCCGATCAGGCGAAGCAATACCTTCCGTCTCGCTGTCACGTACTCACGTAATAACTTAATTTTTTTACATTTCCGGTTGCTATTTAGGAAATGTATAGATTTCCTAGGAAATGTGTAATGTGAAATTTATTTCACACATTTCCGTGCGATTTTAGGAATTACTTACATTTCCTAGGAATTGTATACAATGACGGATTACATACATTTCCGGTAACATATACACGTAGAAGATGGATACATTTTCAGAGGATATTACCTCTAAAAATATATCCATCTTCTACGTCGACCCAATAGAATATTCAATGTTAAAATAAGATTATTACCCACATCGGCATATGTCTTAGTAGACGGTTCTACCTAAATTTGTTTATATTTATCATCGCTTGATTTCATGATAAATATATTTGACTTAACATCCACTATTAATCGACCGATAAAGTAGGCTAAAAGAATAATACAATGTATAATTTTAAACTGTCATGGTTACACACATTAGAAAACTGTAACTGTCCGGGATATTTACCATGTTGTTTTGTTTTAATGCACTGTTGCAAGTGCAGTTCACCCGTGATCATGGCGCTTGCAACAGTGCCGAAATATCGGGAGCTCATTAAAACAAAACAACATGGTAAATATCCCGGACAGTTACAGTTTTCTAATATAATGTATGCCAAGTCAATAAATAGCATACATAGTCATAAAACGTAACATTTTTTTTAAAATAAATAACACATTGCTTTTCTCATTGCTAATCTGTATTATTGTGTTAGGAAACCGGTCAACCCCTACAGAGCTTGAATTGTGTTCAATCTATTGCCTACGAGATGAAGTTGTTATCTGAAACTAATAAATGTACCGAGTTCAGCCCTTAATGCGTTACAACTTTTCAATTTCAGATTCAAACGTTGATACGTTTGTTTTTAAAACGTTAAACGTTGATTTTATCTAAAATTTAGATTTTTTTTTAGATTTAAGACTTCTTTATTTCTTTATTTAAGAATTACAATAAATTCACTTACTGAGAAAGAACTATTCGAAATGTAGATCTGATTAGATTATCAGGCCAGGTGGAGAGACGTCTGCGCAGGACGGCTGGCAGGAGCTGGATGCGAGTAGCCAAAGATAGTCAGAAGTGGCGTGCATTTGGGGCGGCCTATGTCCGTAGAAGTGGACAGGAATGGGCTGATGATGATAATCTGATTATTTTAGTAGTTATTTTGTAGGTATTTTCCAAGTATACTACATTTGAGTTCTATAATTGTACCTACCTATAAAAACGAATTTCGGAGCTTGGATTTTATTTCTGTCATTAACCATACTTAGTTAATAACAGGTTTGCGTTATTAGCTTTATTTACCAATCCATATATACGTACACGATAATATCTTACTGACTCTACAGTTACATAATTTATTAGACAGACTCAACTGGGTAGTCTGATGTGATTCACCCGGCTTTTATTTTATAAATAACTTGAATTACAAGAATTATTTCAATTATTCATAAATAATAAATGTTACGGATCAGAAATGTTGCTTAAGTCATTACTTGATCGCAATAATATGTTAAACAAATACTACGCCCTAATGTGGAGTTAGCCTCGGTGATATTATGTAGTAATAAATCAGGTTGGTATAAGATCGTCATCGCCATTAAAACACATGTTGATTAAACTCTATGAGAAAAACAGCTGTAGAAAATAATGAAGAAATATATTATTTTATCCCGACGAATGAATGTATGAAGCAAGCAGAGAGCTTGCGTGTTCAAAATAATGAGCAGCACTTAGCAGCAATGCTTAGGTTTTTGATAAATATACTATTCGTCGAAACAGAAAGTTAAATATAAGAGTATTAAAGTGTTGTGTTTTTGTCTGATACCAAATTCAAACAAAATTTAGTAGTTATATTATGTGTTGACATTTAAAATCAACTATTATAATTGACAAAAATGCTGGCGGATAGCTAATGTCACTATGTATGTTAACAATGTTTTAAAGAAATTAAAACATTGTTAACATACATAGTGACATTAGTACATTTTCAAATTCCCACACACGTCTAAAACAAAAGTGTAATGAAAACAGTAGAGTCTGCTTCGTAACTATGATTTTTTTTTCAGTAAATATTTTTGTGCGCAATAAAGACAATCTACATATCTAAACATACTATTAACAAAAAATAAACTGCAAATTGGTGAGGATATAGTTTTAAAAGCATATTTACTGGAAAAACCCGGCTACTTCTCTACTATGTCACATTCATACCACGCCTCTTGGTCAGTGGACGACCTTGCTTAGTTTTTCTTAGACTTCAATTTGTGGTTTGAAAATACTAGTTCATATTTAGCAACTTATTCAAATTGGCGCCAGACAATATCTAATCATCTAGGTTCGAGTGGAAAAAAATATGGCTACTTTAAGTAGGCACAACTTTTTCAATCAAAATTTTCTTTTTTAAGTTTGCTAACGCTGAAACTTTACTACATTCTATATGTGTTTATAAATATTAATTTTCAATTTGTTTATTGATTTATTTGTTTTGTAAGTCTCCAGCATCATAAAACGTACACGATTAGCACTATTCTTGTTGATAACTCAACAAAATAATGTTTACACAGCTATGGTTTACGGGCTTCATTCTACATTATTATCACAACATTATTCACGTAATGTGAACATAGAGGTAATAGCTCCATAGACACTTTACACATTACACTCCTTTACTCCAGTGAATTAAAGAGGTGAGAAAAGTATGTACGTATTATTATGAACTTAAAACAATGAATAGTTATTTAAAAAATAAACTAGTAGTAATAATAATTAAAATAAGAAGAGAAACTTGAACTGATCTGATTTTCTTTTACAAATCAAAATACCATCCTTCTAATACTAAACACTTCAATTAAAACATAGCAAAACCTTTTGCCATAATGATAAGGTAACAGTAAAAAAGATATGTCCTTGAGAAGGCCAATCAAATTGGACGTAATCGTACAACCGGAAAATGCCTGCCGATTAAAACGACAGAACACTCAAGTTATCTGCGTTTAGTCAAACATTAACGTCGCAGATACGATCAGCTGATTGACACATTATAATGACTCGATGCGTTATTACAAATAATTTGTTTCGAACAAAAGGTAAAAGACAGCGTCCGCCATCTCCATCCGCTGAACATTTGGGAGTGTTGCCAGAATGGGATTTTGTACAGTTTGGTTACTATTTTTAACGAATTTTAATCGTGTTGTGACTAGATTATTTTTTTTACTTAAGTGGTTAAAACAAACTTATTTTTATGATGTTAATATTTAACGTAAATTTGAAACTTCACAAATGGAATGACCACTATTTTTATCAAACATTATTTTAATAGCTAAATAACGATGATTTTAGTTTCATCTACGATAAAAACGTATTTGATAAATTAATAAAAACTAATTATGGTTTGGAATACTGTATAATAAATGTTATGCTAAGAGGCGCATGCACTGCTCCTTTGAATTACATCATTTAATTTTAAAATCGAACAGTGCTGACATGTAGGATTTTTTCTATGTTTTTCTTTATAATATTATTATACTTCCAACCTGACTTAAGACTTTTACAGACATAGTTTTAACCATAATTAGATGTCATTTAAAAATATCTCACCTGGAATACCTTTCATTTTACACTTAGAAAATCTTAGAATTAATATAAAATAAGATATTAGTACGTATATCAAAACAGGATAGTTATTTACGAAGTACATAAACTAAATTAGAAATAATATCGATTTCAAAAATCAAACTGTACTTCTTACAATCAAACGCTGACAACACAGTCGTAGTTTGAATTTTTTACGCAACAACACTGGGCAAGGAATAGGTTTCACTTTTTCGGGCCGCTGCCTCTTGTGAATGCATGGCCGGACTGCGGATGCGGTATTGGCTAATTTCAAAATTGAATTCCATTAAACTTGTTTTGGACACCTGTCGAAAAAATTGGACGGACTTATATCAAGTGGCTCTTTTTTGCGATTGCCCCTTTAGCTATTGATGAAACGGAAAGGTTTTTTTTGCATTTCCTGTCCCACCGGATGAGTGTGAACTGATGAGGTTAAAATATAATTTCATATTTATTTACAATGCTTCCAATAAACTGATTTGATGATGAGCGTGAGATATCGTAAGTATGAAAGTCTTGTACTAATTGTTTAAATAAAAATTAAATAAACTAAACATTTAATTCATAGTAGTATGTACTTCATATAATGATTTAAAAAAAGTTTAAACTGGTGGTTCCGACGATGGTGTATAATATTCTAAGCTTCGATTGTAACTACATAAGATCATGCTTAATGCTAGAGTTTTATCCGTAAATGTAAGAAAGCTTTATTTCAAAAGATTTTTGACTGCTTCTTGTGTACCTACACAAAATTTATTGTAGAAAGATTGAATGGAAAATGCTCCATTCAATCTTTCTACAATAAACCCAACATCCCGTTAGGAAGTTATTTAAAGGAATTTTACTAAGATCGCGGGCGTCGGTCAGCTCAGACGCATCCAAGTATGCACGAATGGACAATCGACATCGCTGAACCAGATCGTTAAAACTCGCTCGAATATAAAGCACTTTATATACTGCAACTTTTGACATTATGGTGTCGCCTTGTTCCCGATAACCGTCTATTTATCTTTATATATTTGGCTATCGATTTTTGCTCCGTGTACATCTTGATCGTACATATTAAATCAAGCTAATTATGATTACGATAATAGAACAACACACACATGGCTCTACGTCCTACGTAAGATTTAGAGACTGAAAATTACAAAACAGTAAATTCTGTCTGTTTTTTATTGTCTCCTCATATTATAGACATGTTTTTGGATATCAACACAACAATTATCAATTATATGTACGTTCAAAATTATGTTCGACATTACAACGCGTAGTTTTATAATTTTTTTCCATAAACAAGTGCGGTAATTCAATAAAGTAGTCGAACTAAATATCGCAGTGTGTAAACGGCCCAAAACAATTCGTAACAGGTTCACTTTTTCACTGAACAAAAGTGTATCATTACTGGCTTGCATTTCGTCATCAGAACGTTTCGGGGAAAAGTTAATTGGTGTTCCGGCAACTGAAAGAACCTCGCTGGCTGGTACAATTGCGTACGGTAATTTGTATGTTGTACAATATAATAAATAGATTACTATATTGATACAAACAGGTTCGTCTACATCGATAGCTTTTTTACAGTACCAATACAGTGCAAGATATAATGAAATACACTAACTGGCATGAAACATCTAATTGTAAACTGAATATGTCCGGGATATTTTCCATCTTTATTTTAATGAGCTCCCGATATTTTGGCACTTGCAAGCGTGCGGAGCATGATCACGGATCAACTATGGAAACATGAGAGCCAAAATATTAGGAGCTCATTCAAATTAAACAACTTTGCAAATATCCCCCGCGCATATTCAGTTTTCTAATGTATGTAACCAATACAAGTTTCAAATTATACGATGAAATTGTATTTTTTTGGTATAGGTAATTTTAAATTAATTATTGGAAAATTAACTGAACGGGTATTTAATAAGTTTATATGGTTAAAATAAACTAAAATATAGTCAACATAGCTATAGTTAAATTATACAGTGTACATCCTGTAACACCTGAAAAAAAGTTATAATTTATTCGATTATCTGTAATTACTTTTTCTGCACAGAGTTCAAAAATTTGATTACAGGCAAAAAACTGGCACAAAAAAAACACGAACTGGCCGTCAAAGTAGTGTTTTCAAAAAGTACACAAATGAAGTGAGCAGATATATAATTTAAATACGCATAAATTTTTATGGCGAATTGAAAATATTCGATCGATGGGTTGCAAAACGTTTTGGTGTCGGCAGTTTTGTGCAATTTTTCGAGACCGAGCGTAATGAAGAGTTATGGTGGTGTTGATTTTAACATAATGAGCTGAGTAATTTCTGAACCGCGTTTAAATTATACGCTACATACGGACTTTGGGACTGGCGTTCGGAGCGACACAAAAAAAAACGTTGCATAGAAAAATACATTTTTAGATGAAACTCTGAATTCAAAATCAATATCAATCAACAGTTTAACGAGTCGTGTAATAACGAAAAAGAATATTAAATGTGGTAAGAGGTGTAAGGGAGTCTTGATATATCAATAGCCTCTAGATCGGCATTTATAATGCGGTTATTTATTGATTTAATTTCGAAATACTTTAAGCATTGCACATTTTCCTTAAATTTTAGTGTTATCGGGACACCCAGTGCCAAATTAAGCTTTTTTTGTTTACTTTCAACCTAAAATCAATATAAAACTTCTTTAAAGCTAATAGTTTCATACGTCAAGGTCGCAAATTAAGAAAACTCTCTTCACGTTCACCGTTCGTGATATCCGTATGTTTCAGGTACTTCTTCAAAAAAAATTGCCGATTCTTGAAAATCGATTAAACGTGATGATTTTTATTGCATTTTAATAAGACGCCGGCCAGTACTTCACGTGGGCCCGCGGGCTCAAATATTATCCTTTTTTGTTATTTGCTTAAGGCATCCTTGATATTTTAACAAAGTTAAAGTATTTTCGACTCAATCCGCCTTCAAATAAGGAGTAATTTATTAGAGTCTGTTTATAATTTCGACTTTGATTCTTGTACACATCGATTTGGGAAATTATAGACGGGCCGTACGGCATACTTTACTATAATGAATTCAAAAAGATGTGAATATAGGATACTATATTTTTAACCATGAGAATAAATATAATATAACTGTAGAGTCGTGTAGTGTAGTGTAGACATTCAACTAACATTTAGACGTATTTAATCACGGACGGTTATTACCATACACTATAAACTCCTAAAACCTTCACTTTTGTACATTTACTTTCATTTTTAAAAGAGAATAATATAATTATTATTCTCATTTAAAAATCACATAATTGTGATCGGATACAATATAAAAGACACCAATTATAAAGAACGACTTTATAAAATTAAAATGATTATCTGTATAAGATTTATATGCTGCAATAATTTGATTGAAACTATGAACTACTTTACAGATTAATCAGAGATTAACATTTATAAAGTTATAAATTGTAACATTAACATTTTTCTTAAACTCGAAATAAATAATAGGTTGCGAATCCACTTTCAAGCTGATTTCAAATAGACTCTCTTGACGAGTCATTAAAACATCTCAATTTAAACTGAATGAGTTATTTAATAGGGTGTCTTTGATTGTTTGAAAGATAGGATTCCTACCATTTTAGTCCGCATCGATTATTTTCCTATTACTTCTAACATTGTTAATTTTTATCGATGCCTTATTATTGATAAAAATAACAATTTTAGAAGGACAACTTATTATGCTTTTTTTATAAATACTCAATGAATTTCCCCATCATTATCATCATCTTATCAATCAGACGTGATTACCAAGTCAATCGTAATACTATACAACGCCTATATTATTATAGCTATCACTATATACATGTTAATCCATTTATGACAATGGATGGCACGTGTCTGGGAAAACTGTATATCCATTTTCAAGCAACTTTCTTTGATATTTTTTAAGGCCTTATCAGAATAATTTAGTTCTCAATAACTATAATAATAATAACAATATCGTTACTTCAGCAGGTTGCATATTATGGGGAAAAATTACAAGCATGAACATTGAAGTTACAGTTTTAATTTAACTCATACAAAAGACATCAACGCAAGAAAAAAGTAATAAGCGGTACTCGCTTTCTTGTTGTTTTCAAAATATTTGCCTAATTGAGTAATACTACGGCAAATATCTAATGAATACATTTTTTATAGGGCTCAAGAACAAATAAATCAAATTTTAATATCTACACTATAATCCGACTAATAAAACCAACCACTGTATACTTTGATCTAACAACATTTGTAAAATTTCTATGATAATACAACCCCGTGAGTCAAACACGCGATTGCTAAAAGCAATTAAATAGCTAGCCAATTAAATAGTGATTAGAATGGAAATGACTTTATTTCAATTCACACTCATTAGAGAAGTTCGAACCGCGGCTAACTGGAGCTTATCGTATCAATATGCTAAATACTTTCAATAAATGTAAAACCTCAAGTTATTTGCTTGTATTACATTACTTAATAACTTTACTACGAATATAGTTTTAAGTTTAAAATACCCTATTAGTAAAGCAATAAATATTTAGAACAGTACAAATAAATGTGTGAATACTGCGGAAATGTAAAAAAAGTGTTTTGTGCTCCCCATATATACACGTCCTTGATTGTATAAAGAGTGAGTGTGACTTTTCTTTAACTATACGAATTTATCACGCAAATTTTTTTGATCAAAATGGTATTGTAGTGTTGATAAATTAATCTTTATAATGCGTTATTTATCTAAACTATTAAGTAGCTCATTATTTTCTTAAGTAGAGTTGATTTCATTTGACAACATCATGAAATTGTAAACCAAAACTAATTTAAGTATCTACTTGAAATTAAACGAATACCATTAGTATTTTATCCTATTTTAGTCATACTCAGTCAACATCATGATCAAACCCGGAAGACTCACGATCTCACACACGTGAGTCCACCTATACAGCCTTCAGAGCGCCGCAAGGGTCCGCCCAGCTTGGAGTCGCGCCCGCGACTGAGCCCGCGCGCTATCGTTCACACATCGGTCCCGTTAGAGCGAGAAGCGCCCACCGCCAGAGCGAGACGGCTAGCTGCGCCCGCGCCGAGCCATCCGGAAGGCTCGCTGAAACTGGACCGTTTTCTTTTCTTGTTATTATTGAGAGCTCTCAAGTTCTGTTGTTGTCGCGCCGCGAGCCGCCTGATAACGCGATGCCCCGTCGGACCGCGCGCGCGCACCGTACGCTCAAGCTCGCTAAACGGTCAAAGCTCGCGCGGACGTAAGCTATGGAATGGATATTTTTAGTGCTGTGACATTAACTGTTTATTAAACTTTTTTTTTACTATTCTGTGTTAAAAAAAAATTAAAAACAATTCCGTTTAATTAAAAAAGTGATTTTGGTAGAAAGTGAAAACGCAACTGTGAATAAGAAAATTTTGAAGGATTTTTTTTAAATACTTTTTTCGTGTGCACGGTTTTTTGAATGACTGAAACGTTCAGCGAATTGAGCTGAGTTTTTTTTCTTCTTCAGTTAACAGGTATGTGGTGGTGAACTATATCAGTGCTAAGTGTTGCAAAAAGTGCAAGTAATTTATGTTAGATTCCTTTTATTTCCCGCGTAAACCTTTGTTTATTTTTAATCTCTATTTACATTAAGTCAGTAAAAAAAAAATTCAATTATAACTTATGGGTAATGAATGCTCCAATTTTATTGGACCCGATCTCTTGTTTCCAATAAACTTAATGGGGTAGTAAATTAAAATCATAAAATACTCTGAATTTATAAGCAATAGCTTTAAAATAAAAACGATTTTTCAATCAATTTTACGATATCGGTTCTTTAACTTAAAGCGGAACCATAGCATTAATTTATTAAGAAAAGCAACAACAGTACAGATATTTCAAGCTATAATTAAAACAGTTTCACATAATGTGTACAAATTACATACAAGTGATTAATATTTAAAAAAAAACACTACAGTTGAAATTGAAACTTTATGGCAGTGCATTATTTTTACTTTTAATTATATTATTAGGAACCAGTACACCAATTATATATTTTTGATGAATACATTAACACCCACTTAATTGTATGACAGGAACTATGATATCAAAATTAAAATGAGCCTACTAATAAAATAAAACAGATTAAATAAAATTACTTCCAAAAAACCTATGATGTTAATTACAAGAGCGACACGGTATAACACATAATAATTAAAAACGAATAAAGGTATAAAGGACAGTATTTAAAAGTAAGGCAAATAAGATAACATCTCTTAATTCTTGTAAGTTATAAAATAAAATGCACTTTATACAACTGCATTTGATTAAATTAAAGAAAAATAAAGCAAAGCGGTAAAAACCGCCAGCTTTTAAAACCGTACGCGTAAAAAATATTTTTTATCGTAATCGCGACCTACGCCAACAATGATTCCCGCTCCTATTTCCACTAAAGAAATAAAAGTGAAGGGTACAATTTCACTGCAATTTTCACCGGTTGCTAGAATGTGGCAAACAAAAAATAAAATAAACAAGATTATCCGACCTAGTAAACCAGAAACGAAGCCGACGGCTTTTTGTTGCCGCGACTATTGTGACCGATGCCAAGTTATCGGCATCGTTTGGGATCACTAGTGTTTTTTTTAATCCTAACCAGCTGACCCTTCGATCATCATATCGCCTTTTTTTCTTCTTTAAAAATTATTATTTCATTTGATATAAATCACAGAAATAGGACGAAAAGAAAAAAAAATCAAACCAATTTGGTGCATTAGATTGGATATTATGCGCGTACATACATTTACAAGGCGTTCCGTTTTTTATTTATATAGATAAGGTAGTTAATATAAAATATTTAAGTACCTCATAAACAATCAAAAAAAATATTTGAACTAAAAAGCCTGGATGATACTTTTATGTATTATTTAACAGTTTATATTAAAACAATATAAAAATATTCCGCAAAAGTTTATGGTTCCCCTTAATTATGAATAACTAGTAAACCACTTGCATTTTATCTCATTTGTATAGAAGTGCGTGTATTCTTCTTTTTTTAAAGTTTGTTTAACATTAATCAATAAACTGTAAACACTAGCAACCATTATCATATATTGTTAATAGCATACGGCAAAAAAAAAGTGAAACATTTAAGTTAAAATTTCCATTGCCGCCGGCGATTTACTTAATACAAACGACATTTAAAAACTGTTATGTCCTGTATCTTGTTAAAGAAGCTATGGCAATTAATTTTATATCTGTAACGACATGCGCAAAAGGTACTAAAGGTATGGAGAGTAAATAAAAATTTTCATTACACGCATTTTAAACCAAACTTTAAAAGCATTATTTGCAAAAAAACAGTGTTACATTTTCAAAAATGTACAACGTACAGTTCGGTTGCAAAATCGAAACAGGAGCTACTTAAGTATATCAAGTTAACTGATAAGAGCGAGCAAATGCAAAGTAACTGTATTTATAAGCGGCGTCTTCTCACAGAAAATCGCATAATAAGTGTGTTCCAATTTTTAAAACGTGCTAAAATCGATTCGTTACGATTTTAAATGAGCGCAGCGCCTTAAAAGTATCGACTCCTTAAAACACCCGTCGGCTACCAAAAAAAAAGTTGAAATAATTGAGGCAACCGCAGTCGCGAAATTGTACTTATCTCACCCTTAAATCGGACGAATGGACCGTAAATTCGAGTGTTTATTCGTACACGTTTGCAGAGAAGGGAATTTAAGCAATAGCTTCCTAGTAGTTCAAAGAAAATAGTATTCCTTTACGTATTGCCGAGTTTTGCCTGGCTAAGGACCACAATATTGCATATCAAGGTATAATTTAACTGTTATTCCGACTAATATACGCGTTAAAAGATTACGATACTTGCAATTTTAGCTAAAAAGAGATCATTTAATAAAAGCACTTTTAGTTTTGACGTTTTATCATAGCCTAATTTGTATTATATGAGCGTTTATTTGACGGTATCAATATAGCGCGTTATAATTATGATGAGGGAAAAAACCTGCCGAGTAATTACCACAAAATAAAACATAACAATATTTACACTTATCTCACTCTGAAATCAACCGAGGAAATAAGTAAATAAGTACAAGCTACACGCCAAAGTTGTAAAAGAATAAGTATAAACTGGTAATAAACTCCCGCAGTGCCTGCGATAAAATAATGCTCATTATACTTAGGTATTTAAGCGTAGGTGCAAAATATTAGTGTCAGTCTCTACTCTGAGTCCCTCTCTACATATTTTTCATAACATTAAGAATATGAATGCGACAGATTATCACCGTGAAAAGGACTACTTAGTGGACCTTTGATATTTGTAAAGTCACCTGAACAATTATTGAAAACCTCATTATTTTTTTTTTATTTTATCAAAATAAATATAACAATGTCGTATAATTCATACTTTTATAACGCAATCACACAAAGAAATCATTTGGCAGAAATATCCTCAGTTTCAATGATATACTCCACCCGCCAGTAAAATTTAATTTTCATTTGTGTTGTAACTGGCTGTTGATTTAAAAAAAAATAAAGAAAAAACAAATTTCAATGGCTCCAGCGATCGAAAGTCAATCGGGTCCGTTTTCTCATTATTCAATCTCCGTTCGTCGCTGACCGCAGATGTAGATTACAATGCTGGTGAAAAAGAAACATGCTGTATCATCACAAAAAAAGATTTTCGCTTTCGCTTCGTGTTTTTTCATCATTGTAATGTGAGTATCAGCTGATTACGCCCCATGGCTATTGCTGTGCTGGTAATTAAACTTATCGATAACTACTATAATGCAAGGCTTGATTTTTAACTAACAATTAGTAGGTACAGCTAACGTATCCCAAATCGTGTTTGGTGTTAATATTCAAGCTTTTTTATTTATAACTTATATTGGATTAATTAATCTACATACAATGTCACTTTTACAAAAGCAAAATATTATGATTATACTTACGTTTACTCACAAAATTTACCGCCTTTCGCTCTAGCCAATTCAAATTTTGCAGGCCATTTCGACATAAAGGGGAAACTGATCGAAATACTATATTATACCGGATAAAAAAGGAAAAAGAAAAATGATTAGGCATTTCGCTTTCACATCGCAATAGATGCGTAGTTAGGTAACTGCCAGACTGGTTCACTATCGGCGACAAGCGACAATGATCTGGTTATATGTAATTAGAAGTGCGGTGTTCTACTTTTCCGATGTAATTTTTCGCTCAAGTGTTACATATACATACCTACGTATGTGTTAGATTTTTTTTCGTTTTAATATCCAATGGCGTCTGCCAACTACATTGTAGAAAAATGGTACTTTGATACGATTTTGTAATTCCCTTACGCAAATTGTAAATGTAAATATTTTTTTTTAGGATTCAGTAGGTTGAGTTGTTCAATTGGCGATGAATTTGGGTGAAGAATAAAATGTCTTACCCGTGACCACGAGCGCTGTAAAGAGCTCGAAACGTCGGATCTCTAAATAATGTTTAGAATAACAATCCACGCGAGTTTAATCCGAAAAAAAAAGTTTTATTTCAAATGAAGATTAAAATTTGCAGATGTTATTGAATCCGCATTTTCACATGAGCGACTTATTAAGAAACGGATGTTGACGTTACCCTTAACGTGGTCATATACGTGAGTTTATTTCGGAATGTGAAGCAGTGGTCTTAACAAAGTCAAATTAAAAAAATATTTCAAACGAATACGGTACTATTAAAAATCATATCAAAACAATTTACTTAATTTGTAAAACATTGTCATTAACTTAATCATTATCTACTTATTAGAGGAAGATCCCAGAGCCGCCAGACATCACTTATTTTCTAATGGACGAAATATATACGATTGAGTAGTGGTGGGGTGTACTATCATCATATGACTAGTTGCTACCTTGACCAGACGGCCATTTTTCAGATATCAACCAATCAAGGTACATAGAAACACTGCTCACCTCACTTAAATTCTGATGGCTGATTTTAACATATATTTCACACAATATCATTAAAAATCAGGTTTTATTACTTCCAGACACATGCGGTCGGCGGTTTTACCTTACAGACGCTTTAAAGCTATGAAAAAAATTTTACTTTTACTTAATTTTACTTATTTTCTGATGCTTGATTTTTATATATGTTATTCAAACAACTATTTTAAAACGTTTTGCAAACGGACAGACCGATCCAAGGGGCCAAACATTCACCAGACCCAACTGTTTTAGATTTTTTTTAAATTGAATTTAGTTAAGTTTTTCTAATAAAATAGTTTGTAAGGTACAATTCTATAATTATTGCGGTCAGATGAGCACTTTTTAGTTGTTTGAATAACATATATAAAAATCAAGCACCAGAAAATAAGTAAAAGTAAAAATTTTTTCATAGCTTTAAAGCGTCTGTAAGGTAAAACCGCCGACCGCATGTGTCTGGGAGTAATGAATCCTGATTTTTAATGATATTGTGTGAAATATATGTTAAAATCAGCCATCAGAATTTAAGTGAGGTGAGCAGTGTTTCCATGTACCTTGATTGGTTGATATCTGAAAAATGGCCGTCTGGTCATGGTAGCAACTAGTCATATGATGATAGTACACCCCAACACTACTCAATCGTATATATTTTGTCCATTAGAAAATAAGTGATGTCTGGCAGCTCTGGGATCTTGGACCATTATAGTCATAAACAAACTAACTCTACTTTTCTATCAATTCGTATCCGTTGCGTGCCAAGAAACTTTTTCAATTATTAATATTACTATAAATAAATAAATGCCAGGACTGCGGGGCACGGCTACTTAAAGCAAACTGTAACAGGCGTGGGCACTGATAAACGGCGTAAAGCCGAGTTATTATTTATTTTGACGTTTACAGTTTTCCGGTGCAATCGTTATACTTTGTGACTCAATTAAAGGCAGGTCATAAAACCTTTTTTCACTATTAACAAGATATTTGCGCCAGTGACTGTATTTAATTCGTAAGATTATAGTCATTAAACATTTTATAGCACTTTTAGAGACATCTGCGCGGTAATGAAGGTAGTTATGTCTAGTACTAAACAGAACATAGGTAGTCATTAGGAGAGAACTTACAATGGTCTTTAAATTGTAATGATGCTGAAGCTCATTTGAGCTTTTACGGCCTCGGTTGCACATGGGACATTCGGTCGTGACGTGAAGGATTTCGCGTTCAATACCCCACTGGGTGAAGTTTCTAGTACTCATACTAAAATAGATTAAATTCCGTTTTATATTTAGGCATTCCCCCTTTTTTAGGTTAAAAAAAACAATTGAATTTAAATCAAATTAAGTTTAAAAATAATAACCACATATGACTGCAATTATCTTTGACCTAGACTTTAAACGAAAATTTTCTGAATTCATTGTCTATTTATAGCTTATGATTTTATCAACATTCCTTTATGTATAAAAAAAAATATTTTTTTATATTACAACTAATGCAAACAATCTAGTACTCTCCATAAACATTAATATATCACAGCAACACATAGAGCGCAGAACAATTACACACCATACTCATCCTTTTACCTACTCAGACTGTGATCCGATGAAAAACAGGAGAAAGTCCTTAGCACGACATCCGCCTAACTGGGTCGCGTTAATATCATCTCTCCAACCACCCACAATACACCTATGCATCACACAAAATTGCCCCGCGAAGGTGTGTCCACAAATTGACTGTTACAAAACGAGCCAGTTGTCGTACCGCATTTGCATATAATTGCAGACAGCCTAATTATCGGCGTGGCTGTGCATGTTTATTGCCCTTCCTGGAGCATTTGATGAGTACGGAATTAACAGGTCGATACTTGCGTCATACAATCACAATAAATATGTCGCCTCTGGTATTCTAGCGGGCCTTGGAAAGTAGGATGCTCGAACATTTTGACGCCCAATCAACCATAGCTATTTACCTAAGGATGATTACGTGGATGATATTTTAATGTCTTTCCAGGTAGGTCATAAATTAGGAATCTCTCTTATAAATACTCAAATATTTATGTACACTAATAAGTGCACATAAATTATTTCTTGATTGATTATTTGTAGGTTCCCTCTTCTTTTTCTGAAACTTTTTTTTCACCACGCAGCCTTTACTTTCGTCCAATATCAGATAAGTATAAATTTCCTTTTCTAATCTCATAAATCTTTGGATGAACGAACTTACACCAAAACATTGCGTTAACCAAACCTAACGCAAACACATTTACAAGATTTTTATCTCTAAATAAATTACTATAATAAAAAGATACGTGCTTCCTTTGGTTGATTAAGTATTATACAATTCAGATATTAATTTTAATAAACATTTTAAGTTCAATCTTCGACATCCAGGTATTAAGTCATTAACACGTTAATTAGGAAATGATCTACAAATGCTCGGTAGGTAATTAGGACATGATATGTCGTATTCAAGTCAAGTATTATCAGAACCCATAAAATAATTTAGTTCTGAAATAAATCCTGATTCAGCTTAATTAACTCTATTATATTTAGAGTAGTAATCTTATACACGTATAATTTTACTTCTAATTATACGTATATAAGACTACTCACTCTTTAATCCTTTAAACATGTTTCATGAACGTAACTAACAATAAATACTTTTTCTTATCTTTATGAAACCAGCAAAGTAGTGGCTTTATTAGCAGCGTTGTTTTCGCGAAAATAATGATACAGTGTCCCAGTAGCACGGTCTTATTTCGATTGATTTCGCAACCTGTAGTGAACAATAAAATACAACGAATACGACATGTAAAAATTGGGTGTTCTATTTTAAAAATATCTGTCGCAACAAATTTTATTGGTCTACCGGTGCAGACACATGAATCACGATGCATGGTGATAAATAAATTCGGTTCTAGAAGTGAATTTGAGAAAACCTGACACCGACACTGCTGTGTTGGCAAAATTCGACTCTCAAGACGCACGTTTACAACAGTAAGTTGACGAAAATGCCTTGCATTAACCAAAAGTCACGATAAAAAGAGCATTTCAGACATTGACTAATAAAAATTCAAGGAAATTCGAATAGTCTGCACTCAAGTACATCATTGTGAAATTCAGATTGTAATAAAATGCACAGACATTTCGTAGACCGTGGTGTATAAATATCAAATTTATTCTCATAATGGTGCAGTAAAATGGTTGAGGTCAATTTTGAAAGCATGTAAGCACTTACTCTTTCGATCAACCTACATTTATTTAGGGGTTACAAACATAATAATTTGTTGAAGCAAACAAGAAAAATAATTTATAAGACGAAATAAAAACTAAGGTTAGTATAACAAAAACATTTTATTAAAATTCCTTATGGATTTTGGTTATTGGTAAAAATTTTGTATAGTTTTTAAGTTATATACGTATAATTTAGCATAAACAATGACCCATTAAAACAATCAAATTACGTATGCCTTACATCGATGTAAGTGGTTCGGGATTCTTTCCGCAGCATTCAAAAGTCACTCGGTCTCTAAATGACAACGTGTTGTTGGCCACTTTATCCGTCTGATGGATGAATTGGAATTACGAATATATATCCGCTGAATTATACTATTGGCTGTTTGTATTGGAAATGCAAAATGTATAAGATGCTAATTTTAAATAGTTTACAATTAATTGAACTTATGACAAGAAACTGAACTCTTTCTCCTCAATAAATATTTCTATCTTTTTCAAATATGGATGTGAAAAATATTTTCCCATTTCATAAAACGAATAGAATAGAATACTTTAAACATGGTACATATTCGTATATACCCCATGCTTAAAATAAGAAAATTGTGTCAAACCTAAAAATGGTCTCATCATTATCATATAAATTATATTAAATGAAAAACGATTCTGGCTTTATAAGATACTTAAATTGAAAACGTTACGATAAATATTTGGACAATAAAACAATTTATAAACACACTTTCTCTAAACGAACGTCGGTTTTAGAAGAACAGGGTATAAGGATATCGTAGCCTGAAGCTATATACTTATTTATACTTTATAATGCTGGTGATAAATAACTCCAGGCTTTGTTGTACCATTAAAGAGAGAAAAAAAAAATGAATTCAATCATTAGTATTCGTTATGTTGTTTATTAGGTGGTTATGTAAGGTCGCTTTGGAAGTATCAGCTATCAATTATTGGAGGACTTTACTAATTTTATGGAAGTATCATAAAGAGTGTTAGTCAGACTGCTAATAATAAAACAATTATTGCCAGGCTTCTGTCTAGATTTCGAAATTATATTTTGGCGATGTTCTTTGTCTGGGTAGCAGAAGGCCGTCTGACGCAAATGAGATCAACTTGGCTTCGGGTTGTAAAGTATTTTTAAGTTCGTTTAGTTAGTCATAATGTAGTGACCAAAATGCTCTTGTTAATTTATAATTTTAATAATTTTGTTGCAGTACGGTACTTCACAAAAAAACACTATATAATTTTATATTATAATTCTAAGTTTCCATTTCATATATGGTAACCTGAACGTATATATATGTATAAAGTATGTAATGTAAAAAGTGCACCCGCACTTTTCACATGAATGCAGACTTCATATTAATTTATTTATGGACATAAAGTAGCTCTTACCTATATTTAATAATTATGTACAATTAAAATAATTTGGTACAAAGCAAAGCTTTTTAAGGTGTCACATTTTGCACACAAAATTAAAAACTATAAATACATAAATAACATTTGTAGTTATCATATATAAAAACTTATGCGTGACCTTTTTAATTGGAGCAAAACGCAAGTATCTTGTAATAAGCGACTACATTCCGCGTTTTAACGTAAACATTAACATCCGACTATTACTACAGCTTATCTTGTGTACAAAAGATGAGAAAAAATCAGTTCACCTCAAGTTATTCACACAAAACTTCATTAGCTCTTCAAGGCGTGTCGAATTAGTTCAGATACCGTACTATAATATGCCCTAATGTCAGTATGCGTGTGTGAACGCGTTTGTATACACAACAATGCGATTCCCATACACCCGATTGCCATCTCGGTGGTAAACTTGTGTGCTTTACGCAACTAACGCGTGTTCAGATAATGAAAGTGATGTTTTTGTACGCGAAGCACGTGTGAGCGTACAATATGGGTGCGTGGTAATGAGATATGCGATCGACCGACTCCCAGACAGATCTGGCTAGACTTTTGACGCGTACGAGGTTACGAGATCCTTTTTCTTGTGGGATATATTCTTCGTGGAGATGTAAACTTACTTTATAAAAACTTGAACATTATAACATATCTTCAGTCTAATCTGGCTGTTATAAAGAATGTCTACTCTCCATTTTCTCTGAGAGTGAACTGATTAAGACTTACAGATCATGAATACTTTTTGGCCAATTTTGTTTAAGTGATGCGAATCTATATTTTATGGTTTGCTTCCTTCTAGAAACGGTAAAAAACTAAAAAATAACGAAACTAAAACATATTCAAGCTAATAAATCATTTTGACCTATCAAAGAAGTGAATCTAGTGCGTTCAAATACTGCAAACAGAAGAACAAAATGGAATCAATAAAAGCAATCGTTCGTGATTTCGTTCGCCAAAGCGTTTCACTCAATAGGTGCTATCGTGTTCTTTAACAATATAATTCCCATCGACGCGAGAAATCGCGAAAATTGGTATTGCGTAACCCAATTGTATAATTGGCGTTACAGTTTTATTAAAAAAAATAGTTTACGCTCAATTTTGAAACGCAACAATTTTGTTTAGTAGTTCTGTTCTAACACTTCTAACTGTTACATCGATCTGTGGTTGTGTTCGAGCTAACTTCGGTATTATTAGCGTCATCTTAGTGTCGTTTAAAACCCATAGTATTACGACAAGCATAGTATTCAGTGTAAACTCATAATATTTTCTTCAGAAAAAATATTTTTACCGTTACCTGTTTTACGTAAGAAATACAAGGGTATATAAATGGAGTTCCTTTTTCATTTGAGCGTAATACGCAAGTAGATTTATTCAAGTTCAAAAAATGTAAAGCCGAACTACTAAGCATGCGGCTTCATTTAAAACCAATATAAATAATAATTGCAGAACAAAAAAAAATCATATCCGTTCCTAATTTATGGAATGCACGACGCAAAATAGTGTCGCGGAGGCAACATTATAATTGCTTGAATTAATTCCGCAACTGCCTTTAAAATTGAATACTGATACAAATTCATTTTCAGTGATTGTTGGTCACGTATTTCTATGACCTTATACTGGTTCCGAGCAAAACTAAATTTAAGTTATTACAACAACTTGCACAATAGTGCATATATATTTTTACGTTGGTTTTTCTTAACTTTTCATCTGTACTGAAAATACATTGAAAACTTTGATACTTTTTTTAAAAATAAAAATTAACATTTTTAAAGAGTTTTAGCATAAATAGTTCAAGTTATCTGCTATGATTTCGACATCTGAAATTATCATTTACCAAAAGTGCGTAAGTCTTAAAGCAAAATGTTATTTTCCGTGTTGAAAATGTTGTTACTCTAATTAAACATAAACTAGATTCATTTTATGGCACACTTAGTGCCTAAAGATCTTTCATTTTCAATTTAAAGTGCTTTAAGTAAATATGCTTTAACATTTATATACCGGCTCTTCATTTGGCTACTAAAAAGTAAAGTTATAAACCGCACGATGGTAATAATAAAATCTGTACAAACTAATAAAAGTGAAAGTCAGCGGAATTACGGTGCTGACGTTACCACACAATATCGATTACTTAGCGAGATCGATCTAGTTTTAATATGCAGTGTCCATTCGATAATTCATGGAATGTTGAGATTCATTTATGCATACTGTTCTTGATTACATGTTAAGACGCATTCACATGGTTGTTTTTATTTGCCATAACATTAGATTTGGCATGGAAAACTTAAGATATTTTATTATTTGTAGTTATACATGTAATAGGTTTTGAACTTTTTTGTATTTTCTTTAAAAATCACGTATTAATAATTAAATAAATAAGAAACCTCCATCCAAAGAGGAAACTCGGCCAGCCTCTTGGGCACGATGCCCTTGGACAGCGATCTGGGACATATTTTTTATTTATAAAAAAGTATTAATTTAGTTAGTTGTATATATGTAATATACTTTGTAATATGTAAATTATGAATTAAATAAACTCCTTAATAATTAAAAAAAATAAGAAAGCAGAAAAATTTAAAGTTTAAAAATATGCCTAATTTGAAGAACAAGCACGCCTCCAGAACCTTTCATTAGGTCGAATAGAGTTCCATTCGTCGTCCGCTAAGAAACCAAATGATAATTCAATTTTAAAAATATTAATATTCTTCTTATTTAAAATCAAATTCATATAATTAATAATATATTTATTTAGGACTTGTTATATGAGAATATCATCGAAGTTTTATTACAGTTACCCATGTGAACTGAGCCCAAGTGCTATACATTTTGCACTACTGCGCAGATGCCCAAAATTTAAATTCAACCTTCAAACAAATCTGGAGCAACTTAATACCTACCTACACCGCACTTACCTTAAGTTACGATAAACAAAATCCAATCAAAAACATAAATGTGAAATGAGAGCCAAGTTCAATATTATGATAATTGCCTTGGTTGTTGACTTCAACGACAAAAGAAGTGAGATCTAAATGGGTGCCAAGTTCAATGGTCAACCCTGAAATTTATTTATAAGTAACACTATAACATACCTATCATATCTTCTTATAACATAAGATAATGTATGGTGGTAGCCTATGAAGGTCTGTCTTGGCTAGTTTCTATAAACCTACCAACGTATTATTATGTTCGCTCGCTAGTTTC
Source organism: Maruca vitrata (assembly GCA_039566165.1). NCBI lineage: Eukaryota > Metazoa > Arthropoda > Insecta > Lepidoptera > Crambidae > Maruca > Maruca vitrata. Next base: position 6,562,185 of record CM076925.1, read on the forward strand.
TACCAACAATCAAAATTTTCGGAATTATAAAATAAATACCGACAAATACCAAACTAACCAAGACAACTAACTAGACTACTAACTAACTAACTAAAGAAAACTAGCCAAGACAGACCTTCATAGGCTACCACCATACATTATCTTATGTTATAAGAAGATATGATAGGTATGTTATAGTGTTACTTATAAATAAATTTCAGGGTTGACCATTGAACTTGGCACCCATTTAGATCTCACTTCTTTTGTCGTTGAAGTCAACAACCAAGGCAATTATCATAATATTGAACTTGGCTCTCATTTCACATTTATGTTTTTGATTGGATATCATTACTTTTTGTAGAAAAGTATATATCATCGTAACGCCGTAGGTCCTTTGAAAAGGACAAATTCAAAACTAAAACTAGACTTTATAAATATAAAACAATTGAATCAGTTACTGTATTTTCCTACGTTTACGGGGTATAACCCTAAGTAATAAATATGAAAACCGACTATTAGTACCTACTCTTAATTGTAAATAAGTAAGTATGTATACCTAAATATATACTTAGTGCTCTGCCTTCCCCGGTATACACCGTGAAATTTTAGTGGTTGTTTTCCCGTGGCAGAACGATTTGCCTTTAGTAATGCTATCGAATCATGCAAATTATTTCTCGAAAAAAAAATTTTTTTTTCGATTTTTCAGAATAATAATTTTCCAACTCGAAAACGAGAGAAGCTATCGTTTTTTTTGAAGATGTGACGTATTCAGGTACTGCTTGCCGCATGAAATCGATGCTTAAAGCTAAAAAAGCTTTACACCCTAAGTCATAAAGCGGTTCGAACGTGTTTTCGAGTTACGGTTAAACCTTTCGTAAAACCGGCACTTATTGATTTTACCAAAAAAGAACTGCACACATCTTTTGTACTACTAAGATAGAATAATTTTACTGCGGGAAAACAACCACTAAAATTTCACGGTGTATAGGCGTGATTAGGCACTAATTAGGTATTTATGTTAAGCGTTCATAATAGAACCTAACCGCAGCAGTGGTCTCCTTTTTCACGGCTTTCAGGGTGAGTGCGACAGGCTCAACATGGTCTATTGTGCGTGTCGACCTCATATGTGGATCTCACTACCGCTTACCATCAGGTGGAGTGAGGTCATCTTGTTAGCCTCTTATAAAAATAGTAAAAAAATAAAAATAAAAAAAAAAAACCTAATTATTAAAAAATTGCCAGTTTTTTATTTTTTCCTTTGTATTCATGTAATTACCTATCTGCATACCAAATTTTAACTCTCTAGGTCATTTGGAACTGGGTTAGAATTTTGATCTGTCAGTCAGTCAATGATAAAAATGAGGATTTTTGGACATTAATATCTAAATAACTGTTTGAGATAAGCTTATGAAATTTAGAACACATATTTATCTCGCAAGTCACAATATATGAGCCAAATTTGATACGTTTATGTGAAATAGTTTTTGATTTATGAGGGGTTTAAAAGTGGTTCCAAATGGTTCGTGTAATATTACACACGGTGCGGCTCGCCAGTTCTGTTTCTTGAACTTGGCTTGACACGCTACCGCGTGTCTAGATGTCGGAATTTGATCGAACGATACCATAAAAAAGCTATTAGAGTTCGCGACGAGCTGCGTATTAATGGGCGACTGTTTTAATAGGCTCTGATTGACTGTAATGTCGCCGATATTGAAATACAGTTGTAAACCTGTTTTATTTCATTTAAATAGAATATTGCAACTAATACATAATTGTTTTTTAATGTAAAATACTATTTTTGTCTCTTGATATTGAGAATTTACTTAACTATTCTCTTTAAGGTAAGAAGAGTCAATTGGGCACTAGTTACATGACCGATTTAACATTCATTAAGCTTAAACAGTAGTTACAATCATAAAATTTCAAGTAATATTTTTAACATCATCATATGACAATTTTGTTCCAACTACACCTAGGCGGTAGCAAAGTATTCAAATATATTTCAAGTTATCTACAACTTATGTCTACAATACATCTCACCTTCTTCTTAACTAATAATAATAATAAATACTACTCAACATCACATAAATTGATCTGATCCCGTGGTAAGTAGCTTAAGCACTTGTGATACGGAAATCAGGATCAACTGTGGATACACAAATAAACTTAAATATATTTAATAATACACCCAGACACGGAACAAACACCGATGTTCGTCACAAATATTTATCCCGATATCATATTTGTCCCGAATGGGAATTGAACCCACGAGTCTTGGAACCGTAGGTTAGGAACCTGAGTCACTAACCACTGTTCCACCGAGCCAGTCTGTAACTGCTACAAATAACTTAATAAGGTTCGATAGATACACTTCCCATATGTGTTGTTATAAGGTCGTGTAGATCCATATTTTCCCACGCGGAAACAGATACAAACAATGATAAGATGCTTAAATTAAGAGCTACAATTGCAAACCTTTGTATTTGTCTAGACGCTCTAATTTAACATAATACCTACTTCAGTCGCAACATATATCAGTACTATTTTGCTTAATACAACTATCGTTGTGAATTGTAGTCTATTTTTTGAGATGTAATTATTATTATGAATAAAAATACAGCAGTTTTGGCCTAAAAGAGTAACATACATACATCGCATACAAACATATATAATAAGTAAGATTTTATGAAATAACAACCACTGAACCCGAGCAAAACCGCAATTATTGAAGTCGTTTGCTCTGCTACCATCACATGTTCCATAATCCAATATATTGACTACAATAAAAAAAATCATAAGCGAAATATAATCACCAAATAGAACAATCCAAGTCCTGTGGAATGCGCCAATCAGCCCGCAACAATGGGAGCCGCAAAAAAACTCCCACGGCACTGTAATGAATAGCTAACGACGAAAACTAGGTGAATCTTTTGTGCAATAGTAGTGTCTTTTAAAAGAAATATGATCATTTTCAATTTCATAACGTTTCCCACACACGCCATGAATGGGATAGTGGTTGACGAGTGGAATTGACAAATTAGTGTAATCTAAAGGCGATTTTGTGATGACGCGTGATCCCGTGTTTGTTAAATTACACGGCTGTTCTGGTAATAAATAAAGCTGCGTGATTTCTCTTCGATTGTAACTTTCTTTGTTTCCTTAACAGATGGACAAACAGCGTTACAGAGCCGCAGTTATGTTTGTATTGACCGCGTAACCACTTATATTCAGGCACTTTATAAGGTTGATAATGTTTACTGAGACTTAACAGTGTGGCTACCATGAGTTTAAAACTTACGCACTCGATATCGCCTACGTGAATATGTCTATGAAAAACTTGTACAGCGCCGCTGGTGGATACGCGAAGAACTAAAATCGGCCGTATGAAAAAAACAACTCGATAGGTTTTTAACGTACGTAAGTTTTCGATAGCCAACTCATGGTAGGCCCTCAGGTTAAATGTAACAACGGCATTAAGTAAGTAAATTTGGCTACTTGAGTAAGTATACCCATAGCAATGGGATGAACCTAGTACATACATACATATAATAATCACGCCTTTTCCCCATAGGGGTAGGCAGAGAACACTTCAGCCATGTGCTACGGTCCTGGCTGGGTCACTTTCGCTTCTTCCACATTCATCAACCTAGTATATATAATTTTTTTGTAAAACTACAACGTACACAAATGTTCATCTCATCTTGTACCGGATGAAAATCCAACTCAATACATATTTTGCATTTGAAAAGATTCTTATAAATAAGACTAATCGGGTTCATGAATACGATAAATACTGAATAAATATGACACTAAATTTCATTTAGTACAACAGTTTAAACGAATCCAATATTTATACCCGCTCCGCAGCTACGCGTATAAACTACTTGGCGAATAAACAGCTGGAACTTATTTTAGTTCTGTACTGTTAAACGATTGTTTAGCGATTCCCAAAGTTCCTGAGATGGATCTAAATCCATGAAAAGTAACCATAGTAAGTGATGAAAAGCGAGCTTGATATATAGGTAATACACATCACAGGACTCAATCATATAAATTACTAGTGACCCGCCCTCGCTTCGCTTTGGGTACTTATATTATTTACTAAATAAAAAAACAATAATTTGATAAACCGCATCATAATCTCTTGTAAAGTTTTAAAGATTTAAGCATACATATGGACAGACAGACGCTGAAAGCGACCTTGCTTTATACTATGTAGTGATGTACATACATACATACAATCACGCCTTTTTCCCAGAGGGGTAGGCAGAGATCACTTCCAGCGATCCACTTTTCACCTCTGTGGGAAACGTGACGTGACGGGTTGTGGACCACGTCGCCGCCATTCTGCCTTGTGCATTGTTTTAACAAGCAAACAATTTATATAGTGATGTGTATGTCCCATACTATAATAGTGACGTGTATAACCCAGCACGAAAATGTCTAAGAGTTATTACGTATTTTCCTCTAACTTCTATCTATTTATAATAGTATCGCTGGTACATAGTTTTATTTGACCAATTTACTCGTATCATGATATTGATAGGTAAATTATGAATCGATTCTACAGCGGCCGTGACCAGTGAAATACAAATATTTTAGTGGCAAAGGAAACAGTTTGGGAACCTCAGTCAAACGAACGTTTAGCTGGTCCGAGAGTCCATAGCTCATATTAATTACGGTAGGCGAGCTGGGGATGCCTACTCCAGCACGGAACAAATGCGCTGGCCTAATGAAAGCTTAGTTAAGCTACCGAAGCCATTACGGACTATCGGGGCTCTCAAAATGTTTATTGTAATCGTTTGTTTGACGCTCAACTAGTTCGGAAATGGTTTTAGAACGTTTTGCGTTTCTTAACTGTTTCAGTATGCTTTTTATATTAAAGATGTGGGTTTCGTTTTATGTCTAGTTGATTTTGTATATTATTAGTAATTTTGACCAAAGATTTTATGAAAAATAAATTACCTAACCTAACATGAATGTGATATAATACGATTTCAATTACCAAAATCAATCATTTTCTATTGTTATTTTATGTAATAGTACGACGATGCATTTATATTAAAAAACTCTTTTTTTTACAGGTAAAGATGAAAGCTATTCGTTAAGCAGAACCATAGTCTGAAGAGAAAAAGGTCAGTTACTCTGGAACGGACAAGACATATAAATTTGAACGGAAAAGTTTCTAGGTTCTAAATCAATTTGATCTTGTTAGTAAAAAATAAAGGCGTCCGACCGATTTCAGCCATGGCGGCCGATCTCAATTGAGATTAGCCAATTGCGCAGGACATATTATAGTGCACAAGTGTGCGCGCAAACATAAGTGCACTCTCTATTCCCTTACTCTCATAATTCGGTGAGACGGCAATCCGACATGACCGATGAGAGATCGGGCGCAGGACCACCGGCTTAACGTGCTTTCCGAGGCACGGGCGTTCAACCGCCAACTTCCTAACTCCGGGCTGAGTAATTTCATTACAGAAAAACTCACACAAATTTTGCCCGACCCCGGATTCGAACCGGGGACCTCTCGGTCCTAACGCAGCACTTGCTACCAATAGACCAACGAGACAGTTAACCTCCACCAGTTGGGATCCTGTTAGTATTCATTAATTAATTCTAATATGGCTCGAGCTCTAGCTATCGACATTAAAATAAAACATTAATTAATTACCGACAATAGCATTTCATCATTGTATTGCCTACTATTTCAGCAATTATTTGACAGTTCTTTGATATTTTAATAACCGCAATCAAACGTTGAGTGGCGCCTTTGAATATCATTGTCGTAATAAATCACAGCTAAATCGTCGGAGTGGCACGAAATAATTGAATATGCTCGTAAAATGTGCTCAATTCGATTACCACTAGACAACCACTTTAGAAAATAACACTATGTTAAACGAATATTACGTGTAAATTAATTGATTGAGGAATTAAGAATTGGACGCGTCAGTTTTTAAAAAGAGTTCGATAGCATCCTTTGGCTGAAATCGGTCAAAAAGATAAAAGAGAAATAGTGTTTGATTTCTAGTTTTCTGTCTATCACTTGCTGCATGTGGTTTTTCATATTTTTAAAAATAATTCAATTTTCTAATGCATTGATTCCATATCTGTAGCACAATATCTAGCAATCGGATTTGAATGAAAAATTGTAACCAATATAATTTTTTTTTTATAAAAGATTTCGTAATCCCTTATTCAATTAAAGCCCAAAGATTGATGCTATATCGTAAAACGAAACATAATGCTTCATAAAGCCTCAGCGTAGACATTAGCCAAAACAATACAGGGAACCGTCTTGAAAAATGCACGTGGAATCAAGAACGGCCGATGCAAATTGGCTGAATGTCAAACCGTAGAATGGCGTTGCACAACGCACATCTTGACATTCCTCTTTGTCCGGCGAACAATCGCGGACGACCGTGTGAATGATTCCCACGTGTAGGGATGCCTTGGACTGTGTTATATTAAAAACAATAAGGGCTAATAGCAAGTTAAAACCTTTTGATAAATACTTTAAAGCGTTACAAAACGCTTTAACGATTGATTACCTGGAAGAAAGAGTTTAAGCACCAAGCCCAGGACCGAAGAAAAGCGTTTTCATCTTCGTTTTTCTCATAGTTATAGGGTGTTAAAAGCTATTATCTATATCTATACTAATATTATAAAGAGGAAAGATTTGTATTTTTGTATTTTTGTATTTTTGTATTTTTATATTTTTGTATGTTTGTAATGAATAAACTCAAAAACTACTGGACCGATTGCAATATTTTTTTCACCATTAGAAAGCTGCATTATTCAGAAGTAACATAGGTTATATTATATTTTAAAAAAAATTAGGGATCCTTACTAAAACTCCAATAATGTAACCCAAGGTGTAAAAAATGGACTTGAAAAATTCCTTACGTCGCCAACGCTGCGAAAACTATTGAAGATAGAACGAAACCATTTACTAAGACTTTGCAGAACTCATCATTATCTACAAAAAATGTCGCGTATTTTAAAAATTTAATTTATATGCCGCCGCTTGAAAGGGCTCTTTATTTGTACCTTGGTATTAATCCTTATTAAAATAAATTACTTTATATTCAAGACGGCTTCAATACCTTTTTATAATTTTTTGAATTATTCAATTCGGACATTTAATTCGGAAGATATCACGAGTTTAAAAATGCAAAAATTAGAAAAAAGACGCGTGGGTGCCGCCAGCGCGCTCAGCTAGCCAGCATGTGATGTAGGCTCCATGTAAGCGGCACTGGGGTACGGGGGAGTCAATTTAATATGTAATATAATAATATTATAAAGAGGAAAGGTTTGATTTTTTGTTTGTTTGTTTGTTTCGAATAGGCTCCGAAACAACTGTACCGATTTGAAAAAATCTTTCACTGTTGGAAAGCTACACTATCCCTGAGTGTCATAGGCTTTTATTAAATAAAAAAATTGATTTCTCTTACGGGGTTAAAATATTTTACATAGAGATAGAGATATCCCCGAAGCGAAGCGAGGGCGGGTCGCTAGTTTTATATAAAAAGAGAGAAAAATAAAGTATTTAAAATATTTTATTCCTTGGCAACATCTTAAATAAACTCTACTTAACGAAAGCTTTTTTCAGGCTAAGTAATTTAGAATTTAGATCCTGTCTTGCTGATTGCATGTATTTTGCTGTAAGTGGTTTAACAGTTTATTTCTTTTTAAACATCACTATTAAAAAAATATTATTTAAATGTAAGATATGAACCTGACAGCCCTATCCTAAGCCAAGTCCGACCACCTCTGCGGTTAAACGGTGGTTTAAGATAAAAAAAAAACTATTAGCATCCATGATACGCCACGCGATAAATGATCTACGAATCTGACCTTTCTGTCCATCAAGATTAGGCAGACGGATCGTATCTTCGGAGTATCTATCCTCTTACAACTAATGGCCATTTTTTACCCAAAGGTAAATTCTAAAATGCTTTTTGAACATTGCAGTTCTCCCTTAGTTCGTTCAATCATATGACAGTTTATTATTACACTTTGAAGTACTAGTTTATACTCTAAACAGTATTTAAATTTTATTTTATTCAATCCTGAGAAAAAAATATCAAAACTTGTTGGAACGTTGGTAAATGGATAAGATTTAAGGGTTCTTGAATAATTAAACAAGTTTTTTAATTATATGAGGACCATCGAAAATAGCCTATGAATGTCACTTGTGCAATATTCTGATGGAAACCAGTTAATTGTTAATTTAAGGACGTACTCACTATTATGTATGAGGATCATAAATTACCCGAAACGGACGTTTTTTGTTTAATTAAACCAGTTGATCCAATTTACATGTCAAAATCCATACAATTTGGACATAAAAGGTCCTTATCAAACATGTTTAGTGTCGCAGTTTACGTGATTAAGCCTAAATTATTTATTTTAATTAACTCGTACTGACGTAATGTGGTTTATATAGAGCGATTGAAATGTTGCCCTAAATTAGCATATTTTATTGTTATAGCGTAATTTAGTTCGGATTAAGCTGTTCACAATCACGTCGATGTTTCTTTCAACTCTAAGATGCGATCAAATTACAAAATCGAATTAATCGAATGAGCAAGCTGTGTCGGTTAATCGCTATCGTTATAGATAATCTAGCCAAGAATCGATTTGTTTGTCATCCGAACTATTTCACACGGATGTCTTAATTTACAACGAGAATATTCTAACATCCGGCGTAACAAGATCCTACAGTTTATTGAGTTTTAACGAGATTTTGTCCTAGATGAGTAAATTAAAGCTATAGAGGATATCCGATGCATCCTATGTAAGAACATACGGGATGTTTGATGAAATACAACATTCCTTTGCATGCGATAAATAACTAGGATGCATTTAATTATATCGGCGCCTTCCAGTAATGACCTCATCACAAAATAAATGTATGCGGAAATTTGTAATGTAACTAGACTTTAATTATAAAGCTTAAGAACATGATTAAAGTGATTAACTGCAATATTATCAAGATAAACAAACAATTTGGCTTGAGCCATTACGATTTATAAATTGGTTCCTCTGTTTATTTTTCACATGAAAATAAAGATATTCTATAATTCTATTAGGAAAAGTTTAAATCGTTATATCCTAGACATCTATTATCCTAGTTAACCACAGAGGTATACTCCTGGTTTGCTTAAGGTATTTCCATTTGACCTATCATTTTATTGCATCACTACTTATGATTTTAATTACAAATTTTACAATGAATTGAATATGTCCGAATCGCACTGTAATGTAGAGTACTATGGCATTTAAATGCTACTTCGGTCAGAGTACATTTTTTATTACCCACGGGTCTCAATTACCCAATAAAGTTACCGAACCTCTAATTACAGTCATTAATTGGGATTATCTTATTAACGAGCGAAATAACCGCAACCACGGAGGCTGCGCTCACGACTTCTTTGCGTCTTTCTTTAATTCTAAACATATATTTTTTTCATATCGGGTGCTTTGATGTTGAATAAAAAAGAGAAGAACAAATAAAAACAAAATCATTTATTTAAGACTTAATACCTACTTGATACATAGTGCAGTAATAATTAACGTATATGAAAATAATTGTCTTAGCAAAGTAAACTTGTATTCTTAGATCTGTTAAGCTACCCTAACTACAACAGAGCATAGAAGAAATCTTGATTGTTTTTTAATCAAAACATATTTTATTGGTTATCCTAAAAATAACAATAAAGGTTTCCCATCACTGAACATATTTTTGCAAAATGTATTTACTAACATCAAGCATCTCAATTCACACACGGAAGTCAAATGTAATCTTCATAAATATAGTAATTTAATTACAATCGTTATAGCCCACACATTAAATATTAAAAAATAAATTACAAACAGCAATATCCTCGTTCATTTGAATTGTAAAGACTTATTGAGCAACCACCCATTGCCTATTTAGAATAAGAAACACATGTTCTGGCGGGATCTATATATTAGATTTATGGTTTCTTACGAAAACCAATCAGGGTAGGCGTGACGGTCGGTAATTATTTCTTAACACCATCTTCTGAATGCTACCGAATGCTCCCCATTAGACACTTCCTCTGTTATAATGGCTTTGATTGAGACGGAGCTAGGGTTGCCAGACTTGCCAGTCTGTTTAGATACTCGCCTTCACAATTTTCACAGAGGACTCCATCGAATCAGATTTTTTTTTATTTTGTTGTTGTCCACTTAAAATTATCTTAAGTAACTAAATGTGCCCTTCAAAATGTAATCTCAATATAACGAACCAAATTATTAAATATAGACGTACATTTTTAATAAAAATTTGTCCTGATATTTTAGAAGAAGAGTAAAAAATATCCTGATTTACCTGCAACATAATTACTTACTCCGGGCAATATCGCAACTACATAAGTGACGGCCCTAGCTACTAAAAACTAAAGGGTTAATTAGACCAGCTAAATTAACGGCGCACCGTACACTATTTAGTTTTAGTCATCCGACAGAACGGCTTTACGGTATTTTATAACACCAATACTATTGAAGTAAATTAAAAATCGAGAAGTACCTACGCAACATTTGTATGGAGATGTTTATCTGGCTTAATAGGCTCATAAAAGATTTATTGTTACCCATGAATGGGCGAAGCTACGGATGTTCATTGTATGGTCTAATAAATCAAACACAGGCCTGATTCTGTTCTAGGGGCTGCTGTGTTCTAGGTCTTTTTGTAGTTGTGCGTCCAAGTCGATCTATGTAAGATTTTAGAACTTTCTGACATTCTGACATTACACTAAAATCATATTTTAATTCAATATTATGGGTCTACACGCGTTATTATGTCAGTGGCAAATTGACTAATCTAATTGATATCTAAGGTAAATAAATTAGGTCATCATTTTAATTTTACAACACTTAAGTAACTGACTCCTTACTTTTTTAAGATTTAGATTCTTTATCTTATAAGAGATATTTTAAGTATAAATGGAGTTAAAATAAACTTTCAATTAAAATACAACTTATAAAACATGTAGAGACAAGTGTTGAAGTCCAATGAAACATCTCTTAACAAAATTATCTTAATACTTTACACCTACGAGACAAAGTTACTATTTTGTCTCACAACAGAAACAAAGAAAGTACTAGTTTTATTTTTAACACAGTATTTTCTGGTGAATAATAAAGTGTCATCATCGCCTCATACGATTCTTCGTAGTAGTCCCACGCACTTGATCTACTTTTTACAAAGCTGCAATCTCGTCGCTAATGACAATGTAATGAAATTATAATATTCGCATTCTGTCTTCGTTTTTGTATTTCAATGTCATTTGGATAAATATCACGCGATAATCGCATTTAGATCATTAGTATCAGTTTTAACCGACTTCAATATTGAGCAAAATATATATATTTTTAAATAAATATGTTATTTCAATTGATTTTTTTATATTGTTAAAAATAATGGTGTTATAAAAATGGTGAATCTACATTCTTACACATGCAATGGCAATACTCCCTGGTATTTCATTTCAATGGGCATGCTGTGATTGTAGATCAGGTACTCAATACTCGATCTATGTCACCATTGGACCCATCACTAAATAGCGCGGTGCGTCAGCTTTGTATGTTGACATACAGCGGAGAAGCTAAGATTCAGATGTTGACATCTTCTGCCTGTCATGTCACCTTGACAGCTGGTTTGACAGCTCGCTCGGCGAGCGACCGCGTGATCCAGAGATAAGGCATGGCTTAGCTAACGCTGATGTATCGATTGAAAGATGATTTTAAAGATCACATTTCTTTAATACTCATCATTCAAAGTCATGCATAATACATAACCTTCAGCATGTAGACTGGAAGTTATAAGGCATATCTAGAAACAACCATTAAAATCGTGTCTGTTTTTTTCAGTGACCTCAGTTGCATTAACACTTTACATTGATAAATAATAGTAAAACCTTGGGTTCCATAAATACATCATGCGTCGTCAAATAGATAAATTAATTAAAACAAATATACCATCAAACTGATTATGTTGCAAACGATTACTTGACAATTTATTTCAAAATCGACATTACCCGAGAAACAATGGCAAAAATTAAGCCCTAATGTATGCTAACATTTAGGTTTAATACATAAGTTATTTAGGGCGAATTAAAACGACCGTAAATCCATCTCGTGTGTTCGGTTTCAAAACCGAAATTGCTTGTCATTAGCGGGGGTAAAATGTCATAGAACAATACAAATGCGAACGAATGTCGCAGTACCTATGGGCGAAGGCCGTACGTGATCGCATTTCCTCCTATAGGCTGGTGATACAGTGAGACCATCTTTATTTTTTACTCAAAAATTTTTAACTCTATGCCCCACTGCACCGTAATTCTAAAATGTCGTTTCAGTATTAATACATACTTATGAGCTGGTAACTTTTGTATCTTTGAAATGTACGGCTAACAATTCATGGTAAATTCCTAAATGCAAACATTCCCATGGTAATCATTTGTAAAATTTCATAAACATTTCGAGACACATTTTTCAATGTAATGCCTGGTTTAAAATAAATCGTTTATATTTATTTTAAAAGAGAGTTTTATTCTGCGAAAAACCATTATGTCCATTGTTTATCCCTATAATATAATACTTTAAGAATCGTCGAGAATACGACAGCATTGTTACATGTGTGCCACAAGCCTAACAGGCGGTCACGCAACAACAAACATAATACGCCCAATAAACGTCTCGATATAAAATGTTTTGGCAATACCTGCGCCGCAGAACAATCCACATTCAATCATGGCGACCTAATTGTCCAAATTCAATTCGATAACGTAATGAATTCATTCGGAGGTACTATTTAAGTAAAAAAAGATCTCAATAACCTACGTTTGACTTAGTTAACTCAAGTTCATTTCGAAAGTAGATGTTAAAATACATCAGAGTAAGTCATTGATTATTATATGTTGGTTTTATTTTCTTGGGAACCCCGTAAGAACATTTTTATATTTCCTAGACGTCTGATTTGCATGGAACAAAACGGATAAGGTAGACAAGGTAGATAGGGACATTTATAGTCATTAAAACATAATTTTGGCCTATTTTGAAATCTGCCACCTATAATGATAAATATTGTTAGTCATCAAGGTTTCTAAACTAAAACGCCACTTTATCTTGTTAATTTAACTTACTAAAACTGCGGCATCAAGGAAAATACAAAACACCACCAGTTCAAAACAACTCTACATAACAAAAATTTAGATGCATCAAAACTAGTTAGAACAAATAATTTAAGCTTATATTGCTTTGACCATCGCTAACGATCTTCGCATCCATTATTATGTTACAGTCGAAGCAAAAAGCATTACAAAGAGCGGTGGCTTAGTAGCTATATCCTAATAGAGCGAGGCTGTTACAAAACGATGAGTGTTCGCTTCGGCTGGCCAATCAGAGAGGCGGCACGTGTTGCCGGGCGCGGGTCAGGGGTCAGGCTGCGCTCGCGCATAGACCGAGAGACAGACATCCTGTCTATTATGATACCTGTTAAGTCAAAAGTTTTTATGTGTGCAAAAGTGTTTGTTATAGTTGAAAGCCTTTCGTTGAGTAAAGTTAAATTACAATCTGTAATTGCACGATTGTGTATTGTGTGTATGGTTTCCAATGGAAAATGTAATTGAATACAAAATCGTATATTTTAGTAAGATAACATTTTATAGTTATCTCAGTAATCCTAACTTTACATTAATGTAAAAGATCGATAGTTTTTAGTAATCATTAATCTTCACATACTTTATCCACGGTTACAGACTGAAATGATCACATCACGTTCGAAACAAATTATGATAATACAAGCCAATTCCTTCAAGCAATAACCAAATACAAATGTTTTATTGCCTGATCGTGAGCTAATTAAGTATCCTAACTACTGCGTTACACGAGACACGTTGCACGTAGCGGCCGTGCTGAATTTATTTAAGTTATGGGCTTGAAATTTATTATCGCTACCTATAGTAAGCAAAAGAAGAGATGGAACATGTACTGATATTCTGTCATTGCCATACTATTGAGGCCTGAATAAAATGAATTACTTTATCACGGTCTGAAAAAAAAACAAGATGAAAAAGCTATTGCATTTACGTTAGCACTAAAACGACAAAATAGAGTTATTTTCCTCAAACGAATGTATGTTCTTCATAAAGGGCCGCTTTTTAAAGAAAAACTCTGCGCGTTGTATTTTGTTTATGAAATTATACTAATAATATGGGAAAAATGAACACAATATTTTGTGATATATGTGCCCAATATGTTTCATAGCCCCAAGCCTATATTACGCCTAAGGGATCGACGCCTAGGGAGCGCGTGCTCGTCCATTGTTACCGACTTGATGAAAACGTGATGTAAGTTTTATAATATAAAAATGTTTGAGTAGCGAGGTCGCGATGGTATCGCGGACAATGGGAGCTTATAGAATAGCTTTGGTGTTGCGACACGAGAATGTCTTTGTAAGAATGTGCTATCACAAAAGATAATATTGGATTGTAGATGTATCTTTCAGCGATATTTAAGGAGATTTTTTATTTGTTTCAATATTCCGAACGGAAAAAATTGTATTTACCTAAGATTTTATTTTTAAGACTTCAACCAAACTTTTGAATTGTTTAATATGCCAAACAAACATTCTTTAAGCAATTTTAATTCTTTAACAAACAAGTTGCGCTAGCCCCACTTAGCGTAGAACAAGGGCAGGACAATGATTAATTTTCAAAAAATATGTAACATTTACTCGTGTAAAGTTAAAACATCATTCCGAAATAATGACAGTTTTACTTGTATGTAACTCACAAATTGAACTAGTGCAATTCTGCAGCATCAAACCACGAAATGAAAGTTCCAAAGGATTAAGACAAAATATTATTACTTACTATTACCATTACACTTCACAGCTCAATGTTTGATAACCGACTACGAACAATACGAATAGCTGTTAACACCGCCCACTCGCTGTCTCTAGAACTATTAGAACCTCCGACGTTGCTTATTTTAGACGTCAAGAATGAAGGCTTGGTTTACACCCTCATATTAATATTCGAAAGAAAAACATTTTGTTGATCACAAACATTGGATTTCTTAAATTTTTAATATAAAAATAGCTAAGGAGTCTTCGTATATAATGTAAATTGTACATGATACGTTAATAAATTGAATCATCTAATTATTAACGACAATACGTAATAATTTAACGATATTCGTACTGTTAAAAAGAGATCATTGTACTACAAGATTTTATAGAGTCAAATATGCAAAATCAAATTCTATCTGCGTGATCCCCACAATGCCCTGTGCTTCCATAACATCATCGATAGGCATATAAAATCGATTGTCACCTAACAAAACCTCCCTGATACCAGCTTAACATTCCGCCATGTACTTGACAAGCAAAGAGGCTTTAATTCAATCAGCCGCAGATACCTGGTATCGGTCGGGGAGGCGCGGCTAATAAATCGGCGCGGGCGCAAGACGAAGTGCCGCTTAACATACAATGAGTGCGCGCTGTCGCAACGAAAGTATTAGGACCGAGTGACAATCGTGTACAGACTTAGGTGTTAGAACGTCGTTGATTTCGTATTTAGAATGTGAATGATGAGATATCTATTAGACCTTTAAAATTTTATTATGGGATTAAATCAGCAAACTTTTTATCTTAAATCTGTTATTTAATTATTGTGAATGTAAGATTATTGTGATCAGATACTAACTTATTACGATGTTATATAAATTCATTTTTTACAATTGCTGATAAAAAAAAATCGTCAAACTGTTAGTTGATTGCTTGTTTAACAACCGCCTAAGAAAAGACATCAACGCGCGCCTTAAAAGATCAGTCAGTTGAAATTACGGCGTTTTGTTTGGATATTTATGCCTTATTTTATATTCTACTTACACAAGTACATGAAATACTATCTCAGGATGAAGTCAATGTGTAAAGTTGTTGAATACTTTATGCAGATTCTTAGTAAATTAATAAAGTAAGTAAGAATTATAAACAAATTTTGTAAAGTTGCCCCAAAAGCACCATAAACAGAGAGATTTAACTTGAACAATGCAGATCATAAGCGGTCGAACGAGGCAAGGCTAGTTGCTAACGAGTCTGGGTGTGTCCCCTGCACCGAATAACGCAGCGATTGTGGGTGCAGTTACCTACGTGCATAGTGCATTAGGTATACAGATGCAACTATGGAGTAACTATGAAGACATTTACATTTTAGTCATTATTTGTGTAGCTCCTTTAAAATAACATTATATTTAAGCATTTTCATGCAAAAATTTGTAATAATATTAGTCAATAAGAACTTGTTTATTTATATACATAATTATACTAATTCATACACACAATGGTTATTGCATCGGCTATATCTTTAGATAAGGACCCAGGAGCCAAATTACAATGTCATTATGTGTTGTAATAAAAATGGTTTTCTAATAGAACGGTTACGGGTTAATTTGATACCAAACATCAAAACTCTATTATATTATCCAAAATTTAACACATTAAACTAGACAATTTAGCAAGCATACTGAGACCTACGCATACCACACTAATTATGATCTAACTAATATTAGGAACACAATTACATTTCAAAATTCAAAAATAAAACACAACACTAAAACTAGACCGTTTCATAACATCCAGTTTTTTAAGAACCGTCCGTACATTAAAGAGCAATTAGCCAGGCAAACACGGTAACCGTTTAAAATAAAACCAAAACGAAATTAATTACACTCGTACAGTAGAAGATTAACGATTGCAGTCTCCCCAATTACACCGTCAAAACATCACCTTGGAGCAAAAGAAAACAGTACTGAGGCGCTTCGGTGTAATAATGGGCCTATTGTAGCCAGATGTTGCCCACAGATTATTATCAAGACATGCGAAAATATTGCCTTTGTATTAATTGTGGTCTTCGCGAAGCTTGCGCCACAGATAAAAAATGGCGGATCAATTTTCGACGTTTACGATAAAGAGCGGGTTGAGGTGAAAATTTAATTAAGATTAAATCTTATCTGATTGTCGTGACATGTACATAAATAAACGTAGTCTTCGCGGTTAAAAAGTCGATATGAAGAGACAGACATCTGCAATATTGACTTTGGAATCACATTGACTACCAAAATTTGGGATGTCTACATGTTTTCATACATTTCCAATATATTTCTGATATTATAAATTCATTACAAATATGAGCTAGGATAACTGACGTCCACGCTACAGCCTTATAATATCCTGGTTGTTTTCATTTCGTCATGTTGCAGCTTTTTGCAAGCCACATACAACGTGGTTCAGTAATTAGACGTCATCAAACCGACTCTATTCGCATAGCGCTTTCTAAAAACATTAAACAATAACATTTCAATCTACTACCTTAGACCCATTTGCCCGGAACAAAAATTTTGCAACATGACCGGTCTTTGCCTCTTACGCCAACGTCTTGCGTCTGATTGACAGTGATTTGTCATAGTACACGCGTATTAAATTGATGAGCAAGCCAGCCCAGCCGCGATGGTAGGAATGTGATTTTACAATAAGTATCTGTTATGTAAAGCCAATGAAAAAACCGCAGGCAAGAATCTGTAATAACACCAGTGGGCGCACATGACCGTTAACAACTATATCAAGTCCGGCGGTTTCATACGGTCTGCCAAACGACTGACACATATAAATGTGCGGTGCTGCTCAAGATATTCATAGACGTACTATAGCAGACCATGAACCAAGGAAGCTTTTAAGGCATGCGATTTTTATCTCAAAGTCTTAAGAATGTTTGAGGTTAAAAGTAAATGACGTGCGTGAACCTAAATTATATCTTACCATTAGTCGTAAATGCGTCGAGGCTAAACTTTTGCAAGATTTAAAAAAATATGATACTAACGCATTGTCACAAATAAATTTTAGCATTTAAATAAAGTTTGGAATATTCATTTAACATGATAAATGTCCGTATTCGGTAATAAAACAAGTATACTGTACATTAGAATCTTTAATACCTTTTGACCGATAACATGATATAGTAGATCAAATTACAAACATACGATCACTATGAAAAGTCACTCTAAGCCTCTAAACCTCACATCGGTACACTCACATACACAAGGCAAAGACAAATGCGGTCGTAATGTCAAAATTTTATTACCCTCTCTACTGTTATATAATTTATGCCAACTGTGGCTTGAAACATGTTCTATTCTCGTATCAATCGCTGAATAGGACACCTCTTAACTTACATGTTAATGACGCTAAATGTCTCCATTGTGTCTTACAGATTTATGGCACAGCCCTCACATAATTCATTTTCAATAGACTTTTGTAATATTGGACATAAACTAAAGAAAGATGAGTGATGTCCTATTTAGCTGTATTTTGGTTACCAGTAAACTCCTATGGCAAATTATAGGTTTAACTTCGTCATTAACGAACAACAAAAAGGTTTTTTCTCAATTCTACTGACTTTCGTGGTTCGACAAGCCGACTTTAGAGTTTTAAGAACCAACCTCCTGAATCTGTATGGTTTTCACCCGGAACAATCTTCTTTTTTTTATTATCGAGTGTATAATGTTAAATTCTTAGTGCTAAATAATAGAAAATAGTATAGCAGTCACAAATTGAGGGCACGTCTTGATTTCCAGCAGCGCTTGCTACCAATCGCCTAATGGCATTCGGAAGAAACTGAATAATAATAAGCACCACGCAGTGATCGCAATATTGGATCTTTTCGAATTAATCTACTCAATCATCCGTCAGCAAAAAAGAAACAAAACAACATTCGAATTATTTTTGAATGCAGAGTAGCCAAAATAATAAGTACGCTTCGGCGATGGCATCTGATAGGTAAGTGGTTTTCGTAACGCCCCCGAGCGGTGCCCGTCGATACGATCTGACCGCGTGCGCTTGCGCCGATCCCCGCATTTAAACGTATCTTACCTTCTTAAGCCTCCAAACAAACACGTAACTGAACATCTGGACAAGATTGGCCATTATAACCATCCTCTTTAGTTTTTTTTTTCAACCATCTATGACGACCTAATGGATCGATTAATCGCATGATCTCAACCTCACGCTTATTATGAGGACAGCTTTTAACCTCAATCCCTAAAGGACTTGACCTTGCAACGATAGTGATAAGATCGTCACTAACTTTCGGTTGAACTGACACGACACTTCAAATTGGTTTTTCAACGGGTGACTCACGGATGAATCGGAGTGGAAATTTCATCGAATCTCAATTGCGTTGTCGATTATCTCGGTAACGAAAGCAAGGTCACAGGAGGGGTCAAGGGATAGTCAACTTTGCCTCGAAGCCTTGATGAGTCAGTATCGTTTGACAGCATTGTTCTGATACCGATCCTAACGACACGAGCGTTGCAACAGACACCAGTAATTATAACTTTATACTTGCCTAACTTCTGTGACGTCTGTCAGGAGTTCGGACGTCCATATCAGATCTTGGGCAACCGCCGCACTCATCTGGGCGGAAATTCTTCAAGCATGGCCTTGCTGTCTATGATTTGTGCGTTTCTGAACACCTGATAACGAGATGGACTATTAGTTATCTGTGAATCGCAATTTGTTTGAGGAGCTTCGTAACACGGGCCAGTTTGTAGGTCAGTAATTTATTAGGCCCGGTTACGGCAGCTCTGTAGACAATGCGTCCGATTTGCGTCTTAACGATACTTCATTGTTATGAAGATCGACGTGTCTTTTTTTGAATAAATATTTATTTGATCTTTTCCGTTAGCCATACGCAAGTTTTAAGCAGTAATACAGCAATGCTATTTTTAATTCTTCTTTCAAATTTTGTTGAAGATAAAATAGAACACATCAATATTATTGTATTATTGACTTTAGCACTGTCAGTAGTAAACAGTTCTATAAAAGAAAGAAAACACTCTTGTTTAAATAGGTATAAATACATAAAATAACATCGTGATGGGCCACAAATTCCTAAGTCTGATTTAGAGCTACTTGTTTCTCTAGTTGGTTCTCAGCAGATGTTTTATCAGGTATACCTGATAAAACATCTGCTGAATTCTGGATTTCACATTTTTCTAGTGATAATGTAATGCCTTAAAAAGATTTCCCGTCACAACAACATTGCGTCGCTCTGCAAAAGGCGTGCCAGTGAAAAGTTGATGTTCTAACCTTTTTTTGTTTAATATCTGATATCTTATAGAACTATACTGGATCGAACAGGCTTTCTTAAGGTCTAGATCTGTTATTTTTGATTTATTGCGATTGCCTTTTGAATTGCACCTGTTTGAAGTATTGCCATTGCCCGGTAGGTATCTAGTCAATTTCATGATCTCTGTCTAAGGTAATATTTTAGATCAATGAAGCTTCGTTTTTTGCAAAACTCGTGTTTAAATATTGAAAAATAAAAAAAAATGTTTTTTAAAGTAACTTATCTACTAATGGTTTTAGATACACGCAATCTTAAAATAACAAGTAACAGTGTATGTTAACAAAAGCGCATTATTTATATAAACTACGAGTATACCACAATAATTTACGTTCCCAGTGTTGGTCCTGTTAGCAACCTTCATTTTCAACATTCCTAGTGCACTGGCGGCCGAATAATTTGCCACTAACATCCGTGCTCTCGGAAACGTCCGTATAAATATTCATCTGGATCCTTATCGCGGTATCTAAACGAGGCAGAACTTTTTGAGTCAGTGCGGATGGCTCGTTTGTGGTACAAACGCAAAATCAACTTGACTCACAGCTGACTATCTTTTTGAAATTATCTAACAAAGTACATATATAAATGGTTTATATTTAATTTTTTCATTCAATTAGCTTCCAATACTGGGACTTTTTTGTTTCTGTTATCACCTTTTTTTAAATATAACCTTACATCCTTTATAATTTTGGTGTATTTTAAGTTTTACTTAAAATAACTGATCATCAAACTTTGTACAAAATACGCACAGTGTACATTGTTTTAGAGGAACAGGTGGTTATGTCCAACTTGCCAAAATAACAACATCTAATAGCCACTTTGAATTATGTAAGAAATTGTAAAACATACCATGCAATATAAAAGGTTTTCATCGCAAGACCTTGTGCCTTGTCTTCTCAATCGCGTATGCACATCTTGGAGCAGTTTTAATTAAAGGAAGACGTCCAAAAGTAACGTGGAGGACCACCCGGGGCGGGCGGTTTCTTGCGCCGCAAGTGTATCGGGTTACGTCGGGCTTCGCAGTAACAAACTGTTTTGTTTCTTTTTGCCGTTGTCTATCATTTATGAGTTTTCGCTTATGTTGTATATGTATGTATGTATAGTTGCGAGTTTTGGGGTATATTTTTCATCGATTGTCTTGCCTAAAAATGGTAATTTATTTTAGAGAATATTTAGAAGGACATACATAAAGCCTTGGTTTTGGCTTAAAATTGCACGTCTTGAGGATTTCAAACCTGCAGTAGAATTTTACAATAACTTTAACAGTTTTTAAAAATACTCTGCTGTTACATTAATCGGTAAACTCCTGAATTGTATTACTCTACATTTGTAAAAAAAGAGGATTTTACAAGAAGAGCAGTATCTGCTTGTCATACTCTTCAATCATAAGACGTTAATTCAAAAAGGCAACAAGAAGACTTTAACAAAAACAATATATCTAACTGAACTGATACTTGACTTTAATACCACCGTTTTGTATTCAGTGAAAGCCGTACGGTGAGCAATGCACTCAGAATTTCTCGTTACTGTCACAAGCTGACCACAATAGGCCCGGTAATCCTCTACATCAGAGGAACGGTTGGTTACCCTCCTTGACAGGTGGGTAGGGTATTGTCCGTTCTAAGATGATAGCTTTATGAGAACATCAACGGTATAAACATCAGTTCCAACTAATCAACACTTTGGAGGTTTACGCACGAATTGAAGTATAAAAAATGCATCAAAATGAGCGTATGAGACGTACTTAAGAACGTTAAAAGTTAGAAACAACAATATCTTTATTAAACAGTATATTTTTGTTGGTAGAATATAATGCAAATAGAGTAAAGGGTTGTTTGTAAAGGAAATTATAGAAAAAAGCTTGCGTATATTTCTTTAAGGTGTTTTTTAACACATTCAGAATTTTTTAACTTTAGAAACTTTAGATTTCTAATAAATAAAAAAAAGATGGAGAAGTTTTATAAGTTACGTCTAAGTACATGTGTGTATGTTATTGGAATAAGTAGGCGAAAAATACTTGTTTCGTTTTTCTTTTGTGATTCTATAACGGAACATTCTCACTTACCACCCGGAAGCCTTTTCAATTAGCCATATCAGATCCCTCAGGCTAAAATGCAGATCCATCGCAGCCTTTAACGGGACCCAATCCGTTTTTATGTGTTTCCTGCGGGTAATGGACAGCTATCTAGTGGGTAACTACGGATATAACAATTTACATCTGTCTGGCAGTTTTTATGTGGCAGGTGCGTCTACTAAGACGACTAGGTTTTATGTTAGCTGTATCAGTGGAGCGTAAGAGCTTATCTCGTGATCACGGTTCGATTTTATTAGCTTTAAAGTATTTCCGCCTATTTTTATTCCTTATAAGTTTATTAAAGTATCTTTCAATCCTCATACCTACTCACTTGGTCAATTATTTTAATATGTTGTTGATTGCAATGTGAAAGTTAAGTGAAATTATATCTGAAATAAAATTAACAATTGCTTGCTCAAAAGACTAATCTCTTATTACTTTATTCACAAATAAATTAATTTGCCTAATCCCAACGACATTATAAAGCTTCCCACCACATTGTCACAGATTATGCGTGACGTAGGTCATTACACTACGAAATTAATTCTCACGAACTGCATTAAGACTCTACAAAACGTAAGAACAACACATTCATAAATACGCCTTAATACTAAAACCATAAAGTTTAAAACTGACCAACTTATCTTATACCCTGTAACATCTCGCACTGATTCATCGAAGATGAGTCCAATACCTTAAGAAGTAGAAGCAACCGAAATTGGATCGTGTATCGTTAGCAATAAAGTTATAAAGCAAACGTAGGCTGTATTTAATACGTATCACAGATGGATTGAATCAGCTGACACTTCACACGAGGCTTTAGATCGTCCGAGCAAGCCTGATTATCACAAAGCGGTAGAGACTAACAGAATATTTATTCAGAAACATAGAGACTTTTTATTTTTTTATTTCAAGAAATGAAAAATGACATGCTTCTAAATATAAAATACGATTTTATTATTAAATTAACTCTAGCTGATAATATAATAGTATTTTTAAATATGGTAATCAAAACTATTTATTTCGAGTAACCGATTGGATTTTTTAAAAATCTGTATGATACGAGTGTGAAATGATCATGCTCAGGCCGTTAAAATGTGAATATATTAATCGTTAACTAGTCACATCATATTATATTATTGTCGCTTCGTAAACCAGTTGTAAACACAGAGATGATTTCACACAATGCCCACATAACGCTGAAGGCTAAACCTATATCTGTAACAATATTTCAGGTTTAAGAACCTTTTGCAATTTCACATGTTTATAAAATTGCACCACCACCCACTGAGATCCAAAGGCTTTACCGAGTAAGGTCCAGAGAAATTGATATTTAACTTTGTCGGTTAATTAATTTTGGTGAAACGAGGCTCCGCAGTGTTAATTGACATAATCCAATCGAATAAAATGTTATAAGTAAGCATTTTATAGAGACCAAAGGTGGGTTAAGGATAATTTATAGGCGCATTCGTATTTAAGAGCTGACCTATAAGAACACGGTCATATATAACAGTCCAATTTGCAACTGAAGTATATGAGAACGGTTAATATAAAACGATATCAATTTATAATGAATATCCACTGAAACAGATATTGAGGAAGGAGAGATGTCAGTGCGCTTAAGAGAAATGAGTTAAGGGAGAAAATTATAAACCCTTTGCTCTTTCAATATTCGAGATAAATCAGACTTGATCCTTTAAAATTACTTACACGCACCGAATGTTAAATGTGGATATCAATTTGTGTCAATAGCTGAACTCTTTAAACAAAAATGTGACAAAATGTTTGAAGAATAAATTAATGTAATAGCTATGACCTTAAAAAAAGGAGTGTACGTACAAAAACTCACAAAACGAACAAAGAAGCAATTACTTACCACCCAATGTCAACTATACACTGGCGGTCAGGGCAACCGGACAGAAAAACTTTAAACGGCCCGTATCATTCGCCACAAAAAAGGCAAACAATGAAAGTGAACAATTTTGATGAACCCCTCACTACTGCGTTTTCTGCGTGCGCGATACTTCGCGCTCTTAATTGGCCACCAAAATGAGCGGAGTGTTTTAAATTGGCCCGCGGCGACATCAAAGAGCTCCATTTATTTATTACGGGACGAGCTCTTAAAGTTAAAACAGATTAGAGTTGACGTGGCGTGGAGATTGTTTTAATGGCCCATTTGACGTTGCGTCAAGTGTAAATAAATCAGTTAAAGATTTCCTTGAGCAGTTTAACAACTAATCGAGTTTGTGATTTCTGTGCGGAGCGATCGGAACGGATGGAGCAATGTAAATCGTTTAATTTATCTCCACTATTTATCCAAGGGACGGCGATTCATTGCAATTTCAGATAAACCAAAACTATAACTTACCCGCTAAATTCTATAATACTCGTATATTTAACTAGATTATCACTTCAATTTCATTGATCATTATGTATAATATTTATTGATCAAATATATTTTTCAAGTCGTACACAATTTCTCTTTAATACATTATTTTATTCAAATCATTATGAAAACGATTCATAATACAATGGAATAGTGCCTGGAACGTTAACGCTTACAACATACATTATGCTCACGATTCAGCATATTACTATTTATTATCCTTGCTTCATTATTAAAAATCCAAGTGTGACTCAGTATCGAACAACAGTACATATTTCACCATACCTTACGCCACACATAGCCGTAATATCTCATTTACGCATCACAATCTTTGATATCAGTTCTCAATCACGCTTGATCTCTGTGACCCTAACTTTCGGCTACCGTAAGCACGATTTTTCTATCGACATACAAGGCAAATTAAATCTTAAATGGTGATTGCCAAGAATTAATTTTGTGTGACTCCAGTTAGTCTCGGTTCGTGGAAGCATGATATGTTAACAATCATAGATTAGTGTGTTAAATAATCACATCCGTTGCTATTGGTATTTTATTGAAATTAGGTAGATATTAACTTGAAATACGACTGTTAGCGCCTTTTATATGCGAAATAAATGTGGCTTTATAACACCCATAACATTACTGACGGTTGCCAAACGGTTTACAACACAAAATATTTTTAAGAGATTCAAGACACGCATGCATTTTATTTATTTATTAAACGTAGATTTTAATTAGGTATATAATATTAAAAATAATTATTTATCTTTTTTGAAGTAACAATCACATTTTGATTGAATATATGAAGTATTAAAAAATAAGCAGCTGCATAGTATTACATACCCAAATAGTATAAGAGCTCAATTACATTTTATTCGAAATTAAATTTTCATAACGTGTACAGTATCTACTGAATGTGCACTTAAGCTTAGTTAAGTAAATTTTTAAATTCTATATGAAAAGTAAATCAGGTCATAAAGAAAAGACTCTTGCAAAAAAAGATTCAATACTTTTTGTATCCTTGCGTTAAATTATATAACGTTCACGTCAGAAGCGATTATACCCACCCACTCCAACCATACATACATTACAAAGGCACGGTATTGGGAAGTATTCAGTTCGATATTTCGCAACAAAAATCATCAGTCCGAACCCATTAAGCTAATGAATGGTGAATATGGAGTAACATCCTGTGAACGTAGGAAGCCGGACCAGTTTCTGAGTAATGGCAGAGATGAGACAGAGGCTGTGGTCTTTTATTGAGCGATGAATGGATAATAATAATAACGATAAATTATTATAGTCATTAAGGGCCTCTTTATGTTGGTTTTCGCCCTACGCATGACTCCCATAAATCCGGGACTCTGTAGTGTCGAGATATTGGCAATGACCGATAATAATAATAAAATTTTTATTTATTGCCAAAATCTGGGTTAGAGTTGTTAGTTGTAAGAAAGTATTCTTTGTAAGGATATGGCAGGTAAATAAATGCAAAAATTCAATTTCTGAAATTACTTGTAGTAGCTTCCAACTTTAACAAATTATGCTATTCTACCTATAACTTTATCATTAGCTGCTAACAGGTCAGCTAAAACATAATTAATCAAACTAATTCTGGAGTGAAAAATTGTTTATTTGATTGCTTCTAAATTGTCACCACTGTTCGGAACCTCTCTTCGTTTGCAGTGAAGCCCCGGCTGATTGAAAAATTATGTCTGAGTGAACAAAAAATATTTCTTAACAATAATATGATTTAAAGTTGACTTTTACTTGTGTTCCATTGCATTATGGGATATTGTTGAACCGGAAAAATGCAAGCGCTAGTTTGATACAAATTCCTAAATTTGACTAACTAAGTAGGTATATAGGTCATGTCACTCTCAAATAAGTATCAATTCAGATGCCAACATCCAAACGGATACGTCAGAAACGGATGTTCTAACTGAGATTTTATGTGTACAAGTTTTAATGGAATGGCACCGTAGAGAATTCATTAATAGGCATAGACGTAGTAAATTAATCTCTTAACACCCTATTGCATAAACTAATGATGGTATTTTAGCAAAACAAACTACTTTATGAGGCTCTTATTTAGTTATTCGTCGACGTGTCAGCTTCCGGTATAAAACGTCGGAGTTTACGAGAAAAACGTCAGGTTGGAGTGTTGGGAGTCCGTATTTTTTATATTTTATTGGTACGCGAGTGGCAATGTAAGGGAAATGTATTGTGATGACATCGCATGACTGTGAATAGTGATTGGACAGTCAAGGTAGTAAAAGTAAATGATTTTATTATCTCAATTAATTAAACTAAAGCTGCTTAACTGGATAGACGGCAGTAAGGAATAGGATAGGGCTTTTAATAATCGGCAGTTTATATCGTTCATACAATTTTGTTTCTTAAAGATCTGATGTGTATTGATTAAAAAGGATAAAAAATGGCAGTCTGCCGTAATTAGTATAAATAGGTACGATTATACGAGTATACAACATGTTGGGCAAATCGGAGTGGGATGCTCTTGTACTTAAATAACGTCTTAAAATTATGCGTTCGGTATTCAGGGTTCCTTCAGCTTAAATGGCATTGTATAAGAAACAACAAAACCGTGGTCCGTTAACGTAATTTAATTTACTTTGCAACATTTCATAACCACGTTGCATATTAGAAATATTGAAGAAATTCAACGGCTGCCCTCACGATTCTCGCCTCCTTATTATGTGCATGAATAATTTGTATCCATTAGTGATTTATGCATGATAAAGGGTCCTGGTATGCACGATATCATCTACCAGATGATCTATGTGCTTGTTCCGGCTGTGTGCAAGGGATATGCTCCATTTGTATTGGTACAACAAGACATTACCACCCGACATGTATTGTATTGTAAATGCTCCAGCTATTGTTGAAGTGTACGTAGTACATACGGTGTAGCCTTAATATTGATACCGTTATTAATGCAGCTTAGGCTCTGAAGGTGTGCCATTAGATAACTTTTGTGCGTAATGCGTATGTAAAAGTTCAGTAGATTGTCATTATTACTCAGACTCATAAAAACAGTATTTGACTATTGAAAGCTATGTATAAATAAATAAGCTTAATATTATTATTCAGTTAGTATTGCGAATGTTATACGGTTAAACTGGCGACATAAAAACTTTAACCGTAGAGCTTAATTAAATATCTGTTACGGCGTCACTTTTTCAATGCCGCCATCTCAAACAAAGCAACTAATAGTATTATGTATTTGTTGTTGAACTAGCAACTTGTGACTATTTCCTGCGTCAACAATGACGTTGTGCTTATATCCCTCATAAAAGTCGCCTAAAACTGCTCGGTTAATATCCAACATCGCGCCAAATGACCAAGGAGTCGCACATTATAGCTCTCGCACGTTTATCTTATGTATCGTTTCCACAAACGACCTACCGCGTTACACAACGGTGACAATTAAATTTGTCGACGCGACTCGCAAAAACTGGTGTGTTTTACACGACATACTGTTGTAATGCCACCGTATAAAACGACAGATGGCGAATACGTACCCAGAACATGAGAGGAACTGTAGCGTCAGCAATATAAGATGTTGTTATTGTTGTATCTCGTTTATATTTATATGAATACATGGGGAGTGCTTCCTGTCATTTGTTTTTGGCATTTGCTTATTTAAATTGTTAAGATACAATACAATGCTTGTAAATGTCTAAATTGAGTCAATGCTGCAATCAATTTCTGTGGATATTCACTTAGCCTAAAACCTTATTAAGGCCTATAGGTATATAAATATTCTTACATAACCAATCTGGGATACGCACCATGATCTACTTAGTCGATCAACCAATATAATTTAAGTAGGTAATAACACAGTTCAAATTTTATACCTTATATAGTCAAATCAACAACCATCTTTTTGTAAGCAGTACTTTTTTTTAGTTATACTACACTTTGTCACAGCTAACTATAATAAAATTCAGATGATTCCCGGTGTTCGCAGCAGTGATTTACATACTTCCTTATAACCGTCGCTTCATAAAAACTGCCCGATTATAATGACTAACTTGTTTTCCATGAAAAAGTCGACAGTCGGCTGACTTTCCCGAGTTTTTTTGTTGCAACTTTTTTTTCTTTTGTGCGATGATCAAGGAGTTTAAATGAGTCAACAAAATGTTCCTTACTATCATTTATCTATTCTTAACTATCAATCTCTTTACAATTACCAAGCTTTTTGTAGGTACCTTTATGTAGACTTTCCGTTTTGCTCTTTTGGCTAAATTAGGTTATACCAAATAAAAAGGAAACGATATCCTCCCAAACAATAAAGCAGTTTACATAACCGGGGGAATCACTTTCGAAAGTAATAAAAAGGATCCCTCTTTGCCTTCTCTTTAACCACCGGTCGTAAATTACTGGTATAAAACATGTAGCTTTTTTAGCAAACATATTGTTTTTTTTATTCTACTATTGATTTAAAGGACACTTAATAGCATGGTTCACGGGTTTAAGGAGGCAAAAATAAATTTTCAATATCGTGTTAAACTTTGTCAAAGTAATCAAATTAAAAAAACAAATTGCTAAGGTGTTCCAAGTAAGCTTGAATCAAATGAGTTGAAGTAAACCGACCAGAACATGAAATTCCAATTTGATCTTAACATTTTTATTTCGCATCACACGCATACGAAACAAAAACGAACTATTCCGAAACAAAAGACGACGGTAGCAACGTTAATGTCTTATTTTGAGCAAAGAGAACGAAGTAACCAAAACCTTATGTCGTCAGTCGATGCGCGTACGCACACAATCGCGAGCAAATTGTTATTCGGATCCATTCGACTCGGCAACGTCTTAATTATTGTTATTTCGCTCGAACCACCATCCGCAACCATAATTGCACCTGTATCATCTATAATAATCTTTGTAGAACCATAATATTTTGTATAAACGAACCACTCCATTTTTTTCAATGGCCTTGCTTACCTACTATAGTTACTTAACTTACATTGATGTCATAAACAGCTCTCATAAAGGAAAGTTGTGTAATGTTTAATGGAATGGATGTTTTACCTACGCAGTGTAATGGAATTATAATCACAAGTTATGTTGGTCGGCGATCTCTATTAATTGTTTTACCTATCAACAATGGTTCTGCGTAGTTTTAGGTTTATATTTTAAGCCTCTTTAATTATTTTTAGATAAGATACAATAAAATATTACCTTTTTGGGTATTCTTTTTCAAATTTGATGGCACATTCATAAAATGGGAACTACATAATATGGCTATACATTACAAAGAAACGGTTGTCAAAACTTCCACCATTTTAATTTATATAATTATTCATGAGTGATACAAAACACGACCTTTGGTTTTATATTTCCAAGTACATATATCTTCGCTAATATGCACCTCTAAAACACTAACCAGCAAATGAAATATCTAAGAGCAGATATAAATTAATAAAGTGTCAAAATTCACTTGCGCCTTACGTGTGACATTATTGTCTAAATGGTAGTAATAAATGTGCGAACTGATAAGTATAAAAGTTTATATTTATAGGCAGATTAAACTGCCTTCAAACTCGTTTTATTGGTATTTAGTGCGACTTCCTAAATTATTTGCTTATCTATTAACCTTTTGAAGAATGGTGGTTGTAGGAAGGCTTCATCACAATATGAAGCCTTAACCTGGTTTATATATTGTTACGTCAGCGTCGTATCAATCTCCACTGACTATCAAATTGGAGGCAGTTGTATTACAAGAATCATCGCCTATTGTACTTAGTATGTTACGGTCGACACACACTGACGATGCGTTTGGAGATTTTGTATTATTGAACTTGCCATTTACTAAGTTATTGAAAAAACTAATATTTGGTCATCAAATTGCATTTTAATTTCATAAAAAAAACATTTTAAATTGTGAATCTGACAATTAAAAAGAGTATACCCAAAAGTTTATAACTGTCATTCAACCCATAACTTTAATTTTTCTCACAAAACATCATTTGCTGAAACAGTAGTACTAAGTAATTTTTTATCTCGTATTTGAATCACATAATATGTGTCGATCTCACAATACCTGCTCTTAAAGTTGCATTGACATTAATCACTTGTGCAGATATAGCTGCCAACAATAAATTATTTTCCAAAATAGATTTATTAATATTTAACAGGTTTGCAATTTTTTATTGTCAGTATTGCACGTTGCCAAAAAAGGTTTGTAACCAAATTGATTTAATTTCCAGCGATACAATAAATCTTAATCAACTTTAAAATCATGTAATTGCTTACACTCATTGAAAGAAAATTGAGCTGGCTAATGTCCAAATATCGTTTTACTATACTTTTAATTGCCATGCTGTTGGAGTAAGCTGTGTTTATTGCTACACTGGAACGAATTTGGATAGGTTTTATATTACCTGACATCAAAACTAATTAGATAGACACTTGATTTTATCTGTGATAATTATATTTAGGTGATTGATAAATTCAAACTCATTCTGTTGAAGACTGTAAATGAATCATTCACAGTATTATATGTCGAAGATGTGTTGGTGAAGTGTAGTTTGAAAATTAACGATTTAAATAATAAAAATGGTGTTCTCATTTTAATTTTTTTTGTATTCGTTCTGTTTGGATAAAATAGACACAATAATATGACAATACAACATTTTCATTTGCTATTCGATAATCTTTATGTCCGTATTACACGTCTCATTCGTCGAGATACCCAATGGACCGACCTCTAATGTGGCCCACAAATTGTTTATGTCTTTGTTTCGCGGACAGAAATTCATTCATGATCATGCGCATGCCACAATATGAAAATATCCATCATGTCACGCAAGATATATGTATCATCAATTTGTTACGAAACGTCGCGTGTATGATATAGCTTTTGATACGCTTCGCCTTAGATTGAACGCTTTAAATAAGAGTAAAAGAGTTTGCATTTAACTTTTGAACATAGTTGCAAACATTTTAGCACAAGAAATTATATTTTTTTTTTTGTACCAAAGTAGCGTTTTATCAAGTTTGTATTATTCATTAATTTAATGATGTAAATAATTAAATAAAAATGTAAAAAGATCGCTCAAGGGAAATCGTACACGTACATATATTAACCATCTTCATTAGCATATACACTTACGTTTACTCTTCGAGATTTAGTTTCCCTACATTTCCAGTGGTACATCATCATAATTTATCACGTCTGACGTAAAGACGGGCATGTAATGTTTGCAAAAACAGCTCTAAGAAGTGCATGCGCATCGAAAAGCCAATGGTAGTCGATTTAACGGTTATCTGGTTTCAGTCAGAATCGAGTAAATACCGCCTAAGGCTTTCGCAATTGCGTTAAATGCATTAGAAACAGTGTTTATTTATTAGCAAAAAATATATATTTTATTAATCATACCAGCAACCAATTTCGTGCAAGGAAAATATGTTTGTGTTTGTAGATAACGTCACATTTATTTATCTGATTACGTGACTTTTAAAGATAGTTTGCTCCATCTGTTATAAACAAGTACTTTTAACTTCGTACGTTAAGCAACGGGAAACACCAAGGTTTTTTACTACTACTAGTAAAAAGATGTCAACAAGAATGCGTCTAGTGAACACGTTTTTTTAAATGAAATTGACGTCATTTAGCATCATCACGATTTCTAAGTAGCCAATGACGCAAAATACATATGTTTACTTACCTTTTGCGTCAAAATTATATTGCATTTTATTTTATTCCCAATAAAATAACCCCACCGTAACGAGAACCAATTAGGTCGTATAAAAATACATTTATGATTTACTTTTACGATACAAGAGATGTCCATTCCAATAAAATTGCGACCGTTTTATAATATGATTGTATTGTTATTACGGATTTGATGATTTTCAGTTAAAAGTAAAAGTTAAGTTGTACCTTTTTTGGAAATCAAGTAGATATTAAGCAGACATAGATTTAGAAAGTAGAGTTTCTCGGACCTATTGCACACTTACTCGCACAAATGGAACCTAAAAAATGAAGTGAAAAAGCCATAGTGCCTGTAAAGGGTTAATCGGGCTAATGGCATTTCGTTTATTTTCAGCACTTGAGGTTTTATACTAAACTTTTTCACGACTTGGCTAGATAACCAAGTCAGGTTGATTGCCAGGCGATTTACTTGAAGCCTGACAAGTTGAAAAAGTGTATAATGATTTAATTTCTAAATCGATAAATATGGAACATATCACATTGTATGTTCATTATTACAGATCTCAATTTCAACCAAAATTCAACCTTACGTGCAATCGAGCCTTAAATCAATGTTATAACAACAACATGAATTAGGTTGTTGTTGTAGAACAACACCAGATCGCAGTTTGTTCATAAAACAATGAAGAGCTGTGTTTCGCAACATGCTCTTATTTACGAGTTAATAAATCCGATCGTTAACAAAAACTTATGGCGTACTTACCCTGGAAATAAAAGTGTGACTGCTCACGTAACGAAAAATGCGCATGTATTTATAATGGCTCCATAAAATGATTTTCTCTTTACACGTGTGTTGGTTTAATCGCTGCTTTTCATTGATGATGAGATGACAGAACGTCCGGCTGATAAAAAAAACAAATATCGCGAAGTCTACTTACTTTAGCCGTAGTTCATATTTGGATCTGAATGTCTTTTCTCAGTTAAACATTAGCAAGTCGTGTATAAGTCTTTTGAAATAAAGTTAGCACAATATTTTATTACTTGCAAAAGTATTTTATGAGCACCAAAGTCAATGAATCAACCATTCACTAGTCCCTGCCTTGCAACAATACAGGACTAACATTTGGCAACAGTTCAGAGATCGCGCAATTAATTCTAGATGTCCGATTCCAAGAGTCGGATCTAAACTACGTCACGATGCAATTGGCCAACCACCATGAAAATAATTGCCATCAAACCTTGTCGTAACTAAACAATATTTGGTGACGTTGGTAATTGCGTAAGAAATCAGATGGCGATGAAATTAACTTCATGCAACTCCGGCTTATTATTTGTTAACAACCGTTATTACTTGTTTCGTCAATCACTGTCATTACGGAGCCAAACAAGCCTCTTTATTTGCCATCAGAACCTACGAATATCTTTATTAGGGTCGCTGATCAGATGTTTCCTTTTGCAGTGTAAGAACAACGCCGGCAAGCTGTCTACCGCCAATGAGATTATACCCAGTTACCACGTCCAAGCGCTAATAGGTAAGTAAGTTCGTTTATTTTCAACATTATCAACCTTAATTTTTTTAGCTCGAATTTTTTAACATTTAATATTAAAAAAAATATTTTTTTTCGATTTTAAGAATAATAATTTTCCAACTCGAAAACGAGAGAAGCTATCGTTGTTTTTGAAGATGTGACGTATTCAGGTACTGCTTGCCGCATGAAATCAATGCTCAAAGCTAAAGAAGCTCTACACCCTTAGTCATAAAGCGGTTCGAACGAGCTTTCGAGTTACGGTTAAACCTTTCGTAAAACTGGCATTTATTGATTTTGCCAAAAAAGAACTGCACACATCTTTTGTACTACTAAGATAGAATAATTTTACTGCGGGAAAACAACCACTAAAATTTCACGGTGTATATATTTTTAATATTTATATTTTTAATATGATTTAAACAATGTATTTAATTATATTTAAAAGATATATAAATTTAGAAGATTTTCTTCAAAAACTTTATTTGCAGATAACTCTCTCCTTTTTAAGCTTGCAGTTTCTTATAAGATTATCCACAAATTTCAAAGTAAAACATCAATCTAACGTTAACGTTTAATGCGAAAATAATTTCGCTAACGCAACGTACTCTACCTAGGCATAAAGGGCGATCGGTAAACGTTATAATGGCTACCAGAGCTTATTATAATAAACGTGGCGGCCGGCGGCCGGCGGCTGACCCCGGGCCGCGATTAGTCGCTACCTAGAGAGCCATGGTTGTAATACCTGGTAACATGATGCGGTTACAGAGGTGGGGTGTACTAGATGGGACTGAGCATGAGCATCGGCAGAGCGTATCAGGAAGCTTAGACAAAGTAACAATATCGAAAAGATAACGAAGTTCGAGAAGAACAAAATGTATGGGATTGACCACGTGATTTATCGCGTCTAATGTCAAACCCATAGATTTTATTCTTTTCGAATTTCGTTATCGTTTCGATATTGTTAATTTGTCTGCGGGACCAGGGTAGATTGGCCTTGGTGGCACTATGGATGTACGGATAAACTTTTTCCTGATGCCATTATAGAACGGTTTTGTGGTGGTTAGCAGATATAAACCTTTTCCCAGCAGCTGCTGCCATTTCACCATCTTTTCACGAGTCGCTGGGGAGACCATCACAGTGGTCTTTTTCTTCTGGAGTGAGGTGAAGGTAAAAGTTGAAGTATGATTGTAGTACATAATAAATGATGAGGTCACGGAGGTTCACTGAACCACATTTCGCATCTGCAGAGGTTAGATGTTCGTGTGTGATGTCGTGTTTTTTTTTTTATAATAAGCTAACAAGATGACCTCACTCCACCTGATGGAAAGCGGTAGTGAGATCTAAATATGAGTGAGATCCAAGTATGAGCGTGTTCCTTTGGCCATGCTTTTGCCTCTGACATTTTCAAATTAAGATATACGTTATTTCTCTTGTCTCCTTCTTTTCAACTCTTTTCTTCTCATTTCTTTAATATCACTTAGCAAAACTTTTTCAATACACATGCTATCTATGGCAAACCACATCTAGAGGTGCCCTTATTCTTGTCAAAGCACATCGTTGACCATACGTTGGACCACGCACGCATTACAAGCTAGATATAATCGCACGCCGAATGACCAGGGAAATTTCCCTGGAATCCGAGACATTTTCCCCGCTCAGGGTATGCAAATTAGAGGAACGTTACACGTCTTCACTGCCTGTTATTGCGCTGAATGTTCGCCAGTTAACGGCCGAAGAAGATGGAATTTTCGTGCATTGAGTAGAGACATGGAGATCACCTTGTTATGTTTGTTTATGTATTATTTAGTATGATGATTACTACGATGATTGTTTGATTGTTGTGATTTTCTATGAAGACTCAGAGTGGTGAGTTAATAGCAAGTAGTTTGTTTATAGAAGTTAATTTTTTTTCAATTTTTTTTCGTTTGTCAATGAAAAAGCAGAATATTTATTATACTTCATAATAGGTATAGGTATACCTAGAAGTAATTTTAATTAAGTTTTAATAATATGTTAATTCAATAATATATTGATTTGATAACTGAAACAATTTAATCAGGTCACAAGGAGTCATAGATTCAGATAAATATTCAATTAAACGTCTGTCGTCTCCACACAGATTGATCGTAAATTCACAGATCGATCCTCACAAATCACATCAAAGCTCTCGTGTATTCAAAACGGTGTACATAATTCGACTTCTCGCCGGAGGTCGGCACATCATTTTGATACACGTCCGGTAATGAGTGACAGTCACGCGATATTATTTCATCTTCAAACTAACACGCTCATGTGATAAAAATGGATGCGGTTTTATAGCGCATAAAAATGTTTTCATTTGGTGAATACGTCGTAGTATTATTGGCTGCTTTACTACGTAGAATGACAAAAACTTATGAAATTTAAATAGTAACCTGATTTTTAAATAGTTTTTTTTATTTTACTCACAAAGTATTATAAAGGTACTTATTTTTCATCGAACATTTTCAGGTTGCTGTTTGTGTAAGCTGGTATCTTGAAATGGGCAATACGCTTTATTTACATACTTGTTTATGGTGTAATACATGAAATACCAATATTTAAATATACTTTCTAATAATTTAATGATATCCTTTTAAAGAAGTTAAACCTAGCCATCCAAAATTGGACAACATCCGCGCCGCTATACATACTAAATATATCACTTAGTTTAATGTGATTGCACTAACTGCATATATTTATCCAACCAGAAACGCTAGGATTAATTGACATATTGCCAAGCATACCCACGTAATCTAGAATGCTAATTTAATGCGATACCTGAACCGAATATTACAGCATATTCTAGCTCATTAAGTTCGCTTACCGAATAACAAATGAGAATGGGTTAAGTTTTATTAGACATAATTTCACTAATAACTTTACAACAATGTAAACATTGTAAATGTCAAATTTTCAGTGTTTAATGTATTTATTCGTTTGAGTGTAGGAGTTGTCAAATGCTCATAATCTGAAATTAGAATTAGTATTAAATAAATATTACAGTTTAGGTAGCTCGTGTCTTAAACATTTCAACAGTGCAGTAAAATAATATAAGTTTAATCTAATTTTACCACATCGAATACACTTAAAACTGTACATTACTAATTATTAAATGACTTACTTTGACACACTGTATACAAATTACTTGTCAGATCCATGACTTGGTACTTGCATGTAATATCATACCTATACCTGCTAAATTATCAGTTAGCGAGTCTGCCATCTGTTCGGTCGTAATGAGTGCAGTAGGTGTAGATTCTTTATTACAAACAGGAAAACGGCCTCTTACGCAACTCGATCTATTTTATTAACGTCACCTCCCTTTTATGTACGAGGTTTATTAAAATTCACCACGGTAATAAGCATGTTACATGCAAATGGGATGATGAAAAACTGTAATAGGCAGTTTATGTTAAAGACAATTTCGCCGTTTGATGTAAGACATGATCATGTGTCTATTAACCGGAGAGATGTGTTTTTAATAACGAATAAATAGACATTCCACAACTCTTGATTCCGTGCTTGAAGCGTATAGGTATCAGTACTAAAAGTTTTCACAAATATACAAAGAATACAACAGATAAACTTACAATATAACTAAACAAATGCAAATATTTTTGACTTGATCCGGGTGGGAATCGAACCCACGGCTACTGGTACCACCAAACCGAATTCGAACAGTAGAATAAAATCTCTAGGCCTAACTTCGTCCACCTTTACTATACATATACTATGCTTTGAAGCAGGAAATACGAGTATACCTCTACAATTAAATGCTTGCTTCAACCAACTACTAAAGAATGAGTTAAATCCAGCTAGAGTAATGGAGAAGAATAGCCACTTCGCCTCAAAGACTTGATCCCTTTCATCAACTCCTACTTTATTTGCAAAGTAAGCAAGGCACGAGTTAATTGACAAGCAATATTGATAAGGCGAATAAATAAATGCGTCAGACATTGCACACCAATCATCTTGTCTGTAACTGGGGCACTCGCATTCCCTGTACTTAGTACGACTATTTGAGGTGACGATTAGTTCGACTCGCGTATCTGATCAAAAATTGATGTTTATTCAAATTTTCGTATTTGTTCTTCTTTCCTAACTAACAAGGATGATGGCTTGAAGTAGCTTCTTCATCATCACCGAATTATCAAACTTCATAACACTGGAAAGAGATCATGCTCAAAACTGTTTAGAATAAGCCTTTATACTGAGTGTGACAGGCTCAATGAGGTCTATTGTGCCTGTCGACCTCATAAGCGGATCTCACTACCGCTAACAATCAGGTGGAGTGAGGTCACCCTGTTAGCCAATCATAAAAAAAGAATACTTTGCAAGGCTATGCTATTTCTAGGCAGATTTTTATTACCATATTAAATGTTTTAACTTGTCATTAAACAAAACATGCAGGTTTAGTATTATTATGCCTTGCACTTCCTAGATATCAGACCATATAAGTTACCATGATTCATAGTTCATCAAAATAATTTACCTCTGTCAGTGTCACCATTAGATCTAACAAAGGCGACATAAATTTAACTCTATGATAAGACGCTCAGATGACCTTAAAACTTCTACCCAATTTGGCCATAGTTAAGTAGCCTTGAACGCAATTACTAATTAAACAAAACATTTGGACTATCTCGTGCGAAAATCTAGATTTAATCTGATTTATATGATGTACTCTAGATATTACACACATGTTATTCGTAAATGGTATAAGTGCTTTATTATAGTGTAATTTATAGTGAAGAATAATGTGTGAAAAATCAAAAAGCTTTTAAGTAATAAGTAATAATACAAGTACACAAGGAAAAAGTTATAGTATAGATTTTAAAAACTTGAAGTGGCTTGAAGTGCTTTGCAAATTTGTCGTTAATAAGGATTTCACCTAATAATTTGGTTCGATTCAATTTATAAAGAAACAGTTTACTAGTCCTAGCCACCTATTCATTAGCATAATTTTATTAGTCACAGTTTAAAATAATAACTGTGGCTGTCACATTTACGTAAGGCTTCGGTTCCGTAAAGTGATTTTCAATGGGTTTAAATTGAATTATGAAAATTTTATGCCCGATTAAAGACGGGTATTTAAATAGACAATTCCGTGAAATCGAAATTGCTTTTGCAATTAGTTTGTTTTACCTGGAATTATCCAAAGTACCATTGAATACTAAAATTTGACTTAAGATGACTTATATGAGAAAAATGCACGCTCATAATTACAGATCATAATCTGTTAAGGGAGATTTAGTGCCAAAAGCCGTTGTTTCATTAATACACGACATACAGGTAAGACTATTGAATAACAGCAATAGGAATCCAAAAAGCTTTTTTATGGGAATTTAGGTCCTTAAAACGGTGTTTCATTAAGCAACATATTGAATAGCAGGATTGCGAAGCCAAAAAGCTTATTTTATTTCCACTTGTATATTTCTTAAACTTTTCACGCTTAATGTATTAATTCTTAGTACTACATTAATGTAACACTTACAGTACTTTATTGTGATTTAACAGTGGGTTAGCATAGAACGAGAAACGATCATATTTTGCTGAACAGAAATGGCTTGTCACAGCGAGATAAGGCGACGTACCTCAAAATTAAACTTAAGATTTTATTACATTCAAATGCAACCTTATCGTTTGTATATTCACAATTCAATAGTGAAATCGGTGGTAATTTCACTGGGCCGGAGCGGAGCCTAATAAATTCTTTGCTGAAGGCTGACTATAATTTATATTCTATTAGCGATTTAACTATGCTTCTTTTGTTTTTGCTCTACATTAAGCGGCATTGCAAAACTGGTGAAGCGTTTGAGCGTTTTGTTTTTTTTTGGTAACGCGTTTAGATTTACTACAGTTCTATCTTGATCTATACTTTCGTCGATTTCCTAGTTCCTTTGCTACACTAAGCAACACACTGTTTTGTTATGTTGGACAACTTAGTTGTCTATCTTTATTCATGAAGTGTTTTATGAAGTTGCTTATATGCCGTTAGTTAAACCTTCTGATGGTCGACAAAGCTACTATTTAGTAGAAGATTGTTGTAGAGGGAAGTAACAGTTTATTTTCATCTAGGTACCTGGGGGTCGTTTTTACTACTGGAATATGAAATATAACGGTCAATTTAATATATTTCTGTCTGTGACAAACACCGATGTCCGAATACATATTTGCAACACCCAGGTGGGAATCGATCCCACGAATTCGGGCGCAAGAGGAACTACCTAATGCTCTATTTAGCCGGTCATAAAATGCAAATAAAAGAAACTATGAAGCTGGTAGCATTAATAATGCTAAAGTGTAGAGAGCACGCGCCTTATCAAACAACGTTGCGAATCGCTAGCCCACTTTCCTCGCGCCGGGCGATGCATCGCAAAGCAACGGATCTACGTTTGCGGTTACCTACAATTGAATATTGCGCGGTTTTGCGCCCGTACCCCGGGCTCCTCTCGAAGTTTTCTCGAACGAAATAATTAAACATTTTCGTACGCAAGCAAATAAAGCTATAGCTAAAAAAATCTCAATAAAATAGACAGTTATTTAAGCAATTTTGACTTATACAATTTTTTCACGAATTGATATTTAAGTAAAAAAAACTTTATGTGACATCCAACTTCGCTCGCTTTTTGAGGGCGGAAATGATGTTACTGGTTTGAATCATAAAAAAGGACTTATCATCCCATACCTCTATCGAA
Organism: Maruca vitrata; assembly: GCA_039566165.1. Lineage (NCBI taxonomy): Eukaryota > Metazoa > Arthropoda > Insecta > Lepidoptera > Crambidae > Maruca > Maruca vitrata. Next base: position 6,602,775 of record CM076925.1, read on the forward strand.
ACAGTATTTTATCCTATTTTCTTTATCCAGTCACAATAGAATAAAACAATATATCAAAAATACTACATTTTAAGTACCTAATAATGCTTTATTCACCTACTCATATGCTAGTTCATTTACTTAATAATAATGTTTATAAATGAACGTTTAGGTACTAAGTAAAATACTTCACCCATTTAAGACAAGCAAGTTTACATAAGTTATTTAATTGTTGTCGTGCGTGTCTCATGATTGATTACAAAACAAAGTACCAACTACAAAGTCATGATCTTAAATTCTCAACAAATTGAACAACCTTGGTCCGTAGTACGGGCTCACCCTTGACCTCACGCGGGTCCTATTAAGTCCGAATCAAAGTATGCACATTCTGAACACAAGTTCACCTATTTGGAATTTCTTCAGGTGTTTGAAGCAACGTAGATAGGCGCTTTGATAAATTTTATCACCACTTCCGTGTCCCGATTTAGTTCAATATACGAGTATCGGTTCTTTGCTGTGGTTTGTGGTTCTAGTAACGGTATATGAACGATTTTAAATAAAGAAAGCCTACCTATTATGCTACCTACTTATTACTATATATGTTTTGTTATCATTCCAGACGAATACTGAAACGATAATAAGTCTGAAACTAAAAATTATAAACTCGCATTTTGAGTTACATAATTATTTAGCCACTGCTCTACTTGATAAAATTAGTAATGATGGTTTTCTTACGGGAAGTATCCCGTTTAGACAAAGTAGTACACAAACGGTTACGGTCTTATTTTAAAACAATGGTTCTTTCCCAATCTATGTCATCACTCAATACTTTTTACTCCAATTCAGCCTCGAATTTAAGCCAAGTGTGACTTGCACTTCTTATTTCACGACATGTCCACAGGCTTTAGTGCATTGAACAAACTGTTTTCACCAGAAAATATAAGTAGGTAAACAGAAACAACCTACGCTTAGGATCAAAATCGCGTAAACTACGTAATAACTATGGGTTAAAATCGTGTGTAGCATGAATAATGAATATTACACCGGTGTAAAGGTTAACGGGTGGCACGCGCTTTGTATTTGTATAGAAAATCCCCCCACTAGTTGCCGACAAGTATCTAAGGACTAATAGCAAAACAATATATAGCCGCCCAATGAAGCGATTGGCCGCGTCAAAACGTGTCGAATTCCTTTAAAGTGCGTTAAATATGCTAATGCAAGATGTAAAAGAAGGCTTAACGCTAGGGTTGGCAACTGTTGTCATCGTCACAAAACTTGTTCATTGATTATTGTTATAAAGAATCTTCTTGATTTTGGTCGATGGATAATTTAAGTCCAACACAACTGTATGATTAGTCAATATTATATATAATTATGGATAGTAAATATCCAATTTTTAAATTGTCACATTTGGTACGTAAAAATTGGAGTCAGAGATATTCGAAATATAGAACTCGATTTTTTATATCATAATCACATCACAAAGCATTAGTAACAAGATTTGACTGATTGAAATATTTGAAGTTTAAAAAAAGCAATATTCTTACTAATTACTCATAATCGTCAACAGCCCTGTTTACGTTAATGCAAAGTTGAGTAAAACGCCGATTTGAGTGCATCGTATGCAAGTATTCTAAACTAGTTTATTAACGCAGTTGCGCTTATCCATTCCACTGGCAATAATTGGCAATTTCATTTGAACAAGCTAATCGAAGAGCTCTCTAATCGTTCGCTTTACTTAGGAGTGTTATTTTTTTTTTTTTTTTTTATAAAGAGGCTAACAAGATGACCTCACTCCACCTGATGGTAAGCGGTAGTGAGATCCAAATATGAGGTCGACAGGCACAATAGACCATATTGAGCCTGTCGCACTCACCCTGAAAGCCGTGAAAAAGGAGACCACTGCTGCGGCAACAACGAGACAAGGCGTGGAGTCTCGCATTGGTATTGAGCTGTGCGGGTCGGAGTTGGCCAGTCCGCCGGACGGACGGGCCCCCCGTTTCTAAGGGTCTCCTGGCCGGCGGGCTGACCCTCTCCGCCCTCACAATGCCGCCGCTAAGTCTCCTCTGGTCCGGCGCTTGCCGCAACAATGGTCCCCCTGGCTCCGGTTCGTACAGTGCTGATCCCGGAACGCGACCTGACCAAGAGAGGTCAGAGTCACTTGGCGGGTTTTACACAACTGTATGGTGGTAACAGCAACCGGTCGACAAAATGTCTCCCACCTGAACACCTGAGTGTTAGTGGAAACCGTAAAGTATAAGTTCAACGAGGTGTCGAGAAAATTTCATTAATTCATAAAATTTAATTTTAATTTTTTACAAAGAAACTCTTCAAAATACATAAAAAGTAATAAAAATTTACTCGTCTCTTATTATTGCGGAAAACTACCCTTAAAGTTCACTGCACTAATGAGTCTCAAGTCAAGGTAGTCTTTCGCCTCTTTTCTTTCGAAATGTATAGAATTAGCATGGAATTCAAAGAACAAGCAGCAAGCTTACTGAACTCTCCGATATTATACAGAATACTATGATGATGACAAAAAAAAACTCATTTTAGCCGAGTTGTGGCAGCCAGTCCGATAAAACAAAAGCATTTAAAAAAACCGTCATAAAATGAAATGTATCAGCATTCGAAGTAAACAACAATAAATACAACCTATTTGATTAATTCCATACACGACATAACAAACTAAACAACATTGCAAAAGAACCTTCACTTAATGAAACGGCCGTATCTTATACCAGATTTCCATCCCATACGATTTCTAGTCAGATAGATATCGTAATTGTACCGATGAGTGTGTCCATCTGCTAGATATCTCTATCAGCGAGCGGTCCCATAAAATGTATTATGTATGCGGTGCAGACTGGATGCAATGGATATTTTTACTGCTGAGCTTCCCTGATGCAAATAATTTCCATTAAGTCTTTTATGAGACCTATATTTTCCATTTCATTAAAAATAAGGATGACTTTATATGGTTTGCTCTAATTATACTTTAAGATTGATTAACGTGGTACCACTTTCTTTCGCTGTTAAAATATTGTTATTAGTGTCTATTTAAAAGCTTTCAAAAGCTTTAAATGCTTTTAATTTAAGCTCTAGTAGAAGCAATTAAGACAAAAATCTTAGTTGAGGCGACATAATTAATTGGTCCAAAACTTTAATCACGTTGTCATATTAGCGAGATCGAAATCAACGCTTCCTTTACGGTCGCCAATCAAAAATGATTAGGTAATAAAACTATACAAGACATTGAACTAAATACCATCACAAAATTAGTCCGTACTTTCATCTTATTTCAATACGATGAGACGAAAGACGTCAGCCGACATAACGGCTATTCGAGCGTCAAGCTAGTTTATGTAATAACTGTATCAATTACAACCTCGGGACTACGTAGGCTTATTACAATTAAAATCTAGAGCATCAATTCAATCGAATGCTTCAACAAAAGGCTGTTGACGCAATTGGTGTGCGAGAATATTATACGTATCTATTGTAATCCTGACTTTTAACATAATATAGGCCTCCAATTTTAAGCTAACTTCTTGTAAAACAAAATGTCAAAACGCTACATGAATCAAAACACTTAACGTTAAAAATTATTTAAGAATTTCTCTTGCAAAAGCGGATGGAAGGAAGTCGGCGCTAATTCAATATAATTGAATTAACACACTTGCCTTCGTCGCCAGATAATATTTCCTTCCACATTCCATTTACTGAGTAATTGTTCACATCAATAGTAATATTGAGTTTTATCGATAAAAAACAACTTCATTTTATTATTTGAGGAATTTTTTCAATAAAGTCAACAGAATGCGCGTATCTGAGAACATAACTCACATTCTCCAACGAATACGAACAGATGTGCCGCCATAATTGCCAATCGTCACTGAGCGGATGTTTATTGAAAAATATAAAAAAAAAACCGTCGGAGAATTCGTTCCAAAACAAAGCGCTTTCAGGTTGATTTCGCAGCGTCTGCGGTTGCAAGAACCGTGTCGTCACCGGTGGAAACGAAAGCGAATCAATCGCTTTTATCAGCTGAGTGCGTGACGGAGGCCATTGTAGGGAGAGAAAAATGGGACGCGCCATGGAAAACGAAAGAATCGACGGCGCTCCGCTTCGATGGGTGTTTTTTGGTACTCTCATTGGATACAATTTTTACAAGGTGCTTTAGACTGGCAAATGGGGCTCGGTGTTAACTGGGATGAAAATTTTAAAGCGAGCTGTAGTAGGAACAGCTGACAATCACATGATTTTTACACGTCAGGCTATTTTACTGTGTTACATTTGCCAAAAATGATGCATTTGTTTTTAAAGAGAGAATGTATATAAATATTATCTCTCTCTCATTTCGGTGTCGCTAATCCTTAATTATGGATTCACACCACATTGTCTCAACAAAAGTTGCGAAGATAGCATAGCAAAACGGTACAAACTAAAATCCAGTAGCTTAAATACTTGAACCAAAGTAATCCCATTCTCTTACTTCTGTACAAAAAAAAACACAAATATCAGCACGACCACGAAATGGTCCTGTCGGGAAAATTACTCGTTTCTAATTTTTATTTCATCGTGACGCATGGCTCGTGCCACCCGACGTCACTCCGGTCACGACTCGCTAATATGGTCACTGGGTTCCGCTTAGAGCATTGATGATTCTCAATGGGTTAAACGCTCACGGTCGAAAGCTTCAAATGATCGATTATCGGCACGTGCCGCGGAGAGAATCGTGGCTTTGCGCAAACAAACATTTTATGTAACGCAAAAAGTAAATGGACCTTTGTCTTTAGCGAAAGCTAATAAAATTAACGTCAACCTACGATGATGACCATTTTTTTTTCATTTTCTGAAGAGTGCAGTTTTTATGATCTGTGCCTTGTTGAGTAGAAAAACATCGGGTCTTTTATATCGCTATCTCTTATACTACCTAATATGCCCCCGACCTAACTACCTTTTTTGTCCAATCTTTTGTAATATCACTCATTAATCTAATATTATTTGCACAGAACGCTAAATTCCCAAGTATCGCTCTTCACAGAACCAGCCCTCCAAACATATAACTTAGTTATTGGCTTAAACTAATTTTTATCCCGTATTTTACCAACCTTTAACCATCAAAATAAATGTTTCAAACATTCATACTTAACGTATCATGCAAACGTGCGTTGCAAATCAAAACTCAGTCCACATCTGTTAAACAGAACAGTACAATTTTCTAGAAAATGTGCAAGATAAGTGTGCTCGTTCAGACAGATATATTATTATGAGCAACACCATCTGCACGCTCTCCTTCGTCCAAGGTCACCCACAGGGGCGGACCCTTAAAGCTTTTCTGACACAAAGATAAGCAGTTTGAACCCGTGCCCTTTCCGATCTAGCATTTTACAATTGCGCCACTGTGAAATGGTGGCGGCGTGTGCTGGCTAGTTTTATTTATATTGCTTGTACTCAGGGCTGACTACATGATAAAGGTTTCATTTTATTTAATTTTTTGGTAAAAATTATAATAAAATGAAACCTATATCATCAATAATATAATATGTTACAAATATAACTAGCGTAGAGTCATAACTAGTGACCGGTATGTTATACATAAAAACCTTCCCCTTAAATCCTTCCATCTATGAAAAAAACTGCATCAGAATTCGTTGCGAGCATAAATAGGGCGAGACAGACGCGGGAAGCGACTTTGCTTTATACTATTTAGTAATTAAACACATCTTAAAATTATGACTGTAATGATATTGTTGTCTGTTGGATACCATTGGTGTTGTTACACGTCATTGTAATAATTTGAAGTTGTACGATAAATTAAACAACATTGCGCAACAGCTTCGAAGGTGTTGTGTATTAGTGGACACTATTGAATTATACTAAAACAATACTAGACACTGCAAACTCGATAATCATGGAATCTATTATATTGCGGAGACTCCGGCTTCTCATTGTAATACTAATATAAATATGTCATCTCGATAAGATACCGCAATGTCCAGCGTGATTTGCATAATATGATTAATCTTACGACAAATAGACCGGATACGGATCACTCCCGGAATAGTGTACAACATACATATAAGATATGTTTGTATAGTTATCATTTGTGGTGTATGATCAAAAGGATCATTATAAAAGATTATTTTATAACTTTTGTTATTTCTTACAAAATTTGCCAAATATTTCTTCTTACTTATTCTGGTCCATCGTGGTCCTTATATTTTCTATTTTTCTTATTACCTACTTATTCCGTTTGATTGTGTTTAACTTTTTAGAACATTCTTAACTTGACTAGACGACAATATTACTATCTGTGCTGATCGTGTTTTGTTCAGAACGATAGAAACTTTTTTATATCAGTTAAATCCCCTCGATCCCCGCTCTGCGATAGTGTTTTGTTTTTCTTAAAATAAGTGTTTTCTATTTTGAAACTGACCATCTCTAGAAGCTGATTCACAATCATGGGAAGCTCATCAGTAGGACAATATTGGCTAGATAACTTTTTTTTTTTTTCCAATATTAGTAAAGTAGTAGCAGCCCTGCCGTCTGCGCGGGAGCGCTCACGAGCGGGTAATTGATGCTCTCTGTGCGCGTGCGCGCGTCAGCGCAATCCGCTATGAGCCACGCGCTACCATTAGGCGGCCACTGATACCTCCATGTGGCTTCCTAATTTACTCCTTTGACGGATTCGTGTTTGCTTCGCTAAGCTTTTTAAGGTTTATGCGGTAGTGTTACTGGTTGGTTTGAATGTGACTTCGTTAGTGTTTTGTTTATTTGTGTGAGTCGTTGTTCCCAATTTAGCTCAGTTTTGTTTTTTAATTGTCAAAGATCATCAATAAAGTTCTTATTTCATCTCACATATTGGTTTAAAACTTCACATTTTATTTAACATTTAGTTTTTTTTTTATTTGAATCATTATACTAAAATGAAATGTTATTAGAATATTTAAAGTAAATATTTACGATGCAATTCAACTCTTAAAAAAATTAAATGTATTTTAAAATCACTTACAAAGTTCTCTCGATGTGAATTCAGGAGTCGACAATTTTAAAAGCACTGATAAAACGTGTGCTTATAAGCGACCGAGCGAATCAAACGACAGCGTTTATTTTTCGGCTTTCGTAAAAATCGAGGTAAAAGTCAAATCCGGTAAATTGGTCGATACAATCGGTAAAAAAAAATCGATAATCTCTCCCCAATCGCTTTCCGCGTGAGTGGTTCGTGATTTAAGTTATCTTGTGTATTTCGAGTGGCCTGACGATGGCCATCAAATAATGATGTTTCGATTGTTTTACGGCAATGAAAGCGAAATTTACTGCGCCATAAATCGCTTCCATTAGACGGTAATTTTTTGAAAGTCTTTCAGATTTAATAGATCTAATGGTCTTGCAGTGACAATTTTCGGATAATACGTGCTGTTGCTACAATCACTCTTGTAACACATTTCTCTTTAACATATCGTTTGTTTTCGACTTCACGATCCTGGTTAAGGAGGTGACTTTTGTTTAGATATTCATAACCACTCTTAATATCAACGTACGATAATACCATATCTGTAATTTGAATAGCTTCTAAAAAGCTCTTTAAACCTAAAGTGTCATAAAGATGATGGTAGAGACAAGTAACTAGCCTGTCACTTAAACAATCTTAAACCTAATAAACTACCAAGAAGGAGGTATTCCGTCCAATAAAAAGATGAGTCACTCTGTGAGACACAGATCCGTCGTCGGCTGCCATCGCATATACAGTTTTTAATGGTGAGAACTCCCCAAGACGAGACATGAGTGACGTAGTCTGTGTCCACTAGTCTCCTTAATTACCAGTCCACGTCCAACTGGCTATTCCGGCCCATGTCAAAGGTGCTTCAAACTTTTTTCTCATGCGCGCACACTTCCAAGAACTCAGTCATAGTCATCGTTAGTGCAAACGCGACTCATGATGAGTATAACCGTACTCTTTCACACACTAAAAACTGTTCCTCATACGTGCCCGATGAAAATTTTTCGTGACCCCTTAGTGATCTTTACATTTATGGCAGTGGGCAGCGAACAGCGTAACTCGGCATGCTTTTTAAGGCTAGCATAGACAACTTCAGGTGATCTATCAATATGTCTAGGTGACACCCACAACCGTCTGGGTATTCATAGCAATTTCTATTCGAAGTCTAGACTTTGACTTATTCAATTACAATTCCTGTCCGGCATTACAATAGCTGTTTTTATGTCTTCTCGATTTGTTGAACTTTGGTATTTGCAGTTTCTTGTTATCGGTTGCAGATATATTTTGCTATGTGAAACACATTAACAATGTCGCGTATAATCTATTAGGTTTGTAAAAAAAATGTTGGAAATTAAAGTGGAATTGGATATCGCGTCAACGACCTCCTTTGGCGGTGATGCTCGGCGGCTTCTTTGAGCTACAGTTTAATTTCTTAATCCTAATTGAATTTGTTTGTTTCGAGTCACGGGACGATAACGCGAGATATTGCCGACGGCTAGCGGCCGATTGTTCGCAGCGGAGATACATCCAACTAATAACAGCCGAAGGTTAGACGGATGGTTTTCATTACCGATTAGCCATCGCTTTGTGTTTGAAAGGTGAAGTTTGCGATACAAGTCTAATCTTCAATGTCATTAACGCGTAAATGCTCTTATGGTTGTGAAAGGTTCATCATTATTGTGTGTTCCTGTTACCTTCCACCTTAAAAAAAATATTCGTAGAGAAGACTTTCGTTATTATGACGAGATGAAATCAATTCGATATTAGAAACTTAGATGGCGCAGTAGACTACGACTTGGTCTCCCAAAAGGTCTGCAATTTATATGTTAACAACTACATCAATGGTAAAAATAGTATCAGCGAACGCCATAGCTCTCATAGCGTTACAAATAGCGTCTAATAAAAGCGCGGTGAGGGGGTGGACTGACAACTTTTCCCTCGGTCGAGTTTTCTCGCTAAGACCGGTCACATCGCTTAGCGGAAACTGTCGATTTCAATCCGAACCGGAGCGATGATTCCCCTTATCAAATTACGGGTTCTGGTTGGACAGTGAAAATTTTCCCACATTTTCTCGTTGGCCAGATGATATAAATCAGTTTGAAATTGTTGGTTGCGGCGGGCGCGTTGCTGGAGGCATCTAATAGGCGGTCATTTTGAGTTTTCACTGGGCGTCCGTTACGCACCATCGACTCGCTTCGTCTAAGTCGTAACCTTTTGGTTTCATTTAATTGTGGACTCTCATTTAGCAACTGTTTAACCGTTAATTTGATTTCGCAATGAGTTGCACGCAATCCGTTTTCGGTAATTGACTGTCCGAAGCGTGGGTGAAAAATGTATAAGTATCATTTATCAATTAAACAATTTAGGGCTTTGTTACATCTGATGAAGAAAGAAAAAATTAAGTATATAAGAATGGTTCCAACCAGGCTTTTCTTCTAACCGCATGACCGTGTATGAGCAGTCATAACAATGGTCTTCATATTAATGCCAGGATTATTCACATGTCACTCCATAAAGCAAACGGACAAATGAAAGTACGCAATTTTGAGAGAAATCCCGTCAAGATGCTCTACATAGTGAATAGACGTAAATCTACGGGTGAAAGTGTTCAGTCGTGAATTATGGCGTCATAATTTCGTGACTTAAATGTCCCAATGTTTTTTTTAATTACTCTTACACAATCCGCTACCTGCCAGCATGACTGACGGTATCAATTAAACCGATAGTGATCAATATTGGTGCAGGTATTGTCGGGGACTCCCGCTGAGCATTGCTCTAACTCCAGATTTCGTATCAGTTGGACGTAAATAACATTCAGTAGATTTTTTTTTCTTTTTATGCTGCCTACATTTTTAAAACATTTGACTGCTCTAGAAGATTCTAATTGAGGTAGGTTGAGATTTAATTCGAAAGATTCTGAGATTTATCGTGAAAAGTCTTCTGGGAGGGTCTCAATACAATATTGTCTAAATTGATTCTTTTCATTTTGATAGTTGTAAATACAACCAAGCGCTTTGACTGTTGGTTGCCAACAATTATATGAAAGATTTTTATTTAAATTGAAAAATGTGATTTAATATTCAAGAAAGATTTCCCCAAACTAAAGGGATCAATCATTTCAAATGAATTAAAATAACTGACAACAAGTACACGAGTAAACTTATAGCAATTTATCAATCAAACAAAGTTCAACCAAAATAACAGCGTGTCTTTCATGTAAAGTACAGTAATGTCCCCGTAATTGATATTGTGCAAATATCGACGAAGAAACCGAAAGTAAACCATTTGATTCTGTTATAATAGGCGCAGGCGCCCCGCCGCGCCGCGTCCCTAGGCCAACTCGTGCGTATCCATTGAATATTCTATAGAGAACTTGTCTGAGCTTTCTCAAAACGTTATGTAACTCAAAAATGTTTACTACAACTAGATCAAAAATACTTGAATTGCTTGTATGTGACGTTTGATTGGTAGCTAATTTGTAGCGCTATAGCCGTGATAGCGTATAGATCGCAGGTTCGTGTTCGTGTCTCCTTTGTAAACTCTATGCCAGCAAGTAAAAATAATTTTGGTATAGTGAATTATTAGTTATATTAAGTGTTAGACGGCACTCTAATATTAAGTGTAAAGTTTAATATTAAATAATATCTTCACTTGGATTATTATCAAAATCCTAATAAATAATAATTAACTACTTATGAGATTGTATTATGAACAAGATAATAATAACTCGCAGTAGCCGAGGAAAACATTAAGAGCGTGTATAATAAAGTAAAAGCTTTGTCAAAGTTTACAACATTATGATAAGGGATGAAGTAAATAAACAATAAAAGCTTCAATCAAATAACTTGTAAAGAACAGCGCTTTCATATCCTCAAAGGATCCATAAACAAAAGCTTTCATAGCATTTTCGTTCGCCAACTCAAAGATCAGCTGCTCAGATCGAGTTTGTTGCGTGGCTGTCGTGGCCGGAGCCATTACGCGCGCACGACCGCCGGCGGTGACGACCCGCTATCGACTGGGGAGACGACGCCCGCGGCGCGTGCGCAACACAGGGGTGCGGGTTCTGTAGCGCTACCATGAGTTTAAAAGTGACAGACTCGATATCGCCTATGTAAAACATGTCTATGAAAAAATGTCAAGCGCCCCTAGTGGTAACGCTGAGAACTAAAATCGGTAGTATGAAAAAAAATCTATAGGTTTTTAACGTACGTAAGTTTTCGATAGCCAACTCATGGTAGCGCTACTGGATACACATCCAGGCTTTATAGGCGACATTGTAATTTTTTTTTAAGGAATTAGCTTGAGTGTGACAGGCTCAATAAGGTCTTTTCGTGGATGGTCTTAGCCGTTAGCCTCTGACGACTTTTACAGCTTTACTGGACTGACGGAGGAGCGGAAGGCTCTTACCCCTATCAATACGGTTTATCATGCCTGTCGACTTCATAAATGTGGATTTGACGACCGCTTAACACCAGGTGGAGTAAGGTTACCCTGAATGTTTATTAATAAAGAAAATATAGATATTTCAATTTTTACAAGCCTTTATAGCCTGTATAACAAAGTCATTGTAACGTGCAACTGAGAAAAGGACTCGTACACATTTTCTGATCAATAGATGAAATTGGCAACTGGATTTGGATAAATCAATGAAGACGTTCGTACTTTTTGGAAAATGCAGTAAATAATAAATTGTTTTTTAGACTTAGTTGTCTCCACTGTTTCATTAGAATCCGACATAAAATTACTTTCAAAACACTAACAGGTAGGTACTTAATCGTCTTTCAGGGCTAATAAAAGGCAGTTATGATCCCTGTTAAAACAGTTTTTTGAGTCATCCATAGTCCTGACAATGGTAACAGCTTTCACTGCACTTAAAAGGTAGAAGATGCGACGCCGACATCGAATTCTATTAACCTCCACGTCAGAGTACCGTGACAGCCCTGAGGAGTTCTTTTCACGCCGGCCAATGGGCGCGCGCGACGCAAAGCAAGTATTTGCACAAAAGCTGCGCCGGCGCCTGGAGCGATCGGGTGTCATTCCGCGGTTTCGTATTAGTTTCGCATCACGCGCCTATCCGAGATGCATTTCAAATGTCTTGTTAAGTGCGAGACTGGCTCGGATTGTTGTTCGGAGTCGGAACGGGGGAAATGATTAACCTTTTGTGTTGCTGGTTGAGGGAGTAAATTGAATGAATAGTTTCGACGCCAAAATTAAACGTGCAAGATTTTCAAAAGGTTGACTTCGACTTTCATATCCTCTTTGGCATTATTTGACCAAATATTTTGTATTTATGTTGTCATGAACTACAGTTATAGCCTTAATTAATCTTTTTTTTCTAACAAGGCCTAACAGGCACCATTTTTAATAACAGATCGCAACTTGTAGTTCTACGTCATTATCAAACATAACTCAACTCGCAAGTTATTTAAAAGCAAATAAATATCACAAAGTAACATTAATTGACAGAGCCCTCTGCCCTTTACTTCTTTATATCCCACTATATCTCTGCTAATGTTTTAATTAAATCTTAAATAACATAATTGCAGTCACAACTAACACTACTGACCACTTTTTACTCGTTGTAAAATGTTCAGTACCTTCATTCATATTGAAATAAGTTGCAACGAGTAAGTGTTTAATGTTGACACCCTTTGAAAGGGCCGGATTCTTTAGCTAAGCAATGTACTCTGAAAAATATACAGTAGTAGTTTGTTGTTTTATTGTATCACCAAAAATATGACAAAAATGAAGATTAAGCTCTCCACGAAATCAGATTAAATTTGTTGTCCGATTCAATAGTTACAATTCAATTTTGGATAAAATCACATTATTTTGCTGTAACTTAATTAAAAAAAAAAATTTTAATAAATGGATACATTTTTAAAAAATATTTCTTTAATCATTTCACCAAATATGCGACAAAAATTAAACAATAGGACTAAAACACGTTTACGTGTCTATTGTAGTTAAAGAAAGAAAGAAAGAAAGAAAGAAAACATTTATTGATCATAAATTAAAAAAAACATAATAATACAAAACTAACACAAAACATACAAATATATTTATGATCAAAAGGTTCTGCCTCAGCATGTGCCGTAGCAGCCGCAAGGACGCGACGGCGCTGATATTCTGGCAGAACCTTTGAATAAAAAAAATATGGACGAATATAATCAGAACAAATCAAATACAAAGAGAAAAAGAAATACAATACGAAGAGAAAAAAAGTAAAAATAATAATACATGAAACAAGTTTTTTTTTTCTTTTTTTTTTTTATGACAAACAACAACAACAAAAGCAGAAACAAATCGGATAATTTTATTTCTGTCCAATGCCATCAGCCGGCGACGACGACTCTTTATAGAGTTTTGTCTATGGTCGATGGCAATGGAGCGCAACGTGAGAAAAGAAAAAAAAATACATCTCGACAATATTATGAAAACAACATGGTTTACATACCATTGCATTTGCAAGATGGAAACTATTTGTAGGTATTTAAATCTAATTAATGTGTGTGACCTAATGTTTAATCAACTTCAAGGTAAGTTACTGAGAACATCGTTATAATAATATAACCATAGTATGGTTAGATTGTGACTTTCGAAAACAAATAAAGTAACAAGTTAACAACATGTCTGTTTCAGTATACAACCTGACACAAATAAACAATGTAATGACTAATATATGTGGAGTAAGAGGACGACTGGTATTCACACAGAGCTGCAGAAGAAAGCGAGTGAGGAGATAAATAAATAAGTAAAATTAAATGATACGAGGAGAAGTGAAGAGTGAAAAAGAAGCCACATGACTGTCACACGCGCCTGTTGAAGGGAGATACTAGTGGCTTAGTGTTGCCTGCAAGCGATTGCCTTACGGTGAGCTCCGACTTAGCCCGAGCGCGCCTCCCCCCGGCGAGAACCTAGCCTGATGTGAAAACTTAGGAATGTAGGTATTGAGTTTAGTTAAACATTGGAGTTCCTAGTTCTCCTAGAAACCGAAATTCATGGCTGCCCCTTAGTACGGCCCTGTACGGCAGTGACGTCCGGCTTGCTTCACGGATGTTTAATTCATGGGGTGGATGCGTGGTGATCATGACAAACGTCTTCGGCCCTATCGTAAACCTATCTGCTATTTACAATTGGATCCAAAATGGCGCAGAGCTTTCAACTAAAGCTTAGTTTAACAGTATGTTCACTCTACGCTTTTAGTCAAAAGAATAATCATTATTTTAGTTCAGTATTGATAGTAAAAATATAAATTATAATGAAAAAGAATAGTTGTAAAAGTTTCATGCGGTGAAACAAAATTCTGAATACTACATTTTTACGCGATTATTAGATACTTTAGGTATTGTCATTTGTTTCGTTTCTTTAAAAGTTATATAGTGCAAACCAAAATAGGAGCCAATTCTGTGCGTGACGATCGAGAAACGTTTATGATTTTGATCTATAACACGTAACTGAATAGTGAGTTGAGAAATTGATTATTGTATTTATTAAAAACGGCCCTTTCCTGCCCCAGTCGTGGTAACAAACCAACAATCAGACGCTAATCACTTTTGGAAGTGCTAACTTTCACTCGAACACCACGACCTGCCCGGTAGAACCCCGTCACATAATTCACCTATTATTTATAATCATGTGCTTTACGATGTAATTGAATTCTGAGTGTGGCTCAAATTGTTCTTACCTCTAGATAAGATCCGATCGTTAACTCATATACTAGCTAATTCAAGATTGACTTACTTTGGCATTCGCTTGTACATATTAAAATCTTCGACTATCGGGTATAATGTTTCCGATGAATTTCGCAAATGCCTTATTATTCAAATGTTTGTAAATAGGTGAACTATAAACATGGGGAGGTAATTATATGGAATGCTTCAAATGTTTTGCTGCCACTCGATACTTAGGAGAAGTACTTAGAATCAGTATCAAATATCAGTGTGTTAAACCAATTATGCACCGTTTAGTGCATTATTCGTGTAGGTACATTTATGTAATCAAAAACCTGGGAACCTTTCTACAGTTAGCAAATGCCTAGCACAATATGTTCATTGTTCACCTATCATCTATCTAAAGTGATTCAAAGGACTACTGTTTCTTTCCCAGTCTTTCTACTTAGTCTATACTTTCAAGACTTATGTCTTCTTCTTCTTCTTCTCAGTCTATACCAACAAAATGTCAATAAACCAAGCTTCAATACCACGAATTCACCTATAAGTACATCCATTGCAACAATACATTAAATCCAGCGCATTAATTCAACGCGTGGGCAGATCCGTCCACATTTCTATGATGGATCGCGACCCGGCGCCGGCGTCTTACGAAAATTCCCTACAATTTGCATATAGATATGATCCTGCGACATATACTCGTAACTATATAACCCATTGTATTGGTACAAGTGTTATTTATTGACTACCAGAGACCGCAGTAGAATGTCCTTATTAGGTAAAGCAATTTGACGCACATTGCCAAAGTAACCGCAACAATGCTGTAAACAAGATATTGTCAGAAGCCGCTCGAAATATTGTAGGTCTAAATTGTGTTTTGGACGTGGAAATTTGTTGTTTATTTAATATTTTCTACTTAGGTATAAATAATAAGTAATCAATCTAATTACGATAGTTTTCTGAGTAAATTATCTCTTTTTAGCGACTAACTTAAATTACATTTACACATTACATAAAATTTACATAATGAAATATCTTCAACAATTCTTATTCATTCATATTTCATTTTAAATATTTCCAAAACAAGACACCTATCCTAATTACCAAACTCGACCCCGATTATCGACCGCGCATTTATCTAACAAGGCCTGCGTACATCGCTAACTACATATTGACAGCTAACACAACCCTACTATTAGTCGTAAAAAATGCGACCTCACCCAACAAAATGTCTGCCAGCGGTCAGTCCGCAGTTGCAAAATGGAGTATTAGAATGTCATGCGCAAGAGTATGATTGATGATGCAGCGTGGGCGGGAGACGCGTGCCCGGTCGCGAAGCCTTGAATAATAAAATTGACAATGATCGCCGTTATAGATAGCTGAGCCTTTTATTTACTGCACGGGTCGGGTTTCGGCCTAGACTTCTATCAAGGAGGTTTGCTCCTTGCAACGCTAGTACTTTGTAGTGAGCTTAGAGTTTTCAAACACTTTTCACGTACCTTGTAAGAACATGAATGGGTCCATGTATTGTAAACTTTTCTAAGTGACTTATAGTGACCATTCCTTGATAACAAATTCGATGTTATTGCCTACGTCCAACAGTGGACAAACCGATGATGATGATGATAAATTGACCCATAAGACTTCTCACGCTTCGTTAATAAAATACGTGGATAGTTCTTAACTTACAGAATTCTGTAGCCACTCAAAAATTTGCATTACGCGACTCGTTTACCAGAAGACCATGACACTAGTCAATCAAGAGCGAGCTCCTAAACCGTGTAGGTTCGTTAAATAATAATTAGCATTACCGTCTGATGGAATATTAAACAGTAAAACTGCTTATGTGTAATGCATACCGCTTCGTACTTAAGGCGATGCTATCCGGATTGGTATGTTAACATTTACGCTGCTTTACTAGGGCCTGAAAAAATTACAGTTTTTGTTTAAAATGTGAGTATATTTCGTTTAAATGATATATGCTCTGACAATTGTAAAGAAGAAGATGAAACCTCTTCGTATCAACTGTTCAGCGATTGTAAGTTTGATGTCGTTTAATTTTTTTTTATTTTTATTTATTTATTTATTAAGGAAATTATTCTTTTTAATGAATTTTTACCTCTTTTTCAAAACCAATTATAGTGAAAAAGCCAAATATACATTGAAAATATAAATGCCATATTAGCAAAGAAGTTATTCTTAGTCTAAGCAAAGAAACAATTGTTTAAACACATGTAGAGCCTCCCCTTAATAACGTTCAGATCGACACACGCGCGGCGCACGCGCCGCTAATGATCTAATGGGTTATTCTGATCTGGCTCTAAATTATCTAACGCAAGTATAACTTCCTTAACTTTTTTTTTTCAAAATCTATTTCTGTTCTGACTACGAATTACAAGTAGAATGAGCCTAGTGTGAGCTTTAAAATTTGATTTATAGTTTGACAGGGTTAGAAAAGGAGAAACTATCTAGATCTTATCATGTGATGGGAAAGGCGAGCAGTTTTTTATTTAAATTTTTCGATACTATTCGTATATGAATCAAGATCTGGGTGCGTTTTTTAAGTATGTTTATTCTTCCACACAAATTTTACCTTTGAGGACCAATAAAGAATTATTTGCAATTTTTAACATTAAACTTAAAGAGCACTTTCACATAGTCTTCCTAAAATAAAAGGTACCTGTCATTTTATATTTTTAACTTAAATAGATCGTAAAGTGTGAAACTTATACTGAGTTAAAGAGATCTGCAGAGTATCAGAATGGCCCGTCTATTCCATCTTAATGACGTTGGGTTGCCCGCCGCGAGCCCATCCATCTCACAAATGATTTTTATTAACTACCCATTCTATTCGCCTATCTTATCGCTTGGAGAATATAACATTAGTTTGTATTTAGAGACCTCTAATTCAATAGAGGTATAATTTTTACCAACTAACTTTTTATTATCATGCACAAGTTTAAGCTAGGATTTTATTTCTGGCATCCGGTTTTGTCGACTTCAGTTTATAATTCGATACAATATAAATATTTTTGGATGATAAATAGAGAGTAGAGTCAGAGTCTTCAATTATTGTAGTATAATGGTTATTTCAAATTCGTCAAACGTTTAATCATTCTTTTTTTTTTGTTTCAGGTAATGTGCCAAATTCTGACCGTTGAAAGCATCAAGTCATCAGTAATCTTTTAAATATATGTAGTACTAGCGACCCGCCCTCGCTTCGCTTTGGGTATATCTCTATCTCTATATAATATATTTCAACCCCGTAAGGGATTTTACATACAGAAGTTGTTTTCCAATTACTCCCGTTCCCATGGGAATTTTGTAATATCGCGTTGGAAGTAGGCTTTGCGTTCATTAGAGTACCTGCATGCCAAATCTCAATCATCTATCGTACGCGGTTTAGATTTTTTCATACAAAAGTTTTTTCCCTATTACTCCCGTTCCCGTGGGAATTTTACAATATCCAGTTGCAACTAAGCTTTTAATTTATTAAGGTACCTGCATGCCAAATTTCAAGCGTCTAACTTATGCGGTTAGTATTTTTCATACAAAAGGAATTTCCCGTTAATTCCCGTTCCCGTGGGAATTTCGGGAAATCCTTTTTAACGGATGCCTACGTCATAACATCTACCTGCATGCTAAATTTCATCTCCATCCGTCCAGTGGCTGTGACGACTTCGTCCGCGAAGAGATGTTTAACGGGTAAAACATTACTTCTTTATAGCGCAGTCGGTTAAAAAGTAGCCTATGACCGTTTCTAGGCTCTGGACTATATCTGTACCAAATTTCGTTTAAATCGGTTCAGTACTCTATGCGTGAAAGCGTAACAGACAGACAGACAGACAGACAGACAGACAGACAGACAGAGTTACTTTCGCATTTATAATATTAGTAAGGATATTAGTAAGGATAGTATATTTAATATCGTATAATATATTTAAAAAACGTATAGTTAAAAAATAGTTAAAGGACCAGTTAACCTAAAAATGTATTATAATTATAAAAGCTGACCTAAACCAGCCTGTGCCTATTAAATTGTCATGTATTTCGGTATCGTATATAAAATAGCGCAAGTTATGCTAATCAGCTAGTTTTTAATCACTAGTTAACCAATTAACTAGTAAAGATAAGTCTAATTATAAATTAGTTATTCGATTATATCGTCAAATTATAGCAATAAAATAAAATTCGATCTTCGTTACATTAGCAAGTTACTCGTAGATACTCATTATCTCGATCTAAGCATTTATGACTATCGTCCATCCTATCCGATTTTTTTTATAAAAGGCTAACAGGATGATCTCACTTCACTTGGTGGTAAGTGGTAGTGAGATCCACATGTGAGGTCGACAGGCACAATAGACCTTATTGAGTCGCATTCACTCTAAATACCTGCTTAAATGCCGTTTATAAAATTAAATTCCTAATGTTGCCGTTCAGTTTTCATTCCTAATCTTTTTCTTGTTATTTAGACTTAAAAAATACTAAATGTAGTCTGAATTTTTGATGGAAACCATTACCTCAGTAACTCGCGTAACCACTGTACAAGTGTTTCAAATTTTATTCTCACAACAAACACAACATTTTGTACGCAATAAAGTTTTTATTACTTCCTATCATTGCAGGAAACAAGTAAATTTATGTCTGAGTATGTCATATTCGAGGTGGGTTAATTTATAAAAACAAACTACTCATCTGCCTTGGGGCATTGCTTGATAACCGGATGGTTGCCACGAAGATGCGACTAACACTTGAAGTACACATGAGTATAAATGAGTCGTATTTAAAAATAATTGAAACAGTATTTTCAGTGCATATTTCCTATTTTTTTACGTCTTTGATCATTTATTAATTAAAAAATATATATATTTATTACGACAAATTTGTAAAAAATCTTGTATTCAAATAGCAACCTTCACAAATTGTATTAAAATATAGATAAAACTTGTAAAAAAAAAATTTTGGTCGCATCGTTATGGCGGTATCAAACCCAAGAAAGTGCTCTAGATTTTTTATTACAGGATTACTTAGTCATGCAAGTCTAATTTAAATTGTGTATCTGCCGAACTCAACGGCACTTTTAGAGATTATTAAAAATTGTAATTGCTTCTTTTCAGTTTAGCAACCGACTTTTTGTGAGCGGCTTGACGAAATTAATTAATATTGATAATATCCGTTTATAATTGGGAGAGAATAAGAAGAAAAAAATATTTATTTTACACGTATCGTTGTTTGAGGAAGCATATATCTTTGTGCTAGGGTGTTTGTCTGTTACCAAGGTTTGTTGAGTTTCTATCATAGATTTCTATATATTTATTATATTAGTTAAACATTACGGAACTGCTAAGATGTTGAGATGTATTTAAAAAACAAATGCATAACTAATAGAACTAGCTACATAATTAATCTCACTCATCAAGAGTACCCTAACAATTTAGTTATTATGAAATTCCTAGTGCTCTGCTATTCCCTGTGTAGGCCATGACTTGTCGGCGTACAATGAGACTGAGCTATGCGAGAAATGTATGAGAGTAATACAAATTAACAGTAAGGAAACTCTGCTTATACATATTACTGCACAATGAAGTTATTCATTGTATTACCCTTAAGGATAATATGAACGTACATCTTTAAGAGCGTGATGTCAAAATGGATACCCATATAGCCTAACTCACCTTTGACCAGCTTTCTGTACGATTCCATTAATTAGTTCAGTTAAGTATAATAAAGTGCCTTACAATTTTTGGATCTACACAAATACATTTTGCGAGCGCTGCGTCACAATTGCGGTCTTACGATCAAAGAGTCCGATTGTATTATCCGCCTTGGGAGGTGAAATAGAAACGAAATGCAAACCGTCCTCTAGATACATCGCCTCCTTTACCAACTTTGTAGCTAACTTGCAAGCAGAATTCCTCGCGAAAGTATCGAATAACAGACAACCATGACAAGGCTGGTTGCATTATTTTAATCGATTTCATTAGGACTATCCGATTGGGAATAGTGGAGATAAAACTGTTTTACCTTTGAACTAGAATCGTGTTACTTGGAATAATAATGTCAGTCCATGGAGATAAAAACGGTGAAACATGTTTCCGTTTCTAAGTTACAGAGCTCCTTGCTAATTATTTTAGTATCTTATACTTAGTGTTTATTTTGCAGTATCATCTTAAATCTAATCTTCAAACTAGTTACTACGCGTAAATCAGTACCCCTTTATATCAAAATCAATCAAAATGTTCTGTAAAGTAGTTTAGGCATGAAACCCAGCAGTTAGACAGACTGACTTCGAATATTTTGTACTATAATTAAGAATAAAGGATTACGTTCTTGTAAATTCAATACAATGACAGAATGTCACAATACACACCAATCAGTTTGAATGAAACAAAATACCATAATAATAATATAATATTATGTATAATAATATATCGCATCGACGTTATAATACTTCTTACATATACTTCAGTATAGGTGCACTAGTAGAATAGTATACCTACTTCAATATAATATGAAGTATACTTCAATGGCACACTCATTGAACGACGTACGCCACGAGTCGTTCCCCAGCTATAAAGCGATACTCTAGACACTAAGATGTTTACCGCTGATTTACCGCCGCATCAGTTTCCGCCGAGATTACTGTCCCGTATATCACGCGGGACAATTTGAGGCGATTTTGAGACGGGACAAAGCGCGGGCGATGTGTTGTGCCAATACCGGACTGGGACTTGCTTTTTGTAACGTTCATATGCCAATGCTTACATTAGTTCAATCATAGTCTTTTACGCTTACTTGAATCGTTAACGATTGATCGATGTTGAATTTCATTTAATAACTGTTGCTAGTGAGTTACAATTAAGAAATATCATTAAATAAATCTCACCATAACATAAAAAAGCAATAAAGTCATAGTTAGCTACTTGTATATAAAATCTGAAAGCTTTTTTTTCATCTATCATTGCTGACAGTTGCCTTTCGATTAGTCTTATCTCTTTTTATCAACATTCAGTCTTTATTTTTTGACAAACCACCTATGTTTTAACATTTTCGGAATACACAAAGTTATGTTTGTTTAGATCTGCGATATTCAATTAAACTACTACCAATGCTAATAATTCTTTAATAGAAACTCCTATATTAAGCCACGTTAGACCAACGTCACATTACACTTGTAGTAAGTAGTGCAGATATACAACACTAAATATGTGATATTATTTAGTTGATTGTAAAGTATGAGTCGCTTGATATGGATCGAAACCAGTTTTGTATAGGTATCGGCATTGTGAAAGCCCTCTTACCTAATACAAATATTCTGTTTATAGTAATGCACCTATTTAGGGATCTCCTTACAGAGTATCGACCTGAGGTTCTGACTTCCTCGTTGTTTCTTCCCAGTTTTATGGGGTATTTGCTTCTGTTTCTGAACTAGATGATGCATTTGTATTTGGTTGTAACGAGGAAATCGTTTCACCGAGATCGTTAGATCGGTTAGCTATAACAAACGAATCTACCTGGTATCTGAACGACTCTAGTAATGTTGTTCACAATAGATTGCAAGGAATGGAAACATAACCAACCATGCTTTCTTACTGACTACTAAATGGAAAATTCAGAGCTGAAATTCCAAAAGTAACTCATCAACTGTAAAAGCTTCTCATAACCAAAATATTATCTTAACACAAAAAATAAAAATACTAAAAATTTATTTTCTATTGGTAATACTTATTTTTCTATAACATCGATCAGTAGGTGACATTAAAGTGCAAAAAAAAGAATCTACTTTCAAGATAAGCAAGTGAACTAGATCAATAATATCGTTCGCTCATTGCCTCCTGCCAGAGTAAAAGTATTCAACACCAAAGAACTCGGTCTCGCCTGCACTTAATTCAATATTGGCACAACCGCAAGCAATATTATTTTATGCTCAGAACGGAATCCAATAATTTCTCATCTAGGCATCATAAACCGCTCGGGGCCGACCGCGGGATGGCCTGCGTCCGCGGTAACTTTACACTTATTACTCGATCAGACGAATTGGTATCGACTTCAAATCGTTTCGAGTTCTCGTCCACTTAATATAAATCGTCGGCCGTAGGCGTCGGTGGTTCCACTAACACCGAACAGGTTTGCAATCTAAATTTTATGGTATTGACAAAATGGTGACGTTCGCGTAATTCCTGTCGTCAGCTCTTTATGATGTTTGTTTATCTCCGAATTTTGCAGATGGCAAAATCAAGCGCAATCAACAAAGTCAATAATGTTCCACTAATGTATTAGCGTCTTCCTCGATATGATTTACTGAGATATGATTATAATTATTACCAGGAAATAACATAAAACTGCGTCAATATGGTATGACGTTTCATCTTAGTGTTGCAATGTAAACAATTTTGTAAAAACCCGGAACCAAAAACCCATCTCTCTCGATTAGTAACAGTCGTAGGCGCTGCGAATCTTTGTCGATGCAGATTTTTCAAGGAGACAAAGGATTTCAAGGAAAGGCGACGACTGAACGGCCGGTGCAATTTGAAGCCCTTGTGATTCACCGTCATTTTCTTCGATGTCGTTTATACTTTTGCCTTGACATTTGGTTGCAACCATATTGCAACGTATTGTGCATCCCAAATGAGTCGAGTAATATCGGTCTCGGTAGCCGACAATCGAAAACATTTCGCCGGTTCCTTTACTTGCGTAGGCGCCAATCTGACCGCCATCTGATGATCAACAGCTCAATTTATTTCTTAATACAGGGCTGCTACCTACATACAACAGGAAATCGTAAATTCGCTAAAATGTTTCTCTAAGTATACCGGTTCGATATCTGAAACTGCAAATCAATTGATATCCTTACATGATTCTTTTCTAATCACTTCCAAATTTGGCGAAACATCGTTTATGCTACTTTAATCCGAAAAGAACCCATCATTTATCCGATTTCAATAGCCGCCTATGCCCTACAGACATTAATAGGCTGTATCTGCTCAAATAACGATCTGTAAAGAGAAACTCAACACATCATTTACCGATCCAAATACGCTATGCATTAATGATTTCGTATCAAATATTACCATAATTGATAAGGCAGAGCTCATTAGCAGACGTCCTTATATAAAAGCCGTGTTAAGTCACGTATACATAAATGTTTAATTCACAACCCTAATAAAATTAACCAAATCGGGAAGGCAGTAGCGGGGCAGGTACGACTTTTTAATGGCTTCATGTTGAGTAATAGCAATACAACCCCATCTGTATTCACGAAGCGATAGCTCCGGAGTGTTTGCGAATATTTCGACCATATTTGAGCAAATCGAAGATATGATACTTGTAAACAAATCATCTTAACTTGTAAAGAGTTCCAGACACATAGTTATTTACGAGTACTTAAAATGTCAAACGTATTCTCATATACTTGAAGATCTACTAAGTCCAGATGATCAAATCGCGTATGCCAGACTGCTGAAACGATACTTAAATTTAGACTTCTATTATACATGTTCTAATGTTCAAAGAATTTTAAGTTCGAAGAATTTAAAACCTTCTAAATCGTATCCGTATCGTAGAATTGATGGTTAAACAAACTTACCTAAAGTGAAGTTTGACCGTAATTGTACGAGACGTTGCATCCGAAGAGATTTATGATAACACTTGTAGTCCACTCTTCAATGTACTAGGCATCGAACACTATTTTAGAATACTGAAAAAATAAACTATTAAAAAGACATAAGTCATCCTCGTTTTACCGCTCACCTGTGACATTGACGTCTTGTGTCATTCGTTTTAGAGCTAGTTTTGCAATAGTGATACTTATAAAAGGGCTATTAAGGGAGGGTGGGAACTTATCATAAATCTCTTCGGATGCAACGTCTCGTACAATTACGGTCAAACTTCACTTTAGGTAAGTTTGTTTAACCATCAATTGTACTTCGACGTTGCATCCTCGAGATTTATGATAACACTTGTAGATGTTCAGAGTACCTACAAGTTGCAAAACACATCTTTAAATGGAAACTTAAGTGTTTTAACTTATTAGTTTCAATCAGTCTTCATAAATTATATAGGTACCTAATAATTCTATATTTTAATTATCAATCACATTTTCTACTACTGTGAACAGCCTGTGTCATAGCATCATGATTTTTATTTCAAATAATCTATAATAAAATCTGTTGAACACCTACGAATCGCCTGTCCAAGTCGCAGTTTTCCTTAAGCTTTTTATCCGAAGACCCTGTCTGTTTGCTGCTGAAATCGAAGCATGTCACAAACTGTTAGCTCAAAAAACTTAAGTATTTGTATCACCATTAAAGTGTTTTATTTTTATAACGACGACTAATGGTAAATCTTGTCGTGTGTAAAATGGTTTTTACAAGTAAACAATAATATCTCACGATAAGTATCTATAGTTTGTGGTGAAAACAAAACTGCCTTTTATTTTGCAAAGTTAATTTGAGAAGGAACGATTGAGGTAGTCACCAATCGGAGCTAAAGGTCTAATTAAATCATTTATACAAATACTATTAAGAATAAATATTTCATTGTTTGATTGTTTCATAGAAGAGGCTTTGAAACCACTTGAAGGATTTCAGAAAACTTCAATCGTTAGAAAGTTACACTATCTGTGATGAACATGGGATATCAATTTTTAAGTGTAATTCTTTCACTTATCTTAGTTATATTGTTTAACCGATTAGGGGCCCATAACTAAATATATTGAAGTGAATATAGCACCTCACTTCATATTGTGGTATGTAACTTAGTCTATACCAGCCCATTATTTAATACAGTCAATAAACAGATGTGCACCAAGGAACATCTTGACCATTCCCAGTCCCACGTTAGTACAATATGTAATGTAACCCAAGGTGTAAAAAAAAGAACCGTATAAAACGTTTTTCGTCGCATGCGCTGCAAGACTATTGATATACTATCAGTATATTTTACCATATTAAGGAACGTATTATCAATATTTATCAAAAATATGCACCAGCATATGTCTCTATCATTGTAAAAGCCACGTCACAAAATATATATACCCGACGAGTCTATTATGATTTCAATGTTAGAGAAATTAGTCTAACATTACTAACTCAGATTAGAGATGTGGTGTTGGTTGTCAACAAAGTTGTGATAAGCTCGTGGGCTAGTTCATTAGGGTATAAATAATACTAGGATCCCAAGTTGTTGTGTACTTTGGCAAACAAGGTTTGGTTTTATAAAGCCCCTTAAAATCGTTTTCCAGGTCCGAAGAACAATGGAGATGTGATTGACTGTACTCCTAAACGAGGATTACAGGATTGACTTGGCCAACTTGGACCAATCATTAGTCATTTATTATCTCCCTTAAGACAAATTTAAATGTTAAAGAAGATGGAACGAATAGGATTATTACCTACTCGTGCACTTCGCATTTATATGGGTGGCAAAATGATCTTTATCATAAGGTGATGGTGATAACTGTCATCAGTATCAATAATAATAAGTCTAGATTCTTTATCTGTTCCCAGACCATTTTTGAACTCAATATATGACACACAACATGATTGACTGTCGTGTGATTTTGTTTAAGTTGACATTTTGAACGCCACTCATTCGATCTCTTAACGACATGGCAGTCGCAATGTCCATCCTGAGCCATCTGTCCATTGCGTGGCTTTCTGCAAACACATTTATTTCTGCATTTCTGCATCAATTGTAACCCTCAGGCGCGTTCACCTTGGTAACAAAGGAAGGCCAGAGAGAAATAACAACCGGTCAAAAAGGTCATAATTTGTGATTTCCACAAATTAAAATCTTCCTTCAGGCAATCTGCTAAGTTCATTTTTCCATTATTATCCTCAGAGAACAAAAACATCCAACCCATCAGTGGTATTACAATTATTTCTTGAACTTATAAAGGCCTTTTAATAATAAAGCACTTTCAAGCATTAGAAAAGTTGATAAAAGCTTCCCCATATAAACCACCAGTTAGGATTTCTCCCCAACGTTTAGAGACTCCATCTACTATTTCTGGTTCAAACGGTATTTGACCAACCATTGAGTCACTCAAAATATCTAGAAAGTCCGAAGATCGTTAGCTTCTTCGAAGGTTCCGCATATATTCCTTATATAGTTCCTCATCGTTTCGGTATTACCAACTCCCGCTGGCGACGAGCTGCCCGAGCGCGCTGAGTGGCCATCTTAAGGTTTAGACATAATTTGTACTTAGTAAAGACTATAATCATGTCAAGGTAGTACACAATTTGTACATAGAAAGACCGTAATCTCGTCACGGTACTACATAATTTGTACATAAAAAGACCGTAATCTCGTCACGGTACTACAATTTGTACATAGAAAGACCGTAATCTCGTCACGGTACTACATAATTTGTACATAAAAAGACCGTAATCTCGTCACGGTACTACAATTTGTACATAGAAAGACCGTAATCTCGTCACGGTACTACAATTTGTATTTAGAAAAGACCGTAATCTCGTCACGGTACTACAATATGTATTTAGAAAAGACCGTAATCTCGTCACGGTACTACAATATGTATTTAGAAAAGACCGTAATCTCGTCACGGTACTACAATTTGTATTTAGAAAAGACCGTAATCTCGTCACGGTACTACAATATGTCTTTAGAAAAGACCGTAATCTCGTCACGGTACTACATCCTTTGTATTTAGTAGTGACTATGGTACACTACATAATTAGATTAGTACTTAGTACTGTCATGCCAAATTCAAATATTTATTTGCATACAAAGTGCAGTTACATAATTTAACTCAAGGTATTACATCTTTTGAATAAGTATATATTTATCCTTACTAACATTATAAAAGTAACACTCTCTGTTACTAGGGTTGCCATCACCTAACTGGTGATGATAAACACGGCAAAATCCCGGACATAACAGCGGTTTCGAAGATCATGAAGATTGTCGGTCACATTAGTTACAACCTGAGCACTTAATTAATCCGGGGAAATCCGGACGAATGGCAACCCTATCTGTTACGCAATCACAGCATAGAGTACTGAACCAATTAAATTTGGTACAGATATTGACCGATTTTTAATCGGCTTCTCTATACAGAAGTATGTTAAACGTCTTCACGCGGACGGAGTCGCGGGCGGAGCGCTAGTATTATATATACTTATGTATATTTTAAATTATTTCATAATAGTCGCAGTAGCCGAAAACGGCTAAGAGCCATCATCAAATTGTGATATGACATCACAATACTACGTCATTAAATATAAACCAAGGTATATAAGGTGTATGACTCATCTTTTAATGACGTCGATCTATTTGCCCATTCCAAAGTAGTGTTTAAACACACAATACTGATCAACAACCACTAGCATGTTTTCAATCACTATGGGAATTTTTACCACATTTATTCACTATTCTCTGTAATGCATACATGTGTAAAATCATATTTAATAATGCCCATATATATACTATATATAATAATACTAGACACATCATATAATATCACCTTTATACACATCCTAATATGTATTTCCATTTATTACCTATTCATATTTCAATTCACTTATATATATATCTACTATATATTTCTTCTTAAATGTATTATTTAAACTATGAGTGTCTTTATTTATACTGTGTTGTATCCATAAACACACTGTCCATAATATTTCAAGAGTTTTTACTCTATTTGTTGTAATATCCAATTTATTTATTTATTTATTTATTTATTTAGGTTTCAAAACAGAACAACATCATTATTGGCTTTGTATCTTCAATCATGTGTAATCTTTACTTTTGGTGGATTTGCTGTTGGATATCCAAGCAAATATATAATAATACTAAACACATCATATAATATCTCCTTTATACACATCCCAATATGAATTTCCATGTTTTACCTATTCATATTTCAATTCACTTATATATATCTTCTATATATTTCTTCTTATATGTTTTGATTATTTAAACTATGTGTGTCTTTATTTATACTGTGATGTATACATCAACACACTGTCCATAATATTTAAAAAGCTTTTAATATATTTGTTGTACTATCTTAAATCATGTCCAAAGAAATAAATAATTTATATGTTCTTGTTACCATATTATATAATTTGTATTTAGAACAGACTGTAATCACCTCACACATAATTTCTCTTAGTGTAAACTATCATCACCGTATAACATAATGTGTATTTAGTACAGACCGTGATCATGTCACGGTACTACATCATTACAATACTAAAACACAGATTAAATTTTAGCCATAGCTAAATATTCCCACCAAATTCTGAACTTTATTCTCTTGACATAAGGTTCAAACCCAATGAAAATTTTCAACAGGTTCAGTCCGTTGCAGGATTAAAAGAATAACTTATAAATAAGTCATATGACTCACTACAAAAATTGTTTAATGATCAGTAATTTTAATTGTTAATAATGTTCTATTTTACTTAAATTTTAAGTTGGTTTATAATGTTTATAAAGCTAAAATGTTATTTTTAAGATATTTATCCTTTATGTGACTATATAGCAATAAATGATTTTGCTTTGATTAATTGTTCTCAGTATGGACCATAATCCTATCATGGTACTATAATGTGCTGTGCCAAAAGGCTAAACAGAACAAATATTCCAATTTAAGTTATGTTTTAGTTAATAGAGGGGGAAATTGTATGTGTAAAACAAAACATCCATAACCCTACTTATTAGGTGTCATAGTCATAAGTTATGTTTATGTTACATAGTAATTTATTGTAATTTATAATTACGCTTACTGCACTATTATTATCCACACCGCATTGTGCGTGTAAAACCTTTGGAAGTGATAAATTTAATCAATGTAAAGCACTTACCGGAATCACTGGATGTTTGTTGTTTAAGTAACTTTCTTTCGAGATTTTTTGTGATTAAAATGCTCGAAATCCTTACTTACGTTTCCCTTTCTCATAATTTACACTTACACTGTTTATTACTGCTTAATTACTCACATTAAACAATAAATTACATGGATAAACATATAACGATGCCCAACACGAAAAGCGAATGACACAAGACGTCAATGTCACAGGTGAGCGGTAAAATGAGGATGACTTTTGTCTTTTTAATAGTTTATTTTTTCAGTATTCTAAAATAGTGTTCGATGCCTAGTACATTGAAGAGTGGACTACAAGTATTATCATAAATCTCGAGGATGCAACGTCGAAGTACAATGTTCACCTTTTTCTTCCTTTCTCATTTATTACATCTGCACTCTGCTGAACTAAAGACGGAAATTCCTGTCGGTTGATTTATCGAAGCATTGAACGCTACATCTTCATTGAGTAGCTTGCGGCTCGTCGTGAGGAGGAGTGTCTAAAGTCACCCAAAAATAATTTAAGGCCAGAGTAAATGGCGGGACGGAAATTGATCTCATAAAAATAATCGCACTTTTGCAATATCCAGTTTCGCTAAGTCACTCATTCGTTGCCTCAAGGCGAAAAGCTTTTATGAATGAGCTTCCGCTAGCGGCTTTGTCTGTGTGAATTTTTATGTTTATAAATACATAGTAAATTAAAATCTAAAGTTATCATGGATGTGTGCCTTCTGAGAAAGAATTAGATTTCTGATCTTTCATTAGTGACTTTTATTGAAGCGTAATTATTAAAATAAATGTTGTATCAATTTAGTGGAAGTAGAGAAAAATAAAGCAATCTATAACATATGTTCTTGATCAAATCTCACAGAAGTCTTGTTTCTTTCTTGACATGATTAATTAGTTAAAATCCATCTTACCGTCGTTGAAGCCTCAGCTTAACAACCTTCAAAGCTATAAATCATATGCCTTGTGAGTAAAACTCGAATTGCCCTCAATTGTGCACCAGTCAAGGGGGCATCCATCATTATTCAATGGCACCTCGACTCCAAAAAAAAACTTCAGTATGCATAAAAATTAAGACTTTTGGATAAAATTCAGCTCTCATTCAATCCATAACATTATTAACGGTTTGTTTGGTCAAAAACTTCAAAATAAAATAAGGTTAGCAAATAAAAGATGCATTAAAACAAAATTTGAACGAAAGATGATACGTTCGGTTCTACATAATATATATTCATAAGTAGAATTAGTTTCAGTATATAGGATTACTTTTACACTTAAAGTTCAAACAAACTTCTAGCGAAGCTTTGATTTTTATTGATCAGTTCTAGCTATATTTTGCTATCCTAGATAGTAATCACTAACAGTGATAATTGGGTTCAATGAAAGGGTTTACTTTATAGCGAAACATTGGTCCATAGGTCAATACTCTATTTATTGTTAGTACCACAACTAGCAAGTAGAAAGCGAAAAGGAGCGAAGAAAGTTGTATGCTTAAAAACATATAAAAGTAAACTCAAAAGACCTACCCACAATCCATAATATAAATCCGAGTCAGTAATCTTCGTAACTAATGAATTAAGTAAACGTCAATACCTTGTCAAATAAATCCTATTCAGTTCATCTATACACACAAATTTTCCACCCAAAAATCCCGCATTAAAAACCTATATGTATTTGTTTTCATATGTTTAGGTCGACTTTAATCGAAACACTAATGAGATGTATATTTTCACTCCAAATAGAATACTTCAGAACACCTCCCACCTCTGCCTGCATTTCCGTTCAAGTTTATGATAGTGTTTAGTTATTTTCAGCTTAAACTGTAGTTAACGACGAAAGACTAACTAGAATTCCACTTCATTAGCACGCAAGATCGTATGTTTTAATACAGTTTAACGACACCTACAAATTGAACATTATCACAATCGTGGTAGAGTTCAAATTGTGACTTGAACAAGGCAGACTGTTCAGTACCTGAGCCTATCGAATTTCAAGTAATGTTCATTCCGTAGGAGAAAATGTTAGTGGGCTTTACAATGTTTATTGAATATCGTCTTAATGCTATCTGTATTCTACAGCACTGAAGTATTTATCCCCAGAGATAGATAAATGTGAAAGTTATTGTAATAGTGCATCTAGGCCCCTCGATTAACTAGATAGGATTACGTCAATCGTTTGTCCGTGGATGGGCAACGGGGCCTGAATGACAATCTGCTGATATTTATTGTGAATAACCAATAATAATATACTTTAATTTTAACTCAGTAAGTTTTATTATAGGGCATCGTAACTATTATCAGACTTAGAAAATTAAACTCCTTGTAAGTTTTAAACCTACTTAAACAAATCTTTAAAGCATGTTAATGTTTTAAAAGCAACATATATGTCGTGGCCAAATCGATGAATTGATCATTTCATGAAATGGTTGGCCATTACATGAAGTGTTCACGTTTCATGAAGTGGCCAATCAATGGTGACCAAATCATTAAACGATAAACGTTTAACGATTTGGCCACCCACGTTTGACCATATCGTAAAAAGAGGGCGACTATAAAATATTTAATGAAAACCAGGATCAATTTTGATAAGTATTTGTTTATTTTTAGTTGTTACATACTTTCAAAATAAAAAGGTTTAAAATTTTATAACAATAAAAAATATATTTTATTCTTATAACGCTAGAGATGGAAATTTGCAAGTATTTTATTACAAGCAGTATAAAAGTCACGTAAACAATAAAAAAATTAAACAAGGTAACAGTCACTTGCTAGCGCAAGACAAATTTATTAATAATAAGGTGCATTAAGGCGATTAAAACACGGCACCGCGCACAAAGTCACATGAACAACAAAAATCATAGGATAGTCGGCGCCCTTTCCTTGAATATAAGATATTCCTCCCTCTTCGACAGTTTCCATAATATCATATTTCGATAACCAGTAGTAGTCCATGGATTTCTTTTTCGTGTCACCCTACTCTCCTTTATTTGCTGTATAACCTGAAAAAGAAATTAAATTAGCTATCAGTCTTTTGACAATCATTATAATAACAGATAAATAAAAATTTTTTTTGATAAAACACGTTATTTAGTTAGGTGCATAAAATTATAATATGAAGTAAGTAAAATATTACTAACCTTAGAAATACATTCCAAACTCCACGGTTATTTCACATTTTGCTCGGAACCTTGCATGACTTGCATACTCTAATACGTTTTCATCGAATTATTTAACGAATAATTTAACTTTCTTCCGTGTTTAATAAAGAATTATTCGCATTTTTTCTGAGAGAAAATTCGTCTTTGTTTACAAGGGCCGCCATTTTTACACAAACTGCACAAAAACAACCAGTGTTGCCAAATAAGTGTATTTACTGCCTAAAATAGGCAAACTTCCGACAATTTTGTCCAAATTAAAATTAAATGTACCTACTTTAAAAATAACATTAATTTTATTTAAAAAAATGTTTTGCTAAAAATATGCTATCCTAAAATAAAAGATAAAATAATATGCTAAACAGGAAGAAAATTTAGCACATTGTGCAAATTTAGCATATTTGCACAAAGTGCTTAATTGGTATGGCAACTCTGGCACTCTACCGGTAAAGTCAACGAAACAATTCCACGATATGATCGATTGAGATTGATCGTTTCATGAAATGGCAGTGCATCTAGTTGGCCCAATCGTCAAACGATTTCTTATCATTGATCTGACCTGGCCACATCATGATATGGCCAATGTGTGATTGGCCATTTCATGAAATGCAACCATTTCATGAAATGGCCAATCATTTCATGAAATGGCCAATTCTACGATGTGGCCACGACATATATATATACATTAAACATTTTGAATTCAAGTTACACTATTTTTCTATAAAAGGCAATAAACTTAACTGTACATTACGAAGATGACAAGTCTATTAAAAGTCATCCCATTAGTGAGCGCATCAAATGGTGTGATTATTTATTAGTCATTAAAACTTCATGACGAGCGAAAGGTCTGATTACATTATACTCACTCTGAACAACTTAATAGAGGCTATTAAATTAGATGCATCAGTTTTATTGCCTGTTCAACTACCATGAGGTATATTACTTAAGGCTTATAATGAGGCGCTTCTTCAGTAAAAAAATGTATCAACAAGTAGTTTGTCAGTAAGATTTCAATTCATCGCGTAGCTGATTGTCTTTGTTGAAATGTTTACTGACTGCAATACATACAAGCAATACATACATTTTAAATTTTGATATGCAATGAACTTTCACAATTTTTAATTCTATTGCAAACAACAATAAGACAGTATCTTTGATCCTGATCATCAGCCTCCTTTAAGTTACATCCAACGGTACAAGTTAACCTCAAATTTGAATAAACCATTAGAGTTTTCTCCAGTATCCGCCGACAATACGAACATGCCGCTATAAAAGCGATCACTAATCACTGTCATTAAGGGTAATATTAATAATAATAAGGCGTCCGACCGATTTCGACCATGGCGGCCGATCTCAATTGAGATCAACCAAGTGCGCAGGACATATTATAGTGCACAAGTGTGCGCGCAAACACAAGTGCACTCTCTATTCCCTTACTCTCATGATTCGGTGAGACGGCAATCCGACATGACCGATGAGAGATCGGGCGCAGGACCACCGGCTTAACGTGCTTTCCGAGGCACGGGCGTTCAACCGCCAACTTCCTAACTCCGGGCTGAGTAATTTCATTACAGAAAAACTCACACAAATTTTGCCCGACCCCGGACTCGAACCGGGGACCTCTCGGTCCTAACGCAGCACTTGCTACCAATAGACCAACGAGGCAGTTAAGCATTAAGGGTATCGTATCACACAATGGCCGCCGCGACAAGGAAGCGGTATCAAGTATCGATGGTAAGCGCAGTGGACAGAGGGCAGTGTCGCAGAATGCAAGCCGGCCGCTGCACTCGCTTGCATACTTTCACCGGCCGCTTCCCGATGCATCGATAGTGCGTTGTGACTGCACTATAGTTAACTCGCTCGATTGTTTATTTAAATGTTTAATATCATACAAATTATATCATAATACACATTCTGCTTGTTTAATTCGGCTAGCCAAAACCTAGCTAAATTAATAGATACACCTACATAGCGATCTATTCGGAGTGTAAACAAATAAGTGTACTTACACATTTATATACTTACACGTATCACTAATTTATACATTTTCGAAGTTTTGCGATCACCAAAAGTAAGTAGATACTTAGAGTTATCTAAGAAAAATATTTAAAATTACAATAGTTATTCATGAACTCATTAATTAACTCAGAGCGTCATTTTTCACCTGAGCCAATTCTATGGCAATGACAGCTATGGTAAAATACCAACATTTATGTATTAAGATTACATGGCGCTTAATGAAATCTTTCTGGTTATATTTTGACATCCTTCCTTCAACAATAAAAACAATATCTTGTACCGAATTAATCAGATATCGTTGGCACAAAATGTTCACATTGCACGCTAAATAAATATCCATATTGCAATCTTCTTGCAAGCAAAAGCGGCGAGAGTAAACAGAGCATGGGCTCTTTCCGTCGTCCAAAGCACTTGTTACACATTACTTAGACGCTCGTAGGAGCTAACAAATGCCTACAGGGCCTCTTTATTTATCTACTGTCGGTGCCCCATGCCGGATTGTCAGTTGAAATACCTTGCTACTTATCTTGTTGATGCATTGGTGTAATACTTGAAGTAACTATGAATAGTGCAACACGGTGCAACTATCGTTGAATCGTTTTGTTATCTGTTTAGCGCATTATAAGATTATCTAGACTATTTTGTCACATTAAGGCTTTCATACACTTTCTATTAGATCCTAAAAAAAATTGATACGTTGTCACTACACAGATTTTTTTCACTGAAACAGGAAACTTCTTGTAAGATTTGTTTGTAATTTTACTACTCATGCAACATAAATGTAGAGGTGGTGTTCAAATTCATTAAGCAAACCACGAAGGCGTGTTAATTACAATGAAATATCATTAAAATATAAAACCTTATTAGCACTATTATTTAAATTGACACTCATAAAATTCCCAGCGTACAATTCAAGGAATTGTGATAATTTCACATTTTTATTTTCACCAGTTGCGATTTGCGAAGCGACGCAATCACTCAGCCTCATCTTGCGTAAGATCTGAAGTTCTGAACTGACAGTTTCGACATTCGACAGTAAAGTCCCAAAATGACTCCGCGGCCTGCCTGTAAACCGCCCACTTTACGTGGTACACGCTTTTTTAAACTCACTTTCCTTCGCCGACTGCGAATGTTTACGAGGCGATAAAACGGTTGGCGGCTTCTGCTATGTCGCGCGAATATGCGCTAATTTGCGAAGTAAAATCCGTAACGAAGTTTGCGGTCTGTTTGTTTGTTATTTCTGTGAAATACGACCGTATCTTATCGTAAATATAAAATACCTATATATGCACAATGAAATTCCCAGATGTAACGAACACAAAAGCTATCGAGGTTCCAATTTATAAGGCAAAGTAACTTTTGTTATATTTGCTTAGTAAAAATAGTCCATAGATAGAGCTTTGAGCTTCTTAAAACACTTTTTGGCGATACTGAATAGAAAACGTGTTTTGTTTAGAGCTGAATATTGCTATCTCAAAGAATTTCTTATTAAAACCTTTTGAGTCTCAAAATGCTTTTCCGTCTGGTCGCTGCATTTGTACAGATCGTTACTCCAGATTTTTCATGCATTCAGGATATGCGCTCAGTAGGAAGTAATCAACGGTTTAAAAATTATTTAAATAGTTCCTTAAGTATATGGACGGTCATGTAAATATATTTTTTGCTTGAAAAACTGAATTCGATCCGAAATGTTACTTCTTACATTAAGTTAATAAAAAAGATGTTGGATCAAGAGTAATTTTGGAGTGTAATATTTAATATTTTTAATTTTTTAAGATACTTAAATAAAAAGTAATTAATTTCCTACACTACATCATATGTTAAATTCCCAGACGGGTCAAAGTAAGTATTTAACGCATCCTTGGAATCCACCCTTAAAAAGGTGAGAAACAGAAAATACGACGAGTATCTGTTCGAAAAATCATTTTGGTGCAAACAAAATGCATTAGGGAAGGATCCAATGCTTTTTTCAATATTATCAGACCCGATAACTGAGACCCGTGACGGATACTCCGAGAGTCGTTCTCATAAAAACACAAATATAATTACTGAGTGGCGGGACAGTACACTTTTAATTACGCCCATATGTTACCTTATCTCCAAGACCTTTTCGAGAAACCACATTAACATTTGCTTTCATTATTATGTTTATTTGGCAGTCCCTTAATTCGCATGTCACCACAGTACATTCCGCGAATCAGCACTTGCGATCCGTATCGATCCCGATGAAATATCGATATAATATTTTGCCACCAAATAAATTTTGGTTCAATGAAAAAAGTGACGTCATAATTATGAGATGTGGGAAATATAAGGTCAGATACACACACCATTTTTGAATGGAGCAAATTATATTCTGTTTAAATGTTGACAATTCCATTTTAAAATACTTTTTGCTACGATTCTACTTACATACCTATGTATAACTACGATATTAAGAAAAGTTAAATTACACATAGTACTTCTTTCTTCACTGAATTGGTCGATCAAAAATGTAATCTAGGTTGATGTTTATTATTTTATTAATGTCATCTGTATTTGTCATTTAGTATTTAAGAAATGTCTTTATAAATACACAAATCCAAAAATATTCACCCCTATTAAAAACTTCTCAATACGCCTTAAAGCAAACACGGTACCCATAAAGAAACACGTTTGATAAAGTGTTACACGGAATTGAATAAACGTCTTCCATTATTGATACTATACTTGCATGTTCAAGTTAACACTTACACAGGGCCTAACAGACCCGAATGAATAAAAGCGAGCGAAGACACAAAGCGGCCGCCGGGACCCATCGCCTGAGGGTTAATTACTGTCATCAGTCAATGCTGAGATCTTCATACGATACACTCTACCTCTTAATACATTATTCGTACCGGCTTGAATTAAGTGAATATGTAATTAACAATTGTTGTGATTGGTCATTATTCACCTTTTTTGGGGAATGTAATTAAGTCCACTTTTACGTGTGCATTGATGACTCTCTATTCCGGGTATTTGTTTGTTTTTTTTTGTAATTACAGTTTGCGGAGATTTGTAACGGGATTTTTGGAGGCGATTGTGTATGATCCTTTTACTACACCATAATGAACCAAAATATTTTACAGTTGGTTTGTTGGTACACAGCCAGGTGGATGATCTTGATAATATTTAAAGGCTTTTATTTAAATATTGGATCGGTCATAAAACTTATTGGGGAGGCCATGGTTTGAAGTAATAAAATCGGTTTCTTAAACTAAATACAAACATGAATAATTAAAAACCCAAGTCATGTATTCTATGCGCAGGTATATAATTAGCTCAACTTTGTAAGCTCAGAAACCATCTACATACTTAGGATGAGTAAGTACTCAAGTGCTTTTAAAGGACGTCTTTAAGTTATAGATTTTACTGCTAATCTTCGGGAGTAAAATTCGATTCTCTTCAGATATTAGTACTTCCACACCAACCACACACACAAATCAAAATTAAATTACATCAAATACATCAATAACGTCAAATCGTAAATGAATCCATCTTCATCATGCTTTAATTTGAAATATGCATGGTCAGTGAATAGGCCGCTGACAGTGGTCAAATACCGGAATAATATAGCCTACTATTTGAATACCTACTGGGCAATAAATACATCAGCGCTTAACGTGCGTGATTGGCGCATTATAACTATTGGATGAAATTGCTCCACTTTATAATACGAATTTCAAAGATTGACACAGTGGTATGTAAAGTTTGCTCAGGCATTTTGCGTCTAATTTAAAATTTTATGAGTTATTGCGTTTGGGACTTTCTAAATTAGTCACATGATGATGTTGATGATTAGACGTACTAGTTTTAAGGTGGGTGAACTGGTTGTGCGCCTATTTGCCACCTGAACTCTAGAACTGTTTGTGTAAATGTGTCCATTACTTTTTAGATTGCTTGATTTCTTTATTGTATAGACTGTCATTGCCTTTTTAACCGACTTCAGAAAAGGAGGGGGTTCTTAATTCGTCGGAATCTATGTTTTTTAATTAATAATTATTTATTTCAGTATAATAATTATAGGTCTACATACTGTTACAACACTGTATTAGGCTTAATTTTTAGATTAAGGAATAGTTTCACTGCTCAGTAGGTTCTACTTGAGCGAGTGAGATTTCCACAAAGCTTTTTTTTTAAGAATAAGATATCCAAGAGAGTCAGAACTTGATATTTAAATGAATTGTTGGTTATTGTAGCTATGAAAAAAAGCAAATCATTGCGTTTAAACATATTTTTTATCGCATTCAGAATGGGTATAAATTTAAAAACTAAATACATAAAGCACTACAAATACTTCATTTGAATAAAGTTGTAGCAACAATTTAAAATAAACCAACATGTCAAACATTTCCTGTATTGCATAATATGACTTTTATTGTTTTACAACTGTTCATATTAATTCTGTGCCAAATTTAAGCTAATATAAGTTGTCCAGTATTTAATCTGCATAATGGTCGGAGTTCTTTTAACGACGTTCATTTACATTTCAAATATCATATTATCATCAAACAAGACTACTCATTGACCATAATATTTGCCGTAAATAAATTCCCTGAACCTATAGATATGCCTTAATTTAAAAAAAAAACAGATACGTAGCCGATTTCAATAAAATTAGACGCCTGATTTTCATTTGTTTTCTTTTCTAATACATTTTTTTTTCTAGAGAACAGCAAAACTCAAAGTATTCTTAGTACTGTTTTCTGGAAGAAAACTTTAAAATATATCGTTAATTCAATTGCTGGTATAAAACTATCCGTAACACCTAGACAACGGGCTATAAAATGCCAGGCTAAAGGCTAAATGTAATAAAAACAGCAATAACGTAACTTCAAACATTATAATGTCTTCCCGTAGTTGCTTCCGTTTGTAAGTGCATAGCTTTTCAACGGTATGTTACACATTAAGTAACACATTTAACACACTAGCAAAAAAAATACTCAAAATAAAGCTATTAAACATATAGAGGACTTTCAGTTAAATAGACTAAGTGTTTGTTTTGAAGTATTTTTTATTATTTGA
This sequence comes from Maruca vitrata, assembly GCA_039566165.1. Taxonomy (NCBI): domain Eukaryota; kingdom Metazoa; phylum Arthropoda; class Insecta; order Lepidoptera; family Crambidae; genus Maruca; species Maruca vitrata. The sequence continues at coordinate 6,642,494 of CM076925.1, forward strand.
TAGAGAAAGATAAATAGATTGGTCAAAGTTTCGATAGCAACAAAGGTTTGAATTTCTCCAATATTGTATTGTAGTGTTACTTGTATAGTGTATTTCCTACCTACCTTCTACGTGGTGAATAATTACTTATTTATTACCGTCGGCCAACAAATAATGAATGAACTTCCTTCAAAACTACAAACAAAAAAGCTGGTTTCAGTGAAACAGACTCATTCTAACCTTTTTGGTCGGAGCTTAAATTGGTATGGTTGATAAGTGTTCACAACATGTCATAAGGAGAGAAATATGTTTGTTTTTTTGCACATAAAAGCTAACGAATACTGAGTTAAGACGCACTGGCAGTTCGCAGACATAATATGACCTGTATTCCACGAGATTTTTTCCCTTTTAAGGCAACGATTGATTTATCATCTCCGATACTCGTCGTAATTATAGCGAACACTTCAAATAACGTCCTTCAAGTTTGTCGCAATAACTTGTTTCGTCGACTTGTCGCAAATCTGTCGCAATATTTAAATACTCCTTGTTCGCAATCACTGGGGATATTATTAAAATTGGCTTCGAATTAAAAAAATTAACTCCAAACTTAGTAAATTCTAAGCAATATTTTTTGTTGAACTTAAATCTGTTCTTCGGCAAGGAATTCTGAACTAAACCTTTATATTTTTAGAGTTCTGGACCTCAAAAAAAAGCTCTCACTTGACCAGCTCTATATTTTATCTCTAACCAAAACCCTATTTTGTAATCAGTACAAATCGTTGTTGGTTTTACCACTTCCAAAGTTTAATTTTAATGTTTATTTGATAAATTTTGTAGATCAATAGTAATAACAAATGTTAAATGAAGCGAATAATATAGCCATTGGCTAATAATCCACCTTAGTATGAAATTTTTCAGAACTGTTAATGTAAATTTACGTTTAAGTTTATCGTTAGTATCCTGTATCAATATATTAGCGCAAATAAGCGTAAAGCGTAGCCAAGAGGTGTTGATTGCATAAATGTGTACCACACTTAACGGTAGTAGGCAGGGTCATCGACAATACTTACTAATATTATAAATGCGACAGTAACTGTCACGTCAAGACGAAACTACTAAACAATTAAGATGAAATAGGTTCTGGTACACGGATAGTCTAGAAACTGAAAAAGTAGGTGTATTGGTAGTATTTAACCGATTTTGCTATAAGTAATTAATGTTTTACGCTGTAAACGACTGCACGTGAACGAAGTAGCGTGCAAAAAACTCATATGGAATATGAGTCAATAACGTATTTACGTCTAACAAATGATTCAACCGTACAAGTAAATATATGTAATTTTTTATGAATGTACGCAAGTAACCAGACATTAATACAATTTAATATCAAAATTTAGGTGAGTGAATATAATAAATGAATATAAAAAGATATATGCAGAATCTAAGCAAGTTATAACGTCGAGATCCCTCACTGTATACCTAATTGTGTTTTTTTAAGTTTGGCTTAATACGTTTTATTAAGGTTAATTAATTTTTTTTTCTTAAATTTAACGTATGTAATTGTATGGAATTGAAATTGAAGAAAACATTTTTTACTCCGAATAGAATATAAGAGGATGTTCATGATCCTTTTCCGTATAGACAGACAACCCTGTACCATGAAATATTATTAGTTTTCAATCGCGCCCGGCTGTCCGTTCGGTTGTCACCGGATGTGAGCTCAACTATATTGATGGAACCAGTTCGCTCACAGTTTGCGATAATTTCACTTCTGTGTTTGCAACATGGTAAATAGGGCTACTTATAATTAATTAATTAGGTACATAGCTGTTGGTGACGTAATGAAATATGTTAAGCTTTTGTAAGTGGAGCAGACGGTTTTATCGATTAGGTTTTGTGTAAACAAAGTTAGCATATTGTAATGTATTTTTCACTTGTCTTATACACTCCTCTGTTTTTATTTCAGTCTTTATTTAGTGTAATCAATTGACGGATGTCAAACTTAGCCATAAAGTCGTAAGCATTATTTATATAATGCTGTCAGCTGTCCTAGATAAAAATATTCTTCTTAATTAGTGTATCATTGGTACAGTTTTATTTCCACTTTATGGCCGACCTTGTACGCCTAATTAAGTAAATCATCATGAACACTCAAAACCACTACAACACCTCAATCAAAGCCGCCTTCAATCAACAAATCAGGAACGGAGAGATTCGAATAAAATTTATACGACCAATTAAATTAGAGTCACATACAAGGTCAATAATGAGGGGGTATCATTACCGGCGCAGTTACGTTTTGCCAACAAAAGGAGTTTTAGCTTAAATTAAAATTTCTTCAACATACCGCGGTGTTTGCCGCGCGACAAAGAGTTAATGGTATACATAAATTTGAAGAGCAGTTTTTCAGGTTAAACGTGTGCTTTTAACGAGACGTCTGAATCAAATACAATGGGTGGCCGCTTCTTAATTGATACGTAGTGAGGCCGCGTCGATTTATCACGTGCATTTTTAAATTACGCTACATTTTGTATGGGTTGAAAGTAAACTGGCGATTTTGTCTTAACAATATTTCGTGTTAGCATACTTATTTGTTGAAAACAAACAGGTTTACACGCATATGAAATTGGTACCCTTTTGTCCGATTCCGCCGCCAAATTAATTATCAATTTATTCCGTTAACAAGACAGGCTATGTTCTTAAAATCAATGTATCGTAATAACAGCTTGCCTAATGATGTTTTGATAGGCCCGACTACCGACCGTTGAGAGGCATATTTAACGCTATAATCTGAAACGCATTAATGTCTAATGAGCTAGTCGATTCTGATTAATATCCAGTTTTTCTGTGGCAGGTCTAAAACTTCAATGGAAAAAAGCTTCTTAGGAATTATTTTGGATGGTTAATTGTTTTACGTAAACAAAAAATACTAAGTATTAATAGTTTGTGATCTAAAACGTATTAAGAAAAAGACTTTGAGATAGAGATCTGAATTTTCTTAAACATGAAAGCTTTCCTGTCTTAGAATTTCCTGGCAAAACATTTAATAAAGCTTAAACAATAAAAGGTTTACCAGAAATTACTTTTAATTTTCATTAAATTGTTTTCTAATAATTACACGTATCTACGCGGGTTAATAACAAAATATTAGTTTCGCTTCATTTACGATCCTATAATTTGCGGCTTTTAAGTACAAATTTTAAAGTATTATATTAAATAGATTATAATATCTCATAATAATGGATCGTAAATATAAATACTAAATATTTATGACGGATATAAAACATCTATAAATCAAAATTGAAATTCCAAATCATAATTATGTAAATTGTGGAGGATGCATAAATAATTTATGTTTGGACTTCGGAACGGTATATGTAATGAAATTAATATTTAAACACTGTTTAAATACCGCTTGCGGGTAAAATAATAATTAGCAGTGATGGCGTAAATAGTTTTAATTGTTTTTTACTACATATATTTCCTTCATGACCAAAATCAAACCACATTACTCACTATAGCAAACATGTATTGAATAAAATCCTTCATCATGGAAAGTACAATCAATTACTAACTTTAGTTAGAGCTTTGTGAATTAGGTAAACTCATCATCATGATTATCGTCAGCCTATCGCAGTCTATCGGACACAGGCCTATCCAAATGATCGCCACTATCGTCTATTTTCGGCTACTCGCAACCAACACCTACAGGCCTGATTAGGTACAATGCCGAAATAACTTTAAAGTTGCCGTTCAATAGGTGACATGATCATTATGTTTCATGAGGTCCTGGTGTCGATTTCACGTTTTCAGTCAAATCAACCGTTACCAAATTTCCATGAGCTTAAAATAAATAAAGATAAGTTATTATTAATAAGGGAGATCTTACTATTGAAGACCAACACTCGTTTTGGGTCACTGCGCCGCTCTAGTCAGTTTGATTTATAATTAATAAGCTATTTAATGAAATCAGTTAAGTCAATGCCTAAGAAAGAGAAATTCAGAATACCGCCAACCAATACCATCACTATGCTATAAGCGATAATCCCCGTCTTCCAACAAGTGGTGTTCCCTTACAATTATCCGGCGCATAATTCCACGGCCGGCCGTCGGATATTAAATATGATAGGTACGCGTCTCAGGCGCATGAGTGAAACGGCGTGCGCGAGCGCAGTTGTCGCTAACAAGAGCGGTATCTAAATTCCGTTCGGCGACGTGCCGGAGAAATCATCGGGTGTCGTCAACATTTTATTTTGTTTTTTTATGTTTGTCATTTTTAATAATAAGTGGTGTTCTGGGAGAGTACGTGTTTAAAGTGCGGATCGGAACAGACCATGATCAGTCCTCAGATCAGATTCCTTTAACCAAGTTAAGTTAAAAAAATATTAACTGTATGGCCGCATTTAGACAGCTATGGAATGATTCGGAATTTGCCTTGTAGTTGGACTGAATAGGCACACAAGCTGTAAGAGCTTTCAACTAATTCGTTTATTTCTGTTTCAGGTAATTTTTGAATACATTAAAGCAGTGGTTTATCAATAGCATGCAGGTAATGTATCAAACATTTCAAATACTTTTATCATTTGATAAAGTATTTTGCCATCAAGATGCAAAAAAGTAGCACATACCTGGCATACCAGGTAAGCTTTAGACAGCATACCAAGTCTAAACCATATCATCTATACTTTCTTAGTATAGATGATATTGTTTAGACTTCGATTTTTTTATTTTTATATGCTCATTAAAAATGTTTCAAATTCAATATCGCAACCACACTCCAAATAGTTGCCAACCCCTGGCCAGTTTCACCGCAAACCAGTCGGCGCATACCCGGCGACGCATCGATCCTAGCTAATCGTAATTAACGATACTCCGTGAAATCGAATTATGTCGACAAATGGTTCCGCAACGATCGCTCATGTGTGCCATGTTAGGCACACTGCCCGATACACACGGATATTAAAATTTATGAACCGCTTAAACCGACTTGACAGAGGAAAGTGGCCACGACGACCACTCATCTAAGTCATATCGCGTTTGATGAAAACTGTGTAAGTTGTGATAACGATCGTATATTTCACATAAATGGCGATGGTATTGAGCATTTATGGCGGTTAATGTTTACGGTTGTTTTAGAGATTTCTTCTCGCTTTGATGAGATTAATCAGCGGTGGATGTAGTTTTTACGGCATTTTAAACAAAAATGCATTATCCGAAAAAGACTCTGTACAAAAACGCTTTTAATAAAAAAAATCATCAAATTCTTACCAACTAAAGGAAAGCTTCAATTAAATTGAAATTGACAGACCGGCAGACGTAATTTAGATTAGCCTTATAACGGTATTACCAGAGTCAATGTTTACAGTCGCCAACGTAAAATGAACCAATTATGTAGTAAACTACCAGTAGGTACCCGAAACTGGTTACCCATCAGCAAAGAGGTTTTTAATAGATATCGGCCATCTAATGTTTATAAAAACTCAAGTAGTCAGCCCCAGAAGCTTATACGCCAGTTCATATTATTGCCACTAATAGTCCGCCTGCCTTGCATAACCCCGGTTCCATCACTGTCAAACAAATTGAATTTTTTAATTGACGTACGAGATATCGACTCGTAAAGACATGCGTAATCGGTATTAGTAAATGAACCTGTCGATGAATCGCCACCAATACACCAAAACTCGGTAGCCTCTGCCATTAATCATAAATACATGCGGTGGGTCGAAAGCTTTTTTTTTTAAATAAGGGAAAGTTATCTTATTACTGAGTGTACAATTTTTAAACAAATTGGAGTATTGTGCCCACCCTCCGAAATAAGATCGGACCAGTTAAACTTGACTCGCCATACAAGCCAAATGCACAAAAACGCCGCAAAGAAAGGGCTCCCTAAAAGTTGGACCTTAATAATGATCCTCTTGCGTGTGGTCCGCTGATTCGTGAATTTTTCGCATAAGATTGTCATACAATTTTACCAATAATTTAGTGGGGTCAATAACAGCCAAATTAGCATACTAATCATCTAATTCCCACTCCGCAATTCATCGCTACTGGTAAAAAGTTGTACTGATGTGCCAATTAATATGGAATGCTAATTAGGCACGTCAATAATTTTAATGCGTTCGGTGTCGATGTCGACGCTATTACAAATATTTTTTAATAAAAATCTAATATCAATTTAGATAAATGCCGTGAAGGAATGTTTAATTACTTTTATCTTTCATCGCGGTATTCTAGGTTGGCCGTAAAGTCTATAAGTGTACGCGATTGTGACTAAATAAAGAGCAGTTTCACCGTTAATGGACACTGACGTCTTCGGTACGGTCTCTATAAAGAGAAGTTTTATAATAGGGATTCCATAACCGTGAATGGTCAACGAGTCGATAAAACCTAATAATAAATTAATTTATTTGCTTTTTTGTCATTAGAGATGGATTCGTAGCAACCGTCGTATGATACTGTTATCAATGCCATGCTCTTGGATGACTGAGCGACCGGATGTAAGGTCAGCAAGTTATCGTTATAGCTTAAAATATAAAATAAAATGGTGCTCAGTTACTTTATCATTTTTCCACTGATATTGTATGTTAGTAATACTTCTCAAAAAAAATAAGGTCATATCATTATAGTCTGAAAATAAAAAAACTTTCGACGATTTCGTAAACTTTCAACATTAGAATTAGAATTATGATAGACTACTCCGGAGATTTGTTGATAATTACAAATAAAAATAAACCTATGATGTTTCCAATTCGACTTACATTTTCATATTTGTATATCACGTATATTAAAAGTATTGCTTTTCTTTCTACAATGAATATGGTGTTGCCCTTAAAAAAAATTATCGATAAAATCAAAACAAAATAATCGACACCAGGCACATCACTCGGAATTAGTGCAAGCCGCCGGACGGGCAAGTTCAGTATGTAAAGCAAGTGCGAGGCTCGTCCATGCCATGTAAGGCTTAATAGTGTCGCTCGGAGGCTTCCAGGGCCGCTTCCTTACAAGAGAAAGTCTTTCGACGCTTCTCCTCGCCGCTTTTGGGAGCTTACGTAAGGTTGTAGGGGGTGTCGTGTCGATTTGGCGTAATTGCGTGCGTTTGGCACGAAACCGTCCACCGAATTCGGCTTACGGCCACTAATTGCCTTCAAACTAAATTAGTGATGCAACCTTCAATGTTGGAGGTTTTGGAGACGTGAACTTTTATGGTTTTTAGACCAGAAAAGTTGTCTTTTCAGTTAATTGAATGTTTAATAAGGTCATTTCTGGATATTAAAAATTGCTTTGTCTATCATAGTTATCAACTTTGAAAAATGTATTCTATTTGATACCCATGAAGCTTTTAAAAGTAGCTAGCATACATAGCTTCTATTTGACACGATTAATAACGATTTTAAAATCGCTGTTTTATGTTATATGCCTATGATTTTTTTCTATAAAGGGTAAAATACTGAAAGAGTAACTAAACTAAATTCTGAAGTTAAAAACAATCTTTGTTTTCTCTTTCTTATTACGTTTGGAATTGTGTTAGTTTACTTTTAAGTTTTAATGGGCCGATATTATGCTTAGTCTACACCAGGTATGTAAAAACTTTGCGCTAAATGTTTATATATGCGTGGGAAGTCTGAATATTCTAATCGTTTGAAATACCGCGGTAAAATTTTCTACAATCTCGGTAATCTCACTTTATTTGGTCATTACTTGCAAATTTCCTGTTTACACTAAACTATTTATTTTTTTATCGATAAAGGCGGCCTATGTCCGCTGTGTGTAATCCGCTACTTGTTTTTTAAGGTTCTATGGTAAAATATGTGGACCAAATCCAAACTACAATTTAACGCCCGTGTTGGCTTTTTATCTCTGGAAATAATATTATAAGTGTGTGAAAGTACCTATCAACCATCGATCACTTGTAGAACAAGTATGTAGTTGCTTATTACTACTTCATTGATTAATTTATACATAATTTGAATCGTCCAGCCAACTACTTAATTTTGATATTCAAATGGTCTACTGAACCCAAGCCCAAGTTTTTTGGTAAATCTAAAACAGGAAGAAAGCCGGTTTTTTCTTAAATCAATTAAATGTACGTCGTTTGACCCACTTTGACATCTAGTAGGTACTTACACAAATTGTGATTGAACTAATCAATTTTAATTAGCCAAATAAATGATAAGGGCAGTCATTACTTGCTGTAATGCATCCTCGTTTACGCAACATTTACGACTTTTAAGAACTGGATTTAATCACATGAGTTACATATCCAGAGTAATAAGCCTGCGTGATCTGTAAAATTCAATTAAATTAATTGCTTTTTGGTACTCCGAGTTTTGATTAACAAACAAAGACATTTAAGAAGTTTACGTTCACATTTTAATAAATAAATAAGGATAACGAGGGTGTTACTAACACCCGCTCATATTGTATTGCCTATAAAATTTGTTACAATTTGCTAGAGTTTAATACTTGAAGTTCTGATCAAAACCAGACCAAACTACTAACATACTTATTACTAGAAATACGTTTACAGGGACACAGTAAGCCTTACCGACTTAACATCTCATAAATATTAAAAGCTGAGCTGTGTACATCGTAAATGAATCCAACATGAATTCTCGCCCAACTCTACTAACTCAGTGCGCAGTGCGCTTAGATAAAACCCATGTTGTCTTACACAAACATGGATTTATTTGAGTTCCCCTGCAGTTAGTAGCAAATCAATAGACTCAGCATAGGAAGCTGCGCGGACGCCCCCGCGCCATTGTACGCGCCGCTACCGCCATCTATCGACCAGAGCCAGTATTTACGACAGCCCACTATTTACAGTAATACAGATCCGAGCGTACAAACTCCTCTACTCTTATACCAACGCATTAAGGTCCACAGTCGCTCCTACTTTTGTTGCCTCTACGGTTTCCGTTGGTGCCTCTGTGATCATTCCTAATAGATACTAATGATTGCTTTTAATGAAACGTTTACTGTTACCCGTTGTTTTCTATTAAACAACCCAAAGTTATTGCCGCAATGGAAGCGGGAAGTACGGTGAAGGCACATTTAAATAATTTATTTGATTTCACGTTGAAAATTCACAGTTCGCTTTAGCAGTAACTATTAAACTTTCTTCGTAGTTTTGTTTGAAGTCCTAACAAGTCATAGCGCTTGAATATCATAATTATAAAAATAATATATGATTTACCAAAAGCACTACAATCTAGGCTTTCCAGGTTTTCGTATAACCGAAATTATATTCACTGCGTCATATATGCCAAATTACTTCGTCTTGCACAATGACCCAAGGTGATTTTAAAAGGATTATCTCGGGATTGCGAAACAGCCATCCATCACGTAACGTCCAACAATGTCTTGTCTTACATCGCTGATTATTAATTAAGGCGGCTATTTAAATGAGTACAGATCACTAAACTACAGAAGGTATAGTTATACCTCACTAATACCTACACGTGGTCGCGAACTCTACGTAAAGTCGAAATTTTAATGATTACATAACTACAAGTTATTGGATCACTACTAAATAATTCATACAATAGTTTTGTACCATATTAGTGTGTATATTATGATGTACGTTTAAGTTTTAATATATATTGACCTATGACAATAACTTTTGCCTTTGTACATAAAACTAAAATCATCTTAAACCGGCCAAAACTATTATCCGTTACAAAAACCTTAAAAAATGAAAACATTGAACTTATAGCAATCACCACCAAAGATTGGGATCTTGAACGCTGTAACCATAAACATACTTATATATTCATGACTACTTACAACTAATCGGCACTTCTGTACACCACTTACCTCCGCGACGAGATCGGTTTCATTTTTTTTCTCCCTTAATGAGGTCCATAAACGGTTGCCCTCCGATCCTGATTTTGCATTGATGCAAGTAATTGCACTTGTACGAAATCACCCGTTTAGTACTGATACTTATTCAGACTCCTCTCTCGACAAGACGTTGTCAACGTTGAGAAATTGATGGTCTATTCGCCATTCAGTGTCCGGAATTTGTTATGGATCACTTAAGTGAAATTCCCGGGCGGATTCAATGGTCCCTATGGCATTTTAAATCAGTGTCCGACATTTATAAATCTGGGACGTTGATCGGACTAAGGAAATGGTTTAATTGCTCAAATGCCTCCGTAAGTGGTGGGATAATGGAGCAATTAGGAGGTTGGGTTCTTGATGGTTAATTAAAGTAAAAAAAACATCAACTGATCCCACTTTGAAGAAGTCCTATGAACAGTTACTTCAGTGCATATGATACTCTTGTCACAATCGTTAAATATCTTCTAGCTACCTAAACGTTTAATTTTTACTTATTATGTACCATTATTATCCAACATTGCGGGCATAAATTAAGGACAAATGAACTGACGTCTGAGCTTTCATTGTGTAAGGTACGTCTTCTGCTCGCTCTTTAAAATAGGTTTACACTTAGCAAGATGTTTAAACGAGTCGTACTTATGTACTGCGTACTTTTTTATAATATCCGTGTTCTAGTTAGTACTGTCAAAGCGTGCCGAATCATTTATTATAAAAATCATAATTTGTGATTTCGATTGCCCAACCTTAAATCAATTGACTTGGCTTTAAACAGGATGTCGTTATTGGTAAAATAAAAACAATTGTCCGCACCTACACGTTAGTAAGATTCTCCAGTAAGATTGCCGTAACATAACCATTATTTTTTGTAGTTTATTATGCTTCTGTTGTTGGTAACAAAGGTGTCATTGTTTACGAAGAATTCACCTTATCTGTCATTTTGTTTAGCTTGCGGACAACTTATAGCTATAACGACCCAATTTAATAATTAAGAAGGTTCTGAAATCAAAACTTGTATGCAATGTATAGAACCTTAATTGTCGTTTCCGTTTTCGACCGTGAAATTCGTAGCAAATCCTTATTATTTACTGTATTTATACTTAAATGAAAGTGTCTGTTTCACTATAAATTTGGTAGGTTTAGCTAATATTTCATAACATATAATAACATACGGCTCATAACGGGCAATAACCAGTAAAATGGCTGACACGTCAGCGTGCCCGTGGGTAGCGGGTGGCACCGAACGTTGCTCAATATAAAATTATTTACGGCACATTTGTGCAAACTATCAATATTTCAGAAATGCAAATCGACATCTCACTTAATTCTAGCAATTTCAAAATTCAATCGATTTCGGTTCGAATATTGTGCAGTTGTAAAATTTTATTATTCACGGGAATATTTTGTGTGTATAAACGTTTGATGGTTATTATTATCGATAAATGATGTCTTGGACTCGTGCGATTTTGTCACAATTCAATGATAACATTCTGAAATCAAATATATTATAGATACGGAAAACTAAGTCAAAACACATAAAATAATATTCTAAATATGTCATAGAAATGTTTCCCTATTTCTTTAAACTTGCTTACTCTCAAACTATACATCTAAGAACATAAATATGCGCCAGAAAAGAATGATAGTAAGAGTGAAGTTCATAGAGTATATCACTTTTCATACTCAATTTTTAACGTATTGACTATCGAGACAACACAAGCATCAAATTAAGCAACAAGTAAAGTGAGCATACAACTTATATCATCGGTTCGTTGGGCGCCCAAACATTTTGTAACGGCTTATCGGTTGCCTCCATCTTAAACGTCTACCCTAAAGCTACGATGCTCGATACATCCACCCTGGCACACTTTATGGTTTGCATTCATTAATCACCATTTTAGGTTACACACACGTTGCATAATGATATCATCTAGATGATCGTACGGTTGCCTAACTGGTTTTTAAGGCTTATACAAACTTTGTCGACTCATGCTTAATCGGTGCACTTGTCTGGATAAACTTGTTTTAACAAGAAACTTCTTGAATTTACTTTTTTCATGAACGATACTTGCTGGTCAAGTATCGTTTTTTTCTGAACAGATTTAATTCTATATATAATTAAGCAATTCATTGTTGTATAGCTTTGAAGTTTGATATTTTACTACTGTGTATACGTATGAAGCAATGAAAAAAATCTATTAAAAAATTCTTTATTTGCCTAGTGTAAGCATTCCTTAAACAATTCTCAAAGCTAACTAGCAAACGACATCGCCCATAGAATTAACACTTAACAATGAGTGGCATATCATCCTTCTGCATCTGCCAGACATTTGGCGTTAATGCCAAGGCAGCCATGTGGGCCGGCCATTGTACACTTGTGTCATTGTTAATTTGTATTGGAAATATTGGGTCGCATTTACATTGTGATATTGATTAATATGACACAAATATAAAGTTTCGAAATCCATGATACGATCTTATTCCAACTCCTGTATGTCAGCTTTCACAACAAAAACAATAATGCAGCTATTCATCTTTTTTTATATAATCTACCATTTTCAGATGATATTAAGTAGACAATACCTTATTTAGTAACACCATTTCTGTTACTGCTTCCTCGTAGCTATCGTAATCGCTTCAAACTAAACGTCGACCCCATATGCATTTCCACTGTAAAATCCTCCACTCTTGAACAATATCCTGTGAATAAACGTTCAAATGCAGTCTTTGCCTTTCCGATCGCTCGGTAGACGTCTTTTTCTACATTTAGTGGTGATAAAAACGGCATTTTTAGAAAACTGGCTAATTGGGGGAAGCGTTTTTATCATTAGTGGAGCTAGCAATTTGCATAGTCTCACCTGCCACCGTAGAGAGATATTCTGCAGGCATCCGACTGCATGCTAAAGAAAGTTTGGTCTGATCCACTTGCATAGCAATGCAGTAAAGCTTGCATGATTAATTGCCCACTTCATTGCTTGCTTCTAATTAAGTATACGCTTTGGTGTCTTGTGATTCTCTTAAAATATTTTTATCGGTGCTAATCGGTGTGATGTTTTAAATGTACGTAGTTAAAGTTTAAATTAAGACAATTTACTTACTTATACACGAGACATAACTTAAATACCTAGTCACTTAACAAGGATTTTCCCATTTATAGTATTAGAAAACGAAAATTACGTGTATAAATACTAGTCAACTTGAATTCGTATTGAAATATGTTTAATAGTAGCAAAAGTAAAAAAATAAATCAGTTCAGAACTATAACACAGTTTCTCAATGTATGAAGACATAAATATACTGTCCAGTTGATGTAAATTTTACTTTTTATTACTCCAACTAATTTCACAGGCGCATAACAACATATTTATATGTAACAAGCTAATGACACGGGCGGGAGGTACCACACATATGATGATGATTACAGTAATTTGTCTCTACCGGCTGATACGGCTGCGAGCTAGCAAAGTACCGGTATAGTTTAAAATACCGGTAGAGAAAATAGTATACAGGACATTCACAGAATAAACATTATAAAACAAATAAAAATTCTTCAAAAAAATAAACAGCTTCAAATGTGTTTAAAAAAAAGTTAACATGAAGTCCCGTGCCTAGTCCAATGAGTCCAGAGAGTATTTGTCTGCATGTCAACAAATATACGAGTAATAGTGCTCGTTTTAAGACAATCAACACCATAGCTACTCTTACTTCCTCACTTATATTATAAATGCGAAAGTAACTCTGTCTGTCTGTCTGTTACGCTTTCACGCATAGAGTACTGAACCGATTTAAATGAAATTTGGTACAGATATAGTCCAGAGCCTGAGAAAGGACTTCGGCTTATTTTTAACCGACTGCGCTATAAAGAAGTAATGTTTTACCCCTTAAACATATCTACGCGGACAAAGTCGCGGGCGGAAAGCTAGTTCAAAATAAAGGTTTTTCTCTCTTCACTACATAGTAGAGAACGAAGTCGCTTTCTCTGTACATTCCTATGTATTCTTAAATCTTCAAAACTACGCAACGGATTTTGATGCGGAAAGAGGAAAGTTTTTATGCACTATCCACCCGAAGTGAAGCGAGTGTGGGTCACCGGTACTATATATGTTTTTTTCCCAATGCCCACAAATTACACTTCACCCAAAACACATAAAGACTGAAATCACCAAAAGCGGTTATCTAGTTACCGGTATTTTCGGATAGGTATAGGTATACATAGCTATTGGTAAATAAACCTCGAACAAGGTTAATATAGGAAATGTTCGTGTAGTCGCAGGAAACAGATCGATCGCAATTATTCCAATTGGATGATTGTGGAAGATGTCGTATGTTATAGAACATGACGTGTTCAAACTAAGTAACGTTAGTGTACCGGCGTGTTATATATTAAGTACTAGTGGTCCCGGCGAATTTCATACCGCCAATACTATAAACCTTCCCTGGACTATCACGAACATTTTAAAACCAAAATTACCTAAATCGGTCCGGGCGTTCTCGAGTTTTAGTCAGACTAACGAACGGCAATTCATTTTTATTTATAAGATAGCATATTAGTCTCACTAACTTTGGCTTGGGAATTGAAATTTTCCCTTTTTAGCTTAAGAATAAAAACCTAAAGCATGCAGAAAATACAAGTCGAATCTAGTAAGAACATCATGTAAAGTATTGAAAAAAAGGTTGAATACAACTAAATTTATAAAGGCATTCCTTAACCACTTAGTTAACGCATATATCATAGCATAAGCATTTTATATAGCATCTTTAATGACAATAGATTCTAATCACTAAGTCGCACGAGCGATTCTCGTGCCTTCACAGTCATAAAATCAGAATATGACAATGTTTCACACTGATACATAAACATTAACGCATTATACTTGTATATGTATCGGACTCGTTAATGGAGGAAATATACAGGGATAAGGATACTTAGTTATCTTTTTGATAACAACAACAAATAAATAAAGTAGAAAATAACATAGTTACTTAGTAACTTGTTACCTCATAATCAACATACTTGTAACGATATTATGTAAAAAAACATATTTATTCATTTAAATAAAATCAGTGTAGTCCATGGGCTTACGATATTTGATTATTTTAGCAAAGTTAACGCTTAATTACAATAAATATAAATCTCAAAAAGGTCAAATACGATTGTACTCGACAAATCACTGACTCTAACGCATAGTTATTCGTCTTCAAAGCACAAATACAGACACTATCTTTAAGACCCAACAAAAAGTACTTTTAAATATAGTAGGCCTTCATGTACCTACTGGCAATACTTGGTCTACAGCTGTGTTTAGATGCCCTAATGTATGCAGGTATGACGGCCGAACAGCGTTGATAAGCCAACTATTGAGACATTTACATACGTGCTCCATTTGATATTCCCTCAACTGGTTATGGGTAAGAGTATGCGAGCAATGCTAACCTCTATACGCTAAGGGCCTTACGCATGTAACTAGATGTTAAAATTGTCTTTTCGTTTTATATTTTCGTACTTACTATGCTTTATTCTTACTACAGACCCGGGGTGGGTCTCGTCCACCCTCGGGTGTCGTCGTCGTCATCGTCGGGGTGGGTCGCCTACGTAAATATGTCTATGAAAAACTTGTATGGCGCTGCTGGTGGTTACGCGAAGAACTAAAATCGGCCGTATGAAAAAAACAACTCGATAGGTTTTTAACGTACGTAAGTTTTCGATAGCCAACTCATGGTAGGCCCTCAGATGCATTCCCAACTATATTACGCATTTCTACATACGTATAGCAGATCTATAGAGATCTTCCAATTCATTCCCTTTATTTTATAAAAAATAGAGCTTCAAAATCCGTTGCGTAGTTTAAAAAAATCTAAGCATACATAGAGCAGAACGTATTGTCTTGTTTTTTAAGTTTGACTTTAATACATAATTTTTTCCAGAAAGATTTATTTTTGTATCGATAAGGAAAAATACTACATCACCTATACGTATAATTGGCCTGCTCACAGCCTTCTATTAAAGCTTTTAAAAAATGGGTCGAAAGAAACTAGAATATGAAAAAAATAAAACAAAATCATTCCAAAAATGGCATATACAACGTAGGTTACTAGTAGTCCTCAAACTAGATAATCCTTTCTCTTGGGGGCTGGAGTTGTTGATTACATATTTTGGTAATGATTTTCGTTCTATTGCATTAGATGCCTATACCTTTGTTTTACAGTTCCGACTGCATAATATTCTGTTTTAATCAAATCAACTTCCTTAATAGGTAGGACGATACGTCGCCCCGCTAAATAGGAAACCAAACAAAGAACGGACATTCCGAAAATGCGTGGTTGTAGCTTTGCCATCATCGCATAGCTATATACTGCGGAAAAATGACCGAGCCAGTCTCATCAGACCATATGCGAACAACCGTAATTGCCATGCATTCTGGACATTGCGACGATTCAAGGGATAATTTTAAACAATTATTTGCCATACACACTGCAACAGTTGGACATCTGCATTATCTTCCTCAACGATATTTTATGCGCCGAGTCTGTAAGTGGAGTAACTTGTTTTCGCGTTTTCAACTACTTCATCTTGATTTGCATAATATTATAGTATCTTTAGGTATTTGAATCGAATTAAGGCGATATGTTATCGAATATACAAGGATTGTTGACAAAATGATGTTTGTATATAATGCCTTTATTTGGATAATGCAGTTTCATTTTGTATTCATGGGTGTGTAGTGTGCTCATAGAATTTAAGGAGGCCTCAAACTTGCATATAACGTGAGAATTGATAAATCCTAAATCCTCATACAAAATCAATGACTATGGAAGAAATGACGTCATTAGATATATACTGTATGCTCCTGTATAGGATTGAGGCTTACGCATCTGAATCCATAAAGATTAAAGATTTTAAAAAAAGAAGATAATTTTGCAACATGTTATTTTGTTTCCATTCCAAATACATCCAATACTATAATTTGTTACAAATGCGGTCATCATAAATATTATTTGAGTTGTGAATTTCAAACAGGTATTCTTCTCTTTAATTGCAATACTTGCTAAATCAACAGCGTACTATCAAAGGTCTAGATTACTACATGTGTAACGCCTAAAAACAACTGGAGCGTGCGACAACGTTTTTTATAGTTTTTCTAAGGTACGCTCTCATGGTAGCATTACACATTACACATAGCAAGTACTACACTACACATACATACGGGGTCACAGCTACTCTGGATCTCTGTAACAATGTTAACCACTTTATTACCATAATATGGATGCTATAAGTAGAACAGAGAGAAGGCCAAGATGACAAACAGAGCTGCATTCTCAGATTATTGCAATTGTTAAAGAAATATAATAAAATATTGATTCTAACTTGTATGGATATAATAAATAAGCAATGTAATAAATTATAACGGAATATAGAATGATCGATATAATCAGAGGTAATAGGCGACAATAAGGTATGACAATAGGAGATCAAGAAATCATTGAAATAAACCATTGACAATGATGATGATATAGTAACATAGATACGGCAAAGTATAATAAAAAGAAGATTTTATAATTGAATTTACGCCAACTTGAATCACTTATGTAAAGGTTTTTTTATTTAAATATACCTATATTTATTATGAATAGAAGTTTCCAACCAATAAATTCAAGCGAGCCAGTAAAATCAATAATTAGGATCCATTAATGAATTATGTATTCCTAACTAAGTTTTATGGCTGTACCGTTTACCTCAGTCTATTAAATTGGACCTCACTGGTCCAGTTCTGAACACGAGCCTACACAAGTTGTGTGATACATATTTAATATTAATCACGTTGTATCTCGGCGTATCATCATAAATCTACGAGCGATGGTACATGCTCAGAACTCGGGCAAGGCTGTCTAATCTCCGCCCTACAAACTTATAAACGCTAAGGCCTAACGACAGATGATGATGTAATCGCCGATTTTAAACCTACATTGCTCTTTTAATCGACGGTTAGTTTTTATGGGAGTAAGGTTCTATTGTGGGCTGACTTTTATTTGCATTTTAATTTTAATTTGTATTGGGATGAAATATGCCTGCCTGAAATCGCTTTTGGTGTAACTTAAAGCTTCAAAGTATTAGCAGCTTTATTATAAATTAATGACTGATTCAGCGTAGAATTTAAGTATACCAGAAAAAAGTTAAACATGAAAGTAAATATACTAGTAACTTGTGCTATGATTACAAAAAGTAATACTTTTTAGGTCTGGCATGTTACGGCTACGTGCGATAAAAGTGCGATAGATTAAGGTTTTACTCCAAGCCATTATCGTAAACGGTTAGAAAAAAAATGCGACATATGGTATAATACTGATATATATTTTAACACATACTACTGTGGCATTGTAAATAGAAAATTCTAAAACATAAACTGAACGCCCTGTCTAATCAAACGATGTAAACACGCATTCCAAATAACCACCACAACAGAACGAGTTCGCTCTCCGACACCTCCCGACCAAACAATTGCAGCTAGAAAAGCAAATTGCCGACTCCAAAACAATCAAGGTGCAATCACCGATTGTGCATCCACATGTGGCTAGGTGCAGAACTTGACCTGCATAGGGTAGGGCTGCGATTAGGCCGTCATTAGCCCGGCCCCATTGCCTGTATAGCTCGTAATGACTACGCGGGTACGTTGACTAAGGTCGGATAATGTCCGTTAACAGGTGCATAGAGGTACTGATATGTCAAAGTTTCGAACACTAGTTTAACAACGAATATGTTTTATCACGAGCGAACTGTCGAAAACTTCTTAAGGTGGTTTGTTACCAACTAGACAAAATAAAAGGAAAACTGTAGATCCCTCGTAGAACAAAAAATCATCACTTTTTTACAAGGCATCGTCAAAATGTCAACTCGCACGATGATTAGGAGGCCATTATTACTGGATCCATAATCCGGTGAGCTTGATTAATTGTTACTATTCTCAACGCTAATGAATAATGTTATAATTTTATAGTAAGACACAAATGTGCGAAAGTATCACTACGCCATCAGTGGTATACTTTTAGTATTAAAAGAGTTACAAGTAACACTATATAACCAAATGCGTCTAGCGAAATCGCCCGCCGTCCCTTGACACGTAACCGACATTTACACATAACTGTATCCCTGCCTTAAGTATCCATTACAGGTGCATTACACTTACATAATTCCGCCGGTATTGTTGCCCCAGTTAGCGATATAGAACTATCTAATACTAAGTGCTAATCGTTGTCGTTGGAACAATGAGCTTTCCGTATTTGCGCGGATGCGTGGCTTGCGTACAAAGTGGGGCCTAGATTTGATACTTGAAAGCTGTACTTACGAGCTTTAGGTCAATATCATTCGTATAATGTTTGCATAGTAAAAATACTTTATGTAAAATGTATAAAGAACTCTTTTAACTTAAATTTACTTACTTGAGTCTATGAAATTAAAAAATAAATGCTCTATAAAGTAGAACCGAGAAAAATATTCGAAAGGAAGAGTTTTATTCATACTTTCAGAACCACCTATAATCGAAGAGTAAAGTTTTCTCTTATTGCTAATAAGTCTACTTTGGAACTTGACTTTTTTATTGAAATTAGTAACAGATAAACATAATGATTGCATAATGGCAGGCCAGGACTTCAGCATTTAACAACCAATTATTCAATATTTTTTACAAGTGATAGGAACTGATCATCTGGTTATTGACAGTTGAACTTGTGTTAAAGTAACTGTCTACATCTGAATCTCCTAACCAATTAACTAAGGACACTGCTACCGAAAGCTTTAAAAAGCTCGCTTACTTAATAATCGGTTCCGGATATTCTGCAAGATTACCGTCGTAAACACGTGCCGGCTCATTTACTAACTTCGGCAGTAAAGTGCACCGCGAATAAAGTTGTTAGTTTTATGGTTTCATTTTAATAGTTGATAAAGTGCATTAGCGGTATGTGATCATCGAGTTAACCAATAACTTATTTGATAGCGACGGTAAAGGCGTAGTGATAATTGCCCGGCTACTTTATACTGAGGTCGCGGACTAGGCGTTAATAAAGTTAGTAATAGTTTACTCCGAGTTTATTAGAATTGATGTTTCACTGTTTTATCATTGACATTACTAGTTTATGGTTTGACTCGGCAAAGTGTGGCGGAGTTCCTGAATGGACTACCTGAATATATGAGTGGAATGTTCTCATTTTGATTATTCATTCAGGTACTCTTCCAACATGAGCACGATGCTATTTTCTTTCGCTTTTTTATGCATTACTGCAAATAAACAGACTTGAATGGCTTAGAATGAAAACAAATTAAAAAAAACTATTTTTACAAGCTTTTATTGAGTTTAAACTGTCCGGGGTTTGTTTGTTTGCTTGTAATCATTATTTATAATTGTGCTTAAACTATTGTAATGTGACTTCACCAAAAAATTTTAACAAGTGTATCGACAAAGACAACGATAACATTTATATACTATTTATCATTATTACACAATCATTGTGTAACAAAGTATAATAAATTGGTCATGTAAAATGTAAAATAAAAACAAAAATATAATCGATTTGTTCACACTTGCTTTGCATCCAATCATTAATTACCACTTCAATTAGTGCATAAAAATATAAATAATATCGCGAGTGACTTGTTTGGGCACAACTTTTTATAAAACTTCCACATTTGGTCACCTATGGCATTAATCATAGTAAAAAATATGACTGCTAAGCGCTTAATTGAAGTGTTAATGTGATTTCGAATTAAGTTTGAAGTTTCGAATATAAATGGCATCGACGGGTGTTAGTAATGCAAGATCATATCTTTGAATTATTCATTTGGTAGTCAAGAATATTCTTCATAGGTACCCATATATCTATATATCCTAAACATCAAAATGGTAAGAACTTTTTTAAAGCCAATCACAGATAGCTGTGTGTGTGTGTAACGACAAGGCTTACAATATTATCACTTTATTTATTTTTAATCTAATCACTCGATATCAGATGTCGTTAAAGTCAGGACATTTATCACAGTCATGTTAATTACATGTGTGCAATTAAAATACATAGAGCCTGCTTATTTAATTCTAATGTAAATAATACCTCGTCGTGCCCTAGGCGTGGCTTATAGATTACAGAAATTATTATACATGAGTACATTTGCGAGGTCTTCATACGCGCTCTACTTATACCTACCATATGGAATCACCTTGTTGGTTGAAATCTAATTAAATAAGATTATTTCGATGCTCAGTAGATACTAGGTGATCGTTACCTATGTGGATTTGAACGTCATATACATTCTGATAATGAATTTTAAACTATAGATAGATATCTAATCCACAATCGGTATTTTATAAAGCTCAGCGGCCGACTGATTTTTTTCTTCGTAACCGCTTCCAGTGATTAATATTCAAAATACGACATGTGAAAACCTATTTTCGATATATTTTTTTCATGGTGCAAGAGTATTCTATCTATATAATAGCAATAACGGAGGTGGTTATTGCTTCATACACCAAACTATGTGCGTATTTGAGCAACAGATGGCTTGTTGATCTAGTTACACGTAACACCAGTTATTAGGTAATAAATTAACGCCTACTATAATTAAAAACTTGATGGGAGAAAGTGCACCTGTCAAACAGTCTATCCTTACTTACGGATTAAAATTTGTATCTTTTTTTAAAGCTTGCGACAAAATGAATGTCTTCGTCACAGCGTTGGCGGATATTCGCGGTCAAAATCAATCGGAAAGTTCGCTAGGTAATTAAATGTTTGACAATTTTGATACTATTACGCAACCTGTCTCAATAAAGTAAGCAATATGTATGTAGGTGTCTTTGCATATATGGTAATACGCACACAGATTTTTATTTTTAGAGCTATCTAAATTCGTTTGTAAACTTGTACCTTTTTACCTACAACCTTTTCAAATATGATTAGTGTATAATTTTTCCTTCAAAATTATTATATTCTATAAAGAACAATATGACTTCCAACGGAACAAAACCGGCGTTCGACTGTACCAAGCCATTCTCAGTGCACATTAGATAAAAAAGTTGCAAGTATCAGCGGCTTAAGCGCTCCTTATAAGTCTGTACCGATGTCCGATTCCCAGTAATGAGATCTACTTGGTCTTGAATTGATCCATCTGTCAAGAGGCGCATACCTTCTCATGTCCACACTGCCGTGATTAGAGCGTTGACAAGTGACAGTCGCCTTGCATTCGTAATTAACGAGAAAGTTTCATATTTATTGATGGCTTTATAAGATCTAAGTATGTTTTGACACGGGCATGCGTCACTGGATGTTAGTTTTAAGAGCTTTATCGTTGTGACTGCATCATTACCCTGTAACTAAGCACTAATCATCTGATCAGAGTAAGCCGAGCATATAGTTAGTCCTTTCTTCCCGGGACAATACTTTACACTTTGATTGGCTCGGTGGAAAAGTAGTGGTAGTGATCTAGGTTCATTACCTACGGTTCCAAGAGTCGTGCGTTCGATTCTCATCTGGGACAAATATTTGTGTGATAAACAATTGGTGTTTGTTTCGTTTCTGTGTGTGTTATTAAAATATTAAAGAATTTAGGGGTGAGAGCCATCTGCTCCTCCGCAAGTCCGGTGATCATGACGAGGCTCTACTCTAACTTTGAGCTACTTACCACGGGATCAGATCAATATACACCGTGAAATTTTAGTGGTTGTTTTCCCGCAGTAAAATGATTCTATCTTAGTAGTACAAAAGATGTGTGCAGTTATTTTTTGGTAAAATCAATAAATGCCGGTTTTACGAAAGGTTTAACCGTAACTCGAAAGCACGTTCGAACCGCTTTATGACTTAGGGTGTAGAGCTTCTTTAACTTCAAGCATCGATTTCATGCGGCAAGCAGTACCTGAATACGTCACATCTTCAAAAACAACGATAGCTTCTCTCGTTTTCGAGTTGGAAAATTATTATTCTGAAATTTCGGAAAAAAAAGATTTTTTTTTCGAGGAATAATTTGCATGATTCGATAGTATTACTAAAGGCAAATCGTTCTGCCACGGGAAAACAACCACTAACATTTCACGGTTTATATGATGTAATATATATTAATTCAACACGTTGATATCTGTGCTTCTATCCTCCCATTATAGAATATAAAAACAATTCTAGTCTATGCAAGACAATGAAAGATCTTAATGTTATCTGTTCATTTGTTTACGGCGTCGCCTTAACACGGGCCGTGGTATTCAGACTTGTGCTATCGGCGTTCGTTATTTATTGGAGAGGGGCCAGCGCTGGACTAGCGGTACCGAAGCCATGATGTCGCGCCTCCTACGTAAGTCGCTTTGGATAACACCGTCCGGGATTGTTATGGCTATGAACGCTATGGCAGTTTTCCAGTGACACCGCGCTATAGAGTTCTGTGAAGGTATATATTGGCTCCTTTGAAAATACGGCACTTTTACGCCGCTTAAATCGGTATTGCAATCTATTAACTATTAACTTTTTCATTTGTTCCTAATATATTAGAATTTGGGATAATGTGTTAGAATATTGTTCAAAAGGTGTACTGAAAAATAATTACAAATAAAATATCTAAAACCATAGAGGTTCTCCACTCATTGCACTCGTCCTTAAAGTTTTTAATTAAAAACTCTTAATATTTTAATTACAGCTCCCGCATAGTAAAATATCTAGTTCTATTCAAGCTGCTATGGTAAATAAAGATTAGTCAACATAGTCGAGACTCTCCAATAAAATCCAATTTATACGAAACTAAATAACCGACTTCAAAACTTCATTCACAAAGCAACATTCTCTAATACTAGTTTATGGCACAATAAAAACAAAATACGGTACGACAACTCAATATTTCAGCTGTACGTGCCTGCTAGCATCCTAGCGATCTGCAATCAAACAACTATGCATCATTTTAATACTGAACATGTCATTGCAACTCTAGATCTCGAATGCAAATATAATGCAGCCGACCCAACCACGGTCTAATGGCCGCCTATAAATTATAAGACAGCTAGTTTTGTTATCTCCACGCGTCCCTGTATAGAATTTCATAGAGATTATACTCTGAATACGTAATGTACGTGGTTCCGTTATGGTCTGTTGTGCTGAAGTTTGTACTGACCCACGTCTGTTCGCAAAGAACAAGGAGTCGGTTAAATGCCCATTATAACAGTTACAACAGTAATGGAACACACCTTAAATATGTAAGATTTTAGACTTTCGCGTTCCATTACACTAAATATTAGTCTTTATAGGTCTACAGGCGTTATTAGGATAATACGCCTAATAACGCGTGTAGACCCATAAAGACTAATATACACCTTAAATATAATATACCTACCATAGTTTTTAAGGTTAAATTCTAACTCTAATTAGTTACTCAAAGTTATTATAGGTAAATTTTTTTCTTTGAAAATTTGAAATTCAATGCATTTGAATTAGGAATTCAATTCGATCTTTTTTTTCAGCTACTAAGTGTATGCTTGAAATCACATTCACTATTATATCCGCGCGGCGACACCCTATTGTCAGAAAAATAAAGTCAAGTACCCACACTCAAATGTTCAATATGCTCGGATTTCATATAGGAATTCGTAATTTCGATAGAATATTAATACTACCAGATGGTAGCACTAGACGGACACTAACTGCGACACATAGATAACACATTCCGGTTTTAAGGCGCAACTTTACGTCGTCTCGTTAACTCCCGTGTAGACTTTACGACTAAGATAGAACGTCATGCGACGGTAGGCTTACGAAATGTCCAGATTTCTTGCGTTGTTCGCCCGTGATTAATGTGACAATTGGTTTAATGCTTCAATCTTGAAAGATGATACCCGATAAGGAGATGCAGATTAGTTTATCATAACACAGTGTAAACAAAAGATACAAAATGAAACTAGTTCTAAAAAAAGTTAGTTTCTGAAAAGATTTGCCATACCTATATCCAACTCATAAGTTCAACAGTTAAATAACAGTGTATTTTAAATACTAATTGGTTTGCCAATTGATACTAACCTGTGTTAAAATTTAATTTGTACGTACACTTAAAAATATCGAACATATTTACAGAAACGTTTAGAAATACATAATTTAAAAACTTTACACTAACTACTCGATTTTATCTAAAGATTTTTGCTCGTTCTGAACGATTGCATCTTGCCACGTGCGCTTAGATTTTACGAGATGTCACTAACTTAGATAAAGATCGTAATCTGTAATCCGCTGATTGACCATAAACTTTACACGATGATAGACTTCATCCTTTGACGAACTAACTCCAGTATGATCTTTTAGACGAGTGTCCGAGTACTAGCAAGTATTTAGTGCCTGTAAATAACATTAAATAATATTTACGTTAAGTGGCCGAATGTTCTTATTCTTTGTCAAAATTGAAAGGATATCTGCACAAAAGTGGTCTAAAATATAACTTGAAGTAGTTAGACATATGCTAAAACTATTTTCTACTTTTTATTCGCAATCTTCGGATATCACAAAGAATAATAAAATCGAAAGTAATCAAACTCCAATCCCTATCCGAGTAGGTACGGGGCTCTGCCTGTCCTGCCTTCACGTCTCGTCATTAAACGTCAACATTTATCCTCTTAAAATAGCGTCACATCGTCATACTAGATTACTGTAATTACGCACGCGGTACGCATAACTTATACGCGGTAAATAAGTTGTGCATAGCATCTTAGGCTATATCTACGTAATGATCGCGATTTGAATACTCGACAAAGACGTACGAAACTACCTGTTACACAATATAATGATTAAAAATACTAAGTATAATTAAAATTTTATTGACATATGAGACACAATCTTTAATTGTTGTTGATAATGTAAATAACTATAAATTGCTTGGAAAGGTAACGTCAAATCATGTCCCCTTATTGTTACTATAAACCTTATGTTTGGTGATGTATTTTCTAAACATATTTTTTAAACTACCTATGTGTGCTTTGCAAATGAACAAGAAACGAACTGACGATTTAGACACCTATAAATCACACCCATTTAAAATCCCACAAAAACGGCCAACCCAGTCAAACGAGGTTCTATTCCTCAAATACATGGATCTAGCGAAAATTGAAGTTCGCAAAAAATCTATTAAGTTCCCACGTTGCTAGAGGCCCGATTCTCACATGAAATCGCGATCGTCATACGTGCGTACTGCGCATGCGTGCGGGATACCCAACCATTGGCCCGAGTATAAATGTCCACTCTAAAATAGATGGAATTCCGTTCCAATTGGCCCATACGCGACAATTTGTAATTGCTCCCAACGCATTCGGAATCAGATGCTGATGCCACATTTTGCGCGGGAATTATTTAAAAAATCGAACACGGTTTTTTTTCTCTCGTTTCTTTTTAAATTCTCAACGCAATAATAATGTTTAAGGAAACATGATTCATCCTATATGTAGAATATAAAAATGTTCTATATTGTACATTATTTAGTGGCATAAAAACCTGTTAATATTTGTACAAAATACTCATTCTTGCTCAAATCGTAAATCGATATTACAATGAACTGTTAAACTACCAACTTCTCTCCACGAACCGCCCCAATCGTGTAAGAATTCAACAGAATCACATGAAACCGTTTATAATCACCGCAAATAAACATCGCAAGAACATAGGGACCATTGGACCAGAATATTGGTCGGTTTCCCTTTAACAGGTGTATTAGTCGTGGCGTGGAAGCAATAAATAAGGGCTACAACCGTCCGCTACCGATAAATATATCGTGGAGCCATCTGAACTCGTATCTAAAACATTGTGCGGACCAGACAGTAATTTCATATCTCACCATAAGGCTCGACAGGACACGTTTCCTAAAATAGTGATGTGAAATAAATCAATGATCGCAGTTGTCGATACAGACTAAAAAAGCTTGCACCCGTGTGAATCTCTGCGAACGCGATCGTATGAGAATATTACACGGAATGTTATCGACTATTTGACTTATGAGACTGCTAACGCTCAGTTTAGTAATGCTTTTGCAAGCACGCCAATGCCGAACATTGTAAACCGGCCGATTTATGAATAAAATTTTCATCGCGTCTGCATTGAATCGGGTCTAAAGTTATTATTTACATTCGTTGCGCAACTGTTACGCGTTTTGCTTGTTCTTAGGGACGACGAATATTTTCGTTTTTGTTCGCGATTCGATTGTCTGATCGAATTTATTAGTTATTTCATCGGATTGCGAAGTAGCCGCTTCGTGACGAAGAATTGCGAACTATAGAATCGACTGTTTTTGTTATACGTTTTATCGATACGGCAATATTTGTGGGGCAATCTGCTGTTCTAGCCATTGTTGTTTGGTTCACGATTTTTTAGACAACGTTCGCTTGAAATCTTCCATTGAGAGTTTTGTAACTTAATATTAATTAAAAATTAGAATCAATATGAAATAGACTAATCCAAATCAGTCTATTTCATCTCATTGGAATCTTCGTTCAATCTTTACTGTTTATTGTCTTGTCGTTAAATTGGATGATTTTATTTGATTTAGATTCTAAGTCATAATTTACGTTGTAATGACACAATTTAACATTTAAATTTATTTCAATAACAATCAACAGGACAAATAATATGTAATCGTCACCAGTTCATTGAATAAACTTATTTAACTTAAAGCTACTCAAACTTACAAGATTCCGTTACGCTAACTTGCACACAAACTGACTTCTATTCAAACATAGGTAAGTTACGGCTATAATGGCGTGACTAACTCAGTAAATAGGTATGTAACACCACTCATATATCACAAGAGTTGGGTAGTTGAGCGCGTTAGTGCGTGAAGCGGAACGCACTCTATTGGTCGTCGCTGCCGCATCCAGCCAAGCGTACATCTATGTGCACACACGATGCATGAACAAATTTTATACATAAATGTTACTTATTTACAAATTCTCTTCTTTATGTTTTACGTTATGACAAGTTTCATTATGATATTTATGAAAACACATATTTTTCTAGGACTGTTTTTTGCATATAATTAATGATTAGAAGTGCATCCTGTTCATTACACCTTTATCATAGCCTTTCTATTAATAAATTGTCAATGTTAAACCCTTTCTATCAAAGTCACGATAAAAAATTTTACCATTACCATTCTTAAAGATACATATTTTTTTTCATCACAAGCTTTGTGCCAATAAACTCACAGGCCTTACTCTCCTCATCTTGGACTTAACAAAATATAGTACTAAGATGAGTAACCCTTCTCTCAGCGACTGTACTGTTGACTCGGCATTAATCTTGCGCCGGCGCAGCCAGAGGCGCCACTATCCGCGCGCTCGGCCATGGACGACTTATGCAGGGAATTAACTGCCGCCTATGATCTATGTACGTGATAATACTATAACAGGACACAAGACTCATATATATTATTATAAAAAATGTGAACTGCTGTTTTACGCAAGCTGTACTGTTACTGTTTCTTTACGCTTTTTTTATTTTACATAAGATACAGTAAGACACATTGATAATCTAGTTTTATATAAGGACGTTTCTTTAATCTGTGGAGCGCAGTATATAATTAAAATACTAACAAAATCAGAATAAAAAACATTTTGCTGAGATTTCAATTATTACTTAATAATATTATTTAACAGGCAATTTGGTATTGCCAAATAGCCAATCTCATTTAAAAGCGAAAATAAATAAATGCAGTTCATAATTAACAAAGTCATTACCGGTGATACTTTACTCTTAATTGAACGCAACATGAAAAGACCAACGCAATTTGCAATCTCGTACCGTTTCTATGGAAGCCTGATTACATTTTGTAAAGAAATAACTGTCATTTATAATACTATCACGATCCTAACTCGACGTGTAAGATCGATTAAGCTCAATGTAAAAATACATACAAAACGTAATATATTCAGAATCGATCGTTACGCGTGGAATTACATTCATTTCTATTCGCATCTCGCACACTTATTGCTGATAAATTAACCAATTTATCGCTGCACGCTAAATTTAACCGGCGTATTATGTTAGAGTCGATGATAAGCGGTATACGTACATAGTGAATCGGATTATGACGATTTATTAACAACTTTACATAACAAACCAGTTGAAGACTGAAGTTGGAGAGCGGCGGCAGAACGAATAAGCGTTTCAAAGTCTTAATATATCACGCGAGGCGGTGCCATGATGGTTCTCATTGGCCACGGTGTTTGCATTAACATACTGTGAGGCCCCGCCCCCCGCGTCACGCGCTTCCGATCCACGTTAATTGCAAGTAATTAGCGTGTCGTGACTGCCTCCTCCGCCGCACCTTATGACGACCTCTCGCGAACCGTTTACCGACAATATGAACAGTAGTTGTATAAACAGCGGTCGTAGTACGAATGCCGTTATTAGCTTCGTACTCCGAGCAATATTAACGTAGGTATCGTCGTTAGATGGAATCTTTGCGTAGGGATTTCTCAACTGTGTAGAGTTTGAAAACCTGATGATAACAAAGTTTATAATACTGAAATGGAGTATGCAATATTAATTAGTCGTTATGTGTTTAGAGCCTGAAAGTTTCAAAGGTCCTCGATTTGTATCAATAATGAAATTTCTTTGCTAATATATACTTTGTTGCTAAGTTTACTTAAAAAAGGTCGTGGAAACTATTTTTATCATGCTTATAAGCAAGAAATAACAATTTCAGCAAATTGCATGCGTCGAAAACCGCATCGATTATAAGGTACAAGTGAAAGGCGAAAGCCTCTACATATTTAGCATCGTGAAGATTGCCAGTAGACCCTTTTAGCATCTGAAAGGGTCCGGCGTTGGATCCGATTTGTTCGCTCACGCCTCCCCAGACACGGCTAATTTGAGCCAAAAGCAGCCAACATAAATCCATTGAACGAGGCTGGCCGCGTCCGACCGTCCGTATTTGGGCAGGTCGTGAGCCCGAGTAAACTTATGATTTGTAACCGCGACCCCCGAGCGACCGTCAGGCCGATTCGAATCGGAAAAACGGGCATCCTTTAAGTAGGTAGGTAAAACGAGCTACATTGGAATTTAAAGCCATTTAAAATAATGTTTGTGAGTTTGACGTATATAAATTTATTAATTTTGGCGATAAAGGTTGTTGTCAATATCAACCATGAATTTATAAAATACTATGATATTTTATCAAGCCTTACCTGTTACCTGTTTTTGACAATGGTAATCTTATTGTATCCGGTTAAAAATGCAAAAACATTGCGCATTACAGATTACAGTCTGTTACTGTACAAAAAATCGCCCGGACACGACTTGATCGCTTATAGGCCTAGAATAAAAGCGTATTTAAATAATATCGTGCCTTAAACAATAAAAAATTCTAAGTCTATTTTGGGTCAGTATTTCAAGAATCAACTGTAAATGGGTCGCCCTATATTGTGTCTATTGCAATGATCCGACATTCAAACTATCTCGGTATAAAATACCTTCTATCTGGCTTGTCCGAGCAGTCTTGTCTAGACATTAACCGTTTACAAGGCAAGTGACCGCCATATTGTCGGTATAATTTGAACCTTAAACTGTATTCTTAAGGTCCAAAACCTGTGAAAAATGTATCATAGTCTGCCTTATAAAGGGTTAACACGGGCCGGCCTACTTCGTGAGCGGAAGGGCCGTGTGTGATGCACGGAAGCGTTGACGATACTTGCATCGGCTAAACAAATTGCAGTAGTCGACTCGCGAATGCACCTCACGACTCCGCTATTAATGTACGTTTAGGAAAATTTGCTACGTTTCAGCGTTTAGCACAGATGTTACAAATAAGTAGGTACTTACTATGATGCTAATAATAGAGTCTATGTTAGAGTCATAGAAACGCTAACGCTGTTTTATAAATATTGTTCCAAGAGAAAAGTTCCATATACGAAAATGTATGAGTAGGTATGCTATATTTTTTAAAAGAACTTGACAAGTAGAGAAAGCTTTATTCAAAACATAAATTAATTCACATACCAAGTGCATTTACTTTCATATTTCCCAATCTACAAAGATAAGCATTATAAGATCAATCAACATTTTGTG
Organism: Maruca vitrata; assembly: GCA_039566165.1. Lineage (NCBI taxonomy): Eukaryota > Metazoa > Arthropoda > Insecta > Lepidoptera > Crambidae > Maruca > Maruca vitrata. Next base: position 6,673,361 of record CM076925.1, read on the forward strand.
ATTTATGGAGTGTCGTCCTAAAAGATAAAGGCACACTAAGACATCAATCTTGGGTCGCATCTAGACTGTCTGTACTACCGGCTTACATTGTGCCCGAAATCGAGAACGTGACTCGAAATTACGATGTCTGCAATCGATCACGCTAATAAGTTGTAATAAAATCGTAATGTATACGTAGTTAAGGTGTAGGGCGGTATCTCTCTCATCGGAGCTTGCGCACACAGAGAACGTGACACTGTAATACTTTATACGTGGGTGATGCGCCCGACAATCGATCATACTGAATAAAGTTGTCCAATCCATTCGATTATCAGTTATTTTTGTAATACAAATGTGGCGTGGGTGGAAACGGCAATGGAAATAGAACAATGCAATCGGTTCACACCTTAGTAACTACCGTTTTTGAACCCACTCCGTCGGAGACATTAGTCAGTCAACCTGGCAAATTGTAATTAACTCCGTCTTTAGAAACTTGGGTATTGACAGAAACTGAATTGATATACAGGTTTAGGACAAGCGGCTACAGTAATGAGCACCTGTCAAAACAAAATTTATACCATATCATTAAAATTTCATAGTACTAATAGCGTTGAAGTTTTTGCATAAGCTGTATATAGGTACCTACTAGACCACCATGTCGTTTTAATTCACATTACTCAGAATTCAGAATCTCAGAAGCCTTTACTAAAAGGTGGTCAAAGGGATGTATGTACGTTATGATGTGGAATAAAAATTAAAACGTCACATTTTTCAGCGGCAGCCAAATCATCACAATTCGTGTCTTAGAAATAAATGTTCGATTCATAGGTGAACACAACTCAATGATGCTTCATTAAAACTGAAAGCGACTTTCATAACAGGAGCTCGGAGGCCTAAACAGGAAAGCGAAGCCGAACCCAGACTTACCTGTTTTAGGATATTAGCAATTTGTTCGCAAGCAGCATTTATAGTCTAATGAAACGCCCGATAAAGCAGCGTTAATAATTAAGTCGGAAACATCGTCGACACAACACAATTAATCTCAGTAAGAGACTCGACTTGAACTTAGTGCTTACTACTATTCATCATATTATAACGCACACTTTCGCGATTTTCTTATATTACTATCATTTAAACTTGTGGCATACAAAACTTATAATGTGCTTATATACGTATATAGGACTGGATAGGATAGATATTGGACTGGTTTTTATAGTACAAACTTGTACCTAAATAAACCAAGTCTGGTAAAAGTAACAAATTCACAAATGTAACTCGACACAAGCATAATATTGGCAAAAAACAAACTCGTCATCTTAACCAATAGTATGGTGATTTGATGATTGGATTGTGCGGTTTCTCAAAACAAGGTTTCAGGATAATCTGGAGCCTGTAGCCTTTTACATCACAATTTACAGCTGTGCTCACTATAAAGGCATACACGGGAGATCATCATCATCATGATCCTCGACCATATACTTAACCTTTTTCGTCGTGTAATCAAAAGCATATTTGATGTTTATTTGTCACAAAGCTCTGAATGAAACATTTTCCTTTGTTTTTTTCTTTCATTACCATACCTTCATTTCCAACCAACTTCACTGGCAGTCGGTGTATTGTACCATTTCGGTGGCTGCTCCAGTTTGTGGCGCAACGCGGTGGGCGTGCGTAGTGCGTAGGCGCGCCACCCCCGCCGACGCTTCGTTTCGCAACTGCCTTTAGGATGTTGTCAAGGCTAGGAAGCTAACTGGACACGCCTAGGTGCAAACATGCCCGGAATTATCTGACGGGCCGACTATTAAAATGAATGGTCCCACATTTCATTTGGAACGTGGCGAACGAAGGAGTTATTGTGAAGACATTGTTGCTTGCGTTTGCAAACTACAAGAAAGAAATATGATTACTGCTGCATCTGTTACAAGTTTATCGTCTTTATTAGTATTAACTATGGAAAGATTGCCTAAGGATTATTTGTTTTGCACATCTTTTCTAGCTCAAAAACGATTGACGCATGCTGCGTAACAGTATCTATTCGAAATATCTACTGTTTCATTTTATCGTCATCAGATGTTAATCTACACTGGTTGCCTGCTTCAATGCTATGTAGAGACTGGCGCCATCAAACGGTGATGAATGAAGTTGTCCAACGTCGGCGCAATACTCACGTAAAACTACATTTTAAACCTCTATAAGGCAATGGCAAAAGAGATACCATCAGATTTAAAATTTAGTGGTACTTGTTGCAGTTGTAATACTGGCGAAAAACAAATATAAGCGTCGATGGCGAGTGGTTAATGTCGTTGCTTGCTATGCGAGAGGTTTAAACCCCGCCACGTACCACTATGTTTTCAAAATTGAAATTCATATATACGATCATGAAAAAAACAGGTGTTTGGTGTACAGACAAATTCTAAGGTGGTGTAGTAGACCAACCCGCACTTGGTCTGCATGGTTCACTAAGGCCTGATCGCCCTAGTTTAGGATAGGCCCATGCACCAGCAGCTCCCCATTATGCTCTATATGCAAATAGATCCTAAAATGAACTGCGAAATTATGCTCTATATTCAGATAGATCCTAAAGTGAACTGCAACATTATGCTCTATATTCAGATAGATCCTTTAGTGAACTGCTATACGAATAGAAGCTATAAACATTGTTTGTCGTTTGTTGCAGGTCGGTGGCGCACGAGCCCGATGAGCGCGTGCGCGGCGGCCGCCATGCGCGAGAAGCACGCGGCGCCGCGCCGCCTCGCCTCCCCGCCGCCCTCCCCGCGCGACCTCGCCAGCCCCCTCGGCTCCCCGCGCGCCGACGAGCCCCTCGACCTCCGGGTCACCCACAAGCGCCCCCAGCGCATCGAAGACGAAAACTGCAACCTCATCACCCCGTCGCCCCCGCCACACCCCACGCACCCCGCACATCCCGCTCACCCAGCACTACTACAGTTCTGCCGGCGATTACCACTAGCTCTACCAGCATCGTTCGGGCGATACCCCTTCCTCCCCGCGGCGGCAGCGACCCTACTAGCCCCCGGCGCCCCTAGAGCACCCCCTCTGCCACCAAACCCCGGCGCCCCACGAGCGAGAGACCGGTACACCTGCTCGTACTGCGGCAAAGCGTTCCCCCGAAGCGCAAACCTGACGAGACACCTGCGAACGCACACAGGCGAGCAGCCTTACCGCTGCAAATACTGCGAAAGATCCTTCTCGATATCGTCCAACCTGCAACGGCATGTGAGAAACATTCATAACAAAGAGAGGCCGTTCCGGTGTCGTCACTGCGACCGCTGCTTTGGCCAGCAGACGAACCTCGACAGGCATCTGAAGAAGCACGAGGCAGAGAATGGGGACGACAGCCGTCGGCGGTCGCCTGACGAGACGTACTTTGAGGAAATCAGGTCATTTATGGGGCGGGTGGCGCCGGCTGCCCGCCGCGCCGCCGCCGCCGCCGCCACCGCCGCCGACCACACCTGATAGTGGACTCCACATTCACTACAATAATCTGGTCGATACATCCAAATGACTCTTGTGTATAATACGGACTATATTAGTTATGTGTGTTCATCGATGAATTATGCGCCAAAAGACAGAACTCTAGATCTACATTCCAATGGAGAAAAGACAGTGTGGAACATAGATTGTTGTGAGGATTTTCATAGTAATTTGTAAATTGAAATATTTTAAGTCACGCTAATGACACGAAACCTGTACTCGCAAACATAATTCCAAATAGGTATCTATTCCAATTGTTACCGTAGTGTTTTCTTGACTCGGCGCACCCGTGAAATACTGAAGACCAGTGGGCCTCTTGTGTATAATGTATTATAAATAAAGTGATAATGCATCTCATGTACTTAATGTAAATAAATATGGAGCTATCGTTGAAGGAGCTTAGTATACCGAATTCACTACCGATAGTATACAATTAGTTCTAGGAGTATATTCCTTGTCATAGAAGACAACGTAGGTAAATAATAAGTATCCAGAGTGTTCGAATAGAATTACAATTTATTGTTAGTTGAATAGTTATTGTATGTAAGTAATTTGTATTATTTCTTTTTGTAAATTTCGCTTTATTCGATGTAATGTAATTAGTATTATTAGTCTGAAAGGAAACGCCGGTTACCAATAAAAATATAACTTGTTGCTTATTGAAGATATTATAAATATTTTTATAAAATGTTAGAGAAGTTGTGTAACTGCTCGAAATTTATATGTACTGCATGTTGCGTAAATTATTTACTTTTTCGTTTTTGGCATCGACTGTTGAGTAATATGTATTAAGTACGCACCGTCAATGGAGTGAGCCCTTATTGCTTGATATTACAAAGTTCTTGCTTTTCTTGACATATGCTTAAAAAGCACATCTTATTGAATTGGAGTTTTACGTTATTATATCTCATCTCTACGTAGTATTTTAACCAAATCTCACAAATAACCACTTAAAATGTGTTCACGCGTTATTACAAAAAGCAAGACTTTATAAATATCTTCTGACGACTGTGCGACGCGTTTCGATGCCCTCATTGTTAAGTTTCAAAATATTACGCAAATTAGAATATTTTATCCTATGTTTTGAGATTTTTAATTAGAAATTTAATCAGATAAGAGATTATCAACGTAATATGATGTAATCATGCACTCCAAATTACTAAATTTAAGATAATTTTTAAACTGTGATTTAATTAATTTATTACTGGGCTGCAATTGGATCCTTTGACAAGTTCGATTTTAAAAGTCTCACAAAGATTTATTTTATCTAAACGTTCCTTTAAGTATAGATAGATCTCTATAATTGTTACGAGTAAAAAAATAACTATGCTTTCCCGTTGAATGACTATAATTTAATAGCTGATAACATTGTAGAAATCAGAAGTTTTAATTAATATTGACCACAGGTGCAAAATAGGTTTTAAATATAAGTGCCTATTTATTTCTAATCTCCTAAGTTATGACCTTTTCAGAGTCAAATGTTACCTTTTAAAAATAAACACTTGCCGAATCCTTGGCTCTTGTAATGTCCTTTTTTGCGAATTGTTTGGATTAACATACTATTACCTCACCATCACGTGTTACTTTAAGTATAAAACATTATTTGTTAGCCTAATCATTACGTACTGGCTTAAACCTGTTACACATATTCAAATGTTCACATGTTCAGTTTGCTAAAACGACTCTAGGTGCTTAAAACTAACTGTCAAATTAGCGTAGACAAAATGTATCCAAACAGACATTTGCCTACGAGAACCTTTATAAACTACTGCAATTACTTTTTATATCTCCTTTAAAGACAGGTAATAAAAACCTATAAAAGCTAATTTCTATGACGAGAAGATTACCCTACACAGCGATTAAGTTGTAAAGAATTATTTAATCTTATTAAATGCCACCCAGATAGTTTAAAACTTCAACTGTTGTGTATAATTTCGCCAAAAAGGACAATTATTTTTCTATTTGTTCACTCGTACCAAATTGCACTCGAGATGCTATACAAGTAAACGTAGAATCTGTAGGCAATAGAGATTATTTACCTTTATCGTTTTGTACTTTTGATACTTATTAGTCGTTCAAAGGTCACCGATTACCTTGTCAAAATGAAATAAATAACAATAAATTGACTTTGGATTTTTCATTCATATCCCTACCCGCTTCCGTTTCCCATGTCTTAACATCATTGACAGCAATGCAATAAGTGCTGTAAATTTGATTAAAAAAAAATACTGTTTTGTCACTTTAATTAGAACCAATTACTATACACTTTAATAAAATTAATAGAAATTTCGGAATCTGCTAAATATACTTGGAATTCAACAAACTATTCACAGTTCTAAATAGATTAATTACTCATTAAAAGAGTCCTGGGTTCGATCCCCATCTGGTACAAATATTATACCGTATCTGCTATTTTTTTCAAGTAAGTCTATATTGATTTTAATATCCGTAACACAAGTGCCTATTTAGCACGGATTCTTTCAACGGACGATTTCAAGCTAACGACTTCATCTTCGTCATTAGGATTATCTTTTGAATAACATAATATGTATATTGAATCTACAATATCAATCATTTATATTTTATAGCATTTCAAAGCTTCATTGACTCATGTACAACAAGCTATTAATTATACGTTTTATATATTTAGCACAAAAAATTATATGTTGAAAATGAACAGAACATTATGTATCTAATATTTTTTGCTGAATGGAGCAGAAAAAACATGCTCACAATAAATTAATATTAATGAAGATAAATATTAATGACTTACAAATATAATTCGACTCATTTTATACGTTATGTTTTCAAGTACTTATTACATACGTAAACATAGTATTATCATGATCTCATCTTTACACTAAGAATTCACAAAACTGTAAAAGACATAATAAATTAATGTGAGTGCTTTAAAATTAAAGCTTCATTCATTAACTTGTACTGTAATAATTAATCTTTTGATAATTGATCTTTCGTTGAACATTTAACAGAGAGATGTTACATTTTGACACTTAAACTGCTTAACTTAGGTGAAGATGAATTAAGTAATTATATACGTACATAGTTTGGAATTGCTTTGAAAAAATTATCTCACCTGGGCCTAAAGCAAGTTTTACACTGTTAACTAGGTATTTTGAACCTGAATTTGATATACAACGGGATTGAGTTTGATGAAAATGAATTTTATGCAACTATGAAATTGTCACAATTAAATTAACCCATCTTCAGCAAGAAGTTTACTTGGCTCTTAGCTCTACACGACGGAGCAAGCAGAAGTTATCTCACAACTTTATGTCGCTAAGGAAACATGTTTTCAAAAATGTATCTATCTAATTCGTTAAATCGGCCGCCATCTTGGCTTCGCAGCGCGCCTCGGGCGCGTCGCTTGCGCAGCCTCACGAACGACGTTTACGATATGATTATGCTTTATTGCCATTAATTTGCGACAAACGAAACCGCCCAGAAACATCAGGCCCGCCAACTTGGCAAACCTGGATTTATCGAACTCATTATGTGAATGAACTACTGGCCCATCGACCATTTGTAAATTACTACCTTCGGTTCTTTATCCTGTTTGTGTAAAATGACTAAGTCACTCCGCGATTATGAGTTATGATTTAACATTTCTTTTTATCGCGATTGGCTGTATCTAGTCCTAGGTCATACGATGTAATGAGATGTTATGCGATGTTATTATCTGTAATCTACAAAACAGCCTTTAAAAAATCTATGCTACCTACTCAGTTATTTTAAGTGCCTTAAGTTAGAGCTACTTACTTCATATCGCAGACAATGTTAGTATTGTGAAAACGTTAGACACTTACTTCTTACTTCGCAATTTTATTATTAAGCTGGTAACGATGTCTTGGGGTAGACTCATTTACACCGGGCGGGGAAGCAGTAATACATTAATAACGTTATAATAACTAAGTTAAGCGAAATGAATCTAGGTTTAAAGCCCTGATTACACGTACGGTAGAACCTATAACGTCACTAAACTAGGCCCAGCCGTTTACGAAAGCGTGTACGACGGTGGTCAGGGTAATAAATATGCAGATACAGGCGCCTCTAATCGCTTAAAATTCGCTCAAAATTCATGAATGATTGCTATCTTGATAGCAATGAAAAGAACCTGTTCAACTACTTATTAGGTACCAACATTACAATTTGTCACTATTCATGGACTTGAATTAGCCTAACTCTTTAGGTATTTGGAAAAATGTGTTATCTATAAACTGTGCCGGATCTAAAAGTTCTTGAACGTTTAGGATTGTATTTTCCTGGCTTCTGTAAACGCTATATCTAGTAAGTAATAAAAGTAAAAATAATAGTTTTAATATTACTTAGGTATATCAAACGGGTAGGAACTAAGGAAGTTAAATTATGTCTAAATAAGAAATCCAATATCGTAAATATATCCAATCAAGGAAATCGAGCAAAATAGTCGTAAATATTCAGTTCAATCTATTCTTTGTTATCTATCGAATCGAAAGATCGCATCCGGACACGGGACTAATGACTTTAAAAACATTGTGCTACCTTACCACAAGTAATCAAGAAGAATAAATTGATATGTCTAACTAAACCCGACTACTTATTAAGTTTAATAAATATGAGACGTTATCGTCCCAGGTCATCTCATTTTCGTTATCGAAACTGCTCATTAGAAAGGTAAGACTGATTTCAAGGACATTTGCACAGCCAGCGGCTATAACACCTTCAATATTATCTGATTTCTCTAAATTGATTCGAGTTGAAGGGTGCATTTATCAGATTCTATAAACTTGAAGTTTAAAGACGTGGGTACCTGAAATAAATCTAAATAGGGCGTTGCTTTCCGAAAATATACCTAATCCTTTTAAGTTTGAGGTATCCGGCGCACCTCAAACTTAGTATCAACTACGTTGTAAGCTCTACAATGTCTATAGTGCTGAAAAAGCAATCCACACTTTTGAAAATATCCCAATGCAAAATTGGCGTCATTAACGTAGGTTATATCGTGATTCGTGATATCCTTACTCCTAAACCATTGCATTTCGATAGATAAAATTGGAATATTCTTTTTCTTTGGACAATAGTTTGTTAAGTAACCGCGTCGTGTAGATCCAGTTCGGAATCAGAAAGTTCATATACTTAGGTATCATTGTGAACACAGGCTGGTGAGGAACGGAATCAATAAGGTGCTGGCCCAAGTCACAAGATTTGATGCCGATTTCCACATACGGAAAATGAAATATGGTAGAGGTCAAGACAAGATATTCCTTCATTATTTGAGACATACACAAATACAGGATAAAAAAGAGAATCAATACTAAATGTACACGTTTTATGTATTATTTTGCCATCGAACGCTATCGTGAAAATTGTAGGAATCAGAATGTGCCTCCCTTACACGATGTGCATGCTAAGTCCCTAAGTTATAGATTGTACTAAAGTGTAAAAAATATTAAAATTTAGGTTTACGAATATACATATACAGGCTTTTACATCTATAATAGATGATTTCTGTAGCATCTCGCGGTCTACGATCACACAATCAGCACCTAAAATCTAAAGACAATAAAAATTTTAATTTAATAGGAGCAATAAATATATATTTTTTTGCCTAAGCATGATTCAAACCATAACCCTAGGTGTAAGCCACAGGTTACCTTAACTACCAAATACGTGATCCACCTAGGGATACATATTAAAGAAATGTGTTTTTCTACTGCTTCTAGCTAGTTAGCTAGGAGTTAGCATTGCTCCTCTACGGCTCAGGTATACTCAAACGTTGGTGCCGCGACTAATTTACGCTTTCTCAAATGGTGTTCTCAAAGTACAACGTTGTGTGGAAACCTGTACACCTGTGAAGAAATTCTGAAGTTGTGTGAAGTCGATCAAACCGCACTTGACCAGGGTGGTTGGACAAGGCTTGATCGCCATATTTAAGAATAGGCTCGTGCCCCTCTGTGGGGACGTATGATGCTGATGATGGCAATGAGGCGTACTCCGGTGGCCGCGGCACTCAACATTGGAACAGCGATCGTTGCAGCCACCTCATAAGGCGTCCGACCGATTTCAGCCATGGCGGCCGATCTCAATTGAGATCAGCCAAGTGCGCAGGACATATTATAGTGCACAAGTGTGCGCGCAAACACAAGTGCACTCTCTTTTCCCTTACTCTCATAATTCGGTGAGACAGCAATCCGACATGACCGATGAGAGATCGGGCGCAGGACCACCGGCTTAACGTGCTTTCCGAGACACGGGCGTTCAACCGCCATCTTCCTAACTCCGGGCTGAGTAATTTCATTACAGAAAAACTCACACAAATTTTGCCCGACCCCGGATTCGTACCGGGGACCTCTCGGTCCTAACGCAGCGCTTGCTAACAATGGACCAACGAGGCAGGCAACACAGCCAACTCATAATACTTTATTCAATCGAAACTAATCGAATCGCTCTCTGCTCATGGCTCGGCCCGCGGCGGCCGGGCGAAGGCAGGGTGGGGCTCTTGCGCAACACAGGCCCGCCGCTTGTTAGTGGCGCGTGCCCGCCACCGTTACGTTGCATTACATTATTTATTGCTTATTGAAAAACTACCGATCGCTTTTGCGGAATTAGAACTTTTGCGGTGGGGTTTCGTTGCACGCCTTTTTGCGTACGTATTTTTCGTGACGCAAAACCCAATTACACTACGCTAACTCGGTTTTGTTTAGAAACAAATGTTATTAAGGCCTGCAAGAACAGTTGTTTTATGTAATTCCGCTCTGACGAAAAGGGCAACCGTGCGTGTAAATTTTACGTGATGATATTTGATTTGGTATTTTATTACGTAAAGTATTGAGTTGCGACAATAATGTCAAATGCACTTAAGTTTTTTGGTACTCCATATTTCATATTTCAGCTATGTAATAAGTATTTCAGGCAATCTAATTTAAAACACCTATCACAGCAAGTGAATTCCTAAAAAAGTCTTTATCAAATATATTCCGTAAGCTAAAGCTAAATTAAATATACATTTAACAAAGTTAGAAACAAAATGAACTCAAACAAACACTATCGAAAATTGCCATTCAATACGGAACTAAGTACCATTTACTTAAAACCAAAACGAAACAGGTTGTACAGTAAGTAAGGAACGAATCCAAAAAAAACAGGTAGCATACATTTGCATACATTAACCTCACATCTTTAAGGATTTACGTAACACCCGCGAATACGAGTAGGTATATAACAAGAGCTGTCTCGTAAATTGTGAAAGTAAATGTTCAAGTACAGTAGCCACGTGCCTCCGAAATTTAATATAACATATTAAATTAACCCGCACTTGGTCAGCGTGGTTGACTAAGGCCTCATCGCCCTAGTTCAGGGCAGGCCCGTGCCCCAGCAGTGGGGATGTGTATGGGCCGATGATGATATCAAACACTGTAAAACTTTAAGAGAATATGGACACATCCGTATTAAAAATAAAGGGAATAGACAAGCATGTACACACATACCTGTAATGATTTTAGTTATAAGTATGAATTTATTTTATTAATCCCAAGATTACTGTGCTAAAAAATTTATTATATTTAGTTATAGTGAAGTATAGTAAAGCACCTGGTAGAATGGTATTTATGTAAACGTAAATATAAATGTTGCGCAAATGTAAGTGCATACAAGTATTTCTGGACTTAAAACTATAGTTTGTTGATATTAGTATGTCTTTAATTTTATATTTAGGGAAACCTATTATTATTATTATTTAACCTTATTATTTAGCCCTCCTATTAGCCTTATTATTTAGCCTTCCTATTGGTGTAATGTAATGTGTATGTTTGTTTATTTTTTACGCTATTGGTTTCTGAATAATTAAATGAAAACAATAAAAACAATTGGGTAAAAATAAAATATTAACCTAAACGTGATGTACTTACAGTTAGTATGTAGTTTTACGAAGCCTTTATTAGTTTATATCATCTTAGACCCTACCCATTTTCCAGTGGCTTAAGCCAAATAAAATGGGTAGGGTAAAACGGCGTCATAAGAACTCTTATTAGTTTATTAAAACAATTTCTTATTTCACATCCTTTCATGTAAAGAAAATTTCCTGGCTATGATGATAGCGGTCTTATTATCGTATTCTTCTAGACATAGGCAAATTTATAAAAGAACCAATGTATACTTTCACAGATACATAAAATAACGCCTTTTTCCCAGAGGGGTAGGCAGAGATCACTTCCAGCGATCCACTTTTCACCTCTGTGGGAAACGTGACGTGACGGGTTGTGGACCACGTCGCCGATCACACACGTCGCCACGTCACAGATACATAATTATTATTCATAGTTACATATATATAAAATGGATCTGGCATATAGCCAAATGTTAACGAACGAGAATCAGTCCCTACTGATTCTCAGGCAAAAACTGGCCTAGGTACAACAGGTTCCCCTGAACCTGTTGTACCTAGGCCAGTTTTTGATATTTTTATTTTTTAAAAATAAATGGTAAGAATAAGATCCGTCAAATATGGAATAATGGAAAGATCAGTTACTTAACTACATAATAAGTTCATAAAATATGAGGATTTTTGGTAAAGCTGGACACAAAAGCAACTTGAAAAAAAAAGGGAAAACTGTCCAAGGTACAACAGACCTGATGTACCTTGGACCGTTCCTGTTGTACTTTGGACATACCAGGATAGAATGAAGATAAACACTAGCAATTGCAGCAGGGAGTTTTATTTTTAATGTATAGGTAAGTACAAGTACAACAATAATGCTTATACCTGTAATCAACAAAAACATTAATGTAAATAGCAAATTAACAGTTACTTTAATTAATAGTCTCGTGTCTCTTTATTTTGTGTCAATAACATAACAAATGTTTACATATTTAAATATTAATTTGTTGCCTTATATAAATAGAATAAAAATATAATCAAAAAATATGTTTTTATAAGGTTATATTATCTATATCAAAATTATCTATCTATTATCTATGTCCAAGGTACAACCTCAGTTGGGGGGCCGAGGTACAACATCATTCCAATTTTTAGTTACAACTTGTTTAAACACACTTTTAATTGAGGTGAGGTTCTGACAACTATACCATCTAAAACCTTAATTAACTGAGATTATATCGGAAGTAAAAGATTTTTTATAAATACATATCGTGACAAATTAAGAGGTCATAAGTAAATTCCAAAAAACGAACTACTAAGGCAAAAAATAATAAATTTCCTTTTTAACTGTATTGACGCGGCGCCGGCGAAACACAACTAACTTCACGTGAGTCTTATCAAAGCAGGCTTCGACTGCCATATACAATATTATTCTAAAGCGAGGGTGTTTACGAAAAATTACAATTGTCCTAGGTACAACACTGTCCAAGGTACAACAGGTTCCCCTATTCATATTTAAATCTACTACAAAGTTTCTGCTACGAAATTATCTTCAAACTTTTTTTATTACATTTCTAACACGGTTTCAGTATAAACACAGACCTTGGAGTGGCAAACATTTCCTAACCCCTACTGCCTAATTAGCTACTATACGAATGTAAAATTAAATGCAGACTGCTACCAGTATTACAACCAATCATTATATGAAATTAGGTGTTTCGCCTACTCTTTATCAACTGCGATTAAGAGCCATTTGAAATTGCTGAGGCAACTAGCGCAGAATTTACAGGTGGCATAAAGAAAACTAGATGTAATCGTATCGTATAATCATAGCGTAATAAGACTTTTTGAGCTTATTGTTTTATTGGTTTGCTGATAATAGGAATCTAGGTGATTTCGAGATTAATACCTAGGTCATACTACGTCTGATTAGTTTTAATGTCCCAAGATCGTGGTTTCATGTCTCCGTCGATATAAGTATGAATGTGCATTTAGCAAATTACAAATTTACAGGAGTAGTTTTTCGTAAATCTATACTGATGTTTAATTTTGACTGGCTCGGTGGAACAGTGCTTAGTGATCCAGTCCTGGTTCACTACCTACTGTTCCATGAGTCGTGGGTTCGATTCCCACTCGGGACAAACATTTGTGTGACGAACATCGGTGTTTGTGCCGAGACTAGTGTGTTATTAAATATATTTAAGTTTATTTGCGTATCCACTGTTGATTCTGATATCCGTAACACAAGTGCTTAAGCTACTGCTACTGTTGTGCAATATTTATTTATTATTTATTTATAGTTTAGGGTTAATAAATATACATTAAATCTTTATTCGTAATATTTACATTTACGCCTTGTACTCTACTTCAAGCTTTATGCGTGCATTATCTACATAGGAACAGAACATTTATGAATTTATATTGTAGAGCCATTGGTAATTATTACTATAGCCAATTACCAAACTTATCAAAATTGTTCAATAAGAATTTGTCAACATTGGGCTTTAGAATAATTAGTTAAATGTATGTCAAAATGTATGTTACAAAATGATGTCACCTAAATGGTAATATGATGAAAGGCAGTGGAGCAGCGGGCACAATCCATAGATAAGATGTAACCGCCCAACTCACATGTCTGTGGTCACTTGCAAGATTTTTGAGAGTATATACTTTGCGGTGACATGTGATCTCTGGTATAGTTTCACCTAGAAGTGACAGATGAGAAATTCACAGAGGAAGTTAAGATTTATTCACATTCTAGTTCTGTTACATTCTAGTTATTTTGTACTTAAATAGTACATTGGATTTCATACTTATTTATTTATTCATAGGTATAACTGTGTTATATTTAGTCTTTATCAATAGTACATAGATATATGAAAATATACCTTGTAAGGCAGCTTCAATACCGTTAAGCACGATTCTCATTTTAAACGTACAAAAACTTACCATCAAGACAGGTAATACAGTTAAAATTCTAAAAATAACTGGACTTACGTTTTCAAATATCTCTATTTTTCCCCTCTTCTTCCTGAAAACATACTTGGAAATATAGCATAAACATTTCAAGTTAAATAAAATCTTGTAAACAATAAAAAAAAAATATAATACATACAGACGAATTGAGAACCTCCTCCTTTTTTGAAATCAGTTAACAATAGCTACCGACTCCACAAAATTCAACGTCTTTCGTACTTAATATGATAGACGACGCATTTGATGTACCAACTCTACAGCTTTTACCGGATCCAGCCAACTAAATCGTTGTAACAAAACAGGTGACCGATCCATCACCCGTGCTCACTGAGGTGGTTAATTAACGGAAAGCAAGGTCAGCCGTCAAAGCAGGCCTAGCTCACCCACTCTGTCACAGGCGTTGCGCAAGAGTTACGCCTCCTTAAATTGCTTAGGTGAAACCGCGACATCCTACTGCACCGATTTGGGGTCGTAATTAACGCCACTTTTGACGATGACTTTCTTTTTGATTGAATAATGACGTCTTCCCGGTCGGAAACGGAAACGCTGAGGTATAGTTTTTCAATTAGCAACCGTATAGATTCACAATTCGATAAGAATCCGATAGTCATTAAAATGTTTACAAAATCTAAATAAATAATCAGAAACTTCTTAATTACTGCACCAAATTCGAAGATTGTTGTAATAATAATAATTAGAAGACTATAATAATAATAATAATAAAAAGCTTTATTTTCAAAAAATACACATACAAATTGCACTTATTACTAGTGGTCCCTGCACTAAGCTACGCTTGTGTCGCAGAGGCCGGTTGTTGTTTCTTTGAGTTCATTATTTTCAGGTAAAAGTGTTTTTAAGTAGGACGGCATATGAGATGATGTTTCTAAAATAACAAATATATGTAGGTATAAATAATTTAATATTTCAGGATCTGCTTTTCTAAAATCTAAACAATATAAAACTTAAACTAATTTAATTGAATCCAAATTAAGTAATAATTGTAATTTCCGAATTAACAATCAATTATAAGAACTACATTCATACAGCTAAAGACACTTTGCATATTTTATGCTTAAAACCACTTAAGTAGTCAATGTATTACACATAAAAAAGCGATCCATTAACTTGGCGAGTATCGGCGGAAATCTGAATTTATCAATTACAACGACAAGACACGCAATACCAGCGCATTGTGTAATATGGATTAAAGGGGTTTACTGCACTCGGACACCGACGAACTTAATAATATTACTAGATTTATCACGAGTATTCAACCGAAGGATAATTAATAAAAATAATTGTGTTGTTTACTTTTTCGACATAGAAATTATTTTGAAAACCTTTTCTTAAAAAGATTCACTTATCAGTAACAATAATGTTTTAATACTTTTGATACATAAAAGAAAAGCTAAGTAAATATTGGCATTTTTAAATAAAATATCCATAAATCATTTTAGTATTATTGAGAAATAATATGTATGTTCTTAAAGCTGCTGTATGTAAGCTGTATGAATTTAAGACAATTATCTATTCCGTATTACTAAATTACTTACTATACCTAGTATCTTATCAACAGTAACAATATTATTATTACTCTAATAAGTCAATTCATTAAGATAATCACAAACAGACAAGTTTA
The DNA here is from genome assembly GCA_039566165.1 of Maruca vitrata. Classification (NCBI taxonomy): domain Eukaryota; kingdom Metazoa; phylum Arthropoda; class Insecta; order Lepidoptera; family Crambidae; genus Maruca; species Maruca vitrata. The sequence goes on from CM076925.1 coordinate 6,689,317, forward strand.
CAATGTCAAATAATATTTACATTCAAAATAAAATAACCCTACAAAATATGAGATCAAAAAAAAAATTATGAAACTAAAATTAAAAACCAAATAATATAAATCAAATTTAAACATGTCAACAAATGAAGGAAAAGAAAAAAATAATAAATAAAAAACGTATAGTAACATAATATTTATTAATAAAATAGTTGATTCAAAACTTTATTTCCTAAACACATAAACAAAGTTATCTATTGGATTTATTGTTATCAGGTCAACATAATAACTCAGCAGGTAGGTATCCTAATGAAGAAGTCCCTATAAATCCACTTTACTTACACGAAACTTTCGCGTCAATTAGCCCAAGTGTATCGCGTCCTGTCAATTGTTCAAGAGAATCGGTGAAATCGCAAATTATTCTCGCAACGAGATCGCATTCACTGAGCATTGTAAATCGATAATTCGTTATGATTTAAGACCACTAACATCGAAATAAGGAGTACCGCACTGTCGGTTTAACCAAAATGTACCTACTAATTATGGTATAAAAGTTTCATTTAAAAAAAGTTTAATTTTTTTATATAATATCTGTGGTGACCAAAAAAGTTGTTCAAAGGTACCAACGCGTAAGGATTTCAAATATCATTCAAGCTTAGTTGTTTCGTCCTGATTAAAAACGGCAATTATAATAATAGAAATTAATGCCAAGAGCCCTATGAAATAAAAAAAATATCAGCGACCATATGCAAAATATTTCCAGCTTTTTTGTGTAGCCTTATGTGAGGGTCGTAGCATAATTATATGCACCACATTTTTGCGACGACAACGCCAAGTTTGCTGCTCATACCTCATATTCAGCTTATTCTCTTTACTGTAATTTATTAACCTCACTTTAAGAAATCCTAATCTACTTTATCTAACCTATGAAGCAACCTAGCACATTCTATCAAGCGATAGCGTACAAATATCGTGGCTAGTTAGCCGCCTATTTCGGTCAGGACTCCAGGCCTTCGGAGATATTTTGATGAGGACGAGATAAATTAATTACAGCACCGCGTGGCTGGGCGGCGCTCGACCGGTACCGCTTATCGGGAAACAGGGTCTTCACAAGCTACGTTCGTTGTGAGAAGTGTCCGGGTTCAAATTCTAGAACATTTCTTCCAGTAGTCAAAGACAGAGGACGAGTCAAAATTGTATGCAGTCGTCCCAAGTAAAAGACATCAACGAGAAAAATTATGGACGGTTTGTGCATATAAAAGTTCGAACGACCTTTTGGCCTTAATTTATGAACCTTATGTTATTTCTTATTCTCGGGCATATATTTCTAAATTAGTAACATGGTCTCAATTAAAATTAAATCTGAAACATATTCAACTAAACACATCCCCGTATCGTAACAACCTAAAGATAAAAAAGTCGTTTAATTGATTCACATTTTCGAATAAATTAAGAGAACATAATTTTTCTGATCTATCTTTAATAATATATACAAAGCCCTTGTATTTAAAAAATCCCTATTTTTTGTTGTGTAGCTACACTCTATGTGTAACCCGATAGAGCTAACATACACACGTCAGGTAGCGAGGATTAAGAATTAGGTAATACCGTATTTTGTATTTGTAATTATACGTTTACATTTAAAAGGTTTACTCCATATTCTGTAGCAACCCTACACCTCTTCTAGCTACGCACGATTATGACTGCTTAAGACGCGGGAGCGAATTAACGATGTTTCCAATTTTGTGCGCGCGCGCAGCGCCGAGCTAACTAGCTGATTTTAAAATTATTAAGACATAACGAATTAATTTCCACCACTATCAATATTAATAGTTTCTTAATTAACATTAGGCAGGGGTTATAATTTAATGCACTTAATTTACCAGCTGATTTCATGTTACCAGTGCCTTTATGCATATGTATTATTCGACACTTACATTCCATACACATTATAGAGGTAGATATATTTATTTGCTTTAATAATTGACATTCATCTCTATCGTTAAAATGTATAAAAATAAGCCTTAACAATAATTGAATGATAGTAGATAATCGACTGACTTATTGAATAATCTTATAATGTCGGCGAGGAAACAAGCAACATACAAATGCTTTTTATGTACTATCAGCAACGCTGGCGGTCGACCACCTATAAGGTGAAAATCGCTTGGCGCTTACGGGTCTGTCAGAGCAAGCCCCGCCCCATTATGGTCAAGGAGCTGGCAAGAATTTTTGGGTAGATATTTGAAGCAAGCTGAAAACTTGTCCTGTACCTCTCCTATTATATCCCAACACTAAACCGCAGACCTGGCTGAGTAGCGGGGCTAAACCAACCCCCAATTTTATTTATTTAAAAATATATTTTTATAATCCAAAAAAATATAATTTGTCAGCTCACCTGACAGGTAGAAGTTCCATCGAAATGATTTGTCTTAGTCAGTCTTATTTTTTAGTTATAAATAAAAAGATGATAAATATTTTTGGGGGTTTGCTTTAGCCCCGCTACTCACCAGCCAGGTCTGCAGTTTCGTACTGGGATATAATAGGAGAAGTACAGGATAAGTTTTCAGCTTGCCTCAAATACCTACCAAAAAATTCTTGCTAGCTCTCCTACTATTGGAACGTTTTTGCTTGGATTTTGACAGATTTTCTTTAAGTGCTCTTCTATTGGCCAGTGGGCGGGGCTAATGGCGTTTAAAGAAATTTGTTTGAAAAGTGTACTACCGCCAAAATTTCCGGTTGTACATCAAAGTTGTAGTTTGAACAATATATAGGTAACATTAAAGGCATAATTAAAATAATTATTCTAAAAACTTTGGCATTTGACGCTAAGATCTTATAACGCGCATCACACTCAACTGATTTACTTCCTGAATCGTGTTACATATTCAGCAAGTACTCCCAAAACTTAATTATACAGACACACAGATTTCGCGAAGGCATCTTTTTCGCCAACGCGTAACTGTAATAAAAGTACGTAATTAAGGCTGGCCGGCCGAACGCGACTCCCGCGCACCTCATTATGCCGGAATCCGCTCTTGTTTTTCAACTTTGCCTTTTTGTTTCCATGTCTTTAAATGGTATACGAGTAAGTACAGGATTTATTTCCCATCTTGAACTCGTACAAGTGTACACACAGGCCCGTATGTTCACGTGGAACGAAATGGTAGCGGCCTTCGCACGGACTAATTTGGTTTAAAGAAACGAAATATTTTAATTAAAAGAAAGGATCGCTTTGACGCTCGGGCTGCTTTAAATTTTTCCATCGGAAAGGTCAAGCGACTTTGTAGGTATTGATTTTATAAAATGCGGTTTTTATGCAAGATCAAATTTTAACTTATAAATAAACCAAAATTATCACCAGCCTATACAGGGTGTCCCAAAAAATAGTGTCAAGTGGAAGTCCTGAGATAGAACACCCCGTGGGGCATCCGAAACACCGCCATGTATGTTCCGCGATTTTTAACAGTTTTCGAGTTATCATTTTTTCCATGTATGTTCCGCGATTTTTAACAGTTTTCGAGTTATCATTTTGTTTTCAAAATTTTTGAGAATTATTCTCAAACAAATCATTAAAGAAGAACTCCTGAAAATTGATTTGCAATTAGAATTTATCAAAAAAATCAAATACTTTTTTTAGTCGGCTAGGTCAATTATTCTCAAAACTTTAGAAAAACAATCATCGGGTGTGTTTCGGATGCCCCACGGGATGTTCTAGCTCAAAACTTCCGATTGACAAAATTTTTTCAGACAACCTGTATATCTGTAAAAGCATCATAAGAAAGTGTAGATGTATGATCTGAATGTGTAAAAAATATTTTTTTAAATTTTTAACTGACATTCGTATAAATTCCCTATAACCCTGGAAATGGCGAATATGAATATCTGCACCACTGCATTGAATAATCTGCGATTCTAAAAAGCTGCGATACTTTGGTGATCAGGCAAAACAATTTGCACTGACGTTCAATTATTCTTCGCAAATATTAACCTTACCTTAATTATGAATCACTTACATCCCTGACCTTTCACAACAATCAAAGTTTAGAAGAACTGTAATTAATTTCGCAATTACTGCTTTAACAGAGCCGATCTGTTATAGTGTTTATCGTAAAGCAACGCAATAATTAAGTTCTTATTAAAACTACTCGCTCATATGTGAAAATTGTTATGGAGCCCCAATTAGTTTTGATTAGATTACAGCATTCCGTCAGTTCATGGATGATCCGATCATCAATCTTCGACAAACGGGCAAATTAATTTGAGACAGCAATAATCGTGGATTAGCGAAGTGTGAAAACGGCCATTGCAAAACTAATGGGATAGAAATCAACAAAGACGTGTTCGTAATAAAATTGTGGCATGCGCGAAACTCATTGGCTGGCTGGAATTGGCGCAAATATCTGTACAGCGTGCAGTATGTTTTTTTATGAATAAAACTAAAAATTTAAAAAAAATACACTGTGTTTGATAAAAGGACATTTATGCCTCATACATTTTAACGAGAACACACAGACATTTTAATCTGAACTAAACTCAGATCACTAAGTATACTTTAAGTGTGAATAACTAAATAAATCACCTGTATAAGTATTATTTTAACAACCTTTATAAAAGCCATTTCCCAAACCAGTGTTCAACATTGTTTGAAAAATGTAAAATGCGCTGATTTAAAACTTATTTACGAAAATATAATGCGTGGTATGAAGAAAAGGTTCCGTATTTCACAGTTTACATTACGGATGCTTTGACATTATAAGAAGCAATTTCAATTATACTGATGATTGCTTTAATCCTATTCCCAATATCACTTTTATATGAACTGCCTCGTTGGTCTATTGGTAGCAAGCGCTACGTAAGGACCGAGAGGTCCCCGGTTCGAGTCCGTGGTCGGGCAAAATTTGTGTGAGATTTTCTGTAATGAAATTACTCAGCCCGGAGTTAGGAAGTTGGCGGTTGAACGCCCGTGCCTCGGAAAGCACGTTAAGCCGGTGGTCCTGCGCCCGATCTCTCACCGAACTATGAAAGTAAGGGAAAAGAGAGTGCACTTGTGTTTGCGCGCACACTTGTGCACTATAATATGTCCTGCGCACTTGGCTGATCTCAATTGAGATCGGCCGCCATGGCTGAAATCGGTCGGACTCCTTATTTTATATTTATATGACATCTTCCATCCAACACAAGTTTTTTTAAAGTCAACAATATCTTAGCGTAGCTTTTGCATCTGTGTTCTGGTTGGTAGCTGGAGAAGTGAATGAGAGGGAATTCACAAGTATATATTAATCAATCAATTAAAATAAAACATCCAGACACGGAACAAATATTAATGCACACGACCACAAGTGGTGATCAAACCCACGACTCCGGAAAAATAATACAGGGATACTACTAAGGAGCGGCTGAAAACTTGAAACTTTTTTTGCTAACTGACATACGATGATGGCTTGAAGTAGCCTCGCAATTATCACCGAACTTGCGGGAAAGCGAATTGCTCTCACCCCTAACTAAAAACCAGCAGATGAGCTCTTTCCATTTGTCTTATGAATGCAACTTGTATTTTTAGTATTTTTTCTTATTCTATAGTTAAATTAATAATATGAGGCTATAAATGTGTTCTCGTTCTTATTGTTACCCATTGCTCTATCGAGCCAGTCAATATACGCATGAAGATGAAATCTGTGAACTCAGCTATACCATTGCCCGATGATCCCGTTTCCCCATCAGCCCGGGGACCCCAAAGAACCCGTTCCGTCCGCGCATGCGCTGTATAATTTAGCAATATTGGACGACATTATGCACAATAGTGTGGACGTTATCATACCGCTACCGTGCAATTATTGGCCTGCACTCCACTCATTACCGATCCGGCGGTGCTCGGCCGATAAGTTTCGCGATTTGTGTTAACTGCGTTAAAATGACGCGTAACGACTAGGTGCTTGCCTTATTGAGAAATAAAGAGCAGTGCATTTCGGATTTCGGGACGCGGCGATTTTTTACGGCACACGATTACGATGCGGCCGGCGAATGCGATCGGTTTTCTCTTTTAAATGTGAAGTTCAGATTACTTATGAGCGGTGGATCTCAAAGTCAATCAGTTTTGTATGTGATAATTTTATTACTATAGTCATAGAGGTCGATATGAGTGTATTATATGTATGTAGTATATAAGTTACAAAGAAAACCAAACCACAAGGCTTTGTTACAAAAATATTCAGCTGAAAATGCGCTTGTGAGCAAGTTTATGTCCCAAATATGCCACTGTGACTCATAAAATGGTAAAAAAACACCCTATCGTAATAAACTTTCATCGCACTCCAGTATTACGTAAACAAAAATATCAAAACTAAATAATTATACATAAATCAAAAGAATTTGTCTCGAAATCACATATAATCACTACTTATAATTGGTAAAGTTATCGCTTCAAGCTACCGCCTAATTTGTTTATAACGATTTATAATGTAATTCAATCATCTCTTCGACGTGCTATCTCATTATTTTATGGTGTTGCCGGCAGTTCTTTAAATTTCTTGGTTATCTAATTTAGAAATTGAGACAGTAATGGCCACTTCGGTGTGTCTTTTAGTAAGTTTGATAAAAACAAAACACATAGTGGTTGATCAATTATTGAAGTATGTAAATTAGATATTAGTTCAATTCAAATTATCATCAAAAGGGATAACTATTAGGTGTACCAAAGTGACCAAGAGTTTCCTCGTCAAACCATGCTCTTCCGAATCCCTACCTATCTCGCACAGTTTATGCAAATATATTCAGATGTGATAACATCCGTCTGTATAACTAGAGTTTGAGACAGGGTGGTCCGGCCCTTAGGACTTATATTTTGCACTAAATAACAAACACAGGTTTGTGGAAGCCACACAAACTGCCTACACGCAAATATTTCCAATAAACAACTGCATAATGACGTCCACTGCCATTTCTGATAATAACGGCTTTCAATAATCTTAGGCAATAATAACCCTGCAATAAAGTGGCCTGTCCTAACGCTCCCTTAAACTACATACCGTAAGTATGCCAACGACATGATGAGACGTAACACGTAACATTCCAATGTAAATAAACAAAACGAGAACTAGTTACTACGCAATAACACCCTTCGGCCGCCCAGGGCCGTTATTTGACGTCTGTCTCTCGATAATAGACATATTGAAAGGCCTCCGAGCCTCAAACCTATGATAAACATAATAACCGCCAATTACGAGCGACCTCCCGGCCCCCTCTGGTTCCATTCAAGTTGCAAGAGTCCAGCAGAGCCAGGGGACTTGCTGGGTGTCTAAGTAAATCGGTCGTCTTATTAGCCATCGGGCGTTCGTTTTCACTCTCTATGCTATCCCGCTAGTCGATTTTCTACGGTGATACAGTTTTTCATTTGGACCGCATACTGACCGGTTTCACTGATTGTTGACAACAGGTCGGCAGTTGCGCAGGCTAATATAAGGTAATTGCAATCTAAATTGAAATCATGAGTTTAATAATTAACGAGGGAAGAAGCTTCCAATTTGTTAAGTAATTATAAGCGGCAGGCTGGTTTATTGCTAAGTGCAGTGCAATACACCCACATTACTGCTAATAAGGATGGCACTAGTTGAATACGAAGATATCTCTAATTAAACAATAAACTATATTATCCCTTTTTCTTAGAGACATGCTAAAGTGTTTAAGACCACTTAGAATCTTAAAGAATAATATTAATGTTATTATAATATACAAAAGTTTTGCGACATCCATAATAACCACCTGTGAAAGCTTAGTTTCTCAAACACAGGTCCTATGCATTTTATTTTCTAGTATTTTTTCTGTTTTTCCTAAATTACATAAATTGATGGCTTGCATTGTCCTTGGTGTCATTATCATCGGGTATGCGTGGGAGAGAAATGCTCTGACCCTGTATTTATGCAAAAAAAATGTAAACTTGTGTCCTATCTATCAGTAATTTAGTGTTCAGTCTCCCTATCTATTTCACAAACAGACATATGGTTTTCCTTATAAATTTTCTACTTCCTATGTTTCGTTACGTCTCCCTAACTACTCTGTCGTCATATCGCTATTCTGACAAAAACGAACTAAAAACATCCTCTCTGATTGTGTATTCACGGCAGCCGACTTTCACGCTATCTACGCGTGCGTTTTTTACTTCACAAAAAACTTGTTAACAACGAAATAAAACCAGGGCGAGAGACCCGCGGATATGGGGCACAGTGACATTTTGACAAAAAAGTAATGGAAGTTACTTTTTACCCGGCTACTTCACCTTCGATGCTGGTTGCGTTTCAGTAAAAAAAATCACTTTCGTGAATATGAGTCGTACGAGACAATTCCGTACATTTTAATTGTAGAATAAGTTACCTTTCATGTGGCTGATTAATAATATTTTTTTGTTTTAAAAATCAAATTTTATGTAATTGTAAACATGCCTTTGATAAGAAGAAAATTGTTTTAAATTTTCTCAATCCTTTGAATAGTTTCTTAATTTTGTTTATTTCAAACTAAAGTTAATTGTTTTTAATGTGTGCTTATTGGAAGCTTGACTCCGAATCATAATTATCGAAACATGTATTTCGCTATGTTATAATAATGTTCCATAAACGGCTAGTACATCAAAAGTTAACCACAAGTATGTAAGTATTATTTTATAACTCCATTACTAAGCATCGCAAAAAGTGTCTTATATTAGTACAATTATCAAGCAACCATATTTAACAGCGAACGTAATGGTACAACTGCAATCGGTTACCAATTTTGAACACTGAATAAATCTTATGCCATATCCATTTATTAAATGGGAGAATTTCTCTTTTTTCTAAAGCTGGAGCTACAAGTGTGACCGCATTTAATTCGTTTGAGCATCACGATTAGGATTTTGCGCATAGCCATCATTCCACCCGGATCATAAAACTGCGCGTTTGGTAAAAAAAAAATTGTAACATGTACAAGAATATGTGTGCCGTAATCTGGATTGTAACATAGCTCGACCAGACATTCTCGATCCGATAGCAACTCATAAATATACAAAAAACCGTGTCTGTCAAGCTTCGGTCGCGACTGTGGGAATTACCAGACAGATTTCAATGCGATATTTTACCAAGATCTGCTCTATAAAATACTCATTGGTACAGTAATTTCTTTCTATGTCTACCATTGTTTTGAAAAGTAGGTTTATTAGTATATCAAAACTATAACACTTGTTACGTTATACTACATAATATGATATGTATACTGATATAAAATTCTCATACAAATTTACTATTGTATCAACCTATTCTATTATGAGTGCTCATTATTATAAAAACAATAAGAATAATCATATGATTACGTAACCCAAATGTTTTAACGACTCATATAGGACCACGAGCGCTGTAAAGAGCTCGAAACGTCGGATCTCTAAATAATGTTTAGAATACCAATACACGCGAGTTCGAGAGAATCCGTAAAATTAGTTTTATTTCAAAAGACTCATATAGGGTTAAAATCAGTGCATCTTATTTTTATTTAAGAAAATTAAAAGCAAATTAATAATAACATTCATTTTTCATTAATATAATAACATTCTGCTCTAGTTTTAAGTCTTTTTATATTTCTATTTTTGTGACTGTGAATGTGTTAAATAAATATTTTCTTTCTTTCTTTCAAATTCCGAAAATGATTTAGAAACATATTTATCCTACAAAAGGAATCATCAACTATGTAACACTATTGTTGCGAATAACATAATTTTTATTCCGACTATGGTCACGTGTAGTCGTGGCTAGTACAGTTACTAAATACCTCAACCAGATGACAAACCTACTCATAATTATAATGTCAAGCAAATCGCCTTATGATTTATTAAAGATCACGATCCTAGTGTTGTAACCGAGGAGAGATCCAACGCAAACTAGATGCAGGAGTGAAGACGAACTAAGGGCCAGGAGTTTTCACAATTAACTAAGTATAATACGGATGTAGGCATGCAAAGACATTTTACGGTTGCAATCATAATGCGTAAAATAAAGTCACAAACAGGGTTGGGTTATCTCAGTGGTCTAAAATGCAAGGTCACTGTCAGTGAATTTTAACATCTTCTAACTAAGGCGTCCGACCGATTTCAGCCATGGCGGCCGATCTCAATTGAGATCAGCCAAGTGCGTAGGACATATTATAGTGCACAAGTGTGGGCGCAAACACAAGTGCACTCTCTATTCCCTTACTCTTATAATTCGGTGAGACAGCAATCCGACATGACCGATGAGAGATCGGGCGCACGGGCTTAAAGTGCTTTCCGAAGCACGGGCGTTCAACGGCCAACTTCCTAACTCCGAGCTGAGTAATTTCGTTACAAAAAACTCACACAAATTTTTACCGACCCCGGACTCGAACCGGGGACCCCTCGGTCCTAACGCTGCACTTGCTATCAATAGACCGACGAGGCAGTTTTCTTATAACTATGAAGATGTTCAATAGTCCTACTCTTAATATTGCCGTGGTAAGCTAAAATATAAGTTACCCAATTGCTTTCACAGATGCTTTTAGGGAAACTGACAGAATATTTATTATATTATTTAAATTTTGCAACGAAAAATGAAAGCACTGCTACTTTCCCCATTTCCACAATGAATATCCCTTAGTCCGTGACTGTGTGGATCATGATTTGAAACCGAGCTGCGGTTACAAAAGAAGTGGTTCGAAACCACATCGATTGGTTTCCACTCTCCGCGGTAACAATGTGTGATGAGAAAGTCATTTGTTACGATAACGCTGCCGAATAGTTGCCATAGCAGTAAAATGCCTAATAAAACAACAAACAGTAGCTTTTGGACTTGGCAATACAAGCTATAAGCTATATAGGCTTAGTGAAGACGTCGCTAGATATGATTTATAGGTAAGCAATTTTGGAGAATAAATTAATTAATTATTACAAAACATAGAATACTTTACTATAAAATTTCAATACTTGTAGTGTTGATACACAGTAGCAAAGAGTTGGTTTACGCCTGGGCACTTATCAACAACAACAATAAAGCTTATCGTGCTTTCCAAGGCACGGGGTTGACACTGTCAATGTTCTGATTCTCTAGGCTGATTAATTTTTTTACAAAAAATCTCAAATACTTTGCAAAATCGCCTCAGTAACCAACACTTCTCCGTTTTAACCGATTTAAGAACGCCCCTGAAAATAAAGGGAACTAGCTAAGAGTTAGAACAATGAGTTAATCTACATGTTGCATAAAGAACCGGAAAAAAGTGCTATGACATGACGGAATCGACAACTCTATACAAGCAACGATGTGATAATACATCTGGCAATGTATTATTCATATGACGACAACCAACATCAAAATCTAGATGTTGCAAGTCTCGCCTTGTTTTTGCCCGGCTCCAACGAATGTATCATAAATGTATGGAATTGATTGTATATCTGGAACAGTTTTGAACGTTAGATAAAAACCGGCAGCGTGGGAGTTTGGTTCGGTTACAAGTTAAGTTCCGTACTTAAAGTTACTATTTTTTGACATGTTTCTACCCGCGACTTCATTCAAATAAGGCAAGTTGTCGAATCAGAATTAACAAGGTTTTGTCTTTATGAGAATACATACCTAACTAGACTTTGGTGCGATGTGAACAACACGTAAAACTCTATACTAAATCCATGTCATCAAAATATTTTTTCTAGAGTACACATCCTTTATCATACGTTTAGGCTGACAAACAATTTGTACGGGCAGACAATGTTAAATAAAATAAAATAAAGGCGTCCGACCGATTTCAGCCATGGCGGCCGATCTCAATTGAGATCAGCCAAGTGCGCAGGACATATTATAGTGCACAAGTGTGCGCATAATTCGGTGAGACGGCAATCCGACATGACCGATGAGAGATCGGGCGCAGGACCACCGGCTTAACGTGCTTTTCGAGGCACGGGCGTTCAACCGCTGACTTCCTAACTCCGGGCTGAGTAATTTCATTACAGAAAAACTCACACAAATTTTGCCCGACCCCGGATTCGAACCAGGGACCTCTCGGTCCTAACGCAGAGCTTGCTACCAATAGACCAACGAGGCAGTTAATGTTAAGGATAATTTAAAGTAGGTACCTTACGAACTAAAAGCTAAGCCCTTCGTATAAGGGACCCTAAAGGTATCAAAGCGGGTGAGATAAAACAGACGTAATATTTCTAACCTTATCGACAAATACATCGCAGCAAAAAGACGCACGACTCTTTTAATGGACATCACAATTTGAGTTCTCCTTTTGGGTCGATACCAAAATCTATCTTTGTCATCTAATGAAATTCAATAACTCTCATAAAAATAATGGCTGTAATTGAGGCTATATAAGTTAGGCTATCGTGTCAAAAAACTAGACTGTTCGTTTAAATACTAACTTTAGTTACGTATTGTAAGAACCTTGGTAGTTGGCTTGTCTTTGATGTGAAAGTACTGAGTGTATAAAGTTATTATTTTACTCTAAGGCTAAAATAAAATTTGTATAGTTTAGATTGGTAATATTTGTGTGTACCTCTCTATATCCATCAAGTGTGAGATAATTAGGTAGATTATAATCTGCCCAGGGCTTCGAAATCTAGTCTGTGGCTTAGATCCCCAGTGGTCAAGGCACCTATGGTTGTCGCCCCTAGTTCGATGAATTAATTGCTTTTAGTTAAAAGGAACGAAATGGAGGCGTCGGTCACAGGTGCTGTCCCACTGGGGGCTCACAAAGACACGGGTACATAAAGTCATGGTTAAGAAATCTAAATATTTGATTTGACCCTGCCTATATATGTCATCCAAACTTAAGACTATGAAAATGTAACATAAGTGACCAAATCAAACCCTATCGAAGACCAATTAAGGATAACGTGCGAATGTACCATTAGAAGTAACGGGTGGTACAAGGTACGCAGCGCCTAACCTCGAACCATCCTAAAACACAAGACTAAGTTATAAAAATTATGTGATTTGCGCATTTTTCCGTGCTGTTGCTAAAATAAATAATTACTACATGATACTCAGTGCCTAAATAGCTAATAACTGTCAAGACACATACCATCCAGAGGTATAGAATAGATGTGTACCTATCTATAGGTGTGTAGAAATCTGTGTAGATTTCTTATGTGTCAATATCCCTATAATGTGATTTGCAAAATAAAAAAGGATTTATATTGTAGACTTTATAAATCATTCATGACTTAGCATGAGTTCAAAATTAATTGTGATATGTGTCCGAAAGAAAATGTAATTACGCTCTACGAAATGTTCATGGTACACCTAATCTGAAAAGACAGCGAGTAGACAGGATTCGATGTAATTATGTTAACTATGCCCATAAAAGCTTCAGTTTAGTTTTTCAGACCGCTCAAATATCAATTAAGTACCATATAATCTAGAATCTAGAGCCTAGTCTATAAATGCGTATGAATACCCCTCTGAGTTATTGACAGGTAACTATAGCCCAATATAATTAATGATAACAATTTATACGCAGCAACAATCTGTCTTGGTTTGATATACCGTTTTACTACTCTTAATTGGCCGGTATGACATAAATACATATGTATAAACAATTTAAAAATAATTATTCCAGACCTAATGATAAGTTTTGTAACTGCATCGGTTAAGTTGATATGACTTTGATAGGCGGTATTGCCTACATCTTTATCCTGTTGAACGAAATTAAAGGGTAGGCCAGAAATGTCAATCTAAAATAAATTGCGGTTTTTAGGGTTCCGTAGCCAAAATGGCAAAAACGGAACCCTTATAGTTTCGTCATGTCCGTCTGTCCGTCTGTCCGTCTGTCCGTCTGTCCGTCTGTCACAGCCGATTTACTCGGAAACTATAAGTACTACAGTGATGAAATTTGATGGGAATATGTGTTGTATGAACCGCTACAAAAATATGACACTAAATAGTAAAAAAAAGAATTGGGGGTGGGGCCCCCCATACATGTAACTGAGAGATGAAATTTTTTTTTTCGATGTACATACCCGTGTGGGGTATCAATGGAAAGGTCTTTTAAAATGATATAAAGTTTTCTAAAAAACATTTTTCTTAAAGTGAACGGTTTTTGAGATATCAGCTCTCAAAGTCGTAAATAGTATGTCCCCCCCCTCTATTTTATAACTACGGGGTATAAAATTCTAAAAAAAATAGAGGTGATGCATGCTAATTAACTCTTTCAACGATTTTTGGTTTGATCAAAGTATCTCTTATAGTTTTTGAGATAGGTTGATTTTTATTATATTTGCTGCTACGGAACCCTTTGTGCGCGAGCCCGACTCGCACTTGGCCGGTTTTTCTTAGTTCGATCAGGACTAGTTTAATTATTAGGAAAAAGTTTAAGTATCGGCTTGATATCAGAAACGATTTGCAGAAAACTAGTAGATAAGTAATGCTCAGGGTAAAATTGATTATTTAAAGTGGTTAATTTAATACAGCGTCAGTTCAAACAGTTGACAGTTTTATCTATGAAAGTAAAATTAAAACAAATATTAGCAAGTACAGTTTACTTTAATTGATAATATTTTGACTACAATTGTCAACTTTTGTAATAGATAAATTTTCAGCATACTTTCAAACAACACCAATCATTTATACAGTTTCACATTTTGATGTTTGTTCCACTAATAGAATAAAATAATTGTGTGTATGAATTATTGTTACTGTTTGTATATTTTTTGTAGGTAGTAAAGGTATATTTGTTTGAATTTAAAAGATGAAAATACATTTGGGTCATCTTTCATAATATTCAAAATGATATTGCTTTCTCAACCTATTTCCCTTCTACTCATCTTACAACTAGCACTGGGCCTAACAAACGCTACTACTTTCACCAACTAACGACGTATACACCCACTTTAACCTAACAAAAAACGTCTAGTTATTACATATTATAAGTACTACAATGTCCAAATTAACCGGCGCGTCATTTCACCAGCGCACGCGCCGAATGTTGTGCGCAAGAGCTGTGATTAGGGTCGCCAGTTGTACGGATAAAGCCGGACATAGTTGGGTTTCTTGGTTAATGTCCGGTAAACATAATAGTGCTTTTCGTATTCTTCGGATTTTTAGATTTTTAAATGGTTGGACCTTTGATTAGATTTTATAATATTCACTGGGACTTAACAGGTCCTCGCATCGAGTTTTATATGTACTAATTACTAGGAGCGATGTATACGTATGTGCTTAGGTCTCAGTTATTGTGTGAAATCTCAATAAATATAATTTTCTGGCTTTTTTAAGGCATTTTACATGTAGCGAATTGTTTGATTTAACGAAAGTACAGTAGCAGCACGTAAGGTGTAAAACTGTCAGATCGATAAAAACGATAAATTCTCCGATATAAGGACGGTATAAAGTTCAATGTATTACGTCCGACGAGATGTCTAATGTCCATTTTTATGTGTTATCTATCCATAGAGATCGATTGAGGTGCAAAATCGTATATGAGTTGTTTTATTATTCTTTTTTCTTTCTAATTGACTACGATAATAAAATGGAATAGCCTAGTCATCACCACCGGAACTTGCGGGGGAGCGGATGACTCTCACGGATGGCTTTTACCTTATGCAGCTAGCCTTTTTGCTCTTATGTCCGGCTAAACTGACAGGTAAGTCCAGCTTTTAGGATCAGCGACCTGGCGACCCTACTCGTGACTGCGCCGACTCATATTTATGTACCCGGGCGAAGCATCCGTCATTCTAATGAGCTGGCCGGTAAACAGAAGGCGGACGTCAGCTGACTTAGAGTTGGACTAATCAAATTTTGGATGTCGATTATGTTGGTAAGAAAAAATTGTAAACAAAAAAAAACCGCCTTCAAAAACCCGACTCACTAAAAATTACAAAATAATATAATACGAACATTTATAATCATCTGGGTATGAATTTTATATGTTGTTGAAGGCGGTGCCGTTTATATTTAAACAGACAAGCACAGAGTGCTTCTTTTCCTCAAAATTTTGATTGGCACCGCCTTCAAAAACATATAAAATTTCTTTTTCATACTTTTTAGTGTTAAATTTTTTGTTACCCTATTAGTTCAGCTCACCTGTAATACTACTGATATTATAACTAGTAGTCTTAATATGTATACAGTATTGAAAGAATTATCCTTTTACTCCTAAGTATTAAGGAGTTGACCTTCCATCATCAGCTCAGCATCATAAGATTATGATTTCCAGAAGCAAATGCCAATATAACTTCAGATAATATGCAAAACGCGGTACATGTCCCTATAAAATTTGAGGGTTGCCCTCGATTTCTCCTGGATCCCATCATCAGATCCGGGACTGGTGAAAATGGGACCACCTCGGAAGTGAACTGTATCCAACCAAAAACAAATTTTTGAAATCCGTCTATAATTGACGAAAATATCGGTGAACATACATAAAAAAAAAAAAAAAAAAAAAAAATATCATACATACAGACGAATTGAGAACCTCCTCCTTTTTGAAGTCGGTTAAAAACATGGTTAGCAGTTTAACAAAAGTGAAATGACATAAAGTAAAATGAAAGAAAAACTTGACTTAATTTTTGTCACAATGTGCAGAAATAATAAATCTGGAAATAAAAATAATAAATTAGCAAACTACATAACTATGTAGTTTGCTAATTTATTACAAGAATTGTCTCATTTGGAATTGAGTTATTCAGTTATAACTATGTACTAGCTAAATATTTTAAAAACTTTCAAAAATTTGTTTCCTGCGCTTGTTTCTTATGTGTACTGTGATTTTTATTGCAAAAAAGTAAATATTGGTTTGAAAATCCATCAATGCCTATGTCAGTCAAACCAAGATAAATTTCAACTATAATATTTTATTCGTGGATCAGAAACAGAACGAGAGTAACAAAATTTTCCTTCAATTGAAGAATTTTGTATTAGTGTAATTCACAAATAGTCCAGTCAAATTAGGTAAAAATCTCGGAATTCGAGATACCCAGCTGTAAGTCTGTAAATACTTGTATATTGACGTCCTAAAAGTTGTCTCAAAACCTACATATTGTAGGGTGTACGCAACTATTAAATTTTCAAGGTCAAATGTCACAAATATGAGTTTTATGAACTTTTGAGCGAAACGGGAAGTTTTATCATAAGAGTTTGTAGGAGAAAATTACTTATCTTCTATTTATCTATAAAAATTGTCTGTACGTTTTATTCCTAAGATTCGCCATTTCAGAGATACAGCGATGCAAATAGTTGAAAAAGTTGTATTTTCAAAAGCTTCCAGACCCCCGTGCTATTGTGCTAGACAGTTAAAATTTTCACGACTAATGTATTTCAATAGCCTCTATAACATCTGATACTAGAAAAAGCTTAAAACCAATGTTTAAGTGGGTTCTCATACAAAAACTATGTTTTTTTTTTTCACACACTTGGCCGGTTTTTAACGTGGTTACCCCAGTAAAACTATTCCAGGCGACACCTTTTATAAGTGAAGAACACGTTGTTTATATGAAAGCCTAGTTAAATAATTGTTTTGTGTTGTTTTCAGTATTCAGAAGATTTAAGAATTCTGCGTTTCATTAAATTAAATTTGGTTAATGGATAATAATAAATAGATCTTCACGTTCATAATAGAGTTAGATGTACAGTTAACATTTTTAAAATGTTTTTTTGCAGTTATACTTCAAACAGAAATTCTAATAATTGTTATTTCGTACTTTTTGACCCATAATAAGCAGTTTGAATATACTGAAAAACAATATAAAACAATTATTGAACTAGGCTTTCATATAAACAACGTGTTCTTCACTTATAAAAGGTGTCGCCTGGAATAGTTTTACTGGGGTAACCACGTTAAAAACCGGCCAAGTGTGTGAAAAAAAAAAACATAGTTTTTGTATGAGAACCCACTTAAACATTGGTTTTAAGCTTTTTCTAGTATCAGATGTTATAGAGGCTACTGAAATACATTAGTCGTGAAAATTTTAACTGTCTAGCACAATCGCACGGGGGTCTGGAAGCTTTTGAAAATACAACTTTTTCAACTATTTGCATCGCTGTATTTCTGAAATGGTGAATCTTAGGAATAAAACGTGAAGACAATTTTTATAGATAATTAGATGATAAGTAATTTTCCCCTACACACTTTTATGATAAAACTTCCCGTTTCGCTCAAAAGTACATAAAACTGATATTTGTGACATTTGACCGTGAAAATTTTATAGTTGCGTACACCCTACCATATGTAGGTTTTGAGACCACTTTTAGGGTGTCAATATCCAAGTATTTACAAAGTTACAGCTGGGTATCTCGAATTCCGAGATTCTTACCTAATTTAAGCTTAAATGACTGGACTACAATACAAAAAATGTGTAAGCCTTTTATGACAACCGTTAAAATTACTTCATTTAGCATGCTTCCGGTTGCACATTTCGAATTAAATAAGAAATGTCTGATTGCATGTAATTAGCATTCTAATAAGTATAAGACTCACGTACAAGCAAGGGTGTGCCTCGAAAAAAACATAAAGCTCGTACACACAAAAACAGCGGATAGACCAAGTATAGAATGGTATGTACGAACTGCCGCCGCCTGGGAATGATAACGACGACGCATGGACTTGGCTGATAAGGATATCGGATTAGGGATGATCCATTACTGAAACGTAACGGTTTAATGATTTCACATTATCAAATATCTCCTGTGTTCCTTATTCAGAAGGTATGTGCACTGAAATAAGTTTGAACGATACAGAACTTGGAAATAAGGTATTATCTTTCTTGCCCTGCGTGATCGTGATTGGCGGTTACAACCAAAATAATGTTGATAAAATTTGATTTATCTTTTACACATTAACATGATGGTTTCGATATGTCCTGAAAATTATTATTCTGTTAGTACTTTTCTTACCAGTGATAGCTTTGTAAAAAAAACTGAAAGTAACACATCATTTTTGTTAACCGTTACCTCAACGTTTGAACATCACTAGATCAATATCACTTTCAAACAGAAATGGCATGTCCTATAACCAAACCCAATGATAAGGACTTTAAAAGACACTATTAATGACGTAAATTAACATGCCTTAATTAATACGGTAATTATAAATTTAAAACACAAATCTGAATAGGAATGTTTCATTGAAAATCGAGTATTGATAGCTTAATTTAGTAATAAAGTTATTGATTACTATGAATTCATTTGCACTATTCTACTTTAAACTTAGGTCAAGTGACATGAAAATAAATGGTGGTCTTTTGGCTAAACACTTGTCTAGGTGTTGCTACATTTAATTTTTGACAAGCACTAAGGTCACAGCTGTTCTCTGAGCTGTAATATAAGAACTGTGTACCTTTTGTTTTAATCTAGAGTTATAAAACAAGTAGATAAGAACCCATTGACATAATATAATAGCGCAGATAGTAAACAGTGAGATTTTTTAATTCTAAAAGTAGTAATAATCATTGGATCTGGTTATAATTTCACTGGAGTGACAAGACTTTAAAAAACATAGTTTATCTTAACATAGGCAAGCTGTATGTAAAATAGATCCCAAAGAAAGCCAAAGATCAATGCTAGACTAACCAAAGGAGACTGGCAAATTTATTTACTTATTGAAAACCATTATCGATAATCCAGGTTATCCACCATCCCTATCTAAGCCAGCGGTGA
Organism: Maruca vitrata; assembly: GCA_039566165.1. Taxonomy (NCBI): domain Eukaryota; kingdom Metazoa; phylum Arthropoda; class Insecta; order Lepidoptera; family Crambidae; genus Maruca; species Maruca vitrata. The sequence continues at coordinate 6,708,909 of CM076925.1, forward strand.
TATTCAACATGCAACTAACAAGTTTAGCATCGGAGGAAAGAAAGCTGCTCTGACCGTCCGGCGTTATTCACAAATTGGCACGAGCTAGCCACGCGCTGGCCAAACGAACCAAAACGACCTTACTATCTACTACAGACAACCTTAAAGGTGCCTTATTGAGTTGGAATAAAGTGGTTTATTGCTTGGGGTTTTAGACAATGTTAAATTGGCGAGAAGGGAAGGACAGCAGAGATTGAATGGCGCGGGCAATGATACCGCGCTCCATGGAACCATTAGAAGGGCTAAGGACGGATTCTTTCGATTGTTGTTGTTTTCTCTCATTGTTTAACATTCTTTTGGACTGGTAAGTGAGAGTTATTTGAACAAAATCAATGAAATTTAGACAGGAGTCATCCCTTACTTAATAATGAGGTAAAATAATACTTCAAACTTAGCAACGAAATTAACAATTTGGTACGATTAGAATTCCTGAATAAAGCCCATAATGTATCATTTAATGTATGTCATTTTATGTATGTGAATACATACATATGTTACGGTCAATGTGAGCAATCGGTAATTATCTATAATCACCGGTAAATATAGATAATTCCCGACGCACATGGTAAATGTAGTGAATTATTCAAATTTACCGGTAATTATATAAAACTCCCGCTCGACTGTGGAAAATGTTGACATTGCTGACAAATATCACAAGCACTCTGCAATTCCAAATGTCACAAATCTCAAACCGGCAAAAATATATTGACGAGAAAGAATTTTAAGAGTTGCACTGAAATATAAGATAATGTATATTTAAAAACCAAACATGAAGTTTGGTTTATAGATACTTGACTGGATTATTTTATAACTAGCTGTGCCCGCGACTTCGTTCGCGTGGACTACCTACAGGATTTTACATACGATTTTTTTTTCCAGTAACTTAGGAATTTTGCAATATCGCGTCGCAAGTAGGTAAGCTTTAAGTCTATTAGGGTACCTGCATGCCAAATTTCAAGCATATATCTTACGCGGTTTAAATGTTTTCAGAAAAGTTATTTATAAATACATACTTAACTACATAATCACACCTAGACACGGAACAAACATTCATCACACAAATATTTGTCCCGAGTGGGAATCGAACCCACGACTCTTGGAATCGCCAGCCTGGGTCACTAACAAAACCATTGTTTCACCGAGCCAGTCAAGTCAGTTTGATTTTATTATTTACCACATTTACACAAAGGGTATGATAATTTTATATAATTACCGGTAAATGTGATTAATTCGATAGTTTTCACCACCTTTACCACGAACACTAGTAATTATGCATAGTTACCGGTAATTATACATAATAACCACTCTATCCACTTTTACCGTAACACATACATAAAATCACGCCTTTTTCCCAGAGGGGTAGGCAGAGATCACTTCCAGCGATCTTTTGAAGACTTTTCACCTCTGAGGGAAACGTGACGTGACGGGTTGTGGACCACGTCGCCGCCATTCTGCCTTGTGCATTGTTTCAATCATTTAATAAAATATATGTACGTAGCTATGCAGTGGACAGACTCAACAATTCATTAACGTTAGTATATAATATTAATGATAGACCTAATCTTACAAAGTAAGCAAACCATCAAAAAATCGCCAGTCTAACAACCAAACCGAGCATAATTAATCTTCCTTTCGAGAGACATGCCCATGTGGTTTTAATGCCTAATTCAGATAATAACATGCTGTGGTATCGCATAAGAACAATTACCCAGTTGGCCAAGACCGAGTGGGCCTATTAATCGTGGATACCTACGAGGATTGTCGGCACACATCTCATTGTTAAAACCGCTTGATTAGGTAATTACTGCTAACTGATTGTTGGCGTTTGTAATTAATGGAGCTGGATTAATCATCTTAATGTGTGTTAGGTTTAACGTAGCCATTTTAGATGTATTTGTCCCGAGCGTTATGCTTTACGAGCGGCTTTTCTTGTAATTTATTCAAGTGATATACCTAAGTGCTGGGGTTGGGGGTTTTGGAGTGACGGTTGACGCGTTTTACTGCAAGTTTGTGTAACCAGGCTTCGTCGTGCTTTTTGACGCCTTCCGATATTGTTCCTCGCCAACTCAAACGATCCGAGGCGAGTTCCTCCCAACTTGCTGTCAGAATGTGAAAGGTGTTCATGTCGCGCTTTGTACAGTCTTTCCAACGTAACATGGGTCTACCAATAGGTCTTTTGGCGTTTGCGATTTCTCCCAGGAGGGTACGTCTAGGCAAGCGTGTGTCGTTCATACGGTGCACGTGCCCCAGCCAACGCAACCTTCTCTGCTTAAGCAGTGATGCTGGGAAGCTTTGCAGACTGCAACACGGACGCATTTGTCACTCGATCCCTCCAAGAAATGCCTAGAATACTACGAAGACAGCGCATGTGGAAACTATTTCGTCTGCGCTCCTGTTTGGCATACGACGTCCAGGTTTCCGCTCCGTACAAAAGAGTGCTTAAACTGCAAGCCTGGTAGACAAGCATCTTAGTTCTTACAGTCAAGTATCTAATGTACCAAACTCTCGTACAGAGCTTACCGAAAGCCGTAGATGCTTTACCAATTCACTGGCTAATTTCCACGTCTAGCGTAAGATTATTTGTTACTTGCGACCCTAAATAGCAAAAATTTTTCGACTACTTGTAGTGGAACTCCCTCAAGCGTGATAGCCACATTTTGTGAGCACCCCTGCACTATTACCACCGTCTTCCTTGCATTTACTGACATGGAGAAAAGTCTGCATGCTGCCGGGAATTTGTCAATAAGACTTTGGAGCTCCTCTTCGGTGTATGCTAGGAAAGCCGCGTCATCAGCGAATTAAAGACTATCCAATATGAGTTGCTCCCGATTTCGTTATCACTTCTCCTGCGGCCAATGCGCACGCAAAATCCAGTCTCGCATCGGCTTGTACAGCCACGAGCGCAGCTGCCGTGATAGACCGCGAGATGCTACATAAATCATCTATTATAGATGTAAAGGCCTGTATATATACCTAAGTATTAAGATATAATATTCAGATATTTTAGTTAGTTATTCCTTTTAAATTTATTTGGAATGAACAAAGTAAGCATTTTCAAAAATTCATTGATTAAATTCGATCCATATCAATCGAATATTTTAAACAGCAAAACATTCTAATCATTTTTTCTAGCTGTAAAGTTAGAAGAAATGTATGTGACATATCATTTTGTTACTTATGAACAATTCGGTGAATAATTTTACATGTTTAAATTGTTGGTTACATTTACAACTTACTTAAAAATGCGATCGAAACGGATACAACCTAGTCTAAGACTAAGCCTTAAATCTTTCTAGTAATTAGTCGTAAACGTGGCGCAACTTTAGTGTTGTTCTCATTAGTCTACTTGTAAACAGGCTAGATTTACTGTATCGTAATTCTATTGTTTTACCTAGCGCATCGTAAACGCAAAAACCATGAAACATACAGAAGGTACACACAAAGTCTACTATGCGGCTACCTAATAATGAGTTTATTGATGGAAAGCGTAAATTCTGGCTACAAATAGTATCTCAATAGAGTTCAAATCAAAGAGATAGTTAAACATTAAAGTATCTTAGTACTACGTTGGATTAGTAGTTCACCACCTGGCTCCATTCTACGCACACCAATATAAATGAAGGAAAAGAGACACCGCTGTTTAACCGAGAAGAAAAACATTTCTTGGACTGACTTTCGCACTAACGTCCCAATTCTTTAAGAGCTGGGGATTAAACGGCGTCTGTTGTCCACCGTACAAACTCGAAACTTCGGTTTTCTTGTTCACATATTCTGACGATATAGAGAGACCATAGAGCGTCTAGTAGTTCAAAAGAGAGTGGAAGGGTCCAGAGCTAGAGGAAGATCTCCTATGAGATCGGAGGACCGACCAGATCAGATTTCACATGACAGCGAAATGGGTCACTGAAAAACCTGCATGATGACCACGACCACTCTGTCAAGAGTGTACCGACGAAGAAAAAGAATCATTACGATGATTCTTGGGGCAATCGACTACTATCACAACCAACAACTGAATAACCAAAACATAACTCTATATGTTTAATACTTTCGCGTTCCTTCAGATTGAATTGTATAGCCGGACGCAGTTAGCAGTGGTTGTATCCCCATCCCCTCGCGATCGAAACGTCGAACAATAAGTAGCTATGCATTTGCTACCGTCTGTGAAGGCTCATTACATAGCTTTGTACACGTATTTGCTACTGTGTTTTATCATTCGTATAGAAAATTATTCACATATAAATTTAGAGGCTCTTCTGTTGAATTCTACAGCCAAAGACACGTGCCTCCCATCCGTCGACGATAAAATCGCATTACCCAACCGTTAGTCGTCCCCACAGTACCAGGGCTGCCACTTATCCCTTTTTAGCGCTAACTTATATCACCCCACTACGTGAGGAATACTGCGAATGCATTCAATATGAAGGTATTCTAATCCGAAGTCAACTCATGATATGATCTTTGTTTGCGATTAGATCCTTATAAGGTGTATGGAAATGGAATACTGACTTTGATATGCTATCCCCAACTGTGATAAACAATAAAAAGCAGTATATTCCAGCAGTAACAGTCTTATTTTATTTTATAACGATAATCTACAGCTCTGAGAATAATTGGAACAATTTCGTTGTAAATGGATAAGTCGAATGATCCTAGTTATAACTACATAGATAATATAATAGTTACTAATAAATAAAAAATTATAATAAATTCATATCCTTAACAAGATCTTTAAATATGAATATGTAAATCAAGAGGTGTGAATAAATAAGCTTGTAGGTATTACATTTCCAGAAAAATCTTTAAAACGCCTAATCTTAAGATAAAGAAAACTCTAGAAAATTAAGATTGATAAATGTATAAATTAACGTTAGGTAGTTTATATTGATAAACCATTAAACATTGGTAGCCCTAAGAGAGACGCATTAAACGCATTCCGCGCTTATAACCGGCCTGTTAAACAATTATTTCGTGCATAATATATTCGTTGCATCCGACTCCGTAGTCGCATTCATCACGATCGATTTATTATATCAAGTACAAAGCACGATCGTAACTTAGACATCTTTCTTCTACGGAAAGGTAGCAAAGTAAAGTCTTTTGTATCTTTAGAAAATATGCGAAAATATTTCTTTCTGTCGCGCTTTGGAGTAAAACTCCAAAACTAATGCAGCAATTTATACGTACATTAAATTTAATAGGTACACAAGTAGCCTGAGGGCCTACCATGAGTTGGCTATCGAAAACTTACTTACGTTAAAAACCTATCGAGTTGTTTTTTTCATACGGCCGATTTTAGTTCTTCGCGTAACCACCAGCCGGCGCTGTACATGTTTTTCATAGACATATTTACGTAGGCGATATCGAGCGCGTAAGTTTTAAACTCATGGTAGCCCCACTGGAGACTAGAGAAAATACATATGGGATCGTGCGCAGAAAGATAGTTAACAATATTTAGTGAATTTTGCTTAAGTCTATCATAATAGCCAAAAGTTTAGATATAGGCAAAACGACCTGATCTTCCCAACGGTCTTGTTTCAATATTAATGGGCTTGTTTTGTTTTCTTGTTGCCAAAACAATAACAAAACGTTGCCACAATGATCAACTTGCAAAGTTTAGCACCTTCGCGCCATGAATCAAATGAGTTAGTCATCTTTTCAATGAACAGTGAAAAAACTATGGAATTATTTGAATGACCTAAATTGGGTATACCCCCACTTGCCATAATTTCATTTACCCGAATTTTATTTGCCATAATATTCATATGCCCGAATTTCATTTGCCATAATTTCATTTGCCCGAATGTTATGTTTGCCATAAAATACAAATGACATAATTTTAATTGCCCGAACATCAGATTCCATAATGATTCGAATGCCATACGTATTGTTATCCATTTTTTCATTTCAATAATATTATGCTCATTGTTTGCTATATTAGTTACGTGTTAGAAACTTTTTTCCGTCCCATTACATCATTTCCCACCGAAAAAGCTTGTAAAATAGGTTAAAAGAATGATAAAAAAATAGGTTAGGTTAGGTTTGAAACATGAAAGACAAATTAAAAATATGGATAACAATACGTATGGCATTCGAATCATTATGGAATCTGAAGTTCGGGCAATTAAAATTATGTCAATTGTATTGTATGGCAACCATATCATTCGGCCAAATGAAATTATGGCAAATGAAATTCGGGCATATGAATATTATGGCATATATCTTTCGCGCAAACAATAGATAATCCCTAAATTGACTTTTTTGCTGCATGATTAATAAAAACACAGACAGGAGCCACGTTTTTACAAGGGTCTGATCAAATTTATCTTCAATATTTCATTGTGCGTATAAATTAGCACCTAAACAAACATATTTGCATGTCATCGCCTGTCCTGACATTCTGAGTCATGTACACTTGTGTGTTCAACTTGTAATGAATGGTTCTATATCGATAGAATTCATAAAGATTTAATTTGTTATTATGTAAAGGTACATAAGCTTATACACCGTGAAATTTTAGTGGTTGTTTTCCCGTGACGGAACGATTTGCTTTTGGCAATACTATCGAATCATGCAAATAATTATTTTTAATTAAAAACATAATTAATAATTTTTAATTAAAAAAACATTTATTTTATAATTGTCCAACTCGAAAACGAGAGAAGCTATTCTTTTATAAGATGTGACGTAATGAGGTACTGCTTGCCGCATGAAATCGATGCTTAAAGCTAAAGAAGCTTTACCCCCTAAGTAATTAAGCGGTTCGAACGTGCTTTCGAGTTTCGGTTACACATTTCGTAAAACCGGCATTTATTGATTTTAATAAAAAAGAAGAAGAAGAAAAAGAACTGCAAAAATCTATTGTGCTACTAAGATAGAATCATTTTACTGCGGGAAAACCACCACTAAAATTTCACGGTGTACAAAAAGTTTTCGATACAAGTGAAGATGCCCTTCTAACTACGAGCTACAAGCTCAGGCACATACACAACGTCTCCATAAATTTAGCTCTAACAACGCATTATCACACGATTTGAGTTATAGGCGTAGCAAGCATGCTGAAGAAGATAGATTTTGCAATTCACCAACGTTAAGCCGAAGTATTTATTACGTATATTATCTAGGTTATTTTAGTAGTTGTAATTCGTATCTATCCGTGTATTTAGAAAGATATAGACTTTTCTCTGAACCCGACAACAATTAATTTTTAGATATAGGTAATTATGGTACGATATTCTCCTGATAGTAAGTAACACATGGGACGGAACAACATTTAGGTACTAATTACCTACTACAAAACACTTTGACTGGCTCGGTGGAACAGTGGTTAGTGACCCAGGTTCACTACCTACAGTTCCAAGAGTCGTGGGTTCGATTCCTACTCGGGACAAATATTTGTGTGACGAACATCGGTGTTTGTTCCGTGTCTGGGTGTGTTATTAAATATATTTAAGTATATTGGTGCATCCACTGTCGTTTCTGATTTCCCTGTCGTTTCTGACACAAGTGCTTAAGCTACTTACCACGGGATCAGATTGATGTATGTGATGTTGTGAAATATTTATTTACTTTGATTTAATTCAGAATTTAGTCTTACCTACCAGTTCACAATCTCATTTTTTTACTTTTAAAAAAATGCTGATCTTGAATCAAGAACATTAGCTACGAAAGCGACGTCTATATAGTCATCAAAGATGTAGGTATACATGTTGAAGATAAAGAAGACGAGACTTTGACGCCTAATTACCGCGACCAGCCAGCTTACTCCACTTCCCGACGGACAGCTCATAACATCAACATTGCCATGCTTACATACTTGTATACTTTCTGTAATTTTTTTCACGTCATTTTATTAGAGACTTGTTTTATTTTGGTTTTTAGTATTTATAGCGTTATAGCGGCCACATAAATACATCATTTGTGTAAATTTCAACTCTAGCTATTGCGGTTCTTAAGACAGACGGAGGGTCCCGTTTTTTTTTCACACCCTAAAAAAGAACAAATGAAACTAAAGAGCGAAAACTGTACAAAATTGTTTCGTATATTGTCAGCTACTTGTTTCCCTGAAGCCATCTGAGATCAGACAGATATTATTTATCGCACGGGACATTACGGCTCGTATTACATTATCAGGAATCTTCGATTGCAGATAGAAATATGACGAAGTAATATCTACAAAATGTATTTGTATCTCTTACTATTGTAACATTAATATATCTCAAATCTTATGTAACTATTGCCTTATTTCTAAAACATTATGAAAAATATCGTATTAATGAGAATGATAAAAAAAATGTATGACTTAGTTACAAACTAAAAGTTACATTTTTAATGCAAAAATTACAGACTTTATTTTGTACAATATATATAAACAAGTGTTAAAAAATATATAAATTTTTCACTGTATAAAATAAAGCAATATTCCTACATAATTTACTGCCTTGATACACACAAAGTACTGAAATTTTTACGAACTTTTATGGTAGGTATAAAATGATGTAACTAATACGTCCTTACCACAATAATATACCTTTTGATCAAATTTCTACATTGCTGGCCGATTATTACAAATAGTACAATTTCAGTCAATCTCCCGGCAACACCAAATCACGTGGCCAGCCTGATTGCTATGTAAATTTATAATGGATGGCTCATCGGCCTCACTATCGCCATTATTGCCCTGCTCCTGTCACTCGGCAATTTCATCTCATCAATCTTCCATTTAAATGGTACAAGTAAACGCTTTCAACTTGCCCCACTGGAGTAATGGCCTATAAATCTAATATTAGAAGTAGGAATTGTTGTACGCGCAAATGCAAATTGCTAATGCTTTTGTATGCAATTTTAACCATATTCGGTAGGCAAGATCTTTTGCAATGATTAAGTTATATCACTTAATTGGATATTTTCGTCATCGTAGATATTAAATCGGTTTTTGGTTTGTTCTTGAAAACGATTTCCTTTTTGTAGAGCCTTATTGGGAGTACAATGTTTTTGACAGCTATTTTGAATGTTGTTGGTTTCTATATGAAGTTACTGTGCGGATAATCTGTTATGATCGACACATCAATGCTAAAGTTTCCGGTGTTACCATTCCAATAACTTGTATCACATGAATATATGTAACGCCAACTGAGTATTTTTCTGTTTTGTGTGATTCTTTAAAGAAACACGAGCACTTATATACTTCAGGAAATATATTTATTAACCAAATATTATAAATGTCAACTTCATGTACGCTATTGTTTATGAAATATAATTCATTTCATTTTAATGATTGTTCAGCTTCAGAAAGGAATAAGGTATTTTTAACCGACGGCGCTGCAAAAGAGTAATACTTACGTAAACGAATCCACGTAGGGGCAGATTAATACGGGAAGCTGGTATAGTAAACGCATGTATTTAAAAGCTTCGAATAAAGTGCTTGGCTTCTATTTAATAGTTGTTTTTATTCTGAACTTTTTAAGCACTACAGCATAGTTCTTCTTCTTATTGCCCAAATTAAAATATAAACACAACGCTATACCGAATAAACTTTATCATTCGGTCAGCAAGCGTTATTTTTATAAACGTCTGTCCACTGAACTACTCGGAAGGCTCCTCGCCCTAATGATGTCAAAAGGCAACATAATGTGTTCTCCTTAAACGGGTCCGGGGTTCGTTACTGTCGCGACATCTCACTGCGCCGGCGCAGGACATCACCCGCCATTATAAACTGGACAACAAATAAAACATATTCACTCGTTAAGACGCGCGTCGGACTCTCCGCGGTCACGGAAATCAGTGGCGACCCAAATATCGGGTGATGTTAAAAGAAATGTACGGGATTGTAACATGGGTGCTGAATGAATAAAGCGGTAGCGGTGAAGTCATTGAAGATTTTCGGTAGTATTATAATGGTTCTTTTTCTAAATAAGATTTAGTAGTAAGATTTATGTAGCAAATTTGTAGCCGTAGTTAACTGGAAGTTTCGAATATATCGTTTTGATGGAACTAGAAATATCAGATTGTTCATCTTAATTACTACATAGTATAAAGCAAAGTCGCTTCCCGCGTCTGTCTGTCCCTATGTATGCTTAAATCTTTAAATCTACACAACAGATTTTAATGCGGATTTTTCCAATATATAGAGGTATTTAAGAGGAAGTTTTTTATGTGTAGGTATCATTAACCGAAGCGAAGGGAGGGCGCGTCACTACTTCTTAAGTAGATAGAGATAAAAATATTTTATAGGCTTACCAACGTTAGATCAAGTAATTCATTTGGAATATTTACGCAGGTACCTAATCCTCATAATACAAATGTGTTCAAATAACAGTTATATTCTTACCTAACCATTGATGCAGTACTCTAACTGCATTAACAGATTGTGTGATTCAAGAAATCCACATGAATGGCAGCCACTGCTGACATGCATACGGACAGATTGATTGCGAGTTAATTCAACGGGCGATATTGCTATCTTCATCCATAAATTAAGACGTAACGTTGCGGGAATAAACGAATTTGATTGCATGCATCCGTATTATTGATTATTATTTAGATTGCAAACCGCAAATAAACATAATTGAAAACATGAACATTTATTTCGATCAGATATTCAAAAACAAAATGATCGACATATTCATTTGCAATCATTTGATTTTGAAGTAGGATATACGGTACGATTTACGTTTGCCTTTTCGCATTATAATATGTTTTCGCGTTATAATAGTTTAGTGTAGATAACCCAAGTGTGAACAAATTGAAATATTTAAACAATAATTTCAATGACATATTCCCCATTCAACGTAATTACGTCATGATAATGAAAACTTTCGCTCCGCATACAACGTTAAAAACAAATAAAATGCCCTAAAAAGTTTACCGACCGGCCAAATCGTCGCAAAATGCATGTGGCATTATAAAAATGATGACATCGCGTAATACTCGTAAAAAAGCTCAATAAAGGATGCCGTGTCCATAACTCACTGCGTCCTCTTGCAACAATCGTGGCAGTAAAAGAGTTTTTTTTTTATTATAGTCGATTACACAGCCAAGTGTCCGACCTCGAAGCAGCCTTACAGACTGCGGGCCAAATTAATTTGTCCGTATTTAGAAATGTTGCATATTGGAAACGTGTTAGGGTATTTTGAGGCAGTGACGCGGCCTACGATAATGCGACGGCTAACAGCAGGAATTAATGTAACTGCGCGGTAAGGCCACGCTCCTCTATTAACGATAGAACGGCCTCGATCGGTCTTTATCTCGTGTCGAAAATCTTTTGCGAATATTAAACTGTCACCGTGTTAATGTCTAGTTTTCTAACTCGGTATGCTATATAATTACGCAGTAGCAGTGGTATCAATTAGATAGATAATTTTATATTAGTTGGCCGATGTCGGTACCTGGACACGGCAAGTTCGTATTAAATATTATAAATAATAACATATTATATTATAGTTCCTCTGTTAACCGATAACCAGTTCCTCACATAGAAATCAAATAGCTTTGTCTATCAAAACAATCCTATAGTATATTATTTTAACGACCCACGACTAAGAAACCCTTCTGTATCTAGCCATTTTTTTATATTCATTTCTTTCCTTCGAAAAATACCAATAATTAATTAGATTCTAGTTGTTTATTTGTGAATAAATAGCAAATATTCATCGTACACCTAGCTGCAAATACTAATGAAGCAATTATGACCCTCGCGCAAATACATTAGTTTTTGTCTCATTGTAAAAAACCTTTTCTCAACGCGAGCTAATTATATGCTCACTCTAAAATGTAGCTCACACAAGTCTCGCTAATTAAATATGTACGAACTACGAAGGACCGTCATTAAAAAATACCACTACTGCGTGTTTTCTACATCCATAATAAAAAAAGGCCTGAATGAACGTAGCAATTGAATCCGGTGCGCGTGCTCAACTGCTGCGGCCATACCTTATAATTAGACGATATCAATTCGATGCGATAGCGTGGCCGTCCCTTGCGAAACTTGTCCAGCTTCTAAGGGACCATATCGATCCCTACCACGCCGCGCTATCTTATATTTAAACCACACCGCACAGGAAAATACTCTGTAAACCGCACAGAGTAAAGAACATATTGGTGTGTACTCCAGTTTCCATTGAGACTTGTCTTTTCTGATGCTTTAGTTCTGTTTCTTATGACATCACAGCGCTATGTCAAGCGTCACTCTCAAGCGACTTTACACGTTATTGAATGGCTTTAAGAGTCAAAATAGTAGTTCTATATTAGTCGTTCGTGTCGTTAGACATCTGAGCTAGAAGTACGCGTTAGAATCAGGATGCTGTAATAGTCCGGACGCAGTTCTAATTACCGCCGCCACTCGATATTGCAAAATAGACGAAGCCTATTCTAGTATACCCTTCGGCTATTACGCTAGCCATTGTTACACAAAACACATTTAAAACTCCAAATGGCGGGTCGTAATGACCTGGGTGTGACCAGTTCACGCTACCGACAAACAATGAGGTGGTACAGAATGGTATATTCGTACTTATGTACTGAGAGGAAATATAAACGGTTCTTAAGTGCTTCCTCCTCTTTTTGAAGTCGGTTAATTGAACTCCTGCAGAAAGATTATAATTTTTAGAGAAATTCAGTTTACTAAGACTTAGTTCTCCAACATTCGGTTCAAACCTTTACAAAAAATCTTTGAACAATTTCTAGAACATTTTAATAATTTTTATTTTTTTTAGAGCTCTATATAGTTTCCTAGGAATAATGAATGGCTTAATAGTCTTAATCTTTAAGGTAAACCTGAAGTTACGATATATAGGTTTATCACTGCCGTCACTTCTAACACTAATATATGCAGAGGCTTTCTCTATACAACCTTGCCTTAAAATATTGAGCACATGCACCTTCTGTATTTATTCATTGATGTAATATGATACACAATAATGTTAGCCTTATCTCGACCATCGAGAAACAATTTCTAATTAGTCTCGTGCCCAATTAATTGCTATTATGAAAGTTTAATTGTACGATTATGAGGAGGGGTATTTATCAAAACAATGATCATGTGCAAGTGGTTATGATAAATTGGGATGCAGACAGCCTCAGGACAATAGTGAATAAAATCATAATTAAAGTAGCACTAGATAGACATTACGCTCCTTAACTAATAATTAATATTAATTGCGTAGGTTAGCTTTTATGTTGGTTGAGATATAGGGTTAGATTAACGGATATAGTCGTTAAGCAACAGAACTAAAAAATGACCTGGATTTTGTAGACTGACAAAATAATACGCTTTAAAAACTAGACAAATGTGTGCCTATAGTAAGTCAACTTTATGGTATTACATTCGTGAGGACCGATGAAACTGCTACTCGACAGAAAATAAAAAAGATGAGTCAATTTGAGGCCGTTCGTAAGTTATAAGTATCTAGTGACAAAATGGTACCTCTACCTTCATGCAGTTTGGGTAGACAACACAGTCGCAACTTGACTTTTTATAATACTCTAGCTTAAGAAAGAAATAAATAGACAGCTTTATTCGCGTCGTAATCGAGTTATAATCCCAAATATCGTTATGTCCTTCTTAACCTTATCAATGGACAGCAACAAATCCGTATCCAAAACATTTTTGTTTGATTTTGATGTTTACTCTGGTGTATTTTGTGGTCGACTGGCTCGGTGGAACAGTGGTTTGGCTCACAGTACCAAGAGGTGTGGGTTCGATTCCCACTCGGGACAAATATTTGTGTGACGAACATCCGTGTTTGTTTCGTGTCCGGGTGTGTTATTAAATATATTTGTGTATCATAGTTCGTTTTCGATTTCCGTAACACAAGTGCTTAAGCTACTTACCACGGGATCAGATCGATGTAGGTATGTGATGTTGTGAAATATTTATTTATTTATTTGCGAGATCCTCGCATGAAATTGACCAATCGCCCAGAGCGATGAACTACAAACATCATCATAACGGTATCCATACGACACTGGAGCGAGGCCGCCGCGCCCCGCCCGCCTGATTATGTTTTAATCTCGATCACCTTAAATTCGACATTTTCGAAAAAAAATTACATTAAATTATTCCACTTACAATCTCCAGCGTAATCATCCGGCAATAAAAACGTTGCCCGATATTTTCGGAGAAACTACGACGCGGGATGATGTTTCGCGTAATGATATTGATTGTTGGCAAGCAAAGGAGATGTGTAGGGTTTCACAATTGTTTAAGGTTTCTTGCAATGGTTATGATTAATGAAAAAACCACGTACCTTTTCTGATACTTTAACGAGTTTTCAAGACCGCAACCGTTTATTATGACCAAATGTAGCTATCGATTCGATTCACACGTCGATTTCATTCATGAAATAAGGTTGGTAAGTTTTGTCTATTTTCTAATTTTAGGGTTAAAATCTATTATTGTAAGCTCGAGATTGCCATAAACTAACGTGAAGATGCAATAGTTAAGCGTTACTATTCACATGATGATTTACCGCTAAAGATGTCTAAAAGGAGATAAATAATATAAATTATTACGTTAACAAATACACTGACGACAGTTACAATGACAAGTTGCTAACTTTAAGCACAAAGTAAGTATTAGTTTTATCAGGAAAAAAATTATAACACATTTTATAACTTAAAAATGTTTTTAACGTCCGTAAGTAGTGAAAACCCTACCCGTATCGAGTCAGATTCTCCCTAAAGGGATATTTGGCGTATCCATATTCTAAATTCATTGCCTTTCCGGATAAGGAGTCGAACGAATGATGGCGATTTTTACGACCGTTAACCATTTTAGTGCCCAAAGTATCTGCTCAGAACATCTGAATTATATCAGATCATATCATTGTAAGGAAGCTTGATCATGGCCCTGTAATTTATTCGACTATTGTAGTTAATGCAACATACAATAAGCAATAATAATGTCGGTTTCATTAATTTATCCGTACCTTTTAAATGGTAGATACGGGACCCTATTAAACATCACTGGCTGTTCGTCTGTATGTCATAATAAAGTAAATATGTATTACTCCCACAGTGTGGTCTCCCATACAATAAAATTAGTATAAAATTACTTCCAAAGCGGAACCCTTCATGTGCGTTTTCTGATCCAACTAAAATTTGGCAGAAGCTGTTAACATTTACATCCTAAAGAATGAATCTCAATACAAAACAAGAAGATTGTATTGTGGACTACAGATATAGTAAATAAGTATACCTAATAGTATACCTATACCTTAAAATATTCACTACAAGTCGTAGCAAAAAAAAATAACAAGGTGTTTAATGTTGCCATGGCAACACGCGTAATGTCCGCAGTTCCGCGCACACGCAACCACGAATTTACGGCTTTATCAATTTACATTGTCTCAATGATTTAATTAAGTTTGCTGTAACGTCCCTGATTAAGGTTAAGACAACTGGGTCACTTTACATGACTCAACTTATAGAAGTTTTTTGGAGAAGGAATTTAGACTTGACCCATACTAATGTGTATGTGACTATCTACCTAAATTTATATTAAAAATATAATTATCAAAACAGCTTATAAAATTAGATTTATGAAACATACTTATTATATAAAACATCAAAAACACTTTTCACTTGTTGCATCAATGGCTCTCTCCCCTACCAGGTAACAATAAGACATCATACTCGTAGGTAACTTTTAATAACTAAATAATTGCGTAAATGTGCAAACACAAGTGCACTTTCTGTTCCCTCACTCTTATACTTCGGTGAGACGGCAATCCGACCAAACCAAAGAGAGATCAGGTGCAGAACCACCGGCTTAACCTGCCTTCCACAGGCGTGCATCCGCCAATTTTCATACATCAAGCTGAGTATTTTCGTAAGGACCTCGCAGTCGCAGAACTTATCACTAATATACGAGGTTGCACGTACAGTGAATACACCACCTATTTACTTAACTGGTATTAATAAAATTATTAATTTCAAATATTGACATAATTAAGTTACAATTTTTGTATGATCCAATTAACAACATAAATTCAACCAATCATCAATAAATAGCTGATAAAAACTCATAATTGACGCAAAAGTGTACCAAATGATTACGCATCCACATTGCGGGTCAAAATATCTGGCTGCGTTAAGGCGACGACCGACGTTATACAGACTGATAGTAATTTCGGTGTGACAAAAAAAAATATCAGCAAGCATATTTTTTTGTCACACTAAAATTACAGGAGTGGCATGCATTTAATGTTGCTAATAGCCAGGAGTGGACTGTAATGGGCTGATGATTATCAAATGCCGCACTATCACTACTGCATGGGTATTATCCTTCTAATACCCTGCGTTGTACCTTATACTAACCTCGAAGTTTTTAAAAAATACTTTTTAGCTAAAATTATTAAAGTAGGAACTTAATTTTGAAAAAATATCAAAACATCAAAAGTAAAGCAATCCGGACCTAATTTACCTCTAACAAGAGATATGGTTGTTTCCAAAAGCTTTTAGTGTAGGTACATCGCCTTAATAAATTATAACTACATTGAAGCGCGCTCCAACCAATATTAATATCGCGTCAACATCATTAAGGAATACCTTTTATTGCCAACTTTAAATAAGTCCGTTCGCCAATCGCGTTTATTAAAGGAGGCTACCTTTCTCCAAGGTTTCGCAAGAGTGCCCTTCTTTCGAAGCGGTTTTTAATACCATACGACGCAATTTACTTTCAGTGATCCAACAAAAGAAATTCTTATCAATTTTGTGGTAATTTTTACACGCTTTTTGTGCTTAATAATCACTTAATCTTCTGTGGTTTTGGTAATTTATTGTGCCCGTCCCGGGCCGTATCGGAGATGCATCGATGCGGCGTTGCATCGGCGCATCGAAAAACAATACGCTCGCCGGTCCGAGGCCATAATGAGTCGAAATTAAGAGTGCGCTGTTAAAGAAAATCGCCGCCGTGGGCCGAAATTGTGTTTTATAACTTCATACCCTTATTGGACGCGCCAAAATTAATGGAACCTTGCAATTGTGAAGCAAGAAGAGCGAGCTCCTAAACGATCGGCAATTTTTTCATGGCAACAAGTATTTAAAGAGTATCGTACTCGTTGCGATTGTAATTATGTTTTTAACGGAAATTATTTAATCACTGATCTTTGCTCTGTCCGTTCATACCTCAGAGTACTTTAGGTCGATATTTTTCATCCAATGTAGAAAAAGAAATAATCAAGGATCAATCATAAGATTTATGATTTGATCGCTCAATTAATTAACCTTTTTGAAACATGTATATCAATTTGTTAATATACTTTCCTAGTGTAGTTTCCTATTGGCTTACTTAAATGTTTAGGCTATCCAATAGCTGTTTATGCGGCGTTGTGGTGTGCATAATAATGAACTAGGCTGTTATATTGTTGTAATAAGAAAATGACTTTTACCGTTTCAAGCTTAAATTACTAAAGCGTTAGCTCTTAGAGATGGAAAAGGTAAACTACGCCTCTAAACTCCTATGACACTCTGTTGTCAATACATTTCATTCCACTTAACTACCAAAACTCAAGAAAGGTGAAATGTGAGAAACGATTATTGCTTAAGAGATTGCTATAGAGATTAAAGCCGATGCCACTATATATAGGTAACTTAACTAACTCAGTCGGTGTTCAAATCGGAGAAGATCACGATCTTTAAAACATACTTATCACAACATAGTATAAAGCAAAGTCGCTTCCCGCGTCTATCTGTATATATGTTTGTATGTATGTTACAAACATACATACAGATAGATGTATGCTTAAATCTTTAAAACATCGCAACGGATTTTGATGGGGTTTTATGTATTTATATATCCGAAGCAAAGCAGGGGCGGGTCACTCAACACAGGACTACCTCGTTGGTCTATTGGTAGCGCTGCGTGAGGACCGAGAGGTCCCCGGTTCGAGTCCGGGCCGGGCATCATTTGTGTGAGTTTTTCTGTAATGAAAATACTCAGCCTGGAGTTGATGATGAAAGATGGCGGTGCTCGGAAAGCACGTTAAGCCGCTGGTCCTGCGTCTGATCTCGCATCATTCATGTTGGATTGCTTTGGATGTATCATATCATAAGGATAAGTGGGTATCACTTACACTTAAAATTTTATTATGCAGGAGGTTTGTATATACAGAAACTATTAATCTTACTCCAGGTACAATAACGACTTGATTACTATTTAATGGACAGGAATAAAAACTGTAAAGTGTATTTAAATGCCGGCACATGTATGACCGAAACCTTTTAACAATCACAACGTCTCATACATAAAGTTGACATAATTGATTGGACAAACAAAGAGGCAGCTATTACGGATGATATATTACTATGATTATTAAATGCTTCGATGGACAAAAAGCAGTTGGCATAAAATTAAGATAATGTGAAGGTTCCGCGGGTGGAGGGCGTAGGCCCAACGGCTCCGATTGTACATTTCGTGACTTCATTATCGATATCAAATCTCCTAATTGACAACTATCCATGTAGGTCCAATGACTTAGATTCTCAAAGATGTATGTTATACTGAAATGTGAATATAATATTTTGTTTTCAAATTTTTAGCATATAAAGTCGTGTATTTCATTTCAATGTTCGTAAATATACATTAATACAACATTAAAATAATCAACTGCTTCATGGTGAAACGGAGATTGAAATTTTGTTCTAATAAATAAAATCCAATCAAAAACATAAATGTGAAAGGAGAGCCAAGTTCAATATGATGATAATTGCCTGGTTTGTTGACTCCAGCGACAAAAGAAGTGGGATCTAAATGGGCGCCAAGTTCAATGGTCAACCCAGGAATTTATTTGTAAGTAACACTATAAAATACCTATCATATCTTCTTATAACATAAGATAATGTATGGTGGTAGCTTATGAAGGTCTGTCTTGGCTAGTTTTCATATATGAATTATAGCCGTCGCAAGTTCTAAGCCTACAAGTATTTGTCGGTTTTATTTTATAATTCCGAAAATTTGGATTGTTGGTAGAAACTAGCGAGCGAACATAATAATACGTTGGTAGGTTTATAGAAACTAGCCAAGACAGACCTTCATAGGCTACCACCATACATTATCTTATGTTATAAGAAGATATGATAGGTATGTTATAGTGTTACTTATAAATAAATTTCACACGTTTTGACACACGGTGCGGCTCGCCAGTTCTGTTTCTTGAACTTGGCTTGACACGCTACCGCGTGTCTAGATATAAACAAGTAGCCGAGGATAGAGATAAGTAGTGAGCATTTGGAGAGGCCTATATGCCTATGGCCAGCAGTGGACGAAAGTGGGCTGATGATGATGATGAAGTAGAAATATGTTTTTCTATCATAGTATCTGAAAAGGAAGGTTAAATCATTAGTTATTTCTATGAAACCTTTTAAATTCAACCTGTTGAGTATACGTTGAATAATTCACATTGCTCGTTAAAAAAGTTACTTTCTAGAGATATTTTGTTTGTTTTGTTATTCGAAATGATATCGCTAAACTTTCGTACTTACAGATGAACTTAAAGCTAATTTTATTTCAAACTTAAAGCTTTACGCGATGTTTAAAACGTTCAACATCGATCTTGATAGTGTAGATAAAGTAAGTTGCCTCTAACATTGCTAGATAAGAATACGTGCATATGTCTGTCCGCAGTACAACCCTGAATCTAAAAAAGTCGTCCAGATGCATAAATATTTATTTTCTTACTGGCACATGTAACTCGCCTTATGACATCTCATCGTACCTCTCTAGTTCTAAATCCTATGTCACACTACAATGCTATTTCTAATGGTCGTATGTGACTACGTCGTATATAAGCAATTTGTGATATGAAAGATGTAGCATATGATTGATGGCATAACGATTGATAATACAAAATTTAAATCCTTACTAGTATAATAAATGCGAAAGTAACTCTGTCTGTCTGTCTGTCTGTCTGTCTGTCTGTTACGCTTTCACGCATAAAGTACTGAACCGATTTAAACGAAATTTGGTACAGATATAGTCCAAAGCCTAGAAACGGTTATAGGCTACTTTTTAACCGACTGCGCTATAAAGAAGTAATGTTTTAGCCGTTAAACATCTCTACGCGGACGAAGTCGTCACAGCCACTGGACGGATCGAGATGAAATTTAGCATACAGGTAGATGTTATGACGTAGGCATCCGTTAGGACAGGATTTCCCGAAATTCCCACGGGAACGGGAAATAACGGGAAAATCCTTTTGTATGAAAAATACTAACCGCATAAGTTAGACGCTTGAAATTTGACATGGAGGTACCTTATTAAATTAAAAGCTTAGTTGCAACAGGATATTGTAAAATTCCCACGGGAACGGGAGTAATAGGAAAAAAACTTTTGTATGAAAAAATCTAAACCGCGATATAGATAGACGATTGAGATTTGGCATGCAGGTACCCTAATGAACGTAAAGCTTACTTCCAACGCGATATTACAAAATTCCCATGGGAACGGGAGTTATTGGGAAATAACTTCTGTATGTAAAATCCCTTACGGGGTTGAAATATATTATATAGAGATAGAGATATCCCCGAAGCGAAGCGAGGGCGGGTCGCTAGTACAACATAAAATCATCTTTGTCTAGGCTTAATTTTTATTATTTCCATTAGTCTCTAATATAAAAAAGACAACGTAAATCTGACGAATATTTTAACATTAGTAGGTATACATAATACACGTCGATTTAATTTTCTGATATTCGTAACGTAAAGGCTTAAGTTACTTATCGTAGTACGAGTATGAGTTCTTCTTCACGAGACTCATGAGTAGTCGTTTTAAAACATTACTCTCTTAAAGTAAAGTCGGTGAAAATGTAACTTACTAGCTGTGCCCGCGACTTCGTTCGCGTGAACTACAGGATTTTGATTTTTTTTTAACTTAAAAGTAGTCGTAGTCCCGTCAAAATCTTTTCTGCCACTTAAGAAGTTAGTCAACCGGAAGAAACATTTAAAACAAAATTATTTTGATTTTTATCATCATCATCATCTGTTGTTTATCGTGTAGTAATAAATAAGTATATTATTACACAACATCACATTAATTGATCTGTACCATGAGTTTAAAACTTACGCGCTCGATATCGCCTACGTAAATATGTCTATGAAAAACTTGTACAGCGCCGCCTGGTGGTTACGCGAAGAACTACAATCGGCCATATGAAAAAAACAACTCGATAGGTTTTTAACGAACGTAAGTTTACGATAGCCAACTCATGGTAGGCCCTCTGATCCTGTGGTAAGAAGCTTTAGCACTTGTTTTTATCAGAACAGTGGTATACATTTAAATATTTAAATAGCACAACCAGACACGGAACAAACATCGATATTCATCGCAGAAATATTTGTGCTGAGTGGGAATAGAACCCAAGAAAAGAAAAAAAAAAGAAAAGGCCAAGTGCAAGACGGACTCGCACAACGCAATTTATTTTTAAAGTTTACGCAATTCTCTGTACTTGACGTTGCTTTATTCTAAATTTTGAGAATCTGAGTACTTCGCAGATAGTAGTTCCCTTTGCGAGTGTCAAAAATTGGCAGCATAAATGAATGTTTCTTTTGATTGTGTTGGCTCAGGCGAAGGGACAGTAGACCTGAGTATTTGATGTAACTTTCAGTTTGATATTTTCTCCTTGACAAAAATTGACGATGATAAACGGATCCTATAATTATAAGGGGTTCGGTTATTCTTTTCGACGTACGAAATCCTAAAATCTATGTTTATAGTGAACAGCTTCCTCATATTGAATAGATCATCTTCAAGTAATCCTAATTGTTCATCGATCAATGTGAAATAAAGGACGTCCTATTCCAAAGCCAGGTAGCAGTTTATAGTTAGAGAGGAAAAAAGCGTCCATGGCTGAGTGGTTTAGGTATTTGCTTGCTATGCAAGAGGTCGCCACTTCAAACCCTGCCACGTACCTACCACTGTGTTTTTCAAATTTTAAATTCATACCTATGTACGATTATTCGACGCTTTTACTGTGTGCTTGAATCATGTTCTTTCTTAATCCCTGGCAAACCCCTCATTTTCTCTTTTCGAATTTTATGCTTTACCAAATTAAATATGCTTATGCTATACTTTTATATTGATTTTCATATTATTTTTTGAACTCAATATTGAATTTGTTCAATTTGATTGAATATTTAATACCCGGTTGGTGCATACAATGTATTAATCGCATTGTGATCATCTCATCCTTCTCCTTCATCCATCTCCCTTGAGTATTAATATCAATGTATTTTTTGACAACCAACCTTCTTCAATTCGGCAATTATGGAAATTTGAATGCTCTCGTTAATTTGACAGCTTAAAAATATGTCAATTAGATGAGACTATTTTGTTAAATTAAAATAGAAAAAAGGCAACAATTAGAATATTTTCGATACATGTTGTCGATTCAGAACCCTTCTGGTAATTTACGTAATTTAATGGCACTCGAAATTTATCAATTCCAAAAGACAAACTTCACATATTTGACGTATGGTATACCTACATACAAACTTTTCCACAATATAATATCGAAGTAATACGTAGAGCACAGTGCCATCTTTTGAACTACCAAAAAACTTATCACGTAGGTACTCATGTTATATCAAACTTGACAGCATTTATGGCATGCTGTACAAAGCACGACGCCATCTATGTGTAATTTTATGAACAACTAGCGACCCGCCCTCGCTTCGCTTCGGGTATATCTCTATCTCTATATAATATATTTCAACCCCGTAAGGGATTTTACATACAGAAGTTATTTCCCAATAACTCCCGTTCCCATGGGAATTTTGTAATATCGCGTTGGAAGTAAGCTTTACGTTCATTAGGGTACCTGCATGCCAAATCTCAATCGTCTATCTATATCGCGGTTTAGATTTTTTCATACAAAAGTTTTTTTCCTATTACTCCCGTTCCCGTGGGAATTTTACAATATCCTGTTGCAACTAAGCTTTTAATATAATAAGGTACCTTCATGTCAAATTTCAAGCGTCTAACTTATGCGGTTAGTATTTTTCATACAAAAGGATTTTCCCGTTATTTCCCGTTCCCGTGGGAATTTCGGGAAATCCTGTCCTAACGGATGCCTACGTCATAACATCTACCTGTATGCTAAATTTCATCTCGATCCGTCCAGTGGCTGTGACGACTTCGTCCGCGTAGAGATGTTTAACGGCTAAAACATTACTTCTTTATAGCGCAGTCGGTTAAAAAGCTATAACCGTTTCTAGGCTTTGGACTATATCTGTACCAAATTTCGTTTAAATCGGTTCAGTACTTTATGCGTGAAAGCGTAACAGACAGACAGACAGACAGACAGAGTTACTTTCGCATTTATAATATTAGTAAGGACTAGTAAGGACTAGTAAGGATTAGTAAGGATTAGTAAGGACTAGTAAGGACTAGTAAGGACTAGTAAGGACTAGTAAGGATAAGCAAGTGTTTCGCGTGAAATCGATATGCTTTAATTGGTTTCAAGTTTCATCGGACCGCAGTTTTTGCATCGCTACGCGCGCCCTGGAACAGAATCCTTACGTAAGCCATCGTAACTTCGTGAGGCGTGTTCGACAAACACGTTTGACAGCAAAACGCCCTTGAAAAAAACTTAAAGCTAATAAGTTGACACCTTACACACTAAGTCACACCCACAGGTATCTTCTTATCGTGGCGAACCATCACGTAAATAATCATGTCATTGAATAAATTACTCGACGTACGAATCGATTTCACAGTTCCGAATGATATATTACGTTACCGTGCTATATTTGAGACCGGGGTTGTTACGCAAAACGGCCGAAATTGTATGAAAATTGAACGCTCATTACTCGCTCTCGTCTCGAGAAACAAGTGCAAGTCGATCTAATAACCGCGTCCAAGCCTTATGTAAGTAAAATTATCTGCGGCTGAGCAGCGGAAACCTACCAAGGTCCGTCAAAAATATTGCCCTACTCCAATTTATCAAGCGAGCGCAAATTACCTCGGCGCTGGACAGTTTATTTTTTGCAAAAGTGAAAAAATCTCGTGCACTTAATGTCGGCGGTGGGGCATAATTAATTGAGGCCTCCCATGCAATATTTTGGGCTAATAAATGTTTTTAACATTCAGGTTCCCACGGAGGTGTGATTCGAAGGATTCGCGGCATCTGAAACTATGTGCAGTCTGGTGGGTGGTACCGCGGAGTCTCGGCCACCGTCGCATGCTATTAAGATGCCCGTCCCTGAGAAATATTTTAGACTCGTCTTCGAAATTTCACCTCGCATCTTACTTTTTGTGTATTACCTTCGTGAAGTTGACGTGGATTGAGTTGCCAATACGCGCCGACAAAAAGTACTTATAGAGTTTTCGCCTTTTTATAGGGTCCTGTCAAATTTATGCCGGCCAAAAGAATTAAGTCGTAATTTCGCATGTTCCATCCATCTACATTGCTGTCAGAGCTGAGGCGGGTGTAGCGAAAATAAATTATCGGAAATGCACCGTTTATGCGTTGCTGTCACGTCAGTATCGACGGGCCGATCTCATCCGACCCATTCCGGGCCTTACGCGGATCACACCATGACGCCAGGCAACGCAATCACTTTTTGCGTGGTCACAATAAAATTTTAACAATCCAAACGAGACGATAAAACCGCTTTTGTTTTATAAGATGCTAATGAACTCCGCAACATATTAATTTAATTCTTTGAAGAACAGTGCGAAACAAATGTTTGATTACAAGACCCTTTATTATGACTCACGGCGTTGAAGATATCAAATGTATTTTTTTATTGTTTGATCCTTTCAAAGGATGAATATAGAATACACATCGAATAATATTTGTATTATACACAAATTTTGTCTGAAAGATTTAGAAAATATACCGTCCCTACAAATGTTTAAGAAATATAATGTGCTTTCGAATTCAAATGCCTCATTTTAAATAGAGGGCTGCATATCCCCGACTTTACTCGCCAGTTTATCACATCATGTTGCCAACTTCAGCTTCCGTTACCGAGCCTGGGCCATCTCTCCTTCAATCTTTTGCCAACAGCATTTCAAAGCAGTGTGAAGGGACCTTAATACCACTTGTGACAACCTTGGCCAATAAAACTGACGCGATATGACGACCGCAGGCCGACATAATTGCTGCGAAAAATTCTCAGAGAAAAATAATACTGCAGATGGCACATTTTATAGAGCCAATATACGCTTTATGGTCCAAGATCCCAGAGCTGCCAGACATCACTTATTTTCTAATGGACAAAATATATACGATTGAGTAGTGTTGGGGTGTACTATCATCATATGACTAGTTGCTACCTTGACCAGACGGCCATTTTTCAGATATCAACCAATCAAGGTACATAGAAACACTGCTTACCTCACTTAAATTCTGATGGCTGATTTTAACATATATTTCACACAATATCATTAAAAATCAGGATTCATTACTCCCAGACACATGCGGTCGGCGGTTTTACCTTACAGACGCTTTAAAGCTACGAAAAAAATTTTACTTTTACTTATTTTCTGATGCTTGATTTTTATATTATGTTATTCAAACAACTAAAAAGTGCTCATCTGACCGCAATAATTATAGAATTGTACCTTACAAACTAATTTATTAGAAAAACTTAACTAAATTCAATAAAATAAAAAAATCTAAAACAGTTGGGTCTGGTGAATGTTTGGCCCCTTGGATCGGTCTGTCCGTTTGCAAAACGTTTTAAAATAGTTGTTTGAATAACATATATAAAAATCAAGCATCACAAAATAAGTAAAATTAAGTAAAAGTAAAATTTTTTTCATAGCTTTAAAGCGTCTGTAAGGTAAAACCGCCGACCGCATGTGTCTGGGAGTAATAAAACCTGATTTTTAATGATATTCTGTGAAATATATGTTAAAATCAGCCATCAGAATTTAAGTGAGGTGAGCAGTGTTTCTATGTACCTTGATTGGTTGATATCTGAAAAATGGCCGTCTGGTCAAGGTAGCAACTAGTCATATGATGATAGTACACCCCACCACTACTCAATAGTATATATTTTGTCCATTAGAAAATCAGTGATGTCTGGCGGCTCTGGGATCTTCCTCTATTAGGCTTTATTACTCCGCAAACTTGTGGGCGACTTCGTAAATAAAGGTGTTCTTTGCCGTTATACAAGGATTCGACACAAAATTATCGTATTTGTTTAATTAATTAAAGGTGTTTAAAAAATAAAACCTTTTAAAAATGACTTTCAGCATGACCTCCTCTCCAGCTGATGATAAGCGACCTTGAGGTCTACATATGCAATCAGTAGGCACCATAGACCCTATTTGTAACTGTAGAGAGAAAATTTACAATATTTTTTTTCTAATATACAGCTTGAAACTATTAAATAAAGTTTACATATTTGTCTTTATGGGTCTACACGCGTTAATAGGACCTATAACCTATAGTTCCTATTAACGCGTGTAGACCCATAAAGACAAATATTTAGTGTAATGGAACGCGAAAGTCTAAAATCTTACGTATATTAAATAAAGGATTAAAAAAATCCAAATCGACCGACCACTTGGGGGTTAGACAAAGTAACATTATCAAAACGATAACGAAGTTCGAAAGAATAAAATGTATGGGATAGAAATTAGACGTGATAAATCACGTGGTCAATCTAATGTCAATCCCAAAAATTTTATTCTATTCGCACTTCGTTATCATATTGTTACTTTGTCTAAGCCCCCTGGTATCCAATATGAGACCACTGCACGGCACAAACGTAACAAAATCGGAGCACCACACTCAACATACATACACATCGTCTCTACGTGCGAAGCCTCCACTAAGCCGGCAGGTACCCGTTAATCCAGAACAGGTCCCACATCTCTCGGGTCTGCGGTGACGTCCATAATTAAGGCAACGCATCCGCGGTCGTCGGATTAAAAGATCCGATTTGATGTTGATTGATATCACGGTGAAAAGCTCTCGTGTGGCCACCACTCTCTCCGTGTAATTGCGAGACGGTGGGTGTTTACAGAGTTCGATTGGGTTAAGTTGTTTTAATATTGCTAGGTAGGTATGTATATTGGTAGCAAGCGAAGTAAAGATGCTTATTTAGTGACGAGCTTATATCCGCCGTCCTCCTGACTCCGGGCTGAACTGAATATTTTTACAGAAAAACTTAAACTATTTTGGCCCAACCCAGGACCTCACAGTCCAGTTTGAAAATATGTCCGTACTCCAAAAGCAAATAAAGTTTTATTGTCTACTGATAGGATAAGAATAAGCTTGCTAAGTTTTTAGATTCGGGCTACAACGGCAACTACGTAACTTCTTTAATAGTAAGTCAGACCAATCTGCATAAGGCCTCCTATGGGCTCTTCAGGCGGGGCGTGAAACGGCATTTAAGCGGGCCTTCAGGGTGAGTGCGACAGGCTCAAATGATGTATTGTGCCTGTCGACCTCATATTTGGATCTCACTACCGCTTACCATCAGGTGGAGTGAGGTCATCTTGTTTGCCCACTTTAAACAAAAATTCCAAAGCGAAATGAGCGAAATCTAATCTCAGATCGGATCGCCGGCTTCCTCAAAACTATCACTTGTTGATGGATGTTTATGTATAACCTAATTTTAGCATCGCATAGTGTAAAGGCCCCGGAAAGATATCAGCGCTAAAATTATGCATCGGATGCGACACACCATTGACCATCATCACATGATTCATCTCACGATGAATCGGTAGTTATACCAACGTGATTAAAGCTTTCTCAAACTCCCGCAGCTTCTTATAACCCACTTGTATTATGCACTTATTTTGACGTTGTTAAAATATATTCCCCCTCCTCGATGTTTCTTATTAATCATTTGGTAATTACTTCCTAATAGAAAATAAGTTTTTTTGTCAGTATTAGACTACATATATGAGCTACACTTCTACTCCATAGTGCTTATACTCATAAATGGCTTTTACAAACTCTACATTCAGTATAATTTTTCGGTATTCCACTTAACTAATACAGCATCTCCTTAATAAGAGTATTATATAAGAGGGATATAAGAGGGAGTATAAGAGTATACTCTGACTTTGTTAAAAAATTGGCGCTAAACGTCTTAAGCTACAAATCTTTTACTGCATCGGCGAGCACAGCATCCAACTGAAAGTAAAACCTGTCATATAATCGCTAAAACTGGTAATTGACATCGGTACTGGTAATTTCGTAAAGCCCCTGAAATGTGGTAATGCCGGCATATTAGCAACATGTCGGGTTAAGGAGGAAAGAAAGAATACACAGGCAATTCATCTCGATTTGTCCGGCCGGTCACGAGCGTCGTGACTGCGCCCGGCCCATACGTGCACCCGCGCAGTATACGCTGAAACATGAGATAAAACACTTATTTTTAAGCTTTATAAACTTCATGTGTCTTAGAGACAGGGTATACTCATACGTTTCTTAGGGGGGATGGAAGAAGAAATTATCACTATTCATATGTCATTCACTTAGGCCTTTTCACCCTAGTTTAGGGTGGGCCTCGTGCCCCAGCTGGACGGATGATGATGATGATGACGATGACATGAAACTCACTTTACTAAAGCAACCATAAAAAAAATTACCTATTAATCTATTTCGCTCAATCATTGCTTTAGAGTAAAAGATAAAAAAAGAGAGATGAAAAAAACATAAGGTGATTCAATGATAAAATTAATAAAAAGCTTTTAATACAACTATTGATAGGGAAAAAATTAAGTCTGTTCACGCACTTACTGGTTACTCGCATTTGATATTGAAGGAAGTCAACATACTTTTTCGTTTACCGACCATCACTTCGAGACCGAATGATTAATGTTATCAATTAACACATCACCATCTGGTGTATGCAATAATAAATATATTTTATTGCTTGTTTGAATTCAGACACTTCCTTAGGAAGCATATAATTTACTGCCTAGGCATAACGTTGATTGATACATTTAATCTATGATCTTTAACATACAAAAATAAACACTTAGGTACATTTATTTATACCTAAGACTTAAACACTTAGGTTAATTATACTCAAAAATTTCTTTTTCATTTGTATTTAAACATTTTTCTGTTATTATTAAACTGACATTGTGCCACTCTGGCCCAGTACCTAAAACATTATTCGATGGCTATCATACAGGCATCCTGTTATGAAAATGTCCGGGTCGATATAAAAGTTTTATCTCCTCATTATTTATTATCTATCCATCAATGCGCGGACGACCCTTTCGCAAAATTACTGGCATGTTTCCACGATTAACGTCGAACCACACATCCGCGGTACGATTAAAAACTTGGACCTTCTCCTTACCCCTTAAGGTCGAGAATCGCTCATCACCCCCTTACAAAGAAAATAATCTCAAATGATTTAGGGGTCTATATCTGTCAAATACCACCCGATTATGTGTAGCTATACGACAAATAGGTTTATTGGCTACTGTCGCAATAAACCTGCATGATTTATCAGGAACGGTGGCTATGGCCAGACCCATTGGATGCCAATGATGGCACTGATCCCCTGATATTTTCTGTCTATGGTCAACTTCTGGCCAATAGCGAGCAATTTTGTTACGCTCGTAAATCATGGTATCGCGGTAATATGACCGGTATCAAATAGCGACCTTTGCAAATACGTGGCTAAGTACTTAATACCAATTGTATAAATTCTATCAATGCAAAAGTGGAAAATTGCTAGGGTATTCGCGAAATGATAAAAGTTTTAAACAATTTAGGAATGCCAAAACGTACCTTTTATACCAAGGCCAAGAAACATACACGAATGAGCATGCGTTTTTGAAACTTAATCTAATCGATAATTACCACGATTTTTTTTATTAAATTTGCTGCACATAAATAATTATATTCAAGTCTGACCTTTATTCTATATTTCATATTGTCAAGTTCGAAATAGAAGAGATTAAAATACAAGACCTGTCTACACGCGGACTAATCACAAGTTTTTTTGTGTCTTCTTACGATAACTAGGATTAAAAATAGGAACCAATATACGAACCACAAAATAATTACACTTGAAGCAAAAAAAACATCCAAACTTTTTAACTATGAATATGCACTTAGGAAAGATATAACATTTACTACTTACGTGAAATAAAAGAAAAAAATATGACGGGATAAGATTTATCTAACTCGACATAGTATAAAACAAAGTTGCTTTTTCTGTCCCAATATCCCTATGTATCCTTAACTACTACTAGATTAGTCTTTATAATACACCGTGAAATTTTAGTGGTTGTTTTCCCGTGGCAGAACGATTTGCCTTTAGTAATACTATCGAATCATGCAAATTATTCCTCGAAAAAAAAAATTGTTTTCGATTTTTAAGAATAATAATTTTCCAACTCGAAAACGAGAGAAGCTGTCGTTGTTTTTGAAGATGTGACGTATTCAGGTACTGCTTGCCGTATGAAATCGATGCTTAAAGCTAAAGAAGCTCTACACCCTAAGTCATAAAGCGGTTCGAAAGTGCTTTCGAGTGACGGTTAAACCTTTCGTAAAACCGGCATTTATTGATTTTACCAAAAAAGAACTGCACACATCTTTTGTACTACTAAGATAGAATCATTTTTCTGCGGGAAAACAACCACTAAAATTTCACGGTGTATATTGAATATGAAAAACATTCACTAGTACTATTATATGTAAAAAGACGTGTGGCACTCGGGGACTGCCGCGGTATAGCTATTGCATAGCATCGTCCGATTTCGGAGCAGCTCGTCTCGGTTCGTGCGAGTTTCGTAGAGTCGTACAATACGTCTAACCGCACGCACACAAACACCGTGCCGAAGTCTACCGAACTGAAACGACGTTAGACGATTGTGAGGTTTTTTTCGTTACGGAATTTCTTGGTTCGGTCGCCGCGCTCAAAACCCGCGATAAAAGCTAAGCAATAGCTTAAAAACAAGATACATTGTTTTCAATGTCACAATAAATATACATTTAATATGTCTATAGTGTCTATCTACGCGTACATGCATCCTATCCTAGCATGTGTGATAACATCGTGTTACAATATGAATATATTCAACATAATCAAGATATTACGCGCCCAATACCACTGGTCAGCAATAACCTTTAGATTGCAACAACAAAAAAAGTAAAACAGACACATTGTTCCAATTTTAAAAATACCGGAGCCGACATGCCAGTCACATCTTGGCACAGGATTGCTCCCCAAGGCCTGACCAGTCGTGCCTGACCGAACGTGCAACGGATACACTAAAATTAAAAACATTCGCCATTGACTGGCCATAGACAACCAATGCCGTGTGCATTCCTAACCGAACGAGAGTCACTTGGCTACAAATAATAGTGAAATATATTTTCAAGCTTCGCAAATTGGTGACAATGAGGACCGTTATTTTGATCACTATTGGAGGAAATTATATCTAAGTAGAAAATCATCTGGTACCTAATGTAAAAATGCTTATTATTTCACAGATTGCTGGATATGAAAGGTCCTACGATTGGTAATGAATGAGAACAATCTGTCAATCTATTCGTATAGTACATTATTATCATATTAAATGAATAAACTATTATTAAAATCGGACATTGAACAAAAGCACCAGACTTGATAACGTTATTCTTTATAACTAGGTAAATTATTGATTAATTTATTTATTTAACCATAAGGTGAATTTATTCCTGATACAAATTTGTACGTACGTACACACAATAAAGCTTGAGATTACACAACACAACCACAAATTCGAAATCATAACATAGAGCTGCTTATGGTTCGATATTACAAACCTATGCAACGTGCATGCTACATCTACCTACACATATAAGTACATAACTATCTTGAGTTTCCAACATTTTAATTTATTGATCGTAGACAAATGAGCGTCGTTAATAAATTAATTAAGCGGCTACCGACCAATAGCGAGCGGTACCGCACCGGCGCACGCGCTGCGCTCCACCGCGCACGATAAGATCAAACACATTAATCTGGTAATATACGCTAGCTGAATGAAACGCCATTTTCATACGAACAATTTTAATGTACGTTCTAGAGATGGTTCTGTTTTATAAGTAAAATTGGAAATGGAACATTAAATTGATCATAGATAGGAAACAAAAAAAATTAACACTCCTAGACTGTAAAGAAACACCTATGTTCAGCACACGAATATTTGTCCGAGTGGGAATCGAACCCAGGACTCTTGGCACTAGAGACAAAGACTCTACGAGTCCAAAACTTGAGCTTTAATCTTTAGGACCTACTTTGATTTAGGATTTAACGGTGCTGAAACAGAATACTAGCCACATAGCTGCTCCAATTTTTTATTTACTTAAGCATAAAAATAAATAAAAAACTGATTAATTACAAACCTTTTTTCTGCGGTGCAATTAATTTTATTCACATTATGTAAATAGCGTTCAAGTTTTGGAAGCGTTTCAATAATTAATTATTTAATTCAGTGCATTGGCTACAAGGCTGGGTGTTACTAGCCGGCATCGTGTCTGCCCGTTATTTTATTAATCTGAAAGAATATCAAAAGATGCCGACACTCAAAATAAATAGATTTGATATACACCTAATATACATATACATATAACTGCCTCGTTGGTCTATTGGTAGCAAGCGCTGCGTTAGGACCGCGAGGTTCCTTGGTTCGAGTCCGGGGTCGGGCGAAATTTGTGTGAGTTTTTCTGTAATGAAATTACTCAGCCCGGAGTTAGGAAGTTGGCGGTTGAACGCCCGTGCCTCGGAAAGCACGTTAAGCCGGTGGTCCTGCGCCCGATCTCTCATCGGTCATGTCGGATTGCCGTCTCACCGAATTATGAGAGTAAGGGAATAGAGAGTGCACTTGTGTTTGCGCGTACACTTGTGCACTATAATATGTCCTGCGCACTTGGCTGATCTCAATTGGGATCGGCCGCCATGGCTGAAATCGGTCGGACGCATTATTTATTTAATATACATATAACAAGCAATATATATGGTGACGTATTAAAAACTACTTTTTCAACCTGAAAGTAAATAGAGATTTTTGACCTTTCACAAGGATAAGTTCTATTATTTTGGAACTGGGTACCCTTGTCATAGTATAAAATCCGTGTTTTATGATTCAAGAATACCTTACTGACTCTGATTTGGGTAATTAAGATGAGTCTATATGCACTCATTTCTACAATTCATGTGGTAGTTACCTTCAAATTAAGGTTTCACAAATCTCATAGGTTGGCTGTACGTACGTAGTACGTCCCTTATTTATGTGAGATAAATAAAATTAATAAGTCAAAGTTTTTCCTGCAGTGCTAACTCAGCAACAATCTAGAACCACCAAGCCTGCATTTTAATCGATTTCATGCGACATTTATCACACTTTTTACAAGCTACACATTTTGCAACCGAATAATTGAATCAAAAAAGTGTCATTCTCATTACTGAACATTTACAGAGTCGGTGGTGACCTTGCGTTCGTCTCTGGTCACCTGTCACTTTGACAGATACCTACACTTTCTGTGTCTACGTATTTCACGTTCCTTGAAAGCTTTTGGCTAAAGCCTTCTA
Organism: Maruca vitrata; assembly: GCA_039566165.1. Classification (NCBI taxonomy): domain Eukaryota; kingdom Metazoa; phylum Arthropoda; class Insecta; order Lepidoptera; family Crambidae; genus Maruca; species Maruca vitrata. Next base: position 6,742,452 of record CM076925.1, read on the forward strand.
TCTAACAGACTGGTTTAGCGAGATTTTTCATTATTCAATATTATTTTTTACATTAGTTGTTAAGTAACGGGTTTTTGTGTACTACACCTACTAAGTATATGCTTATACGTTACAAAGCTATTTTATTCATATTTATCAAGTGATTATACATTAAACGTTGCCAAAATTACGGTATTTGAACGGCACTAGTCATTCATTTTTAAAAACCAAATTTAATTTTGGCCTATTAAACACGATTTCAAAATTAAACTGTCAGCATTTTTGTCAAAAATGTAGACCCACAGCACACCCCAGATGTAATTGTTATTTAAAAAATCCTTAAACTTTATATACTTAATAATATAAGGACATATTACCTCATAACAAAGACCACGTCTGCGGCACTACTACGCAAACCACTCAGACAGGGGGCGTCATAATAGCGGGGACATTTTATAGCACATGTTTATAACACCCCATTATTATTATGTCTTTATTATAATGCAACGTGAAAGTTTATAGTCTTAGGGCCAGCGAATTACTTCACCTGGTTATGAGAAGCTTGCAGATTAAACGGATTGGCTGTAATGTGTTTGTTCTTAGTAAAACTAGATTAGCCAGAAGTTATAGTTGTCTTCGAGTTATAATAAGCTCTTGACTGCCAATATTACGTAGATACTGATAGAAACCGAATACCGAATTTAAGAAAACGTGATTTGCTCATAATGCAACTAATAGCTAAGAATATAAGTTTACACATAATTTTGACTACATAGCATTTATTTTATCCAATTGTCATTGATTAAATTTAGATTTTAACATACAAAATGTCAATTAACGTAAAATGGCCGTTTAAAACTTTAACATTTACAAGCAAGTACAGCATCTCAAAAGAAACAAGTAATGCTAAGCTCCAAATGCCTACTAAAACTGAAACTCAATCAAACTGGCTCTCGATTTTTTATCCCAGTTTTTGCTGGTCAAGTAAGATTCCTCAGAAGCGGCCTTGGACACACGGAAGGAGCCTGAAGAGTATTTGTGCGGTGTCCAAACTTGACATTATCTGCAATCATCTGCGTATCACAGACCGGATAAATGGTAATGTGTAGGCGCGAAATGTAATGATATTAAAAGAGATATGTTATATCGCCACTCCCAACTAATAATGTTTAACGATATGAACTTCGTGCATATAAGGTAAGGTACTGTATGTATAAGCTTTACATCACGACCAAATGAAACCGTACTGTGGAATATTTTCTTATTTTACATACCTTTTTATGTTCACATACGAAATAGAGATGCTATTTGTAATCAAAAGAAAACAAAAAGTCTTTTTAATCACCTCAGGAGAAAAATACCTAATAAAATAGTTAATTAAATAACAAATATGTGTGTCTTTTTAAATATTTAGGTACTCATTACATTTTTTTCTTTATAGGCACGTGTATAATTTAGTGCTTGTTTTCCTGTAGCAAAATGATTCTATCTTAGTAGTAAAATAGATTCTTTTTCAAATCAATGAATACCGACGATAGATTTTACGATAGGGATAAACGAAACTCAAAATCATGCTCGAACCATTTTATTACTTAGGGCTTTGAGCTTCTTTAGATTTAATCATCAATTTCATGCGGCAAGCAGTACTTGATTAATTCACATCACTTGAAAAAACTATCGCTTCTTACGCTTACGAGTTGAAAGATTATTTTTTTGAAAAATTTAAAGATATATTTTTTTCAAGAAATTACTAGTATGAATCGAAAGTACTACTACAGGTAAATCGTTTTGCTACGGGAAAACAACCACTAAAATTTCACGGTGTAAAGTGATAGTATAAATTGCCAACATCTCTTTCATCTCTAACGCCAACCAATTTCTATCACTTATTTACCCGACTGCCTTAAAAGAGGATTATTTTTTCCAAAAGGTCACAATTGTGTGCTTCCTACTCATGAAATACTGTTGCGTGTATTGAGACAGTACACTCGATGCGAAAAAAGCGATTCCAATTTCACGCAACATAAACTTCGTGATCACTTTTTGCTAGATATGATGACAAAGTATTTCCTAGTTTGATCCAATTGTGCTGGCCTATCGAACCTAATGCTGTGGATTCTGATAAAACCAAGAGGAAGGGTAATCGTTTTATACTTTTGCGATTAAAGATTTGTCATAACATTGTATATAAAGTCGAGATGTGGTAAAAACAGTGTGTCTAGTTAAGTCGTCTTCTATGTATAAACACATTATTATTGCACTTCATTGTATTGGATGATATTTTACATTATCATTAAAGTTATTTTGTATGATTTGTATCAATTAATTACACCGTTTTTTTGTTTTTATTTTGATGATCTAGACTATATCTTTATTCTAAACGCCTTTTTAATAATTGATTTTTTTAAACTGACATAATGTTATGGTATTTATTTATTTATTTATTAATCTTCAAGATACCCCCTTTTAATTGTATCATTAAGATTATTTTGTCTTCGGAGTAAAGCTATAATATCATGGTCACGATGTATTATCAATACATAAAAGCTGCTGAATACACCGATCATAGCGACAGGTGGCTAGCTAATATACGTGTTCTAATTGAAAACATGATAAAGATCCCGTACGCCCACAGGGCAATGTGATTGTGGTTATAAGGCTGCTATCCGATTACAGGCTTTTTTCTTATTTTTAGGGTTCCATGTCTCGAAAGGAAAACTCTTATAGGCATACTTTCTTGCTTTTCTGTCAGTTACGGTTTTTCCGGAAATGTGTGAAGATATCGACTTAAATGACATGAATTTATTATTTTTATTATGTAAATAGAATGTGTTACAGTCATCTATTGTTACATTAGGACCCACAAGACAGTTTATACTGTCTGACTGCGGGACTGGTCGAAGTGATTCTATATTTTAATGTCTGTGCGTGTTGAAGCTGTTGTATTGTCATGTCAAAGTTTACCCACGTATTAGATGTAAAAAAAGATGTTTCAGCATCGCAATCTACGCAATGTAATCAGCCGTAGTATAACAGCTATTTGATTCCTTATTTTCGTAATTTTCCAAACTCCGACAATATATATAGCTTAGATCTAGAGTTAGGTTTGAAAAGAATATGTTATAGGACACGTTAAAGAATAAATGGTTAAATTTGTGTTGCATTACAAAAATATATGTTTATGGCGAACAATTTTTACATGTAAGTTTCTACAGAACTCTTAAAGCACGAATCCGTCTCACAATTGGCCATGTTTTTTTTTCTTTTACGCCGCGCGGCCGGTCACCCTGCACTTTCGATTTTGCTCGCGATTCGTTCGCACTTGATTGAAGCTGGGGACTTTTTGTGTCCGGCCCGTTCAATTTCGATTTCAAGTAACTTATATCTACGGTGACCGTGACGTCAAAGTACGTGATACCAAAGTGCAGAAAAAGAAAGACATCACATAACTTAAAATTAGTCCTCATTTCTACATATTTTTTTAAATAAATAAAATTGATTTGTTGTATTTTTTTAACAGGGTTATAGTTAACGCTAAATGAATACGATTAGTCATTATGTGTATTTAATAATGGTCCAAGATCCCAGAGCTGCCAGACATCACTTATTTTCTAATGGACAAAATATATACGATTGAGTAGTGTTGGGGTGTACTATCATCATATGACTAGTTGCTACCTTGACCAGACGGCCATTTTTCAGATATCAACCAATCAAGGTACATAGAAACACTGCTCACCTCACTTAAATTCTGATGGCTGATTTTAACATATATTTCACACAATATCATTAAAAATCAGGATTCATTACTCCCAGACACATGCGGTCGGCGGTTTTACCTTACAGACGCTTTAAAGCTATGAAAAAAATTTTACTTTTACTTATTTTCTGATGCTTGATTTTTATATATGTTATTCAAACAACTAAAAAGTGCTCATCTGACCGCAATAATTATAGAATTGTAACTTCCAAACTATTTTATTAGAAAAACTTAACTAAATTCAATTTAAAAAAAAAATCTAAAACAGTTGGGTCTGGTGAATGTTTGGCCCCTTGGATCAGTCTGTCCGTTTGCAAAACGTTTTAAAATAGTTGTTTGAATAACATATATAAAAATCAAGCATCACAAAATAAGTAAAATTAAGTAAAAGTAAATTTTTTTCATAGCTTTAAAACGTCTGTAAGGTAAAACCGCCGACCGCATGTGTCTGGGAGTAATAAAAACTGATTTTTAATGATATTGTGTGAAATATATGTTAAAATCAGCCATCAGAATTTAAGTGAGGTGAGCAGTGTTTCTATGTACCTTGATTGGTTGATATCTGAAAAATGGCCGTCTGGTCAAGGTAGCAACTAGTCATATGATGATAGTACACCCCACCACTACTCAATCGGATATATTTTGTCCATTAGAAAATAAGTGATGTCTGGCGGCTCTGGGATCTTCCTCTATAAAAAATAGTTTTATAAATCACTTGAAGAAATGTATATGTTATATCTTTCTCAACAAGATCCTTCTATGAGCGTTGAAGTCTTTTATAGGGACAAAACGAAAGAGTCCTAGTCGAATGAAATGTAATGTAGCTTGATATCGTTTATTTACATGTTGTACCTATGTTCCTGTATTTTAATACAAAATACTCGTATTTCATCCACATCGTATCCTACCCGCATAATGCCCTTGAAGGAATTTTTATTAAAAAAAAGTATAAAAACTTTAAGACCGTTTATAAAAACTCCCAAGAAATTCCTGGGCTTCCCTATCAAGGTAGAAATTCATGTGGTTTAGGTCTTCTCTTGGGTCATCTGATTACACAAATGCGTGCAAAAATTCGACACACCTTGCGTGCTTTGGTTCAGAACACTGTGTAAATAGATAAAATTCCTATTATAAGAACTGTTAACGCTTATTTTATGTAAAAAAATTTTTTTGCTTTCTTTTTTCTGTGTCTTGTATTCATTCTTATAGCGGCAACAGAAATACACTATCTTTGCAATTTTTAATTGTGCATCTATCACTTCATGAAATACAGTCTCGTGATAGATATCAGAGGTCCCGTTTTCACCCGTTGGCTAACCCGAAAAGATCTCCGAAATCAAATCCTAACGCGATCCCATCTCGGACGCATATAGGCTCTTATCTAATGTTGATTATGAATTAAACAGCGGAATGCGTAATGAGTCCGCATTGTGTCGTAATGTCGTCGGTGAAAGCGTCACATTGTCGTCTGATTACTTTCAGCGGATGTTTGCTGTGTGACGCGTTGCAACAGTTTAATTTGAAAATAATTATTCAAATTAATGTATAGCGTCTCTTTGTACGTGTCACTTATGATGGATCGGGCTGGGTGAGTCACAGTTTTAAGCCTATTCGGGTTTAGTGCAAACGGATATTAATTATATTCAATAGTTAATTTTTTAAAAGATACTCCTTATAAAAAAATATTGGTTCTTTTTTACTATAGTACCTAAGTATGTATTATAGTAGCAACTATATACTTGTACTCAGATAGCAACATCACTCACATAGTGTACCCTGCCACACACAGATTCGGAACATCTTGGAGACGTTTTCATCCGATCTAGGCTTTTACACAAAAACAAATTCAAATTTATCATGCATAATAATTTACTTTAATAGTTATGAACAATATGCATATTGTGCCATAATAATTATGATACATATGCTTCGATATAGACGTTTAATACGCACACATTGATTTGATAAAATCTCACAGTTATCATCATTGATATGCAAAGGTGTCACTAATAGTAATCGATAGCGTATAAACACGGTCCCCATGGCCGTAATTACGATGCGTTACTTATGAATTCCATAGTAAATAACATGACAGTAGGTTAGAAGATAATGATTTGTCTCTACTAACAAAGTTTTGGATATGTCATATTTAATGACTAATTTATTCGTTTGGAGTCCATACTTAAATAGAATGGCGAAAGTTAGGTACAAATTATTAATTTGGTAATGTAGTTCAAAAACGATTTTTACAAATTTGTCGCTATTTTTGTCGGAAGTTATCTATGATCATCATCATCAGCCCCCTTTCGTCCACTGCTGGACATAGGCCTCCCCAAATGCTCGCCACTTATTTCTATCTTCGGCTACTTACATCCAGCTCCTACCAGCCGTCCCGCCCCGCGCAGATCGTCCCTCCACCATGCCTGAGGGCGTCGTACACTAAGTTTGCCGAGACGTGGTCTCCACTCTAGAACTCGTCCACCCCAGCGGTGGTTGGTTCTACGGCTGATGTGGCAAGCCCACTGCCATTTCAGCTTGCTAATGCGATGAGCTAGAAAGTTATCAATATCTACAGAAAATTATGAAAAAGCCAGCTAATCAAGCAATTCTACTATTTTTGCGAAGCTTAAACTCATCAAAATTAAAATTTTCTAATTTCGTTCAACTGCTCGTCCGTTCGCCGTTCGCCGTTTCGTTCGCTTATGATGAAATGCGATTTTGATTGTAACTTTACAGTAGGTTGGTAAGTATTTCCATGTATACTTACACTCAGCTCTGCTACTTCACCCACCTGCACTATGGACACACAAGGACCCACCCGACACGAAACACTGAGGGACTGCATCAAATCGCCCGGCCGGAGATTAATCGCGCCACATCGGCTGGCATTCATAAATTTGTCACCGCATTATAGATAGGGCGAGAGTGCGAATCGGGGACAATGAGCTCGGCTGAATTATGGCGCGGGTACTCCATTAGTCTCTCTGAAGCTACAGTGTAATGGTTAGCTAATGCTGATTTGTTGGCCGCTGGAATCGGCAGAAGAGTCGGTAATGTGCTGTTGGTGTTGAATCGTTTTACAGATCTAGTTGATTGTTTAAGGCTGATTATTTTTTCTTAAACTTTAAACCAAATTATTTATTTATACACCGTGAAATTTTAGTGGTTGTTTTCCCGTGGCAGAACGATTTGCCTTTAGTAATACTATCGAATCATGCAAATTATTCCTCGAAAAAAAAAATTTTTTTTTTTCGATTTTTCTGAATAATAATTTTCCAACTCGAAAACGAGAGAAGCTATCGTTGTTTTTGAAGATGTGACGTATTCAGGTACTGCTTGCCGCATGAAATCGATGCTTAAAGCTAAAGAAGCTCTACACCCTAAGTCATAAAGCGGTTCGAACGTGCTTTCGAGTTACGGTTAAACCTTTCGTAAAACCGGCATTTATTGATTTTACCAAAAAAGAACTGCACACATCTTTTGTACTACTAAGATAGAATCATATTACTGCGGGAAAACAACCACTAAAATTTCACGGTGTATATTCAATTCAATTATTTAAAAATGTTATAACCCTGTCAAACTAATCTCAGCGTAGGCGGAGGTAGAGTAAACTACTAAACATTCTTTGATGCCTTAGCATCTTAAATACAAAAACAAATGTACCAAAAATCCACAATATTTTTTTTTAAATCATTGATATGTCATAAGTGAATACTGGATTACCATCCTAATAATAATTGAATTTAAATATAATCTCAATATGATGTGACTCTTCTAGTAACTTTATTTCCCCGATGAAACTGTAAGGAATAATGGTGGTACCTCAGAGGTAATTCACTAAGCGATGGTATCGCTTGTCGATATGCCGTTTTTATGACCAGCCCTCAGATAGAGAAAGAGTTGGCATTAGTACTTTATTGAGTAGATGCTAGACGGCTCGGCCCGACGCTTTGCATAGACAATTTCCTGCTACAATCAAAGTGAGAAAGATCTAACTAATATCCCGGCTGATGGTGGATTTACCGTTTCGTATTCGAGGATAATGGAAAGATTTGTTCTGCCTTAGATATACTATTTAATGGAAACTTGCAGCAAACATTCAATGTATTCGATTTACTATTATCTGTAAAGATTTACTAAGGAAGAGGAATAATTTTACTAATGTGAAGAAGTATTCGATTTTTTTTTTTCGTAATAAACAAGTAGACTACTAATTTACAGATATTACAATCATGAACCCTGAAAGGCACAGCTTTTTAAAAAGAGAGAAGATGCACTTAGTACTAGAAATTTCATCCGGAAGTAGATTAATGGGAGAAAAGTGGTGCATAAATGATTATACGAAGATCTTAGAAAATAAAATAAAATAAATTCAGCATTACAATTTTTTATAAAAATAAATACTTTTATGGTTGAAGTATGTCGATCGTGACTCATTTAAAAACCAATTAATCAAATGAACAACGGTTCTGCCAATTGTTAATACAGAAACAATAAAGCTTGGAATAACATAGTACTAATCTCATAAGCTGCTTAAACATTTCCTGTATTGCTGGACTTAGGTATTTACTATATACCTACTGTTTCAGTTAATTACTTGTAAGCCCGATAGATACCGTTATTTATCTGTTATTGTCATCTATTATCTTTGTAATGTGGCAAATAAAATACGATAATGTCAGAATTTAATTACATCAGGGCTAGTGGGCACGATTTAAGATTGAATTAATTTAAGTTTAATCTACTCACGGTGGAGTAACGCTAGTGACCTTTATCAGAGGAACTCAATTACTTCACAGTGATAGGACGGTCCGAGCAATGCCACGAACAAATCTACAAAGGGACAATGCATTTAATTATAACATGGGTAGCGGATACGCCGACGCAACGCCGTTGTCATGAAAATAAGAAACATAATTAGATGCGACAATCTAAAGTACTCCACAACTTATTATGATGTCATGCGAGGCCAAGCTGGGGAGTTTAAGTTGTGTCTTAATTTACTATCATCCGTAGAGGTACCATGAATGATGTAGGAAAAAAGGCACAATTCGTAAAAAAATTGTAACACTAGCGTGTTACCTAAAAAAATTTTATCAGATTTTTTTTTTATAATTATGTATAGGTAAATACTTACAATGTGACGTTGAATGTGCTCTTAACTGTTCTTATTCTTTTATTGACTCAATTTTTATTTGTGAGGACCTATAAGTGATTTTTTCAAGCTATTGCATAGCTTTTATCGTGGGCTTTGAGCGCGGCGACCGAACCAAGAAATTCCGTAACGAAAAAAACCTCACAATCGTCTAACGTCGTTTCAGTTCGGAAGACTTCGGCACGGTGTTTGTGTGCGTGCGGTTAGACGTATTGTACGACTCTACGAAACTCGCATGAATCGAGTCGAGCTGCTCCGAAATCGGACGATGCTATGCAATAGCTATACCGCGGCAGTCCCCGAGTGCCACACGTCTTTTTTTTTATTGTTATTTTATTATCCTATGTTAAAAATGTAAATACTGGTCGTTCTAAATAAATAAACAAATAAATACAATATTACTGGAAAAATTGGCGGGGAACTGTGTATGAAAAAAACTGCAGCGATGGCTCCTAGAGTTGCACTGACCACTAGCTTCCTATATTGGACCGCCGCTGGTCAGCATCTGGTCAGCGCGACTCCAAAACTACTCTAAGTAAAAAACCGATCCAGTTTCGGTAATGGATCTAAAATCAGCTTTAAACATATGGCTCACTCCACTGCTGGCCCGGTAGTCAGCAATCTAAACCTTAAACTAAGTAAGACCATGTCTAGTAGAGTTGGCAAAGCTCGTCCCCTAATCCCCCGAAAACCGGCCTGAAACAAACAGCTTAGTTGACCAAGTCTTTTAGAGTTGGCAAAACTCGAACCCCGTACCCCCTCACTCCAGTCACGCATCACCAGGGGGTTGAGCCGATAAACGCAGCTTGTTCAGAGTTCGTCCGCGGGCGCGGTGCGCGGCGCCGCTGGCGCGCGTGGCCGCCGATGATTTATCAATAGCGGGCCGCGGTTGCACGACAACGGTCTATAAAGGCTAAGGCAAGAGTGGTAGCGGGTTTTCTTCCTGTGTTCCGTGAAAATACTACACGATATGACTTTCATTGATTTGATAAGTTGCTTTAGGGATTCCGCAAGTCCGGTGATGATGACGAGGCTACTCCAAGCCACCATCGTAACTCAGTTAGGAAAAGAAAAGATAATTTGAGATACAGAATCAAAAGTGGCACCTTTGCACTTTTACTTGAATATAATAAATTCAGAACAAATACTGATGTTCATCATACAAATATTGTTCCTTGTAGGAATGGAGCCCGCATGGCACAAGAGATCAATTAAAATTCATGTATTTAATTGTTTAACATTATTGATAATCTCAATGCATAGATATAAACAACTTCTACAGAATCTGAAATATTTTTCAGAATATTTTTTTTTAAATGTGCTATGGCCATTGGCCATACGCCATAACAGTTAACTTATCGCATATAGCACTCAAAGACAGAAAATAGCATTTAATATTTTTGGCCATCGCAAACAAAACGGTACTGCGACTAACCAGAGGCACGTGGCCTGCCGATGTGTTATCAATAATGGGCTACGGTTGCGAGTGCGGTGAAATTCGACCGGCCACTTGTTGCCAAGGCAAGAGAGGTAGCGGGGAATTTCATAATTATTGCACAATCTACTCACCCACTTCCAACTTTCTTAGTCCAGGCTCAGTATATTTTAACAGAAAAACTCATAGGATAGCAGATTCTGATGGTCAATTGCTGTTGTTTTTGTGCTCGATCTTTAATCCCAGATTGAAGTACCATCTCGCTGGTTGAGTCAGAAGTGCCCGTAATGGGCCGTAATCGACGAGCATACATGAAACGAAAGAAGCGAAAGTAGTGTACCAGGACCGTAGCACATTGCAGGAACTGATATCTGCTTACCCTTCTGGGAAAAAGGTGTGTATGTGTGTGTTTGTATGTATGTATGTTTGTTTCACACTAAAGTGCACGTATACTGGTGCATAATAATATTGCCCTTTTATGTTGTTTCTGGCATTCAATGTTCGGTCAAATAATACCAGTCAACTTACTTTTCAGTATGCTTATGTGGTATTACTAAACTGATGGTACCCTATTGGTCATTAAATACTTACACAAGATGCCATCCAGATAACTGTACGACTTTCTAAATTGCCGCCTATAACTTGGACCTCCACCTAGTTTTATGTGTACTGTCCCTTCGATAACCCTTCCCCGCGGCCCTCCCCCCCCCCCCCCCATAGCCGGTTGCGCACGCGTCGCCACGCCCTGCCCCTGTCGCGTTAAATATATCACAGGTCATCTAGGCAGGTTTGTCCACCGCCATTATACTACGCCAGATTTCGATACTTCGCCCAGATAGCGTGATATTTCAATTTTATTCCTTGAACCTTAGATAATGTAGGTGATAGTTATGAGCAAGGAATGATCGGTTTGCGTTCAAAAGATTACAGAATCCCTTGTGAGAGTTTCACTATGTATAGTTACAACTACAAATCAGACCACTGACCAGTTAGAACACCTAACCAAGGATAATGGCTTTATTGTGTGATGAACGTGGATTGAGGTTTGTATAAAATAAAATTGTCATGAAAACCTCCTATATCCGCAGCAGAGTTCGACTAACAATTGTTTAGTAACATTTATTCAGAAGCCTACGATCTCATACAATATCCACCATCAGCAGCATTACTCTGCCATCTACAACACTGCTAAGTCAACCATCATTTATCCACTTATCGTGCTCGTCAGCAATCACATTGCTTACCTATCAGAGGAAGTATTCGTAACTTCAACGACGTTCGTGCGCCCGCGCAGTCTGCATCGTGCGTGAGACACGAGCCACCCCCTACCGTGGGTTATTGAAGCTTTCAATATCCCCAATGGACTATCAAACGCTAATGTTGCAATTTGACCAAGAACAAGTACGCACTAGCAATATATTTCTGTCTATGTCTAGGGTAGGGCAAAGGCGGCCGTTATTGAAATCGAGACATAACAGGGCTATATCCTAGCTGAGTTGCGGCCGAAACAACGCCAAAGAAACTTTATTCGAAGGTATAGTTGGTGAATTATAAAACCCGTAGTAGATTAATTATGGGTCGACTGATTGGGAGAGTGGCCTTTTAACCAATTTTTTACTATTCAGAGTCCTTCATATCTACAGCTTTATTACATAGCTATTATTTCACATAGTTGATAAATAGTAGGGTATAATTTAGAAAGAAAGAAAACATTTATTTAAGCTAATATTCATCGGCACTGCGTTTAAGTGCCACGTTTAATGTAACATAATAATAATGACGTACGTAATTTCCTCGAGTCCTCAATTTTTGATGGCGTCGACCAATTTCCGATTATTTATAGCGTTCATAAACATCGATTCGTGTATCTGATCGATATCTTGTTATCTCATTTATCTGTAAGAAGCATCACTGGCAATTGAAACATGTTGCAAAAATACATTTGTATCAAAATGACATGATAATCCCAATACCACAAATACGAACAGAATTTACATTTATTTAACTGTATACGTCCTGCGGTTTATTTTTAAAGTTTCAAATAAAAAACTTTGGTTAGTGGGATAATAAGAAGGTGACCTCCAATCAAACATTTTTCTTGTATTAGAAAAACGACTATTTACCTAATGATAGGAACAGGCGAGTGATTTGCGAACTATTTTAATGTAAATATAAATTAGTTAGTATTTTGTTCTGGTATACGGAGTACGTATTGTAAGATTGGATACAAAGAAACAACCTCAATCAAATTTATATTTATTTCTTATTTATATTTTATTTCTTCATATTCTTTTGAATAAGCTGTACGGACGTGACCACACAATCCATTACTTATAATTTCTTAATCCTCCGCCACTTTCCAATTTTACATTCGTCGAAGTCAAAATTCATTCTTGGAACATCTCCGTTATTTGGCGCATGATCTCCGGCCAAATTGAGTCCGATGCGCTCTCGTCACGAGTATTACTCGTACTTCCATTAAAAATATTCGAAACAACTCTCCGGACCGAGTAATGCGTAATTAGGTAATGATTATACGGCATAATTATTTTGAATTAGAGTCACGTTCAATGCTTTGAAGCTGGAGTGGGATTCAATTCATTCAAGACACATGGGTGATCGTTTTTGCTAATCTGTGTCAGGATTTTCTTAGCTAACCCATTTCTGACATATCTTCTTATATGCTTTTATTACAAAATTTATTTCGTTGTATTATCAGCTAGATACAAGTCGTTTAGACGTATCTTAGACGTATTAGACTATCAAGATATTAGCTCGGAATGAATTCAATATGGTGATGTTGCCGGAAGTTTTTCAGGCTATAATAGTTTTGAATATTTAACTGAAATCAAAATTTTAGCAATGGTGCTGCTACTGCATGAAAATATCTTACCGTTAGTAAAGTTTGCATGAAGTCTTTAGTAAACATGCGCACTCTCGTGTCAGTCTGTAAACATTACTGTAAGCCACTCAAAATTTGGGTAGCTATATATTTTCTACTCATTGTATAATTTTTCCTCTATGTTTGTAGATTTATAGGTCTATTTTTTGATTTCTCAAATACACAAACAAACAAATTCAAAGTACAATCATAAAGAAGTCCAGTGGATGCCCAGCCTGTCGTAGAGACGTAACGTCGATCAATGAATGGTGGTACTCTGATTGATTTCATTGTACCTCTCTGAATGCAGCTTGCATAATCAAGTCCGCATATTATGTTATTATCGACTGATCAATAGATCGTTCAAATTCGCCAATCGACATCCGAAGTACGCAATAAGAACAGTCACGCTCGCAAGGTAAGTAGGTGCGTAGTTTATTTTCTCAATTGATTCTGTTCAAATGGAAACCATCGTGACACACAAATCTGGTGTGAAATTATGATCTAGAGAAGCTGTAAAGTGTAGAGATCAAGGGATTCTCAACTTTATCACCGTTAAAGAAGCATTAAATTGCATGGTAAGTAAAATATCAAATGCACAGATGGAGTCGATTGTTTGACCACAAAACTCATTTGGTATCGAACACACGGTATGAAATTTACAATAGATACGAACAATTGGAATAAAGTAAGGCGTCTACGCAATTTTGAACCACCACGTACAGTCCGCAGCAGAAATTATCTTGATTTTACTGTTTGCTTTCCAAGATGAACTTAACCTGAAGGTGGTCAAGTTATGCAATAATTTCTTCAAAATTCAATTATCACATAAATATTTTCCGCGAGTTACTCATATTTTAGGAAGACCCTTAAGTATCATTAATTAAAGTACCTTCCATATTATTGGTTCATTTTAGGAAGACCCATAAGTATCATTAATTAAAGTACCTTCCATATTATTGGTTCACAGCAATTACTAGTCTTGCGTCTCAATACTGTCAAAGAAAAATAACACGTTTTGTTCGGCTCTATTTTTCTTTCGGCTTAGATAGGTTATTTGACCAATGTTCGAGCTCTAACGAAGTGATTAATTAAACCAAGCATATAGCCAAGTTTACTTTATTGAGGTCTTATTCGAAACAGAGCGAGAACATTTAACGCAATTTGTATTCATGATTACTGATAATACAAAAATAAAATTCTCCTTATCCAACAGATATTACTCGTAAACAAACCCCAAACACAATCCATTTAGCTACCATATCTCGGCTATACACAGCGTTATCACTATCGCAAACTAGGTATACGTTTCGATAATTTACGATGTCCAATTACCGAATGCGGTGCACAAAACGACTGGAGCGGTCAGGTGTGGCCGCTGAGTCACGGGCCGGTCGAATTCCGAACATTGCCGGCGACTCCTTTATTCTCTCTGATAGCTAAGGTTGCCAGCGGATTGTACGGAGGTTACTTACGATTTTAGACTTTCGCACTCCATTACATTAAACACTATTTATTGATGACCCCTCATAAAGACGGGCGGTGTCAGTTCGCTCGCGACCATAAGTACCAATCAATATAAGTATCGTTTTTAAGGAAAATATCATATTTGGATCTCACTACCGCTTCCCATCAGGTGGAGTGAGGTCATCTTGTTAGCCTTTTATAAAAAAAAATAGCTAATAACCTCCGTTGTTAGCTAGCCTCCATTGTTATTTATACTTCGACATCTAATATGAACTCTACCTGATGGTATGCAGCCGTGAGGCATACATATGAGGACGACAGGCACTGTAAAACCTATTGGATTCTTAAATCTGTGCTATTGGACTTGTCACCCTCAACCCCAACGCCTGCAAATAAGCCGTTTCAAGCCTCACTGAAACGTCTGGGAAGGAGGAACACACGAGGTGTAAAAGAAAAGGGCTTTATTTTTCGACGACGAGGTTATGTTTGTGAGGATTTGAAAACACGTGCTGTTTGTAAGACCTCATTCTGGTTTCCCATCATATTGCAGTGCCTAATAAGGGCAACTAAGTATTTAAGCTCAAGTAAGTACAATAAGATCTTTGTAAATACCTCACACTTAGTTGGCAATAAATACTTTGACTTTGATTTTGACACATACTTAAAATAGTGTTACCTTATAAGCCAACACTGACTCTAGTAAATCGACATTTCCTTCAATGTATGTCCAATCTATACAAACATTTTATCCTACACCTGAGAATACTTAGTAGAGGAGCGAACTCTTCTAGACTCAGACGAAAATAATACATAGTAGATGTGTCATCATCCCATTTCTACCCAATACGATTAAGGCCAGATTTTGAACACTATTACGCAACAAAGTAAATGATATCAAACGCAACAGCCCTAGGCTAGGCATTGCCATATTCACTCTGCCCTTTCGAACCGAGCGATGGCGGGCTGTGAATAATTCAAATACACAAAGGTATCTAATGCCGAAACGTCGTTATTGGTTTTCGATATGCGGCACCGGACAAGACAAGCCTTACAAATAAATAGCTGAAATACATAATTGTCGATCTTGCATAATAAATCGACGATATTGACGTTGTTACTAACCGAATTTCCGGCCATAACGGTCAATTTTAGACGTGGATTAGTCAACTGCGCAGTAAATTGTGTAGTGCACAAGTGCGCAATCAAAACTGACTTGTTTTGTTTTCTTTTTACGATCTGTTGGAACCATAATAAGTCATAAGAGACAATGAGGGTTTTCGCGTATAAGAACTTCACTAGATGGCAATACGTAGGCGTGAGGTCCAACTGCAGCATGATTGGTTACTTTTGACGTGACATTAACAGACATGTCAATATTCACCAATCACGAAGCAGTTAGACCTAATATCTACGTCTTGCCATCTAGTGGATATCTTATACGCGAACACCCTCATTAGATGCAGTATACATCTGCATGATGCTTTCGAAGACACTGAAATTAACACTATTCTGGCTCTCAAATAAGAGTAGAGTATCTAGTATAGATATTTGCCTATTATTTTCATCGAGACCATCCATTAGACAATCCTTGTGTGTTGTTGCTCTAAAATCACAGCAACTGACCTTTTATATAGATTGTAAATTTTTATATGTTTTGTTTTTTTTTGTATTTATATTCTGTGTTTTTTTTTTAATCGAATGTTTTTTAATTTATCACTAAGTAACAATTGTTGTTTAAATAGCTGTTTTGACCTTTAAGTAATAGTGCAATAATTAGCTTAAGTTTACGTGTGCAAAATGTGATTGTTGTAACTGTCGTTGGTTTACCTAAACAAATAAAATAATAATAATAATAAAATCAGTAACTATTCAAACGTATTATTTACTGTTACTTATTATTAGGTACCATAAAATACAATGGGAACATATTTTACTCTGAAACAAACAAACATGTATCTGATTACAATCGACACGTTTACGTTAACAACGATGACACTTGGCAATAAATAAAATTGTCGTTATTCCTTAATAGTACAATCAGGTAGAAAAGTTACTTATCGTACCTAAATAATTATAAAACATAATCACTCTACAATTTAGTGGACATGAAAACTGAATATTATTCGCTCTTATCATTATCTTCGTCAGTAATTTTACATCAGCCTCATTCAATTGAATAACCAAAAGTCGCCAGTCTGTTTCAACATGCATTCAATACGGTAATAAGGGTTTTATTGAGCCTAAAATCAATTCGGACTTCATAATGAACTATACAGTTTCGTTAAAATGATAAAATATTTTTGGGCATGAACGTACCTGCTTGTTATGTTGAAATAAAACCTTATTTTTACGAAGTGACTGGTAAGAGTTGTGCAGATAATAGGACCATGGTATATGGTGGGCGGCAGATGAGTCTCTTCATCATGATTAATATGGCTAAAAGCACCGGACGATTGACCGGATAAGGGGGTAATTTAACAACGGTAATTTGACAACCCTAAATCATTCGATTTCGGTCCTCCTATTACACCGTAACATCCCAGAAAACTCAATAAACTTTCTATATGCCTTTTTTTTGTGGATTTATAAACCAAAATGAACAATTATACTTTTAAACCCATTTACAATCACTAAAGTTATTGTATTTGAGGCATTCGTGATACAGGTGTATTGATAATCACTACAGGTAAGATGTCGATTTAATACACACAGTACATTTTTATTTCACTAATATCAAGTTGATTATACTGTTAGTTATTAATTAATGCTCTAATAACATAGTCTATATTCAGATATAGTATACAGTTAAGAACACAGTAAAACTGTCCTTTAATTGACTTAATCTCAGCACCACCCAATAATGTTGCTCAAGTAAGAAAACTTTTACTACCATATAGAATTCAATTATATCAGTTAAACTGTTTAAATAGTACGCAATTTATTAAGATCTGTCTTAGGTGCAGCTTATTTATGCTAGGTACAGTAAATATAACAAGATAGTAAATATAAACTCTAGAATGTAAATTAACACATTTTCACAGGTGTCAGTGATTAGAAAAATGGGTAATAAAATATATATAAAAAAGAGCAATATAAATATTAGAAAACTGAAAGTGTCCGGTGTACCATGTTGTTTTGTTTTAATGAGCTCCCGATATTTCGGCACTGTTGCAAGCGCTATGATCACGGGTGAACAAAACGACATGGTAAATATCCCGGACACTTTCAGTTTTCTAATGTGTGTAACCATGACAGTTTAAAAATAATATTAATACTGTTCAAATAAACTAAAGACATCTCCCAAGCTAAAATCCATCAAGCCATTGAAGCTGCAAAGATTACCAAATAAGTACACATACATACTCTGGACCCCCTGTCCCGCTGTTACCAGCTGTCGGGTTAAAACCGGAAGTTTGGGTTTCATCTGACTAAGTTTTACACATCTTAACACTTCTGAGCTCAATCAAGTGCCCTTACACTACGGTGTGACAAGACGACTCCTTAATTGGTAAATGCGCATACGCGACTTACATTTTAATCGCTTTCGCTGGGGGCATCCTCGTTTGTAGAAAAATTATTGCGGTATCGGACATAATCACTCGATCTGTACAGCGCATACTGAGGAGATTACAATGTTGAGTAATAGAGGGGCACCTGGAAAATGCTTGGGGGACAACGAGGTGACCTGCAATTATCTTTTATACCTAGTATAAATCCTACCTCTTGAGTAACAGAATCAACAATTAAAAAAGAGGAAGAGTAACAATTAAAGATGAGAAATCAATAATTAAAGATCTATAAATAGTAATATTTTTGACTAGCAAAATTCCCTTCCTATTTTTTTTTAAAAGCCATACTAGGTAAACTAGCCCCAAAAAACTCTAATGATTTTTTTGCACTGACTACTGTAATAGTTATCAATATTACCTCTAGCATGTGTTAATTTAAAAGTATTTCACTGTCTGAGACTAAATCTCAGATAATGCCGCAAAACTCAAAACACAGCTTTTTAAATCAATCTACACGAAACTTGATCTTTATTTATCATTAAAACTTCACGTGAAGATGGGAAGCTACGGATGTCAAAAGAATAAAATAATATACATGACGTCAATTATTTTTCAATTAATATTTCTGGAGATTTTAGT
This sequence comes from Maruca vitrata, assembly GCA_039566165.1. Classification (NCBI taxonomy): domain Eukaryota; kingdom Metazoa; phylum Arthropoda; class Insecta; order Lepidoptera; family Crambidae; genus Maruca; species Maruca vitrata. The sequence goes on from CM076925.1 coordinate 6,761,280, forward strand.
ATCTCATCTTGATTTGGTAATGCGTACGCGCACATTTCATATTGAAATTCGACTCCTCGACAATACGAACTCAGTGCGGAGACTCAAAAGGACCAAACCTTTTGAGTTAGTAAATTAGTGACAAAAAGTGAAGTGCCACTCAATATGAACACAAGAACAAAGTGTCCTCCCCTTAATAGAGACAATAAGAAAAGTGCTAATGGACACATTCTTACACAAACAATTATTTTAGCAGTTTAAGTTAAAAATAAATTACTCATTAGTCTTTAAAGACTAGATTGTAATCAGATGGCGCATATTATGCATAAGGATATACGTCATAAGGAAAAAAATATTGAAATTCCAGTGTTTATTGAAGACAGGAAAAATATTTATGTGATTACTTTTAAAAGGTATACAATACCTTATCATCCTTTGTGTAAATTTATAGATACACATCCATATGCTTAACTGAAATCCTAAATTTACAAGTTCACCAAAAAATCTTATTTTCTTATGGCCCGTGTTTCGTGAGTATATCACAAACTCACAAATTCTCTATGACTTCACATCATTATCATAGATTTAACAATAATGTTATCGAAATAATCGTTTTATTGGGTCAGTGAAAACCAACAATTATATAAGAAAAATATCAATGAAATGTCTCATTATCTTCTATCTATTTGATATACTATGAGTAATCGTATAGTATTGAATGATAAGTGGGTTGTCTAGCCATACTAGCGAAAGTACCAATTGGTCATCCGTCAATAGTTTCTGAATTACTGATTGTTCTGTGGCAAACAATAGTTGGTTGTAGTTAAGTTATATCATTCTCAATAGACATTGTTGCGAAAACATTGGTGACTACAGCTTATTATAATTATAAATCTGTTTTATCGCCAGCCTATAGTTTAGTCCACTGCTTGAAAAAGGCTTCCCGGGAAAAGCCGAGCTTTGGCACGGCTATTCCCAGCTACTCGTATCGTACTCCCACCAGCCGTCCTGCGCAGATCGTCACTCCACCGGGCCGAACGCAATATCAAGAACAGGATACGTTATCCATTTATGCGATTATTTTTTTTGAAAAATAATCCGACATGACCGATGAGAGATCAGGCGCAGGACCACCGGCTAACGCGCTTTTCGTAACACGGGCATGCATCCGCCTACTTCCTGATTACAGGCTGAGTAATTTCTTAACGAAAAAATTCACACATTAGAAAACTGTAACTGTTCGGGATATTTACCATGTTGTTTTGTTTTAATGAGCTCCCGATATTTCGGCACTGTTGCAAGCGCCATGATCACGGGTGATCATGGCGCTTGCAACAGTGCCGAAAATTATATATAAAAAAATTATATAAATGTAAAATTATATATAAAAAATTCACACAAATTTTGCCCAACCCCGGACTCAAACCGAGGACCTCTCGGCTCTAACGCAGCACTTGCTACTAATAGACACACTACAGACACACTACGAGGCAGACAGTTGACATACGTGATACTTGTCATGTAACATAATGAATAATAATAAACAAAGTACTTAACATTTTCGTACATGTATGGTTTGTTACTTTTATAGATGTTAATTACGGGTCATATTAAAATTATTTGAACACAAGGTGTGCTTTCCGTTTAATGTTTACAACCGCTTTTATGAAGAGTCATACAAATATATCTTCGTTTTTTATTATTTTGCTTCATTGCAAATTGAGATCAGGGATTTCTGATACTCAAATTTTATAGCGTTTTTGCGGATTAATGAACCATGTGTAATCTTTGCGTAATCAGAATTTCACACCCTTTAATATTACCGATATGGTTCTGCTGTGTCCATCTATCAGTGCTTTAAATAAGCTTTTGAGCATCTGCGAGCGTTTCGCTGTGGCTCATGGTCTTAGGTACAATACAACAAAAAGTGTGATACTTGTTTTCAAATCTGGGAAAAAGACTTACAAGTTTCCCCTGTCATGCTAAACGGTGTACCACTAGGACAAGTTCACAGCTTTAAGTACCTGGGGCACTGGGTTACGGAGTCGCTCAAAGACGACATGGACTTGGAAAGGGAGCGCAGAGCCTTGTGTGTTCGAGCCAATATGCTTTCCCGCAGGTTTGCACGTTGCTCAAAACGAGTTAAAATCACGCTTTTCAAAGCTTATTGTCACTCATTATACACGTGCAGTCTGTGGATGAACTACACGAGGGGAGCATACAGGGCGCTGCGAGTCAATACAATAATGCCTTCAGGGCGCTGTTGGGGCTGCCGCGCCACTGCAGTGCTTCAGGGATGCTAGCCACAGCCGAGGTTGATAGTTTTTCGGCTATCATAAGAAAGCGTATCGCATCTCTGATGCAGCGTGTGCGGGGCAGCACCAACAGCCTCCTGAGGACCGTGGCGGGAAGGTTGCACGTGGACAGTGCTATTATGCAGCACTGGACTCGTGTTCATCTGACTAAAGACACTGCTATCGTGTATAATCACTATGCACGATAGTAGTGGTCTCAACTTTTTGTCCTACCTACACCTGAACTGTATACTAACATAGTTTTTTAAGATTTTATTATTACTAACACTATGGATTCTGGTCCGAAATAAACGATTTTTATTTATTTATTTATTTATTTATTTATTTATTAATAAATTAAGCCATTGGATTATGTAACTTTTTCTTTACCCCAGTTTATGTCTAAAATAAATAAGTATAATTTAATTTATATAAGTATATCACATTTACGCAGGTTAAGTTAAGTTAAGAATACGATTTACATTTCAAACAGAATCGAAAAATGAATTTGCTCGGCATACTCATTCCGGTAGATATCTTTTTTTAACAATAAAAATCCCTCGTGTGTTTAATCAAAACTTATGTAAGCTGTCCAGATTGGCATCGCAGGTAAAGACAGGCGGTTTAAATTGCATTGCGATGACGTTGCAAGTTCGCCATACTTTTCGCAATAAGCAGATTGATAATTCAGATTGATTTATCGAAGGTTAATTATGAATTTATATCGGTCAAGCAGTAATTTAGAACGGGTAACAACTACTTTATTGTTTCATTAGACTAGTAAAAACTGCAATTTAATCAAACCATTCTAAGGCATTGCAACATCCGTTCATTATCGTGTTAACATATTTATGCACGTTCGATTTTTTGCATACATTTTTGTGTAGACATGAAATGTCTATTTATTTCTGATAATATCACGTTATACATAAAAGCATGCTTTTAAACTATGTTATCTTACTTAAAAGTATGTAGTTGAAGTGTTCGAGCTTTATTTCATGAATGTAGAGTTCCGTATATTTTAGCACACCAGTGATCTGTATTTTCAGTATCTAGCTTAAATGTTATGTTCTACTACCCACATTGGGAACCTACATTTAGATGCACTAATGAACCATGTTATATTCATTTTACTTCCGAGATTACGAAACACATTGAATAGTAACACCACCGACCAAGATTGCACTTTCAATAGAAAATCCTTCGTAATTTTTCGTGTTTCGTTTTATTGCGTGCCCGAATCCAATCGAAGATAATTCGTGCAATAACATTACCGAATCGTTTTGGGTTTCGGTACTCTCGCGTGACTTAACGCAGTGGCCATCAATGCGTTTTTAATCAAAGAAATAAAAGCAATGCCGAGAAATATAAACATACAAACAGACAAGTAATTAAATACTTATTTCCTGTAACAACTTCATTTTCGCATTGAGTACTGACTGGTTACAGAGTTAACGGTACTTACAGAGGCGTCATTTTTAAAAGAAATATAATTTACAAAAAACTGATTGGTTAACAAGTATATTTTATAGAGCTAACCCGAAATCACATTTGCCACATCTTTCTTTGACAGGCGATACGTTAAATACGTAGGTAGTACGTGATCTTAGAAGTACGGTGTTTGAGTTTATATATAATTAATTTATAATATTTACTTAAGCTAGGAAAATATTTGCTGAAATAAAATGTACCTAAAGTCCTACCGATACGTACATACATAGTAAAGGTTAATTCACATTTAAACTCAAATTGCATAAATTTCATAGGAAATTGATTACATTCAAAAAGTATATTGAGCCTATAAAAACCCTGTATTAGAGACTGCTAGAAGTAGTCTCATGTATTTGCTACTAATATTCACTTATTTCGCATTAAGTCTTGTTTAAACATCATGTTTAATCCTATGGAACACGAAAGTTGTAAATCTTGCAAAGCTTTATGAGCGTCGTAATTGAAAACCTATGTTTATCGACATCAAAAATTTACAACATCAATTACTATGGCGGATCGTTTCGCGCGTTTGCCTTATTTTCTCAAAATTATCACCTCCACCTATGGTTCGGCGGTTATTATCATAATTTTCTTTTAAAACGAACCACATAAAAATCGATGAGTGTTAAATTGAATTCGGGGAGCCGCACAAATAAGAAATGGTGTCGCGAAAATTGCTCGTTGCGCCGTTTAAAGTATCGTTAAGGAACCTCGGAGAAAATATTGTAATGGCCGCGCGGTCGACAACTTACGAGCTGCGAAAACCATTCTTCTTCAACTATAAACTTCATAAATAATGCGACGTGGGCCGTCATACCGAAGCGATTCGTATTTTCACAAAATTATTCATTGGTTATATTAACTTTTTCTGTTTGTGGACAATTTTCTTTAGGTTTTTGCTATTATCATAAAGAACCTTTCCTGTCTGTTTGTCTGTCTATCTGTAAAGCTTTCATGTCACCGACGGTCAATCTTTACGTAGAACCAGAAAATATCCATATAGGGCGGCTGACCGTGCTAAAAGGCAGGAAAGATAGCAGTAAGTAAGGAATTACTAGGTAGAGGGTTCTAGTAATACTCCGCTTTTGTTTTGGTTGCAACTCTGTGGCGACCAGTCAAAAGTCGACAAACACTCAAGAATGTCTTATCGTCGCGCACCTTCTACTCGAAGACATTGCTTTTTATCCACAAAGGAGGGGCGTTCCTTTCATATAAAGCAAAAACGTATTAAATCTGATAATGCTTCCAACGAAATAACAAGTTTGGGAACCTAAGGTGTTGATAAGAAATATTACAAGGAAAACCCCTTAAAATTACTGCTTTTGTGATTTAGTAGATACTTTGGTAAATATGGTCAAGAGTGAAAATTGAACTGTGTATACTGGTGTTTTAAAGTCACTTGTATGAACGCATTTACTAAAATAGTTTTATTGGTTTTCACTCATAAGTATTACAAAGCAAAAAGCGTCGATGGCCGAGTGGTTAAGGTCGTTGCTTGTGAGTGGTCGCCAGTTCATGTGTTTTTCAAATCTGAAATTCATATGTACATACCATCATTCGACGCTTTAACGGTGAAGGAAAACGTCGAGAGGAAACCAGCACACCTAAGAAATTTTTCAACGGTGTGTGAAGCCATGTCAGAGGCCCACGGGCGGTTTAAAAACTCTGACACTAGGTTGTTCATCAACCATACGATAAGAAGAAGAATAATCACAAAGCAGAAAATGAGAGAATTTTTATCATATTTTATGGTATCTGTATCGAACAAAAAATTATTCTATTCCATTCTAATCTGTACAAAAGATTAAAATTTTGATATGATGATCTACTTTTCTTGTAGATTTTAGTTAGTGGATTATGTGAGTGATGATTTGAGAGTAAAAAGAGTACACAGAGCTGATGAATGACAGCCCCAAATGGAAGAACTATGTATACATGTTTCGCCGACCCCACTTAGCGTGGGACAATTGCAGGAGAATGATGATGATGAACTTGTACTGGTATAAATTTAAAATTGTTTTTTTTTACTTATTTAAAACTAAAGGAACATGAACCGATAAATTAAATATCTATTTGATGCATTCATCATCGGAACGGTTGGCTGCAAAGCTCAGTAATGGAACAGGGCATAAAATGTGAAACCTGCATTATCCTCAAAGCATAACCCCTTCAAGATCGTTTGCACTGATCATAAAATATTTACTCCCAATTAAACTAATAATCACACTAGCCATACATCACTACCGTATTATAGATAGGAATCCGCAATTTGTGAGTAGAGCTGTACTATGGTACCTGTTTCTTATACTCTGTAACAGAACCTATAATGCCATCGCTCTCAATGCGATGGCTATAAAGGTAACCACAGAGGCTTCGACCATTTTATGGCATCTGTTCGCTCCGACACTGGAGGAAATGAGAACTTATCTTACGGCTAATTTATAGCTTAATTATGGAAAAGTCCATGTCGGCTGTAACATGTGCTCTAGCTCTAGCTAGAGAAATCAGGGCACTGGATCCAGTTCAATGAATCAGGAATACCTAGTCTTCTTGACAAAAAGGCTGTGTTGTACTCGTATGTTTGTTGGAGTGGTAAACAAAAGAAGATATCAGTCCAATTTAATATGATGGGTCTACACGCGATATTAGGAGTAGCAATTACATAGCTACTTACTGCCCGACGTTTCGACTGGGTTACACCAATCATGGTCGCGACCGAACTCGCTCGCGACCATGATTGGTCCAATATGACTCGAATAATATTTAGTGTAATGGAAAGTCGCGGTAGTCTAAAATCTTACATATCAGTCCAATTAATTCTTATTTAAATGATTGAGCTTATTTGAATTATAATGTTATAAATGAGTTTTATTTAAATGAAATTTGATAAAAAAAAAGCAAAGATAGGTTTGAGCATGAGAAATGACATAGGCTACTTTTTAACTGACTGTGATATAAGAGAGTACTGGCTTGCAAGATAAATAATTTCGCTTGGATGGAGTCACCGCCGAAAAGCTTGCAAATAATAAAAATTATCTGCCTAAAAACCTACCTAATAGCAATTTTATATGCATAGCCTACGTGCCTCTAGATCACTGTAAGTCAATTTCGGAACCTTTTGCACGACAATCAAGATTAATAGTAATTTTTATTACAGCGTTTTAACACTTTGCATTATAAAAGCTTTCTGTTTACACACTTAATTAAGCTTTTTATTACTACAAAACCATGAACTTTGAGACAACACAATATTCATATTATATTAATTATCCAGGTTGGTTGGGCAACAGAAAAGTACCTGTATTTTGGCCATGTTTACTTGCAATTAAGCCCTTGCACAAATACGTAGAAATCGGCCACAAAACCTAAAGGTCACGGTAACTGGGTCGGGTTGGAACAGCAGCCGAATCACGTAGAATGTGACTTTAAAAAAGCTCTTATTGTGTATACTATAAGATCTAAAACCGTGAAATTAAACGTATTAATCGGGTGGACCGTACGTGATCATTGTGCAGATGGAGATACAAAGATAGTACGCGAATGACGTCCGAAATAGATTCAATCATCATTGGACGTGTTGATGCCCGCTCCAAGTGTCAAGGGTACGAATCACGTGCCGTTTCAATTTCATTTTACGAGCTTTAAAGAAATAAGTCAGGTCAATTTTATAATGCAGACAAACAATCAATTTGGCTGCGAACATATTTGCAGTTGTTAAGGATGTCTTTGTCAAGGCCAACATATGAATATATATCGCTAATCTCATTTATGTAAGATACTTATCTTGTTAGTTAAAGTTTGACTGATAATAGAAATCATGTGATAATTTGTCACTTCATTACACAACTACTTCCAATATAGCCTACTCCAGGTACTTATAGAATTTTTAAACTTTATATTTTATAATTAAAGGCAATTAAGCTTTTATGTGAGCTTATTAGTGTCAATTTAGAGTAAAGTGTATCTGTTATATCTTACAATAAGAACGCGGACATAAATCTATCTTATGGGTATTTTGAAGAAAATACTCCTCATGTAAGTAGACCCAGGCTTCTAGAGTAACAATAAATCCCTTGGCTCTCGAAGCGAGTGCCGAAGATATTTATTTTATAACACTATATGATGCATACGCTTTGGCAAGCCTGCCTAATACCTAACACACTAATCGATTGACCGAGTGGATCATAAAACTACCCTCTTAAAATCTAGATACATATTTCGGTAACTTCTTTGCCTGCGATAAATATAGTTGCATGATAAATTGTGTTTGATTAGATTAGGAAGCGTACATGCATGCAACATTAAACTCCCAATACTAAAAGTAACGGATACACTCTATGTCATATATTATTATTAAAAGTAATATCAATTAAGGAGCGGCGCAAAACACAAATTAAATTTAGCGCTCGTCAAGCCAGCCGCTAATCGCGACGGTAGCGGAGCCAAACGACCGCCATAAATCTACCAAACCAGAAGATTCAATTACACAGCTACCGGAAGACAAGAATAGTGGCATTAACAAATTGTCCAAGATAAATAAAACCTTTTTTAATCTCCCGATGGGTTCCGAACCCGTTCTCGTTATCGACGCGGCGTTTTTCGAGAATTTATCGAACGGTTAATGTATCGGTCAGAATTAATTGGACCTCTTGAGTGAAAGCTGTGCCGCTCTTGAATTATAACACACAAAACACTTAAAAGCCAAAGATTAGCGGCGATAAACCGTCGTTACAAGCAACACTGTTATCTGATCTTAGTTCATCTGATAGCTGCAATGATCAATTGCAGGAACAACATAATGTCGGTGTGAACTCTTTATTCCTACCGTGCAAGTAATAGAGATCAATTTTAATTGGATGAGCTTTATGAGAGGAGTAGTTTAACAAATTCGAAGCGAAATGGGAAACCTAATCGGCTGTATCCGGCACGCTTGACCAGCATTTGTCTTCGTTTGTGAAACTATCGATGTGCTTGATCTCAGCCGCCGCGGCATATGAATGGATGACATAGTTTTTGTGGAGTAATATCCTCACGTCGATGGTACCGTAACGTGGACAACACACGGAATACGAATGTGTACCGTCCTTTTGCAGGCCTCGACGATCTCGCTAATAATCTAAGTGCGATAATAACTTCAGTTGACAGTTAAATATCAGAGCATCTTGACAGGCGGTGACTATTACGGGTGCGTTTGATTTTCATACGCAAAACCTTTAATTACGTACCTGTAATCATGTGGTTATATGGCATGATTGTAGATGCATGCATGGCATGCATGATCTTTACATAAGCTGTTTATGACTGCCTCGTTAGTACATTGGTAGCAAGTGCTGCTGATGATTTCCGTTATTCCCTGTAAATATTTGGTCTATCCTTTCTCAGAGCTGTACTTACTGTACTTACCTATAGCTCTGTAACATAAGGGTAAGTAGGTAGGAATATGGTAAACAAAAACGACTTAGCTAGCAGAAGACTACTACACCGTCTAAAACCAATTCGGCACATGTAAGCATCAATCAAAAGGTTTAACAGTGTGACCCAAAACAGAGGCGAGAAAACCCAGCTTCCATCTCAGGGTCTAAATCTCAGTGTTATCTATCGGCGGCATCCAAACTACCCGCATACCGACACGACGCGACGCCGTGGCGTGTGCTCTCTTGACAAACGCGATCTGCACCACTATTTTGCGCGTACAAACACCATTTACCACACACTATCTCAACACTCTTAAACAGCACACAATAAAGCTCAAAATCGAGTGGCAAAACCTTCCTCGCAATGCCAAGTCAGTTTAAGGCCCCCTATTTGGTAGCAGATTGTCTGAGTTAGGAAGTGACATGACACCTCTCGCGATCGATGAAGCGTGCTGCAATTCGAGTTCTCTTGTTGTCGAAAGTATTATTTACAGTAATGTACCGCCATAAATGTCCTGCAATACAATGCGAGTATCGTGAAAACAACATAAAGAAACAGTGCTCTAGCGACGGGTAAGTCTTTGTTTTATATCACTACAAGCTTCTGCCGCGACCCCGTTTGAGTGAAGTCGTTTATTTTCCGCTTCTTCACATTTCTCTTTTTAACGCCGTCGGCTAAAAGTCTAAGTTCTCAGGCTCTAGACAATATATTTTGTACTAAATTTATATTAAATCGAATCAGTGCTTTTAGCGCGATAGACAAAGTTACTCTCGTATTTATATAGGTATTAGTAAAGAGTGTAACACCTATCAGTAGGGCTACCATGAGTTTAAAACTTACGCACTCGATATCGCCTACGTAAATATGTCTATGAAAAACTTGTACAGCGCCGCTGGTGGTTACGCGAAGAACTAAAATCGGCCGTATGAAAAAAACAACTCGATAGGTTTTTAACGTACGTATGTTTTCGATAGCCAACTCATGGTAGGCCCTCAGAACAGTTGGAAAACTTTACGACGCATTGATTAGTTATTCCGATATCAAGAGGAAATTTCCAGATAATCCTATCAGTCACACACTTCAGTTTATTGCGTTGTTTTTGTACTAATTAGTGTACATGTTATTGAAGTTGAATGAATTTAATTGGAACGAAACCCTAAAAACTGATATGAAACAAAAGGCTATTTAAAATATCAGTGGTAAATACTTGTTACTCTTATCCTATTATCTTATCTTTATTGGGCGAAATCTGTTTATTTTTAGTTACATCGTCAACGTTAAATTGGGCAGTGCACCACACAGTGCAGATATGTCAACAACATTATTTATATTCATTTTGAAAATACAAAAGTGCACCACACAGTGCAGATATGTCAACAACATTATTTATATTCATCTTGAAAATACAAAATCTGCTTTAACACAAATAGCATGTCATTGAATAGAATGATGTCCAATTAAAACTAAGTACAAATTACCGAGGTATAATCATTAGATGATAAAGGGCTTCACGGACAATCACAATATACCACCAGAACAAGAGATACCAACTTCTGTATTGCATTCTAAACAAACATAACCTAGCGTGATATATAAATCATCACTTTCTAAACGTAAATTATGCAAACGATGTCCTTAAACAGCTAAACGATTAACATTTACCAGCAATATCCTTAATGTAGACCAGACCGGACTAGTCTTGACAAACGCCGACTTTTATGCATATTCCCAAAGTGTCAGTATACTATTTATATCAATGTAACTTGGATGGTTTTAATTAACTGACAGTTTGCACACATTTATCACATCCCACGCCGATGCGGACAACGCCGCTTAATTTATAAACTACACAGAGCCGACGCAACACGTTATTTGAGTTTAATAACTTCATAGCTTGCGGATTTTGTGTTTCCGGAACTTAAAGGTAAAGGCTTTTAAATGCCTTTTCTATGAAAATTTATAATTTTAGTAGCTAAGCTAAGCATTTGAGTCTGATTTATAAGAACTTACTCTTGTTTAGTTAATATCGTTTAATTACTGACTACTGTGATGATTTTCAATAAATTTTCAACAAGTATATTTTTTGTTAATGTGCGTGACATATTATGGCTTACTGAGTCAATCAAATTACCTAATTTCAGAGATGTAACACGTGGTGCTACTCATATTCGCGCATGCCCGCTTTTTCTCTTTCAGCGCCACTCATTCAATCTAACGCGTAATGCGTACGCGCTTTGATAACTCCAGCGAATTCCGTGCCAAGAAACCGTAGTGTACGGCCGCCATATGGAATGATTGCGTGGAAATCATTTATTTTTGTCTCTCATTCCGGCTACCTTGCTGGAGTTTTAGATAAGCGTTGTTAAACGTGAAAATAATTTACTGACCCTCTGATAACGCACGGTACAGATAGCAACGGTTTATATCAGATTAGTCCAGTATACATTGTTAGTTAGGCGTGTACCTACGTGTTAGCGGTTAAACAATAGCTGTTTAGTTAGATAATATCCAGCACTAGAGTTATGATACTAATTATTCTGAGTGTTGTCGTGTTTGCGCCATATGGTAAGTGGGTGATTTGTTTAATTTAGTTTGAAATTCTAAATATTGCTTCTTCTTTATCGCTGTGATTTAAAAATAACCCTATCTGTGTTTATCGACGGTATCCGAATCTGAAATCCGAAAATGAATGTGCATAACGCCTAGGTATTTCACGCAATGAAATATGCTTTAAATGGCAGCTTTATTGTTGTACCTACGTTTTGTAGGTATATAATGCTGTCTTTGTTGTTAAAAGGTGATTAATCTGGAGATTATTTACAATTGTATGTTGTACATGTAAACAACTAACTCTTCAGCGAAATCCGTTATTGATGTCAGCTGATTAGGCTGATTAGGATTAGACTTGACGACTAATAGGGCTCGACAAGGTGACTATAGACTTAGGCTTGCACAAACCGAATTGTAAAAGTGGTTAGAAAACTCGCTTGCATTAATTTCTCCTACGCGTTACGATTCTCACTGCTGAATATCGAAAATACATTAGTTATTTGAGCGCTGATTTACAGAATAAGTAGGTAGAGTCCCAATCAAAAACTTTTTTTTCACTAAATTATTCAATTGTCTTTTCAATTTTCAAGAGAATGCTTACTGGCGCCTTCTCTCTCTCACTTAGGTCAGTTATTACGTTCTAAAACATTTAGTTAGGTCCCGACCATTATTCCGTCATTTGAATGGCCGCGCCCGCGCAGCGTTAACAATGGCGCGGCTCATCTCGCCCTCAGCCTCCGGTTAAATATTTATTTATGGATAAATATTCCTCTGTTGACACTCGTATTTACATTGTCAATGGCTAGGCATGGTTAGGCGGCAACGCGTAGGCGACGATTTGTGCGGATCATCGCTCGTTATGAATTTGGGTCAGTACTTACTGTAGATAACGTATCGTGATACACTTAGTTGCTGAACAGTGAAGTTACAGGTTTACAGAAAACATGGTAGAGCTCTGTGGAGCAATTTATACCGATGTAACGAGTAGTTATTACTATCCTTACCAATTTGAAAAAAGTAACACAACACAATCTGTTTTTATGTCCCGCTTGTACACCAAAACTACCAAAAAGATTTAACGATAAATTCAGTACAAAGATCATAGACATTTCTCTCTACTCCTGAACATAGGCCTCCCCAAACGCTCGCCACTTCTATCTATCCTCGGCTAAAGTACAAAGATAGAGCCTTAGAAAGAACTAGATAGGTACTTATTAGCCGAATGCGTTAAAAAAGTGACAATATGAAGAACAAAATGTTTTACTCGATAAACGACCACACCCGGACAGGCAGATGGAAAGCTATACGTTTATGTTTAGGTAAATAGATTTTATTGTATCATTTTTACGATAACACAGCCCGAGCTAGGAAAACAGGACAAGCACTAATGAATGCCAAAATATATTATAACACGGTGGTGGTATTTATCGATTCACAAATGAATTACATAATTTGTTAAAGTAGGCTCAATTTTATGGTCCAGTGAGGTGATCCAAGTAACATAATGTAACAAACGTTACGTAAATTGATAAACCGCATAATGCGATGTAGTAGGCCGGAGTTAACAAGGCAAAATATAACAAACAGCCGATCTATTACAGCTACGGTGGATTACTAAGAACTTAACCTTGTTTTAGGTAAGTAAGAACTATTTTTGTTTAACAAATAAAATAAATTAAAATGCCGATGAGTGGAATGCTTTATTTGTGCGTTGTAAGTAGGTAGATAAATTAAATAAATTGGTAAAGTCAAATACCAATCATATTCACCCTTGTTTGTGTAACCGTTTACTTTCATCGGGGTAGCTGAAAAAAGCTATAGTTTAGCCTAGTTTAGGACAGTATACGTGGATGCAGTTTTTAATACCTACTTACAACATAGTTTGCTGTCTGCACACAATTTTGAAAAACAGCTTCAGCTGTGCCAGATAAGCTAAACTATTTTAGCTTAGCTCTTGTTCAGAAACGCGCTTCATTGATCAACAAGTGAGTACCAAGTTTTCTAGCATTGTCTAGTTACCACCACTTACCAGTGATAAATCAATGGCAACGTTACGGTAAAAAGGGTAAGCCGCGTTAATTTCCCGTCCGCGGCATACCGGCGCGTCAAGAGCGGATTCTCCGTCAATAATTGCGTACGCGCAGCTCTGCGCAGGCGTGATGGCCGGCAAAACGGCGCGAAACGCGAGAAAATGACATATGATTGCGGGCGGTTAAAACAAACGTAAACTGCGCTCTGGCGGTCATTATGGCAACGCGCCGGGGTAGGCTGGCCGCATGCGGACGAAATTCGATCCACTATTGATTTTTTTTATTTATTTATTTCACGTCGTTTCGTGTGAATTTTACATAAAAACCTTCCTCTTGAATTTAAAAAATATTAGTTTGTGAAAAACTGCCAATATGGGAACCGCTAAAATTACTTATAATTCCTTATAGTTACAGAGCCCACGACCAAAATTTTTGTCTCATAGCAATACAGCCGAAACCGCATCAAATCGATAGATAAGATTATTCTGAACTCGAAAATACCATTATCAGACATTTTCCGCGTAGCGTTTGATCTGACCGAATTTTCAAAATTGTCAAAGAATTTTACCGAACTGCATCATAGCAATATGTCTGATTTGCAGACTGTAGTTGAATGATGGTTCTGAGATACCGGAAACATATTTTTCAGACGTTAGTGGTGTAGCGCAAACCCGTAAAATCACTTAAAAAGATTAAAAATGAGACAAAAAAAATGTCTCATAGCAATACGTCTGAAAATCTTTTTTATTAGTAAATTTTGGTTATTTGATGCGAACAAAACAATTTTCAGACGGAAATTTGGACGCATAAAATTTGCAGACCGTTTTGAAAATGTAAACTAATTTTACCGATCGGTATCATAGCAATATGTCTGAAAATTGTTAGACATGATAGAATAAGTTGTCCAAATGTGCAAAAAAATTATATCAGATAAATGAAGTGTAGCATTTTCTCTATCAGACAACTTTTTGATATTCAGATATCATTAATTAAGAATCGTATTGAGGCATCTTGAATTTTCTGTTACAAACCAATGAATAATAGTAAGAAAGGGGCAGGGGCGTAACAAGCGATGAGGCAGTTGAAATTAAATACTGCTTGATTTGATAGTTTTGGTTTTATTTAAAGCACACTTGTTATTTTCGTTTTAGCATATACTCCATATGCTACACTTAAAGTGTCTGAAAACAGGTTTTTGGTAATCATGGCAGCAATACGAAAAGTTAAAAAAAAAATTATCCGTATTGCTATGATACAGGTCGGCTAAATTTGTTGACATTTTCAAAAATGCGCTCAGGCTATGTGCTACGCACAAAATGTCTGAAAACAAACTTTTTCGTAATACAATTATATAATCTATGTACATTTTCACTATCAGACGTATTGCTATAATACCGACTGCCTTTTTTTTTTGACACAGCAGAAATGGCCTCCCACGCAGTTGCTACACTTTCGACCGTTACTATATACCTAGTCGGGTTCAGAATCATACAATCTAACGATTTTATAGGGTTTTTGCCGTATTGCTATGAGACATGGTTTTGGTCGTGGGCTCTGTAACTATTAAGTAAAACTTAGGTATACGAACAATTTCATATCTACTCAGTAACCACTCATTGTCTAGTCCTTAACAAGTCTACTAATTACATTTTCAATCTACTGGTATTTGCCTTCAGAAATCAACTACTAGAGGATGGACCAGACAAAATGATTTCAAAGCAATCAACCGAACATTTCACACATACTCTCTACAAGTTAACAATATACTTGGATATCTAAAACTGGTCATTTGCAGTAGGTAATTGTACGCTTTCGTTCACAACAGTGGCCCAAGATTATCTCGTGATTCCATGTAATCAAACAATGAGGAATACTAGGTATCCTACTGTTGAAAAATCAGGTAGATGGTGTTATATAGCGTAGGGTGCACTTAGCAATGTGTTTGCTCCATTGCAATTACTACATAATTTTTTACTACATAAAATAATACCCCTAAGTAGGTAGATACCTATACGGGATGAGGGCCTTCCGGTAAAGTTAAAAAAGCCAAATAAGTCTAACAAAAAAGTCAAATGGAAAACACTAATACAAAACACCATGAATATGTCTTTATGGGTCTACACGCGATATTAAGAGTAGCAAATTACATAGCTACTTTATTGTAATCGAACGCGAAAGTCTAAAATCTTACAAAACACCATGAACGACAAATGAGGAATAAAAAATAAAAAGTTCATTCAACTAACCCTTCGTTGGAGGCATAATTAAGCGGATTTTAGCGAAATCCGGAAACTTACAAACCGCTACTCTTGTTCCCACCCTATTGCGTCTCGAATTGAATTCACAAGTAGTCCAGTCAAAATAGACATTTAACCTAGGAAAAATTCGCATAGAGCTGAAAATTGGCATGAATGTTGGGAACACTATTACAAATAATCTGTCAAAAGTCCCCATCGATCCCACGTCTGCAAAAAAAAATAATCAAGGTCAAATGTCACAAATATCAGTTTTATGCACTTTTGAGCGAAACGGTAAGTTTAATCATAAAAGTATGTACGACATAATTACTTATCACGTAATTATCTATAAAAAATGTCTAAACACTTTGTTCCTAAGATTCACCATTTCAGAAATATAGCGATGCACAAAGTTGAAAAGTTGTATTTTCAAACGCTTCCAGGCCCCCATGCGATTGTGCTAGACAGTTAAAATTTTAACGAATGATGTATCTCAATGCCTCTATAACATCTTATACTAGAAACAACATGAAACCAACGTGTTAAGTGGGTTCTCATACAAAACCTATGTTTTTTTTTTTCTCACACTTGGGCGGTTTTTAACGTGGTTACCCTAGTGAACCTATTCCAGGTCATATATTGATCAAAAACGATATCAACAGATGAATGCATATTAAGTATAATATGAATTTTCTAATGATTAAAACCACGATATCTCGCGAATGGTGAGTCGGAAAAGAAAAAGTGACAAGACCATTTTTGTAGAAAATTGTATGATCTACAACTTTTATTTGACCTATTTTTACGATAATACTTACTGTTTTCGAGAAAAATGGAAAAATCCTTAATTTTATACTTTTGACCTTGAATAAAATTTTTTGCAGAAGTAGGATTGATGGGGATTTTTGATATTTCATTTATTATGATGTATTTAACGTCTCTGGCAATTTTCAGCTCTATGCGAATTTTGTCTAAGTTAGCACTTATTTTTGTCTATTTTGACTGGACTAAAGTCCAATTAAGTCAGTTTACAAATGTTTATGCGTCTGTTATCAGAATAAATAAGCGTCTGTTGATACCATAACTTTTACATATCATTAAGGAAACTGTTAATTAAAGTAAGGGTTGCCGGACGGAGGAAATATTTCACGGAGAGAAATCCCAACGGTGCATTATGTTTTCTTGCGAGTATTTTGGGTTTTTAGAGCTTGTTCTTGAGTAAGAAAATGAAAGGTGTGTTAATTACCGATTTCAGACTTGGATATTATTTCACTTGGCCCCGTAAAGCCCATTAAAGCTAACTCTAACATTATTAACGGACTTTAAAAAAGGAGGAGGTAATTCGTAGGAATTCTTTTTTTTTTTTGCAAAAGTTCTTAAAACCTTCCAGCAGTTTGCAGTCACATATTGCTAGATTCTCTTCCTTACAAAGGTGGAACAAGTTATTTTAAGATTCAAGTGCAAAATCAAAACGTTACATTTAATGTCATGTTTTCTCGCGTGCATTCCCGGTTTTCTGAACGTGCTCTGATGAACAAATGAAGGGTGCTGTGTTAAGACAGCGCGGTGTCGTTAAAGACTTTCTCAAACAATTTACGCTGTCAGTTGTAAGGTGTAACTTACAAGTGTAGAAAGTAAGCATCCTTAGCACGAGATTTTAAATCTGAATGAGTGTTAAATGCTTCTTGTGTGTAGTTTGGTTTACTTCCGTTGGTATAGGTACTCGGTTAAAAGATACCTACTTGAAAATATTGTTAAAAAATTCTGTCGAATTAGGTACTAAGCTTGAATTTCGAAATCAAAATTGGCGGAGGTATTGATTATTGAAGATATTAATAATACCAATCTAATTGCAGCAGTCGGTACCTACTTAGGTACATAGCTATTAAAATTAACAGAACAAGAAGGTATATCCGATTAGGCAACATAATTATTCTCGGAACACGTTTAAGTCTCAGCCGTCTTAGACACCAAACGTGTTTATCAATCCATGGTACAACGACATGAAAAAATAAAATTAAATATTTCAGTTGCCCCCGAAAGCTGCTTCATACAACGCTGCCTGGGGTGTCACCCTGACCAAACAATCTCACCGGGGCACATGGGGGACTGTCACCCAGCCAACTGGGTGACCGCGCAATGGGTGCACAACCTGGGCCACCCCCCACCCTCCACTGACAGCATGCTGGCCATAGAATATCGGTGTCTCAAGATGGTTGCCACCCCGGATGATACCACTTGTAAGTACAAGATGTAAATACATACAAAATTTGCCATTGGAACAATTTGTTCAAATCGAAGATAAAGGTGTGTAATAAGCTTCGTGAAAGGGATGTTACGGCTGTGCTCGCAACTTGCCTGGGACCAGTGTCCCCGGCGATGACCCTCACCGTGCCCCCAGATAGTAGAGATTTTCTGGACTAATCTTATGGCCAGCTTCAGACCAAAGACGATCTGGATTCGTATCAAGACTCAAGACGATATAGCTTTGAAAATTAAGAAAACGCCGTTGATCCTGTACTTGATCTCTATCTAGTTAAATTTATCTATTACAAGTTCACGAACTAAAGTCTAATTTTCTCTTAAGTAGTTGTTACTGTCATAGTCATACCACGTTTGTATTTTACAGTTGGCAACACAGTGGATGTGGTGCGAGGCTGCATACCAAAAGTCCAAATAGATTCAGTCTGTTTGGCTCTACTGGCAGTGGAAAGAGCGAGAGGTCACAGTGACGCGCGATGCTTTATTTGCAACGGGAACAACTGCAACTCAGCGGCGCTCGCGCATATAAAACTTTACGTACCTATATCTTTGTTAATACTTTACTATGTCCTCAGATAAACTGTATCAAAATATAGAAAAATGTATTTAATTATTCTAAACATTTATTTATAGATAGTTAATATTTTTTTTACAAAGAAATTTTTATAAGTTATTAAAATAAAACCAGTTTTATTAGTCGCAAATAATACTTTTATTTTTCGTGTCTCAACTTTTAAATGCAATTTTATTATCATTTACTTGTGAGCGTTGTGTTAATCAATTTGTGTTTTAGGCTAATTCTACTAACTTTAGCTACTTTTTAATACAGTGACAACAAAAAATATTAGTCAACCTAATATTATTGTTAGGTCGTACTGCGATTCTTTAAAATATTACAGACAAATTAGCTATAAATAAACAACGCAATTAAATTAAATTAATAGGACGGTATTAATTTGTTAAAAATAAAATCATAGTTTCAAAACATACATATTAAGTGAAACGCACTGGAATGTAAGAATGAAAAACTACAAAATCTTATACAATCTTATACAGATAAAAGTAAACTCTAAAGACTTTCTCATTTGCCGTCTATGAGATATAGTCCAGTCAAAATAGAGATTTAACCTAGGAAAAATTCGCATAGAGCTGAAAATTGGCTTGAATGTAGGGAACACTATTACAACTTATCTGTCAAAAGTCCCCAACGATCCCGCGTCTGCAAAAAAATAATCAAGGTCAAATGTCACAAATATCAGTTTTATGCACTTTTGAGCGAAACGGTAAGTTTAATCATAAAAGTATGTATGACAAAATTACTTATCACGTAATTATCTATAAAAAGTGTCTAAACACTTTGTTCCTAAGATTCACCATTTCAGAGATATAGCGATGCACAAAGTTGAAAAAGTTGTATTTTCAAACGCTTCCAGGCCCCCATGCGATTGTGCTAGACAGTTAAAATTTTAACGAATGATGTATCTCAGTGGCCTCTATAATATCTAATACTAGAAAGAACATGAAACCAACGTGTAAAGTGGGTTCTCATACAAAACCTATGTTTTTTTTTCTCACACTTGGGCGGTTTTTAACGTGGTTACCCTAGTGAACCTATTCCAGGTCATATATCGATCAAAAACGATATCAACAGATGAATGCATATTATGTAAAATATGAATTTTCTAATGATTAAAACCACGATATCTCGCGAATGGTGAGTCGGAAAAGAAAAAGTGACTGGACCAATTTTGTAGAAAATTGTATGATCTACAACTTTTGTTAATATTTACTGTTTTCGTGAAAAATGGAAAAATCCTTAATTTTATACTTTTGACCTTGAATAAATTTTTTTGCAGAAGTAGGATTGATGGGGATTTTTGATATTTCGTTTATTATGATGTATTTAACGTCTCTGGCAATTTTCAGCTCTATGCGAATTTTGTCTAAGTTAGCACTTATTTTTGTCCATTTTGAGTGGACTAATATTCTATGAGAGATTCTCATTTGACGTCATAATAGCAATTAAATTTAAGACTAGATACAATACAAATAAATCTAAATAATAGAAGTAAAAACATAATTTCATAAAAATAAATGCAAATTACAAAAAATAAAAAAACCCAGCAGTGAGACAGAACAAGCTAAATAAAATAAAATATAATGCAAAATTTTCAATTAAAATTTAATTTCTAAGAACAAGCTGGTAGCTGTTCTTGCTAGCTGCATTGAAATAAAACATAAGCCCTGCTTAAAATATTAGATCGCTTATATGATATTTGCTTAAAGCACAGAGCCACAAAAGTACAAAGAGTCGACCTAACCTACCATGCTCTATGATTCTCAAAGTAGGTCCTGACCTCATCACTTCAACATAGTCATAGTAGCTAAAATCATACTTTCAAACATATATACAAGACGTACGTAGCTTCGTAGGCGGTTAAAAACATTAACCACAACAACACCTCTTTATACTTGCTCTGTTGCATAAAGTCTTCATCAGTTTTTAAATTTCAACCAGGCAGTGTTTGACAATACTTACTTAACATTTATTATATCCTCAATTCTATGTAAGTACATATTTATATTTTTCTTCATATTAAAGCTTGCTTGCATTACTCTCCTATTCAGCTCGTTGATATTAATATTAAGTATGTAAAAGACACATTTTGTTTTGTTCACAAACCTCAACCACAACTACACGAAACATCGACAATGTTGAGTAGAATTTTTTTGATACACAACTATTTTGATCGTTTCGGCAATTAACAGATCGATTGTTTTAAACTGCTTTGAAAATAATACATAGGTAATTGGTAGATATAATCAAAGTAATATGTAAACATATTAACATCACCATACATACAACATACAATGTAATGAGATTTCATCTTCTGATTTAATCTTATAAATATAATAATAATGGCTTTTACGTTATCTTATTGCATGTCAAAATTGTAAATTTATAAAATTCAACGAATTTCATGAACTAGGTGTTTTAACAATATATAACGCGCAATCACAGTTTATGGTACTTATAATTAAAATACACAACTATTTGAAAATTTTAAAATATTATGTAGAAATAGAAACAAACCGTCGCAACGTTTTACCCTGCACTAACTACCTATCGAGATTCGAGCTGTCACTACAACATTAAAAGGCATAAAGTGCTGAGTATCTATCGTGTCCTACCTACGCGAATCAACTAAATTACGTCAGATATGAAGTACGGAAGATTATGTATTCAATTGTACTAACTTAAAATCACAAGGATCTTGCGAGATCGTTATCGACCTCAGTAAACCTAAATATATCACATTAACGCCAAGGCACACGTTCGAAATGCCATATCTGGCCGACATCTTTGTTCGTGCATCGTTTCGCCGTGAGGGGGTCGCCGATGCCCTCCTTACTATTATTCTTGATCAACGTCAGACACTGGCCACTCTTTGTTTTTAGTCTGGGTCCTTTCTGCTCCCATATTTGTTTCGCTTTGTCGCTGCAGGTCTTCCACACAGCCCTACCGTTACCCTGCTCTAAACACAACCCCTCATCGGCCATTAACTTTCCATCAGGAGTGTAGACTATCATCCTGTCGATATCCATATTGTTGCCACAGTCTATGCCTGCCGCAGGGCCCCCAAGCCCCGGAGTCCCCGACGTGACTCCCAAACACCCTCCCCTATCATTCTTAATCCTTCCAAACCATCGCTCCTCAGTAGGAAAGAAATGCTGAGGCCAAACGTTATCCAGGTACCACTTAAAGCTTTTGCACTTTAAATTCTTACGCAACTCTACTCTATGCCCTACCTCTTGCTGGTCTCTGATTGCGGCCACATGAGGATTGAATTTAAAGAAGAAGTCAGCCCATTCGTCCATCCACACCGTCGCTGCTCGGGCCAAATTCGAATTGAGAACTTTAGACACTCCACCGGGGTACTTATAAGGGCTGTGTCTCCTGAAGATGTGGCCGACTCTGGAGCATGGTGTGATTTCAACTCTGGCTCCACACTGCCATGCCCTCCAAGACAGTTCTAGGTTCTCCGCTCCCCAGATCAGCATGCCTTCGTCGTACCCTCCCAATCGCCAAA
The DNA here is from genome assembly GCA_039566165.1 of Maruca vitrata. Classification (NCBI taxonomy): domain Eukaryota; kingdom Metazoa; phylum Arthropoda; class Insecta; order Lepidoptera; family Crambidae; genus Maruca; species Maruca vitrata. Next base: position 6,783,629 of record CM076925.1, read on the forward strand.
AGAGACTTTTTCTCACTGCGAAGAGTCCTCCAGCCATGGCAGGTGTTGGGTATGGTTTTGAAGGGTTTTCCGACTTCTTCTTCATGACTTCGCTGCTGGGCATGAGCCAGCGGAAGTGCAGGCGCCAGCTGAAGGCACCCCAGTGCGCGTCGATACTCTTGGTATATGCGAGAGATTCTTCAGAGAGCAGGTCAATGTGGGGACATATGAACACGTCATCGCTGCCTGCGCGATCGAGAAGCGGTTCTATCCACCCTTGCGTCACCTGGAAACGTCAAAGGGCGGGAGTCAAAAGAGGTTGCAATAGTTGACTCTTAAGATATATAAGTAAGTATTGGAATGAAAATACACACACTTACAAAATGGCTTAATCTGGCATAAAGCAGAATTAAACAGTGAAAATAGCAAGTACACTTAGTAGTATGTAGCTTTTATAAACTTTTTAGTAATACTGTTCTTAACTGTATATCATCACAAAGAAACAAATTCATTCATCAATTTGATTTATACAGATTGAACAGAATTTGATTTAATTTTAATAAAATACATAAGCATTTTTTGTTACAATTTAAATAAATCAATTCATAATTACATTAATTCACATAACGGAAAAGGAAAACATCGTGAGGAAACCTGCATGCCTAAGAAGAAATTCTAGGTTGTGTAGTCAACCAACCCACACTTGGTGAGTGTGGTTGCTGAAGGCTCACCCTAGTTTAGGTTAGACCCATGTGCCACACAAAAGTGGGGACGTATGTGGGCTGAAGATAATTTAAATTTATTACTAACCTCACAATGTGCATCTAGAAAGACCAAAACATCTCCTTTGGCCACCCTAGCCCCCATGAGTCTGGCACTGACCAGCCCCGACCGCTCAGGGCTTCTCAGTATCTGCACTTTGTCTAATTTCTCAACAGCATTCTCTAACTCCTTTCCTAGATACCTCCTGTCGCTGGCATCATCTACTAAAATAATCTGAAAGTAGCAACAGAAATCTTATATCAAGCAATTTGTAAAGAAAACATCCATAAAATGGTTTTGGAAATGGACCTGATGTGAAGATGGTATTTGACATTTTTTAAGGCTTAGTCATTTAGAGAACTTGTTGTTTCCTTGTCAACTTAAACAATTTTTCATTATCATAATGAAAAAATAACCTACAGGTATTTAAGGAAATAAACATAAGAAAACACCCAAACCCAAAGGTAACTAAAGGTCATTGAACAAAATAATAACATATTCTGAACAACATAAAATATATAATTTAAACCTTATGATAAGGTCCAAAAACAATGAACATTTCAAACTAGTATACTGATAAAAGGGTATTTAACCCTTGCTTAGTTTTACATAAAAATAATGTATTAAAAAGTGTTGATGGCCGAGTGATTAAAGTCATTACACACATACCACTGTGTTTGTAAATTTGAAATGTGTATGTATGATTATTCAACACTTAAACAGTGAAGGAAAAAATCGTGAGGAAACCTGAACACCTATGAAGACATTCTAACTTACATTCATAGTTGTGTAGTCAACTAAGGTCATATCGCCCTAATTTAGGGTAGGTCTGTGCCCCGGCAATGGGTACATAATATATTTGTATAGGCTGATGATGATGAAAGTATTTATAAACTAATACCTGTTCCAATAATTTGTCTGGAGACCTCAACAACACTGACATCACAGTTCTCATTAATGTGGACCAAGCTTCGTTGTGGAACACAATTATCACACTTGCTGTTGGAAGATTGTCTACATTGTACTCAATTTCCTTACAACTGAAAAAACAAAGGAAACCTTATTAATCATCAAGCTTAGAATTTATTTATTTATTCTCAGTAAAGTAATATTAATGCTAAAACAAAATTTTTTTATAAACAAACAACATATTATTTATATGTATGTATAAAATAATATCATGCAATAAAAACAATATCATCAACTCACCTATCACTTCTGACATCTGGAAGACTTCTATTGATAGCAATCTTATCACTAACAAGTATGTTGTATGAGTGCAGAGCATACAGCTCCCGCGCCGTGATCAGCTCTCTCTGCGACAGCACCACAGGCCTGCCCCCCTCCCCTGCACCTGGCACCGGTGCGTAATTATTGCTATGAACCACCTCTGAAACAAAATAATAATCTTTTCTAGAAGGAACTTTATAAGAGTTTGACTGATATTAATAAACAAAGAGATTAAGAAGAGAACATGGAATAGTGAGCTCTTAGCTTTTTGGTTGCAATGGGTTACTAATTGAATGAATGAAAAATATGTTTTGAAGATTCTTTTTACATTTAACCTGTTACATTTCACAGATCATAATCCAAACCATAAATGAAGAATTATAGCAGTAATAAATACAATACCTTCAGATAGATTTCCTCCGCTGTTACCTCCAACATAGTGACCAACCACAACCCTCATTCCATTTTTGTCCACATATGAGTTCTCATCAAAATGCAAGCTGTAAATTAATTAATCAAAATTAGCATTTGCAATTCAAATACATATTCATTAAACATCAAATAAAAAAATAGTTATAACAGAAAACAAAGACTTTTCTGCGACCAACAATGTGAACAAGCCCTTGAACAGCACTGGACTGTGAAATACTTGATGGCAATAAGTTACAACACACACAATGATCAAAAAAATATTAAAAATAATCTTACTATTAAATAAAAGTCTTTTACCTTTTGTACCAGGGATCTTTATGTTTTCTTTTTATTGTATTGTACAATTCTAAACTAACATATAACATTGAGTTTATCAGAAACATCAAAATTATTATCAAAGTTACGATCTTTTTCTTACGACCTCGACACACAAGTGACCAGTAATCCTGCAAAAGAAGGTATAATTTAATTGTTAGGTTTAATTTTATTTTACTAATACAACATATGATTAATCTTTTGTACATTTCTAACATGTTTTAATTGAAAAACATTAACTATTAACACATTAAATGCTGAATATATTGAAATAAATTCACGGAATTTGGTTTGATTGATGAAGTTATTTAACCTCAATAATATGAAATATTTTTTGTGTAACATTCTAATCTGTAACTTACATTCCGTTGCAACATGGTCGTCAGGTTTTATTTAAGTGTTTTTATAAATTATATCCATTCAGAACCTTTGTTGTTTCGCCATTTTTTTGACACCACCACTGACGGGACGGACGGATGATTGACATTTTTTTACCTGACGTAATCGTTTGAAAACTATCAACATAACATTTTTTAAACGCCAGTTGTACATAAATCAGTTATCTGTTTCTGAACTGATTAGAAATCTGACAGTTGCACAAGCTGTGTTTTTGTTGCGGTTTTGTCTGTCAAATTCACGGTGTTTCTTCTTATTCCTCAACACACCGCTTTTGCCGTATTGAACAGAAAACTGAAGTAATGTCTCGACGAAATGAATATTGGAGATCGCAAAGATCCGACGACAGTGGCTGGGGAAATTCTAACTTCCGAAGACCCCGTCCACGCAACTTGAGAGGCAGACAAATTGGTCTTTATTACAGAGACCAACAAATTAACAAGGAAAAGATCGCAAAGGAATTCATGGTAAGAATGTGTTTATTTTCTGACATAAAGACAGCCGCGTTGAGTACTAGACCTGAGCCCCACGTGATACTCTTCCTACTATGCAGCAACGAAACATTAAGTTACATAAATTGAATTCATTTATTGCTGATCATGATGGGTATGGTATAAGTACATCATGGTGCCACTGTAGGCGTAGCAATTTAAGTTACAATCTAATATGACTAACACTAACTAACTAGACAACACTTGCATTGTATCTAAATAGAACTATCTAATGTTTACATGGTCCTTTGCCTTCACATAAGTCTTGTAGTAAAAACTTGAAGTGATGTTAAACACTGTACCTCTTAGGTACTATTTTAGTTTAAGTATTGTAATTGGATACCCATAGTAGGTGCAAATTAGAGAGGGCGCTACTGTGCGCATGTAAACATTGAGCTGGAGTATTAAATTAAATTAAAATTATTTAAATGGAGTATTAGTTGAAAATAAGTAGTGTTTGAGTTGTTTTTGCTAACAAAGGTACGACACAAATGAAGTTGAGACAATCTTTGCCGTAAATACAGTGATATAGTGACTCAAGAAATAGCGGCCGGCAAAGAACTTTTGCGGACTATCAAACCCTTGTCTTCGTGTTTAAACTTTGTAAGTGGACAGTGAACATTTCTGTTTTTAAGGCGAGACGTCTACATTAGTGTAAAATCTCATAATTGGTCGTAACTCATAAACAGAAATCTTTCATAACCTCTATAAAATAATCGATGACTAGCAAATATTCGCTTTCACCGAAATACAACGCCATCTGTTGAATGCTTGCTGGACCACCAAGCCGCTAATTAAAGATTACGCATCCCGGTCAACCGATACACATGAAGTAGTAATCTAGGACACCGCTAGAGGGCAATACATGTATCGAATTTGAACTACTGTTGACCTTTTTGTTTACACTGCCCTGATTATAAATATTAAAATGAGTACCTTGAACGTATGCGCCGGCTGCCAACGATCCTTACCTAAAAGGGAATTTTTGCGATGCGCAGTTTGTAAAGCCACATACGATATAGATTGCGCCAATGTTTCCCAGACATTCTTTGGTGTTATGACGAAAAAAGATCAGTGGAGTTGCCCGGAATGTAAGAGCAAAAGACCTAAAGTCGGAAATGTGAATACGCCAATCCGCTCAATGACCACCATAGATGAAAAAAGCAAGCTGACGGACGAGCAGAACGTGACCCTCCGGAAGAGAGCATCCACCCACCCAGTCAAACCCCTTGCTGCCTCGGCCCAGCGGTCGCCGCCGACGCCTGATACACCTGCAATGCTGGCCATTCCTGCGGGCTCCGCTGAGTTGGTGGCGGAACTTCGGCTGTTGCGTGAAGAAATGAAAGCTGCAAGAACGGAAATGCAGGAATTCCGACGCACTATATCTAACCTCACCTGTGCCGTCGAATTGTGCAACCAGCGTATAGATCAGCTGACTGTGCGCGTAGAGGCAGTGGAGCAAAGCAAACACGAGGGCAAAAACGTAACTGATGACGTTTCCAAGTTAGAGGACACCATCTTGGAACTCAAGCTAGGACTTAACGACCGTGACCAAGAACTGCTCTGCAATGATGTAGAAATCGCTGGTGTGCCTGAAGAAAAAATGAGCAATCTGTTCACCTAGCTCTTACTATTGCTCAAAAGTTAGGAGTGGCACTGGACGAGCGAGATGTGATCTCCGTGGAGCGAGTCGGCGGGCCGCGGCGCAGCGGCGACGGCGAGGCGGCGGCGCGGCCGCGCCCGCTGGTGCTGCGTCTGGCGCGGCGCGCGCTGCGCGAGCGGCTGCTGGCGGCGGCGCGCGTGCGGCGCGACGCGACCTCGCAGGGCCTGGGCCTCACCGCGGAGCCGCGCCGCATCTACGTCAACGAGCGCCTCACTGCGGCTAATCGGCAACTCTTCTATAAAGCCCGCGAGCAATCTTCGCGGGCTCAATGGAGATACGTGTGGACGCGTGACGGAAATATATTCGCACGCAAAGAACATGGTTCGCCGCGACATCGCCTGCGCTCTGAGTCCGACTTAAATAAAATTTTTGGTCCATGTTAATGTTAGCTCTCATATTTAACACCATATGTAATATTTATGTTGTTAACCAATGTAATATTGCTGGTGGTCTTATGTGTGCCCTTGTTACAAGGTTTTATTTAATTTTTACTATATATAAAGATGATTTGTTTACGTTAATTATTATTTTGTTTAATGTTTGTTTTTTGATATACGTATATGATTTTTTGATATTTTTTAAACTTGTGTTGTACTTGAGTCTCACTACATTAGTTTATTTTATACAGTTTAAAAGTTTTTCAATGATGGGCTCGCAAACATTCTGGTCTAGTGCGAAGTTTCGTAACTACATCGTTTTGTCAAATTGCTTTTATCCGTCCAATAGTGTTAATTTATATTTATGTCGTCGAGTAGTTCTTATGAATTTATATAATGATAGCATGTACTGTGGACATTTATTTTTATTATCTACTTGCAAAATCCGTTTGTTAATCATAAACAATTTTTACGCGTTAACATTATGTCCAAATACGTGCTTTGTAATGTCTCGCTGTAGTATATACTGTAATATTTTTCTTTGTATATATACCATAGCTAAACGACACCTAACACTGTTAAAAAAGTTTTTAAACAATTGCAAGTACATTCAATTGCTACACAGTTTTGTCATACAGTTTCCCAAGCGTAAAAATTTATCATTAGGACTGTTGAACCCTGGCTCGCTTGGTACACGGCATGACGAGTTTTTAGTCGTCATGGAACGTCACGGAGCAGACATCGTGGCCATCAACGAGACGTGGCTGCGGGCGGGCGAGGAGGCGCGCGCGCCCGCGCCGCCCGGCTACCGGCTGCGGCACGTGCCGCGCCCGCCCGGCGCCCGGGCGCGCGGCGGGGGTGTAGGCTTCTACATCCGCCGCGGGCTCTACGCGCGCCTCCTCGACCACCCGCACGCGCCCTCGGTCGAGCAGATGTGGCTCGGTGCCACACTGAACGGTCGTAAACTCGCTATCGGCACAGCCTACCGCCCGCCCTGGTTATGTGTAGACACGTTTATTGATGCATTGACAGAATCAGTTGGAGCTTTCTCCGCACACGATGATATCATACTCATGGGTGATTTCAACATCGATATGTTGAAACCAGGTGAAGCTAGTTTTAGGAAATTGGATGAATTCCTCCAATGCATGAGTATAAAGCAATACATAACTGAACCCACACACTTCACGGAACACTCTGAGACACTGTTGGACCTTGTATGTAGCAGTCTAAAAGTTAGCAAGGTGGTAGTTGACCATGTACCTGATTTAAGTGCACACGCCTTTATTTCGTTTGAATTGAATGTAAAGAAACCTAAGCAGTTGTCTCGGTGGATTATGTACAGACCTATTAAAAATATTGATCTAGAAAAATTCAATGCGGACATCGATCATATAGACTGGAAAAATGTCCTATGTAATGACGTAAATGACTCTCTATACACATTTAATAAACAAATTATACGCTTATTTGATATATATGCCCCTTTAAAAAAGTTCTATATAAAAGAACAGTCGTATCCTTGGATTACCGATACTATAAGAAGAATGATTATGCTCAGAGATGCAGCACATAATAGGAGCCGCCGGACAAAGCTTGAATCCCATAAATTATACTATAAACAACTTAAACATCTTGTTAGTACAGCCATGTATCATGAAAAAGCAGCTTATTTTAATTACAGTATTAATAAAAACATAAACGACTCACGTTCCCTCTGGAAGAACCTTAAACGCGATATAATTGACTTTAATAAATTATCCCAGGATCTACCGGAACACCTCTCTAATCCTCATCATATCAATGATCACTTTTTGGATACCCCAGGAAACAATAACACTAATATGTCGCAGTTAGCTTACCTAAGTACAAATCGTTTCAGCAATGCAACATTTAGTCTACAGCCTGTGGATGAACATACAGTGCATAATATTATAAAAAAGATAAAATCCAATGCACAAGGTATTGACGGAATTTCCTTAACAATGATCCTTTTGACATTGCCGCAAACATTAAGTACAATTACTGGTCTTATCAACTTATCTATTAAAACTGGTACTTTTCCTGATTTATGGAAAGAATCTCTTATTAAGCCTATCCCCAAAGTTAATAATCCTACTGTATTGAAAGACCTGAGACCTATTAGTATTTTACCTTTTATGTCAAAAGTTATGGAAAAAGCTGTATGCCTGCAATTGAACAAATTCCTTAATGATAATAATATCTTACCTCATAAACAGTCTGGCTTCAGGACAGGTAGAAGCACAGCAACAGCACTTCTTGATGTCATTGATGATGTACTGTCTGGGCAGGATGTGGGAGAGGGTTCTATTCTTGTCTTGCTTGACTACTCTCGTGCATTTGATACAATCAATACTTCCTTGTTGTTAGCTAAATTGAAGTTTTATGGGTTTGACAGCAACACATTGCAATGGTTTACTAGTTACCTTTCGGGGCGATCTCAAAAAGTAGAAATTACTTCTTCTGATGGAAACAAAAGATGCTCGGTGACTTCGCCAGTTGATCGCGGAGTACCGCAAGGATCTATATTAGGACCTATACTTTTTGTTCTTTATACAGCAGATTTGCCTAACTGTATAATTAACTGCAACCACCACCTATATGCAGATGACCTTCAGGTCTACAAAAATTTCAAGCCTGACAAAACTATCGAATCTTTCAACCTTATAAACGCTGATCTTAATCGTATAGCAAATTGGTCTGAAATTCATGGTCTTGTGGTTAACCCGATTAAGACCAAGTTTATAGTAATGGGAACCAAAACACAGAGGAAGCGCATTATTTCTTACAAGACAGATCTAAAGATAATGAATTGTCGTATAGAACAAATTGATGAAGCCAGAAATCTGGGTGTGTTGTTTGATGGTACTTTAAAGTTTGAAAATCACGTTCTTAACACCGCTAAACAATGTTTCTACAGACTCAGGGTTCTTTATAAAATAAGACAGTATTTAAGTGTAGATGTACGCATACGTTTATGTGAAAGCCTGATTTTATCAAAATTAAATTATGCAGACACAGTAATTGGTGGGTGTATCTTGGGACGCACAAAAAGACTAATCCAACGCGTCCAGAATGCTTGCGCCAGGTTTTGCTTCCTGGTCCCCAGAAGAGCTCACGTTACTCCATATTTAAATAGAAGTGATCTCTTAAATATGGAGTCTCGTCGAAATCTCCACTTTGCCAGTCTTCTATTTGGTGTTATAAAAAGCAATAGTCCATCGTACCTTTTCACAAAACTAAAATTCACTCAGCGCACAACCCGGATTACTGATCTTCTCATATGTCCCCCGTACAACACCGCAGCATTTCGCGGAAGTTTCCGTTACTCAGCAACTAAATGTTGGAACAACATCCCCCCACCAATTAGGAACAGTGGTTCTGTTATAACATTTAAAATAAAATACAAAGACTTTCTATTGGAATTACAAAAAATGGGAGCTGAAGCGCATTAGTCTTACTTAAATCTCTTTTTTTACTTATTATATAGGAATGTGTTTAAAATGTGAGTGCAATTTATGTCTGTATAGTACGCTGAACTGAGGAGCTGAAGTGCATTATTCTAACTTATATGTATATTTTACACATTTATTATGTAGAAATGTGTTTGAAATGTAAGTGCAATTTGTCTATATTAAGAGGTTGGTATGGTTCTTGATGTTTATGATTGAATTAGATGATATATATTTGTGATTTGTAGTTTATATAAGGAAAGTGATCCCCGAGTACAATTATTATTTTAAGCTCGTATTATATATGTAAACATGTAGCATCAAAAACATATATATTTTGTAACCTTCGTCCACTAGTTCTGACGAAACAGTTGCTTGTTTGCTGTTGGTGGCTGCCGCTATCTATACATAAAGGGCCTCCGCAGAATACCAGTGGTCGTGACAGCTCTACTTGCTTTTACGACTTTATACTGAGCGTAGACCCTTTTGGTATCTAATAATGATTTGCGTAATTTTGTTTTAGTTTTTAATTTAATATGTAATTTGATCTAGTTATTCTGTATTTCATGTGTTTTAGATACCAAATAAATATATTTTCTTTCTTTCTTTCTTTCTTTCAAATTCATGTTCCTTACTAAAATTATTAGGTAACCATAGTTCTTACTGTATGTGTATAGTTTTAATACTGACATTTTCAGATCACATTAAATGTGCCGCAACCAGTTATATCAAAGTTAAAAAGTAATTTAAAGATTATCGAAAAAAAATCAACAAAACAGAACAAGCAGGAAAATAAGGAACCGGAACAAGAAGAATCAAGCACATCAAAAGAAGAGAAATGTGAGGAGGAAGATGATGTAAAAGAGCCCAACACAAAACACATAAAGATTGAATCGACATGTGAAAGTGAACCAGGACCATCTTCAAATCCAGATTTCATCCCAATAAAAACAGACAATGCAAAATATGGTTCTGATAATAGAGTTTTGAATTTGCGGGGAGCTGGCGACTACAAATATGGATACCATGATATAATCACGGGAACATTCTCTGAAAAACTAGAGGAGAGTTTGGCAAAGGGTATCACCATAGCCAAAACAGATAATAGTACATCTAAATTTAATGTTACTTTATATGAGGACCATCTCAAAACAATATTGAATCCAAAGTATACAGAAATGATGAAGTTCCGAGAGACATTACCAACATATAAGAAGAGAGGAGAGCTGAGAGATATCATATATAACAATCAGGTGGTTGTCATAAGCGGTGAAACAGGCTGTGGCAAATCAACACAGGTATTTTTGCTCATATTAATATGCACAAAATAAGTTGAAATATATTTAACACTCATTCTTACTACAATTATTAGTAAAATATATTCAAAAGAGAATAAAACAGTGTAGCCTACTGTGCCTGTCAACCTCATATTTTTATCTCACTACTGCTTACCATCAGGAGGAGTGAGATCATCTTGTTCGCCTCTTGTAAAAAAAAATTACAGAAGCTCAAATCAGCCAATATACTATTAATATTAAACTGCCTTTATTCATTATGGTATACATTTAATATTAAAAAACACTTTTGTTACCTCTCATTTTTATTTTGCTATTACAGGTACCTCAAATAATTTTAGATGATGCCATAATGGCAAAAAAGGGAGGCAATTGTAAAATTCTAGTCACACAACCAAGGCGTATTGCAGCATCATCCTTAGCCCAAAGAGTTGCTAGTGAAAGGGCTGAAAGGATGGGAAAGTCTGTTGGATTTGCTGTAAGATTAGAAAAGTGAGTGCATTATTTATCTAGAATTTAATAATATTCTTCTATAACTTCAGAAGTTTTTTTCCCCATCAGGAAGAATTAGGGTCAGAAAACACAGCATGGAATTCTCTCGCCCGCCCTTTCTTTTCCATAGAATGCAGATTCATATTTATAAAACTAATTCAAATGTCACAACACGGTTTTCGGGCAGGAAATGGTGCGGGACGCGGTAACCACACCCTCTGCGGTTTGCGCCCGCATCTCTGTGATCAATTGGCGTGGGCATGGCCCATTGACTTGGGGAACTCAGTTCTCAACTGATTGCATTGCCCGTTTTGCAACTCCCTGTCCTGTGGATTTCGCCCGCCGAGTAGAAAACTGCGCCATGAGTTCTTACTGTTAGTGGAACCATTATAAAGCAATTGCTTATGTGTCTCAATATAATAAAATAGTATTATGTAATTTATTCATTATAAAAACTATTATTTTCCAGAGTGGAGGCCAGGCCTCGTGGGAGTATCATGTTTTGTACTACGGGTATATTGTTAGTTGACTTGGAAGTAAATCAAGGTTTGACCGATTATAGCCATGTAATATTAGATGAGGTCCATGAGCGGGACTCACATATTGATCTTGCTATGTGCATGTTGAAACAAGTAAGGAATTGATTGTTTTCTTTTTTGATTATATAATATGAAATTCAATAAAAGTTTTATATAACTATGGAACGCCGAGTCTTCTCATCGTCAATCCCACAAAGCCTAAAGACGAAAGTCTTTAATCAGTGCGTCCTACCCGTCATGACGTATGGAACCGAAACGTGGACACTGACGGCATGGCTGGTCCACAAGTTAAAAGTCGCTCAGCGGGCTATGGAAAGAGCTATGCTCGGTGTTTCTCTGCGGGATCGAATCAGAAATGAGGCGATCCGTCAGAGAACCAAAGTCATCGACGTAGCTCATCGCATTAGTAAGCTGAAGTGGCAGTGGGCTGGCCACATCAGCCGTAGAACCGACGACCGATGGGGTAGACGAGTTCTGGAGTGGATACCGCGTCTCGGCAAACGTAGTGTAGGACGCCCGCAGGCCAAGTGGTGTGACGATCTGCGCAGGACGGCTGGTAGGAGCTGGATGCGAGTGGCCGCGGAGAGAGAGAAGTGGCGTGCATTTGGGGAGGCCTTTGTCCAGCAGTGGACTGTAATGGGCTGATGATGATGATGATGATAAATATAGATTATATCTGTCCTAAATATATGTTTTTATTGAATTGGCTGAGCCTAATGTTATGTGCAATAATATCATTGGAAAAAATTGGGTATTAAATTTTCAATAAATCATTCCAGGTCCTTAAAAAACGTAAAGACTTAAAACTAATACTGATGAGCGCCACATTGGATGCAGACAAATTGTGTTCATACTTCAATGATTGCCCTAAGTTGCACATTGAAGGTCTAGCTTACCCAGTCAAAGACATATATCTGGAGGAAGTGTTGCATATGACCGGTTACCAGCTACCTCCCCAAACTACTGCTCCAGCGTTCCGTGGTCCGATGAAGCCACATCTCCGACACCTGAGAAGGTTTAAAGAAGCTGTAAGAGACTTGAATGAGAAAGAAGAAAAATATAGGACTGAAATAGGTAAATGTTCTTAATACTCTTGAGCTTTGGTTGAGTTCTATCATAAATTATCTTTTTCTAAGATATGGTAGTAATTATTATGCAATTATGTATTACACTTTTTCTAGGTCCATGGCTGCAATCTATTAAGAAAACTCTGAAGCCCTATGTTTATAACACCCTAGTCGATTGTAGAATTGAAGACTTAAACATAGATTTGATATTTGAACTGATCAAACACATCTGCAAAGAACCTCCGGGTGCAATACTTGTATTCTTGCCGGGAATAAACGAAATCACGAAGCTGATAAAAATAATAAATGAAAATGGTCCAGAATTGGGTAATTTCGAAGTCTACCCACTTCATTCGAAACTGCCATCTCTGGAACAGCACAAAATATTTGAGAGTCCCCCACCAGATGTCAGGAAGATAATTGTCGCTACGAACATAGCGGAGACGTCTATTACGATCGATGACATCGTTTACGTCGTTGATTGCGGCAAAATAAAGTACAACGGGCTAAATGTAGAGCAACATATCAACACATTGAAGACCGAGTGGGTGTCGCAAGCTAATTTGCGTCAGAGGTTAGTAAATATTCTTCATCCTCCTTATCTTTGACATACAACTGCATTCAATTTCGTCCGTGAGACTGTGTCTGTGAAGCTGCCGGGAGCTTAAGGAAATTTTATGCTTTAACATCTGTAGACTTGCTATATTTTTTTTACTAAGGTTGTCGTTACAGACGCGGGCGCGCCGGTCGCTGCCAGCCGGGTATATGCTACCACATGCTGACGTCACACCGGGCCACGCTACTAGACGAGCGACTTCTGCCGGAGCTGCAGCGGTCGGACCTGCTGGAGCCGCTGCTGAGCATCAAGCGGCTGCGGCTGGGGAGGGCGGCGCGGGCGCTGCGCGACGTGCCCGACCCGCCCGCCGAGACCACCGTGCAGAGGGCCGTGTGCCACTTGCAGCAGTGAGTGTGTGACGTCACACTGCACGAGCGGCTGCTGCCGGAGCTGCGGCGGTCGGACCTGCTGGAGCCGCTGCTGAGCATCAAGCGGCTGCGGCTGGGGAGGGCGGCGCGGGCGCTGCGCGACGTGCCCGACCCGCCCGCCGAGACCACCGTGCAGAGGGCCGTGTGCCACTTGCAGCAGTGAGTGTGTGACGTCACACTGCACGAGCGGCTGCTGCCGGAGCTGCGGCGGTCGGACCTGCTGGAGCCGCTGCTGAGCATCAAGCGGCTGCGGCTGGGGAGGGCGGCGCGGGCGCTGCGCGACGTGCCCGACCCGCCCGCCGAGACCACCGTGCAGAGGGCCGTGTGCCACTTGCAGCAGTGAGTGTGTGACGTCACACTGCACGAGCGGCTGCTGCCGGAGCTGCGGCGGTCGGACCTGCTGGAGCCGCTGCTGAGCATCAAGCGGCTGCGGCTGGGGAGGGCGGCGCGGGCGCTGCGCGACGTGCCCGACCCGCCCGCCGAGACCACCGTGCAGAGGGCCGTGTGCCACTTGCAGCAGTGAGTGTGTGACGTCACACTGCACGAGCGGCTGCTGCCGGAGCTGCGGCGGTCGGACCTGTGCTTGTGTCACCGTTTAATGACGTCATACTACGTTTTGTGTGCACGTAACGTAACACAAAAGATTCGTTCATGTGCGTGTCATACCTACTGCGCTTCCCAACCTGAATAGGGCAGCTCCTTTCAGACTACATATTCATTAAAGGGATGTCTTACCGAACTATGAGAATGAGTAAACAGAGGTTGCAATGTCCTCCATTGAGATTGGTGATGTTAATTTCTTAACAAGTTAGAACCAACCTTGATAATTATTTTGTGTTGTGGGCATTTCGATGGCACTGACTGTGAATTCCACCTAACAGATGCGGAGCCCTAAACGAGGAGGAGACGCTGACGCCCCTCGGGTGGCACATGGCTCGTCTGCCCGTGCACCCGGCGGCCGGCAAGCTGTTGCTACTGGGCGCGCTGTTCGGCTGCCTCGACCGCGCCGCCAGCGTCACGGCCGCCTGGAGCTTCAAGGACCCCTTCCTGCTCATCCTGGGTGAGTGACTCCTGGAGCTTCAAGGATCCCTTCCTGCTCATCCTGGGTGAGTGCCTCCTGCACACTCGGCAAGCTGCTGCCTCCACCGCGCCGCCAGCGTGGCCGCCGCCTGGAGCTTCATGGACCCCTTCCTGCTGATCCTGGGTAAGTGACTCCTGGAGCTTCAAAGATCCCTTCCTGCTCATCCTGGGTGAGTGCCTCCTGCACCCTTGGCAAGCCGCTGCCTCGACCGCGCCGCCAGCGTCGCCGCCGCCTGGAGCTTCAAGGACCCCTTCCTGCTCATCCTGGGTGAGTGACTTCTGAGGGAGGTACATGGCGCGCATGCCCACAGAATCATGAGCATCTGAGAAGTACCTTATTGTAACCATGAAAATGTGAGTCTTGTGAGAGCACAATTTGGCATCTGCGTTCTCGAGTTGTAGCTTAGACTTAAGTATACCAATCGTAAAATTTTATTAGAATCCTTAAGACCTCTCACTACTTAGAATTATCTCAAGATACAATCAGATTGCACAGAAATCGTATTACACTAGCTACTCTTTATTGTATAATTGAGACAAGTGCTAGTGTTTAACATTATCTCATACACTATTTAACGCAGTAAGATGCACAATTGTGAACTTTGCTTAACCTCTCAGCTGCTTTAGCGCTGATCAGGGATATGGTATCAAACTGCGGTAGCGCTGATCAGCGTTCATGTGACCTGCGACACTTTCAAGCCAATTTTGGTATATATGCACTTGAAATACGGCCTATATTGTTTTATTTTCCTTTTCCTCTAATATTGACCGAATGATCGCGGACTTTCCTCATCATACAGAGGTCAAGGAAACATTATAAGTACCGCCCCAAATTTGGATGCCGACCTGCCGATTAGTGGTTCGCGAGTTCTGTGTTTATTCAGTGATTTTCCAAAAAACGGTAAGTTATTGATACATTTTATTATTCTTTATGTTATACAGATCACTTATATGTACAAGTAAATGAAAAATAAATCACTAATTTTGAATTATATATCTTTGAAAGTTCCGAACGGTGTAACGGTTTCATGAAGTTATTGTTTTTCCAGGTATAAAACATTGCACGTAATGAATGGTGGTATTTATTTCACAGGTAATTTCATTGAGAATATAAAATAATATCGCATACTAGCCAAAAAATACTAAATATATATAAAAAACGCATTTTTTTCTAACGATAGGCGCACCTCACGCACACATACAAAGGTCAAAATGGCGGTTATGCGCGTATGTATACGGAGCCACCGTTGCTGTTTATAGGGTGATATTATTTTTCCAGATAGATAATTGCCGCTATTATGCGGGAAGCACTGATCAGTGCTTGAAGGAAATTACATGTTTTGTAAATTTATTTGTTTTGTAAATTTACTGTAAATTCTACTAATGGCTAAATATTACCGAATTTTCGAATAAAAATTAATTTGCACAACTAACCTGATTTTAAATTATATTTTATTTTGACTGGGTAGCTCAATATTATAATGTATTGTTGTACCTACATAACGTAAGTATGCTCGTTTTATGTAAGTACTTTATATGATTAATAATTTCACAGAAGAGTAGCGATTTCTGAAATAAAATGTAAATAAATAGTTTTACACCATCGTTTTTTGTTTTATTTACAATATATTGCATTATATTTAATTACAGAGTTAATTAAAAAAATGCAATGTTTTTATAATATTCCCATCATGTATCTACTTTCTATTTATTCATATTATAATAAGAAAATATTCACCAGTTACTCGAAAAGTGAACCACCTGTATAGTTGCGCTGATCAGCGCTGGCGCAAACTACGCCTCGCTGCCAGGACGCTGATCAGAGCTAGCGCAAACGGCGCATCGCTCTCAGATCCCTGATCCGCGCTACCGCAGTGTAAGGACCGCGCGGTTTACGCACACATGTACACAAACCATAACGACATTCGCGCGCCGATGTCGGTTTTCCATTACGTTTATCTAATTTATTTAGTATTGGCCGTATTCAATTTATGATGTATGTCGAAAGCCTATTTTGTCTATTCCATTTTACAATAACATCCATAGAGTATAATCATCTGTAGTCCCCTGAATTGCTAAATGAAAACGGGCCTATGAAATCGCGAGTTATCTTATATTTGATCGAAAAAAAGAGGTTAATTTAGTAAATTATACTTATTTTGTTGTTTTATAATAGAAACGAATAGTTGTTTTTCATAAAAATGCAGTTTTCTCCAAAAGATATCTTTTGCTTACATCATAAAACCGACAATGAAGTCAGATTAAAATTTGTGCAATATGGCGATTTTGCTAAAGTGATAAATGATTTTCGTAATGTAAAATATGAGTGAAATTTTGCAAATAATGTGGTGTTTTCTGTATTTTGATACAGCCTGAATATCTAACTTTAGGTGGGTAACAATAAAACATAATATATGTTACAAAATGTATTATAAATAAATATTTTTATAAAGTGATGGCGAAAATTTCATTGCTGTTCGCTTCCCTGTGGAAAATGATAATGATAATGAGGTTTTTATGATACAATTTAATATTAATAAGGTTCATTGGTTATCATACTATCAAATAAAATCGTTACATTAGTGTCCACGGAACATTTTATTATAGCAAATCAATAAATTCGAAACCTTTACTCTCGCGTTTGTAACCCGCGCCATATTGCCGCAGACGACGGGTACAGATTTCCGCAACCTTCCCGCATACCAGAGGTTAAAACTTACATACCTATCAAATATTTATTTATTAAAAACACAAAAATGTTTACACTTGAAGCATCCGTAACATCATATCCCTAACATGATGTCCAACCTGTACAATATTCTAACCAAACTAAAATTAGTCTTTATGGGTCTACACGCGATATTAGGAGTAGCAAATTACATAGCTACTTACTACCCGACGTTTCGACTGGGTTACACCAATCGTGGTCGCGAGCGAACTGGCGCCGCCCGTCTTCGTCTGCCACAGCGGTTGTGAATTTTTGGATCCAGCCCCGAACTAGCACTAATGTTATTTGTACAGCTACCCACGTTTGTCTGACGCACAACATTCACTAATTAATTCTAACCAATCAAAAAATTCCAGAGAAAGAAGACCAAGTGAAAGAAGCCAAACGTGCTCTAGCGTTAGGCGAGCCGAGCGACCACGTGGCCCTCTCCGAAGCGATAATGGAATGGGAGCGATGCCATCCCCATGATAGACGCACCTTCGCATACCAGTTCTTCCTATCACCTTCCACCCTCGAACTGCTCTCGGACATGAAGAAACAACTGGGAGGGAACTTGAGGCAAATGGGATTCCTCGCTACGGACAGCGTCAAGTCCAGCTGGGAGAATAGGAATACCGGGAACCTGAGTCTGTTTAAGGCGATCGTTGCTGCTGCTTTGTACCCGAATATTACGGCTGCTAGGTGAGTAATGGAAAATAAATGCATTATGAGTTTACTTGCTCTCATCTTGTATGCTAGGGTTTTATTTTATATTAGAGGTCAAACTCTCTTATTTCGTATAACTCTTAAATATCTACCCCCCTATTCACGTGTTGGAATCAGATTCGAATTCAAAAACCATACTCTATCTCTTTCTTAACCTAAGCGACAGAGACACAGCATCGATTTTCCGAGTCTAAATGTCAACATGTTGTGAAACACGTCTGGAATAATAAGTTTTAGGATAAAATAACTGTTATGGATAAAAGTTCTGAAAATAAGAAATCATAAGTCGTATTTCAAATCGTCTTAAACACATTACAGCTATTATGACCGAACCATAAAAGTGGTTCTATTTCAGCGTTTAAAAGTCTTCTGAACTGTTATTATTTTGTAGATGGGTAAACCTGAACGCGGATAAAACTCCTAAAAACAATAAATCATACCTAAATACATATGTATTAAAAATCGTCTTAAACAGATTACAGCTATTATGACCACAATCCTAAAAAGTGGATCTTTTTCAGTGTTTAAAAAAGTCTTCTGAACTGTTATACTTTTCTAGATGGGTAAACCTGAACGCGCGCAACCCGAATAAGCAAGTTCGCGTGTGCCCGCGCACGACCGACGCGGCGGTCGCGATCCACCCCAGCAGCATCATGGTGCCGCCCAAGAGGAGGTCTAAACACCCCCCGCCCAAGGTTTGAATGTTTATTTACTAGCGACCCGCCCAGGGTAGGGTTCATTTCTTTTTAAATTTTCTTTGTATGTGATGTTATGTAATATTTATGTAATTGTTTATTTAACGACTAAGTGACCCGCCCTCGCTTCGGGTATATTATGCGACTTTGCTTTATACTATGTATTTTAACCCCCGACCCAAATCGACTGATTTATATCTACTTTACTTTTTGTTTGAAAAGTGGTTACTATGCTAATAATTATATTATGGAAATTAACACATAAACTTGCTCTTAAATCACTCTGTCTGTCAAGTCGATGGGTCTAATAAAAATATTAATGAAACAAGTGCGAGTCGGGCTCGCGCACAAAGGGTTCCGTAGCAGCAAATATAATAAAAATCAACCTATCTCAAAAACTATAAGAGATACTTTGATCAAACCAAAAATCGTTGAAAGAGTTAATTAGCATGCATCACCTCTATTTTTTTTAGAATTTTATACCCCGTAGTTATAAAAATAGAGGGGCGGGACATACCTTTACGACTTTGAGAGCTGATATCTCAAAAACCGTTCACTTTAAGAAAAATGTTTTTTAGAAAACTTTATATCATTTTAAAAGACCTTTCCATTGATACCCCACACGGGTATGTACATCGAAAAAAAAAATTTCATCCCTCAGTTACATGTATGGGGGGCCCCACCCCCAATTCTTTTTTTACTATTTAGTGTCATATTTTTGTAGCGGTTCATACAACACATATTCCCATCAAATTTCATCACTGTAGTACTTATAGTTTCCGAGTAAATCGGCTGTGACAGACGGACAGACGGACAGACGGACATGACGAAACTATAAGGGTTCCGTTTTTGCCATTTTGGCTACGGAACCCTAAAAATTTTATCTGTAAAGATCTAAGCATACGGGCAACATAAAGCGACTTTGTTTTAAATACTATGTAGTCATTTAGGAAATCAATGGTGATTACAAATGATGAATTACTACTATTTAAAGTAGTATTAAAATTAAACTATATATTTTTCTAGACTTACAATAATAGTGAAACAACTCGGTGAATGCAGGGAATAATTCATTTATTTTGTTAAAGGTCGATCTCTGTACGACGCCTGGCGCGAACTGGCTGGTGTATTGGCTCAAGCAAAGATCCACCGATCTATTCCTGATCGATGTCACTATGGTGTATACGTTGCCGCTACTGTTCTTTGGCGAACTGAAAGTTTCTGAAGGTAAGATTTATGACATGATATAATGGCAACCATATTGCCACCATAATTTAAACCTTATTCCCGCAAATAAGGTCCAAAAGCAATGAAAATTTCAAAGTAGTTTACTGGTTAAAGGATTATGGATTTCAGGTGGGAGACGTTTTGTCGACCGGTTGCTGTTACCACCATACAGTTGCGTAAAACCCGCCAAGTGACTCTGACCTCTCTCGGTCAGGTCGCGTTCCGGGATCAGCACTGTACGAACCGGAGCCAGGGGGGACCATTGTTGCGGCAAGCGCCGGACCAGTGGAGTCTTAGCGGCGGTATTGTGCGAGCGGAGTGGGTCAGCCGGCCGGTCAGGGAGACCCGTAGAAACGGGGGCCCTTCCGTCCGGCGGACTGGCCAACTCCGACCCGCACAGCTCAATACCAATGCGAGACTCCACGCCTTGTCTCGTTGCTGCCGCAGCAGTGGTCTCCTCTTTAAGCGGGCTTTCAGGGTGAGTGCGACAGGCTCAATATAGTCTATTGTGCCTGTCGACCTCATATTTGGATCTCACTACCGCTTTCCATCAGGTGGAGTGAGGTCATCTTGTTAGCTTATTATAAAAAAAAAAAAAAAAAATATGCCTTAACATTTTATTATTGAAATCTTACTAGTAAAATCTGAAAGACAATTAGTTTAAACAGTTCATACAAGTCTGACCCAATATCAACTTCTTCCCATCTATTGCTCATGGTCTTGACAGTAGTATTCTATTGGCTATTCATCTAAGGCAAGGCTGTCTAAACCAAGGTCCGCAGGCCGTGCCTTCTATTTTTGTGGCACATAGATTCTTTTTTAATGTTCTTGCAGCCGAAAAGGACAGAAAAGTTTGAATCTGTTTCATCAAAATAAAAAAGCAATGACACGCCATATTTTTTTATAAGTTTTTTGAGGCCTCCAAATTTATTTAGTATTTTTTACTGGCCCTGGGTCCCATTTTGTTCGGACAGCCCTGATCTAAGGTAAGACTATCATTATTAAAATCCATCAGAAGTGGCGTGTATTTGGGGAGGCCCATGTCCAGCAGTGGATAGAAATGGGCTGATGATGATGATAATATTTTTAATTTTGTTTTTAATGCTACACAGAGTTCTAATGTAAATAAAAAATTGGAAAAATTCACATTCATGCCTGACTGATGATGATAATGATGATGATTAAAATCCAAGTCCTATTCCAGCGGAAGACCAATCGGAGACGTGCATAGTATCCATAGTGTCGTACAAGGTCCGGATCCGGAAGGAGACGTCGGAGCTGTTGTTCCGGTTGCGCGCGTTACTGGACGAGGTCTTGGCCGCCAAGATCATGGTGTCCGGCGACCACGCGGTGCAGCACAGCCAGTTTGAGGAGCAGGTTTTGAAGTGAGGGTTGATATTTTTTTTAACAGCTTAATTGCCACGAAACTCCGCGCAGAGAGCAAACAATGGGTGCGTTTAGCCGACAGACAGACTGGTCAGAATCTGAGAGTGCTGAACAGCATTCGACAATTCTGACTACAGTATCGGCCAGAACCATGCTGAGTGGAAATGAGAGAAGTGAAGTTAGCTGTTAACGTTTGAATATTCCGCCATATGACGAATCAATCAATCAATCTGAATATCGCCACTTAGCATTCCTCAGCCGCGTCAGCCTATGCTACTCAGCAATCGCCATTTTTCTTTCTGTGCTGCCAAGATTGTGTGTCGGCTAAACGCACCCAATGCTTTTTCTTTTGTGTCTTGTTTGATGGTAACTAAGGTGTTAATTATAAAAAAAAACAGTTTAAGCTTGCGGTAAATGTGTTCCTTAACATATTGTTTTGGAAACTTGATTATTTTAAATTATAATTCTACTGACATTCCGCCTGCGACGTTCGCTTGAAGTCGCTTTTTGAAGTCGCAGAACACAACTGTTAAAAAGAAGCCAATGTCCTTTCTCAGGCTTTAGACTATATCTGTACCAAATTTCTTTTTACTCGGTTTAGTAGTTTATGCGTAATTGCGTAACACGCAAACAGACAGAGTTACTTTCGCATTATACTATTATTAAGAAGTAAGGATGTTACACGAGAAAAATAAATTAATTTGAAATGTGTAGTATTTTAGTAAAATTTTTCATAGCAAATTTTAACGGTGGCGATTTGGATTTTATAGGCAGCTCTTACGCTGATAGTAGTGGGTTCAATTCCTACTCAGAATGTATTATTTGTGTATTCCACTTAAGACAAAAGGAGAAAAACGGAACCTCTATTTTTAACTTAAAAATATGTATATCCAAAATCTTTTATCTTACCATACAAGTTACCTTAATTACAAAACGCTGTAGCAAATGTGGCCATGTAAGTACTTCCAATGACTCTTATTATACGCCATACGCGTCTAATCAAATGGCAGATTAGATTAGGCACAACATAACATAGGGTAACTAATTGCTTCTACTGATTCGAAGTCAAAACCGTGCAAGTTTCTTTATTAGCTCTCACATTAATGTTTTATCTAAAAGGAATTCTAAGGGATAACTCTAATAAAAATCTCTCTTTAAAAATATTGTAAAAAAATTGACACTATACAATTAAAGGTAAAATACAATGGAAAACTAGGGGAAATGTAAGTGTGAACTGGAGTCTATACTAGAGCGTCCCCGTATTTCAGGACTCCAGAACAAACATTTCCCTCTACTTTCATTCATTTCTTTGAGTATCGATGAAAAATTGCAGAACTGTAGGTATTATAATATTTTTTTAACTGTCTAACCCATGTTGCATATCTAAATAGAAGAAAGAAGACATTTATTGATCACATAAAAAATAATTAAGCAAACACATACAATCAGTACCTACATCTAAATGGTGTATGTAGCACCTATTATGGTGTATTTAACGGATAATTTTTGTTCCAGTGCTGTAATAGCAGTAATCACAGCCGAAGACGAAAGGGCGGAATACCTTGAAGAGTCAGAGTCAGATAACTCCGAATGTGACTCTAAATACTAATATATAAAAATGTACTTTCACATATTCGTTTTTTTTATTTGACCCATTGGCATTCATATTATTCTACTTTATGTATCAAAGTATTGTATTGGCAACACAGACACGTCATTTAGGTGTTTTGGTTAAAGTTCATCATTGTTTTCATTACTTTTTGTTACAAAATTATTTACCTTTATAATAAGTACCTAATATTGTAGATCATTCTAATAATTATAATACAATACCTAAGTAAATTTACTCATTATGCTGTCGTCGATTCAAGTAAGTATGAGTTAAGTAATAAAAATGTTTAGTGCCGGCCTATAGTACAGTGTTTATGAATGGTTGATAAGAAAATACTTGATAATTTTGTTTCTTAGATCCATTCAAGCGGTGATACATTCTTAAATATTCTTGATCTACTAAAGAACCTGGATAGGTTATGTTGTCAGAAATTTTTAGATAATTATCTTCACTGCTTTAACTTTTTAAATTTTGTTTAAATCTAAATACCTACTTTCTACTTCTTACTAGTGTCATCGTTAAAGACAGTTGAAAAAGTATCGCATCTCATTAATTATAATAAATATTGGTTTTAAAGCTTTCCACAAATGCTTGATTTTTTTTTCTATCAACTATTTGTTTCTTTCAGATCAAATGTTCACGGCCTCTTTTGCTATCCTTGCGACACATCAATACTCAATTCGTTACCACAAAAGAAAATGGAGGCACCCGTGAAATCATTCTAAGCCATGAAAAGACTAAGTATGTGAATACTTTATAAATATTTAAATATCCAAAGTTATTATGTATTCTATTGGGTTGCGGTAACAACAGTAAAATAAATTAGCTTAGACATAGATAGCGTTCTTCGCAAACTATAATAGGTAGTTGGTAGCTCAAAATCATTCAGTTACAGAATATTTCAAGGCTTGAGGCAATAAAAATCTAAGTTTAGTTAAACATTAAATTACTACACTCTGAGTGTATAAATATAGCCTTGACTTCGGACACGAAAGATGTACTTATTGTTGTTTCAGAGTCATAATTAGTTTACATACTCATTTCTTTTAACGGATTTAATACATACATACATACAATCACGCCTTTTTCCCAGAGGGGTAGGCAGAGATCACTTCCTGCCATGTGCTACGGTCCTGGCACACCACTTTCGCTTCATACAGTTGGATTAAATTGATGGCATAAAATATGGTATGAATGATAATTAACATTCATGTACCTACTTGAGGTTTAGCAAAATACGAGCCCCTTAGCACATACTTCGTGTTCGTAAGGCAGTTTACTCATACCGTAACGGTAGGGGCCCATGTGTAAACAGACTAACAGCTCGAATTGTCAAGCAGAACAGAAAGATGAGAACAAGAACATTAACTTTATCATAATATGGTGTTTTATCCATTTCTTTTCATTCTAGAAACTCATTGTCACTGGATATGATGAACCATCTCATTGAAGCCATAAACGCTAATAAAGACGACATTTCACTGAGGGCAATCGTTCTTTCTGCCAAGGGAAATGTATTCTCAGCTGGTCATAATCTGAAGGAGTTAGTAAGTATACTCTTTTTCAGCTAAGATGATCCCTGTGACACTTCATTGTGTTCTGAATC
This sequence comes from Maruca vitrata, assembly GCA_039566165.1. NCBI lineage: Eukaryota > Metazoa > Arthropoda > Insecta > Lepidoptera > Crambidae > Maruca > Maruca vitrata. Next base: position 6,808,163 of record CM076925.1, read on the forward strand.
GAACTGCATAAGTATTTTTAAAAATTTTCTATTACATTAAATTTTAATTAAACTTAACGATGCTGTTTCCCTTTTAAAAATTTAAAATTATTAATTTAATATTTTTCCTAATGAAGCTGCAATAAAATTAAATAAGTGTGCAATAAAATTATTTTCGTTTGTCAAACGTAAAATGCGTGATTCAGAACACAATGAAGTGTCAGGGATCATCTTAGCTGAAAAAGACTATAGTCATCAATTTGAAAGTTAAAGTGATACTTTTTTAGTCGACTGGGTCATTAATTCTCAAAAGTTTATACGATACGATACGATACGACACACCACACCCAGCGATGGCATTATGCCACGAGTCCGGTCCAACCGGCAAACCAGGGGCGCAAATTTTTGTAAGGCAAGATGCATGCTTAAGGATGAGGTAGGAAGATCGGCAAGCCGAAGCCGGCCGACCGTAACCAGGCCGGTATTCACCGTAGCAACCAGTATAGGTAATTGGATTAAGGAGTTTGTTAGCTTAATATATACGTATTTTTATAATAATGATAATTAGTCAGGTTGTATAAAGTGGATAAATAATATTATATTATACGGGGAAATTATATAGTGTATGTATAGTAGGATCTTTAGATTTCTGCTTGTTTAGTCGGGTTTCGTTAAAGAGCAGCTATCTGTCTCGCTGTCTGTTTCTTCGGCTTCGAAGATGGTGCGTGCTTCGCTTTTTAGTAGGGCCTTCTCCCTGGCTAGTTCGCGCCATTCGTCGTGGGTTTTGTTGTAGTAGTCTAAGTCGTGTGAGAGCGAATCGATCCATATAAATATGGGTCTGCCTACTTTGTATTTTTTGGCTCGGAATTTCATGGCTGCGTGAAGTAAATGTGGGGAGTTCCGTCTAAGTATATGGCCATAGTAACATATTCGAAGAAATTTTATTCTTTTTGTAATTGTTTTTCCTTGGAGTAGGGTTGGGAGGATTCCTTGAATGGCTGAAGTGGTTGTTGGTCTCTTATGTCCTGTGGAAGGTTGGTGATGTTATGCATGATTTCTTCTTGATATTTTTTGCGCGGGGCTTCGCTTTTTAATCTTTCATGATCTAGTTGTTGAAGTTTCTCAGGTTCTCATTAGAGTCCTTGTTAGATCCACTTTGATCTCTTATAGGATTCCGTCTCTTATTGGAATTGGTGTTCTTCGTAAGTTCTTTTTAGTGACGCTATTATTAGTTTGTGGTCAGACGTTGTATTTTGAGAAATACCTGTGATTTTCTTGAACATATAAGTGTGAGATGTTGACGAGTGTATGTGATCTATTTGTGAAATTTTGTTGCCCGATCTCCAAGTGTTTCGACAGCTTGTTCTTCCAAATGAAGTGTCTAGTCTGAGTTTTTCTCTTCTTATAATGTCGATTAGCATATCTCCATTCTTATTGGATTGATCATGTGATAGTTGTTTACCTATTTGATTTGTTACTTGTAAGTCGTGAATGTCATGTAAACCCACATGTGCATTAAAGTCTCCAAGTAATAGAATTATTGCTTTTTTGGTTTGTTTCTTGTTTTTGTTAATAAGTTCGCAGAAGTGGTCGATGCTTGCGATGAGGTGTGTGGGACGTGTGTATTGACTACATAAAAGATTCCTTGATCGCTTTTAAGGGTGGCGGTCATGACGTTTGTGAGAATGGTTATATTTTGATGTTCGTATTTTTCTTACACAGGATAGCAAGTCCGCGATATTTATTATTGCCAGCGAGATTCCATATATTGTTTTTTGTATAAAGTATCCCTGTTTTCATGTGAGTTTCCTGTAAACATGCTATGTGGATTCCATTTTCATTATGAATTGAGTCGATGTTTTGTTTCTTCTTGTGGTCCGCTGCTCCTCGCACGTTCCATGTCGCTATAAGAATGTTACTAGGTTCTGATATTTGTATGGCATGTGTGTAAGTCCTCGTTATTCTGTATCCAGTCGCATCTGGGATATAAACTGGGGTTGTGAGTGGTGTAACATTGTTTGACGTCTGCGTGGATGGTTTACTTAGGTTGTTACGTGGCATGTGAATGGGTTGATCTAGAGGTCTTATTGGACTTCCATGTGTGCTTTGAAGAATGCTGTCGTAGTGGTAACCATTGTACAGTAGGTTGATATTTCCCACACTATCCTGTGGGTTTTTTGGTTTGAATGTTATGGTACTGCTGATAAATCCCTGATGGACTGCTACGTCGGTCAGGTAAAAGTTTGCTGCCGCTATTGGAATTTCCGTACCACCCCACGTTCCTGTACGTTTAAGGTGGGATAAATAGTTTTTTATGGAATCTCCATCACCAGTTTCTTTGTACTCCGGGAAATTACTAGTTAGAGCCGCTATAATTTCGGGACAATCTAGGTTTCCTTCGATATAACCAACTAGATCGCGTCTGATTGCATGGTGATCGAATGTCAGGTAGAATATTTCATTGATTTGGTGTGCTATAGCTCGGAATAGGCAGTTTCCATCGGCTTCAATTTGTATTATAGACGACATCCTTAGTGGGATGTTTAAGCGATGTTCCTGTAAGAGAGCTTAGTCTAGATTAGTTAGTTACCTACTATTCCGCTGTTGGTATGGAATGGCTGACTCAGTATTGTTATTGTGAGGCAAATGTGTATTTTTTATTATAATACATGTCATTCTGCTTTGAGCTTATTAACATTATTTTTTGTTTAATTTTTGGCACACCAATTTACAATTGAGTTATTTATTGTTTTTGGATAATTATGCGGGCTTGTGTTAGAACCAATAAAAAATTTAGGGCCCTGTTACATCCACTTACGCTGCTTGTTTTAAGTGCGTTCAGGGAATGCGTTACGCGATGGGCTAGTTTTATGCATACCATATGTGCCGAATGACAAGGCGATGTTTTAAAGTGGTGATGTTTATAGGTTTAGAGTTTTGTATCAAGATTAGACTGATTAGTATAAACTTGTTCTTTGGCAAGTGGATGAAAGATGTCAAAAGTGTTGATATTTATGGGTTTAAAGTGTCTGGGTTATGTAGACGTGTAAAAAAATTTAGAGATTGTAAGGCGAGACTTAGTTTGTTTTTTTTTAAAACGTACCTACTTAGGAAATTTTGCGTGGGAACGTGGCAAAGTATGTGCGTGGATGTTTTGGGTTGATTTAAGTTGTGAAGAAGGAAAAGAAAATATTTGTGTAAAATTATTACTTTAGGTATAAGAATTTGTTTAGATGTTGGGCATAATGGGTTTTGGATTACTTTGTATGTTTTTATGCGGTCTCTAGGTCTAATCGGAAATGTAGTATTTTCGCGTTGTTTTTCGGGTTGGATGTTTTGTATGTATATAACGGATATTAGGCATACGTAAGTATCTTTAAGAATTCCCACCGAATATTTATTTAACGATAAAGTAATAGATATTACTACACCCGGATGACAGTCGGTTTTATTGTGATTATTGTGTAATATTTTAAGTGGGTCGCAATATCTAGTTGGTTTTTAGAGAAAGATTGCGCCTTTCTCAATTTGTGTGTTTATATTTGTTTTTGTTCGACGCTTGTGAGTCCTGGCAGGGGTTGTGTGTGTACTGTTACCTAATGTTGGTTGTGTCTGTACGTGCACTTAGAAATATTGACTTTTTTGTATGACCATTATGCAATTTCCCAAATACACTATTCGTTAAAATGATCTTAAAATTAACAAAGCTTACTTAATAAGTATTTACGGGAGAAATTTGGTTTTTACATTTAGTACACTTTCTATTAATATGATATTTATAATTACTATGATTACTTGGCCGGCATAAGCTAGATACTTTGGATTATTTCACTTAATTTGTAAATTATATTGGGCACTTAATTGGAATCTTGGTTAATCGCTAAGGTTAAATAAATATACCTAAGTTGTACGCAGTTGCAAAATAAGCTGTCAAGTCTGCGCGCGGGCAGGGACGAGCCGGGTTGTTTGCGAGTTAATCAATATTAAATGTTTGTTAATTTTTATAACGTTTGGTCGTATGGGTAAAACTGTTTGTTATAATTTTAATTACTTTCGAAAAACAATGGCTGGAAAGAAAATACATAACATAAAAAAGAAATTAAAGAAACACTTGATTAGGATGAACATAGAAATATTTAAGATCTACGTTGAATTTAGAAATCAAAAACATGCTTACCCCCAGCAGCTGTACGTACATGGACCTACGATTTATGCAAGTCGGGGTTAAGATTATACCAGCTTGTGTTAATGGTTTCTTACTTGGTCATTTGTTGGTTTTACTAAAAGACTAAGCGGGTAAATGGATAGATCGCACCGTGTTATTCGATATTTAATAGCTGCTCATTTCGGTGGTGCTGAACCTTGCGCTGACTTTCGACTATTGATTTTTAAGTAGTGGTGATTTAGTGAACTCTTCTAATTCTCGCGTCTCAAAAGCAACTATTATTTGTAATTCACACACGCTAGTATACCGCTGCCTTGCATTTACTAAAGGAATGGATAAAAAATGGATTGATCTCACCGGGTTTCTGGATAATGTCTGGATGCGCTAGTTTCGGTCTTGATTTGTGCACTGGATATTTTATTCACTTAGAACAACTACCGTTTACATTGATTATTACGTAAGTTTTGTTTACGACCTATTTATCTCTCGATATTTGAGCACATTAGTACTGCAAGCTACAGTTACAATAACTGCAGGGCAAACTCCGAATTCGAAACAAAAAAGCAAGCCAAATGTGCATCGGGTTTTTTTGGACCCTTAACCGCTGCGCGCGCGCCGGGGACGCGACCACTCGCCAGGGCGTCCCAAAAGGCACTCCGTCAATAATTCTCAAGAGTTTAGAAAAATAATAATTATAACTCGCAAAACTATAAAAAATCGCGGAACATACATGGAGGTGTTTCGGATGCCCCACAGGATGTTCTGTCTCAGGACCGCTTGAAACTATTTTTGGGTCAACCTGTATAACTACTAGCTTTCCGCGCGCGACTACGTTCGCGTAGAGATGCTTAACGGGTAGAACATTACTTCTTTATAGCGCAGAAGTAGCCTATGTCCTTTCTCGGGCTCTGGACTATATCTGTATCAAATTTCATTTAAATCGGTTCAGAACTCTATGCGTGAAAGCGTAACAGACAGAGTTACTTTCGCATTTATAATATTATTAAGTAAGGATTTTGCGTTAAAAATCAAGGATGACGAAAACAGCATTATGATCGAGTCATTAACTGCTTAGCTGAAAGTTCTGCTCTTTAAGAAAAAAATTGACCGGCTAGCTTTATATATAATTTTTAGTAGGTACCTAACCTACTTATTTTAGTATTTATTATAATTATTTTTTATGGTTTGTTTATCTCAATTTGTGTAAATCAGTATTTTTCGATAATATCCCATCACCATGATATAGTCTTGGGCCCTGGGTTTGTGATCAGCCACCCGGGCCCTTGCGGCTCAGTCCGACCCTGTACCTTAGTATGCCTACTCGTAAGAATAGGAGGTAACTAGTAGGTAGATGACAATCCTCTCACAGTAAGGGAAAAGCGGAGCACTAACTCCCTTTCCTGTACTGTCCTTTTTCGACATCTTGATATCGACGCCTCCCCTCCCTACGAGATTGTAGGAGAGGAATAGGGGTTTCATTGGTTCGATATTTCTAATTCCTGTCTCAAGGACTTTGTTAACCCGGCCTCTGCCACCCGGGAAAAGTGCCCTGGTTTGCCAAGATCCGGGCCTGACGAACCTGTAGGAACTATTGTGAATCGCCTCCCTTACTAACGTAGGTGACTATATTATTATGTTACTTACCTTTTTTAATAATTTGTCATTTTAGCAATCCAGCAGTGGAATCAAACAACACAAGATGGTATTCCAAAAGGCTACTGAACTGATGAAGTCGATAGTACTAAGTCCAGTGCCAGTTATTGCTAAGGTATGATATTAGGTAGGTACGTGTTTGAGGTATCTAAGTCACGATAAAATATTTTAGTACCTAGTTTAAAAGTGCAGATAACAAAACTTCAGCTGAGAATTAGATAATTTAAACGGAGTCGGGGTTAAGGTAGGGCGCGATTGTTTTTCCGTTGCAGTTTGGGATCTGCTATCGGACGCGTCCCCAGGTTGCGGATAGGGGAAGGCCCCCCAGATATGGGGGGTACCGGCTTGCCGGCGCGGCCAAATACTCAAGGGGGTCTCTTATTTTATTATCTCTTCTGTCATAATATCTATTACACCCTTTTTCATTTTTTTTTTTGTCTGTTTTTTTTTATTTTATTTTATTTATTTATTTTTTTTTTTTTTTTTTTTGCCCCCTACTTTTGCTCTTACCTTCTAACTCTTCTTTCCTCTTATATGAGGAGTAAACCTCTATAAAAATCCCAACCTTAAGGTTACGCGTGCCGATGGGGTGCATGGGCGGAGTGAGTCCGCTCCCAAGCGCGGAGGATGGGAGAAGAGGGAGCTCTTCCCTCTGTAAACAAAGAGCTCTAGCTTTTTTAAGCATAATTCATAACTATGAGTGCGAGTTGTAAAATATTACTACCCCAGGAGGGTACCACTTGTGACACAGGTGGAGAATCCCTCCCGGTGCCTCCAAGCGCCGGCAGCCCCTCGTATTCTGGGGGGGGCACCAACCGCCTCGTAAGCCAACGCTTGCGGCCCATTGGGCAAGATTTTGAAGGATCGGGAGAAGATAGTGTAGAGCCAATGCGAGAAGGATTGGTCAAGAGTTTGGATACTGTACAAGTACCTCAAGAAAGCGAAATGGAATCTTTGGATATTCCGAGTTTTGAGAGCGAGGACGTAATTTTTGTACGTCCAGCCACCCCACTGCAATTAGATACACAAAGCGGTGGAGAAGAGTCCGACTGCTCCCTGTTGTCATTTACATCTCAATCATCTGTGCAATCTTCGCAGTCAGGTAGGGTCTTGAGAAAAAGGAGAACACCCTTCACAGATTCAGCTCCAAAGACCCCTAGGGCTAAACGACCGTCTGTTAAAGTCAATAGAAAAAAGGGAGCCAATAGCGATGGTGAAGATCACAACGTAGGTAAAACAACTCCCATACTTGACCTAGCCTACGAACAGGCCAAGAATGACCTTGCACAGTTGGAACAAAATGCTCGCGAGAATGAGGTTGAAAATGAGAGAAAAAAATCCGAGGAAGCCAAAGCTAGGAGAGCGTTGCGCTTACAGCAAGCCAATAAACAGCCGGTAGCAGAGCGACCTGACTCACTGGATGCGGCTGAAGTTCGAGAACGAACGTGCAATCATATTGATGAAGCGCTAGAATTAGTATGGAAATGTGGGAACATCAAAGGTTCGATGAAACATGCTATTAACCTGGCACTAACGCGAGTGAAGGACGGTGTGGAAAGCCTGGCATTTAGATCTATCAGTGAAGAAATGCTAAGAGTACGAGCGGATAATCTCCGCCACCGTCGCGAAAATGCTGAACTAAGAGCAGAACTTGAGGCTTTTCGAGCTGCATCATCCCAAGATAGAACAGTGCGCGCAGGAAATGCAGTGTCAAATGCTGACCTAGAGACCTCCATACAGCGCATAGTAGACGAACGCATTGCCAGCTTAGAAAGTCGGCTCCTCCCGCTGTTTAAGCATTCGCCGTCTATTGAGACAGAAAGAGAAAACACTAAAGTGAATCTAATGGAAGATCCTTCACAGGGTCAGGAGCTGCCCTGGGTGGAAGTTACTAGTGCACCCACCTCTCAAGATAGTTCCCCGAGTCTGGTAGCTGGACCCTCATCTAGACTTTCACCAACCCAAAACACTGAAATTCCTGAAGTTGAAGACAATAACTGGACTACAGTAACTAGAAAACACAAAAATAAGGGAAAAGGGAAGGGAAAAAAGTCTAAAGCGGATGAACAGATTAACTGGCCGCCGCTAACACCAGCTTTATCGACTCCGAACACGACTACAAGAACAGCGACCATAGCAAATGCAGTTATGACCCCTAGGAAGCGAAAGCAACCAACACAACAAGATCAAAGAAAGGGGATGACAAATCAATCAGTTAAATTAGTAACACCGCGATCTCAAGTGGTAGTCATGACTCTGCAGGCAGCGGCGCAGGATAAGGGCTTTACATACAAAAAAGCTCTGGAGATGGCGAGAGACAAGATTGACCTGGAGCAACTGGGCATCGAGAAGGGACTACGGTTTAAACAGACAGCCGCTGGAGCCGTTTTGATGGAGCTTCTGGGTTCAACCTCTGGGGAGAAAGCCGATCAATTAGCTGCTAAAGTTAGGGAGGTTCTGGGTGACAACGCCATAGTAACAAGACCCACCAAAAACGCTGAACTTCGGCTGTCAGGTTTAGATCAGTCGATTGGAAAGGAGGATATAATCGCAGCTATAGCGTCTAAGAGTGGCTGCTCTCCTGTCCAAATACAACCGGGAGAAATTCATTTTGGACTCAGAGGAAGCGGAACAGTTGTAGTAAAATGCCCAGTAGCCGTAGCAAAGTCTCTAATACAGTCAGGTAGATTATTAATAGGATGGAGTTCAGTCCAGATATATGCTCTTGAGGCTCGCCCCACTAGGTGCTACCGATGCTTAGAAACTGGGCATATCAGACCGAATTGCCAAACTCCAGCAGAGAACGGTGACTTATGCTTTCGTTGTGGGCAGCCTGGACATCTGGCTATGAAATGCCTGGCACAACCTCAATGTGCTGCATGTTTAAGGTCTGGAAAACCATCTATGCATCTAATAGGTGCGAAAGTATGTACATCCGACAATTACAGTAAGAAACGAGGCCAACAAACCGATCGTAACCGTGGTAGGGCTATTGAAACTAGGTGGTCACAAGGAGGAACATCGGCAGCTCAAACTGCTAGAAATATGAGTGATGGAACCTTAGCGCACATGGACGACAAAGCATCAAGATCACACCAAGCTGAAAATTGTGCTGCTCCGGGTCGAAAGACACCAGTGACAGATACATTACAAACGCCTACACAGAGCCAAGAAACAACTTTCGACAGACAAATCAATCCTAGACTGCCCGCTCAAGTGCCAACAGTTAATGCGAGACCCATACGAAGAACTAGAACTGCGTGTGCCAGTTCATTACCGGATCCTAGCAGGAATCCACTATGACTAGAGCCGAACAAAAAAATGTCAGGTACAAATGTGCTCCAGTCTAATCTGAACCACTGTGCAGGAGCGCAAGATCTACTTATGCAACACATGGCAGAGTGGTCGATTGACGTAGCAATAGTTGCAGAGCCATATTTTGTTCCATCTCGTAGTAACTGGGCAGGGGATCTTAATAGCGACGTTGCTATTGTTGTATCTGATAACTCGTCACCACTTGCTATTCAAGAAATAGGGCCTGGTTACGTGGTAGCATCATGGAAAGGATTTATATTATTAGGGGTTTATTTCTCACCTAATCGAAATCTTGCTGAGTTCGAGACCTTTATGGCTAAATTAGAAGCAGCAGTGGGCAGACAGCTGCCAGCTCAACTTGTCGTTGCAGGAGACTTCAATGCGAAATCTACTACCTGGGGTTCTCCAGCTACAAACGTTAAAGGTGAAGTGGTTGAAGACTGGATGACATCTACCGGGCTCTGTCTTCTAAATAGAGGCACATCCAACACCTGTGTCCGACATCAAGGGGGATCGATAGTTGATCTCTCTTTTGCTTCGCCTGCGGTTGCTGAACGCGTAAAGAACTGGCGTGTTGTACAAGGAGTAGAAACGCTATCAGACCATCAGTATATTCGTTTTGAGGTAAAAAGTACAAATACGTTTAGCGCACCAGTAGGACAAATCTCAGCGTTTCGTAGGTGGGTTCTGGCCAAGCTTAACAGAGATGCAGCAGAATGCGCAGCCATAGTGGAAAGCTGGAGCTTTAAATCATTTTCATTTTCAGACGTCAATGAAGCAGCCAAATTTTTCCGTCAATCTCTTACCAACATTTGTGACGCTAGCATGCCGCGATCCAGAGGTCGCAGTCTAAAAAAGAGTGTATACTGGTGGACGCAAGATATTGCAAATCTCCGAACTATCAGTATACGCACCCGGCGTTTGTACCTTCGAAGTCGCCATCGCGATCGCCGCCGCTACTTTGATCCAGTTGAAGAAAAGCGCCTTCATAACGATTACTTAGAAGCTAAGAAGGCCCTTCACATGGAGATAGTCAGAGCTAAAAATCAAGCGTGGGATGAATTTTTGGAGGGGCTAGATAGAGATCCATGGGGTCGCCCCTACCGCCTAGTGCGGAACAAAATGATAGGGCAGCCGGTCTCCACTGAATCCTTTGCACCTAGCCTTCGTGAAGAGGTTATTGTCGGCCTATTTCCAGATCCCACAGAATACTCCCCTCCACTTATGGCCCCACCAGATGCAGAGCCGGAAGGAGAAGTAATCGTGCCCGTCATTACTGAGGATGAGTTTAATACGATATTGGTACGAATAAGCAATAAGAGGACCGCCCCAGGCCCTGACGGTGTTCCAGGCCGTGTACTTTCTATGGCCCTTAAACAAGTGGGCACCCTTTTAAGGGACGTTTTCAACACCTGTCTCAAATCTGGTCTGTTTCCTAAAATATGGAAGACTGGTAGACTTTGTCTCCTGCGCAAGGAAGGACGATCTCCGGAGTCTCCCTCAGCGTACAGACCGATTGTCATTCTGGATGAGGCAGCCAAATTGTTTGAGCGAATTATAGCCGCGCGAATAATAAAACATCTTTCCGAAATTGGTCCTGATTTGTCGGATCACCAATTTGGCTTTCGGGCGGGGCGTTCAACTGTAGATGCGGTTTTAGAACTTAAACGCGTTACACAAGATGCAAAAATGGCAGGAGATAAGGTTTTGGCGGTTTCCTTAGATATCGCCAATGCCTTTAACAGCGTTCCTTTTGAGGTTATTGTGGAGGCACTTCGGTATCACAGATTACCATTATATCTCCGGCGTCTTATAATTGACTATTTGGCTGATAGGCAGGTATTATATCAAGGGCATGAAGGTAAGCTTTTAAGAAGGCATATGCTATGCGGTGTTCCACAGGGATCGGTTTTGGGTCCACTCCTATGGAATATCGCCTATGACTGGCTCCTTCGCAGTACTCTCCTCCCTGGGATGGGCGTCCTGTGTTACGCAGATGACACCTAGTCACAGCCCGGGGTGCCACTGTGGATGAGGTGATTCGACTTGCCACGGTAGGAACAGCATTGATTGTGAGTCGAATCCGGCGTTTGGGTCTTAAAGTAGCCTTAGAAAAAACAGAAGCACTGTTGTTCCCCGGCCTAAGAGGCAGAGCTCCTGCAGGAGCGCATATCAATATAAACGGCGTTCGAATAACACTGAAGGCAGAATTAAAATATTTGGGTCTAACCCTTGATGGCCGTTGGAACTTCGTTGAGCATTTCCGTCGCCTTGCTCCAAAAGTGGTGGGAGCAGCAGCAGCACTTAGTCGCCTCATGCCCAATCTCGGTGGTCCACAGGCAAGCTGTCGACGATTATATATGGGAGTAGTTCGTAGCATGGCCCTCTATGGAGCGCCAGTGTGGGTGAATGCACTCAACGCCACAAATAGGGCCTACTTGCGTCGACCACAGAGAACCATAGCTGCGAGGGCCACACGGGGCTATCGCACTATTTCGTATGATGCTGCCTGTATGCTTGCCGGCACCCTCCCATGGGACTTAGAGGCTGAGGTTCTTGCCGAGGTCTACAGGTTTAGGGTAGACGCAAGTAGAGAGCGCGATGAGCGTCCCATGCCAGTAGAAATACGTCGCGCACGGGAGCTGGCGCAAGCAGCGGCCTTGAAAAGATGGATTGAGAGGTTGGCTGTACCTACGGCGGGTGTCAGAACAGTCAACGCAATTAGGCCGAAATTAGAGAAATGGGTACAACGACGCCACGGATGCCTGACCTTCCGACTAGTGCAGATCTTGTCAGGGCACGGATGTTTCGGCAGGTATCTGCACAAAATCGCTCAAAGGGAGGTTACCCCGGTATGCCATCACTGCGGTGCCGACGAAGATACGGCGCAACACTCGCTAGAAGAATGTTCGGCCTGGGAACAACAACGCCAGTGCCTGGTAGCAGTAATCGGGGGAGACTTGTCGCTGCCGAGTGTGATTGCAGCTATGCTCGATAGCGAGGAAGCGTGGGATGCCATGGCTCTCTTCAGTGAAGATGTAATGCTGCAAAAAGAGGAAGCGGAGCGGAAAAGAGAGACAGATGCTGACGCTGCTCCACTTCGAAGAAAGAGGCTGGGAGTGAGAAAAAGGCAATTCCGTCGTCTTCTCGCAACTGGCAACGGGCCTGCAGGTATTGGAGCGGGGTCCTCCGATACCGGCACATAATAGGTCCGCGAGCAGGAGACATCTTTTCATCATCCAAAGGTGTCTCTTTTTGTGTGAATCCATTCAAAGTGAGTCGAACCGCAGGGGAGACAGTGAAGAATGCGTAAGTGTACCACTGTCGCCCTACCACCAGCGGCCGAGTGGGAGGATCCCGGGGGTTTTAGCCGGTAGAAGTCCGGCATAACCACAGCACACCCCCGCGCTGTGGGATCCATGAGGATTCCCCCGGGTGAAAAAAAAAAAAAGGCCGCGATAGTTTTAGCATCCATAATTTGGAGCAGGGAAAGGGTGCTGTGTACTTAAGTATTGAAACTTTATAGTGAGATAAATAGGTAAGGTAGGTTAGAGTCGAGAAAACAATATTTTAGTGTATTTTTATCGTTTAGGTGAACGGTTTTGCCACAGCAGCCGGGTGTCAATTGGCAGCAACTTGCGACATGATTATTTGCTCCGACACAAGCAAGTTTTCTACACCTGGGTAAATAAAATACAAAATAGCTTGTTCATTTGATAACATTATCTTAATTTAAACCTTTGTTGACTCGTAGTTCTTATTCAAAGATGATAAGAATCATTTTGCAAGAGCAAAAAATATAATCAAAACAAGTTTAACCTATGTATTGTTGGTACGTAACCTAATATTTTTAGTTATACCTACATTAAAATGTACGCAGTACCTATGCCTATGCTATCAAATAATTAATTACTTGAGATAACAACTGCTAAATTACGTAGGTATTATTCTTTATTAGGTCCGTGCCTTTTTCCTAGGAAATAAATATCACCAAAAACAACAATCATTATTCTAAATGTTAATTTCAGAGCAAACTTTGGAATATTTTGCTCAACGCCAGGGATAGCAGTCGCGCGTGCGGTGCCGAAGTCACAAGCAACATACATGCTTTTTACAGGTAAATCATACTACTGAATCACGAAAATATACGGATCTAAGAAATCTATCAATTCGAATTTCTTTGGCCTACAAGCGAAAATCGGCACCACTGATTGTGTTAACAATAATATCAATCTATATATTTATAGGTGAACCAATTACTGCGCAAGAAGCTTACCAAAGTGGTTTAGTCACCAAAGTAGTTCCAGCAGACCTTCTAGACCAAGAAGTGGAGAAAATTATTGAAAAAATCAAATTAAAAAGTCGAAGCGTCATATCATTAGGGAAACAGTTCTTTTACAAACAAATAGACTTGAGTCTTTTCGAAGCTTATCAGTTGGGAGAAGAAACAATGGTGCGAAATATAAATACAGAAGATGGTCAGGAAGGTATAAAGAGCTTCGTTGAAAAGAGAAAAGCTACATGGAATCATAAATAATGTTTGTATTAAACTGATATGACCTTACGAACTATGATAGCAAAGAAGTGTATGTATCTACCTACTTTTTAAGGTCCACTTTTGAACTCTTAAACTGAGATTTTAAATCTCAAAACTCATAAATATACTGAATCTGAATGCATGTCGATAATAATGTGACGATAATGAGCTCAAATAAAATATACTTTCAATTACACCTATATTTTATTTCTATAGTAAAATAATAATAATAACCTTATCGCATCTCACAAGCATCAAATCGTTTGCGAAGTTTTACAAGTATGTAGTAAATTTCTATAATATATTTGGCGAATAGGTCATTTTCACATATGCAATTATTATATACACCAGCATATTGCAACCATACTTACAGTGTGAATGTTGAACATTGACTGATAATGATGGAATCAATAAGGCAAATGTTCAGGATTTGTTTTATGTTCAATTCACAAAATGGATAAGTATGTTTCACAAATACAAAAGCGTGACAACCATTACAAATCTTACTACACTAAAATCGAAATGATAAATACATCTAATTAGTAAATAATTTATGGTATGCACATAAGAATGAAGACTAACGGTTTATTGTCTATAATGAATAGCCCCCGGATTTGTTTCTTGTGGAATAGGGAAAGTGACAGCTCTGTGAGCCCAGGGACACCGGGTGAATCACCTGATTGTCAAATCAAATGAGAAAGTCTCAAAGGCCTTCAAAGATTTACAACATAGAATAAATAAATTTAAATAAGAATTGATATAATTAAAAGGAAATTAAATTACATATACCGTTTCAAAATAAACATATAGAATTATGGTTAGAAGATATTTCAATTATCACAATTAAAGTGAATAAAATAATTTTGCAGACATAAAATAACATTGTTTTCGTACATTTCAAATTCCCTATTTGCAGTAATGGCTTTTCTAATTTCGTTTACCAGCCTTTGTGTATTAATTAAGAAGAGCATAACAGTAATAACCTACTTACTTTTTTAATTTGTTGTATAACTATTTGGCTATGAAACAATAAGCATATGTGTAGTTATTTATATAATTTTACCAGTTGTGCTGATTAACACCTTTTAAAAATGCATCAAATAAAATACATAAAGTGGAACTCTCATTAAAACTACAAAACAACTTTTTAGTCCTACATTACATTTATAGGGTAAAGATATAGTCACATCAATTAAACCATTTTTACGACACCCAAACCAACATATTACAGCTGATATACATATTTTAATCGTGATAGTTCTGTGAAGACACATAATACAATAAAATGCATAAATAATACAATATCATTTTAGGCATACATGCGAAATTTTGAGTTTGTTGGGGTTCAATAAAGTAGTATTATGTTCTAAATACATTATTCATATAGAACATTATCTACTCATAAGTCTTGTGAAAATTTGACTTATTTTTTATTTAATATTTAGAAGTGTATAAGTTTGCAAAAAGTTTTATAAAATGGTCTATGATGATATTCTTAATAAACATTACTTTTGACACTGGAACCCCTTCTAACAATTTAAATCAACAAAACATGAAGTGAAGGCCCTACCTAAATCCTTACATATTGCATATTATTATAAATTTTCATAGTCTTTTGGATTGAATAGATTGATCAATACACAAACAATGGGATATCTTACTGGTTCCCGTCAGCTGTTAATTATTTCTCACTTCTTCGCCAGTTCATTTGAAAGCCAGTCCAATCCTTCATATAGCCCCTGCCCTTGTGTTGCGCATGTCGCTTGAATATACCACTAAAAACAAAAAAAAGTATAAACATTGGTGGTCAGTGTCCAAAAAAAGAAATCTACACAATATGAGTAATATGAAATTGTATAACACATACATGTATGGCTGAGATTGAACCAGCTACCTACTTCCCGCATGGAAGGTTACTATGATTTATCTATGCTTATCTACAATATTCAAATTAATTTCTGATTTGTGAGAAAAGTTAGTTTATGATTTTTGTTTTTATAATATATGTAACTTTTGTTGCTGTATCTAAGTTGACGATTCTATAAATAAATAAATGTGTTGCTAAGAGCAAATCTTGCTTACAGCTGAACTAATATTTGAAATTTTTCTGTTGTGGCCACTCTTAATATTTCACAAGAAATTATGATGAGGCATCATGAAGTTCGCATGCTCTATTAGTTATAAATAACAGACAAATAAATATATTTATAACACACCCAGAAAAACACCATTAATAAAAAATTTTAAACTATACAAATGGATTGTATTTTTCTTCTTATGTCACAATGTGCAACAACTAAAGCAAAACATGAAATCATTATTCCTTATTGTATGTTATTTCTGGTTACTGGATGTTCAGATATTAAATAAATTTAAGAACAAAATATTTAAATTAAAATAGCACTTACACGGCGGTTCCTTTGGCTGTTCAATTGCAGGGCATTAGTAAGTTCAGCAGCCGTCATGGCATTGGGCATATCCTGTTTGTTGGCGAATACTAAGACAACTGCATCTCTTAGCTCATCTTCTTTTAGCTGTAATATTAAGTTATAAATGTATTAAGAACACAGGAAAAGTATATTAATCTTAAATCATATTGTTATTCTCAATTTTTTTGGAATAAGATAGTTCTGCAAACAGGTAGTTATATGGTAAACCATACCACACAAAATAGGCGCTCTGACGTCGAGTTGCGGTCACCAGCCTGTTGCACCAATACCATTATGGTAAATCCAGAATCAATTATTTATTTTTGCAGTATTTCACTCAAACAAAAAGAGAATGTAGGTAGGTATCGATTTATTATTATCTTTAGTTACTACTAACATAAACTTGTCCATGGCAGCAACATAAACCATTTACAATAGAATTATGCAATTTCAAAAAGATGTTTCTTATATAAACAATGAATAGTTTTGTTACCTACCTACTTACTTACAAAGGTCACATTTTATTTTCAATTTATGAGCAGAGGCTGTGTATTGCACAATATGCAACACATATAATGCTGAATAAATACAAAATGATAAATTAAGAAATGCTTACCATAGAACTCAATTCTTTCTCCGCTTCTGGCAATCTCTTAGTGTCGCTTGAATCCACTACAAATATCAACCCTTGTGTGTTTTGGTAATAGTGGCGCCATAGTTTCCTAATCTTGTCTTGGCCACCGACATCCCACACCGTGAAGCTAATGTTTTTGTACTCTACTGTCTCCACGTTGAAGCCGATCGTCGGTATTGTAGTAACGATTTCGCCTAACTTTAACTTGTAAAGTATTGTAGTTTTACCGGCGGCATCCAGTCCAACTGGAATAATAAAATGATAAATTTAAATACTAAAACAGCTTTTATAGGCCAAACACGTATGAAATTAATTTAAAACAATACATTTTGCGGAATTTACAACAGATGAGCTGTCATGACTCATGTCACTTACCCATTAGAATACGCATCTGTTTTTTGCCGAAAAGCCTTGTAAAAACGCTTGATATCGTTAAACCCATGATGTTAGAATAAGTAGTTGCCGTAAAAATAATCCTCCACAAAATCAACAAAACACACTTGGAAATACTACGAAAACAGCTAAAATAAAGTTCTGTCTACCATACGTCGACGTTTCAGATTTTTTACGTCAAGCAAACCACAGACAAAGCAAACTGTAGAGATGCCTCTTGTGTTTTTGCTTATAAAGAGTTTTAAAACGTTGACGTGGTTTCATCCTTGTTGTTTCCCAAAGACAAGGATCCCCGATTAATGCGTTTCAAGTTATTTATTTAACTTGAAAATAGATTCTTAAATTGTCTAATCCTTTAGAAATATTAGTACAGTATTAGTTAAATATTAGTTATTTGTTAGTGTATTGTTATTTATCTTTAATTAGTTGACGTGTTTTTAATTTTGAAGTACCAGAGATACTTGCCAACAAATTTTGTCAACGTGGCAAAATATGAGTAAAATATTGCAGTATTATTAAATAGCTTAGTCATCATGGATTTTCTTAAAACCTACAAGAGGAATGGTCGATTATTCATCTGAATCATCATTTTCATTATGCACTAAGTAGTAATGTCTTGCTACTCGCAAAGCAAGAGTCTAGTAAAAGTAGATAATGAAGTTAGAAACTCGTTAGCTAAAAGCTGATTTTATATCTGCAAACATAACATATGTACTTAATATAACCCTACCGTACCTACTTAAACAGCGCTGAAGCGGATACTATTCTTTCTATGATTCTAATTATTCTCTACCACTCCTATTATGCAAGTACCTACATACTTATAATAAAATTAACTGGCAAGGAGAGTGGCGAAAATCTACGGGTCCTAAAACTTAAAGGTCCTGGATTAGAAAATTATCTGTAGGTTAGTCATAGAAATAGGAAAGTATAGTATGTACTACTACTTCGTTTTTTATTACTAACTTAAAATTATTATTTTTTGAAATCTTTTTTCTTTTTGCTAATACCATGGGCGTACCGAGTTGTCTTATCTACTAAGTATCATATCTATATAGTACTTTAATCAATCTGATACCCCCCGACCCAAAACCTGGGTACGCGCATGGCTTTTACATAATGATGTTCCAGTAGTAACTACCTACATTCATAGAATCACATTATAGATATTTGTCATCTTCATATTTCCTTTAGTTAAAAAAAAATTGTTAAGTCAGAGAAATTAACCAAATAGGGAACCAAACTGAACTTCCTTCTCGTTGTCATCTTCAGACAGGTGGGGTGCGTGAGCTTTGTTAAAAATTTTAGATTATCTCGCGTTCACTTTATCATGCAGACCCAGTTTTGTCAGCCAGATTAGTGGGTTCGTTAGACCGTGAGATGCTACATAAATCATCTATTCTAGATGTAAAGGCCTGTATATATTATATGCAGAAAAACCATGAATACAAACGGCACTTTGATACTTGTCATCAAACTACACGACTTTTGTAGAAGCTCATTTTCCTTGGACTTACAGCTAGCCATAGCATTAAGAAAAATTGTGAGCGATAACTTTATAACCTGTGGAAATTTTCAAAGGTGAGGTTTTTTGACAGCCAATAGGAATCCGATTAGAGTTTGCTGTCATGCGTCGTCATAGAAACGTATTATTTTAGAAAACTTTTCATTTTTGGCCGGAATCGACATGGAGATTTATGAAGGTAAGATTTTCATAATATTGCTCAAAATATTTGTGTCACTCTATCTTTTTCGGCTCTAAAAGTGCATATATATATTCTCATTATTTAATTAATATTCGCGAATGTAGTAACAGGCTCGCAAAGTTGAAGGTCCTTATCCTTTACTGAGATTTGTTTGTATGGGCTCTGCTTTAGATCTGTGTAACATTATTTACTTTGCTATTTGCAATATAAGAATTAGATAAATTCTGATGATATAGAAACCGAAACCGAACGGTTTCTATATCATCGGAGTGCTATATTTATTCCATCTTTTTACTATTTTATATTATAGCGATAATATGATCTCGTAAATATAAAATGGGTATGTACCTACTATTAGAGCTTTTGCAAAGGTATGCGGTTTAATATACACCAGCGATATACATCTAAAATTAATTCAATAATATGTCAATTTTTTACTAAAAATTTTAATTAGAATAAATGTTAGTTTGTTCCTTGTATCACTTGTAAGTTTTAGGAAGGACTAGGGCTTTTCCTACCCATACCATTAGTATACGTCTCTATTATTTACGTATACCTAGGTACGTTATGGACGTAAGAACAGAGACGCCTAAATAATTGCTATGAGTAGGTAGTTCCAATAGCTTAACTTGATTTTTATAACCTTGTCTATTCGAAAATCTTTAGAAATGTACACCTAAATTATTTTATTCTAAGTCATTTAAGGAACCGAGAGAAAGGTATCTACCTAGTCAGCAGGAATAGTCACCCAACCTCTAGATCTAAGGTAATAAGCACACATAGAATCTTGGTACCTATAAGCTTAGCCTTTGTTCCATTCAACATAAGGCTAACATAGCAAATATGGGTGTCAATGTTTTATCGCGTTGTTTCTATGGCTTGTAAATAGTATGCAATGGCGCGCAATACGCCAAGGATTACGTCATGGCGTCTGCCGAGCTGGCTGACTGGCCTTTAGTCGGCCTGGGAACAATAACACGCTAATTAGAGTTAAAGCTTTTAATTAAAATACATCTTCCAGTTTGGGAATGTTCGGCGAGACCATTTCTTGTTTTACTCAGCTTACTTGAAACTCTCTTGCGAGTCTCATTGCATAAATTGGTGCAATCTCAAACATTTGACTTTGTGTTTTGATGCTCCATTGTTTTTGTATTCTTCAATACTGAAGATCTTATTTAAATCATCAATGCTCTTATCACTCGAATATCTATTAGACACACCTATGTGTGTATATTACGAGTATGAGTAATGCTAACATTACATGAACGCATCAGGGAACGATACAAATCACTGGTTTAAAATCTTAGCCTTACGCAAGTTTTACCAAAATATTATAACACACTTATTGAGCAGGTCCTAACGAAGATTTTTTAAAAAGCGCAGTTTGTTGTCTCATCTTAATCTATCGAATTCAAATAACTACAGAAAAAAAATTCAAATGCTTTCGTGCAATTTTTTTTAAAGTGTCTCACTTGGATCTAAACATAAATTTAAAACCTGCTTGTTCGCAGCCGTATTTGTTTACCTGTTCCGTCGCCGTGTTAAGAATATCGGGTCGTTGAGCCTTAAAAAAAACAAGATATCTTCCGTTCTATCTAACGTTCTTAGTGCCACAGAATCGTAAGACGAACCTACCTGGCTAATTTTCGTTATAAGATTATTATAGGTAGGTGGATATCCGTCCGAGATGGCTCAGATGGCAGACTTCCCGCCCCCTGTCTTACAGCAGGATGGGACATCCTTTTTATTACGTCCAGTGTGCGTGGGTTACCGAAAATTGCGTTCATAAACAACTTGTAATAACAATTTGCTTACTACCTAAAGTGATGAGGTATCCAAGAAATCGTTGTACTAATTGTATCACTATTTCAGTTAAATCTAAAATAAAAAATAGAAAAGTTCGATTACTGAAGTTCTATTTAAAAAGTATTTGATGTTAAGTTGTTAACTTAATACCATCCATTGTGACACTTTTCTTGCCAGGGTCAGATAAAGTGATACAATTAGTTTCGCTATTTTATTACGTGCATATTGTTCTACTTAGGTGATAAGTAGATCAAATTGCATAAACATAACTCCTATGAGAAACTATTCTTCTTCATCAGCGTGTTCGCTGTCGTGACTCCCAGTTTTGAGATTGCATAAAAAATGGATTAAATTGATTATCAAACCAGCCTGCTATTTTGTTACGATTGCTTAAGGTCGAATACTGCAGGTATTTGAAATTCATAACGTAAATTTAAGAATTGTATGCGAGCTTAGAATTTTCTTGAGCTGAAATTCTAATATAATTTGTACCAATTAATACCGTCATCTTATAAGTCTAAATCATTTTTCAAAAGCTAACCGAATTTCGTAAGCATATTTAGCACACTTTTTGTCTGTTCTCATTTTACGAAGTAGGTATCATTATTATTCACAGCTTTTAGTTCGCTTCGCAAAAGTCATTGTGCCCACAGCAGAACAAAGCTCACTCCTATTGCTATCTAGTCAGTCCTAATGAATACAAACTCGTTACTTGAATCGATTCATCATCGAGACCAATTGCCTACATTTTCTCTTCCGTGTTGCAAGACTTTGAGCAATCCATCCATCATAAACGATAAAGTGTCGTTTCATTTCTTTTTATACATGTGCATTTTACTACTCATGGTATGAAAGTGCCATGTGTTGTGTGTATTTGTGTAATACACTTTAACCATGGCATGTCCACCTCGGTCGGGTATGGTAGACAGTCCCAGTGATGATGAAAATATCATGTGTGTGATAAGTGATTGTGTTTATATCCTAATAATATAAATACGGTTGATGTGTGGATAAATGTTTGTGGGTTACTCTTTCACCCCAAAAAAGAACTGAACAGATTTTAATAAAACTTTGATTTAGTTTTAGCTGTACGCCATAATAACACATTGGCTATGATTAAAGATAAAGTAAACATTGTCCAAAATTTATCAATAAAGAACTTCACGAGTACATTTTTGCGGGTAATCAATCCACTATGAATTCCTTATGAGAGTGTTTCTCATTCGCAATTTATAGAAGCTTTAACTTATAATAGAATACAAGCACATTAAAATTAAATAAAATGCGCTATAAGTAACCTTTACTTTCTGGGAAAATAACAGAACAACAAAGGGACAAATGTATCCGGTGAGTCGCGTGCGACCGTGCAACCCGCGATAGAAATAATGTAAGATCAGCAATTAAGTTAAAGGTAGTATTTATGTAAGCACTAGATCGACCTTTTCCCAGTCATTAAAAACAACAAACCATCAAGACGGACGTATTCTCTCAGGTTTTCACACCCTTATAAAAGGAGACCCTGTCTATCAGCTTAAAAAGTTACTTAAATAGGGATAATTGGCACGAATTGTCACTGTAAGTAGGATTTGAAAATTACCAATTACATTCGATGATGAAGACTCCAGCTTCAAAGTTGACACCAATAAGATAGTTATCAGATGTCAAGTTTGAATTAACAAGACTGTTGGATTTACTCGTCTTCATTGTTAAAAGACGGCATTCATAAGATTAGAATTCTCATGATGACATAGGAATTTTAAAACTCATACCAAAAAGGTTATGATGAGTTACTGTTATCACCGTTTGCTATCTAAATCTTAATATTTTCGCTTCAAATAACATTCTAATTGCTTTTGATTGTCTAACAAATTAACTTATTATGCTGTACACGTTTTATCGTTCGACTTTGTTTTGAAGCTTTTGCATTTGACAGCTTATAGCAATATCGATTCTGTCCGTCATTGTATCGAGGCAACTTTCAATTTGCTTTCCTATTTCCGATTATGTTCCATAGTGTTCCACTTTGCCTTTTTTTAATGTCGACTAATGGTATTTCAATGGGTTTTATACAATGTATACTTCATTGTACTGTAGGAGCATAATAAGTTCAAACACGATCACCGTTACGATATTTCCCATTACAGCTTTTACTTTCATGGTTTGTGGGTAGTAGATAACTTTGTTAAGTAGTACACAAAATCATATT
The DNA here is from genome assembly GCA_039566165.1 of Maruca vitrata. Taxonomy (NCBI): domain Eukaryota; kingdom Metazoa; phylum Arthropoda; class Insecta; order Lepidoptera; family Crambidae; genus Maruca; species Maruca vitrata. The sequence goes on from CM076925.1 coordinate 6,830,986, forward strand.
TTCGTACTGTAATTGTTCACACTCATAAATACTTCGTATTAGTCAGACCAATAAAAATATCTGTATCGAAGTATCTTCATGGTATTGAAAACATGTCGTACATCAAATATTTTGTGTGTAGGATTGAATAGCCGCCCACGTTTAGCGAAACCGACTGGATGTATGCCTTTGGTCATCGTAAACATGCCATCATACTTACCTGTTGAAGGCCATTGAACGCATCTTGGTGACAATCGGACTGTCTGTCGTGTCGCGCCTCATTTCTACGCCCTTATTACAAGAATAAATCGTTATCCATTTACATAAAATTAACAAAATAACTACTAAAGACAATAGGCTTCTATTGTTTTCGTACACAACCGGATAAGATTTTGCCTAGTAATACCCTAATGACGCTGTTGCACGGCAGCTATAATAGCGCAATTCTAAGAAAATTTGTACAAGAATGACGCCAAGATAGCATCAAGTTAGTACAGAATTTTAATCAAAACCGTTTATCTGAAGTATGCAACGATATACCATGCTCTTTAAAGAATATAGATTATAATGTAATAAAACCTAATTTGTACCTCTAGCTTTTGAGATTGTTAGCCTTGGATATTTCTGGGGATTTACTTCTTCAGTCTTTAATTTTCAAATCTCCGTTGCTAAATGTGGCTTCCTTGTGGAAAAATATTTTTATTATAGGCCCACCAGTCAAACTCCCGTAAACTTCATATTCAATGAACAAAGTTAAATATAAGATACATAAGGTATGTTCGTCAATCACTCTGATTGTTTGTAACTACGCATATGACATACTCAAACGTTTGAACGACCAAGCCACTTGTTATATTGCCTTTGCAATTGAAAGGTTCGTTCGTATTTGTGACCACGTTATTTATTTATCCTTGTTTCTTGAATTTATTGACTATTTCTAAGAGCTATTATTTTCCTTAAGACGATAAGTTTTATCTGCCGTCTTAAATAGGTTTTCAAATCAAAGTAATTTAATAGATAATGCGACTTCTAATTTAAAACACCTAACACTATTCTACCTGGCTTTCGGCTTAAATCTTGGTAGACGAAAGAACTACGCCCCTAATCTTTTTAACCACCTCCATGATACTACAGATTTATTTAGGCCAAGCTAATGTGCTTACACTTTAATACAACAGCATTAACATTAAAGCGTTTAAGTAGATCACTAGGAAATTACTACCATCAATCACTCCCTTTCTATGTAGCCCTTCGAGACGTACGCATTTAGTTCGTGTTTATATTATTTTTAGCGTCAGATTTGATTCTTTGCGACTCTAAAAGCTTGTAATATTGTTGATACGTTCATTCATGTTCCGTTTAGTAGGTGGCAGCCGGCGTGGGCAATATGGCTGTTGACAGTTACGTAAAACTGGTTTTCTGTAGTAGGTATTCCATTCATATACTTGTTTCGCCGAGAAGTTATGTCTAGTACGGTTGCAAACTTGACTATCCTTCGAGACGTCTTCATTTATCTTGTTCTAATGCAATTGATTGCAGAGTCGTGCAGACTTTGCCTTTTAACTTATGAAGGCTTTTGATGGACAGCGTGACCGTTTTGCAAATGGTTGTCTCGTCTTATTAACTGTCGTTGCATGAACACAGCACAACTCAACTGGTGCAATGAGACGTAATGCGCTTCATCTGCCTTTGTCATGGATCGGATGCTAATGCACTTGTCGTAATAAAGACATTTGATCGAAATGATACGATGTTGTTGAGAGAAACATACTGGCATCATCTGTCTTGTCCGGTGTTTCGATCTACATAAATAAATATAATGAGATAAAATCACTTGCATTGCGTTGCAACCCATACTTTAGAAATCAAATGCTATGTTTTGTGTCAAGTAAAATCGACTCGACTGACCGATTTGTCGACAAAATCTTTCAGTTTAGGAAAGATATCTTATTTGTTGATTTGACAATTCCCACTAATCATTTCTTAAAATATTATATGTTTAGCATAAGTTAGCGTGTGCATTTGCATAAAGTAAAAGTACATACTCCTGTCCTAACGATAGTTTCTCCTAAGATAATCCAATCGATCAAAAGATACGATCAGTTTGTCTTAAACTTACCTTCCAATCAATTTCTTGTGTTAACTTATCTGTTATGAGTTCAATGAAGTGTTCAATGTAAAGTACAACATAATCTCGGTGCTCTCGTCAAGCTGGCAATTAGACACAGTTATTTACGGCATATGTGATGCCCGCTGTTAATTAATTACCTTGATCATCCGCATAAATTAGCATGCATTTTGATATTAACTTGTATTTATTAATCGACATTAAGTATCGAATAATATTGTCTTAAAATCCTAAGAGGTTTCTTTATAAATCTTAGTCTTATGTTAAAAGAAACTAGCTTTGCTAGATAGCCCAAATAAGAGCTACTCTATTAAATAACATTATTTACAAAATTGCTGTATCCCTTTACCGGCCCAAGTAAGTATAAGCCACTACCGATTGGCATTATAATACGCAAATAAGAATTGAGTATGATAAGTAGCAAAAATAAATAGTAAACGCTATCTTGCATGAACCACACAACCCATCTCGGATAGCATCCTTCCCAGTCTCGATGTCTTATTTTGGTTTGAGTTGCATAATGCTCGATATAAGATCTCGATACGGCAGCCGCATTGTGAAACCGCTCCATTGTCTTATCGTGAGGACTTAAAATCCGCTGCATTACGTCAATTCATCTTAAGTCGAATAACAATAATGAGCAAATAAACCGGTTTTCCTCCGACTTGTCACGTTTTCTTTACGTAAGTTACTAATTTCATGTTAATTTCGAAAATAAGTTTTATTTTGCTCTGTTTAGCCGTAATGATGCATTCAGTTTGGCGGGCGTTGATTGATTTCTGTTCTTTTATTATGTTTATAACTATCTCTTTATCATATCTTTCTACGAATGTCGAATTAATCCCAACATACTGATTTCATACTCAAATCGAGCGCTCATGTTCGTAAATCGGAAAACCCAATGACCGTAAAAAGGTGTTGTTTCAAAAATAAAATGTTCATAATTAAATAAGGGTAAATAAGTGTCCCAAAATAAACAGTAAGCAGAGTTTTAAAATGATTTTCCGTCCTTACATAATATTTATTATGAGTATACTGATCAAAAGTCAATATCACGATTTTCCTTCATTGACGTACGATATTTTTGATTAAAAGTGTGTGGTTTGGTTACTGCCTAAATATTATCTAGATCAGCATAGTAATTGCACTCAAGTACTACTAGGGGTCTTATGTATCGCTAGGATAGTTGTTGATTGTGACGCATGCTCCGAGATCGTTGACTTCAATTGTCCACGGTTCACAAGTGGGCGTTGCTTTTGCATCTCTCAAATTGAGAATGTTCTTTCACTTTGACATCGACGTTTGCACCTCTATGTATTTCATAGCGAAAATAACGGAATACTTGTTGTCAATGAATATTAATATATTTTTGATTCACGTTTTAGTTAGTAGTTTAGCGGTGAAGACAGACAGCGGAGCCTGTCTATCTTTACCACTAAACTGACTAATAGGGTACCGTTTTTACCCTTTCGTTATTGAACCCTAAAACGCCGTGATCGTGGACTCTTAACCAATTAATGTGTTCTGATTTGGTGAGGTAGTTTTTTCTGCATGTCTGCGCAAAGGTGTGGCCGCGTGCGGTGTAGTCTTATGCCATGTGCAGCAAAATGAAGTATATTATACTTACATGATACAGTAATTATTTTCATGCATATAACTCTGTATTGTATATTATATGTTATGTCTTGTCATAAGCAATCGGCCTTACTAGGTTCGTCGCTTCGTAGGTTACCTTTATAGACACGAATTCAAAGTTGAAAGTGTCGCGTGACTTCATATGAATATGGTCTGTAAAAATGATAAACTATCTTTAGGAACTATGTAGAATTTATTTTTATTGCAACTTTACGTAGGCAAAATCATATTTGTTAAAATTACTAAATTTTACAAAAATCATATTATTTTTTGAAAATTTTGTACATTTATTAAAAATAAATTTACGGTTTTGTCCCGTCAGCGTAAAGTCGTAAAATATTACTACCTTTTAGTGCAGTCCGATAAAAAGTAGTCTAGTCCTTTCTCGAACCTTGAACTGTCTTTGTGCCAAATTTCATACCAGTCGATTCAGTGGTGTTGACATGAAAGCGTGACACGTAGACAGACGAACTTTTCGTTATTTTTTGCAAAAGACTGTTACTTATTAGTTAAGTAAGGTTTATGGACAAGAGCAATCTGTTACCAACCGATGTAGGTATTTAACCCTCTGTCGCTAAATACCATATTCTCAAAAGATCACACTCGTAAAATACCACATTCGCAAAAGACGACATTCGCAAAACATCACATTCTCATAATATCATATTCTGAAAATATCATATTCTTAAAATACCCCATTCGCAAAATACAACATTCTTGTGATACCACATCCAAAGTACAGTCTCAAATAGAATTTTTTTTTATAAAACCGAAATTATATTATAAAATTATAAGTTTTTAAACAAGATAAATCTTGACCTGTAGCGCTACCATGAGTTTAAAAGTTACGGAATCGATATCGCCTACGTAAATAATATGTCTATGAAAAACTTGTACAGCGCCACTGGTGGTTACGCTAAGAACTAAATTCGGTCGTATGAAAAAAACAACTTGATAGGTTTTTAACGTACGTAAGTTTTGATAGCCAACTCATGGTATTGCTACTGCTTATGGTATTGTATGATAAATAAATAATTAATATTATAAATCATATTTCTAATTCTGCCTGTCGACCTCATAATATGTGGGTCTCACAACCGCTTACCATCAGGTGGAGTGAGGTAAAATAATTGTTAGCCTTTTTTTTAAAAACCAAGGGATTAATAATTCAGTACAAACACGAATACCTATTTAATAAAATCTACTTTTTATTTAGTGCATAGTACCTAATTTTGTTTTGGAGCATTTTTGTTTGAAGGAGAGATTATTTTTTATTAACAGGGAATCTGATAAGTATACAATCATCTAAATCCGTTTACCGAATCGATATATATGAGGTAACAATCACAAAAGAAATAATGGACTTGAGAACTTGCTCCTTTTTATTTAATTCGGTCAAAATCATTTAATTTTACCTTAATTAATATTTATATTTCATACAAATTACATTTTCAAATTCGGTCGCATATTAGCATTTAAATAATAGTTCTGACCATTATTAGAAAAATTGGCAGAAACAAGGGCAACTTAATTCCAAGAAAAAAATACAATATAAGCATAAAGCGGCAAAGTTTTTGAAGCCCGGTGTACTTTTCTGCATTTTTGAAAATATGGTGTTTAGAGAATGTTGTGTTATGCGAATGGGGTATTTTTAGAATATGATATTATCAGAATATGATATTATGAGAATGTGATGTTTTACGAATGTCGTCTTTTGCGAATGTGGTATTTTACGAGTGTGATCTTTTGAGAATATGGTATGTAGCGACAGAGTCGTATTTAACAAAACAAGTCCATACGTTTTGAAAGATGCACCAGTCGGGATGTTCACCCGACTGTGAGCGAGCGGTGCGACTCGCACCATTGCGTCCGATGCTGCATCGCACGTGCAGCAAAAATTACAGAGGTTATTAACTTGCATCTGCAAAGGTACATTTATACACACTATCACGCTTATGATCTAAGGCCAGGCAAGCGGCACGGTGCTTGGAGGAGGAAGCTCCTTTATACACATTTAGACGGTTAAACAGTTCAATCGCAATTGTTATTGGCAATAAGTATAGCCAGCGCGCTGCCAATAACGCTGCAGCGTTAACACCCCTGCGGCCTATTTATACTAAACATGCGATAAAGAAAACAATATGCAATATGTTGTGTTCACTTTAACATGCACCTCATTACTTTGTATGGAAAGCTTGATTATGCCTTAGATGCAGTCAATTGTATACCTATCATATCAGTCTGTATATTTTTAAAGGAAAATTCACTAGTCTTGAACACAATGTTACACAAATCCAAATGTTCGCTATGTTGTTGTATGTATTGTATATGTATGGTATGTACTATGTAAAATTATTCACGACCACAATTCTTTTATCTTGATTATTCCGTTATTGATTATCGTCGTCCTTTCGAGTTTCGTTCACATTCCAGTGGTTGTTATTGGGTCATTGCTATAAAATTTACTAGAGCGATTCAAGTATAACGGGTTTACCTTTCTTCTAAGCTTTGCATGGGATATAAATTAGTATAAGTAAGTAATTAAAACGATAGGACGTCTGTGCAAATGCACAGATTCTAATACCTTACCTATCATTTAAACGGATAAAATAATGACTATAATTTTTATACTTCTTCACAAATAATAACAAATTTTATGTGCTTTATATCGAACATGACCGATTAAGTAAACTCAAACAAATTATAAACAATCATTACGTGACAGCATATAATATCTGCTATGGCTATTAGCGACTGAGTAAAATCTTATACAGCCCAGAGTACGAAATTGTACCTAAGTAGATATGTTTTTCGCAACCTTGCATAGGTTAGATAGGCCGTTAGGAGCAAACAGTTTAATACCTTTTGTATTAGAAAAGATAAGAAGATTGCTAGCCAACATACGAAGACAGTGATTAGTTTATCTCAAGGCCAATTATTATGTTAGTCATGTGTGCCATGAAGTGACATGATTGAGCTACACTTTCAAGCACTTATTCCATCATCTCATTAAAGTAACACACATGAGGAAGCCATTAGAAGAAGTAAATTTGTAGTTGGTTACCCTTTTGTAACGCTAAAAGGAAACATTAATTGAACGTTGACTCTATTTCAACTTTCATCAATAACATAAACCATATGGACACCTATTAAAAATTGCCACAATACCATCCACTTATGGAATCATCTGTAAATTCCTAAAGTTTTTTTTTTGCCTTGCTGTCCCATTCTACCCTGTGACGGTTAATATTTTTATTCTTCTCGCACCCCACGTGATTTATGCCGGCCCGACCCTTTGTCCCGATCGACTTCCCTAAAGTGCCATTCGTTAAATTCCATTTCTAAAAGAGTCAGCGGATACGTTGTCTCCGGTTCTCTCAGCACTACGCCATTGGAAACGTTGAAACTGCGTCCAAAACTCCGAACTAGTACCTTATTGTGTTTCATTTCGTCGCTTGATTGGGTTGGGACGGAAACGGGACAGTGCTAGCGGAAGGGCTCGTGGTTTTGTGTCAACTTTTGTGTTGTAGCTACATCGGCCGACTCCCCATTATCCGTATGCGCGTGCGCTGCGTGTTAGTTGCGTTCGCAGCACGCCCCGGAATAGCCGTCAGTGCGATGGTTCCCGCCTGAAGCATTTAGGATCGCCGCGTCCGCAATTGCTCATTTGCTCATAAACGGTCAGCAAGTTGTGTAACCGGCGCTGCTCCGTCCTTTGATATTAAGCCTATCGTGACGGACACGTTATCTCGTTTACGAATTAGAAATGTTTAACGTTCAGTATTCGACTCGTGCGCTTACCATAAACTCGTGCGTGTAACTTAATATTTATTTTTATTTTGTTCGGCATGACGTGTTATCAACAATTGCTTACATATGATAATGCTCGATAAAGAGAGGTGAATTACTAGATAACTGAAAATCGGCAACACATGCGCTTGTTACAAAAAGTGCAATTGTGGAAGTGTGTAAATTATAAAAGCTTTTTTATTCTGTGGTTTAAAATTAAAAAGTTTAATGAAGATTTGTGATAATAAAACATGATGTATGACTGATGCGTCTGCGCCGGTGCAAGTGTTTCGTTGGGCCTATTTTCGTACCACGGAAATAAGAGCGGCAAAAGGAGCAAAAAGCTCGTCGATCGCCTGAAAAACTTGAGGACGCAGTGCCGTGTGTATTTCTGTCTGTTGTGAACCGATGTCCACAACAGCTGCCTGTGACACTGGGAATCCGTGACGAAGCGCGACAATGAAGAAGAGGACATTATCCAAACTAAAATCCCTTTTCAGCTCCAAAAAAGGTTAGTTTCTTACCATTCCTATAACTTCGTCTTATCCATCAGTTTTTGTTCTTCTTTGTTTATTAACGTAGTCTTGAACTTGAGCACCGGCTATTATAAATGACTAATAATAACAAGCGATATTGTTTAAGAATTCTGTCACGTGTCAACCATAACATGTGTTTGCATAATACCGGCATAAATTTTAACCTTTTTCTTATTACCATCTGTTATGTTTGCTTAACCACAACGATTTCTTAGCCGCCGCAGCATAATCATCTCAATCAATACGACGTTAATTGTTTTTCTTCGCGAACGTTGATTGAACGTTCCAATTATGCTAAATCCACCTCGTTACTAGCTTGTTTCTAGTTAATGTGATACAGGTATTTCTAAATCGGCGAAACGCTCGGAGATAGCATCTAGTAGTGTGCATAGGAATTTTTTGTCCATCCTGGGAATGCGATCAGTGTGTACGACGCATTCTTTCGTGCAAGAAGGCAGCTGGGGCAACGGATTTTTTATCTTGTACAATGCGGCCCTTCGTGTGATGTGCAGCTGCTCTTACCATCCCGGATTTTGAAAAGCCTTTCAATTTAGGGCGAGTGGTTTCGCGAGACATGTGTTACTTTCTTTAACCGTCGAGGTGATTTGTTACCACGTGAGTTTAGGCGTAGGTACTTGAATATTTTTCTTTTATTATTAGTAGATAATTTTTTGAAGTATTGTTTTTAATTTTAATAAAATTTAATAGTCTCTTAAAATTTGGTGTCGAAGAATTCGCATCCCACATTATTTTCATAATTTTGTTATTAAAAATAGATTTGTTCGCAGTCTTTACTCTCCTAGCCTAAAGACAACCTTAATATAAAGCACCGAAAATTATTTTAACAATTGGTATGAAAGCAAATATGTAATACATGCTCAGTAGGTACCTACAATTGTGCTGAGAACCTTTTCTGCGTACGCGCCGGCTAGTGTATCGCTGATAAGCGCGCGGCTAACAGCTAAGTATGGGCATAGAAAACCTACTTACGCTTGTTTCGTGTTCAGTATTGTACACAGTGCTACACAAGTTACATGTTTCAGTGAATTTTGTGCTATTGTTATAATGCTTTGCGGTTTTAGTTTTCGGCGCAAAAAAGGTGAGCGCAACTGGATATTTATGTATGTATTGAAATACAATACTTGTACGTTTTGGCCTTCCTTTTTGTACTATACTTATCTCGAGATTAGGTGTAGCTTGCAGGATATGTTTTTCTACTGTTTTTGCACTAGTTGCATAATCTTTGAAGTTTATAGTCCGGTCAAATTAGACCAAAAATAAGAGTAAAGTTACATAAATTCCCACCAAGCTGAAAATCGGTATGATTGCTTAAAATATCATTAAAAACAAAATTTGAAAGTTCCCCTGTAAGGAAAAAATGTTATTAAAGGTCAAAAGTCAAAAAATGAGTTTTTCGCGATTTTCAGCAAAACGGTAAGTTTTATCATAAAAATACCTCAGACAAAAATTGTAGATTATAAAATTATCTACAAAAACTAAATTTATACTTTTTTATCTACGAGCCACCGTTTTTGTGATATAACGATTCAAAAAGTTGTATAAGTTGTAATCGTCATAATATGCACGAGTACGACACGTATATTACACGCAATAAGTCGCTGTGATACGACATTTGCACTTTAGAGAAGGGAAAAATAACAGTTTTAAACTATTTGAGAAACAAAATTTAATTGAATGTGCTGAAGTTTTTAGAAATAGTAATTCTACTCGACAAGAAATTTTTACCAACGGCATTCGCTTTCTTCTTTCTATGTACGGAGCTCTAAAAAACTACCTGCTTAGATAAGTTTAGATATGCATGTTTCGTATGAAACACCAAAAGTAAAAAACAAGTACAATTAGCTTGTCTTCCTCCAACCTCAGTTGCTGCTCATGAACATCTTTTTAGAGTATATTACCAAGTTTAAGTGTGGCTTGGTTATCAGCTAGACCCTACAGACTGGGCTTGGAAGTTGGTCAACAATTCATTGGAACCCATCGACTTGGAACCAGTGCATACTTTACTTCCACCTGCGCCAGAAAAACTTTTAAACTCGATTTTTTGCAACTGCAAAAAGGGATGCAGTGCTAAATGTGGTTGCAATAAAGTCGGATTGTTTTGTTCTCCCGCATGTACGCATTGTCAAGGCCGGTCGTGTTCTAATATTGAATCACCAACAGAAGAGGATCCGTTTGATTCCAACGAGGCAACATGCGATACATCGCTATTGACGCAGTTTACATGCACTCAGGATGAAGCTGAAGAAGAACAAGAAGAATAAGAACAAGACGAACAAGAACTAGTAGATCAAGAAGAAGAACAAGAAAAAGAATTTGACAGTTACGACTCGGACGATTAAATTTCACTACATTTTTTTTAACTTAAATTGCCTTTATTTTTTCAATCTCTGCTAATATCCATTATTTTTCAATAGTTTCAAATAAAACAGGATTAAAACTGACCGGTGGAATAGGCCTACTTGGGAAACCACGTAAAAATAAAACGCGCCAAGTACACTACCTCATAGGTGGCGAGGAAACGTGTGCATATTATGACGTTTACAACTTCTACAACTTTTTGAATCGTTATATCTCAAAAACGGTGGCTCGTAGAAAAAAAAGTATAAATTTAGTTTTTGTAGATAATTTTATAATCTACAATTTTTGTTTGAGGTATTTTTATGATAAAACTTACCGTTTTGCTGAAAATCGCGAAAAACTCATTTTTTGACTTTTGACCTTGAATAACATTTTTTCCTTACAGGGGAAAGATGGGGAACTTTCAAATTTTGTTTTTAATGATATTTTAAGCAATCTTACCGATTTTCAGCTTGGTGGGAATTTATGTAACTTCGAATGTCTAAATTGACCGGACTATTACTTGTATATTATAAGACCCATAGATCATCATCTTCATACTCTAATGGAAGTAAAACGACTCGTTCAAGGTTGGTAGATTTTCCTGTAATAAAAATTGATTAATAGCTGGTTTCTTTCCTATTTGTGATCATCTTGTTATTTTTACAAACAAGTTTAATTAATTACCTCATAATTACTGATATTTGCAAACATAAGCAATAAAAACTTTTAATTGAACCGTGTGAGGTATACTTAAATAATTTTCATTATAATATTTAAATGAGAAAAACTCGATTAACACTAGAAAGACCAAGGCAGTCAAATTGGCGGCGAAGCAATTTTATTGACGAATATTTTATAAACTATGTTTTGGTTTCTTTTCATATTTTATGACTTTTCCTAATTTGCTATTGTTAAGCTAAATCTATATGAAAAAAATAATAATAAAATGTTGTATATGAGTTTCGATGACAAATACCTACTAAGACCGCGTACCGTCAATGTGACCGCATACATATAAAGGCGGCGATAAGAATAGTAAACAACGATTTCTTCAAACTAATGTGGGTACTTTTGTTTTCATTAGTGTTGAATTGAATTCTGAGTAAGTTGTTACTGCATAGCTTGTTTACATTTTACAGTAGACATTGGTTCCGTTTGGTGAGCAGTCGTAATTTGTTATAAAAATGAGTCGCCCGCTCTCCAATTCGGAAATAGAGCAAAGATTGTTGCGATATCGGGATATACAAGAAGATGTGTCAGGTGATGAAAGTAGTGATGATATAGACAGTGTTAGTGAAAACCGTGATGCAGAATTTCAGCCGGAACAGGTCACTTCTTCATCAGAAGACTCCGAAGTAGATTCTTCTGCTACACATAACAATATTATTGTAAATTCGCGCAGAGGACGCGGGGTAACTCGAAGATCCATTAGCGGTGGGCGTATAGCACGCGGTGGAGGTTCAGCTAGGACATCTTCAGTACCAGAAGTCGGTATGTTACAAGTAGCAAGTGACGGCACAGAATGGACTTGTATTTCTCCGGACGCTAGTGGAGTAGGACGTCGTAGCCAGCAAAATATACTTCGAGAAATCTCAGGGCCTACTCCATACGCCAAACGATACATTGAAAATAACAAGCCAATTTCTGCGTGGAGACTTTTCTGCATGAGTACACTCTCCGACGTATAAAAGAATGTACTGAAAAGGAAGCACACGACAAGAGTCAAGATGACACTTGGAACTTGTCCCTAGACGAACTAGATGCATTTATTGCTTTGATTTATGCTCGTGGAGCCTATAGCATGAGCCACTTAGATTTAGACATTTTGTGGTCACAGGATTGGGGACCACCCGTTTTCAAAAATACTATGAGCAAAAATAGATTCAAGGAGATCATGAAATACTTACGTTTTGATTTGAGAAGCACGCGTTCTGCTCGCCTAAACAATGACAAATTTGCGATGATTTCGGATATATGCAACAAATTTATAGATAATTGTCAAATGTGTTACATCCCTGGAGAAAATTTGACAGTTGATGAGCAGTTATTTCCATCAAAAACTCGCTGTCCGTTTTTACAATATATTGCAAACAAACCCGATAAATTTGGTATAAAGTTTTGGCTGCTTGTGGATGTCGAGAGTAAGTACCTATGTGGAGGATTTCCGTATCTAGGAAAAGACACTAACCGTTCAAACGATATTTCATTACCCGAATATGTGGTTTTGAAACTAGTACAACCCTATTTTCAAAAGGGTCGAAACGTAACCACTGACAACTTTTTCACGTCTCTAAATTTGGCTAAAAAACTAATGGTCGAAAAGACTAGTATTGTTGGAACAATGCGGCGTGCAAGACGAGAAGTACCACCGATTTGTAGAGGTATTCGTACTATAAGATATGAAACTTTCATAATGAAAACCGAGACGGATATAACCCTTACTACCTATCAAGGAAAACCAGGAAAAAATGTTATTATTTTGAGTACTCTACACCCCAACGTAAGTATAGGTACTGATCAAAAAAAGCTGCCTGAAACAGTTGGATTTTATAATGCAACAAAATTTGGTGTAGACATCATCGATCAAATGGCACGCAAATACACCGTAAGAGCTGGAAGTCGGAGATGGCCTGTTCACGTTTTTACAATATACTTGATTTAGCAGCTATAAACTCGTGGATTCTATATCAAAAAGTCACAGGAATAAAAATTTCTCGTCATGATTTTATCCTTCAACTAGTGAGCGAACTACGTGACGAGTATGTGGGAAAAAAATCCACTTCAACTAGGACTCAGAGACAAGAAACTAATTCTGAAACAAGTGAACCATGTACTACAAACAATAAGAGGCGGCAATGTCAAATCAATAGTAAATGTAAAAAAAATAAAACATGTGAAAACTGCACTATCTGTAAAAAAGCTGTTTGTGGAAAATGTACAAAAGAGTCTAAAAAAACTATTACTTGTTACAAATGTTACTAACTTTAATGCTAAATTGTTTACTACTATTAAAAAATAAATTTGTATTATTTTTATTTAATTTTTTTATTTGAAATCTGTTAAAATTTCATATGTATTCTTACTAAATATCTAGTACCGTCAAATTGACTGCTGCGGTCTTTGAAGGTATAGCATGAAGCCCGGCCCTTCTAGTGTTAACAGCGCGTCGTTTATCGTTAACCAAAAATATACTGATATCGACTGCTCAGTGTTCTGGCGTTACAACTTCATTTTCTGTTTTTAAACTTACCTACTTGTGTATCTTTAGTGTCATGATTATTCCCATGTGTAATTTCCAATAATTTAACTGAACAGACGTTTACTACGTAAGTAGACACTTATGTCTACTAATTGTATAGTTTACCAAAGATAAACTACAATAGAGCTTGTTTAGCTCGTGTCGATTCCCGTGGATAGAATATTATAAATCGTCAAAATGCTGGCTGGCACATATCGCATTTCGCAAGTTTCTTATCGTAAAAATATGTTATTGACATATTCATTACTTGAGGTGCCTTTACTGGTAACCACAATTTATTTATGAATTGAATTATAATTCTTTTAATCAATGTTTCTTGACCTGCATGTCCTAATGTCCCGATGTCTGACTTGGTTATCTCGATAATCAAAGACAGCAACTTCTATCAAAAGTACAACTGTAACTAGTGAAAGTTATTTATACTTTTTGTATACGATAATACCATCGTGTGTACTTAATGCTCACACATTCATGTATTTGATGTCGGTGCCATCACATCCATCATTTTGACCACTTGTCTGTCAGTCCATCCGATGTCTTATTTTGTGCAATTCCGTACAAATAATTAACCTGCGACTGCTTGTCTGTCTTGCCATTAAAGCCATTCTTATTCGTGGGAACTGTAGTTCGTGACGTTATGGCCATTATTAGATGCTATCTGTTGAAAATGTCTCTATGTGTTTTTGTGCATCACTACGTTTCAGAGTCGTGACTTTGTTCACACAATTAACCTGTACTTATTTGCATAAAAAAAATTCCTCTTCTCATATTGATTAATATAAAATACTTAAAACGCTTGTACGGTGAAGGAAAACATCGTGAGGAAACCTGCACTCCTAAGAAGAAATTCTTAGGTTGTGTAGTCGACCAACCTGCACTTGGCCAGCGTGGTCGACTAAGGCCTTATCGCCCTAGTTTAGGGTAGGCTCGTGCCCCAGCAGTGGGGACGTATATGGGCTGATGATGATGATGACTTAAAACACAATTCATGAGTCATTATCAAAATCAAATAGAACAGTATGGCATTTAATTAGAATACGATCAATTGTTAAACATTAAGTAAGAAATATAATGTCCGATAAATATCAGATATTTCATCAAATAGAGAAACCAAAAATTCTTAGCACTAGCGACAGACTATGAAAACTGTGACATTGTGGTGACTTTATACTTCACCTGTAGTTGTCTACCTCCGATGCACGCTTTGTTTTGCTATCGGTCGGACAAGCATGCGGGTTAAATGTCAAGTTGCTACGTCAGCCCATTGTTATTATTATTATCATCACTATCGCTAAATATTTCCCACCGTTACTAGTAATTTTAGATCAATAAACTACGGATATTCTGTAATTAATAAACTTATAGTACGTTCTTAGGCGATTATCAAATAAAATAGAATTTCTTGTCGATTGAATGTTACACTTTATCGTATTTCATCAAATTGGATCGCCAAGTTGTTAGAATAATGATGATCCAACATAAATAAGTCCATTGTTGATAATTATGCAGACGATTTCTGCCTACACACCACAGAACACTTGCGCAAAGAATTAACATTCAACATCGTTGAATCGCTAAAGTGAAAATTATGACTTCACAATTCCAATAATGAGTTTGCTCGTTGAATAAAAGCGTAGACATAAAAGCCGATTGTGAACGCGCAAACCGAATATCTCCCAGTAAATGTATATTCGTCGTGTTCACGTGGCTTCGAGATGTTATTTGAGACACAATATTAGTTTTCATAGGCCTCTCATAACACGGAATCGACCGCTGGACGGCGGTGAGCGTGAAGATAGAACAGATTTCTATTTGTTCATTGGTGCAAGGCCTTTTGAAATATGATTCATGTTACTTTCACTTGCTATTCCTAATTTCAATAGATTAGCTATTTCTTTTACACGGAAATTCCTAATCGCTTTATGTAGCGACGAAAGTTACATCTAACACAAAATGGCCCGAACCCAGTGGTTCTCTTGACCTTTATTTACGTAAGAGGCGCGAATGGTGTGTGTAAACTCTGAAATTATCTCCAGCACCAGTTGTTTGCATATGTCGGTTCTCACGGACACATTCTAACTTAACCTTTTCTGTGGAACTTTGCCATCAGTGCCAAGCGATCACATAAGCATTCTTGTTATAGTTTTGTTCCCTCCAAAAACTTTCTATGGAACAGTTCTCACGTTGGACGATTTCGTGACCAGAGGATATAAGATTGATCGACAATGCATGCTGTCAGAGTTACATTTTGACTTGTCCCTATTTTATGTATGTATTTATGTACAATGTACATACACACTGTTTCGTAACTAAGATCAACAGATACCGCTTATTGTTTCCCATGATGTTCCAATGTGATCACACCGGTTTTTATCTTTAGATATATCTGTTTTTCCCTGACCAGTCTACCTATTCTTCTTCTAAGAATGTTAGTTTATTACTTCAATTTTTTTTTCAAATCTGTTCTACTCGTAAAATAAAAATAATTTACAGCGTAATCAAGCGATTACTAGTATTACAGTTATGTTATTAAAACGCCGCTAGCTAACACTTGTAATCTGCATCGGCAATGTTCCCTCGGAAAGGAAGTAATTTTGTGGTTTATTGCCTTCTTCACGCGAATTCTGGTTATAATTAAAGTCCATAACAAAAGATAGACACGCTTTCTTCGATCGTCATATTATACAATATTTTTGTATAATTTTCGGCGAATTCATTGGGCTCCGAGAAGTTTTAAGTAGAACTGTTTGTGTTAAGCTTTTCAAAGTAGGTGTTGACAGGAATATGTCGACAGCATTAGCTTTACAGCCGCTTCTTTTTTCCGTTGCTGGCTATCCGGTTTGATGGCCCAACAAGAATATTAATAGATTGAACCACCATTAAACAGACCGCAAGTTTTTATCTTAGAGGTGCCTAATCCAAACATCTACTGTCTCAGGAAAAAACCGAACAACTGTATATTGTACTGTGTATTACCTGTTGAACAGACATAAAGTCTAGCATTCCTTACATTGTTTTACCATTTTTGTTCGCAGTCTCACCTTCTTATATGGTATGCTTAGGAAACCATGGCGCAGCTCATTTATTTTTCATTAGATTTTCCACTGCATCATGTATTAGCTAGCTACGTAATGTAAATATTGCAAATTTGTTTACAATTGAAGCTTACGACCGTAAGTTTATGTATTCTTAAATGGTTTTGTAAACATAATTTAGGTATTAATGTTTCGTATAATTTTATACTTCCTGGCTCATTATAGCTATGCAATATTATTTGATTTTAAATGCTTATTTCACCTATTTATCATACCTGCACTTAATAGTCTCCCCATCGAAACACCTACAGGAATCATTGTCATGAGTAGTCGCCCCGTGCCGGGCACCACCTTGCACCGTCTTCCCCTCGACATATTTTACTGATTTACCTGTCTCTTGCACCCTCCGAATATCTCTGTAGTTATATTGTTAGCTTTTCTAATTGATGCTTACTAATGCACGTTATTTAAGACTCCAATATTTCATTCGACGGTGTTCGTCTGACTTGAAGGGCAGAGAGTAACGTCTGGCTTATTTTTAGTAAAAGTTTGGTATACGTTCTCTTTAGCTTACCCAATAATTATGGTTATTTATTTGGTGCTCATAATTATAGTCTTCACATAAGTAGACAATTTAGCTCAATATTATAATTTGAGATGACTGTTAACGTTTCGCTATAACTGCCAAAATCGTCGTAACTTTCCCTGTAATGTAATAGTATAATGATGGGGTACATAACATTGATGACATTAGATAAGCTATGTAGATATCTGCAATAAATATCCGGCTCAATATCAAAAGCTCGTTGCTCCTAGATAGTATCAGCGTAGGAGGAGGTATTCAAACCGCGCTGCGAGACTCTTCAATTACAAATTAATTGAAAAATGTTGTCAAGTCATCAGTTCTGGATGATACAGTTATTACGACGTTTTATTCAGAACTAAAACAAGCTTTGGCTTAAGCATAAAAATATGCATCAATTCGTAGACACTATTGAATTACTACAGATTTCATCATAAATAGTACCTGTGTAATTCCCTAGTATCAATTTCTTTTCTGCAATGAGTTCTGCAGCGTGACTTGTCTTTGGGTTTACCCCCGTAAAAGTCGCGATGTGCGATGCTGTCATGTTTTGTATGAAGTTTATATGTTTATAGTCCAGTCAAATTAGGAAAAAATCTCGGAATTCGAGATACCCAGCTGTAAGTCTGTAAATACTTAGATATCGACACTCTAAAAGTTGTCTCAAAACCTACATATTATTGTAGAGGTGTACGCAACTATAAAATTTTCAAGGTCAAATGTCACAAATATCAGTTTTATGAACTTTTAAGCAAAACGGGACGTTTTATCATAAAAGTGTGTAGGAGAAAATTACTTATCTTCTATTTATCTATAAAAATTGTCTGTACGTTTTATTCCTAAGATTCACCGTTTCAGAGATACAGCGATGCAAATATTTGAAAAAGTTGTATTTTCAAAAGCTTCCAGGCCCACTTGCGATTGTGCTAGACAGTTAAAATTTTCACGAATGATGTATTTCAGTAGCCTCTATAACATCTTATACTAGAAAAAGCTTAAAACCAATGTTTAGGTGGGTTCTCATACAAAAATTGTGTTTTTTTTTTTTTACACTTGGCCGGTTTTTAACGTGGTTACCCCAGTAAACCTATTCCAGACGACACCTTTTATACATGAAGAACACGTTGTTTATAAGGAAGCCTAGTTAAATAATTTTTTGTGTTGTTTTCAGTATTCAGAAGATTTAAGATTTCTGCGTTTTGACCCATAATAAGCAGTTTAAATGTACTGAAACGTATATGTATAGTACTAAAAACAACATAAAACAATTATTTAACTAGGCTTCCATATAAACAACGTGTTCTTCACGTATAAAAGGTGTCGTTTGTAATGGGTTTACTGGGGTAACCACGTTAAAAACCGGCCAAGTGTGAGAAAAAAAATCCATAGTTTTTGTATGAGAACCCACTTAAACATTGGTTTTAAGCTTTTTCTAGTATTAGATGTTATAGAGACTACTGAAATACATCAGTTGTGAAAATTTTAACTGTCTAGCACAATCGCACGGGGGTCTGAAAGCTTTTTAAAATACAACTTTTTCAACTATTTGCATCGCTGTATCTCTGAAATGGTGAATCTTAGGAATAAAACGTACAGACAATTTTTATAGATAATTAGATGATAAGCAATTTTCTCCTACATACTTTTATGATAAAACTACCCGTTTCGCTCAAAAGTTTATAAAACTGATATTTGTGACATTTGACCATGAAAATTTTATAGTTGCGTACACCCTACCATATGTAGGTTTTGAGACCACTTTTAGGGTGTCAATATCTAAGTATTTACAGACTTACAGCTGGGTATCTCGAATTCCGAGATTCTTACCTAATTTAAGCTTAAATGACTGGACTATTACTGCACTTCGTGTTGCCAACGACTCACGAAAGAAGGGTGTCAGATATTTGTGGCATCTGTCTGTCTGCGAAATACGAATACATACCCTATTTATTTTGAAGGGGCAGTATTCTATGTGTGCCCTTTTAAAACGTGTCTTACCAGATATGCCATAACAACCAGGTTCTTCAAACAATTTAAGTGCAAACAACTGACTGCGTTTAAAGCTGAACGAGTTACCTAATCATACTTGACTACCCTATTGCACAATGATTCGACCCTAATTTGCTCATTCCTTTCAGCATGAAAAACAAACATTTCCAGAAACATCATAAATGTGACTGTCTTCGTGTTCTAAATTTCTCTGTAGCTTATGAATTGTGTTTATATCGCTTTACACTGTTTTTGACTGGCTCGATGATGCATTGGCTAGTGGCCCAGTATTTTGCGCCTAAACTCGTTCGATTCCCACTCCGAACAAATATTTGCATGTTAAACATCGGTGTTCGTTCCCTGCCTGTGTGTGTTATTTATACATACATATACTTATTCAAGTATATTTGTGCATTCAACTGTTTATTTCTGATATCCGTAACACAAGTGCTCAAGCAACAGACTTGGGCATCCGAACAATGTTTGAGATGTTGTGTGATATTTTTACTGCTAATTCAATTTCGTTCTAGACTTGTATATGATAGTGTCTGGTGTACTCAACTTAATATTTATAGGTTATTCGGCTAGTACAGACACGTATCAACGTTAAAAACCCGCGGTAATTGGCGTGCGCGACACGCGTGAGCGCGCGCGCCGCATACTGGATGCGCTTCAAGATATTGGGAACGGCGAATCTCTTCGCGGAAAGGTCATATCGGCCAAATGTCAGAATCTTAAACAGCCAGCCAGCCTGTCCACAGTTTATGGGCGTCCCGTACGAATATAAGTGTGTAATTTAAAACTTATTATTACGGGTGATACTAACAAATATTATCTACTGGTGTTTCTATGTAAATTATATTCCCTTATGTGGTTGGTTGACTGTCATTCGATCCAAGATTTTTGTATCATGTTCTGTTCCGGCAGATTGACTGAGACGTCAAATATTATTTTTCAAGTAGTTATCAGAATAAGTTGACACGGTAGGTATACTATTTCCAATCCGACACCGATGTTAGGTATGATACTTACGAAAAATAAGTAGTATATAAAGGCAATATTTCATAAACATTTTCTAACCTGTAACAAAAGTAAGAACGAATCACCAAGGGAAGACTGACTTAAGAAAACAAAACTGATTATTCATATAAAAAATCTTACATATAAAAGACACATACACATGTGAAGCTTAACAAATTGAGTTATAACATACATGAAAATCAAATAAATTTTCCAAATTCAAATTTAGTCCGTTGAAAACATGCATTATGAATCGAGATATTCCTATTTCGAGACAGCGCCGTTCCACCCGATCCGGTAAGTCAATTAGCAGTCGGCGCGTGCGCAGCGACCGCTCTCGATCGGGACACGGGTAGCCAGGCTCCAGACCAAATAGCCGGACAGACCAGTCAGTATGAGCCTGACTTTTGGGCAAAGAGGACTTTATTGAGGATTTTACTGAATCGGTCAGTAGTAATAAGTGAACGCAAAAAAATATTCGTAAGACTTCGTAAGATTTTCGTGAAATGTAAAAAACCTAACAAAAGCTGGATAATTCGGACACTGTTTATTTGAACAGAGATTAAACCATGTCTTTCCTAACTGACTACGATGATGACTTGGAGCAGCCTTGTCATTATCAATGGACTTGTGGGGGAGCGAATGGATCTCAGCCCTAAAAACTAAACTAAACTAAAAAGCCTATGTACGGTTTCATTCGGTCGCCTGGCTACCCTAATCAGGACGCCTGCGCTTGCGCAGCACTGCCGACTGGAGCAGATCAAAACATTCACCACCATGTTTTAGTATTTGAATTTGGTTTTTCTCTTTATTAATTCACTGACATATTCAGTTGGTTTTTTTCTAAATGACATCCTTTTGGGAAATTTGTAGAAGCGAACAGAGCACCCATTCATGCTGCGCCGTCACCTAAATGCTTGTGTTGTTATTCAATAGTCCGCCGATCTTACTGCGGGAAGAGGTATAAAAATGTGTCAGTAAAAATAATACTGCCGAGATATTTCAACTGTTGATAATACCTAAATAATTATAAATTTTTAAATATTTACGGATCAATTTGAATTAATTTTATAAAAATATCAAATGTTCCATCCCATATCCTCTTGCGTGTATGTTTCCAAATTCCTCGCATATTTCAAGAGCTTTGACCATTCAAGGTCGCAAACTCGTTTTTTATGGAGGCCATAATATATCATGGCGGTACGGTATTACATAAACACTGTGTTTATATACGTCCAGTAGTGTCAATAAAACCGGAATGGATGGATCGTTATGAATGCGATTACGGAGGAAGCGGTCACTCAACGTCCATTTAGAATTAATTAGCAGAACTGATCCGAAGCCACCATGAAGTTTCTTTGAAGTGAACATAGGTATTATTATTTTAACTATATGGAACGTACTATTGAAATGACAATAATATATTATTATACTGAACAGTTTTTGAATATAGACCTGATACATTTATTTTGATGCGAAATGTAATTTGCCACTTGCTTGACCATCGCATTGCATCAGTCATTCATTATAATAATTCACACCTTCATGTGATTTTCCAATTTAATTTTTAAAGAAAATTTCACCTCACCTCCAACACATACGAGTGTCGAATAGTACCTATCATTATAAATATTTCGAAAGTGCCCTTAGCTTACCAAATTCGTGTGTTAAGGTCAAGAATGTTCAACCTTAACGCCCACAAAACCACTACTCATTCATTCATGTTGATAAAAGATCTTAACATACTATAACTGTATACGTTTTACCCTTTCGAATCCAAGGGGTACAAATGGGAAAGTAAATAATGATGAGATGTTGACCAGTCTCCTCTCAGAATCGTAATATAGCCTTAGAAACCTTTTAAGTCATACTGGCATATAATGAAATTGGTGTATTATCTCAATAAGTGGCTGCTACTAGCGTTTTGCATTCATGAAAATACTGTAAAGTTTAGGTACATGAAAAAATGTAAGTTCAAATCGCGTGACCTAGGCAGCAATTTACCTAATCAATATGGAGGTTGTGGTAGCGTTGCGTCATAATGTTTAACTTACGCGCCCTTGAGAGAATTTGACACTGTTCTGAGTACTTATTGAATTTTCATAATACAACTGGTTTAGGCAAAATTTTTGTTTTTATCTAAGTAATACGAAAGTCCCTATGAATACTGTACTTGCATAAATGTTATATTTTTTGCAGTAAATATGCACAGAGCCAAGTTGACGACATTTGTTTGTATATACGTACGTGCCAAAAAAATTTTGAGATATTGAAATCCAATTCTCACTCTAACCTGGTGCAATTATTGACATTTGCAATGTGTGCAAAAATTCGATATGTCTCGCCTCACATACTTGATGTTCCCCATCAAGGCCAGTTGTGTTAAGTACATAAAAAAAGTTCTGCTTTGTCGCTTAAGTGTGATTTACAATAACATTGGATATTTATAACGTAACAAGTTCAATGCACAATCGTCTTATTTATGTACATATGTTGTTTTTTTTTATTTAATCGTAAGTCCCGAAACAGTTTCATCCAGACTAGACCTTCGATGGTTTTAAAGCTCAATAAAAACACTGTACCGTCTTAGATTCTCAATTAAATTTGTGATATATCAAGCAATATACCCAAAAGGCAGAAGAACATTATGCAGTCAAAAGATGCTACATATTTGTTGACAAATCGTGATTTGACACTTATGTTTTCACTATATCATAGATAAGACATCTATGTGGCAATAGCTACACTAATTTTAGCCTTGTTACAAGACTAGTAACACAATTTACACCTTATCGTACTTTTATCTATAGGTATAAATTCAAACGGTATTGTCAACAAAGATTGAGTCAATGTTTGTCAACTAATGAAAGGCAAGCATCCTTTCAGGTCTAATAGGAACTATCGTTATAAATACCATTATTGGTTGTTAGTGATTATAATCATTTCAGAAAAATAAGCCTTACTTGAACGTTTTTTTTTTTGGATGTTTTGAATAAACAGGAACACGAGTACTTATAAAGTATGTCTTCGTTACAGACAAGCGACAAGTCCAACAGCAGCAATATACGAAGTGTTCGCGGTCGCCATCGCCTGAGCCGGCGGGGGAGGCGACGCCGGCCAACAATGAATCGTTCCGGCCGCTGCTGCGGACGCCCCCGCCGAGCCGCGCCGGCCCACCCCCGTCGCCGCCGGTGCCCACCCATCCCATAGCCCCGGTTAGTAACTCAGCAGTAGCAACACTCGAAGTGTTCGCGGTCACCATCGTCTGAGCCAGCGGGGAGGCGACGCCGGCCTACAATAAATCGTTCCGGTCTCTGCTGTGGACTACTGACGCCCCCGCCGAGCCGCTCGGGCCCACCCCCGTCGCCGCCGGTGCCCACCCATCCAATAGCCCCGGTTAGTAATATGTACAACAACAGCAAATGTTCGTTTTAAAGCCTTAAATTGAGCAATGCAACAATCAGCTAGCTTTTTAGGAAACACAATTGCGGTTACCTATGTCGGCCACATTACATAGTATCATATTGTAAAGTATAGGAGGTTGTGTTCGATTTTTTTCCATCGGTTACTTGACAGCAACACATGACATAAAACAGGTAAAGGCACTTTGAGAATAACACCGAAATTATCAACTTCCTATTCGACTACCTGCTTACAACTGTCTGGTCTATTCTCTAAAAGTCTGGTGTCGTCTACGCAACAGGTACCAGCGGAGCCATCAGGGCCCCTCCCTCTGATGCCATGCCAGGTCTGCGGGCGCACCTTCGTCCCGCAGTCTCTCGCCAAACACGTCAAGATATGCGAGAAAATGACCATCAAGAAGAGGAAGACCTTTGACTCCTCCAGACAAAGACGAGAAGGTAAAAGAACTTGATCATTTATCTTCGTATTAGAATTGGTGATGGTTATGTCTTGATGGTTGGTCCTGGTGGTTGGGTTTACTAATTATTTTATTAGATATTTTATTCGAGTATTTAGTTTATTTATTTAGTAAGTGTAATTTTTAGTATTTTGTTCTTTTATTGTTTGTTTTATTTATTTATATTTTGGGTGAGTGTAATGGACTCAACATTTTAATAATTAAACAATTCATATTTTATTGATTATACATTTGTGACTGGTTGTAAATTAGTAAAATGTTTACAACATTTATAATGTAGAAAAAAAAAATTTTTACGATAATTTATTATTTATTTCTGTAAATCCATTACACTTATTTTTCTATTGGACGATTTTTGCCAATTATATTACGTTTTAAAAAAATGGATGACAACGTGTATTTAGTAGAATTAGCATGTGAATACCTCTTTGTTTTATTATTGATGAAAGTTTTGTTTTTGTGGGTAAAAGGGCTGCCATCGGAGAATGGTGTTAAATCTGGTGAGTGGGTAGAGTGTTTGCATATCAATTAATATATTATATCTGCGTTATTTGTGACTTGTGACTTCGTTCTTGTTTGTGAGTGTCTCCATTAACACAGCTCCACTTTCTTATCTAATTAATTCAATAATGTCCTGAATGTTGGCATGTAAGAGCGAGTTTTTCACATTTTCATTTGTTTCGACATTCAATTCTTCAAGTATGTCACGGGGTAGAGTTACAAGAGTACATGCAAGTGAAGTCACCTACAATTCCAAGCTAAAGTGTACATAAAACGAAACATTGTTCAAACACGTACAAACTAAAATATTAAAGCTTATCTCCATTGAGACAAATAGTAAATGGTATGATATAATTATTCCAATTTGCAATAATAAACTGACAATATAAATCGTTCTGACCTTCGCCGTAAGATAATGCGACTCATACAGTACTAGATAAAGATAGGTTGTTGGAAGTCAATAGATATGTTAAAACGTGTTCTGAATTTCTAATAGAATAGACCAATGGAAGTATTAAAGGTATTTTTATAAATATATTATTTAAAATCTACCCACCCAATCTATTTACTAATACTTCACATAAATACATAACTTACATATATCTTAATAAAATATAAAATATGAACTTCTTGGCAGCAGGACTCACTCGTTGATCTATTTATTTGCATACCAGTGACATTATTATTATGTATATTACATAACGTTACACCACACACCGCCCGCAGAAATCTTCTCAGTGGCATTATGGCATAGGCACATATTATTTGTATGTAAATATTGTATTGTGGTGACTAACCTGAATGTCTCAACAGAACTAACATGGCCCCTATTTACATAAAATATTTTGTTACTTTATTTAGTAACTTACACCTACAATAACCCCTTGAACAGGTAGGGATGCCAAACAACTTAGGGCAGAAGAAATAAAGATTTATTGACAAAATACAAATTTATATCTCTCGTCATACAATATATTGTTAAATCGAACTCGATGCGTGATTCCACGATTTCAAAAAAGGTATGCTTATGTCATTGCTTAATACCTGACTTTATAATCGCCATCGCAGGTGTCTAGACTTAGCTCAATGCTCCCTGGTCACAATATCAATAATAGGCTAGACGACTAAAAAAAATCAAATTAGTCCGTTATTTAGATTTTATAAAAATATAGTACTCGTTTTTTTTATTTTGTTTCACAAACAAGAAATTATGAAGATATAGTGCTTAGAAGTTTCGTATGACGTCACGTTACGTTATGGTACAGTTTTTACCTAGCCGTGACGTCACTAGCCCCACTCCAGAAGTTTGATAAGCTATAATTTTGTAATTTTTCAATCAATTGAAAAACAAAAAAATATGTGTCCCATATTTTTGTATAAACTAACTTACTAAATAGAATAATAAGATTTTCACCCAGTCGTCACGCCTATTGGAAAGTATCCCCCCTCCTCTTTCTTCTCTTAGAACTAGCAACCCTAAGACTCTTCTCAGCATTCACCTTGGCTCTCGTTTCTCTCTTAATTAAATCATTACGAATGCATGTGTTGTATCTGTCATGCCGGATGGCGTTTTGTTGTGTGTGATGTGTATGCGTGTGCGCATGTCCCCAAGCGGTGTCTAACAGGGCTCACTTAATTACTGTTTCTATTAACCAAATGGTTTATGTCGTACAAGAAAACTAAGTATCGAATTACTTGCCGAGATACAATTAGGATTGGAAGCCGCGTTTAGAATTGATGCTATAAATATGCTACGTAACTTCAAACAGTTGAATCGTTAGTTGCTTATTTGTAGGAAGAGTTGATTTGTAACAATGCATTTTATGTAAGTAATTATCCAAAACTTGTAACTCGTTTGTAGTATATTAGTTTAAGTATTAACTTGTAATCTTTACTCGATAGTGCGGTAGATTATATTTAGTTATCATTACATAAATATAATTTATAAATAACACAAAGAAAAGAAAACTAATAAATATAAAATAATTGACGTCGAGCATGCTCAATGGCATGTCTGATCGATCTGGTCTCGAAACGGTAACTTGGTATCTAACTTTCAATCTACTGAACGTTACGCTACTTTGAGCATTATTCGCTTAGCAATAAGATTTCATTTTAGTTTAAAATCAAGTGGAATAATATATGTAACTGTTATGTTTCCAGGTACAGATCTGGAACAATATTTGCCAAAGAACTTTGGTCTCCCCGAGAATAGTCCGTTTTTGGAGAAGAGTCCCCCAAATACAGCCAAAGTTGCTCCCAAGCCCAAACCGCAGTCGGTCAGAGCCGCCATCACGAAGGTAAGTGAAGAAAGAAAGATAAAGCATTTATTGAGAGCCATCCGCTCCCCAATACACACATAAAATTCACTAAAGAGTGGTTTTTGCCTCAGCATGTTATATGGCGACCACATACCTATATTAAATTCACTGCCATTAAGTGCAGTTGTTGTTTTGCTTGTTGCAGTAACTTGTTGTACAATTAAATTGATTTATTAGTAAATAAATTTTCCATTTGTAACTTGGAGAAACAAAAAGATGGAAGTATTTTTAATGGCATAGTTTGTAAACGGTTATACGCATAGTACCTACTTATACACTGGGTACTTTTGTTTTAATACTTGAGTTATTTTCACATCCTAGTGCTGGTTAAGACATGATAATATTCAATGGAAAAGTAGACTCAAATAAGTAACAAGTAAATAAATAACTTGTTCATGTTAACTATAAATAGTTAACGTACGCTAACTTAATATTATCGCTGTAAATTCAAAACATGTCACACATTGTAAGCTTAAACTTAAGTACTAAGGAAGCGTCTTATTCAAATGCAGATAAGCCCCAACTTGCAAACCATTATGGTCCAAAGGCCACTTTGAAATGATAATTACAGTTTACTACCTTATACTCGCATTTGTTTGCAAGCGAGACAAAATATTATGTAAATGTAATAAGAACTGAGCTACTTATAAACCTACAAAACTGAATAACGACATTTTGCCATTATACATAGGTATAGTGTGAAAGACGACATCGTTGAAACTCGCTTATTATGACACATTACCCATAGGTAATGTCCTAAAAGATTTTGTTGTTAAAACTTGCTTATTACGACACATTACCCATAGGTCATAAGTAAGTTTCAATAACAAATCATTTAATATTTTTTTGTGTTTAAAGCCGGAAGACATAAACTTGCGGTGCGACACCCCACGATCAAAATATTTCGGCCCATATTACCTAATATTCTCGAACTTCTACGTCTATCGACGCATTGCATTAAATAGATCGTAGTATTATTTGTATCGAGAATCCTATCTCCGGATAGCAATCCCTATACAAAGCATACATGAGTGATTTTCGCATATGAGAAATCTACTAGATGGCGAGACGCAGATATAAGGTCTAACTGCTACGTGGTTAGTGAATATTGTGACATGTCTTTTAATGTCACTCCAAAAATAATCAATCATGCTAAAGTTCCATCTATCCGTATCACAGAATGACGGTTTTCGTATGAGGAATTCACTAGATGGCACGTATGGATACGCAGGCGAGAGGTCCAACTGTGGATTAGGAGTGAAAGCCATCCGCTCCTCCGCCATTGATGATGACGAGGCTGCTCCAAGCCATCATCGTAAGTCGGTTAGGAAAATAAAAGCATGATTGGTTATTTTAGGCGTCACCAACGACGTTACAGTTACAACCTCATATTTACGTCTTGCCATCTAGTCGATTCCTCCTTACACACCACCCCTAGCTCACACGATAAAGTTTTTAGCCAAGGCGAGTGACAGACAACCGCTTGACCCAGCAGCCGATGGCGGAGCTGCAGAAGTGTCCGCATTGCGCGCGAGCGTTCGGCGTGCGCGCGTTCGAACGCCACGTGGAGTGGTGCGCGGACAAGGCGAAGATACTGCCCGCCGCGCCCGCGCAGCCGCCGCAGCACATCGCCGACGCCAAGCAGCGGCTCAATGCGCGCACGCAGTACAAAGCTCCGCCTGTGCGCGGTCGACGGTACGTTTCTATAAATCGTCGTGAAAAAAAAATGATAACGACGAATTGGGATTCTCTTCCTTTTTTGAAGTCGGTCAAAAAGGAGGTACGTATCGAGCGCCACGTGGAGTGGTGCGCGGACAAGGCGAAGATACTGCCCGCCGCGCCCGCGCAGCCGCCGCAGCACATCGCCGACGCCAAGCAGCGGCTCAATGCGCGCACGCAGTACAAAGCTCCGCCTGTGCGCGGCCGACGGTACGTATCTACATCGTGGTGAAAAAAAAAAGATAACGACGAATTGGGATTCTCCCCCTTTCTTGAAGTCGGTTAAAAAGGAGGTACGTATCGAGCGCCACGTGGAGTGGTGCGCGGACAAGGCCAAGATACTGCCCGCCGCGCCCGCGCAGCCGCCGCAGCACATCGCCGACGCCAAGCAGCGGCTCAACGCGCGCACGCAGTACAAAGCTCCGCCTGTGCGCGGTCGACGGTACGTATCTACATCGTAGTGAAAAAAAAAAGATCTCGACGACTTGAGAACCTCTTTTTGAAGTCGGTTAAAAAGGAGGTACGTATCGAGCGCCACGTGGAATGGTGCGCGGACAAGGCCAAGATACTGCCCGCCGCGCCCGCGCAGCCGCCGCAGCATCGTAGTGAAAAAAAAAAGATCGTGACGAATTGAGAACCTCCTCCTTTTTTTAGGTCGGTTAAAAAGTAGGTACCATTGCCTACTATTGTTGGTATCCTCCAATACCTACTATTATTGGTATCCTCCAATATCGATGATAGTCTTCGAGTCCGGACACTAGTAAGATTTTAGACTTTCGCGTTCCATTACACTAAATATTTGTCTTTATGGGTCGCGAGCGACCACGATTGGTGAAACCCAGTCGAAACGTCGGGCAGTAAGTAGCTATGTAATTTGCTACTCCTAATAACGCGTGTAGACCCATAAAGACAAATATTCCGGACACTAGTATTTTGGAACGGGCAAAGATAATGTTGGAATCCTATCTTCACATTGACGTAGAAAGAGAGAATTAATGATATCTTAAGCTAAATGAAAATTTAATTACTCCCCTGCCCAATCTGTATGATGTAGTTGAACCAATTTTGTGCTGCAGGGTTGACTTACATCTAAGCTGCTGAATTCTGTAACACCTCCTTTAGATAGGACACGTCAACGGGCGATCTGCTGCTGGCACTTCTTCTGGATGCTTATGGCTACTATCTGTTACAGATCGTCGCAGACGCGCGACAAGTCTTCCAACAGCCGCTCGGCGTCTGTGGAGTCGTCTCGTGGCGTGTCGCCGCCGCCGCCGCGCGAGTACGGGGATTACAAGCACTCTCGCACTAGGGCATCAGGTATGTGTTGATGTAACGTTCATTTCTTTCACACTGATATATGTATTTATAAGCGCACAATTATTTGGGCTGAAGATACCTACGCAGATTTATGCAAATGCATCATCATAATATCTTATACATATATAAATTGTTATTATCATCTTAAATATATATATAACTGAATTGTAGTCCACATTGCATGCCGTGGCAACCTCTAATTAATGATTAGCACTTAGCTCTAAGTTTATGTTGTTTTTATTCACTTTTATTAATCTGTACCAGTGTTTTTCTTGTTGGCTGTCCTAATAATAAATAAATAAATAATCATCAGCCCATATACGTCTCCACTGCTGGGGCACAGGCCTACACTAATCTAGGGCGATAAGGCTTTAGTCAACCACGCTGGCCAAGTGCAGGTTGGTTGACTAGACTGGTTGGATAGAATTATTATTAGCGCACAATTTGTTGGGCCGAAGCACGCATATTTTACATGCAAAATAATGATAATCTAAAGAAAGACCTGAGGTTCTTTATCCTTCTTCTATCTCCAAATACATTAATTCATCTTAATACTTGAAGATATAGCTGAATTTAATCAAAATTACTTAGTTGAGGCCACCAGAACCAGGTCCAAACCACAAGTTGCATTTTTTAGTAGACTATGGAAATGTCCCCTTTCATAGCCAGAAGATTTGAGTAAACAATCAAAAGTGACGTTAAAAAAAAAGATTTGATGTCATGATTACACTATGACGCACTCACACAGTCCCAATACTTGGTTACAGAATCGGTATCGAGTAACGACTGCCACGACGACTCACCCCACGTGCCGGTGATACGGAACCCGCGCGCTTCGCAGAACAACTCCTCGGGAGACGCCAATGTGAAGGCGCGACAGGCGAGGCTGGCGAGAGATCTTAGCACCACTAGGTATGTGTACTTTTACTGTATTGGGCCATACGACTTTGGTATCGGTAAATAGAATTATTGGTAAACGCATGCATACCCATGTTAACCAAAGACGTCAAATAATGATACAATACAGGCAACTGTACATTGGTAGAATTTGTATAATGTGTTCGTATGTACAAGAATTAAATGTTTTATGATATGGGACCGGGAGATGTTAAATAATATTAGTAACTTCGATGACGTCCATATATTTACTGTCTTATAATGTTGATACATGTGTTCTTATCATTGATCAGTGAAGAAACAACTTTAAATGTTCAGTTATAACCTTATTATGTTATTAACATAACAAATAAGGGGAAAGGAAGGTGCTATAATATTTTTATTTTGTGATTATTTTTTCTGTAGTTTGTCATTCCTATCTCCTTATTTGTTTTCTCAAGTCACATTATTAAAACATCCCTT
Organism: Maruca vitrata; assembly: GCA_039566165.1. Lineage (NCBI taxonomy): Eukaryota > Metazoa > Arthropoda > Insecta > Lepidoptera > Crambidae > Maruca > Maruca vitrata. Next base: position 6,862,397 of record CM076925.1, read on the forward strand.
CCTTTCCCCTTCCTTTTAGAAATAAACAAGAATCCCAACCAAAACCTATCCAATCAAGTAATACAGATCCTAATATCAAGAAAAACGCAACCCAAAATAAATGTAGGAAAAGCATGAATGCCAAAAAACAACAACAACTAAAAAAGTTAGAAGAGATCGCTGAAAAATACAAAGAAAGAAGTCAAAGAGATAAAGATCAGAAAACATTCAATAAAAAAGATAAAAGTAAATTACCAGTTCTTAAAAAAGTAAATCCAGATAACAACATAGAAACGAATGATGATGAAAAATCGATTGGCATTGCAGACAATGTTATCAAAAGAGATTCAGAAGCTAAAATCATAAGAAAAAATAAAAATGTGCCAAAACCAACTGCAATTCATGAAAAGGAAAAAAAAGTACTGGATAAAAATAAAACTGTACAAAAGGAAAAGAAAACTTCTGCATCTAAAAAGGAAATAAGGAACACCAAATTAGTTAAAGAATGTAGTATGAGTTTAGATAGCCTCGAAGATGTACAGTCTCTTTCGGGTGGCGATAAAAATTGTCAGTCGATTGGCATAAATACTGAGTTTATGTGCCCGTGTGTCCCTTGTGTGATATACGATAATCCTGATCAAAAAGGTAGTAAAAATATTAAACATAATAATAAAAATACCTCATCAAAAGATTTGAAAGAACCTAAAGTAGAATTATTGTATAAAAATCCAATAATGGTTAGTTCATGTGATTTGCTAGCAAAGTCTAAAGCGGAATTGCAATCCGATATCAATGACGACATAACAGACTCAAACATCAATATTTATCTCATGACGAATAGCATTTCTGAAAATATTAATTCTGTTGATTTAAGTATCTCTAATCCTAGCATTAGTGACATAACAAAACCAAATGGCACCTATCCTTATAAAAGTGAAAATAATGATAAACTTTTGACAATAAATCCTAATACAGAAAATGATTTGTTGACTGAACAAGAAATAGACGAACTTCACGACCTATCAGCTGAACATTATGAAGATATTTTAGAACATGATATTAGTCATGATTCGGATAACTATGTAGAAAATAAATATGATGAGAATGAAATAGAAAATGAAATTACTTGTCGCCATGGAAGTGGTGATACGTATACAAAATTTACGGAGAATCCAGCTGATCTAGAAGAATTTTTGAACATAACTGACAAAATGATGAACTCACAATGTGCCGAAGAGAAAATCATTTTGGAAAAAAATCTAGAGGACATGCATACGCCTATGACCAATTCTCTTGAAACTATACCCGATACTAGTAATAATAACGTATCACAAAATTTGGAATCTACTAAGTATTCCTTTTCTGATACATTCCAAGAGCTAAAAAGTGATTTAAAGCATTTAATGGAAAACGGAGGTGAGCAAGCGTTGAAAGTTGAGGATGAAAAAAATCTAGAAATTAATAGGAAAGTTTGTGACATGGAGCATATAACAGTTTACCAGTTGAAATTTTACGATAGTAAACCACCTGAAGAGAAACCCTTGAAAAATGTTACGTCAGAATTCAAACTGCCATCGATTAGTGAAACAAATAAACCCGAACGCAAAGTAGCCTGTAATAAAACTAGGATGCATAATATTTACAAACCTAACAGAAAATTAAAAATGTTGAGTGAACAGAATCGTTCGAACATGGAGTACAAGACATTCATTGTAAAAGATAACGAAGACGACAAAAGTGACGAACAATCTATCACTTCCGAAGCACCACCTCTGAAACTACCTCGTATTGAAAATAAGAGGTTAAAGTATTATCCTTTCCCTTTACTAACATTACATTTACTAGGTTCATTATATTAGTTTTAAGTTAGATAAGTGCGTAAATGATTAAACCTATTTTTTTCTAATTTTTTTTTAACGTATTGATTTTCAGACTCGACGACAATTATGATCCATTTGTGTCTGCTGCAAGACAAATGAAGGAGTTAATGTCCTCAGACACCAATATCCCTAAAAAAATTCAGAATTCCTCAAAAGACTCCAACCGAACCCTCCCTATCCTACGTACCGGGAAAGAGAAAACTCTGCCCAATTATCTTCGTACAGATAACACTAAAATGATGAAAGACACACTTAACAAAACGTATCAGAAAACTCCTACGTTACAAAGAATGAAGTCTTTCGGTAGCACAAATAACGATAACAACAACAGTTCATTCGGCAGCCGGTGCAGCTCGTTTAGGATAAGAAACGAAAAGAAATCTAGTCAAAAACTCAACACAACATTTACAAAGTCCAGTAAGGAAAACATTAGTACCCCAGATAAAACGTATTTCAGTCGCAATAGCAATTTGAATAGGTCGTTTTCTAGTTATACAGCATCTAGTTATAGTACACCAAAACCAAAAGACAAAATCCCAAAAATCTCAACTTCTATGTATCACAGTTTCCAAAGAACCACTATAAAACAACCGGTCAAACTTGATAAGATTAAAAGAGATGATGATAAAAAGGATTTTGTCAATCTTGACTCAATCCTCGCAGATGATAATTCTTCCATGACAGACAGCAATTATATTGATCCCAGACTTATAAATGAAAATGACAATTTGCCTATAAACGTCAATACAATTTTGAACAACCCTGATATCATTAGTAGTATGGAATCATTGCTCACTACCGAGAATTTGCCTGCTAAATTTGAATCTTTTAGTAACCAAAATAATAATAACAATAAATCTAGTAATCACATAGAAACTTCCAAAATTAACTGTAAGAAAGTTGAAAATAACAATAATATTAATAAAAATATGTCTAACAAAACCACTGCCCCAATAATAGACGATTTAAGTGTTCAGTATGATAAAATAATGTCCTCTCTTGAACAGAGTATAGTTTCAAAGTCTTCGATGAGGGACGATGAATCTCTTTGCGAAGATTTTGACCTTGAGGAATTTATGACGTCTTTTGATGAAGAAATAAATAAGCGAACATGTAGCTCCACAACTAGGATAGTAAAGCACTGTGCGCTCGCCGATAGCAATAGGAATTCTGAGTTTAATAGTATTTGTTCGTCTCCGAAAATTTTAAATAATAATGGTTTGATCCCAGTTAACAAATCGATGTCTCTCAATTTTAGCAGTAACAATATTGTGAGCGAAAACCTTTTCCCCTCCTCCGTGAAACGTTCCACTTCCCTCCTCGATTCCATTCAGAAGAAGACGGTCGCGAAAGCGGACAGCGCGCGGAGCCGACACAAGGCTGACCAGTTGGAACAGGACCTGATGCAATCTCTGAAAGATTTCGACAAGTTCTACGAATCTGATAGAAATGAGAACGTGCAGGCAAAGGAGATTGTCAATTATAGCATGTCTCATAATGGCACGGCGAGGCGGGACAGCCGCGTCAAGGCAGACAGGAAGACTAAAAAACCTGATGTGGTTACTAATGGGAACTACACACCTAACGGGAAGGCCAGCAACGATTCAGCATATAGCAGGTTAGTCAGGTAATTGTTTATTTAAATGGGCTTTATATTTCTTTTTTTTTTATTGCTTTGCTACCTAAAACTGTATTTGCTGCGATTTTTGAAACATTTGTTTTCCTTTTCCCCAGCCTAAACAGAATATCACCTTCGAAACTGTCTATATGCAACTCGAAAGATCCGAACGGTCTGAACTCATTGGAGCAGATCCCTGCCGGTTCGGATTCCAGTGGGAAGGAGGAAATAAGATCTGTATCCAGCGATGAGTTCTTAGCGATGGAGCGGTCGGCGGAGCTGGATGAACCGCTGCCGCAACCGGACATCACTACGTATAAAGAGCTGGAGAACCATCAGATGTCCAGTAAGTACCGTTTTTCTTTTGTCGTACTATATGAATGCGGGCCAAGTGCGGGTCGGTTGAAACAACCATAGAATTTCTCTTAGGTGTGCAGGTTCCCTCGCGATGTTTTGATTCACCGTTAATGCGTCGAATAATCGCCGATATAAATTGAAGATATATTATGAGCCCACCAGAACCAGAGTTGCCCAAACCACAAGTTCCATTTATTAAGTTGACTATGGAAACGTCCCTTTTCAAACCTTTTAGTTAATAGCCAGAATGCTTCAAAGGTAATTTTAGTAAACAATCACAAGTGACGTTAGAAAAAGATGTGACGTTATAGTTTTTATTCAATATTAATACCTAGTATTGGGGCCCAGACCTCGGGCCATCATGCTATTTATTAACTTATTGTTTTTCCATGTTAAGACATAATAAAACACCCTTAAATAAATCGTGTATGTTCGTCCCTCAGTGTCCGAGAAGCGCAGCGGCTCTCGCGCGTCGTCCCGCCGCAGCCCGGGCTGGGCGGCGCCGGGCGCGGGCCTCGGCGCTGCGATGAGCTCGAGCGGCTCGGAGGGGTCCCTCCGCGCGGGGGCGGGGGCGCCGCGGCTGTCGCGCTTCTGCCACGAGTGCGGCAGCAAGTTCCCCGTCGACACCGCCAAGTTCTGCATCGAGTGCGGCGTGCGACGACTCGCGGTCTGACCGGGAACACCCGACAGTTATCTAGTCCCCTAGTCTGTGCGTAACTTGACACTCTATCGCTCTCCGACCTCTAGATTTAACCCGTTATGAGATAGTGTTGACTTTTTCGTTGATTTCAAACTTTGACCAGGCAGTTAAACATTGCTTTTGGACCTAATATGAGGTGACTAAGGTCCATAATTATATGTGATCTCTATTGTACCTGGTCACGGGATGAGTCAACGGCATATTGAGGTTAAAATATGGTAGCCAGAGCCTTACAGAGGGTTATTTGAGACGGAATGTAAATGGCATGTCGTATTTGAAACGAACATGTGGTGAAAGATTCTTATGAGGAAATGAGAGCTGCACCGGTGTATGCTCTAAACTTCCTGGTGCTTTTCGTTAGGGTAAAGTTATTCGACCGGGAAGAGCCTCCTCAAATAAAATACGAGGCTCCGGGAACGATAGATCTCGTTTCGAGTTACGCAGTATTGTAGTTTTGTTGACTTAGTTTTGTGAATGGCTAGTTAGGTGCACCCGGGATTTGTCGCGGCCGCCGTAGATTTGTAGAAGTGAACCCTACGACGACGCTTATGAAATACATCTACTTCGATGTTGTGCTTCTTGGTTGTTAGGTACATATGTACTTGTTGTAATTTTACTAAACAGACGAGATGCCAATTTGTAGGCAACGAATACAGCGTTCATTTTACTACAGTAGATGTTTGAAATCGTGACGTCACAAAACATAAAAGCAAATGTGTTTTAATGAAACATTTTAAATCTATTTATTGCATTTGTTTTAAATGGACTAAAGTGACTTAAACAATCATGATTCTGATGATATTGTACAATGAACTAATTATGTAATTTACGTTGCAGCGGTTTTATTATGTATATCTAACCCAACTTAGATTGTGGTGTGCAAAACTAGGTTGTTTGTGATTTGGTTTTAGTAGTAGTTAAGTCATAATACTACTTACACTTTACCAATAAGGTAATACCTTAAAATATATACTTATTTGTAAAATGAGGTTTCTGAACAATCAAAACCAATCATGTGGTTTCAAAGATACGGACCTCGACAACACACGTAGGTATTCGCACAAACTGACAAAATTGGACCATTGCTTAAACTTGTATTATAGGTAAAGGTTGAGAAATTATCTCATTTAGATTTGTAAAATATGCCTTACTGTAAAATATTAATATATTATTATGCGATCTTTATTTACGAAATGTTACCAAATTCCTATAACAACTTGATTGTGCCTTCCTACTGTAGATAGAAAATATTAATCAGTTCTCTTTGTTGTCATATTCGTTTTTATTATGAGTTTGAGTTTTGTTCAAAATATTGCCAATCAGCGGCCAGAGCATTTTCGGAAAACGCCCGTCTGTGATATTTAAATTTTAGCAGATCAGATTTTTGAAGTGCATGAATTCTGGATAATGAGTGCCAATATAAACACTCTCGAGTTTAGAATGGAATTTTACGTATGTTTTTTATTTTTGTTATCGTAGCAAACTACACTTTTATTTTTTAGAAATTATTACCTTCCAAGATTTCCATTAGTCTCTTGTCTACATTGTAGTTGGCCATTTTAACAAGACTGATTTATTTTCAAGTTTTCGAACTATGAATAAACCTTAGTTACTGTTGTATATTGTTTTTAATAAAATAACAATTTTATCATGTAATAAATTAACATTTTTTAAACAAATTTGTTTTATTTTTATATTAGGTTCTATATTACGGAAATAAATAAGGGATTTATGGAAAACTACTAAAAATCCCATGTGCAGGAGATGGTATTAGGGGAATAACATGGAATAAGCCAAATTTGTATTACATAGGTTGTTGAAGATTGAAGTCCATTTTCATCCTTTTATTAAAAAATTAAGTATACACAAAATATTAATATTAAAACATTTAGCTTAAATCATAAAATAACAACATTGACATTTGTTAATAATACATATTTACAGTCAATTAATTAATTACGGTTTTCTAAAAAGTATCAAATTAACTTATATTATTCTCAAAGTCTGAACATGCTTCTATGGGCTTTCCTAGTTGGAAGTGCACCCCTGACTCTTAGTCTCCTAAGGGCTTCTCGGAGGTGTTTAGGTTGTAACGGACCTGGTTCTCCAGACTTTTCCAACACTTCAAGTGCTGGAAACAAAGAAAATATTTCGATGTCAGAATCTATTGCTTTGTACACACAATATAACATAACAAGATTATTATTTTATTGAAACAAAACTGCTGGGCCAATGTTATCGTAGATAGGATGTTGGAAGAAGAACATGAACATAAAATTACCTTCTTCAACTACTTCCCCTACAAACACCTTTGCGATACCGGACATGGCAATGACAACATTCTGGCCAACAGAACAGCCGGTTATGGTCTGCATAAGGCGTTTCACTGCTGCCTTGGGAAATGCAGCTCGACGGTACATTTCATATCTATCCAACTGTTCTTCTGTGAAATTAGACACCAAAACCCTAGAAGTTGACAAAATAAGAATTAAAAATTAATAAATTGCAAATGATGTCCCATCACATATTCTTATTTTTTACGACTTTTTGTGGGGTATAACTTCTGATTAAATTATAACAATCAGATAGGTCAAGAACTACAAGTAGGTCATTACAAAAAAATCCTAATACTTACTGCATCTTTTCTCTTTCTTCCTCTTCCAACTCCTTTTTACTTTTTTTCTCTCTTTCTTTCTCACTCATCAATAACTCTTCTGCAGTTTGAGATTCATAGTTGGAAGATTCACTCTGTTGAAAATCATTTACATCTGAGAGTAAATTGTTCCCTTCTGTATTTAAATTACTTCCTTCAATTCTGCTACCTTCAAGCTCTGATTGATTTTGTTGGTCAAGTAAATCAGTATTTTCGAAGGAATAATCATTCATGTAGGAATCATAGTTATCAGTGATCAGGTCTGTTTGGGAGGTCATGTAATCAGAATTGTCAGTGTAGACATTACCCAGCTCATCTGCTCTGTGTATAGTTTCCACATTCTGGGAATTATCAGAGTAAGTTTCCACCACTTCATTTTCTATATTAGTTGTTTGGGTAGTTTCACCATAATTCATTAATGTTGTATCTGCAAAAATAAAGACAAATATAATAAGTTATGAGACTTATCAAATACAAACAGAAATGATATAATATCCTGATAAACTTTTAGCTAGGTATTCATTATAAGCGAAGTTCCCTTTGAACTTATAAATATATATACTCACATTCTGGTTCGTCTTTCAGAAGTTTTTCTTCTATTTCCAATGATATCTCCTGTGAATCTTCTTCATTGGAGTCACTGTGTTCCAGTTCTCGGGCCAATTCGTCTTCTGTAATCAGAAAAAAATTTACTTATAATGCTTGATATAAGCGCGATATTCTTCGAATAGTTGTTAAATATTTCCACACCTAACAAATATTTGTTATAAAATCAGTATTTTCAAAAGTTGAATAGTAAATAACCTATCATAATAAAAGCAAAAAATACCTCGCAATCTATCTGCTTCAGAAAGACCATCGCTACTAGGATTATCAGCCATTTGATATAACTTTATGTAGTACAATTTCAAAGGGTGTGCCTTTATGCAACAATTTATTGCAATTCTCTTTCATCCAGGCAGAGCAAAATAGCAGTCGAAAAATATTTCTATTTTGATTTTTGACGTTCTTGACTTGACTGACAGCAAGTTATTTTTTAAATGAACGATTTTTGCCCCGTGTCACTTGGCCATACAGACAGATTAAATACTATTATTATACAACATCATTTTCCGATTCTGGTTGGAGCTTTTCATATATCAGAACAGTGGGTATACAAATAAACTTACAACGAATAACATCGATATTAATTATGTACTCAACTTCAGTGCTGAAATAAATGAGAGGGAATATCTTAAATACGGTCACATTTTTCTCTTCATATGTAGTAATGGTACCATATCTTTTGTTCGGATTTTTAAATCTCAGTTATTTTGGCTTCGATAAAAAATAACCATAAATAGCCGAATCGATCAAATTCAAAATATAGACTTAGCATAAAGGTCCTCGCAACAAGGCCAAAAATTTCACAAAAAAAAACAATTCTCGTGAAAAAAAAACCTTGCCAGATTCGTTCCAAAATAGTAAAACATACACTGACAGCTATTCTGAATTGCACCATGACATTTGGTTTTGGGACGGAATTCGTTTCGTTGACGTAAGCGAATGGAAACGCGGCGCGGCGCGCGCACGAGTTTTGACACAAAACGATACGAACTGACGGCGAGTCGCTTGCGTTCTTGTGAATGTGAATTTCACCTAAAAAATATTTTTTGTACTCGAGGTGCGGATAGAGAGTTCCATCATGAGTGCAATTATGAAGGCTGCTTTGTCTCGTAGCCCTGCATCGCTGGTAAGTTGATCGATAATCTATTGAATTTGGTGAAAATCGTTATGTAATATGTTTTGATCTGGTTTGGGGGCCTTTCTGAATTAATCATTGTGCAGTAATTTTGGTTTTAAATTTGGGGAGCCTAATTGATTCTTAATCACAATTTGAAGGTAAGATTTACCTATAGATAGCGTAATCCCAGTCTGGATTTAATTATGAAATCTTTTTTATGAGTGAACTACCTACTATTTGTTATGGTTCATAAAAATGAACCAGGGTGTGGGCTGCTGTTTTTTCTTTGCACTGTAATAATGCACTGTGCTATTTATAATTTAAGAAGAAGCTAACGAAGGATGTAAACCTGCATGTAAACCTCCAGATACCTGTAGATTTTTTGCATATTTTTCTTAATTTGTATTATTAAAAGGTTAAGAACATACAAGAGAGACAATATTTAAAATTTCATTTTTATATAATATATTAATTATTGACATCACAAAAATATAAACAAAATGTTAGAATGAAAATGGTATTTTATAGAATTTGATCATTATGATAATTAAATATGATCATTATTTTTTCATAATGTGATTTTGATGGTAACCTGTATTAACAAGTCCCTGATACTGACTGACTTATTGTGAATCAATTGATGATTTTATATTATTAAAATTAAGACAACTGTATTTATCTAAAAGACCTGTATTGATAAAATTATTCTGAAAAAAAAAGTGTGCATTATCGAGAAGAAGCAAAAAAAAGTACCTAATTTTATCAAAGACTATTTGAATGATATGTAATAATATGCATAATATCACAGTAATAAAAGTTCTTTGCGGATTTGTATTATAACAAATACTCTGTGGATATTAATCCACCAATAAAGATATATTGTATATTCCAAGTGATTTTATGACATAAAATACATATATATGTGAGCAGACCAATAAATATGCATTATTTTGCATAAGTAAGTTGATTCATTCATAAGTAAACAAAGGGTTACACATTTACTATAAGCACCTAAACTTGAGCTAGTCAATGAATATTGAATGTCAACAATAACTATTGTATTTAATTATAGTTCCACTTGAAAGGGTGATGAACTGGAGCTGTGAAGTTGTAGTTTAAAATTTAACTTACTCAGCAATTTATTATAATTAGGCACTCATGATGAAATGATATTGACACAATAAAATCAATATACTACTACAAGTATAAAACTTGATGTATAAAAAATTTATTGCCATTATAAAACTGTCACTTTTATTATAGACATAAACAACAAACTGTTTATAGTTCTATCTTTTTATACCAAACAGATCAGTGCTTCTGTCAAACTACTATTGACTTTAGGACAAATTGGGGGGAAATTTTATTCAGTGTTTAGTACATACAAACATACATAAAATCACACCCCTTTTTCCCAGAGGGGTAGGCAGAGATTACTTCCTGCCATGTGCTACGATTCAGGCACACTACTTTCGCTTCTTTCACATTCATCAATCTCTTCATGCATACTCGTTTAATTATGCTTGTGTCTGATTAATAATGAAAATTGTAAATGATTTATATTTTTAGGCTACATATGTGTCTAAGAATCTCCACATAACATTGGGCGGTGCCAGCCAGAGGAATGCATCATCAAACACCAACACAACCAAAGCGTACACAGTAATCGACCACAAACATGATGCGCTGGTTATTGGTGCCGGTGGTGCTGGGCTCCGAGCAGCCTTTGGTCTGGTCCAAGAAGGCTTCAAGACTGCCGTTGTCACCAAATTGTTCCCAACAAGATCTCACACTGTTGCCGCTCAGGGTGGCATCAATGCTGCTTTAGGTTGGTTAAACCTGGATTTATATTATAACCATTTATTATTTACAACTCCCATTACATTTGTATGAGTAACTAATATTTTTAACAATACTCCTATATGGGCTGATACATACTTACATTTTCAAGTCCAACATAAACTTTTGTTAGATCTATTTCTTGTGTTTATGTTTGTGTACTCTGAAATATTTTTCATTGATGGTTTTTTTTTTCTTAGGTAACATGGAAGAGGACAGCTGGCTGTGGCACATGTATGATACAGTCAAGGGTTCTGATTGGCTTGGAGACCAGGTACGATTATTACTACTATTACTAACATTAATCTGTTTCCCATATTTGTATTAAGGTAGGTGCAGCAAGATTTCGTAAATAATAATAATATAACTGTAATTGAAATTTGATACCTAATAGATATAGTTTTTTATATACTTACCTTTATGTCATCAAATTTGGATACTTTTGACTGGAACTTAAATTTATTAGTAATATGCTTATAATTGATACTGATATTAAGTTGAGGAGAAGACCAACTAGTTAATTACAATTTACAACTTATGTAAACTGAATAAACAGTTGCATAATAATTTCATTATATTTTAGATAATTTGATGCACTGACTCACTTAAAATATATGAAAAATCAAGTCAAGTCAAAATTCCTTTATTTATATAGGCATTACCTTTATGTCATCAATCTTGGATACTTTTGACTGGAACTTAAATTAATTAGTAATATGCTTATAATTGATACTGATATTAAGTTGAGTTGAAGACCAACTAGTTAATTACAATTTACAACTTATGTAAACTGAATAAACAGTTGCATAATAATTTCATTATTTAGATAATTTGATGCACTGACTCACTTAAAATATATGAAAAATCAAGTCAAGTCAAAATTCCTTTATTTATTTAGGCATTTACTCACACTTATAAATCGTTGGTACAGTAAATAAATAAGAAATAGATTAGAGATTCTACCGGTTTGGAAAGCTGATTCTACCGAGACGACAAAATAATTAAGTAAGTAGAGTAGATAAAAATAAATACTGTGAAATATTATGTACAGTAGGTAAACTACACACAATATACTCATCTGTTTAATTGAAAAACTAAATGAAAGAATGAAGAAATAACTGGTTTTGTAGAACTGAGTATTGTTCTGTTGCAACTATAATAAGCAGGCATTCGTATCCCATTAAATGCTTGCGTGCGGTTATCTAGTTATCTACCTTGTAGCAGTTACCTACATACTTTATTTACTGTACTCACCATACTTTTCAAGGTTATCGAACAAAGTAACTTAGACACAACAAATCAAATGCGTAGGTATAAAAATAATTGTGAGAACCTATGGCTTTTTTCTATGACATATTATTATACAGTTTGTCGAAGCCTTTGCGTGCAAGACCCTGATACTGACCGACTGATTGAGAATCGATTGATGATTTTATGATATTGTTAAAATTAAGACAACTTTATTTACCTAAAAAACCTGTATTGATACAATTATTAAAAAAAAAAACAATAAAAAAATAAGTTCAAACTTCTGAGTGGCCAGTGTGCACAATCGCGAAGAAGCAAAAAAACAGTAATTTTGTCAAAAGACTATCTGCATGATATGTAATAATATGCATATCAGTAATAAAAGTTCTTTGCAGATTTGTATAATAGCAAATACTCTTCGATAATAAAATAGATCCCTGAAAGTGCATCATAAACATAATCCAACAAATGTTTTCATTGATTTATCAGTATCGGGCACACTGATTAAGTACGTATAACTTGACCTAAGTCTGTCAAGGTGATTCTGTCGTCGGTATCTTTGTGTACTATAGACCTTTCCGTATGATTAGCGAACTTTTCACTGTGCCTATAGTACCGTTAAAGAATTTTTCTTGGCGCACGCCATGAAAAAGTAACAAAATAATAAAAATCGTAAGAAATATAAACTCGTTTGATGGGATTATACGGACTTTTTTGTACTTTTAAAACCACATCCATTCTATAATGTCATTCTACGACAGTCAAGTGTAGGACCATATCCTTGTTACGTAGATCCCCCTCAGTTAACGTACACTTATGTTCCTGGTCTAGTCATACTACACGTTTTTATACTTCGATCTAAACCAGTATTAGAGTGACAGATATTTCTACATTAGGTACTAACAACAAGTAATAAACCGATAGAAACTTGGATAGTGATAGTTCCTGAATTAAAAAAAGAAATGGTATAATGGTATGGCTCATGTTTTCTTATTTTTATTAGTAAGGAAAATTGTCAACGCCAGTCAAACTAGCCGGAAATAGGCTATTTTTATAACGTATAACATAATTTTTCTTAGAACCCAGTAATCTTATATGGATGAGAAGACTACTGGTATAGGCCAATTGATAGATTGATTTAAAATTAAAAAAAAAAACATTGATTTTTTTGTAAAGAAGCTCTCATTGCAACACTATTAAATATATATTAATGGCAGCAAATTAGTGCATTGTGCGACATAATATAACATACATATTTGAATAAGCTACGTATTTGAAATTACACTACATAATAGGTTTTTTACTACTTCATGAGTAATATTCAAGCATGTGCATCTAGAAATGACATCACCCTACTAAAAGGCGTCTGTATCTTCGAATTTTGTCGTTTATTGAAATGAAATGAAATGAAATGAAATGAAATTTATTTTTGAAAAAAAAAAGAAACAAAGTAAATAATACAATAATACAGTAGTATTGTATTGTACTTATATATTATGTACCAACAAAACTTGCCTCGCAAGAAGGATAATTGGCGTTCACATGTTCTTAGTTCTCAGGAAATATTTATTGTCCTATAGATAAATGTTTACTCGGTGATAATGATTAATACAGCACATTGTCTCATGTAGGATTCATAAATATTTATTCGTCCATCGCTAAATGATTCTGCTTTTATTAGGCTAACCCTGGGGGGTTGGGCCCCTTGGATTGTCAATACAAAGTTGCTCCATACAACATTAACAGCCGTTTCACACGTAATTTTTTTGGGATAATTCTCCATCATATCGCGGGCAGTAAGCAATCATTTCTTCAGTCCAGGATAGTTACCTCTTGGCTTACTGTTCTCCTGTCTAACGCTTTAAAAAAATAATTATAACCGGCCAATTGCAAGTCGGACTCGCGCACGAAGGGTTCTGTACCAATTATATAAAATAAACACGTTTATTGTATGGGGACCTACTTTAATATTTTATCTTTTTAAATTATTAACCGTGATAGCTTTCTAGCTATTGCGGTTTATGAGATACTGCTTGGAGACAGACAGACGGACGGCGGAGGCTTAGTAATAGAGTCCCGTTTTTACCTTTTAACCCCCAACCCTAAAAATAAAGGTGCTCGTCTTTTGTCCCCACAGGACGCCATTCACTACATGACCAGGGAGGCGCCTCACGCCGTCATCGAGCTGGACAACTACGGCATGCCCTTCTCCCGCACTCCCGAGGGCAGGATCTACCAGAGGGCCTTCGGAGGGCAATCCCTCAAGTTCGGCAAGGGCGGTCAGGCACATAGGTGCTGTGCGGTCGCTGACAGGTAAGTTAAAAAAAAATAGCAGTAACAAATAGTAGGTTTCATTACGCTTTGTATTGTAGAATTAATACTTTTTAAACAATGTTACTTTATAAGTAAAGTTATTTTTAACTTAGTCAAGTGTATAAAAAATCCACTCGGACTTTATTGTGGCTATAAATTATGAGAGAAATCTCATAAACGTAATTGATCGGATAATTATAGTGTAATTTTGTTCTTATAATCTTGAGTAGTTTTATTTACTATTGTGGGGACATACTGCACATGTACGATATGCTTCATAATATCCAATGCATATAGTACAACGATCCTATCCCAATGTGGTGTACTTTTTGGGTTTGACACTTATCTCAAAAAAATCTGTTTATAAAGAAACCTTTTCAGAATCTGTTGCTTCAAATTCATATGTACGATTGTTCGACGCTTTAACGGTGAAGGAAAACATCTTAAGGAAAGGTTTCCTTAAAATGTTCAGTTGTGCAGGTGCACACTGACGTAGAAATTTGGTTGTGTAGTCAACCAACCCACACTTGGCCAGCGTGGTTGACTCGAGGCCTGCTCGCCCTTGTTTAGATTAGCCTCTTGCTCCAGCAGTGAGGACGTATATGGGCTGATGATGATGATGATATACACTGTATGTTACTGATAGAACCGGCCACTCGCTCCTCCACACGCTGTACGGCCAGTCGCTGCGCTACGACTGCGAGTACTTCATCGAGTACTTCGCGCTAGACCTGCTCATGGAGGACGGCGTCTGCAAGGGCTGCATCGCGATCAACCTGGAGGACGGCACTCTGCACAGGTGGGTGTGATGAGAATATATTCTTGCCCTCCCACTTTCATACCCCAATATCACTTCTTTTTTCACACATTTTTATTATCACAAACGTATCACTGGATACCATACATTCGATATTGTTGGAACCCATCTTTACATTTGAAGTTATAGAATTTTTTAATTTCATGAAACAGTGCCGAAATATCGGGAGCTCATTAAAACAAAACACGGTAAATATCCCGGACATTTTCAGTTTTCTAAAATAAATTTACACATTAATAAGCTACATTATAATAGATATTAATACATGAGACTGCTCGCCATTAATTTTTAAAGAGAATATGGCAAAACTCCCAGACTAAAGAGTATTAATTATTCACGAGACGTTTTGGCACTAAATATTTGTACGTACATAATGTAATATGTAAATGTTCCTTGACGGCGGTTGCTAAAATGCTCTATTTAAGCTAATTGTATTCGAGAGAACTTGTGATCACGCAATGTAGTGAATTGACTATGAAAACTTATACTACTAAGAAAGAAAGACGAAAAAGTATTTCAGCTGTACCTACAAGTAATATAATACTACAATGGTATAATACTTTTCGATAATACAGATGAAAAATTATTGCACTAAATATTGATCATGACCTTAAATTAGTCTAATTCGTCACAAATAAGACCACAAACTGTCGAATGTAACATCGAGTTGACTAAAGTTGTGTGAATGTTTTTCTTTTTATTTTCTGAAGTCATGTGGTCGAGAATCGAACAAAGTCATGTTTCGTTCATTAACATAGCTTCCCATTGTTATGAATAATTTGCATCTCATCTTGCTCTCCTCAATACAGATAAACATTGACTCGATTTTGGTTACTTTTAGCGCCACAACGCTTGTTATGTCAGTTGTCAGCATTTACTTAACATAATATCTCTCAAACTGTACACTTTTAGCTAAAAACGGATCCTTACGACGGAATAGTGTATCCCTTACTAATTGGCTAAGAAATGAGATCGAACGTAATAAGCTCCCCTGTATTAGGAAATTTGATTTCTCTAAATCATATGTTAAATAGTCATTCTTAAGACCATATTATAAAGTACATTTTAACCGACTTTTCTGAAAGAAATCCCTTGGTAATTCTAGTAATGTATTATGTACTGATTTATCTCTTTTAAACATGCATTAAACATTCAACCCTAACTGACGTTATAAAATACATATCTCTATCTGCGTCATGCATTGAAGGTTCGAACTTAAAATCAACACTATAAAGTACATTTTTGCCTTTACCATAGCTCTATAGTAACAGATCCATTGTCTTTTATCCAGGTTCCAGGCCAAGAACACGATCCTGGCGACGGGCGGCACGGGCCGCTCGTACTTCAGCTGCACCTCGGCTCACACCTGCACCGGCGACGGCACGGCCATGGCGGCGCGCGCAGGCCTGCAGAACGAGGATATGGAGTTCGTGCAGTTCCACCCCACCGGTGAGTGCAGCCTCTAGCCTCACCAGAGGACAGAGGATATCAGGACACCTATATACCAATAGGGCTCTTGAGGCGGGGCGTGACGGCATTAGTCATTGTAGTGAATACATTGTGGTCAACATACATCACCTTTACAATTTTAAAATGTGTTACAATGTAAATGACCTTGATGCATCAACATAGTTCATAATTTCACTTGCAAATTCATTGAAACGAAATTACACATACCTGTGTTTAAATATCATCAAGTATGATTAGAAAATAAATGAAACATAATGATTTTGGTAATTGCAAATAAAGTGCCAAAATTTGATAAACTTTATCTATATTGTATGTTATGATATGGTTTAACAATGCCTAATCTTAGCATTGTGTTATTGTCGTAAAATGATTTGATTACACAATCTTAATCCCTACCACTCTAAAGTGCATTTACACTTTAAAAAGATTTTGACTAGAACTCGGTAACTGCGATTGAGTAGTTAACTCATAGTAACTCATGATATTTTGATATTGTGCATTTCGCGTACTTCGGTAATGTATCGGATTAAGACGACTATCAAAAATGAAAACTGACTGAATTCCGGTAATGTCCCCGGTCAGAAATTCGAAATCGATCATTTTTATTCCGAAACTAGTGGTCCCGGCGAATTTCATACCGCCAATACTATAAACCTTCCCTGGACTATCACGAACATTTTAAAACCAAAATTACCTAAATCGGTCCGGGCGTTCTCGAGTTTTAGTCAGACTAACGAACAGCAATTCATTTTTATTTATAAGAAAGATACAGGGTCGGACTGAGCCGCAAGGGCCCGGGTGGCAAATCACAATCCCAGGGCCCAAGTTTTTTTCGGAAGTGTCTGATCGCTGATGGCCGTCTGAGGCCTGTGGGGCTACCATGAGTTTAAAACTTACGCGCTCGATATCGACTACGTAAATATGTCTATGAAAAACATGTACAGCGCCGGCTGGTGGTTACGCGAAGAACTACAATCGGCCATATGAAAAAAACAACTCGATAGGTTTTTAACGTACGTAAGTTTACGATAGCCAACTCATGGTAGGCCCTCTGTTCAGCTTCACCGGACTTACGGGTGAGCGGATGGCTCATAACCCTAAGTAGCCCAGGGCCCGAGACTATATCACGGTGATGGGATACTATCAAAAAAATACTGAGATACTAGTCCGGTCAATTTAGACATTCGAAGTTACATAAATTCCCACCAAGCTGAAAATCGGTAAGATTGCTTAAAATATCATTAAAAACAAAATTTGAAAGTTCCCCATCTTTCCCCTGTAAGGAAAAAATGTTATTCAAGGTCAAAAGTCAAAAAATGAGTTTTTCGCGATTTTCAGCAAAACGGTAAGTTTTATCATAAAAATACCTCAGACAAAAATTGTAGATTATAAAATTATCTACAAAAACTAAATTAATACTTTTTTTTCTACGAGCCACCGTTTTTGAGATATAACGATTCAAAAAGTTGTAGATGTTGTAATCGTCATAATATGCACACGTTTCCTCGCCACTTATGAGGTAGTGTACTTGGCGCGTTTTATTTTTACGTGGTTTCCCAAGTAGGCCTATTCCACCGGTCAGTTTTAATCCTGTTTTTTTATTTGAAACTATTGAAAAATAAAGGATATTAGCAGAGATTGAAAAAATAAAGGCAATTTAAGTTAAAAAATATGTAGTGAAATTTAATCGTCCGAGTCGTAACTGTCAAATTCTTTTTCTTGTTCTTCTTCTTGATCTACTTGTTCTTGTTCGTCTTGTTCTTGTTCTTCTTCATCTTCATCCTGAGTGCATGTAAACTGCGTCAATAGCGATGTATCGCATGTTGCCTCGTTGGAATCAAACGGATCCTCTTCTGTTGGTGATTCAATATTAGAACACGACCGGCCTTGACAATGCGTACATGCGGGAGAACAAAACAATCCGACTTTTTTGCACTGCATCCCTTTTTGCAGTTGCAAAAAATCGAGTTCAAAAGTTTTTCTGGCGCAGGTGGTAGTAAAGTATGCACTGGTTCCAAGTTGATGAGTTGCCACCCTTGAACTTGGTAATATACTCTAAAAAAGATGTTCATGAGCAGCAATTGAGGTTGGAGGAAGACAAGCTAATTGTACTTGTATTTTACTTTTGGTGTTTCTTACGAAACATGCATATCTAAACTTATCTAAGCAGGTAGTTTTTTTAGGAGCTCCGTACATAGAAAGAAGAAAGCGAATGCCGTTGGTAATAATTTCTTGTCGAGTAGAATTACTATTTCTAAAAACTTCAGCACATTCAATTAAATTTTGTTTCTCAAATAGTTTAAAACTGTTATTTTTCCCCTCCTGTAAAATGCAGATGTCGTATCACAGCCACTTATTGCGTGTAATATACGTGGCGTACTCGTGCATATTATGACGATTACAACTTTTACAACTTTTTGAATCGTTATATCTCAAAAACGGTGGCTCGTAGAAAAAAAGTATAAATTTAGTTTTTGTAGATAATTTTATAATCTACAATTTTTGTCTGAGGTATTTTTATGATAAAACTTACCGTTTTGCTGAAAATCGCGAAAAACTCATTTTTTGACTTTTGACCTTGAATAACATTTTTTCCTTACAGGGGAAAGATGGGGAACTTTCAAATTTTGTTTTTAATGATATTTTAAGCAATCTTACCGATTTTCAGCTTGGTGGGAATTTATGTAACTTTACTCTTATTTTTTGGTCTAATTTGACCGGACTATACACAAATCGAGATAAACAGTAATCGAGATAAATAATAATTACAGATAAATCCCATAACAAATAATATACAGGTTGCCCAAAAAATAGTGTCAAGCGAATGTCCTGAGTTAGTACACCCCATGCATGTTCCGCGATTTTTATAGCGTTCGAGTTATGGTTTTTTTCCTAAACTGTTGAGAATAATTGACAAAACCGATTTAGAAAAAATCCAAAAAAAAAAGTTATTATTATTTTTTTTTTAATTCTTTTTGCAAATAAATTATCATTAAAATTGTGATATGTTTTCATCAAAATTGATTTGCAAAAAGATTTTCTAAAAAAGTGACATACTTTTTTTTTTAGAAAATTTTAATCGGCTATGTCAAATTTTCTCAAAAGTTAAAAAAAAATCATAACTCAAAAACTATAATTGGAAGTTTTCAAAATGATGGTACAAACTGTAAAATTACGTTCTGTAAATAATGTCTTAAAATTTCAACTTAAAATATTAGGAGGTAGCTGCATAGCTCTTTAGTAACCTTAAAAACTGCTTTCATAATCAATAATAAAAACTAGAACCTAATAGGTTACTTTTGCTGAAATCGGACTTCAAAGACAGAGATGTGGAAAAATCATAAATTAGCCATTTGATTACGAAGTATTATTTTGGACACTTTATCATTTCTAAAGTTAATTAGTTTGTTTGTTAAACCTAAATTTAATACAGGAACACTCAGATGAGATGCAAACATTAAGATGTCATATATTTTTTGTTTAATTTAAGTTTCATTGCGTTAACACTGTTTTCGCATGACGAATCCTGTTGTTACGACGAACTTGACGAACTTTGCTTTCTTTACGGACTTTGAGTGCGATCACTAATAATTATTCAATAATCAAATACACTTCCTTTTTTTCATTTAAGGTCCATTTCAAAACTTAATTTATTTTTAAAGTATCACAAATTAAACTCTCATTAGGTTAAATCTTACCATTTCTGTAATAATTTCGATTGTTAACAATCTTATTAACTTCAGAAATAATAAAATGACCAAATAATGCTTCGTAATCAAATGACAAATTTTATGATTTTTTCACCAAAAGTAGCCCGTTAAGTACTAGTTTTTATTAATGATTATAAAAGCTGAGCTACAGTACTAGTTTTTATTAATGATTATAAAAGCTGAGCTACAAGTGGAAATTTAAGACATTATTTACAGAACATAATTTTTCAGTTTGTACCATAATTTTGAAAACTTCCATTTAAATTATGGAGACGAATATTTTAGGCATTAAAGAAGAACTCATGAAAATTTATTTGCAAAAAAAATTTCTAAAAACGTTAAATACCTACTTTTTTTTAGAATTTTTTAATCGGTTTTGTCAAATATTCTCCAAAGTTTATGAAAAATAATAACTCAAAAAATAGCGGAACATACACGGGGGTGTTTCGAAGCCCCACGGGGTGTTCTATCTCAGGACATTCGCTTGACATAATTTTTTTGGACATCCTGTATAAACCTGGCTAGTATTTTTTTTAAAGAGAAGAACTTTCATGTTTGTACTTAATGACTCGATTGCAAAAGCTGCTGTTTTCATCATCCTTGATTAGATTCGATTCTGTGTTCAACAGTTCCAACAATACCGGTATTTTAAATTTCGAAGATAAAAATCGTACGATTTTGTGTAAATAAAATGTATGGTGACTCATAATTTTTACTTTCATTTAAGGAGTATTGAATACAATTTATTGCATTAATTTAGAATTTTTAGTTTCCGAGATTTTTCGGATTCTTATTGAGAGGACGCAATTTTATTTTTAGAACATGTTTGTGGTGGTCATTGGTCAATAGAACTTCAAGTTTGTGGGGGCCCTTGTCCCCCGCCCGCCATCTCAAAAAGGGATGAGAAAACACTTTTTTTCACGATATCTCGGAAACAATGCGTCTTTTTTGCTTTAAATAAAATAAAAATAAGGAACGATCTCTTTATTTTGCTAATGACTTCTTTACTTTAGGACAAAAAGTCATTTTAAACATATTTGTTGGCAAGGCAATTTGCTAATAGCATAAGCAATATTTTTGTGAGAAGCATAGTTTCCGAGAAATGCAAGCGGGCGTCTCAGGCCTGTGGGGGCCCGCGCAGGCTGGGCCCGGCTGGCAAATGCCAGCCTGACTGTATGGCCAGTCCGACGCTGGAAAGATATTTAGTACTTTTTCGAATTCCTACTGACTGGGTCAGGTTCGAAATAAACGCTCTGTCTTCCTAATGTAGTCAGATAATAGAATCAAACTAGTTACAAACTACCTTTTTAATCCCTCAGGTATCTACGGCGCCGGTTGCCTGATGACCGAGGGTTGCCGCGGCGAGGGCGGCTTCCTGGTGAACGCCAAGGGCGAGCGCTTCATGGAGCGGTACGCGCCCGTAGCCAAGGACCTGGCCAGCCGCGACGTGGTCTCACGCGCTATGACCGTGGAGATTATGGAGGGTGAGTTGGGAGAAAAAAATGTGAATCACCCTTTTTATTTGTAGTGCAAAACAATTTGCGTGTGCATATGTCGTTCTCGTTGTTTGAACGGTGGTACAGCATTTTCTTATTGAAGAAAGCTGTTATAGTTGAGAGTTTTGTGCTTTTAGTGATTATTGTATAACATTATAAAAAAGTGATTAGGATTTTGTGAACTCTATTTTACGTATTTATACATTTTCACAAAGAAATTAGGTTTTTTTAAAAATTGAATATATATTATATTATATGATACAAATGTCTAATGATATGTATACATCGTGAGGAAACCTGCACACTTACGAAGAAAATCTTAGGTTGTGTAGTCAACCAACCCGCACTTGGCCAGCGTTGACTAAAGCCTTATCGCACTAGTTCAGGGTAGGCCCGTGCTGGGCTATATGGGCTGATGATGAGGCCCCCCCTCTCTGTTTGCTAAAGAGGAGAGAGACAATTCCAGAGCTATCTCCATCTGAAATACTCACTCCCCCCCCCCCCAGGTCGCGGCTGCGGCCCCGAGAAGGACCACGTGCACCTCCAGCTGCACCACCTGCCGCCCGAGCAGCTCAAGCAGCGGCTGCCCGGCATCTCGGAGACGGCGATGATCTTCGCCGGCGTGGACGTCACCAAGGAGCCGATACCGGTGCTGCCCACGGTGCACTACAACATGGGCGGGACGCCCACCAACTTCCGTGGAGAGGTTAGTTGTATTGATTTTTATCCACGACGGAACGGAGCAGGTATAATATGCTTTTAGGGTGAAAGATGTTTGTGCAAAGTAATGTTCCAACCTATCTAATTAATGATCCGATTTTGATGCGGTTTTCAATGACGGGTTTGTGTTTTAGTTCATCACATTATTGCTCAAAAAATTTAACTTTATAACATAAGAGCACTAAATAGCACTAAAACAACAAATTAAAATTACAAATTAGCTATAGGCGATTAAATAAAAACTTATTACAAGCATTTTTTAAAAAATTTAAATGAAACAAGTATAAACAAGTTTAAATTTTCATTTTTTTATTGATTTGTGGATGTTCAGTATTATATTGCTTGTGTAGTTCGATAAGAGGTTTTTGTGCTATTTCATTTTCTTTTTACCAATAATTTATCTTAATATAGTTTTTTTATTTGTTGTTTTAGCTCTAAATCAAAAAATTTAAAAAAATCGCATTCATGATTCTGAACGTAGATCCCTGTCACCGTTTCTGTTCATCTTGAATTTTTAAATAATCCTTCTGCAAATTATTCATAATTCATTCAGAGTAAGTAGTAGCAAATGTAGCTACAAACCTACTGCACGCGAGTTTTCGATAGAGAATAACGTATGCTCTATCAAATGCGACGTTTCCATCACGATTCTGATCAACAAATCCTCTTTCGGTGCGTCTCATTAAAAAAATGCATTCTCAACTATGTCCCCCCTCCCCAGGTGATCACCCACTACAACGGCCAAGACAAAGTGGTCCCCGGGCTGTTCGCGGCGGGCGAGGCGTCGTGCGCGTCGGTGCACGGCGCCAACCGGCTCGGCGCCAACTCGCTGCTCGACATCGTGGTGTTCGGACGAGCCTGCGCGTTGACGATAGCCGAGATCGCCAAGCCGGGGGATGCGCAGGCGCCGCTTAAGGATGTGAGTCACCAGGAGAATAAAAATAAATAAATAATTCTTGCTCATATCAATATCCGAATTGAAAAAATCTTTTTGTGTTCGATAAACCATTTATTTAGGAAGGCTTTAGCTTCATATAATATCACGCTGCAGATAGAAGATAGAAGCGAAGAGACAGTGGATAATATGTAAAAAACGGGGGAAAACGCGGACATAAAATGGCAAAATGATGTTTTAGCCATTTTATGGTTCGTGGGAGCTTCTACCCTCGCTCTCTAAAATGTCACTAAGCCGGAGAATGCGCAAGCGCCGCTTAAGGACGTGAGTTTATTTATTTCGGCTCGGCGCCAACTCGCTGCTCGACATCGTGGTGTTCGGACGGGCTTGCGCGTTGACGATAGCCGAGATCGCCAGGCCGGGGGATGCGCAGGCGCCGCTTAAGGATGTGAGTTATTGTTGACTAGGATAGCTTGGTTTAGTGTGGAACGAGCGAACGTTTAGTTGTTGCTCATATCAATATCTAAATATATAAAAGGAGAAACTGAAGGAGATATCAACGCACAGCCTAAACGGCTAAAAGTAGGCACGTAAAATTTGGAAGGGACGTAGCTTAGATACCGTAGAGATGCACTAAGAAAGGAATTCTCAAAATTCCAACGGGAGTTAGCGAAAAAAACCTTTGAAAAATCCGCAATCGAAACCGCGTAAGATAGATGATTGAAATTTGGCATGCAAGTACCTTAATGAACGTAAAGCTTACTTGCAACGCGATATTGCAAAATTCCCACGGGAACGAGAGTTTTTGGGAAAGAAACTTGTGTGTAAAATCCTGTAGTCCAAGTCGCGGGCACAGCTAGTCGAACATAAAATGGCAAATGATATTTTTGCCATTTTATGTTCGATATTGATTTGTTGCGTGGGAGCTTCTACCCTCAAAAAAGCACTTATTTTTTTCTTTCTACCTGTTGTTAAACCTAAGTAAACCAACTCAACCATCCGTGTCCCCCTCAGACGACGGGCGAGGCCAGCATCGCTAACCTGGACGGCATCCGCTACGCGAACGGCTCCATCCCCACCGCCGACCTGCGCCTGCGCATGCAGAAGTGCATGCAGACCAACGCCGCCGTGTTCCGGCAGAAGAGCACCTTGGAAGAAGGTTAGTGATCACGCTTTTACGGTTCTAGACCACTAAAGTAAATACCGAGAAGACCCTTGAGAACATATAGGCTTCCGAAGCTCTAGGCTTACCACCAAGGACCTTGCTTGTCGAATTACTTGTCTGAAATAATTTAGTACCAGAAAAACTGTCATAGATTGTGTGTGTGGTGGCATAGGTGGCTCAAAACTTATTATGAAACTTTTTCTCGGGAATTCGTGAAGGTGTCAAATTGAAATTAAAATTGAAAATTAAGTCTCTGATTCCTTAAAGCTGTAATCCGTTTTTCTATTTACTTTTAAAAACATTGGTAATGGTTGTTGAAAGGAAACTATGATATTTTCTTAATATACATACATGTTTATTCGAAATTCATTTGGCTTTTAAAATGACACATTTTTTGTTTGTTTAAACAGTGAGCAATAGGTATTTGATCCATATATTATATTATATTTTATTCCAGTGTTTACCATTAGTACCCAATTTATAGCAGATGATGCAATTTAATCAAAGATTTCTATTGTTATTATTTTTAATAAGACCAAAAATGTTTATGTACCTACTATAGGAAAAGTAGGTCATGTCACTACGTCATACATTGAATTTTATAAATATTTATTTTGTGAATGAGAACTAAACGAACGAAAGAGACCGTGACACTTACAAAGTTCGAGATACATACTTGGAAATTTACTAATCGAATAATGACGCAATACAAAATAAATTATTATATGCCCTGGAACTGTTATTTTGGTAACTTCTGGCATTCTTATAGAATATTTTGTACCCATGAAACATTGTACTTTGTCGGAAAATTTATGGTCGAATGGGTTATGAAAGTGAAGGTTTTTAAGTCAGTTAAAGAACCCCAGTGATGTAATTTATTGCGAATCCATTTACACATGAGTGCTAAATGTCTTATCGCAAAATTGTTTATCTCGACGATTGTTTGTTATGTCTACATTGATAAGTATGTTGTGTTGCCAAAAAAGTATACACTTTTCTATACACATTTCGTTTCATAATCTGGACGTCATGTTTGTTTGAGATGTTGATGTATGTTTATTTTACGAGTCAAGGTCAAATTGACTAAAATAAAATCAATACGATTTGTTGTTTAAATGTACACATAATGCAAAATATCTATTAATTAAACGATATGTGACTGTCGTCATGCTGTATTGTAAGAGATTGCGACTATGACGTTTGTGGTTTCGACAAAAGAAAACAAATATTGACATTTTAACCCATAGATTAAGCAAAACTTTTATATCAGACTTGATAAGTCCATATCAATATAGCCGGACAGCTATTAAATTGTCATTTGTCCAAATTAAGCTCTTTTGCATAAGTTATTAATAGTTACAATGATGTAACGTCTACATTACGGGTACGGCGAATATTCGTGCAACTGTCCTGTTCTACAAAACAAACATAGATTGACAGATACACTAATGAAAATAATCTTATGGGCCCGCTGCATAAAACAACAAAATGTCTATTTAGGATACTCTTTTGTTCTTACAAGATGCCACTAAGAAGAGCAGAACTGCACTCATAAGAAATGTCTATTTATAGGGGATTAATAAATATTACAAAACGTCAAATAAAGTACATATTCTGATTATGTGCTTAGTAAGCGTAGCCACTTGTGTGACGGATATAAGAGACAACACCGATGTTAATCACACAATTTTTTTTCTCGGTCGGGAATAATACTTACCTTATTTATTAAAGTCTCAAGAACAACAAATACATATACATTATTATGGTTTATTCCCATTTGTCCCCTCTAATCTTAGTCCCCTTTGAGGTCCACTACGACTCTTGTCTAAAAATAGCCAATCTGCCCAATATTTATGTAAATTTTTAACTGTTCCTTATTTTTACAAGAGACTACTCTATTTGAGGTTCCAGGTGATATTTTTAAGTAAATCTCTCAGTTACCTCAAATGGGACAAATGGAAATAACCCATTATTATTATCTTTCCTAATAAATAATATTAATAGTTAAAAATCGACTAAGAACATTCCAATCCAAAATCTAACAACACCACCGTTCCCCGCAGGCCACCGTCAAATCCACGAAGTGTACAAACAGATATCGGACGTCAAAGTGTCCGATCGTTCGCTGATCTGGAACAGCGACTTGGTGGAGACGCTGGAGCTGCAGAACCTGTTGCTGAACGCGGTGCAGATCGTGGAGGGGGCGTTGGCCCGCGAGGAGTCCCGCGGGGCGCACGCCCGAGAGGACTTCAAGACGCGCCGCGACGAGTACGACTACTCCAAGCCGCTTGAGGGACAGGTATGAGGCCTTTTTGAACGAACCGCCGGTAACAACAAATAATAATGTATTTATTTCCATAATAAGCATTACAAAACAATTTTACCGGTCCTCACACTAGGCTTAGCCTGTCCTGTGAGGAACAGTTGACAATTTCAACGATGACACATCATCATTAACCCATATACGTCCTCACTGCTCGGGCCTACTCTAAACTACGGCGATAAGGCCTTAGTCTACCACGCTGGCCAAGTGCGGGTTGGTTGAGGAAAACATTGTAGGGAAACCTACACATCTACGAAGGAAGGAAGGCTTAAGTACACAACCTAAGAATTTCTTCGTAGGTAAGTGTGCAGGTTTCCTTAGGATGTTTTCCTTCATTGTTAAAGCGTCGAGATCGTACATATGAATTTCAAATAAGAAAAACAGTGGTACGTGGCGGGGTTTGAACTGGCGAACTCTCGCATGGCAAGCAACGATCTAAACCACTCGGCCATTGCTTTTTTTTGCTAACAACAAATGCAAGACTAGAAAACTAAAAAAACACTAATCAGGGTTACAATACGTAGGCGTGGTGTCCAACTGCATGATTGGTTATTTTTGACGGACATGTCAATATTCACCAATCACGCTGCAGTTGGACTGTGACTGTCGACCTGTCGTTCTCTATTCAAACATAAGTCCACTCCGCAGACGAAGCTGACGTTCGAGCAGCACTGGCGCAAGCACACGCTCGCCGAGACCGACGTGTCGACCGGCGCCACCAAGCTCACCTACCGACCCGTCATCGACCGCACGCTCGACGCGGCCGAGTGCAAGACCGTGCCGCCCGTCATCCGGACCTACTGAGCACTTAGGTACGTATCAGTGATGTGCCGGATCATCAAAAATGTATATCCGCGGATACGGATCTGAATACGGATATTTATTATCAAGATCCGCGGATACGGATACGGATCTTATAACTTTCTATTGTATTAGTCTCATAATTGTAAAAAAGGAGGTTAGAGTTTTTTTTTTTCATTGACATAAAAGTGATCAAGATTTTATAACTTACTATAATATTCCTGTAATCAAGATAAAAAAGGATTTAAGTTTTAGTTATTTCACTGGCTTAAAAGTAATGTAAGTTATAACTTTCTCTCATTATAAAGTTCTAACTTTCTATGTATCTAATGTTTGCAATATAAAGATGTCCAATATTTCACAATAGATCACAAGTAATAAAAATACTCTAAATGGACTTTTAAAGTTTTTAATTATAATAATCACCTGAAAAAGATCCGCGTATAAAGTAACGGACCCGGATTACGGATTTTTCTTTTCCCTCGGATATCCGCGGATACGGATACGGATATTCGGAACATCACTAGTACGTATGTACGAGTACTGGGCACTTAGGTTAGGTATGAACGTGTGGACACAGTGTGCGCTTAGGTGCACACTGTGATATGTGTAACGTAATGCACTGTGCACATTTTTGTACGTAGTGCGCACTTTTATACCTGGTGCACAGAGCGCATTTTGGTACTTAGTGCACAGCTCGCACTTTAATAAGTTGTCACAGTGCACACTTTGGTACAAGGCGCGCACTTGGGTACGTAGTGCACAGGGTTCACTTGAGTGCTTAGTGCACAGTGCGAACTATGCATGTGGTATTGCGCATTTGGGTACAGAGCTCTTAGTGCGCATTAGGATTTTAATGCACAGTGCTTATTTGGGCACGTAGTTCACAGTGCACCATTAGGTACATAGTTCACAGTGCACTATTAGGCACATAGTGCACAGTATACACGCTCACTCAGCAAGCATTATAGTGACCTTAACAAGATTAAAGGGTGGTGTCGCTAGCCATTTTGACGACATAACGTGTGCCTCCCATAATACCTCTTCCACATACAATACACGCGCGACCAAATGAGTTATTAATAAATTGTTATTTGCAGGTATAATGACGTTGACGGGTGCTGACTGAGCTGACCAGTATTGAGGCCTCGCGGCTCTGCCCGACCGGTGTTCATTCGTCTATTTATATATCATTTATTTATTAGCCTAAACCTCATTAAGCGTAACGCCGACTTAACACCAACAATACTCCTTACAATAGGATACTAACTAGACGCTATTCCAAAGCCATGTACAAATTATTTACAAATGTGCCAGATGCGATGTTACCGTTTGTTCATATTATAAAGATCGCATACTCTTTGCTATCGTGTAATAAAAATATATTTTGTATCGTTACGGAGTGCAGCATTTATTATAATTTTATACTTATAACCTCAGCAGCACCAAGGTACTTAAATGTAGTTTTATAATGTTAATATAGTAAAGAGATATACATTAAGTACCACAAATATGAAATTATAGTACCTCTATCCGGTTGGTAAATGTTAATGCTTATGAATTGTTGTGACTAAATGATAACTACTCTCTTCAGTTTTTTTTTGTAAGACTTTCAAGGTTTTTTTAAGACAAATATAAAGACCTTACTACAGTAAAACCGAAACTACCCTCAGATGTTTAATTATCCTTGCTTTGTAGTTATCATGTAGTCTGCGTTGTTAGATGTATTTTTAATCTCGCACATAGATTTTTGCCTTCTTTTACTTCGTCAGGCGCATGTGATACTTTAATATCAACATTTTAATTTGTAATTTTTATTATTTGAATTGTATAAGTATTAAATGAAATTATATAAAATCATGAAGGTACAACTTTGTGTAGATGTAAGCGAATAATGTGAATTTGTGAATATATTGAAACGATACACAATTGAAATGTTTTATTTCTTATGAAAATTCATTGAGTACACATAGAGTAACTTTGGCTTAAATTTTCCATTTTTAGAACTATTGATTTTCTACTTTCAATAGGGAGCATGACTCAGACTACTACTACTATTTACGGTACATTTCTACTAGTTCTACTACTCACTTCTACTGCAGTACATTTAGACCGACTAGGTACATTATATGGAAGTGGAACTGCGTATTAGGACTAGTGGGAATGTACCCTATTTACTGTACAGTGTGATTCTCAACTAGTATTAAAAAAATAATTTCCATCAATACCAGTACCTAAACAAAAATCCATGCATAATTCATGATGTCTGGATATTGGTATAAGACCCTGACCTTTTAGTTACCTAAAAGTGCCCAATGTAATATTATTATCCAATGTCGATCCGAGATTCAGAAATAACAAAGTTTTAGAACATGGCAACAGACTGGGCTGTGCGTGCGTTTAATAAGAGATCAAGCTTCGGTGTGTGACAACACTTACTATTCGTAATTGCAGTAGTCTTCTTGTAACAGTCCTCTGGAACTGGTTTTCTGCTAGGTACATACTGTACTTCAACTTAAAGTAGGTTTAAACTGAAAAAGCAGCGACTAATGAGGATTATTGCTTTTGTTGCACCATAAAACCTCACTGTGGAGTGTGGGCCCCTATAATAGTGTGGCTACCCATGACGTCATCTCGCTACATAGTTGCTGCCGTGACTTCAAAGGAAACATGAAGCAAATAGTCCTGAGAAGAACTGTTTATATACACTCTCTCACAGTTGTGAATAGCTCTGAAAAGAGCTGTTTCAAACTCTCTCTCTTATGTGCCTAAGGAATAGCTCTGAAAAGAGCTGTTTCGGACAACGGGCAAAGGGCGCGAAAACGTCTTCAATCTTCTCGTCGAGCGGCGCGGACACGCAACACAGCGGGGACTACAACTCCGTGTCGTCGTGCACCCCGCGACTCTTCACGTCGTGTGTGAGGTGCACCCATGAGCCCCCGCTGCACTTCGTCGCGTCCGCCGCCGAAGACTCGCAGCACGTCTGCGCCCTAAGCCCGCTGTCGTCAGAAAGAGCGAGCGACGCGGCCTATGCGCGCTCCTAGCCAGACGAAATCGACGAGTCAGCGAAACAGCACATCCACACATCGCGGAACGGAACAACGCTACGTGTGTGAGGGAGATAGGAGCCGTCCTAGAAACTAGACCAAATAATTGTATCAAATGTAAATAAATTTTATCATTCTAATCGGCACTAGTTGTAAGTTAGATTTTAGTACTTAGGTAGGATTTTTGGCACAATAAATACATTCGATTCCTTCCATTCGATTCGACTCACTTCACTTCGAGTTTCACTTATCTCCAGACGCAAGATCCCCAAAGTGGTTACCCCGACTGAAGAATACTGCAGCCTGAAGAAAATACCAGAAACCAAGCCAGAAGCTCTGCCCAAATAATTCCTGCAAGAATTCAAGCTTGAAGCCCTGCTCGAATTTTCATCGCCGCTTACTACCTGGCTACAGCTGCAAACCTACAATGGAGTCAGAACAAAATTCAACGCAACCTGAAGTCGCCAACATCTCGCTCAGCCTCCGCATACCGTCATTCTGGCGCGAAAAACCTCGATTCTGGTTCTACAGCTTCGAAGCCGCAACAAGCGACGCTAACAAGGGGGACAAACAGCTCGCACATATGGTCATCTCCCAGCTCGATAGACAAGATATCGAACAAATCTCCGACCTTCTCAGCAACCCGCCGGAGAAGAACTTCTATCAAGCTATCAAGGAGCGACTCATCACCGTCTACGAAGAATCAGACAGCCGGCAATTTCAAAAGCTGCTGTCTGAGATGGAGTTAGGCGACCAAAAGCCTAGCCAGCTGCTGCGACGTATGCGAGACCTAGCTCGCGACCGCATTCCTGACGCCACGCTACGAATGATGTGGTCGAATCATCTTCCACCACACGTCCGCTCAGTCCTCGCCGTCAGCGAATCCTTCAGCACCAAGGCCGCACTCGAAGAACTCGCCTTACTCGCCGATAAAATGATGGAGCAACACCACGAAGTCGCCGCCGTCGCATCAACACCTACTCCGTCGTCATCGTCACTTCCATCGTCATCGTCATCATCGAACGAATTTCTCATCAACGAAATTCGCAAACTCTCACTGGAGATCGCCGAGCTGAAGATCAGAACGTCAAGACCACCTTACTACGAGCAACCGTACCGACGAAACCGATTCCCGCCAAACCGATCTCGAAGCAACTCTCGTCATCGCTCTAGAGACCCATCATCATCGTCACCGAGTTCGCCACTATGCTCCTACCAACGCCGCTTCGGAGAACAAGCTCTCCGTTGCCACTCGCCGTGTACCTACAAATCTGAGAAGTCGGAAAACTAGATCGAACGTTGGCAGCGGCGGACACCGGCGTTCAAGAATTTTCATACCGCCTATTTGTCACGGACAAGAAGACCGGACTATCTTTCTTGGTAGACACGGGCGCTAATATATCCGTCCTACCTCGAATGAAAGGCCACATCGCATCTCCGCTACCATTCAAATTATACGCCGCCAACAACACCGTCATATCAACCTACGGAGAAAAAACGCTAGAACTCGATCTCAATCTTCGCCGCCCATACAAGTGGAAGTTCATCGTAGCCGACGTGTCCAAACCAATCCTCGGGGCCGATTTTCTCAAGCACCACCAACTTGTCGTCGATCTCAAAAACAAGAAACTCATAGATAGCGTAACCAATCTCAAAATCAACGCACCGATGCACGCTACAAACATACCTACCGTAAGAAGCATCGATCTCGCAACCTCGTACCACGACATTTTAGCCGAATTCCCCGGTACCACGAGATTGACAGCGATGAATATCAACGACAAAATCAACGTGCAACATTTCATCGAAACCGAAGGCCAACCAGTACACTGCCGCGCAAGACCGATCCCACCGCATCGCTACGAAAAAGTGAAGAAAGAATTCGAAAATATGATCCAACAGGGCCTATGCCGTCCAAGCAAAAGCCCTTGGGCCTCACCTCTTCACATCGTGCCCAAAAAGAATGGAGATCTACGCGTCTGCGGGGATTATCGCCGCCTCAACGCGATAACGAAGCCCGACCGATACCCCGTACCACGAGTGAAAGACTTCACCTACCAACTAGCGAACAAGACTATCTTCTCTACGCTCGATCTTAATCGTGCTTACCAGCAACTCTGCGTCCGAGATGAAGATATAGAGAAAACAGCCATAATAACCCCAATGGGCCTCTTCGAATTCCCTCGCATGTGCCCAGGACTCAAGAACGCAGGACAGACATTCCAGAGGTACATTCATCAAGTTCTAAGCGGACTAGACTTCGTTTTCCCTTTCATCGACGATGTTTTAGTCGCCTCTGGATGTGAAGAATCCCATCGCGAACACCTACGCACAGTCCTACAGCGATTCGAAGAACACGGAATTACCATCAACCCAGCCAAATGTCACTTCGGTCAACAACAAGTAAAGTTCCTCGGTTACATCGTGTCAAAAGAAGGCATCAAACCACCTACCGACAAGATAGAAGCCATCACTAATTATCCGCAACCGAAAACAATCGAAGAACTCCGTCGTTTTCTCGGTATGCTTAACTTTTATCGCGACCACATACCGAAAGCGGCGACACTGCAAGCACCACTCAACGCCTATCTACACAATGTCAAGAAGCGCGACAAGACGCCTATAGAATGGACCGCAGAAGCAACAGAAGCGTTCGAAGCCTGTAAAGCTAGCATCACTACCGCTGCTTTACTCGCTCACCCATCACACGAAGCAACATACGCCCTCTTCTGCGACGCCTCAGACAAGTCAGCCGGCGCCGTCCTACAACAACTCATCGACGAAAAATGGCAACCACTTGGCTATTTTTCAAAGAAATTCTCCGACGCGCAAGTCAAGTACTCGACCTATGACCGAGAGTTACAAGCTATATACATGGCAGTCAAACACTTCCGCAAGATGTTTGAAGGACGACCGCTCATCATTTTTACCGACCACAAGCCGCTTACATACGCAATGAGCAAGATTACATCCGACACCGAGACGCCGCGACGAACAAGACAGCTACTCTTTATCAGCGAGTTTACCACTGATCTACGTCACGTCAGTGGAAAAGACAACGTCGTCGCCGACGCACTCAGCCGCATAGAAACTATCACATGTCCGTCATCAATCGACTTCCATGCGATAGCCGCCGCACAACAAGTCGAAGAAACCGCCATACAACAACTAATTCAACAAGAAAACCTATCAATCAAGAAAATCAATATCCCGCAAACCGACATCACACTCTATTGCGAGATATCTACATCAACAATCCGTCCATACATACCCGAAGATCATCGATTCAACATCTACCAGTCGCTACATAACATCAGTCATCCCGGCGCACGCACAACTCGCAAGCTCATCTCACAAAAATACTTCTGGCCGTCGATGAACGCCGACATTGGAAAATGGACAAAAAGCTGCATCGACTGTCAGAAAAGCAAAATCAACAGACATACATTGTCATCAACATCGAGTTATCCGCCCGCCGACCGCTTTCAACACGTGCACATCGACATAGTGGGACCCTTGCCTACCACAACGCAAGGTTACCGCTACCTCATCACAATGATCGACCGCACAACCAAATGGCCCGAAGCGATACCTACTGATAACATCACCGCCGAAACAGTCGCCGATACATTCTACAATCACTGGATAAGCCGCTTTGGTTGCCCTACAACTATAACTAGCGATCAAGGCAGACAGTTCGAGAGTCAACTATTCCATTGCCTAACAACAACAATGGGAATCAAACGAAACCGCACAACTCCATACCACCCGCAGAGCAATGGAATAGTCGAACGATGGCACCGCACACTAAAAACTGCACTGCGAGCGAAATTATCAAGCGCAAGTTCATGGATAACGGAACTACCTACAATCCTACTTGGACTGCGAGCCGCCTTACGCACCGACGCCGGAGTTAGCGCCGCCGAACTTACATACGGCTGTAACCTACGGCTACCTGGCGAATTCTTCACTACAAGCACTATACCTACTCCTATGGACTACACCTACGTCGAAAAACTACGCTCCGCAATAGAAGATAACAAACCTACGCAGTCATCCATACATCATAACAAGCCACGCATCTTCATACATCAAGACCTACAACACTGCACGCACGTATTCGTCAGAGTCGACGCAGTAAAGAAGCCCTTACAGCAACCCTACGAAGGCCCTTACCGTGTCGTGCAACGAACAGATAAAGTCTACACAATACAACTACCTAACCGACAAGCAAACATCTCAATAGATCGTCTCAAGCCTGCCTACATTTTACAAGAGGATTCCGTCATACCTACGCCACAGAAAAATGAAATCATACTTACGCATACGCATACCTTACCAGAGAAGAAACAAGTTACCTTTACCTACAATACCATACCGTCAAGATTACCTCAGCAGTGCACAAGCGCACTACCTACTAATTTACCTCAGCAACGTATTACTACGCCGCCTACGTTACAACCACAAGTACCTCAGCGACGCACTAGGAGTACGACGCCTACACCGTTACCTCAGCGACACGCAAGCGCATCGCTTACTATTACTTCAAGTCACCAACTACGTCACGAAGACACGCCGCATACAGCTGATAAGCCCGTGACGTCAGCGCAGTCTCAAGTTCCCGCCAAAATCGCGCATAGCAACAGCAGCCAGCGAACGCGATCCGGACGAGTCATCAAGCCGCCAGTACGTTTCACTTGAGGGGGAGTACTGTGGCTACCCATGACGTCATCTCGCTACATAGTTGCTGCCGTGACTTCAAAGGAAACATGAAGCAAATAGTCCTGAGAAGAACTGTTTATATACACTCTCTCAGTTGTGAATAGCTCTGAAAAGAGCTGTTTCAAACTCTCTTATGTGCCTAAGGAATAGCTCTGAAAGAGCTGTTTCGGACAACGGGCAAAGGGCCCGAAAATGTCTTCAATCTTCTCGTCGAGCGGCGCGGACACGCAACACAGCGGGGACTACAACTCCGTGTCGTCGTGCACCCCGCGACTCTTCACGTCGTGTGTGAGGTGCACCCATGAGCCCCCGCTGCACTTCGTCGCGTCCGCCGCCGAAGACTCGCAGCACGTCTGCACCCTAAGCCCGCTGTCGTCAGAAAGAGCGAGCGACGCGGCCTATGCGCGCTCCTAGCCAGACGAAATCGACGAGTCAGCGAAACAGCACATCCACACATCGCGGAACGGAACAACGCTACGTGTGTGACGGAGATAGGAGACGTCCTACGAACTAGACCAAATAATTGTAGCAAATGTAAATAAATGATATCATTCTAATCGGCACTAGTTGTAAGTTAGATTTTAGTACTTAGGTAGGATTTTTGGCACAATAAATACATTCGATTCCTTCCATTCGATTCGACTCACTTGACTTAGAGTTTCACTTATCTCCAGACGCAAGATCCCCAAAAGAGCTTTTATTAGGTAGCAGGCCCGCCAGGAGCGGGCGTGCAGGGCGTGCACCGCACAAGGGCGCCATTGTCAGGGGGGCGGCAAAATCAGATATGGAAACTAAAACGAAACATTCTCATAATTTGCATGATCCAATATCTTTTTATCCTGTCATAATAACGACTTTAGGGGAACTCCCAGATTTTCTTTACCAATAGTTTTAAGTTAAATTAGGGATATTCCATCAGGAATCCCCCGCGACACCGCACAGACAATATTAAAATTGTGAACAATTTATGAAGGTATTTCTACAACTTAATTATTATTTAAGCCCAACGACGACGACATTTAAATTAATGTACAGATTTTGAGGTCTTAATTATAATTCAAGATATTTATATTTACTCAAATATAGTTCTTGTTTATTTAGCCTGTTGTGACTATTAGGCAAAGGCCTCCCCAATTTTCTCCATTTCTGCCGATCTGTAGTTAGTGATGGCCAGTTTAGGTCTTGAGCGTCGAAATCATCCCGCCATCTCTTTTTAGGTCTTCCCCTTGGTTAAAGACCGTTCGGTTGCTATTCGGTGACAAGTTTTGCCCATCTCCCGGCGTCCATTCGACCAACGTGACCTGCCCAGTTCCATATCTCGTTGACAAACCTTGAGCTTGAACTTTTGATGTTCGGTCAAAGACCAGGTCCAGACTAGTTCGTCTTAACCTATGGTGTTCAACCATAGGTTAAGACGGGCAGAATGCCGACGTCGATGAGTTTTCCTTTTAAGGAAAGTGGAAAGTTACCCTTCATGTAGTCCTTCATGGACCAGAAGGTCTTCCAGGCATTATCGATTTCTTTTTGCCGCTTACTTTTGGGACATGACGGTCTCACAGAAGATAGAGACCATCGCAAGACTTCAAGACTTGCTCTCCGCCATCCCCCGCAGATGTTGGGGTAGGGAGAGCGACCGGCCGACCACGCATGTTAGGGCCGTCCGTTCCCCAGACCACGACGGACACTCGGATAGTGTGTGGTCCGCAAATCGTGCCCCACGCTTTCGGCACATTGATACGTCCTCCCGCTGGACTACGGTGCAGAAACTGGTCGAAGCAACCATGCCCTATCAGCACCTGCACCAAACCAAACGAAAAAAAGCCGTACGCCCGCTTGAGCCAAATATCCAAAATTGGCCAGAGCGCATCTAGCAGGCGACGGCTCGCTGACTCGACCCTCAGACCATTCGTCGTTTGCTGAGCCTCCAGCTCCCACGGCGGCGTATGTGGGTAGCCTTGCTTTACTCCTTTTAAGATCATGAATGATGCAGCAGAAGCATGTAGTCTTATGTTTGCTGTACTATTTTTGTAAATTAGTTGGAGAATATTAATATATGCAAGGTTTATATTTTGTTGATGGAGAGCTGAAAACATGGCTTGATGGGTAAGACTATCAAACGCTTTTGAGTAGTCAACAAAAGCGATGTAGAGGGGTTTATTAAATTTGACAAAATTCTCAACAATTTGATTGCGTGTAGGTAGTCTGTAGTTGAAAAAAAATGGGTCTAAATCCGGCTTGTTTAGGGGGCTGGTAAGATTCTAATATATTTTCAACTCGGTTTAGAATGTTTTTATGAATATTTTATAGATGTGCGAAATAAGACTATTAAAATACTTAAATAAAGTTTTTTTTTTTTTTAATATTTCGTTTTTTACTCATGTCCTTATAGGACAACGGCTCGAATTCGATTTGACACTTGAAATAAGTATATGGCGTATATGGCGTCTTGAGCTTTCGTGTGGCGCTGGAGACAACCGAGGCCGTTTACTTCCACGGGCCTCGGAAAGGACCTCCCACCAACGCTTACATCTTAGTTGGGGAGTCCGAGTGTCTATTCTGCGCCATATGAGGTATCTGGGTTTGGTGCTGGATGCGCGGTCGCACTTTCTCCCACATTTTAGTGGGCTGTCGCCGCGACTCCTCAAGGCGGCGGACTCGTTGGGGTGGCTACTCCCAAATCTGGGGGGAGCCAGGGCCAAATGCCGGCGGCTTTACGCCGGTATTATTCGCAGTATGGCCCTCTACGGAGCTCCCATCTGGGCGGATTCCGTCCACGACAAGGGAACACCGCCCTACTCCGTACCCTACCCCAGCTGGTGATTGCCTGCCGGGTGGCGCGAGGCCTACCGGTCGGTGGGTTTTCCGGCGGCGTGTGCATTGGCTGGCACCCGTCGTGGGAAATAGAGGCCGTATCAATGGCCATAACTTACATGTGGCAGGCCGAATTCAAGAATCAGGGACTCCGCCCTCACTGGAAGAGCGAGCGGCGTTTGCGCGAGAGGAACGGGCGAATTAGTTCGGCAGTGGTCGCTTGATATGGCGGCTGCACCATCTGGTCGCAGCCTGATGGATGCGCTTGGGCCCATACTGGAACAGTGGCTCGAGCGGGCGCATGGATTTTTATCCTACCGCCTGGTGCAGGTGCTGACCGGGCACGGCTGCTTCGGCCAGTTCCTGTACCGCATCCAGCGGGAGGATTCGGTGTGTAAGGTGGATGCAGACACAGTGAACCACACACTGTTTGTGTGCCCGTCGTGGTCTGCAGAAAGATCGGCCCTCTTCACCGTGGCCGGCCAGATCTACTCCCCTTCCCAAACTTTTGGCGAGGATGGTCCAAAAATGGGTGGTCTGGGTGGCGGTCGCCTCGTTTTGCGAAACAGTGGGAGAATGACCGAAGGCGCAGAAATGGACGTGCGCGGCGCAATTTTGTGCGCCAGCTTGCGCATTCCAGCGGAGTAAGCAAGAGTGACGGGAGCGACCCCATGTACCGGGTTACTCCGTCGCCCCCCCTCGGGGAGGCTTGAATGGAGCCCTTTTGGGCTGATCGCCGGCGGCTTCGTGGTCAAGGCCATGGAGGTACATCGCGGTGCTTCAGTTGGTAGACCCCCTGGGCATTGCACTTCGCAAAGGAGCAGCAGCTGGTATTTACCATCTACTTTCCAGCCGCCTGGGAGTCAGACACATCACCGGAAGAGAATCCCCTCTCCCGGTGAAGGTGCGTAACGCATTTCACTGCGTCAAAAAAAGTAGAGTTGTATAATGGGGCGGCTTAATCGGTATTGCACGCGGGCGTTCGACGTGCTAGCGGCGGGCCTGTTAGGTAGAGGAACCAAAACAAAAATAACATTTCAACACCTAGGTATTACCAATTAACTTACATACAACAATAAAACTATATAATAAAACAGCTATAGGTTTCCTAAGTTCCTGTTCCCGTAAAACGGCTTATACGGGTCGGCAACCTTTTGACAAGGCCCACAAGGTGAACAAAGAAATGACCACAGTGACGTCGCTATTGTACTGGTTCTGTAACTACAAGCAGCGCAATTTTAGTACTTACACGTCATTGCCTG
Source organism: Maruca vitrata (assembly GCA_039566165.1). Taxonomy (NCBI): domain Eukaryota; kingdom Metazoa; phylum Arthropoda; class Insecta; order Lepidoptera; family Crambidae; genus Maruca; species Maruca vitrata. The sequence continues at coordinate 6,901,946 of CM076925.1, forward strand.
GGAAGACTTAATAGGCTCCATAGTGTTCCACACTGGCTAAGTAAAATTATTTTATAGCCGACATTCATTATGCTGACAGCACGTCAGGCTATCCCAATCCTGACTAATATTATAAATCCGAAAGTAACTCTGTCTGTTACGCTTTCACGCATAGAGTACTGGACCGATTTAAATGAAATTTGGTACGAATATAGTCCAGGGCCTAGAAAAGGATAAGTATAGGCTTTTTAACCGATTGGGCTATAAGGAAGTAATGTTTTACCCGTTAAACGTCTCTACGCGGACGGAGTCGCGGGCGGAAAGCTAGTCTAATATATTTTCGTACCAATTATCAACTTTAATTTCTAACTCATTGAGTTCTATTCAAAAGGAACCTACATTTTACTCTCACAATTTAAGTAGAATGTTTATCTATCTCTGTGCTTAATACGCGAACTGTTTGGGGTGTTCAATACTCCTTATCTTGCATAGTAGATGTATATTAAGAAATTACGTGCTGGCCGCTGATAAGTGTTCCGTGGGGTCAGTGGGTTCAGCAGCCATTTTATACAGTGGCATCTTAAGTGCGGGGTGCTACACTTGTGTTGTTTCGCTGTCGAAGCAACTCCTCCGTGTCTCTCGTATTCTCCTTCTGCCAATTTTTGTGGTTTGATGGTGCTGCTTGGAACTGTGGACTTTTCTCGCGCGTTCGGCGGCTGCAGGGGCCCCATCAGGGGAGCGGTGAACGTTGAAGATCTTGAACTTTCTACGATTCGGAATATACTGTTCAAGCTGTGTGAAGGTAATACTTTTTTCGTTACCATTCGAAAAGTACAGTTCCCTACAATCATAACATTAACTTCGAAATTAAATACTCATTGAAAGTGAATAATATTATTGTACTGTATTTATTAGATATTATTATAACATTATATTTTCACAATTGTTTTCACACATCAGACGTTGTTTACCTACTTATAATCAGAAAATACTTTATCTATATGCATTTATGCATGACGTATTAAAGCCAACCCCTTAATTGACTAGTTTTTGTCCAGTTATTTTCCACTACCATGTTTTGTGTATCATAAATTGGCGCTTATGATAACGAGTAGGTTCGGAGTCAAAAAATGTAGTACGTTCGTGTTACTAATTAATGATAAGGACTATTTGTTAGTATCTACTTTACCTACTTAGCTAGCGATGACTGTAAGTAAGTCTTATATCAAAGGTATTTGTATTCCTGTACTGCTATTTTTTGTCTGAAGCGTAGGTAATATAATTTAGGAGTTGCTGGACTAGCTATGCCCAACCATTTTCAGCCGCTATGAAAATTATTTACTAACAGTGAACTTTTCTGTTTTGTTTTGTAAAAACTTATTAGGCACCTTAAATTAGGTCAGCTAAAATTATGCGGCTATCAATGCTTTTAACGCATCCTTCAAGTAGGTAGCTGTAATGTGAGATGTAGTTAAAACGTCTCTGAAAAACTATGTAAAATGTGCCAAAAGATTCTATTTCCTAAATATTGCACTTGTTAACTTACTACGTACATACTGCTTGCAAAACTAAAAGTTTCTAGATAATAATACAGCAGAACGCTGACATTTTGAGATAAGTAAGACCTCTGTATAGGTATTGCCATGTTTCGTGCTCCGTTTATATAGGTAGGTATAAATTCCACTTCGAACCCATCCCAACTTAGTGGCATTTTATTGACATTTATCAGGGAAAGTTTCATACATGTAATTATTTAATATCATTATAACTTATCAGTACCTAGGTAGTTGTTAATCACATTTACTTAGTTGAACCTGTTATCTTTTATAAAGAAAATCATGCGAGTAAATATAAATTTTACCTTCTTTCCCCATAGGTTAGTAAAATGAGGAAGGAACTTCTAATTAACCAGTAGAAAGAGGAAATATCCTTACTACATAAGGATAGGTCGTACCAATGTAGGTACAGTAAGTAATAGGTATACTTGCAGGAAAATGAAAAAAATGCTATACCTACGCAGAGAAGGTCCCAGGCTCAAATAATTGGTTTTTATAAGTATAAAGTATTACTTTTTACCTATTTGAAAGTGAAACTGAGTGATAGATCAGAAACGAAATAATTAGATAACGTTGTGTGTGGTTTGAGAAAGGTATGCTTAGGTTTGGCCATGTTGAGAGGATGAATGAAAGACGATTAACGAAAGGAATATATAGAGGAAGTATACCTATATAAATGGAAATGTCGACAAAGGAAGGCCTTCTTGGCCTTCCTTAGTCGACAGACTTTCCATGACCAAAATTTTGAAGAAGGGTCAAATCAAAAGTACCCGCAAATTCCGTAATCGACGAGCATGCATGAAGAGATTGACGGATGTGAAAGAAGCGAAAGTAATGTACCAGGTTCGTAGCACATGGCAGGAAGTGATCTCTGCCCACCCCTCTGGAAAAAAGGCGTGATTTTATGTACGTATGTACCTATGTACCTACTTGTGTATGCCATTATGGGGCGCACTAACCATACAGAAAGAGTAGCTAATTGTAATTACTCCTCATATTTGGGTTTAAAAGAGCTTAGGCAGGTGCGTGCGAACGGCTTTTGGATGCTCTCTCTTGCACTCAGTCCCTCAATGATTATGGCCTCTAAGTAGTCCTAGAAATTGCCTACAGCTTACATACATACATACATAAAATCACGCCTTTTTCCCAGAGGGTTAGGCAGAGATCACTTCCAGCGATCCACTTTTCACCTCTGTGGGAAACGTGACGTGACGGGTTGTGGACCACGTCGCCGCCATTCTGCCTTGTGCATTGTTTTAACAAAGTCATTGCGTTCCCACGAGTAGCAAGGATATATGACGGGGGAAGGAAAAGGGGAGGAAGGATACTATCGCCTCGGATGATTTGGACTGAGTCGATAGTAGCTCGAGGAGCCGGGGTCGCTTACCCGTGTACCGTTCACAAACCACCGGACAGTAGTTGTGACTGGTATCCCCTGACTGTAACTTAATCTGCACTGCATATACCTATATAAATCCTGAGTATAAGTAGGTAGTAAGTATTACTACTACGTCCATTGGGGGTATCAGGAAGGGCCAACGATACGTTAAGTACCTCCTCCCACTTGCTGGCTGAGGACTGCGTTCCATTTCGAGGTCACGATCGGGAGACCTTTTGATAAAATGCTCTCTTCTAAGTAGGTATTTACATATTTATCTACCTACGATACGTTGCGTCACAAAAAGGTACGACATGCGTAATACATTACATTGCACTTTATACAAAATATTATGGTAATCGGTAACTAATGGAGGTACCTAATGTTTATCATAGGCGATCAAGTTTAGATAAACATTTTTACAAAATAGGTGAGTTTCCCATCTGCTCGCTGTTTAACAGAAATCCCCTTAAGAAATAGTATCTTGGAATCTTGGATTGGATGGACATGGAATATTGTACTCACTTAATTACAATATTCCACAATTCTAAAATTTTTTTTCTTTGGATTGGATAGGTAGATTAGGTATCTTCTACCTACCTAACACTACATATATAATTGCGTGGCTAAACGTGAATCACATAGCAGTCTTTAGACAGATTTCCCATGTATGTAGGTAGTACTGTTTAATTGTTCGTCAATTTACTATTGTTGGTTTGTTTTTCCTCCAGCCTGCCAACTGAGGACGATGGCCGCCATCCCCCCCTCGGCGTTCTCCGCCAAGCGCATCCGCGAGACGCAGCGGGATCCTGACATGAAGCTGGCAAGGACCAACCCTAAGATCAACGAATTTACTAAATTTTTTGAAACAACGTGTAAGTGAGCCTAGCCTGCCAGAGAAATTAAACATCTCTCATTTCAAACTCCCCAAATAATTAGCAGCCATTATGTTTAACTTCATTACAAAAATCATTAACATCAAAAATCATAATCATCATCATAGTAGATCTGATCGACTGTAATTATATTACATCGTATCGTCGGGAGCGTTACCAACAGGGTTGAATATCTACTTTGCTGAAACCCGCTGAATCCTAACACGGATTAGGCATCTTATCACTCTATACTTAAACAGTCTGGCAATTGCTAATTGCTAATTTAAACATTATAATAAATTCCAGTTGCTGAATTATCTCCACTGAAGTACAACAGCAAGCTAATGAACAGCATCTGGGGCCTCTACAATCGCTACTCACCGCACAATGTCAAGAAAGTCAACGAAGCCTTCGTCTTCAACGGGGAAATGCAGCCGTAAGTAAACTTACGTATTAGGAAAATTTATTTGCTTACAAACCATGAACGTAATTAAATCCACATTGAAAACTTAATGGATTGTTCCATTGCCTACTTGTTTGCTACTAGCAAAATCATATTATTGTTCAAATCACAAGTAAGGCAGGCATTTTTAAGAAATATTTGTTTGTCGTATGAACTAAACCGATTTTTCTTGGGTAAAAAGGTACGGTAAAAAGGTATGTTGTTACAATCGTAAAGACCGTATTGCTACAATTAAATCATATATTCAAAGCTTAACGTTCATTTACTTAAAAGAAATCATAACTTTTGTCTGCTCATAACTTGAGTTGATATGTTAGTCATAAAATTCACAGACTGACATTAAGCGAAGTTGCTATTATCTGAATGCAACACTGCAACCTATTAGGGTGCATTTACATGAAACGAGCGAATACTCATTCTATCCCCACTACATCAAATTCTCTACGCCTACGCCTGTTTACAGTAGGAGAATTTGATGTAGGTAGTGGGGATAGAATGAGCATTCGCTCGTTTGATGTAAATGCACCCTTACTAAGATAATTGAAAACAACATCCCTCTCTGTTTCCACAATATTATTAAACTTGGAATTATTGGCTTTTGAAAATCTATTTTCTCCATTTACAGTAAAGTAGGTAATTTAATTAACTTTAGTAATTACGACGAGATAAGCTGGTAAGCAACACTTTCGCAACAAGTTCGTCAGATTAATTGCCTACATAAAGAGATAGACTAAACAATTTTCTGTCGAGTCATTCAAGTACAATAGGTAGGTAGGTGCATTCTTGATTACACATATCACCCCTGATAGAAAATATGAGTGAAAGACGAATGTGTTTGTTTAATTACGTACAAGTACTTTTTTATGAACTTTCCTATTGTAGTATAAAATGATGTACTACTACATTATATCTCATCTAATAGAAAACACCTGGACAAATATTAGGGATTACATTTTGAGTTATTTTGAATTGTTCTAGGCAAAACAACTGGTATGATATGATATTATTGAAAATGTGGAAACTACCTATATTTTCTTAATAAATTCTTATTTCCAGGTCTGCTGCTGCCAGTTCTGTTAACAAGACTGAACCGGTGATCACCCTGCCTTCGGGGCCCCTGGACAATGTGTGGGCTGCTATGAATGTATCTCAATCTCATTAATTTTTTTTGTAAAAACACTGTGTATCTTTTTATTATGAGAAAAATATAACTACAATTTTAGTGCCTATTCAAAATTGCTGTTTCATTTCCTATATCTAATAATCATTTAACTTGTATGAAAAAGGACATTAACCAACTTGAACAGCTGCATAAACATTTGACGAAAGTCCACCTGATAAACAAGATGCAAGTGTTTTTTTAGTCAATATCAGGTAGAAACATAAAAAATCAACTAAGTTCATAAAATTGAATTAATTGTTTCAATATAGGCAAGGACCTTATTCACTGAGTAATGATTTTGGACCAAAGTGTGAAATTTTGTGTACTTAGTATGAAAACCATTGGATTTTAATGAGATAGTAGAAAAAAGTACTGAAAATTATAATTATAATTTATTTTTGCCTACACACAAAATTGCACAATACATAGTAAATATCACAGTATGAAGTTAGATCTAACACTATTTAAAACAAATTAAATAAAGAAAAGGTTATAAAGACATGACATACGACAAAACAGTCATGTTTTATAGGATCCTGGATACTTTTGATGGTGCAATAAACATAAGAATTAGAAAAGCCTTTCAGGCACCTGTTTAATATGTTATGGCCAGAATGTTAAGTGGTGAAAACTCATGTTCCAGAAGTCAAGTTCTAGGATAGTAAATTTTTCTAGTAGTTTACAAAGATTTTGATTTTGGATATTTATTATTGAATACCGACCCACCTTATCTCCATAGACAAACTGAAAAATAGACTTTCCAGGAACTTTACTTTCCAAAAACTGTCCCATAATGTCAAAACTGCTTGACATTACGGGAATTTGATATTCTGGACTGAAACAGACAAGATATTATGCAATGTTTTGAATAAATAAATAAAAACTCTATGAATGACAAATAGATCTATCTAGTAAAGTTTTTTGGATGTCTAGCACTTAGAACCTTTCCCTAAACATATGGATCATCAATCAATTTTTATTGAAAAACTTGCACCACATGAACAGCCAAGGTCGGCATTAGGGTTTTGTACTACTCGAAACGCTGATCTAATGAGTTCTGTGTGGTAGTCAACGGTGGACCCTCTGATATAATCCAAGGAGGTTTCATCAATAACCACCTTAACACCATCACGCTCAAATACTCTGAAACAAAGAAAAACACAAATGCATCTATTGATTTGAAAATATTTTTTGCATGGCATATTACTTACTACATACCAAATAGTTCGATTCATGAAATTATAACTGGGGGGTCATTTTACACATTATTGAAGCATGCATGTCTAAATGATATTACGTAAAATTAATTTTTATTTTATTGTAATTTAGACACAGGATTACGGAATAGAACATTTCACTACCTGTCGTCATCTGCCATTTTACTATCTATATCAAATTTGTACTGGAACCCCGAGCAGCCACCACTTTCGACGCACAGCCTCAGAAAATTATTCTTTTCATCACATAACTGTTTTAATTTCTTTACGCAATTTTCACTGATAGTGATTCCTTCGGTTGAAGCGCTAGCGGGCGACGTAATTGCGTTACTAGAATAATTCAATTTATTATTTCGGATAGAACTATACACGCCAAATCTGGATAATTGTCTTGTTCTTAAAAACATATTGAATCTTATTATTTTTTTGCGAGTTTTTGTCACAAAATATGAACTTGCGAGACGGAGATATTTTTACAATCTTGAATCTCGAAACTCCTGTCAAGTGTCAAAAACCGTCCGCATACTAGTGTTGTATGTATGCATCGCCTATTAGGAAATAATTATCGATAATTTAGTTGACTTAAAATAGAGATATTTATATTTTCGTGAAATATGATGCTGAATAAAATAGAATAACCGCTTATTTACCACAGATATCTTATAAATATGGTTACAATTGTATTGTTCGTACTATTTTTTATTTTATTTATTTATTTATTCTTGCATTAATTTTAAGAATCTAATCTGGATGTTTTCAATTTTATCTATATATGATTTGAATGTTAGGCCATAGCTGTCGAGCGCATACTCAATTATAGATTCGACTAAACAATTATATAACAATTTTAGTGTAGATTTAGGTACTTTATAACTTAGATTATGAAACCTCCCCAGGATTATTCTAAGTTTTTTACAAACATGATCAATGTGGCTGCTCCAAGAGAAGTGTTCATCAACTTTAACACCGAGGTAAGTTACACAGTTAGCCCGTTCTATTGGTTGGCACTTACAATTAATTTTACTATTATGGAAACAATTAAACGTATGAGTAAATAAGGGTGTAGGTTCTACGACAATAGGCATATAAGGAGAATGTATAACTAATATTGTTATTTTAATTTACGAAATATAGAGAGAAATGATAACAAAATTATTTGCGAGAGACGGTTAATTGAAAGGATTTTTACTGTTCAATTATTTTATATTTCAGTAAAGCAAGAATTTTTCACAGCATTTAATTTGTAAGTAAGTTCGTAATAGACTACAGGCCCGTGTTGAAAAAAAATTGGGTCATTTGAACCACCAGATGACCTATGTAGAACGATATAAGAGCATAAAATAAGATACAGCATTATTCCGTCACTTTTAAGCCGTCCAACTGAGTGCAGGTGAGAAAATTCAAAAGTACAGGTAGAGTTAGTATATTTTGGTCATATATTTTTTGTATGGCGTTGCGGAATAATGTATTAGAAGCAGTATTGAAATAGTATGAAACTGATGCCGTACAAAATTAAATGACCAGATTCACGGAAAATCAAATCAAAATTGTCGGAAAATCTAAAATAAATTCCGACTTTTTGGCGCACCATTTTTTTATGATCTATCGATGGTAAGAATGCGGTACAAAAATATATTACCAAAATATACTAACTCTACCTGTACTTTTGAATTTTCTCATCTGCACTCAGTTGGACAGCTTACAAGTGCCGGAATAATGCTGAATCTTATTATTTTATGCTCTTATATCGTTTTACATAGGTCATCTGGTGGTTCAAATGACCCAAATTTTTTTCAACACGGGCCTGTAGTCTATAAATATTGATCCCAAAACGGAAAATCGTGAAAAAGTAGAAATTCAACTTTTCAAATTCGAATCATTGTTTTCAGAGCAACGCTATCTTTTTAATTGATCAATTCCCTATAATTTCGTTGCGGAAACAGAAAAAAATCCTTACCCAAACGAACAGTATTTCATAACAGAAAAATTCACACCATTACCGCCTCTGTTTGAACTCCAACCGGACCTCTCAACCTTAATGCAGCCCTTGCCACCATTGACCTAAAAGATTCAAATTTTACAAAATACACAGCAAAGCACAGAAAAAATAATAATAATTTTACAGATAACAATTAATATTTTATTTCTATTCTTACTTTAGCTGATGTAAATCACTAAAACCCCATAGAGCACATATTATGTGAGTGCCTCAACAAATGGCATTCATTGTATAATCTGAGCTTAGAGGTGGAGCACTGGTGACTTGTATCACGGGTTTTTAGCGAAACCTTTTTCAAGCACCAGTTTCTCACATTTGGGTTTCATTATGATACATATTGCACTCACCTAGAATAAGCACTCTGTGACATACTTGTAAGAGAAAATAAACATAATTTTATTTATTTATTTATTCAAACAATCTCCTACGTATGATTTTCAATTATGGTCTAACCCTAGCGACTATGCATATCGACAGCTGGCACTATCGACAACCTGTCATCACTTAAACTAGACAGTGACACTTTGTTTTTTATTTATGACCCCGTGATAAATGTGGTGGTCAAAGAGATCAAAACTGATACAGCCCAAAACAAAACAAAAATAGTTAGCATATTTTAATTTTGTGCCGTTTTTCAAGACTTAGGCACTATGGAAAAGCAATAAATATTCAGAGCTTGCGTTAGGATAGATTGGGCCTAGGCGATAGGAGCTAGACACTAAGAGGGCACAAGTGAATTTTTTTTTTTTAATTTAAAAATAAGTTAGAGGAGGTTAAAGGAGAGACGCGTACAATCCGTCCAGCTATCTCAGCTTAAAACGTCCCTGCAAGCATTGATTACGTAGCAATATCTTAAGTTTTGAAGTTATATATGGGTCGATCAACTTTTATTTGTCATGTCAGTATTATGTTGTGTCCCTGACCAATAATCGCAGTTCTAAATAAAATTCATTGGTTTTTGACATTGTAGCATTCCGTATGTTATTGAGCAAATAAACCAGTAAATAATTTTTAAAAAAATCACTATTATGCTTGATTTTTTATGGTTGTCCGACTGAAAAACCATCTGATATAGTGATTTATTGTGTGTCCCCCAGTAGGTTAGTAAAATGAAATATTACTATATACCAAAAAAATATATGGGGCGATTTATTGCGCTTGTACATAATTATTTATTGCAGTGTCTATAATGTCTCTAGCATATAGATTTTTGTCTAATTAAAAATTTTATCAATTTTTAGGCATGTTCATTTTTGTCCCTCATATATTTGAATATCCTTATGTTCACCGGACAACGGAAAAAAAGTCCCGAAAACAAAACACAGGTGGTGTGATCAGTGCCTTGACAACAAGTCGATTAATTCATTGACAGCACTCACCCAACCGCCATTTCGAATTCATCTTTTCCGCGTCGCCAGTCGGCCGAGTGTGTCTTGAAGAAGTGGGTGGCTTTATTGTGTGTCTACCGGACAACCGGCATAAAAACTTAAGTATTTGACATATCTCAGTAAATTAAAGTGGAAAATATTCTATTTAGTCTATATTTTTACTGCGCGTAGGACCTAAATCAAAATATCATTATTTATTACCAGGATGCTCAAATACAGATAAATGTCACTCGGACAATCGGTCACTTGGGCAACCAAAACCGTTGTCCATGGGACATTTTGGTTGTCCTTAGGACAATTTTAATAGAATTGGCATCAAAAAATACTTTATCTTCCATTTATTAGTCACGTCATTGAAGACACATTCACATTGTAGTTTTGTTTTACATAAAAAAACAAATACAGGCGATTTCTATCCTAGTATTTCCTTCGAACTCCCGAGTATGTCCTATGGACAACCGTATATGTCCACTGGACAAACACTTTGTCCCTGACTCTGAGAGATACATTATTGTCATAAATACTTTAAAAAAAACAGAGAGCTTTACAAAATTTTCAAATATGAATGAAAATATAAACAGTGAATTCATAGACTGTTAAATATTACTCTATAAATTATTATTTTATTAGTTAAATGAAAAGTTTGTTACATTTGAAGGTCATCGTTGCCCAGGGGACAATATTATTGGGAATAACTTATTAATTAAAAGCCATGTCATTTATTTGTGGATAATAAATTAAAATATGTCCTATATTTAATGAGAATAAAGTGACGATTTGCAATTTGACTGAATTTTTATTTAGTTCAGTTGTCCAAGAGACTACTTTAGCTAGAGTCATGTGGCTTTCGGAGTCAAATTTACTATTTTATTTTAATAAATTGCACTGCTCTATGTGAATTCTTAAAATATAAATAATAATCTAGTGCAAATGTGTAAAACAAACTTAATTGACGAATAAAATTTAAAAATGAAAAATTTTTACTGATCTACACTTAAAAGTTGATCGACCCATATGCGAATAGTAGATATTATAAATGCGGAAGTAACTGTCTGTTATGGAATCACGCATAGAGTACTGAACCGATTCAAATGGAATTTGGTACAGATATAGTCCAGAGCCTCAGACAGGACATTGACGGTACTTTTTAACCGATTTTAAAGACGAAAGTAATATTTAACCCGTTAAACCCCGTTAAACCCGTTAAACGTATCTACGAGGACGGAATCGCGATGGAAAACTAGTAGGTTCGGTTATGTGTTAATGAAAAATACTAATCCTATTTTGGAAAAAACGAAAATCAAACTTTATTTCTAAATTAATCCAAACAGATAGAAACAAAACCTGGTACCATACATTGTATGTAATCATCATAAATATCACTCGGCTTATTATTTTTTTTTAACGTGCCGTCATTAAATGGTTTGGTTAACTTAGTGCTGCAGTGTTTTTTATGAGCAATTCTTAGGGGTGAAAACCATCAGCTCCGCAAGTCCGGTGATGATGACGAGGTTTCATATCCTAAAAGTATATTAAATAATAATATATTACATTGTTTGGGGTGGTATGGCGGCACTAAGGCTAAGAACTCATTTATAGTTCTACTAGCGACCCGCCCTCGCTTCGCTTCGGGTATATCTCTATCTCTATATAATATATTTCAACCCCGTAAGGGATTTTACATACTGAAGTTATTTCCCAACAACTCCCGTTCCCATGGGAATTTTGTATTATCGCGTTGGCGCTTAACGTTCATTAGGGTACCTGCATGCCAAATCTCAATCGTCTATCTATATCGCGGTTTAGATGTTTTCATACAAAAGTTTTTTTCCTATTTCTCCCGTTCCCGTGGGAATTTTACAATATCCTGTTGCAACTAAGCTTTTAATTTATTAAGGTACCTGCATGTCAAATTTCAAGCGTCTAACTTATGCGGTTAGTATTTTTCATACAAAAGGATTTTCCCGTTATTTCCCGTTCCCGTGGGAATTTCGAGAAATCCTGTCCTAACGGATGCCTACGTCATAACATCTACCTGCATGCTAAATTTCATCTCGATCCGTCCAGTGGCTGTGACGTCTTCGTCCGCGTAGAGATGTTTAACGGCTAAAACATTACTTCTTTATAGCGCAGTCGGTTAAAAAGTAGCCTATAACCGTTTCTAGGCTCTGGACTATATCTGTACCAAATTTCGTTTAAATCGGTTCAGTACTTTATGCGTGAAAGCGTAACAGACAGACAGACAGACAGACAGACAGACAGACAGACAGACAGAGTTACTTTCGCATTTATAATATTAGTAAGGATTAGTAAGGATGAAACGAAGCAGAATAATTGTCTTTTGTCCAGTGACATCATATTCCATAATAAAACACAATAGAAACTACTTAGGTAGGGATACTCCTGCATTCTTTCCGGTCTTATTGGGAAAGGCGTTACAGCCTTATTGTACCTATATTTAAGACCTTTTGTTAACTATAGATGGAGTGCAATAAATAAATAAAAAGTACCTACCTATATAATTACCCAAATCTGCTTAGGACTTTGAAAGTCCAAATCGGCTAAAATGCATTGGGTGGGCACTTGATGAAGAAACTACTAATAACTCTTTAGTATTCAAGTTATCGCAAATGAACAGTGGGGCTACCATGAGTTTAAAACTTACGCGCTCGATATCGACTACGTAAATATGTCTATGAAAAACATGTCAGAGGGCCTACCATGAGTTGGCTATCGGAAACTTACGTACGTTAAAAACCTATCGAGTTGATTTTTTCATATGGCCGATTCTAGTTCTTCGCGTAACCACTAGGCGGCGCAGTACAAGTTTTTCATAGACATATTTACGTAGGCGATATCGAGCGCGTAAGTTTTAAACTCATGGTAGCCCCACAGGACAATTAAGTAGTTACGGGAGTATTAAACGCGTTTAATGGAAATTTAAGAAACCTTACGTAAGTATATTATTTAAACTATATTTGAGAGTGCATGCATTGCATCCTTTACATTAAAGTCTGGAATCATTCGTCATATTAAAACCCTTGAACAAATTTGTACATTTATTCATATTAAAAATCCAATGTCTTTGCAAAAATAAATTCCAAGTTAATTTAACTTACTCGTACACAACGGCCATAAAATCGTATCCTTATATCGGGAGAGTATTATAATCCAAAAATAGCAATATTGTTTATTTTTGGACAAAGCTTGTTCCCACCCATGCTGGTGATTTTATTGAACTGCAACACTTGATTCACCGCACCGCAAGAGAGAGCGAGAGGGGAATACGTCCAACTGAAAGAGATAGAGAAACATGTGGGGTAAGCTGGCCAGCGATCCGCTCATTCGCAGTTTACACCACCGTTATTTACTATGCTTTACTGTAAAATTATGTATGTATCTTTACAGGAATGACCATTATCATTGTGGATTAAAGATTCTTGCGCTAAAAACGAAAGTTTATTCCAAAATTAGTACTTAAAAAAAATATTTTTTTGTTTCTTCTTGACATTTTAAATTAACTCGTTGAACCTTTAATTAAATAATAATAAAAAATGAAAGACCTTATAACTCTAATATTTCTTTTAATACTTCGGATTAAAATTTAACGTAAATAATGGTGAATTTTGTTTTGTCGAAGCTGGGCACCCCACTCCACTTTGCGCGGCAGCGGTCAGAAGGCGGAGCTTATCGGCAAACTCGCGTCGAAGCTGGATTCACTGTCAATTCGAGAGCTGCGAAGAGTACGCTCGCGTCTATTACGTGGTGTGTTTATAGTGAAGTGGATTTTGTGATGAGATTATCGAATGTCGTGAAGTGAAAGATAGTGTTGTTTTTTTTTATCACCAAGTGTAACTCATGTGTCCGGAACTATGTTTATGGTTTATTGATGTGATAAATCAAAATGTGTGAAGCACCGTTGCGTGCAAAATTGATTTTTGCCACGTAGTGACGCGAACGGGTAATGATTCCTAATGTGGAGCTCGAAGCAAGATGGTTAGAGAGACTCGGCACCTGTGGGTTGGCAATTTACCCGATAACATTCGTGAAGATCGAATAAGGGAGCACTTCAAACGGTAATATACATTTATAGTACTTGTATCACTGCCATTTATACTTTTCAGCATCGCTAAATACAGTAAAGCTTCAAATAGACCAATTTTCATTCAGAAATTCTTCGTAACACATTTGGTTGGGTTGGAACTTTTGTTGTTTAGGTTCACTAAAACAGTATTCATAGCTGCATTTACATTAGTAGAGGCGGCATACGATGAGTTTGGGTAGCTAGTAAGTTGCGCTAGCGTTGCTTTTTTGTTATAACATTAATTGTGAGTGTCAAACAAAGCGCTATTGATAAAAAGTGGGTTTGCCGCGAGTCGCGCGACTGGGCTGCCTACTGCGTACCGAGTCGGCCGGGCGGGCCGGCTCGTCAATGACGGCATGTTGCAACGTCGCGGGACCAACTCGAGTTGAACACAAGTCGCTTTCCAGTGAACGGCTTGTATTGTGTTTTGTGCATAGTGAATCTATCTCGTTTATTATTATTGGGCAGCGCCCACACGAACGTTTTGAACGCAAACTTAATGTAGGTAGGTAGTTTAGTCGGCACTTTCGGTTGTTGTTTTCATAATAAACTTACCAATAAGTACGATGGTTGACAATGACTAAAATAAGAAGTCCACGTTACCATTGTAATCATTGAAATAATCAATATCTATAACGAGACATCGACAATACCCCCAATACGATCGAAGCTATGTAGGAATAATAACAAATATCTGCCTACTAATCCTTCTTCCATAGATAGTTGAATTACGACGTTAATGCGTTTCTTTGTGTGGGTAACGTTATATTTTTACGTTGTTTTTGTCTGAGTTGTCATTGCGTCATCATTATCAATAATTAGTTCAATTTTGTTTTCCTTGTTAACGAGGAACTAAACACCACGTGTTAAAGGATTCAAACCAATACCTAGTCGTTTCGTTGATAGGAATAATACCTACCAACATAGCATATAGATCTGTTCAATACATACCTGGGTATATGATAGACCTCGGTTAATCATATATTACTTAGGTATCTAGGCAAGTATCTGCATTCATTGTTATTCAATAGTCAATGATCTTCAAGGTAGTAATCTAGTTCTACGTTGATTTCATTAGCGACAGAATCGAACAATCGATAAAGTTGGTTTTGTCTTGATTTACCAAATGGTTTCTGAGAATTAACACAAGCTTTCCTCGACTCCATCCGCGTGAAATAGTTTATTGCGCATAAAATTATTTCCTTATAGGGAAGTCGGTTAAAAAGTAGCCTTATTGTCCTTCTCAGTTTCCAGTCTAACTGTGTACCAAATTTAATTGAACTCGGTTCAGTAGTTTTAGCGTGAAAGCACGACAGAGTTACTTTCGTATTACCCATATTAGTAAGGATAATGATTAGTCACCTCAGACCTCTACATAATTATCACACTTATTATTCTATAACAGAAGTTCAATTTTATTATTCCTAAACGAGTACAATTCGATCTGGTTTAAAATGTTATCATAAAGATCAAACATACCACATCGTGCTAAAGTAACTGACTTCAAGCACATATTTAAACTGACGTTAACATCACATTTATTTACTCAGTTTGATCGTATTTTGCCTTATTGCTTACTGGCCTCGGTCTCATAGCTTCAGACGCGTATTCGGCATGTTATTATTATCTACGTACGCCTTGCCTGCTTGCGTTCAAAACAGCGGGGGGACGTTGCCGCTCTTCGTTCGTGAATAGGTAGTTTTGAATGTAGGTACCCACGTGAATAAAGCAGGCGTGCAAGAACGAAGCAACATAAAAGTAAACCTTAAACTCGAATGGTTATATTTTAGAAGCGATAAAGATAACTCTACAGGTACTGGCGGTTGTAATTTCATTACTTGTTAGGTAGGTATTTTGGCAGAAATATTATTCTAAAGATGGACATAACTTATTATTAGACGAATACTAGCAAAATACTTAATAGAAGTACCTATCTATGATGGATTTTGAGATAATAGAATTGGATAGTTCACATGTTTCACTTTGCTAGAATTCAAAATATGGAAACCAGTTAGAATCAATTAAATCAAATGAGACGACAGCAATAGGCCTTTAATGTTTTGTGAGCGAGTCCATTTTAGGGTACAATGTATTATTCGACATTAAAAATAAATGCCTTACCTAATTTAAACACGTCCCCTATCTTTCGTTATTCAAAGAACACAAGACGTCATACGTATTATATTATGTACGTTCGTAGCCGTTTGTGAGGGTCCAAAATACCTACTTTTTATCATCGCCTTCGATCAATCGCAATTGCTATAAATAAGATGAAAGTAAAGTTTTAAACCAATTTTGTATTATTCCTAAGTAATAGCTGCAAATAAACTTTTGTTAAGCTAATGGAACCTTAGACAAGTATTTCCGTCTTAATTAAGTAGTTTAGTTTTAGCCAATAAAACACCTTTATGTTAAAGGTGTTTTATTGGCTTGCCCTGTTTGTTTATCTATTTACTTATTTGTTTGTCAACGAGGACTTACATAGCTAGTACCATGTTTTTATGAGCTTCATCACTACTACAACTAGGGCGTCTTATATAAAAAATAAAGTCCAATTGATACATTTAGATAGTCGGTCCCAAAATACTGTCATTTATAAATTAAAATAACGATAACAACAAAAATACTTATCAGTTTTTAATTAACTATGTATCAATTTAAAGTTGAATAAGAATCAGAATAGCTTAAAATTATTCAAAATGTCCTCCTTTATTTTTGAACTAGCTGTTTACGCGCTTTCAGCCTACTAGCTTTCCGCCCGCGACTTCGTCCGCGTAGAGACGTTTAACGGGTAAAACATTACTTCTTAATAGCGCAGTCGATTAAAAAGTAGCCTATGTCCTTTCTCAGGCACTGTACCAAATTTCATTTAAATCGGTTCAGAACTCTGCGTGAAAGCGTAACAGACAGACAGGCAGAGTTACTTTCGGATTTATAATATTAGTAAGGATGTTAGTCAGGGTGAATGTAGCTTTCAATGGTGAAAGAATTTTTGAAATCGGTCCAGTAGGTAGTTTTTTAGTTTATTCGTTACAAACAAAAATACAAATATTTTCTCTTTATAATCTATATCTCTATACTAATAATAAATCTGTAAGGGTTGGTCATGGAGTAAGTTAGTTTGTTTTCAGAGATATTGTGTTTATAGGCTCAATATATGATACTGATACTAATTTCACGATTTTTTGATTTTTTTTTCTGTATGTGTGTATGTATGTATGTTCCTCCATAACTCTTAAACCAATTATCCGAATTTGATGAAATTTGGTATAAAAACACATAGACATCTGGGACACAGGATAGGCTATTTAAATTCTAGCTCCAACGCGAACGGAGTCGCGGGCACAGCTAGTCCTTACTAATACATATTATAAATCCCAAAGTAACTCTGTCTGTCTGTCTGTCACGCTTTCAAGCATAGAGTACTGGACCGATTTAAATGAAATTTGGTACAGATATAGTCCAGAGCCTAGGAAAGGTTATAGGCTACTTTTTAACCGACTGCGCTATAAGAAAGTAATGTTTTACCCGTTAAACGTCTCTACGCGGACGAAGTCGCGGGTGGAAAGTTAGTATCAGTATAAAAGTATAGATACAGGCCCGTTATCGGCCAGTCGTCTATCGCAGCACGCACCATATTCATGTCGATTTCAGCGAATGCTTTTCGTAAAGATACCTTCAGGCTCTCCAAATTTTTATGAGGCTTGTTACATACAGACCTTCGCAAAACATGCCAAATTTCATAGTAGAAGGATTAAGGCTGGAGGAAGGCCAATCCCTGGGACTAATAAAGTCGATGTTTCGACGCTCAAACCAGGTCTTGGCTTTGTGTGTAGGAGCCCAGACCTGCTAAAACACGAAGTGATGTCCAGAAAATAGCAGGGCAGGTCTTTGACAAGCTTATTCAAAATTTATCCCGCTCTTGGTACACTTTTGCACTGTCGGTTGTTCGGTTTTGTGTCGGTTTTTCGCGTACCGCTTTAGCAACTACCAGGATCTTTTAAGTCTTATTCTTTGAGACGATTGTTAAGTAAGCCCACTTTTTTTTATAAGATCTTCATTTAAGACCTTTTTTACAGTTTTTCTACTGATACCCATCTGCGACGCCATCAATTTCTGTTTTCGGACCGGATTTTTTCGTTATGCGCGCCTTCTCAGCTTTAACCACTGCTGGTGTTCCTGCAGAGCGTGGCCGGCCAGTTCTTTTCTTGTCCTGAACATTGAAGTCTTTATAGTATCTATCAATAGTTCAGTACACAAACCTAAGAGTAATATTAAAATTATTTAGCACCTTAAAATGGTGCTCGGCCTGTGCCCACAGCGATGCAACGCTATAACAACAATTCGGTTTATCCCACCAGATTTTGAACCTTATGCAGTTGTAATACCGACGAAAACCAATTAAAAATTTGTAAATGCAGTTCTCTATTAAGATTACTTTGGGACCAACAACGTATAATTATTTACACATATCCAATGGATAAAATTATAAAAAAAGAATGTACTTGAATCCTTCAGTCGTTCCCGTGAAGGGTTTTTACTGAACTCACAACAAAATTATACCGACAAGGTTACATACTTTTTTGAGCCTTCTTTCCTTATTAACAACGTGTCAGTAAGCACAGTTTTTCCGAATTCGTCAATGAGAGCAGTTTCGCACTACGTCCGATCCGTCTCCGTGAAATCACGGTACGGAGTGTTTGTAAAACTATTTCTTTGGTAGTTTTCGCGTCGATCCGATCTCGTGTCATCAGATTTCATATTGTATTACCTATATAAATATATAAAAGGAGAAACTGACTGACTGACTCACATATCAACGCACAGCTTAAACGGCTAAACGTAGGCACTTGGAAGAGACATAGCCTGAAATTCCCACGGGAACGAACATTAGGGGGAAAATCCTTTTGTATGAAGAATTTAAACCACTTACTTAAGTTAGACACCTGAAATTTGGCATGCAGGTTCCTTAGTATTCTTTAAGCTATGTTGGTACAGGATATTGCAAAATTCCTACGGGAACGGGAGTTAGCGGGTTCATCAAAACAGCGTAAGATAGATAATTGAAATTTGGCATGCAGGTACCCTAATGAATGAAACGTAAAATCCTGTAGTCCACGCAAACGAAGTCGCGGGCACAGCTATTTACCTATATGATTCCATATTTTCTCGGGTTCGTTTCGGTGATTCGGATGTAGTGCGAAACCACTCTTGAGTCGTTATGTATAAGGGTCATTTATTGCCACTGGCATACACTCGCTTTTACTACACAAGTTACACAACACAACTACTACAATTTATCAAAACAAAAATATAAAGGCAATAGTAAGGCTTATTGTTCTTGGACAGCAACCACTTTCTTCTCTGTTAGCACGAGCACTACTAAATGCGCTATCAAGCCCTTCAAAATGAGGAATACAATTCCACCAGTACTATATAATTATTATTTTTCGACTGAAGGTAGTAAAAATGCAAACAAAAGTAAATAAACACGTGCATTCCAGTAGCCAGGTATTCATTGGAGTACCACCTCAATTAAACAGGATGCATACTAAAACATAATATCACCAGCCATTTACAAGATCTTACTGGACGCGAAGTAAAAGCTTTTATTTTTCGTCATAGCCGTGTAGTAGGTATACGCAACCGGTGGGGCAAGTAGTCATTGGTACCTGCCTACTTGCTGCGTTGACCTTGCCTCCATAGGTAAGCATCCGTTTGTCTCTTGACGACTAGTACTCGTCTGGTCACGCATTATGTATACGCTCAAGTCACGCAAATGGATTCGGTGTGTTTAGAATTTTAAGACTTCTAAACTCTTCTCATTCGTGCCTATAAGGTATAAGAAATTGATTATTCACGCTGCCCGCCACCTTCTGTCCCCGCAGGTGGACAGACAATGTATGTTAATATTATTCAGCTACTGGAATACTTGATCCCTTGAAATCCAAATTCGTTATATTTTCTTTTAGCTATCTCGCGACAAATCCTCGACAGATTTTTAAGCCAACATGTATGTATCACTATAGTAGGCACTTGACGGGCCCAGGAGAAAATTTAATATTTCGTCTGTTACTATCATCATCAAACTTGTATACTTAACTATCTGCAGTTGTTACGATTCGCACATTATATTTACATGTGTCCGTCTCATAGCCACGACAATTATTCAAGATTGAAATAATCTGAACTTTGAATCTGTTTTATATTATTGAATGAAATAACCTTTTACTTGCTTTTGGCTCGCGATTCCGTCCGCGTGATGCTATTTTCCGCGTAAAATACTTCATAGAGCGAAGTCTGTTATAGTTAATAAGCCTGTTCGTTCTGTCTTTGAATCAGGGTACCAAATTTCACTTAAATCGCTTCGTGTATAAGCTTATACTTAGCCTTAATTTAGTAATGATTAGTTCAATTGCTCTCAGAAATTTAAATACCACTGAGAAATTTCAAATTTTAAGAAAATACTACGACTAGGTACATGAATCTCTATGACAAAACTTCACGCCAAATACTTGAAAGTTACGTCCAGTATTACACCGCACGAACGATTCAATAAGTATACAAATCGTAATGACGTAAAAATACGAAAGTATGGTGAACCTGTCGTTTCGTTTTAGTAGAAGTGTTAGCGGCAATAGTTACAAACAGCTTCTGCCCCACCACTATTTTGCAATGTCGCGCTCCAAAAGCATCATGGGTGCGCGGGCGGGGACTGGCAGGTCGACGAACCCGCTACAAGCTAAAATAACCGACATGTAACTATCTCGATGATGATGAGGCAGTCTGCTTATATTTAGGTAATTTGTTATTACGACAAACAAAAATAACTTTAATATCAAAGAGCGTTCATTGAGAAAAATGTCCAGTTAGGATCTAATTTAATATTTGAAGATATACGACGACGATTACGTAACGAAAATATTATTTTATGCAGGCTAAGCCCCGTTTTAATCTTATTGTTTTGGTTCATACTAGTGATCCTTTATCTATTAAAAACCGCATCAAAATCCGTTGTGTAGTTTTAAAGATTAAAGCAGGTAGGTAGGGCAGGGACAGACAGACGCGGGAAGCGAAGCTTTATACTATAAGTGATACCGCTGCACAGTGCAGACCTCTAATGAATCATTTAATTATTGTACACATACATTGTTTGGCTTTCTATGGGCATAGTGGACAGCCACAGGCGCGTCAACATAGGTTTTTAGAATGAACGTTAGTTTATTAACCCTCTGACCTAAAGGAGTGAATGTTTATCGTGCATTCAAATCGTCGTTTCTAAAGAAACTAAATTTGTTTGTTAATGAGGTGAAGTAGGTAGTTGGTTTGAATTTTGTTTATTTTGCCCTGCTCAGATACGACGTATGTGTTGCCCCAACTTATGTTTTCACATACTTATGTGCATCTGTCCATAAACTATAATCATGATTAATGACCTTAACTCATGAATATTATTTTTATCTGATTAATTATAAGTGGGTGTAAATGTCATAGTTTTTTTTGTAGAAGTATTTATGTTGTTATACTTGCAAGCGAAAATCTGGTGCACAGATGAAACAGCATACTTTTAGGTTAGAATAATATAGTCTATTTTTTTTAATCCTAATTTTTCCCCCATGTAACACACATTTCTTTTGGGCCTTTTAGCTCGATATAATAAAATTAAAGTACGCAACCCTTCGTGCACGAGTTGACTCGTTTAACGGTTCAAGCGAGTAACACTCGACAGTTTGATTATTTTTACTCCTTTTTATTGCTACTACAGAATACAATTATGAGGATAATATTCATACCTATCCCTTTACCTACTATATTCCGTCTCGGTAAAACGGCAACGTTTCCCCTTCGCTCCGACACAGACCACAAGTTGTGTTCGTTCGCTTGCCACTCGCATTTCAACCGACCGATGATCCACGCACACATAGTCTGTTCGCCTTGGTAAAACGTAGCGGCGCCCGTCGAGCGGGTTGGCAACGTCGCATGATCGTGTTTTGTACGTGTCGGAGCGATTCGAACATAGTAGATAGATAGACAGCTATGTAAAGAATGTTATTTCATGCGTAGGCAGACAGAAGTGCCATGTGAGACTTATTATAATATTAATTGGCGTTGTTGTGTTGCTATACAGTTAAATTACTCAATGTTGTAGGCAAATACATTTCTGGGTACTAATATTTACGTGTTTGTCTGTATAATAAAAACTTTATAAAGTACTTGATGTGCTGTAATTATGGCAGATACGTACATTTTTGGGTTTAAATATTACAATTTATCTTTAAATGTGTTCTTTAGCTCAAAATACTAGAGCGAACGAAATAACCACGTTGTTCCTTTTTAATGTTTTTTTTTAAATCATGTCCTAACAATTAAAATCATTGATTGTTATTGTACTAGTAGTCCAGTCATTTAAGCTTAAATTAGATAAGAATCTCGGAATTCGAGATACCCAGCTTTAAGTCTGTAAATATTTAGATATTGACACCCTAAAAGTGGTCTCAAAACCTACATATGACTGGACTATAGGTATTGTAAAAGAGTAAAATATTACAGTAAATAACCAACTGAAGAGAATTTGTTTTCCAGAAGTGTGTGTATGTGATCCCACATTAACCAATGAGGGATAAATTACGTTTTTTAAATATTTTAATAAACAAGTAGATTCTGTACTCTTCGATTTCATCTAGGTACATTTTATACAAAGTTAAGTAAATAATTGACAGTAATTTAATGATAATAAAATATGTATTGGTGATATGTGTGTTAGTTTAAACCTAGGTATTAAATTAGTTTTTTAAAGACGGTACCAATCACACACATATTGAAATTGTTAAAAACAGTTGCAGTTCTTAAAATACCTGCACGTTCGTAAGTAAACATCGCGTATAATTTGATTCGGGTAATTAGATGAATGATACATGTTTACATATATGATTGATTGCCAGCATATTTAGGCTGATTCACTGTTATACTATATTAAAATAAGGACTTTGATTGTTTCTTTGCGTTGAATAGGCTCCGAAACTATTATATTCAAATAAATTTTGATCTTCATTTGATCAGGAAACACACAAAACTAATTTTACATTGGGTAAACGTTTTTAGGACGTAGATGCTCAATTAGCGAAATTCATCTCATAGATTTAAAGCTAAATTTTCTCGCAAACGAAATCATTAGCAGGCCATATTTTAATATGTAACATGAATTTAAATAAAATAGTGCAGCTCGAACAATAAACGCGACGAAGTAGGAAACATAAAATTAGTTCATACGAATCAGTACCGTAGTTGTATTTATTTTATGTAAGAAATTATGGTATGATTACCAAACGCAGCCTAAATACCTACGAGGGAGCATCGAGTGTGCTCGGTTGTCGGCCGCAGTAACTATGTACTGCGATCGATGCTCGCCGGCCGCCCGCCCCCCGGCCGCGCAGGGATGGGGCATTGCGCACAACGCTGTTGCGCCGACCGTACCTCAAACTGGGTGGTGTGCTCATCCACGACTCTGCATATTAAATTCAACTTTGCAACCTAATACACTATAATAGGCACGTCCAAATAACCAGATATTTCATTATTCGAACTATTAATGGCCGTGTAAATACGTTAAACGAAATTTTCAATTACTGGTAATGTCATACTGTAGATGTAGCGGCGGTCATATCAACTAGAACAATTACTTGAAATAATCGTAAACATACCTTCTCAATAGCGATTGAAATCGAGACCTACTTTAGCATTGATATTTAAAGAGGGAGAGGTTTGACATTTTGTTGTATTGAACTTTAAAATGTATTCTCTAAATACTAAGAGGAGTTCATGCACGATCTGAACTCTGGTAAATTACCTTTCGGTAAAGCAATGCAGTGTTTATAAATATTATTTTATCGTTGTCAATCCAAAACCCACTGAGTGCATTTTTAAAGATTTTCAGCATTTCTACCTTATTCAGTTAGTCAAGTTAAGCTTTTGAGGATTTCGCCTCATGATTGGATCATGTACGATATAAATATGAAATCAATTAAATATTAACTTCCCTCCGGTAATGGTATCGGTGATTGGTGTAATTTTTATCAATTATTTTACCATCTATGAGTTCGTTTAGTGATATTTCCTTCGTCTAGTCGCGTCCACCGTATAGGGGGACTGTCACACCTATCTTTTGTATTCTTTCACCTTGTATGTTTTCACATAACCTATGAACTAATACTTCGTTCGTTTTAGGTATGGCATGGTCATGAATAATTGCTGTGCTATTAAAAATTAACACTCTGAAATTTAATTCTTAGAATGTTGGTAATTGGTTTTCTGTATAAAATGTCTGTTCTACTAACCTTCACCGGTCAATGATGATGTTTTGTTTTTGAAGTTCTTAAGTGTTGCAAACTTTGTTAGGCAAATTTGTATGCGATTACAAAAGTTTTCCTAAACACGTAAGATTATAAAAATTAATAATTTATGAGATCCTTAATTTTTTTTTATTGATATATTCACACTTTATATGGGCTCGCCAACCAAACATGGAAATCTTGTTTGTCGACTTATTCGAGAACCAAATATTTTTTATAGTTAAGCCTTGTAATCGTAGCCGCCAAATCACATGCGGAATCTATAGTTGTAGTCAACAACTCTTATACATTACTGTAAAGCAGAATCAAGACGAATAGTCGGTCTATATTATTAATTATTTGTATGTAAAAATATACCGAACTCTAGATTTGTCCTTCTTCTCGGGTAGTTTAATATGCAAGTTACAACCCTCTGACTATATTACAGTACTTAGTTCAAGAGAATGCGAATCGCAAAAATACACAACAACATACATCTATGGTTGTATGGTTTCGCAAGAAACATACAGAGCTTATTAAACCGCTCCATTGTCATTTATGTAAGTTTTGAAAAGTAATGTTCAACAGAATGAACGAACAGCTCTATACAATCATCATTTCTAATTTTGGATAAAATGTCTATCGTTGGGGTAGGGTAACCGCACTAGTGATCGGACAGCGAACTATTCTCTAAATATCAAGTAACATTTTGAGTTATTACTTATTAGTAACACAAAAGAAGGACGATCGTAATTCTCACAAAATTATCTATATATCGATACTAACATTATAAAGGGAAATTATAAGATAAACAGGAAAGATAAAATTGTTTGTTTGCTTCGAATAGGCTCCGAAACTACTGACTGGGCTCATTTAGTTAACTTTTGTAATACAGTTTGGCTCCCAGGGAGTAACATGGGCTTGTTCCTTCTTGGAACCCTAACTAGGATAAATACTGGAAAAAATAATGTAGTTCAGTTTTAGGAAGTAACGAAATTGGGATGTCCAATGACTGAATTATCCAAACACTGAAAGTTACTTACTATTTTTCTTAACCAAAGTACATTTTGGTAGTAGCAATGTTGATTTGCGACAACCACCATAATCAAGCTAGTCATATCAATATGCTACATCGCCCACGTAACTTAATAAATCTGGTTTTGTAATTCATTCGAACGATATTAAGTATATTGAAATTAAATGAATAGCCAATTTAAACCTTGGCGACCTCGACTGTTACTTGATTTAAACAAAACGCCTCACTTCGATTCAGTAAACTAGGCAATATCGAAGGCAGTCTCTGCTTATTATTTAAAAATATCTCTCGCAGGAGATGTTAATTTGACTCATTTATGATTCCACATATTATTATTATGGGAAAAGAAAAAAGGTAGATGTTCATTTCTCTGCGTTTTTACGTCTATAAATCTAAACTGATTTTGAAATTTAATTGAATCCTGCATCCATTGAGATCACGTTGGTACTTTTTACGCATATTATAAGGTCGGTTTCAGATGCTGTGGTATTCTTTATACATTCAACTTTTTGTAGCGCATCCCTAGGGAGAAGATAGATATGTGGGGTTGAGGTGAGGAGGAGGTGGCGGTGGGGGCATGGACGTTAGGTGTTGTAACATTATTATGCAACGCGAAAGTTGCCTGCTGGTGATGGGTCCACGGGGTGAGAGCGAGGGCACACCACCCTGTGCAGTATTGCTCAGCGGTCGGCCCCACCCACGTCCCTCGCTCTATCGACCTGCGCGGGCACCCGGGCCGCCGCGGGTGCGGGCTCTGCGACCGACCCGACCGAATTGAACCCCTGTCCTCCCACCCCTACCGAGCACTAGCCTGTTTTATCCAATTCGACTCTAAGGCGCCGCATTACCCCCCGCCTCGATACTAAAATAAAAAACTCCCACATGATTTCGGATTCTGTATTTTTAGTTTCAAACAAATGAGCGTTTATACAACATCATATTGAAGTTTATATTATTTTTATTATACTTTTGTATTTCAGTTGTTTTGAAATCTAACAGCGTTACCTAAAGTCAAGGAATTTTATAAAATTGCTCAATTAGATAGACTGTGCTAGTGCTCGTGCTTTTGCTTTGTTTATCATCGGGTCATTATCTTTAAATTTTTTTTAAAAAACTTTTACACAATGATGTAAAAGTTGAAATCTGACAATAAGTGTATAACAAAATAAGAAAAGACTCACTTTAGAAGTAATTGAGTCATGCGCGATTCGCTATAATGTTGTTTTATGAGGTGATTGAAATTGAGAGGATGATATTTTTGGTATAGGTAGTATAAAATGCAATAGTTATAGCCATAGTCAAAGTATGCGGTTACTGTGTCCTCCAAAGTTCCCATCGAATGGGGTGCCTTAATAAGATACGTACTTGAAACGACCTTCACCAAACTAATAATAGAATGCATACGTTGATATGGGATTGTCTTCAAAATACTTAATTGAATCGGGGTTTGAAAACAATCTGTAAGAATATTTTTTGGCAACACATTCTTGACATAATATACCTACTAAATTTGTTATAAAATGTTTCATTTTATAATGTGGTATTAGGTGAAGGCTGTTTTAAGTTAGTATCGCCTACTCTGTATGATAGTAATGTAAAACAAGAGTTTCCTGACTCCTGTTGAAACTCCTGAGCATAGGATATCGAATTTCAGAAGCATTTGTTTAACAGAATGTATCGAGACAGCGATGTTTGTTTTATTCATTTCTCTAGAAACGCTGGTGTTGTGTGAACAGAAAGTCTCACCGACATATTCCATTGTTAGTAGTAACTCCCTCATGGAGAAATGAAAACTTAGAAGTGGTTTTCACAAATCGCCCCTGAACCGATTCTTGTGTAGTTAAATAATATTACATCGAAAGACAAAACAGTTTTTAAGCATAAATATTAACTAATTGAAATGAATGACGCACTTTAATTTTCAATCAAATAAAACACATTATATATTATGAGAAATCAGTTATGAAAAATTTACTTGCGTATCTAACCGTACCTTATATTGATTTACTAGCTTTCCGCCCGCGACTTCGTCCGCGTAGAGACGTTTAACGGGTAAAACATTACTTCCTTATATCGCAGTCGGTTAAAAAGTAGCCTATAACCTTTCCTAGGCTCTGGACTATATCTGTACCAAATTTCATTTAAATCGGTCCAGTACTCTATGCGTGAAAGCGTAACAGACAGACAGTCAGAGTTACTTTTGGATAAATAATATTAGTAAGGATTTCATGACATTTCTCCTATGTTTAAAACTTTTCGAAAAAATTAAGGACATCAAGGATCATTATTTAGGTACGCTGATTATTTGGGTTAACATTTTAAGAATCAAAAATTGCATGTGCTGAGTTGCGTTTTCTGGCTTTTTCTCTCTTGAAATTATTTATTATCATTTACTGAGTTTTTGAAAATTAAGGGATTTTTATTAGTTATTAACTAATAAAACCCTTTATTTATATAAAATAACTTATTGTTTAGTTAACCGAGTGCAAATAATCGAACTCCATGTATGTTCGTACGTGCAAAAAGCAACGGTAAAACGGCCTGCTTACTGCAGACTCCATGTATAAGCAACGGTACTGCACCAACAACAGGATGACGTCTGTAAACTCAGGAAAATGTTAAGATTATCAAAACCTAATTATGAATTATGCAAAAACCTAAATTAGTAACATAATCTCTAACCACCAATAATGCATTTCTTCTGGTTCAATGTATTCATGTTCACTTGATCCTCTATCAATTCGCCCTATGTCACTTTATTATCAAATTGCCCACTGGTTATTTAGGAAAATAAATGTACCTTATAACTAGACCATAGTGTGATTGAATTTAAGAAGATTAGTGAAAAATTAATAAACTTGCCCTATACTTGTAATACCCATACATAATGCCTACAATAAATAACTTGTCTTGGTCCATAACAGTTGCCCTCACCTCAATGTTACTACCCTACCTATATTATTTATAAAACCCATCTCGTTATACGTAGGCACTTTAACTAACAAATGAAATTAACAATATTGTTTTTTTTTTCATATTCGTATAGCGATTGTTCGGCTTATTCCGTTTATCCACCCTAAGGCGGATATTCGGAAACGCGCGTCCGTTTATCCACCCTGAACGGGGTGGATAGTCGGAATTCGTAATATTATGTTTCTTCCGATTTTCACCCTAAGTACAGTTTGAATAAAATTATATTGCTGGGAAGTTTTAATTAAATAACGTAAAATAGTCTTAAAATCTAAATTGCAGGTAAGCATCTGTACGGTTGGTAGGTAGGATTTGGGTGAAAATCATTTAAAATGACCGTTGTGACAAATGAACCCATAACAAGTAAGAAACTCGTAACAAAATTAAAACTTAGGGTACTTTCGCTACTAACACACAATAACAGATATGAAATATTTCTTTATTGATCGCACGCAAAGACCAGATACGTTATAAAAAATATTTTCACCAATTTTATAAATTTTGCAAAATGTCCAGAAAATGACCAGAATGACGAAGTTTCTTGGACCGGGTTAGTGTTGTGAAGGTATGTTTCTGTAAAAGACTGTACATAGACAGGGTGGAAAATCGGAAGAAACATTATGAATTCCGGTTATCCACCCCGTTCAGGGTGGATACGCGGACGCGCGTTTCCAAATATCCACCTTAGGGTGGATAAACGGAATGAGCCGATTGTTCTTGTAAATACCTATTTACTAGTTAGGGATAAGTTAGTAGTTGTATTTTCGTAAACTTTATTGGGTAATTATTTATGGGGTATACGAATAATTCTGTCAATTACGGAAATCATTAAAATAATGAGGTTATTGAGGTTGTCCTGTAGAAGGCCTTGTACGAATTGACACGAAAATATCGAGGAGGATAAAAATATAAAACTCACACAGACAAAAATAGCAGTAGACAATGACAATTTTCATTTTCAATAAGTAATAAATAATAATTACATAATCATACTATGTTAAACACAAATAGGTATCAATTTAATTATGTAGGGACGTCCATTTGTTCAGTAGGTAACTTATTTATTATGTATTGACAAATCTATTTATATCGCGATGTTTTTGAAATGTATGCACTGTGGTGTTGCATTTTTTTTATAATTCTATTTCATAGCAAATTGATAATTTATCACATTCATTGTAGTAAATAAGACGAAAGTTTATTTTTTTTTATTTTCAAGAGCATTATTATTATTTTTTTTTAATAAAGTTCTCGAACTACTTATAATTTTGTCTGAGAAATCTGTTATCGTCGTAAAGCATCCAACAATATCGACGAAATTTTGACCGGCAGGATACAGATACACGCACGATGTAGCTACCTATTCAGAAAGTAGGCTGACGTCACCGAGCCGGTATCTCTTTCCCCCTCGCACCCACCACCCGCTTCGCCTCGAAGCGCGCCGCTGACTGCCACTGCCACCTCAAACACACAGACGCAGTGTTGAGTTGAGTTTCACACGGAAACGGGTACAGCAGCGAGCGCGGCCATGTTGTAAGAGTAAATGTGGCAACGTCGCACCAGACATCGACCGATTTAATCACTCTTTGGTACCGTTGATTAAATTTCATGTTAGTAATCTGTTTATTGTCTAATAATATCCAATTCATTTTATACATTATTGTGAGATGAGCAATATCTGTACCTACCTACTGCCACTACAAGTCATTAAATTGAAACGTAACTCCAAATTTGATTAAAGACGTTAACTAAAACTTAAATATTATTTGGAGCATAAAATTTTTGTGACTTGTATGAATATACAATAATGATCAATCTTTAAATTTTATGTATAAACGTACTCATCCTTAAAATACCGTAT
Source organism: Maruca vitrata (assembly GCA_039566165.1). Taxonomy (NCBI): domain Eukaryota; kingdom Metazoa; phylum Arthropoda; class Insecta; order Lepidoptera; family Crambidae; genus Maruca; species Maruca vitrata. The sequence goes on from CM076925.1 coordinate 6,932,242, forward strand.
TTTCATTTGAATACATTCTAAATCTACAATTCGATAGATAATTTATGTTTACGGATAGTGTTAGTATGTAAATTTTTGTTTGATAAGATAAAACATTATTAATTTTTGACTTATTAAAGCATTGAAGAAATAAAATATTGTTCTAACCGCATTGAAACCCGTACCTGTGTAATGTTCGACAAATATTCCACACTAATTTTCTATAAAGATAACTGAGCACAACAAAACAAAGGTTGAATCCGTTCGGTCTCAATTGCTGAACGAAAATTTCTAAATGGCTACCACGCTAAAGTATCTACGTACTTCTTAGCTATTAGTCCGGTCAATTTAGACATTCGAAGTTACATAAATTCCCACCAAGCTGAAAATCGGTAAGATTGCTTAAAATATCATTAAAAACAAAATTTGAAAGTTCCCCATCTTTCCCCTGTAAGGAAAAAATGTTATTCAAGGTCAAAGGTAAAAAAAATGAGTTTTTCGCGATTTTTAGCAAAACGGTAAGTTTTATCATAAAAATATGTATGACAAAATTACTTATCATCTAATTATCTATAAAAATTGTCTTTACACTTTGTTCCTAAGATTCACCATTTCAGAGATACAGCGATGCACAAAGTTGAAATGTTGTATTTTCAAATGCTTCCAGGCAGTTCCAGTGCTATTGTGCTAGACAGATAAAATTTTTACGAATGATGGATTTCAGTTGCCTCTATTATCGCTAATACTAAATACAACATAAAACCATCACTTAAGGTGGGCTCTCATACTAACGCTTTTTTTATTTGCTCGCACTTGGACGGTTTTTATCGTGGTTACCCTAGTAAACCTATTCCACATTAACGTGGTGACCATGGCTTAACGTGGTTACCACGTTAAAAACCGGCCAAGTGCGAGCAAATAAAAAAAAGCTTTCGTAGAGAAAAGAAAAAGAGCCCACCTTGAGTGATAGTTTAATGTTGTATTTAGTATTAGATGTTATAGATCCAACTGAAATACATCATTCGTGAAAATTTTAACTGTCTAGCACAATCGCACGGGGGCCTGGCAGCATTTGAAAATACAACTTTTTCAACTTTGTGCATCGCTTTATCTCTGAAATGGTGAATCTTAGGAATAAAGTGTAAGACAATTTTTATAGATAATTAGGTGATAAGTAATTTTGTCATACATACTTCTATGATAAAACTTACCGTTTCGCTCAAAAGTGCATAAAACTGATATTTGTGACATTTGACCATGAATATTTTTTTTTGCACACGTCGTATCGATGGGGACTTTTGACATATCATTTGTAATGACGTATTCAAGGCCTGCACAAAAATCCAGCTTGTTGGGAATTAATGCAACCTTACCCATAATTTAGATGCTAATTTGACTGGACTATATGTACGTATTCGTAGGTAGATAAAACAAGTCTGACGGAGCGGCAACAGCGCATGTTTGCCCGATACGACCACTACCAACGCGGCAACTGCGCATTTTTTATAGTCTGACTCGCTCTCACGTCTCTCACGAGTCAAGTCGACGCGCGCTGTTCGTCCGGTCAGACGTGCTCAAATAACTTTTATTATTGAATGCTACGCGATGTATAGTCGCAGTTGCACAATACGCGTAGGTATAATAGGGCGGCCAAGAGAGACCCCTCGTTGATGCTATTTGGACATTATACTATCAGATGGAATATTATTTGTTATTAAATTCATAAACAATGCTTTTTTTATTTTAACGAATTCGGGCAAGGAACATTGATTAATACATATACGAATATTCAAACATTCTACTCATTCTATCAATACAATGATTGTTATAACTTTTTAAGTGACTACAGCCAAATATATTAATTATTATGTTACTAGTTTTCTATAGAAAATGTGAAGTATTTAATGATATTGGTAGATAGATATCCTTCTGAATACTGTCACTTATTTACTTGTTTTTTCTTTGTTTGTTAGTTTTAAAAAGGTACTAAATAGATTTTCTTAACTTGAGATGTTAGGGATTTATATAATTGATATTTGTATATCTTTGAAAGACGAACAAAATTATTTTCACCCTTGTACTTAACTTAACATATCTGGTGAATTAACCCCATGAGACTTGCTGACCACTAGGATACCAATTGACACTTTTTAATATATTTTTCACTGATATTATAAAGCTGAATAGTAGTTTTTTTGGGTGAACACGCTAATCTCAGGCACTACTAGTTCGATTTGAAAAAAAAAATGTGACGGATAGACCATTTATCGAGGAAGTCTATGGGCTATGTAACATCATGTTGCCGCTGCGACCAAAAAGGAGCGAAGAAGCTGGAAAATGTGTTAAAAAGGGGAACATTTTTCATCTTTGGGTTCTTTCGTTGTTTGCGTTGCGAAAATGCTTCAAGATGCACAAAATATATGTTGAAAAATATTTTTCTTTGAATGATCTAAATAAACGCCACCAAGCCAAAACTGTGTTTAAAACTACACTAAACTCCAATATTAAATTACAAACAGCACTACATACTATGGTCTGGCTCACACGATAATCATCTCTGCTTAACAATTCGGCATGATAAATAGTTCTCCATCGAATGCATTATTATGAGTAAATCGACTTTGTTTATTTGGAAGAGGCGATCCACTTTGATTTTGATAACTTTCAATAAACAATATGTTTTTTGAGAATGTAGACAAACACATTTGAGAAATGTTGCATTATTTCCAAATTTTGTCTACAAAAGGATTTAATTGTGAACGCATGCTCGGTAAACAAAAATAATTTGCGTTCTCATTTATTTTTCATAACATTTAACAAACCCATAAATGTCCTTGTTATATGATTAGACATCAATGCATTATTAAGCTTCTTTGCTTGTATTTTCTGACATCATGTGCTATGGTAAAAATACTTAATATTATGCTAAGTAGTATTTTGTCGTAGAATAGACATTTAACATAACGCTATTGATATACTTATTATTAACCTTTAACTTGCACTTACTTTTGAAAATTAATGGCATATAATATACTCATAATAATTGTTTTAAGTACATATTCCTAGAAACACATTTCGTTTCCTACTAATTAGTTCAAAATACCTAAACCTTGTCATTTATGTTTATAATCCTCTGACCCCCCTTAATTTTTTGGGGCTTATTTATACATATACGCGTTGATTCATATGAAATCGGTCAGTTGTGCTCAATTACTCGTGATGAATGGACAACATTCGGAGCTACAACAACCGTAAGGTAATTATGATAAATTCATAATATTTACTGTTGTATCGAGTAACAACGACCTGAATGTTAAGTTTATGTCATTGTTTCTCCACTCAATGTGATATAAGTATTCAGCTAAAAGATTTACTGAATTAATGTCAAGCGAGTGGTTCCTACTATACATACATTATATACACGTTGAGTTCGTCAACTGCTGTACCAGAAAATTATACAAATAAATTATCAAAATAAAGCCAGGATCCTTTTGATTTGTGGACATTTTTTTTGCGTTTCTTGCATTCTTCTTGACTTGACACCCCCAGCCAATGTTCTTTGTTGTATTGTTATTTTTACACTATACAAGGTGAGTCACTTTTTTTGGGTTGGTTTGCCAGAAAATTACCTGAGTGCCACGAAGATTGCAAATGATAAATAATAATATTATCTGGTAAACTATGTGATTTGAGCTGCTTGAAACATTAATATGTTTGCTCGAAATTGCGACATAGTGATATGAATTCGTGGAAACTTTTTCATTTGGCGTTGGAAAATCGTTTTGTTTAAACGTACAAAATGTTATGATTAATCATGTTTTATTATTTATTTCTTTAATTTTAATAACGGGGTTTATGCGTTTGACTCAACTCGTATAATGTATGTCCAAATTTTTTGTATGAATTCATTATACACATTCCCTATTCCTTATTTTATTACAAATTTTATCCTACCTATGAGATATTATATTCTGATGTCAAAATTTCTGTCCCTGTATTCTTTTTTAGAATTGAATATCTTACCACAATGAAAACGATAATTACGTGTTTGGACGATTAAGTAGGTTCTAAATTTAAAACTCTCAAATTTTGGATTTAGAAACTTAATATTCGATCCAATATTACTTATTATCGTTTCCCTGTATCTTCGAAGTTGTTATAAATTATAATATTCTATAATTTATTACATCTACGGCTAATTTACCTCTCAATTATGTTTTCCAAAATTAAGCTTTACATTAATATTTATCTGCAGTGCTGCTTTTATGACCACTAAGCATGTTCGTGTCTCCTTAAGCTAATCGCTCGCATGATAATTATTTAGTATTCAATGTTGCTCTGACGACACTAGGATGTCATCCAGTAATTTTCGTCTGACTTTGCAAAGCAGTCTGCAAAATCAGACAATCGAAAAAACGATAATATTTATATGAATTCTTAGATGTGATAATTAGAAAAAATGCTGAATAAACTAAACAAAAACCAATTTTTTTATATAGCGCTAGCGAATGTATTCCAGAAAGAGGAAAAAATAAGCGTACCTAACTATACAAAATTGATAAAATACTAGTTTAGGTTTGTTTTTAAATTCTTAGAGCTTAAAAACAATTCACTTAATTTTTTTTTTTGAAGGCACTGGTCATGCTTATGCATCTGTCGTGGCCAAATCGATGAATTGATCATTTCATGAAATGGTTGGCCATTTCATGAAGTGTTCACGTTTCATGAAGTGGCCAATCAATGGTGACCAAATCATTAAACGATAAACGTTTAACGATTTGGCCACCCACGTTTGACCATATCGTAAAAAGAGGGCGACTATAAAATATTTCATGAAAACCAGGATCAATTTTGATACGTATTTGTTTATTTTTAGTTGTTACATACTTTCAAAATAAAAAGGTGCATTTAATGATTTTTTTTATTGTTATAAAAAATTTACATTTAGTGAAATTTGCAAGTATTTTAGTACAAGCAGTAGTAGTAGCAGGCTAAAATAGGCAAACTTCCGACAATTTTGTCCAAATTAAAATTAAATGTACCTACTTTAAAAATAACATGAATTTTATAAGAAAAAATGTTTTGCTAAAAATATGCTATTCTAAAATAAAAGATAAAATAATATGCTAAACAGGAAGAAAATTTAGAACATTGTGCAAATTTAGCATATTTGCACAAAGTGCTTAACTGGTATGGCAACTCTGGCACTCTACTGGTAAAGTCAACGAAACAATTCCACGATATGATCGATTGAAACGATCAGTTTCATGAAATGGCAGTGCATCTAGTTGGCCCAATCGTCAAACGATTTCTTATCATTGATCTGACCTGGCCACATCATGATATGGCCAATGGACAGTGAAATATTTCATGAAATGCAACCATTTCATGAAATGGCCAATCATTTCATGAAATGGCCAATTTTACGATATGGCCACGACACATCTACGTACAAAAAAAAAGCTTCAAATCGTTTTCGATTCATTTTAGCCCTTGATCATAATTTTAGTAGCAATAGAAATGTAAAAGGTATTTTAGTATTATACATATCATGACAATGGATAGGCAATAATGCTAAGTTTTATGTTATAAACATAATTAAAAGCTGTTTTCGTTCATATTTTCCCCTAACATTTGAATTAAATATTATATTATTGAATGTAAAATGTAGAAAAACAAAAATGCACAATTCTAGATAGTATAAATGAGAATCGTGTAACATGTTCTTTTAACTCTATAAAACCTTGAGAAGTAAGGCGTTTTTTATTTAAATAAAATAATTTTATTTCTTAAGTTGTAATAAATTTGATATAATAAATAAATGGTGGAAGTAAAATACTTCTCTATATTATTAGTAGGACATACAGCTACAGACGTTCTTAGCTGATTTTATGTATCGTTATGATTTTATTTTGCTTTTTTTGCTTTCTTGTTTGTAGTTATTATCTTTGGTCATTTTTTATGAAATGTTTGTGTAAAAACAATACTTACAATAATTATATCGTAACGATTGCCTGTAAATTTGTTGTGTGTAAAAATTACGTATTGTTAACATTCGAACTAACAAATATTTTTGATTTACAGCTATGGCCGAGTCCAGAATGTCAAGTTGCTGGGTAGAACGGAGAGTGGAAGTACGGTGGCGAACGCTAGCGGAGTTACAAATAGTGGCGTTTGCGCAACTGTCGCGTTCATGGATATCAAGTCCGCATCGAAAGCTCACAACGCGGAGCACGTGTTGGACGAGCGCACCCTCACCACGGAGTACTACGAGCCGGCCGCGATACCGTCGGCCGCGGGCGCGCCCTCGGCCGGCTCCTCGCCCGCCGGCTCGGGATACTCGGGCTCTTCGTCCTCCGTGAACTCCACGCCGGCCCCCTCCTCCGTCTCGCGTTACCATCTATCGTGAGTACACACTTTTATTGCTGTCCTAAATATACGTGGTCTGCGTGTAACATGTTTGTAATACTAATAATTTCTTATTATATTAGTAACGAAAACATGTACTAATAAAAAGTTATGATTGTCTTGTATTTTTAATATTTTTTTTGTTCTTTTTTTTTCAAACGTGTCATTATTACCTATACGAATTAGTTATGATGGTATGTATCTGAAGTTGTGACCAAATGATTTTTGTTACAATCATTGGTTTTAATATCTGTAACCTACTATGTACTCATTAGATATATTTGATTAGTACTGTGGTACATTACAAATGATATAATAGATTTATGTGCATATTTGACGCATTTACAAAATATAGGGTTTGCCTTGTAGAATATGTCTTAATAATATGCTTCTGAAATTCATATTTTTTTATAATCATCTTGTCAAGATGAAAACAAAGCAAGATACTTAATTTACTATTTATTTTATGTTTCCAATATTTTATATAACTTATCTATTAAGCACTATCAGAATCATTAATTTTTGTAGAGCTTTGGTAGCCATAACTTTCAAACGAAAATATTACGTATATGGTGTATCTGTCATCGTAAAATTGTGATTAACGCTAGATTGCAATCTATCTCGCGGGATTGTGAACTTTCGAAAAATTGTGAACCATCATAACATACTGCTCACAATTTAACGTGTTATTATTATTAGATTACAATCTATCGAAGTGAAACTGTCAAATTGTCAACTGTCAGAAGGTGGTCCCTGATTGGTCGGCCTTACAGTTGACCGTTCTGTGTCCATAGAGTTAGTAATAAAACACAGGTGTCAGTCAAATAAAATAAATGCCCTTCAAGATTTGTGAAAAAATGGACAATGCGTTTCCAATAGGTGGATTTGCAAAAAAGCCAATGTTCTTTGTAACTCCAGGTGCCACAGTTCGTTGATGTGCAACAATAAGTGAACATTTTTATTGGTGCAATTTGCTCTTATTTTCTTATAGACAATAGGGTATTTGACTATTTTTTTATTTTGATATAGTTGGATGGACCATTCTAACACAAAGACACTGTTGAAAGTATCACTTTGATATCTAAATAGCTCGACGAGATATTACAATTTTAATTGCACATTATTTGGGCGAGCTCAAAAACGCTCCATACAAACGTCCACAGGCGTGTGACGTCACACGCTTGTTCCTTGTATGCAGCGCCTAGGAAGTTTGTTCGGCAGGTTCATCAAAAGTTGCGTTTATGGATATGTTTTCTTAATGAAAGATGTTACTAATTTTGTTATTTATAAGATGACAACGAAATTTTAAATGATTTTCGCACTTTTGAAATGGACTTTCCCACCCAACTTTAAATGTCGTTTGCTGTCTCATTTCACAAAAATATTAAGTTTCGATTTCATTAATAGTATTGATTTACCTAAATCTTACTGCTTATCACAAAAAAGGCAAGCATAACAACCACAGTCAAATACCCTATTTAGTTACGTTTTCAAAACGTTAATTAATGTATAAAAATTGTTTTTTTTTAATTAACCTTTTTTATTGTGATCGGTTTTATCTAAAAAAAATATTATTTAGATTTTTTTTTCTTACGATGTGCTGTTAATTTATTCATTACCTACTAAATAATTTACCTATTAAAACGTTATTACTTTATGTGACAATTCTTGAAGTGCATTTATTTTATTTGACTGACACTTGTGTTTTATTCCTAACTCTATGGACGCACAACGGTCTACTGTAAGGCCGACCAATCAGGACAGCCGTCCGAAGGCTGTCCCTGATTGGTCGGCAGTAGGCATAGTTCACACTATGATAATTTAAAGTCTATACTAAATCTTGTCTTTAAAAAAGGGGTACTATAAATTAGAAGACTATTTGAATGATAAGAATCCAGGGACATGATGAGCTGCTCGCTTGGACATCCAAGAATTATGTAACTTGTACATATTATTATTTATTTGTAATTAATTAACCTGTGATTTGACATGCGAAACAATTTCATGAAATCTACTTGCCGAATAAATTATTTCATTTCATTGCAATTTAACAGTTTCACTTCGATATATTGCAATCTGACGAATAATAATACGTTAAATTGTAAGCAGAATGTTAAGGTTCACAATTTTTCGACAGTTCACAATCTTGCGAGATAAATTGCATCTAGCGTTATTTACAGTTTTACGGTTCAGGTTCACGTTCAGTGTGTCAGTTTGTTCTTTTCCATCAATGTAAGTATTATAGTAAAAATTATATATAAAAAAATATAGTAAAAAGGATGGAGATCCAATTTCTAAAAGATATCTATGTAAAACTATTATGAAGCGTGAGTTCTACCACGTATTTTTGATGTACGACGTTAACGCTAAAATTTAAAGTGTACAAAGGTTGTAAGTTGAAAAAAAAAATGTAGACAGTTAATGTTGATAAGTTCATTTAACTCAATAATAATATTAAAATATTTTTTTGCATATAATTTTGATTTTAACTTCAGTGTCAGGTATAGTAGTGAAAGCAGAAAGCCTTACGTGGAAAAAACTAAATGACTACTGCTCGTTAAATGATTTAATCCAATTAATATAGACCATAGAAACAACATTTGGAATTAAACTTTTCATGGATAAAATTCGAGTATGAGGAGAAATATATTTTTTTAGTCTTCTTGTGACGTCTAGGTGCATAATTAGTAACAACTTTACGCTGGCTTTATCCCTAGAAGTAGTTTTATTTCAATCATAATTAATAGGTTATTCGGTATATTGTGTCTCTTGAAGTATGTTTTTCGTAACAAAAATATTTAAATCAAACATATATAAATATTCTCAATTAAACGTAGTCATATTTCCATAACTATGTAATAAGTTTACTTATGCTATTGTTTAATTTTATAATTAATAATTTAAAGTTTTTAATGTGAATATATTTTTGACTCCTTAAAATGCTTGCCTTACTGAATACCTGTGCATAACGCGATAATGCCACTGTTTCTCAACGTAGTCGTCAAGTCTTGTTTGATGCAAAACCGTAAAAATTATAAATTATTGTTACATTTTAAGGCTACAATGAATCTGTACATAATTACATAATAAGCTTTATGAAGAAATGCTGCAGTATCAAGATATGCACAGGAGCAAACGGGTATTTTCAGCGAAAATTTGACTACACTTTATATCTAGAAGAAAAGCATTCAAGTATTGCCATACACACATATTATGTAGTCTAGTTTTTACGACTATTGTAAAAGTATATTTATTGAAAACTAAGAAGACGAGGTACATATTACATTATTGTCCATATTGTGTATTTTAAAATACGTTAAATTTACTTCGGCTAGAAATGCGTTGGGTAATTTAACAATAAAATGTGTAGAAATGTATGAAATTACAAACATGGAACATGCAGACCCGTCCTAGGAATGCTTTTTAATTGCTCTTACTGCAAACGCCGCCAATGGACCGGCGAGTGTCACTGTATCGGTAAGGTCAAGATGTGTTCACGTTTTATCAATTACATGACCATGCCTACATACTTCATAAGTTGCTTTATTGCATTGCCGTGGTTTATCTAACTAAGTGTGGATCTCATGGAGAGCATGTTGTTCAACCTTAGTCCTCGCACTTGTTAGGCGCCGCCGCCGCCGCCACCTCCACTATTAGTAGAAGGCCATTTGGATTACATGGATTGCAGTGTTTTACTTGGATTGCAGTGCGGAACGATCCGGAAAAAGTGACGTAGTAGTGCAGTGATGAATATGTGACAGTGCGTACAGTGCCATGTGACGGAATGCAGTGAATCTCCATACAGTGGGAATTTTTTGGCTGGCGGCGGCTCCGATGGTTTTATGTGCACTTTGTTAATAACGCTGTGTGTCTTTGTAAAGCACTGTTTTTACTTTCTTCTGTCTTAATATTGTGATGTTTTTATGTCATTATGATTCACTATGTGAATCAATACTGTACGAGATGTGCATATTTTTTTTCACAGACCTTTATCTGAGAAGTTGGTTAAAGCATGTATATTTTATTTATAAAATATTTATGAAAATTACAAGTATTTCATATTGATTGTCATGTAAATGACAATGCGTTGATCTGTTGAATTTAAGTCTTTTTGTATCTTAATATGTCTTTTGAGTACCTACATTTATTTCGATCTCTATCATTTATAGTGCGTAATGTTTAGGAATATAATAAAGTCTTTAACTGTATGTCTTGTGTTCGCAATCACCGTGCGAGCACGAGACGTGATAATTATACGATGTAACATGTTCCTTTTAATATATACCTTTAGTACTTTTAACGCGATTTTTACACTCTTTGAATTACTATGAACTTTAAAATACATTAAAAGACACACGAAATCAACTTACTAAACTAACGTGATAGCTTCCTAGATTCCAATTGGAAAATGAAACATATACTACATGAAATACAGCATATTATAACTAGCAAATAACAAAGTCATTCTCTCGACGATAATGAAATCCTAATTTGGGTTTAAAATATTCTGCACAACATGCTTCCGGGAATTTTTATTCCCGAAGGACATAATTTTACACATGGGAATAAAAGTTATCCCAATTTATCCCGCTGATTTTGAACGAGTTAGTTCATAATCGCATAAAAAATTAGAATGCAAAGTGCATATGCATAATAACAACCTTGTTCATCAAAATTAAATTCAATGTACAAATCAAAATCAGACTAAATTTTTTGAAAAAAAAACCATTCCGGTAAAAAGGTTCTTAGGTTGGCTATAATGACTACATTATTTCTGTCAATTTTCCTATTTTTTTTTAATCTCATATTTTTTTTCTTTGCATATTGGATTCATCGTATTTCAGTAACGTGATACGATATCCAAATCCAGCTAAGAATGAAAGTAATAAGTCTAAATTACTACATGGATTACTTATGTAATGTACTTAATTACTTGTCATGCTCAGTTACTACTAAATACTGTCGATGTTTCACATGAACTTGCGTCTCCTCTCCTATCTTCTCATTAAGTCAATGTCTCCGAGCATTCCGTTAGTTGATACCTACCAATAAACAATTTCAAACTACATCCTAAGTTTGTCAATATATTGTCATTTCTAATTAATTTTATAAAATCCATAGTTACACACATTTCCGGTCATCTTCGTTTTGGCGTTCTAAAGATAGCTCAAGATACTCAAAGCACGTAACTAACTTGGTAACTGTTTCAAGGACAAAAGTTAAACATCGTATTTTAGAGATTTACTCGAGAATCTGTTGTGCCAGTATTGTTATAAATTATTACATTGTAGAGCATGATTGCGACAACTTAATTGATGATATGTGCATAGTTGTCTTTTAGTTAAAAATGCGTGCATTACGCGCATATCTACTGTAATGATAGGTGACTTGAATTTTCAACAATTTCATGTATTAATTACGTTTTAAATCAAAAAATTAACTGCGACCCACTGTTTCAGATGCGTTAATGGGTGTATATCATATTCTCTAAATAAAATATGTGATACTTACTTTTAATATATTTAAATTGAAATTCTTGATAATGAACGAACACAGTTCAACAAAAGAATCATTTTTTTAACTATTATTATATTGGGAGGTGATCAAATCAGGGTGTAAATAGATTTTCATACAAGTGAATTGAGTATCGATTAATTCTATTATTTCCTGTTTAAAATGTGGCATTAGCTTGTAAATAATATGATATTAATAATTATGTTCCCAATGAACGTTTTGTCCTAATGTGACATCCCATAATAATTTTACGAGGTATTCTAACCAATTATACGGTATTTCCGAATGGGAAGGTGACTTCCAGCGAATCAATCGCAAACTCGGAGTTTAACTAAGTACCCTGATTTCTGGTGTACACATATTTTTGGATAATCAAAACTATCTTTTAGGGGTTAGGAGCCAGCTCCCCTGCAAGTCCGGTGATAATGGCGAGCCTACTCCAAGCCCTCACCGTATGTCTGTTAGGAAAATAAAAATCAGGACTATGTAATTTTATGGAGTGTCTCTTAAATGTTGTTCGTCGTGTGCAGGACTTAAAATAACCAACCAACCAATTTGTCGCCGCACTCATGGTCAACGATAGTTTAGTTTCATTATTATATTAAATTTTAAGTGAATTGCGAATTAACAATCCACTACTGTTCCGAATTGTTTTTCGCCAAACAAAAATGTATTTTTAAAAATATTATTGATCCACAACACATGTTACCGTTTATAATATGTTTTATTAGGTAACCACCGCCGACAAGTGAAAAAAATGGCGGAAATGTGCATAAAAACTATTTGCTATCTTTTAATTTTTCTAACATGATAAGTATTATTTCCTCAAATTGAGATTTGTAAAACATTCGGTTGCCATCCGTCCGGGATTCCCCGGATTTGTCCTAGTTTGAAAGCCGTCCGGGCAGGGGTGTTTAAAGTGTACGGGTTTTGTTTTTCGGACCAGTTCAGGAGATGCCTAGTAAAACATAATAACTGTACTGTGCCTCAATATGTAGTATCCTTGTACGATAAATTAGTGTATCAAAATAATATAGGTAGTTAGTACATATTTAATTATATGAAAAATCGTAAACACAGTGATGTAGTCTATTAGTGTCTCGCGGACACGTGTCCACTATAACAACGTTGTTATAGCGGCAAAAATACATCATCTGTGAAAATTATAACCGTCTAGCTTTCACCGTTTTTGAGATACTGCTTAGTGACAGACAGACGGACAATACGGACATCCAAGTCTTAATAATACAGTCCCGTTTTTACTCTTTGTGTACCCCCTAAAAGTGTCTGTAGCAGTATTTTCATCGTTCATTTTTAGTCACAAATTTTTGAGCGTCAGGTCTCCTGATTTTGTATACCAATCGGCGTGTTTCAATTGGCTGCGATCTTCCGAACTTCCGACCTTCGCTATGGACTGCGGACTACGTTTTATAGCTCGATGTTTTGACAGATGTCTCATGGAGCAATTGTCAGAACACAAATAAATAATATAAATAAATATGTCACAACATCACATACATCGAACTGATCCCGTGGTAAGTAGCTTAAGCACTTGTGTTACGGAAATCAGAAACGTCAGCATACACAAATATTCTTAAATATATTTAATAACACACCCAGACACGGAACAAACACCGATGTAAATTTTGCTTTATTGATACAGATATTGCTTTCATTATAATAATATAACTCCATAATGTGTTATTATAAAATAACTCATTTGCCTGGCCGTGGATTCGGCTAAACATACTCACTCCTTTTGTCAAATGGCCAAATAATTCTCTGATACGCGGACGCCGGTTCGCGTCATACAAAATTCGCTAAGATTGGGTCAGTTCAGTCAGAGTTGTACCCATACATACATACATACATAAAATCACGCCTTTTTCCCAGAGGGGTAGGCAGAGATCACTTCTAGCGATCCACTTTTCACCTCTGTGGGAAACGTGACGTGACGGGTTGTGGACCACGTCGCCGCCATTCTGCCTTGTGCATTGTTGTACCCAAAAAGATTTAAAGTACTAAATAGGACTTACTCGTATCATGATTATCTTATTTTATTTCAGTTATTTTCGCTCGTCGCCACCAGCTTTGTCACTATCTATGACGAGTGGAGATTTCAATCCCAAATAATATCTTTTGCTCGTTAAAACATAATAAAATACATAATCTTATAGATGTAATTTCTGTTGATGTCAATGAATTTAATATGAAGTTAACGGGTGTATAAAATTGTAACTAACGCTAGATTGCAATCTATCTCGCGTGATTGTGAACTGTCAAAAAATTGTGAACAAATCATACTGCTTACAATTCAACGTTTTATTATTCGTCAGATTGCAATCTATCGAAGTGAAACTGTTATATTGCAATCATACAATTGTCATATTGTGAACTATGCCTATTGCCGACCAATCAGGGACAGCCTTCGGACGGCTGTCCCTGATTGGTCGACCTCACAGTAGACCGTTCTGCATCCATAAATGCACTTCAAGAATTGTCACATCAAGTAATAACTTCTTTATTATTAAGTAGGTAATCTATAAATTGACATCACAAAATTTTATCTAAATAATATTTTTTTTTCTTAGATAAAAGCAATCACTATAAAAAAATCATAAATTAATTAACGTAACGTACGTACGTAACCAAATTGTCTATTAGAAAATATAAATAAATTGCACCAATAAAAATGTTCACTTATTGTTGCACGTCAACGAACTGTGGCACATGGAGTTATAAAGAACATTGGCTTTTTTGCAATTATTTCACACTTATTGGAAACGCATTGTCCATTTTGTCACAATTCTTGAAGTGCATTTATTTTATTTGACTGACACCTGTGTTTTATTACTAACTCTATGGACACAGAACGGTCAACTGTAAGGCCGACCAATCAGGGACCGCCTTCGGACAGTTGACAATTTGACAGTTTCACTTCGATAGATTGTAATCTAACGAATAATAACACGTTAAATTGTGAACAGTACGTCATGGTTCACAATTTTTCGACAGTTCACAAACTCGCGAGATAGATTGCAATCTATCGTTATTTACAATTATACGGTGACATATACATTTCTTACTGCTAATGGACGTATGGCAAAAAGGTGTTCATAAACCTGTACAGTGTACATTCATTGATAGTCAACGAACGAACTGAGCAATGTATCATTTGCATAGTGTTAGAGCAAAGTAATGCTTATGAATACTGGGTCACATTAAGTGTGAAATGATTTACTATTTGGAAATCATTTTAGTTTTAGACCATTAGTCACTTGGTTTATCCTACGGAAGGAATAGTCTTTTTGGAATCCACTGCAGTCGTTCGACCGTTAACGATCTAGAAGGTATAATCAAGTTCTATATTGTCGGTGATCTAGAGGTGTCGGAAACCCTGAAGCCTTTACAATTACGTAGAGACATTGCCGGTCAAGTTTTCTTTACCGTCTCTATAAAGGGGGGGCTCTGAAGAGCTATTTCAGCTAGTCCCTCCTCTTTCCACTCCCAAACGACACGTGCTGGACATCGCTGCCATCCACATACAATGCAGGCGCTGGAGGCTCGGTCCCAGAGGTTTAGTTCCTCTTTTTTGCTACGTGTCATCAAGGCATGGACTGCCCTTCCAGCGTGTTCCCTCCCTCC
This sequence comes from Maruca vitrata, assembly GCA_039566165.1. NCBI lineage: Eukaryota > Metazoa > Arthropoda > Insecta > Lepidoptera > Crambidae > Maruca > Maruca vitrata. Next base: position 6,947,788 of record CM076925.1, read on the forward strand.
TATGATCCCGGGTGAGCGCGACAGGCTCAATATGGTCTATTGCGGCTGTCGACCTCATATGTGGATTTCACTACCGCTACCTATTAACTATTCCTGTATTACTTTTTACTATACTAAGTGTGGATTGCATCAACTTACTATAATCGTAACTGGAGATTTTGACAATCAATAACTAGCCATCGCGGCTTCTCCAGCGAACCCCGAGTTGTGATCTACCAAAGTATAAAGATATGCTATGCATAGGTAGGATTTCAGACTTTTTTACCAATTTTTTTACTTTTAAGGATTTCAATTAGTGCATCATTAACTGCCTTGTTGGTCTATTGGTAGCAAGTGCTGCGTTAGGACCGAGAGGCCCCGGTTCGAGTCCAGGGTCGGACAAAATTTGTGAGTTTTTCTGTAATGAAATTACTCAGCCCGGAGTTAGGAAGTTGGCAGTTGAACGCCCGTGCCTCGGAAAGCACGTTAAGCCGGTGGTCCTGCGCCCGATCTCTCATCGGTCATGTCGGACTGCCGTCTCACGGAATTATGGGAGTAAGGGAATAGAGAGTGCACTTGTGTTTGCGCGCACACTTGTGCACTATAATATGTCCTGCGCTCTTGGCTGATATCAATTGAGATCGGCCGCCATAGCTGAAATCGGTCGGACGCCTTATTCTTATTAGTGCATCATTAATTTTGTAACAGCGTTGGAATTTTGACAAATAACAGTATTCTACTAGTAAAGCATTTTCATTTGATACCCATTGAGGGAGTTGTGGAAAAATATATATGTAATCCGCCATTTTGTACCGGCGGCCATCTAAGATTTACAATGTTATTGATTGTATTTTCATCAAAATTAAATACCGTACGGGTCAAGCTAAATAAAACCGTTAATAATGAGGACCACCTTCAAAAACCCATATAAAAATTACAAAATAATAGGTAAAATAATTATCTAGAATTTGATTCGTTTTTGATGTCTGTACATCGGTCACGGCGACCGTTAAATAACAACAATGATAATTACGGATTGACTTGTATAAATACGTACGAATTAAACGGAGGACTTTAATTAAACTGATTGTGAGTTTCCCCCTAAAGTTCTAGAAATTCTGTGAAAAGCCTCTTCGTATTATTAGTATAATTTATACTTCAAGCCAAGCGATCCTCATATTTGGATCTCACTACCGTTTACCATCAGGTGGAGTGAGGTCATCTTGTTAGCCTATTATAAATGAAATGCCTGAAAATCACGTTTTCTTTTTTTCGAGCGGCCATCGACTTAACCTTATTTTCTAGTGTAGAATAGCTTAATGAACCAAACGTAGTATGACATGTATACCTCAACTTAGTCCGAACTGAGCTATGAGGGTTCGAAGTTTAGAGGCTCTATTCTTGTCCTTTTAGTATAGTAAGTAACTAATTGCAATGAAATATTGTCCTCCATCAATAAATGATTGAGGACAATATTTCATTGCAATAGCACCGCCAATGCATCTAACCCTCGTAGCTCTGTTCGGACCAAGTTTAGATTTATACGTGTAGACTAAGTTTGGTTCATTACACCATTCTGCACTAGAAAAATAAGGTTTGGTCGAGGGCTGCTGGAAACGAAAGTCGCGATTTTCCATACAAATCCGGCATTGTCCCATGAGCCTTCAAGCAGCTGTAACTTTCAGAAAATGTTCACGTCCTATCTCTTTCCTACTCGGATTACGCTGCAAAAAGGTATTTAAGTTAATATTTGCATCCACACAAAATTGTTTACATTAATTTGGCATAGTCATTTGGCAAAATAGATTTTGACTATGCCAAATTAATGTAAACAAGCCAATTTAAGGGTCATAAATAACAAATTCATTTACAAAAAAGAAACAAAATCCTGTATTTTTGACCAGATTAATGCTCTTAACTACTCAAAAAATATTTGTGTGACGAACATTGATGTTTTCCGTGTCTATGTGTGTTACTAATAAAGTATATTTGTGTATTTGTCGTGACCAAATCGATGAATTGATCATTTCATGAAATGTTTGGCCATTTCGTGAATTGTGACCAAATCATCAAACGATAAACGTTTAGCGATTTGGTTACCCCCGTTTGACCATATCGCATAAAATATTTAATGAAAACCAGGATCAATTTTTTATTTGTTTATTTTTAGTTGTTACATACTAGTCCTGTCAAAATAGACAAAAATAAGTGCTAACTTAGACAAAATTCGCATAGAGCTGAAAATTGGCAGAGACGTTAAATACATCATAATAAACGAAATATCAAAAAAATTTTTATTCAAGGTCAAAAGTATAAAATTAAGGATTTTTCCATTTTTCTCGAAAACAGTAAGTATTATCGTAAAAATAGGTCAAACAAAAGTTGTAGATCATACAATTTTCTACAAAAATGGTCCAGTCACTTTTTCTTTTCCGACTCACCATTCGCGAGATATCGTGGTTATAATCATTAGAAAATTCATATTTTACATAATATGCATTCATCTGTTGATATCGTTTTTGATCGATATATGACCTGGAATAGGTTCACTAGGGTAACCACGTTAAAAACTGCCCAAGTGTGAGAAAAAAAAAACATAGGTTTTGTATGAGAACCCATTTTACACGTTGGTTTCATGTTGTTTCTAGTATTAGATGTTATAGAGGCAACTGAGATACATCATTCGTTAAAATTTTAACTGTCTAGCACAATCGCATGGGGGCCTGGAAGCGTTTGAAAATACAACTTTTTCAACTTTGTGCATCGCTATATCTCTGAAATGGTGAATCTTAGGAACAAAGTGTTAAAACATTTTTTATAGATAATTACGTGATAAGTAATTTTGTCATACATATTTTTATGATTAAACTTACCGTTTCGCTCAAAAGTGCATAAAACTGATATTTGTGACATTTGACCTTGATTATTTTTTTTTGCAGACGTGGGATCGATGGGGACTTTTGACAGATTATTTGTAATAGTGTTCCCAACATTCATGCCAATTTTCAGCTCTATGCGAATTTTTCCTAGGTTAAATGTCTATTTTGACTGGACTATACATTCTTAATCTACAATGGCACATTATATCACTTCTCACTTACAGGTTATGTATTTGACTCTAAGATATTATCTTAATAAAATTTAAACAGGTAGATCAGTCTCGTCATCATTCATTCATCGTCACAAGAAGTATAAAGGACCATAATTGCGCACAACATCCTACTTAGTCTAAAATGGCACATGTATCACTTTTACTTACAAATTAAAGTATGTATTTGTTCCTCAGATCCTATTTTATGAACTTAAAACTTAAACTTAAATAGATAGGCCAGTCTTTAATAAGATGTGTAATAAATAATACCTAAAAATACAATTTTAAAAGGTTCATTTAGTGAATTTTAAAAAATTGTTTTATTGTTATAAAATAATGTACCTTATTTAGTGAAATTTGCAAATATTTAGTACAAGCATTATAAAAGTCACGTAAACAATGAAAAATGTAAACAAGATAACAGTCACTTCCTAGCGCAAGACAAATTTTCAAATAAAAAGGTACTTTAAGGTGATTAAAACACGGCACCACGCACAAAGTCACATTAACAACAAAAATCATAGGATCATCGGCGCTGTTTTTCTTGAATATAAGATATTCCTTCCTCTTCGACAGTTTCCATAATATCGAATTTCGATTACCAGTTGTTGTAGTCCATGGATTTAATTTTCGTGGTCTTTTGATAATTAATATATAACAACAGATAAATAAAAAAAATATTTTGATAAAACACGTAGGTGTATAAAATTATAATATGAAGTAAGTAAAATATTACTAACCTGTGAAATACATTCCAAACTCCACGGTTTTTTCACATTTTGTTTGGAACTTGCATGACTTGCAAAGTACTCTAATACGTTTTCATCAATATCTTTTATTTTCACTTTCTTCCGTGTTTAATAAAGAATTATTCGCATTTTTTTCTGAGAGAAAATTTGCCACACCACATCCACCTACGTCCACATCGTAGAATTGCCCATATCATTTAATGAAATTCTACGATGTGGCCACGACATATCCACTGTTGATTCTGATATCTGTATCACAAGTGCTTAAGCTACTTACCACGGAATCAGATCAATGTAGGTATGCGATGTTGTGTAATATTTATATTTAATTAATTTTATATTTATGCTAGCTGTGCCTTTCGTCCGCGTCTTTCCCCGTTTTTAACACATTTTCCCTTCCTCGATAAATGGTCTATCCAACACAAAAATATTACTAATAACTACCCTACTGAAACTTCGCTGTTTTGTCTGTCTGACCCACTGTCACCGGGCTGTATCTCAAAACATTATATTATCAATATTTGTCCTGTTCCTCGACTACAATAATATGTTGAGTGTGGAATTCGGCCATATCTTTTTTTAACATGCTCCTTTTATCCAATACATCCAACAGTTCCTTCTCAATTTCATCTCTATCTCTAATCAATTGTGAAACTTTCTCCTTGGTGGCCATCTATTCTCGCAAAGCCAGGTCTAGTTCAGCCTCCGTCGAGATGGTCCCAGACCCCGCCAGGCAAGTCAAAGCCATGCTGCGAGTTGACAGTTTATTTTTACAAAGCAAAAAACAATGAACAATACGCGGTACCAACGAGATTATGGTTATAAATGTAGGTTTGTTGCGTTAAAAAGACACGTAATCATCTAAAAAATATGAAAATATCACTCGATGCTATTATGTGCATAGTTATTAACACAGCTGAGAGTTACCTGGTTTGAGTGATAAAAACGATCACACAAATTCAAAGTTACCTGTCATCCGCTTCGCATTTGTCGATGTTTCACAATCACAAAAGATACATACAATAAGTATCATTATTTATTACATATAATAAGTAATCAGAACTAGTTAAATAGGCTAATTAATTTAAATTATAAAAAAAAAGCTTTAAACGAAATCAGCTGTCAATCGCGAAATCGACGAACGACGAAACGAAATCAAATGTCCGATCGAATGCGCTGATCTCAGAAATAACTGCTGATGATGATGTTGAATTGGGTAAAATTCACCAAATATTAGTATTTTAAGGAAGGTTTCTGTGGAAACCAAAGCGACAGCTGAACATTTGGTTTCGGCCAAAAAGCAGTTTCGGTCGGACATGGTTAAAACGAGTTTTTGGGGTCGCCACTCTTTTCCTAACTTGTCCCTTGTCTTGAAAAAAGTTTTTAGAATTAATCTCGTAAACTATTGATCTAAATAAATTGTTAACAATTTTAGATGCAAATTAAACAATGCACAAACTTTCCTTATAGTACTGTGTTATGGTGAATTTATTATAATTACCCAGACATAAAAGAGTTAAATAAAAATAAAAAGATGTAAACTAAAACGTTTTATTTGTTTCGCAATTAAAATTCAAGCAGACAATAAAAAGTTATATGTAAGATTTTAAACTTTCGCGTCCCATTACACTATATTAGTCTTAATGGGTCTACACTATAGATGGGCAATGGGCAATCCACCCGGGTGGGTAAAAACCCATGGGTATAAACCGGGTGTTTAGGGTGTTTTGGGTAAAAACCCAATAAACACCCAAATTGTCGGGTGTTATGATTTTTATACATATCTCTTAACCTACCAATCTAATAAAAAAAAAATGTGTAGATATAACTTAAAAAAATTACCTTTTCTACATTTTTGGTTATATAACATTTTTCAATAAAATTAGTAATAAAAAAATTATCGACAGAAAATGGGGAAAATTAGCAATTAACTGATTATTTTGTGTATAATTTTTTTAATTTTTATTTTTCTACAAAATAATTTCAGAACGATATTTTAGAGGGCTTTTTCCCATTTTTTGGCGATAACTTTTTTTTTTTTTTTATTGAAAAAACTTATTAACCAAAATTGAAGACAAAGCAATTTCCTATAAATTATGTATTTAAGATATTTTTGTCAGATTTATAGTCTGAGAGATATCGATCATACAACGTCTTAGATACCCCTATTTCCAAAATGGCGTCCGCGGGACAGTGGTCAATGGCGCCACAAACTTGAAGGAGTCTTTTACTAACCCCCACACACTTGCCGAGTAATTCTATTCTCAAATTGATAACAATGGAGAATTAATCACAGCAATCCACAAAAATTTACTTTAAATTTTGTTTTTAATATATATTTCCACAAAGTAAGTAAACATCCGATTTTTTGGGTGCTTATGGGTGTTTACGGGTGGGTTTTTTCTTAAGTACCGGGAATAAACCCGGTGCTTTGCCCATCTATAGTCTACACGCGATATCAGGAGTAGCAATTACATAGCTACTTTCTGTCCGACGTTTCGACTGGGTTACAACAATCATGGTCGCCACTAATAGAAGTTATAAATAATAGAGAAATTCAAAAAAATTAAATAGGTTTTTGGCTCTTCTGAAAAACAGTATTTTGTCGCTTACATTATTGATACTAATGTTGTCTATATGTCGCAGTCATCTGGTTAAATCAGCGATTTGATTGGATCACTAGCGCGTTCATTGAATGACGACGTTCAATTGAATGACTAAAGGACAACTCGTGAAGTTGTTGAATATAACGTTCAACATCTTGACTGAACGTCATTTAGCGTAGTCGTTGAATGGGATATAGCTGACTTTGTAATCGCAACTTAAAAGATAACTAACTTTAGATTAAAAAATGTGGACATGACATAACACACATTAATCGGTACATCCATGCTGTCTCATTTTTTTTACGAATAAATCACTTTAAATCTCAATTTCACTCAAAAAAATATCAACACAGTGCTATTCGATTAGATCTGTACCAGCTGTTTGACGCCATCATTGTTTTGATGAGCACTAACGCCGCAGTGGAAAAAAAATGAACTAAATTACAATCACCTGACTGATTTTACGTCCGCTATGTTCAAAGGGCTATGTTTTAATCCGCTAACTTGTTGGACGTTGAGTGAGGATTGTTCATTCAACATTCGACCTAGTCATTCAATTGAACGTCGTCATTCAATGAACGCGCTAGTGATCCAATCAAATCGCTGATTTAACTAGATGACTGCGACATATATACAACTTTGAAATTTATGAATTTCTTTCAATACTTTTATGATCGTCCTCTTACTATTGGGCGAAATTAAAAAACGATATTGTTTAATAAAAAACATAAAGTAAATTTTGGGTTACATGGAAATAAAAAAATGGCAGGTTTAATTGGTATGGGCATTATGGGCAATGACTAATCTTCATTTAAATTTATGGCAGCGACCCACCCTCGCTTCCCTTCACGTATATTATTAATACATAATACACGCGGCAGCGTATCAAAGCTTTAGCCAGTTTTCATTACATTATTTAACATAATATTTATATTTTAATTCTGATAAACTAGCGATGTCAAGTTTAATCTACTTTAAGATCTCATATTTTTTTAAAAATAACAGCATTGTCACAGTACTTGGCACTCGTTTTTAGATAACCATTATTTTTACCCACCCACAGTTACGTATAATTTTTGTATTGAACTTGGCTCTCCTTTTTACATTTATGTTTTTGGTGGGATTTTAAACCATCCTCGTGAATCACTTTTTATTTTAAAAAAATACGAAAAATCCGGCCAAGTGCGAGTCGGACTCGCGCACGAAGGGTTCCAATGTGAGCACCCATTTAATTTTTATTTTTAAGTAATCTTTTTTTTAAAGGTAAGCTTTCCGTCCGCGTAGAGACGTTTAACGAATAAAACATTACTTCTTTATAGTGTAGTCGGGTAAAAAGTAGCCTATGTCCTTTCTCAGGCTCTGGACTATATCTGTACCAAATTTCATTTAAATCGGTTCAGTATTCTATGCGTGAAAGCGTAACAGACAAACATATAGAGTTAATTTCGCATTTATAATATTAGTAAGGATATACAAGTAAATATTCTGAGAAAATTTTAAGCTTCTACCTGTTACCCATATTAATATGGAGCGAAAAAATTAACAAAAAAACACTCTATTTATAAATGAAAATCATGCTTTAGTTAGATATTCTAGCCTGAATTACTTACTGTTTTGCACTGAATTTTCTCGTTTAAATTCGCATTTCAGTGTTTAACCGCATACTCGACGGAAATAGGGTGTTTTTTTAAAATTAATTTAAGGAAGACCTGGATTTACAATTTTAACATAGAATAATATGGTAACAATTAAGAAATCATTTATATGTCCTCACAAATAAAGATAATAATTTTAATTAAATAAAATCTTATGGACCGTAGCGATTTACATGCAAGTGAATGATTTGAACAATGAACGACTGTTTTCATAAATTATTACGACAATAAAATCGATAAAATGTATGTTCCGACCTAGTTCGGATCTCGCAAAATGAAACAAACATGGCCAAATGTTGCCAACAATGAATATGGTACTTTTATTTTTGAATTAACAGTCAAATTAAATAAATGTGACTGATATTTTATGGACAAAATACATGGTAGATATTTTAGTACATAATCTAAAATAATTACACAAAAATTCAATGTTAGGATATTCGGCATTATAAAAATCATTTAGAATATAATCGTACATTCGTTCATTCGATACTAACACTTTCCATAGTCTCTGGTCACGAGACGCCATATCTATTTATCTATAAAAATTGTCTGTACTTTTTATTCCTAAGATTCACCATTTCAGAGATACAGCGATGCAAATAGTTGAAAAAGTTGTATTTTCAAAAGCTTCCAGACCCCCGTGCGATTGTGCTAGACAGTTAATTTTCACGAATGATGTATTTTAGTAGCCTCTATAACATCTAATACTAGAAAACCATTGTTTAAGTGGGTTCTCATACAAAAACTTTAGTTTTTTTTTCTCACACTTGGCCGGTTTTTAAAGTGGTCACCCCAGTAAACCTATTCCAGACGACACCTTTTATATGTAGAACACGTTGTTTATAAGGAAGCCTAGTTAAATAATTGCGTACACCCTACCATATGTAGGTTTTGAGACCACTTTTAGGGTGTCAATATCTAAGTATTTACAGACTTACAGCTGGGTATCTCGAATTCCGAGATTCTTACCTAATTTAAGCTTAAATGAGTGGACTAGACATTCTATCAGGCGTCTAAACCTCTTGTGTAAAAAACAAACACGGCAACCTAAATTAAACCATTTCCTAATGTTTTAACCGCGGCAGTAAGTTTGTGTAAATTCATACATTTTTAAATTAATTTAAAGTAATGTAATCTTCTCGAGTCCGTAATTTTGTGCGCCCGTATATCTTGAAGACAGTCGACTTTTCCAATTTTTTTTCGGCATCTGACGCTACGCTTCCTTCTTGGCAGTGACCATGTACTTATTCGTACTATTTTGTTACAGTCTTTCCAATAATATGCAATTTTGCAAAACCATACTGTTGCGTAAAACCCGCCAAGTGACTCTGACCTCTCTCGGTCAGGTCGCGTTCCGGGATCAGCACTGTATGAACCGGAGCCAGAGGGGACCATTGTTGGGGCAAGCGCCGGACCAGTGGAGTCTTAGCGGCGGTATTGTGCGGGCGGAGCGGGTCAGCCCGCCGGCCAGGGAGACCCGTAGAAACTGTGGTGCCTTCCGTTCGGCGGACTGGCCAACTCCGACCACGCCTTGTCTCGTTGTTGCCGCAGTGGTCACCTCTTTCACGTCCCCCTTTCCCTCTTATATCAATGATCCGGGGGAGGGGTGAAACGGCATTTAAGCGGGCTTTCAGGGTCATTATGGTATATTGTGCCTGTCGACCTCATATTAAGATCTCACTACTGCTTACCATCAGGTAGCACTCTACCTGGTCTCTTACAGTAGTAGCATTCTACCAGGTGTATTATAAAAAAAATGTGTCCTCTGACCATTATTTTTAATTTCACAACTTATGATATTTATTTGGTTATGGTGTAATTAGGATCTGAGGATCTCCATACATTTAGCATATATACGAATTATTCCAACCTTAATTGCTATTTTTACGGACATTAATAAATAGACAGTAAAACTAATTTAACGTTACCTATAACGGTGGCTTGAAACAATAATATTTTCTCTATCAAATCTATGTCTACTTTTAGACTGCCAGTTCGATATTGCTGATAGTTTCTTCTATGTATATTTTGTAAACATTGTACTCATAAACTACAGTGACACTTTTGTCTATTTTGTACATTCCTAGTTTCATTATCATCAGCCCATATACGTCCCCACTGCTGGGGCACGGGCCTACCCTAAACCAGGGCGATAAGGCCTTAGTAAACCACCCTGGCCAAGTGCGGGTTGGTTGACTACACAACCTAAGAATTTCTTTGGTGTTCCGTATCCTTACGATGTTTTCCTTCACCGTCAAAGCGTCGAATAATTTTATTTTTATTATTGGGTCTATCAACTATTGTTACAATGCTTCTTAGGTCTAATGATACAAATTTATGGGATCTGAAAATATTGCACAATAGATTTACTGATAAACACAGCATGCACAGTTATTCGCACAGAAACAAACACTCAAACACTATACAAAACATTATTTTTTTTGATACCCACCACTATGAGAAATTAGAAGGAGAGGTCTACTTGACTATACGTAAATCAATTGTATTTCAAACGAAATTATTAATATACTTCATTAAAATAAAAAATTCAAAATAAGTAATCGTACATATGAATTTCAAATTAGAAAAACACAGTGGTACGTGGCGGGGTTTGAACTGGCGACCTTTCGCATGGCAAGCAACGACCTTAACCACTCAGTCCCAGTAGTCCTTCTGAAAAATTCACCGTATGACTAATGAAACTTATAAGGCAGAGATGATGGAGTGTTCCACTATTCGGTGGTAAATGTACCACCGAATACACATAGCGATCTTTATTTATTTACTTATTAAGGAATAGTACACAGCACAATATGTACAATCATGATTGAAATAGGAAGAACAAATTTTGTAGACCAATTACGACTATTTTGTTAATTACTTTACTAATATGTCGATTTTGTTAATAAAGGAAGTGATTATTTTAGGAATACAGGCAGACTCTACATACAGGGTCAATATGGTATATTGTCCTGTCGACCTCATATTTGGATCTCACTACCGCTTACTATCAGGTGGAGTCAGGTCGTCTTGTTAGCCTGTTATAAAAAAAAGGAATGTACATTATCTCTCTAATTGAGAACTTTTCGATGGTATATTTAAAAGTAGATGTAGTGGAAAAAAGGCCTACGGTGGAACTGTTTTAATAAACAGTAGGACAACACAGTAGGAATCAACGTGAGTCCTAATGTACTCCTGGGAATGAACTGATATCACCGCCCTTCGATTCTTGGTACATATCTGAATAGGGAATGTATCGCGCGTACGCGCATTTCTCTTCGCCTTTGTCACTTTAGTGTTACTTTTATTGTGATTTGCCTCACAGGTTCACAACTTGTTTTAACAGCGTGTTCTCATTAGCGCGATTGTTGGGCGATTTCACGTCGATGCGATATCGCTGCGTGTACGCCCCCACTCGCTGCGATATCGCTGCTATAAAAAAACGCTGCGAGCTCGCCACGATCTCGCGGCGATTTCGCCGCGTGCTCAATTTTAATTCAAATCTCAAATTTTTCTTCATTCCCATCAGAACGAACCTGCGCTGTAGAATGTGCAAATGCATCGCATGACTGTAGAAATGCATCGCATGCGCTAAGCGGGTAGGTTGGATGAGGCGTAACCGCCGCGATATCGCAGCGCGCTCGCAGCGAGCTCGCGACGATATCGCAGCGATCGCGCACATGAACTTCGCGAACACGCTGCGCTGCGATATTGCCTCGCTGTGAAATCGCCCAACAAATCGCTAGTGTGAATAGGCACTAACACGATTTCACAGGGGGTGAAAATTTAAAATATTTAATAAGTTATTATAGACATCTAAATAATGCTTTCGTTTTTTTTCTTTTCATTCAGATATTTAATAAAATCTTAACAATAATAAAATACATACAGACGAATTGAGAACTTCCTCCTTTTCGTCGGTTTAAAAGTAATCTTTTCAGCTTACTAAATATATTTAGCTTACAGTACTTTAGCTCTCAAGTGATTAGGAATAGCTTGCAATCGGGCTAACAATATTACGCATATTGCGATAGCGGGTTCTTCTTTTACGAACACGACGATATTCGTGGCATATTAAATATGGTGACTAATCCTATTCAGCGTTAAGTAACGTGCGAAAATATACTTATGTCTGACGTTGTTGGGTGTTGGGACTGACGCAGAATTGCGCATTAGCAACTCACACATACATAGTTGGTCTTATACAGTGTGGCTACCATGAGTTTAAAACTTACGCACTCGATATCGCCTTCGTGAATATGTCTATGAAAAACTTGTACAGCGCCGCTGGTGGTTACGCGAAGAACTAAATCGGCCATATGAAAAAAACAACTCGATAGGTTTTTAACGTACGTAAGTTTTCGATAGCCAACTCATGGTAGGCCCTCTGAACGAAAAAGCAAATTCGTCCATAACGTAAGTAGTTTCGTTTTAAAGTCGGGTCGGGACGGCCGGATATTTAAGAGTTCCAAATATAGCCAATAATGACATGAAAAAAAACATAGTCTGTTTTTAGTTTTGGTCCCATTATGTACCATAATATTATAAATGGTCCCACTTGTTCACAATTCGCAAAATGGTCACAGTTGATGTAAAATATGTTTTTTAACATTATCAACCCACAAGTTGATCTATTTAGATGTAGACGTTCGTTATGACCTCACTCCGCTTGGTGGTAAGTGGTCGTAAGGTCCACATAATGAGAACTGTTTCGTACTGAACATAGTGCGCGAATGCGTAAAAGCACGCCAAAGGGATAAGGTTATTTTCGCATGTAATAATAACATTGCACCTGCTCTTTTGTCCACTCCTTTATAGCGATATCGGTTAAAAAGTAGCCTTTGTCAAGTCTACCTGTGTACCAAATTTCATTTAAGATCGGTTCAGTAGTATTGGCGCGAAACCGCAACAGATGAGTACAGAGAGTACAGAGAGTAACCTCCACAATTTACAATATTTTAAGTAAGGAAGAAAACCAACACTAATTTCATGTATAGATCGGTAATCCACCCACCCGAGTTTAAACCTAAGTATAAACACCCATATATTTCATCCAACCCATAGATATAAAGTGGTGCCATAGAAACGGATTTTTTTGGCATAAACTATAGATCTCATAAGCTATCAATTTACCAAAAGATATGTTTAGACTAAAAAAAGGTTATGAGAAATTATGGAAAAATTTTGTAACTAATTTTCTTTTTTGTTACACAATTTTTTATTTATCATTTTTCTACAAAATTAGCTCAGAACAATATTGTAGAGGGCCTTTTAACAAAAATTTTGACATGTAGGTTTTGTTTTTTTACATGGGTTTTACAGCGCTGGAAAGTTTAGCAGGTGTAAGACATATTATAGTGCCCGGGCTGAGTAATTGCTTAACAGAAAAACTCACATAAATTTTGCCCTACCTCTCGGTACCAACCAGGCAATCAATCTGTTCTATGTTAACTTTGAAGCTCACCATAATCCACGAAATATGTGCTGTAAAACGAAGTAGGAGGAGGAAGAAACAGCTGAACCTTTAGGGGCATTTTATAGTAGGTACCTACATAATAATTAGTGTCACACCGAAGCTGGTTTTCCGGCCGTAACCGAAACGTAATAATTTCATTTCATATAAGTAATATTTTAAATGGAGTGTCCATATAGCGCATAATCTACGTATACTTCAGCCAAATCCGATAAAGAATTTAATGTAAGTAATGTAAATAAGCCAATTTTAGGGTCATCACAACCTGGTTACCAAAAAAATACTAAATCTTCTATTTCCGACCGGATTACTCACATAATTTATAAATTACTAGCGGCCGCCCGCGACTTTGTCCTCGTATTAATTGGTTTTAGTAGCAATGATGTATTAAAATAGCCTACATGCTTTGTAAAATTTGTTATTAATTCGTGAAAGTTCCGTCGTTCGTTCTCCCATACTAAGTTTCATCAAGTGAATAAGGCTGAATGAAATTGCGCCAGGATGTGTTCGGCCTTATACGTTCTTTAATGCGGCTAGCCGTAATGTCAAAGAGCGGGTCGTATGTTTAACACGCGCGGCGCTGCCTGTCATTATAACAACAATGGTGTCGAATGGTGTCTTAAGAAATAAATGTTAAAGTTTTTATATCATTATACTTTCGCACGTACGCAAACGCAAAGTACAAATATAATATTTAATAACACACCCAGAAACGGAAAAGACAAAAAAATATATTATTTACTTTTCTTGCAAAGTGAAATATTATATGGAATAAATAATTCTGTTTCCGCACACATTCGCACAAATACGTTGTTTTCCAGAGGTTAGGAAATGAAATACAAACCTTATTCTGTTTTTAAACCAACTTCTAGATGAACAAGTTGGCTTATTCCGTTTATCCACCCAAAAACAGCCCCCCGAAGGTGGATATTCGGAAACGCGCGTCCGTCTATCCACCATGAACGGGGTGGATAACCGGAATTCATATAATATGTTTCTTCCGATTTTCCTCCCTGTAATACAGTCATTTACAGAAACATACTTATTCAACACCGGTCCAAGAAACTTTGTCATTCTGTAGGGCTACCATGAGTTTAAAACTTACGCACTCGATATCGCCTACGTAAATATGTCTATGAAAAACTTGTACAGCGCCGCTGGTGGTTACACGAGGAACTAAAATCGGCCGTATGAAAAAAACAACTCTATAGGTTTTTAACGTACGTAAGTTTTCGATAGCCAACTCATGGTAGGTCCTCTGGTCATTTCTGGACATATTGCAAAATTTATAATTTTTTGAAAATATTTTTTTATAACGTACCTATCTTGTCTTTGCGTGCGATCAATAAAGAAATATTTCATATCTGTTATTGTGTGTTAGTAGCGAAAAGACCCTAAGTTTTAATTTTATAACGAGTTTCTTACTTGTTTTGGGTTCATTGTAACAACGATCATTTTAAATGGGTTTCACCCAAAATCCTACCTACCACCCTACAGGTGCTTACCTGCAATTTAGATTTGAAGATTATTTAAATACATATTATTTATTACGAATTCCGATTATCCACCTCGTTCAGGGTGGATAAACGGACGCGCGTTTCCGAATATCTCCCTTAGAGTAGCTGTTTTAGGGTGGATAAACGGAATAAGCCAACAAGTTTGGTCGTTCAAACGATTCCATTGTGCTGCCTTTAGTTAGAGGGACTTAAAACATAATGAACTATGATATGATGTAAAAAAAAGGGTTATTCCGTATTCGTCCTATGTGATCTCATCCGACGTGAAACTTTTTCCTTACTCATCCTAATTTCGTTCCTTAATCATCCCAAAGCAAATATTTCAATTTTTAGTTCCTTATTCATCCCAAAATGATTCCTAGCTCATCCTATAACAAAACATTTTAAAAATAAGAGTATTTTGTACGGTCGGAATAAAAGTTTAAAATTTAATTTAGTCGTTTTGTCAAATAAAACTGCAAAAAGTCTGATAAAATAATATATTTATTTATAAATGTTGTATAAAACAGTTAGGTATGTTTATTTTTTAAAATTAAGAATAATATATAACATATTTTTTATATGATTAACACAGCAATATTTTTAAATTTTGACAAACAAGACTCAATCAACTTTGATTTAAAAACATCGTCTTCCATATGTAAACTGTATGATTTTTAAATACAACTTGAAAAAAATACAACTTGGTGACTCATTATTAGATGTAAATGAAACCGTTACTATTATTTTCTTTAATAGCACGTGCAAGTTTGGCTTTCGGTTTTAAGTATATTTTATTGAATATTATGTTATTTTCTTGTTTTAACATACAGATTTCTTTTTATTTATAATAATAGTACATATTTATATCCAAAACCTATAAATAGTTCACTTTCTGCAAATGTTTTGACTTTTGATTTTGCTAACCATACTTTTTATTGGAATATTCACCTAGTGATGAGAAAAGACTGCATTAGTGTTGTGTCAAGACAAAATCTAATAGGATGAGCTAGGAATACTATTTTAGGATGAGTAAGGAAATCGGATGAGTTCACATAGGATGAATACGGAATAACCCAAAAAAAAATGTTTTCCTCGCGTGGGATCTAAGAGGAAGACTGCTGGAAACGGGGATTTAAGTACACAATGTAGTAGAAAAATATCGTATTATTTATGATATGACAAGCCTTTCTGTTTGTTATTGAATTATAAGCGCAATACTAATTACGTGAATACAAAACTTGTTATAATAATTTATACTAAACTATTGTAGTGACCCGCACTCGCTTCGCTTCGGGTATTTTTACACTTTATCGTTATTTAAGTAAACAAAACAAAAATCAAGCCTTTTCTCTTTATAATATTGTAAGATAACTTAATTTCTACAATATCGTATTTGTTTAATCCAAGTCAAATTGCTATGGACACTTCTACGTCTACTTCCTGCTGACCTTGGGATATGAGAGGCGAGAAAAACCGAGGGCACGCAGCATTTCAAAAAGGAAAGTTTATACATATATAAATCAAGCAAATGTGAGTTGAGACACGATGCCTGATATTTCCGGACAAAATGCATTGCCTATCTTTATATAAAAATTGTACCAAGCAAGCAGTGTCCAGAGTTAAACTTTAGCCTGAGGAACAGGATAATACCTCTTTTTTATCTCTATGTAATGAAAAACTAAGTCCCCTAGCCCGCCCCCTAGGGACTCACCTAGGGACACTCCGTGTTTGAACAACTCAAAAATAACAGGCAATAACTAAATGTGAAAACAATATAATAAATTTACAACATTTTCAAAATAACATTATCTTACTAGAATATATCGCAAAGATGCCGCCAGGCTCATGTTCGGCCATTTTATATTCGGATGAATAATGTTTATAAAAATAGGTTTAAACGTCTTTATATGAAGAACCTCAATTTTAAAAGAAACTGCGTAGGTTTCTACATGCGTTTTGGTTTGCACGAAATATTTGTGTGTTCTAACCGAGTTCTTCTCAAGTCATAACATCGTTTCGTACTACGAGAACATACATTATGTTGTAGACTTGTTGGAATAAATTTAATGTTCTTGTACGTGAATCACCTTTAACGTGCATAAATTACTCAATGGCAGTGTTGCAGAGATAGATCTTGTAGGCCATATTACTCCACAAATTTTCAATTTTGACTGGCTCGGTGGAACAGTGGTTAGTGACTCAGGTTTACTACCTACGGTTCCAAGAGTCGTGGGTTCGATTCCCACTCGGGACAAATATTTGTGTGACGAACATCGGTGTTTGTTCCGTGTCTGGGTGTAATATTAAATATATTTAAGTATATTTGTGTATCCACTGTTGATTCTGATACCCGTAACACAAGTGCTTAAGCTACTTACCACGGGATCAGATCAATGTATGTGATGTTGTGAAATATTTATTTATATTTATTTTATTTAATTTAATTTCCTATAGTGCTACTGACAATTTTAAAAACCACAGGGCCAGACTTTCGAATATCTCCCATAATTATTGATACTTCATGGTTTAAGAACATTATTATTTCTCATTAAGAATATAGATAACAATTATCTTACTGAGTAAACACAAACGAAAAAAAAACGACGCTGAAAAAGTATAAAACAAGACTTTTAGAACACTGAACTGAACAAAGTTGCTTATGTAGTTCCAAGTAAATGGACACAGTAGACTCTACCAAAATGCTTATGTTGAAAATTGACAATAATGTCATACAATACTATTTTGAAGTATGCAATATTCACTATGTAGAGATAGGTTTTCATGTTTGGAAAACCGCAGTCACACGTTGTCAAAGTGCTACGGTAGGTAGGTACTTGTGTATGGAACGTGTGACTACGCCTTTCCAAACATGAAAACTTATCTCTACATAGTAAATATTGCATACTTCAAAATAGTATTGTATGACATTATTGTCAATTTTCAACATAAGCATTTTGGTAGAGTCTACTGTGTCCATTTACTTGGAACTACATAAGCAACTTTGTTCAGTTCAGTGTTCTAAAAGTCTTGTTTTATACTTTTTCAGCGTCGTTTTTTGTCGTAGTTGGGTTTTAGTTTTTAACTTTTTATTATTTGTACTATTTTGGTGTTAAAGTGTATTTGTGGCGCATAATATTATCAAAAGTTAAATTGATGAACCAACATGTTTTATATTTTAAGGGGACCTGGGAAGATTTCTTAATCGATCTAATTCAGCTAACGATCGACTGTCATGTGGATTTTTGAGTAATTTATTATGATCCAAGGCACTTATGAACAATCCCGCAATGGATTTGACTCTACTGAGAGCTACATAGGCCTGTCCTTTGGCAAACAATGACTTTCCTAGATCGATTACTGCTTTGTCTAGAGTACATCCTTGTAGTATGGTACTGCAGTGGTCTTATTCTGTTAAGTAGTAAAGAAGCTATGAACGAAAAGATGTGAACTATATGCAATCAGTCCATGAATATACGTAAAGTCACATGCAAATGCTAGTAATATATATATATTTAAAATGTACAAGTAAAGCGCTTTCCAATGATACCAAACACGGCGTATTTATCTTAACTTTATTTTTTTACTCTGTATGTTTTGTCCGCTAGTGGGCGCCACATTAGATTTTGTGAAACCCTATATAGCCTATAACCAGCGGACAATTAAGACGCTTCTAATGATATGTCATTTGTCGAATTCTGACAAGCAATTTAGAAGTTATGTGGAAACAGATGAATATACATACATACATACAAACATACATACATACATACATACATACATAGCCTGTCAAAATCATAACCCTCCTTTTGCTTTGCCGTAGTCGGGTAATAAATACAGTATTTTCAAGCAAGATGGCGAGCATATCTATAAAATACTAAAAAATGTAAATAAAATGTAGGGTAGTAGTGGCAAAACACTGCGACGATTGCTGTTGCTAATCCGTCTTATCAAGTTAATTTTATTCTTCTATCAATTGGGCAATTGTACATTGTATTGCATGTATTTCAAATTTCATGTTATTGTGATTTTTTTTTTCCAAAGTATTTCATGTGAAGTTTTTGGGTTGTATGACGCAAAATTGTCTCAGATTTTTTGAACGACGTCTTACTCAGGAGTATTTATTTATAAATAGTAAGTGATAAACAGATTTTCTTAGTGATTTATTAAGATTTTGACAGAAAGCCGTTTAATTTGTTCTGGTTTTAAAATCAACATAAAATATATGTTATGGACCAAGTGATTAATTCGAGCATTATTAATAATGCCCGAGCATTATGTATAATGTCTAGCCCTATCGGGCCAAGTGATTAATCTGGGGGCACGGCAGTGCCCCCGCCAAGTCGAGCGCGAAGCAAACACTGCCGTACCATCCTTTACTGGAACCATTTCGCCGCATTTTCAGGCCCCTATTTGAGAACCTCTGGATAAGACCAGAACGCTGAAATTTTTATCATCTAGTAACCTATGATAACATACTTAAAATCCTACATTTCAAGTCTGTGGGACTTATAGTTCCGAAGTTAAGCGAAAGCAAAGTTTCGCATTTATGTAACACACTCACACTCACCTACTCATGATCATCAAAATAGAAGTAGTACTTCCCATAAACTCAGAGCGCTGAAATTTGGTACAGAGTTAGGATTTAATAGTCACATAAAGGGAAAATTATAAAAACTACGATAATCGAAAATCTGGAGTACCTGGTGATCCTGATTAGAAAACAACAGCCTAATATTATAAAGTCGTCTAAATA
Source organism: Maruca vitrata (assembly GCA_039566165.1). Taxonomy (NCBI): domain Eukaryota; kingdom Metazoa; phylum Arthropoda; class Insecta; order Lepidoptera; family Crambidae; genus Maruca; species Maruca vitrata. The sequence continues at coordinate 6,967,596 of CM076925.1, forward strand.
TATTTAAAAAACGACATACCGCCTTTACAAAAAATATTTAATTTGGTTAGCTGCTTCTACAAAAAGAAGTGAAATCCCATCAAAAACATCCTGTAAAAAAACTAGCCAAGTCTCGATGGAGCAGATTGGTCTAAAAAGTAATGAAATCTAGACAAAATCGTGCCAAGCCTAAGGTTCCTTACTGCGATTTCTTCATTATTATAGTTAGTGTTGTGTGACTTGGCCGTTGAAGGGTACTCAAGGGTACCAGTATCTATAAATTTCTTAGAATTTTGAGATAAAGGCTTCAGTAGGAACTCTTTGTACCTAAATCTTATATTTAAGAAACTAGAAGTCGGTTACGACTTGTGAAAATATTACAAAAAGGCGTTTACGTCCCATAAAAATCACGATTTTTAAGAGGTGAAGGTCGTATCTCCAATAAAAAAATGTTTTTTGTGCTTTAAACTCATTTAATAATAAAAGAAAACATAAAATATTCACTCTGTATTACGCTTTTACAAAGTTACGCCGTTTGACACTTTTTCATAGTGACTCAACGCGTAATTTTTAGAATTGGATGAAAAATTTTGGAATATGGGAAACTTCACTAAGATTTTTACGTACCTAAATCGATTAATTTTGTCATTTGAAACCCCCGCTGATGTGTATTCACCATACATATATCTATGTATTCAGCCATTTGCGTACTTGTGCGCATAGATTACGTTCCTCGGTGTATTTATTATTTTTTGTGACCGTTACGTTGACTTTGGCGCGTTATTGGTCTTTGATTCTGATTTGTGTTTGGATATTGATTTAAAATGCCGAAACAAGGAAAAGCAATAAATAGCTAATGTCTCCGCAATCTTAATCCCCCCGCGCATCAATACTAACAATAATAATGACAATCATGTGTTCAGCGATGTTGGGTGTAAACGCCTTTCTTTTGTATTGCAATTTCGAAAAATAGCGTGTCTTACGAGTTACGCCAGAAAATTATGTCACTTACACCCTTTTTTTTTGACATTTTTTTCACGTCACAATAATTTCTAGGGACGTAAACACCAAGTAAATTAGACTAAGCCTTTTACGACCTGTTTACCTTATGAAAAGTGTTCAAATATATAAAAAACATTGGGTCGTAATAACTTTTTTTTTGCGAATTTGAGGATTTTAAATATACAGATCGATAGAGAAAAAAAAAACTGAATAAAACTGCATTAAAAAGTCATTTTGACCAAATTGGCGGTTACGCCATTTGAGATTTAAGGTAGCGATATGTTTCTATTACTTTGCCCAAAAGGTGATAAACATTATGTATAATGCCCGGTCAAAGTGATTATTTGAATAATTATTATTGAATTGCACTCTCATATTGGGCATTTTTCATATGGACCGGGCAGTATGAATAATGCCCAATTTATCATTTGGTCCATAACATATATATTACTAGCTGTGCCCGCGACTCCGTTCGCGTACATTTCGATTTTTACAATTAGGTTTGTATGGGGGCCACGTCTTATCATAACTGGAGCTAGAATTTAAATAGCCTATCCTGTGTCCCAGATGTGTTTTTATACCAAATTTCATCAAATTCGTATAATTGGTTTTTAAATGGAGGAACATACTTACATACACACATACAGAAAAAAAATCTGAAAATTGTGAAATTAGTATCAGTATCATATATTGAGCCTATAAACACAATATCTCTAAAAACAAACTAACTTACTCCATGACCGACCCTTACAGATTTATTATTAGTATAGATTGACTACTTTTGTGTTCCATTCCACCCAAAAACATTAGAAACTTACTGATCCTAAGGGCATTACAAGTTGAAATTTCAAAACTATTTACGTTTCATAGGTTTGATTTTCCCATCAAAAAATGTTCCGACAACCTCTAATGCCCTCTAATGTACATCACCTGGTTCCAAGCTACTCTCACCCAAATTGGTTCAGCCGTTCTTGAGTTATAAATGGTGTAATAACACTATTTTCTTTTTTTTACCAATTATGACGTCAACCAACATGGCCTTGGTTTCCTCGTACATTAGGATATAAATTGCCTCAACTGATGTCATTAGGAAACCTCTTTGCTGGTATAATGTATAGTTGTTTGAAGGTAATAGAAGTGCAATGCCTTTATAACGGAGGTCAAACAAGCTGAAATAAGACGGGTCGAATTGATTAATGTCATCATCATCATCTCCGCGTTTTCCCGGTTGCATCCTTGCGGAGCCCGGGGTCCGCTTTCCTACTTCTATCTCTCCACTTCGCGCGGTCTTCGGCATCCTTCACGGAGAGTTTGTTGGCACGCATGTCATCCACTACGACGTCAAGCCAGGCCTTCTTGGGCCTTCCCCTTCTGCCGGGACCTGGCGGTAGCGACATAGCTAGACACTTGTTCCCTACGTAGTTTGCCGGTTTCCGTAAAACATGACCGTACCAACGTAGGCGGCACTCTTGCAATTTGTCAGCGATGTCTCGAACATGAAGGCTGCCGCGAATACGGGAGTTCTTTACGCGATCTGCTCGCGTAACTCCCGACATCCAGCGCAGCATCTTCATCTCCGTGACCCGCAGTTCCTGCTTGTGCCGCTCAAGTACTGGCCATGCTTCACTGCCATATAAGAGAACAGGCCTAATGATGGATTTATAGACCTGTCCCTTCAGCTTAACCGGCATTTTAGGGTCGCAAGTGACGCCGCTCACCTCCCGCCATTTATCCCACGCAGCAGCAATGCGTGCCTTGACGTCGGAGTCGATGTCGCCGTTCGCGTGGAGTACAGATCCCAGATACTTGAACCGGTCCGTGCGCTCGACCGTGTTTTCGCCTATGCGGACGGACATGGGATCTGTAGTGTTGCAGGCCAAGTACTCAGTCTTCGCCACGTTGAGTTTCAGACCCCCGTTCTCAAGCGATTCCTTCCATGTGTTAACACGTCTCACCAGCCGTCCCCTGTCCGAGTCCACCAGCGCGATATCATCAGCATACATAAGTAGCCATGGTGGCTGCTCATGGTGGTCTCTGATGCTGTCTGACAATACGTCTAATATCAGGCTGAAGAGGAACGGACTCAGGACGGAGCCTTGGTGTACTCCGACGGTTATACGGAAGGGCAAAGTGTCGCCAACAGCGGTCCTAACTACAGAATCGGAATCACAGTACATGTCTCTAATGATATCAACATACGTTTCTGGCACTCCCTTGGACCTCAGGGCCCACCAAATCATCGCACGCGGAACACAGTCGAAGGCCTTCTCCATGTCCAGAAATAGGAAGTGGAGAGGCGTGTTCTTCGTCCTGTATTTCGTATCCTGTAGGTCGAATTGATTAATGTGTTATGTCGAATATTTTTAAATATTTTTTCTTAACTGACTTACGATGATGGCTTGGAGTAGCCTCGTCATCATCACCGGACTTGCGGTTGTATTGACTACTCAGTATTTTCTCATTTTTGGGATTGTTTTCTACTAAAAATAATTTACATTTAAACGTTTATTCGAAATACTTTATATGGTAGTTCATAAGTTTTATAGAATTTAAATCAAAGCAAACAGAGAAAATCGACATATTTTTGAAGAGCTGTGAATATTCAACTCACACATATTTAGTCTTCAATGGTAACAATATTGATATTGATTATAAGTTGTTATAGAGGTGTGTGAAAATTTTAACTGTCTAGCACTATTGCACGGGTACCTGGAAACGTTTGAAAAACCAACTACATATTTCAACTTTTTGCATCCATTAATCTTTGCACTGGTTATTCTTAGGAATAAAAGCAATTTTTGTAAATACATACATAATTGGATGACAAGTAATTTTTTCCTCTAATTTTTTTATAAAACTTAACCGATTAGCCTTGACCTTGAATATTTTTTTAAGCTTACTTCGGGTCGATGGAGACTTGTTTTTTGACAAATAGTTTGTAATAGTGTTTCCAACATTCATGCCAAATTTTAGCCTAGTAGCCAGTTAGTAGCCTTAAGTCCTTACTTTAGTTGTCAACATTCAAAAGTATGTACAAATGTAAACAAACCCGCGGAATAGTCACAATAGTTTAGTCAAAATTAATTAAAGAAACTTCTCGCGATATAATTATCTACAAATTGTGAATTTTAATATTGTGTGTATATGTTGTCGATTTTTGTGATCATTTGCGTATTTGAGGGAACCGAAAATTTCAAGATTAACTTTGAATTTTTGACAGCTAAAGATTTGTCTGGTACAGATTTTATCGGAAAATTTAATTAAATTATGTAATTATGATTTATTATTATTAGCACCAAAGTTATAACTTATGTCTCGTCTCAGGTTTAGACCAGGGTAGGCGAACCATTGGCACGGGACACAAATTTTGGGCACGTCGCTGATCATGAAACATGTGTTTAGTAGTAGTTCAGTCATTTAAGCTTAAATTAGGTAAGAATCTCGGAATTCGAGATACCTAGCTGTAAGTCTGTAAATATGTACTTGGATATTGACACCCTAAAGGTGGTCTCAAAACCTACATATGGTAGGGTGTACGCAACTATTAAATTTTCAAGGTCAAATGTCACAAATAGCAGTTTTAAGCACTTTTGAGCGAAACGGGAAGTTTTATCATAAAAGTGTGTAGGAGGAAATTACTTATCATCTATTTATCTTTAAAAATTGTCTGTACGCTTTATTCCTAAGATTCACCATTTCAGAGATACAGCGATTCAAATAGTTGAAAAAGTAGTATTTTCAAAAGCTTCCAGGCCCACATGTGATTGTGCTAGACAGTTAAAATTTTCACGAATGATGTATTTCAATAGCTTCTATAACATCTCATACTAGAAAAAGCTTAAAACAAATGTTTAAGTGGGTTCTCATACAAAAATTATGTTTTTTTTTTCTTACACTTGGCCGATTTTTAATGTGGTTACCTCAGTAAAACTATTCCAGTTAACACCATTTCTACATGAAGTACACGTTATTCTTATGGGAGCCCCTTAAATAATCGTTTTATGTTGTTTTTAGTATTATAAGTCTTTCGCGTTTCATTGCATTAAAACTGCTTATTATGGGTCAAAAAGTACGAAATAACCAATTATTAGAATTTCTGATTGAAGTATAACTGAAAAAAGAAACATTTTAAAAATGTTAACTGTCCATCTAACTCTATTATGAACGTGAAGTCCATATTAATCAAATTTAAATTTAATGAAACGCAGAAATCTTAAATCTTCTGAATACTGAAAACAACACAAAACAATTATTTAACTAGGCATCCATATAAACAAGGTGTTCTTCATGTATAAAAGGTGTCGTCTGGAATAGGTTTACTGGGGTAACCACGTTAAAAACCGGCCACGTGTAAGAAAAAAAAACACAATTTTTGTATGAGAACCCACTTAAACATTGGTTTTAAGCTTTTTCTAGTATAAGATGTTATAGAGGCTACTAAAATACATCATTCGTGAAAATTTTAACTGTCTAGCACAATCGCACGTGGGCCTGGAAGTTTTTGAAAATACAACTTTTTCAACTATTTGCATCGCTGTATCTCTGAAATGGTGAATCTTAGGAATAAAACGCACAGACAATTTTTATAGATAAATAGAAGATAAGTAATTTTCTCCTACACACTTTTATGATAAAACTTCCCGTTAAGCTCAAAAGTTCATAAAACTGATATTTGTGACATTTGACCTTGAAAATTTAATAGTTGCGTCCACCCTACAATATGTAGGTTTTGAGACAACTTTTAGGACGTCAATATACAAGTATTTATAGACTTACAGCTGGGTATCTCGAATTCCGAGATTTTACCTAATTTGACTGGACTATAGGCATTTTATGACGATCGAACGTTTTAGTTATATTTTCCAAATAATCAGAAAGTCAAATATTTGACGGCACGTCAATGGTCAAAGACCTTTTAAAGAAAAAAAAGCACGTTGATGAATAATGGTTCGCCATCCCTATAGACTATGTATGTTAGTCGATTAAAATGTGTTACATTTGGGTTGCGTTTTTCAGAGGATACCATTAATTCTTATATTATATAGAAGTTGTCAGTCAGTGTAAGGTTTAAACCAAATTTGTGGGGTCGGTCGCTATTTTGGTACATAATGTATGTATGTACGAACACACAAACACTGACTATAGTCAATAATAGCTATTAAAATCATTAATCTTCCTGGTGGCTTTGCAAACCGTAGCCTGGTTAAACACAAGCTGCAATGTTATAGGTTTAGGTTTAAAGACATTTCATTAAGACATCTTCTTCTTCTTCTTCTTCTTATCGTATGGTTGATGAACAACCTGGTGTCAGAGTTTTTAAACCGCCCTTAGGCCTCTGACATGGCTTCACACACCGTTGAAAAATTTCTCAGGTGTGCTGGTTTCCTCACGATGTTTTCCTTCACCGTTAAAGCGTCGGATGATGGTACATATGAAATTCAAATTTGAAAAACACATTGGTACCTGGCGGGGTTTGAACTGGCGACCTCTCGCATGGCAAGCAACGACCTTAACCACTCGGCCATCGACGCTTTTAAGACATAATATAACATCACTTACATGAGAACTTAGATAAAAAAATATCACTATGTCCTTCGTAGTTCCACTAAAGGTCTGTCTAGTCTATTATCAATTTAACATTTAAGCTTAACAATACATTACACAATTAAATTAGTAGGTTTTGAAAGTTTTACATTTTAATAATTACGTGTTTAGCTAACCGTTTCTTAAAAACTAATAATGAGTCAAGATTTTTTACATCTGCGGGCAACTTGTTAAAGAGACGCGCTCCTTCGTATGTAACTGTCGCTTGGCCGTACTTAGTTCGTGTCGTTGGTAGAACAATGAAGCTTGTTTGTCTGTAAAATGTTTAAGTCTCAGTTCATCCCTGCTGCTAGTTTTTAACTGTTTTATTTAGCTTGACCAGTACGGTATTTATTTGTTTAGGTCAAAATTAGAAATTAAAATATGCCAGTACCTTCCTGTTGTTAGATTGATCTGAAATTTGGTACAACATACCTTTAATACCGATGATAATACAATATAATACAATTTAAAAACATTGTATATGATGGCCGCCGGTACAAAATGGGGGATTACATATGTAGGAAGCGGGGGTATGTAACTACATAATTAACAATGAATAAGACGTCAGGTCTATCAAAACCGAGCAAATACTTTATTACTTTTCTTAATGAGAACCATATCCATCACTTATCACTTTTATCAAATAACAATCTTAGCAATTGTAGCAAATGCCTAAGACATAAACTACAATTAGAGTTTGATTTATTAATTACAAATTGCACAGCAGCAGTTTTATAATTAACGATAATAATTAATTCGACAATCGAATTAATTATCCAAAGGTGTCTAGGATAAGCTATTGCAACGGTACAACGAGTGTTCCGTGCCACGCCAGAGCCAAGACTGCCTGCTCTGTTCAAAGTGAGCGCCTTTTATAGTCGAGTCGAGCGGCGAGGGGGAGTGACTAACGACGCAGCTGGTCGGTGACGTGACCCGTGCACGTGCAGCTTGTTACTCATTCTATAATGAAGGCGAGCGATGACTCCTGCCGACACGGCCAACCTGACTAGCGGTCGTCCTCGAACGCTTCAACTAAAGCATGTCCAGATTTCTGTAACAAAAGCATCGTTCGATCATCCTGACAAAATTAATTAGTCCGGTCTATAATGACCCTGCAAATCAATTAGTTCTGGTCTGTGCTACATCAACCCTTCAGATATATTACAATGAACCCATCAGATATATTATTACAATTAACTCTTCAGACATATTACAATTAACCCTTCAGATATATTACAATAGTTCTGGTCTGGTCCACATCGACCCTTCGTATATCTCACACTTTGCTCTGGTCCGGTCTCTAATTAGACCCTTCAGGCACTAGTATTGGTCCGGTTCTCTCTCCCTTTTTTTTAAAGAACCCTTCAACACTAGCCAGTTTTGGTCCGGCCACGTGCCCTTCAAAACTCTGCTCTTTTTTTTTTTTACTTTACTTTTTTTTTTCTTTACTCTTTTTTTTTACTTTACTTTTTTTTATACCAGTTTTGGTCCGGCAAACAGCCCTTCAAAACTCTGCTCTTTTTTTTTAACTCTCTTTTTTTTATACCTTACGACCATATAAACCCTTAAAAGACATTTCTTGTAACACATTTTTTTATTGACCAAGTAGTGGGTGTGGATCTCATCCCACTTCTGATGTAGGAAGCGGGGTATGTAACTACATAATTAACAATGAATAAGACGTCAGGTCTATCAAAACCGAGCAAATACTTTATTACTTTTCTTAATGAGAACCATATCCATCACTTATCACTTTTATCAAATAACAATCTTAGCAATTGTAGCAAATGCCTAAGACATAAACTACAATTAGAGTTTGATTTATTAATTACAAATTGCACAGCAGCAGTTTTATAATTAACGATAATAATTAATTCGACAATCGAATTAATTATCCAAAGGTGTCTAGGATAAGCTATTGCAACGGTACAACGAGTGTTCCGTGCCACGCCAGAGCCAAGACTGCCTGCTCTGTTCAAAGTGAGCGCCTTTTATAGTCGAGTCGAGCGGCGAGGGGGAGTGACTAACGACGCAGCTGGTCGGTGACGTGACCCGTGCACGTGCAGCTTGTTACTCATTCTATAATGAAGGCGAGCGATGACTCCTGCCGACACATATTTTTCCACCATTATGTCAATATTTACAACCCATGTTGGCCGCCGATGCAAAATGGCGTATGAGGTACATATTTTTCAACAACCCCTTCAATATGGGTATCAAACTATACGACTACACTTGCAGAATACTGTCATTCCAGCCAAAATTCAATTATGGTACGGCTGAAAGAGGAATGTTGCCCTTAATTTTGTCATGGGCATCCACCGCCCAAATGCATGGCAGCACAGTTGACCATGCAGTAATAAATTTGGGCTCAAAATTGTTCGAGGAAGAACAAGCATTCGTGGCTCGACAAGTCGAATCAAGTATCTGGAAGGGCTATGTACTTATTTAGGAATTAGATTGTTATGAATTATCACACCAAGAAACTATGTAATGTATGTAAAGTAACGATGAAAAACGTCCGGCCCCTCTGAAATCCTACCTATGGAAGATCGTATCTTACTTTGGTAGATCATGACCTCGGCGTTCGCTGGTGAATCCGCCACGGTTGGTTATTGATTGTCAAAATCTCCAGTTACCATTAAATAAGTCGATGCAATCCTCACTTAGGAGCAAGTAATACATTGACAATGGGCCCCACGTTTTTATTTTAGTCTATTAGTCGTAAATAATTTCTGCCTAGTATGTAAATACTTCTGAACTAGAACATAGGTTGATGAAAGGTAAGTAACTATTTATTTATTTTCTAGTTTATAGTGCACATAAAAAAAATTTAACTTTAAAGTTTTTTTATCTTACACGAAGTTTTATCAAAATTGATAGACAATTACTAGACTTGACGATACGCAGTAGTAAAATACTGTACGTACATGGATATTTACTGCCCGAGTTTCAATTGAATTATTGCATCGGTAATATCCAGGAGCCCGCCGTTATCAATGATATGACAGTGTGTGAATTTGCAATTTAATTGTACCTAATAAATACGCTTAAGTCCCCAATTGATATTTATTTTGAAATAAGAGATCTATAGAACAGTTGCTTTAGAGGTATAATTTGTCCCTTGTTTCACGGATTGATGCATAGTTTTATTAGACGAAAATAACGTAAATTGTATTGTATACAGACATGTTAAAATTTACTCATTTAAGGAAAGCTAAAAAATATGACAGAATACAAACAACAACTGGGTAACGCGCCTCGCAGTTATTTAACCGAATGTTTTGTAGTGGTACACTTTCGAGGCATTCGATTTAAGTACACTGTCATCATGCACCAGAGGGCCTACCATGAGTTGGCTATCGTAAACTTACGTACGTTAAAAACCTATCGAGTTGTTTTTTTCATATGGCCGATTGTAGTTCTTCGCGTAACCACCAGCCGGCGCTGTACATGTTTTTCATAGACATATTTACGTAGTCGATATCGAGCGCGTAAGTTTTAAACTCATGGTAGCCCCACTGTAGAGACTATAGTGGAGTACCTAGGAGTTTTAGTGATTTAGATTCCCTAGATTACAACAAATTTTCTAAGGCGTCCGACCGATTGCGGCCTGGAGATCAGCCAACTGCGCAGGACATATTATAGTGCACAAATGTACGCGCAAACACATGTGCACTCGCTGTTCCCTTACCCTCATAGTTCGATGAGACAGCAATCCGAAATGTCCAATGAGATAAGAGGGCCAGGACCACCAACCTCCTGACTCAGGGCTGAGTAATTTCTAAACAGAAAAACTCACACAAATTTTGCCCGTCCCCAGATTCCAACCGGAGACCTCTCGGTCCTATCGGAACGCAGCACTTGCTACCAGTAGACCATCGAGGCAGTCAACAATACTGATACCAAAATTATAATTCATGGGCATTATGTAACTTGAATATTGAATATTTGTTTTTTTTATATATTTCTTAACGTAATATGGATTGGATACTTGGATTTGATATTAAAATAGACGCTATTTACTTTTTAATATCTGCAAACCACTAGTAGTTTCAAGAATTTCATGTAATCTACTTACAGAATAAATTATTTCATTTCATTTAATTTCACTACTTAGCATCAGGTAAATTCAGCATAATCATAAATTATACATGTTTCTTGGTAATACGCTATCATTAAATTGATCAAAGTTTTGGTTGCATTGTAAAGTATTCTGTAACCTATTTCTAGATTTGTAGGGTTATTCTACGAAAAAGATTGCTAACGGGGGCGTAACACAGATAGGTAGTAGAGCGCTCGCGTAGCACGCGGGATCAATACCCGGCGCCTCCCAAGATAGGGCCGTACGTATACGTATGTCATTCTACCAAGAACGTACTGGATATTCTTACCTAAAGAACATGGATTTAACCTTCTAGCGTTTTGATTTAGGTTCTTCGTATTAGAGAATGGCTGCTACAAAGAGTGTACCGATACCGGGTTTAGGGTAAACCAACCAAATTGTGACCTTTTTTTGGTATAGAGAGAATATCGTTACAAAGCATCATCATCATCGCCATCATTTCATGGTTGCACATCGTATCCATCTGCTGACATAGCTTGCTTCTAATTATGACATTACATTGGATCACAGTTGGGAAAATATAAAGTATGCATTTTATTTTCTCGTTAGCTCCGAAATGATAACAGGTTCCAATAATCGTAGATTATTAATTATTGATTAATTACGCATATGAATAGGCAATGGTATTGATAAAAATTACTCATTCGTCATCTCACCCGGAAAAAACTGGCCTTATGCGGCGATAACCTCGTATCTAGGGATAGTTAGATATTTTCAAAATATAACCACAGATAAAATTATGTACCCACCTACCCTAGTACACATGTCGTATAGTATATTCATGTCTGCTGTCCAGTGGGGCTACAATGAGTTTAAAACTTACGCGCTCGATATCGCCTACGTACATATGTCTATGAAAAACTTGTACAGCGCCGGCTGGTGGTTACGCGAAGAACTAAAATCGGCCGTATGAAAAAAACAACTCGATAGGTTTTTAACGTAAGTAAGTTTTCGATAGCCAACTCATGGTAGGCCCTCTGGTATTAAAATATGTACTGTTTTATGTAATTCCATATTAGGTATTATTTCGTAAATTATAATATTGAGGTATTATTATTGTTTATAGAAGATACCAACCCACACATTTTAAAAATTTACTAGACAATTACTACACCTGGTAAACGATAATCATTACAATCCTCAATTTCACTCGTAACCACTATGCATTTTAGTAAACGGTTTTAGCATTTAAAAGAAACAATGTTCAAGTAAGTAACTACATAAATGTCATTGCCTGTTGTTGATCGTTGCAAAGGGTAAGTGGTCATAACGGTTTTACCGGAAAGGTTATTTATGGTTACCGACAAGTAGATGTCCACCTGAGCATTTTGAAAACTTGTAGCGGTAATCATCTTCTATGTTTTACGTACATATAAATAAAAATGATTGCTGCTGCTAGTTAGTCTCGTTTAAACTCGAGAACGGCTGAACCGATTTGGATAATTTTAGTCTTATTAAGTTTTTGTAGATATCCACGGATGGTTAAAATCTTGAGAAAATATGGAAAAAAACCAATAATTTAACATAGTGGTTTTTTATATAGTTTTTCTTTAGTTACACTATTGTATTAGGGCAACCTGTAAAAATAGTTTTAAGTGTGGAACAAAAATAAATAAATAAATAAATAAATTTTCCCATAAGTACTGTTCTACCTACTTTTCTGTTAAAAATATGTTTTGATGATAGTCATTGTTGGTTCGATTCCATGGATATAACTGTAAGTCATGTGTATGAAGAAGTTTAATTAAAAGTTATCAATAAAAGCATTGAGATCCTTTTTTATCACAAAATTAAGTATAAAGTAATAATCACCGAACCACTAGTAATTAATATACATATATCTATGTAGTACTAGATTAGATTACCTGTGAAATATGAATATGTGCGAAATATTTTGTAAAATGCTTTGAGAAGCAGTGTTTGCATGTTTGTAATACATAATTTGCAGTAAGCGCCTGAGTATTTCTTACACGATCGGGCATGGATAAATAATCCTAAATAACAATGACAAATTGACATTATAGTAGGTACATGCAAGAGCAATTATTTAATATTAACTCAGGTTCGGTTCCACATCAACCTTGTTTCTGGGTTGCACGCAAGCGACTAATGAAGTCGAGCATATTTTGCATTTTAGTTCCTTTCACGTAATATCATCATTCTTGCTTCATACAGGCTGTAATTAATATGGATTAACTGGTAATTGAGCATAGCGAAAACAGGTTTATTTAAATTAACGATGAAGAATAAAATGATGCGTTTTTAAATAGTTTTATTTGGCTTGCCTTGTTTTGTTATAGTAGGTATTAGCGGCCGCCCGCGGCTTCTTGCCTAAGCAATTATACGCATAATGGCTTACACATAAGATATAGGTATATTATTTCATAGCGACCTATTAATTAGGGCTATTTAGGATCAAAAATTCCATTATATGATATACGTATCCCCCAACACAGTTGAGTTTATGAAGACCGATGCTGATATTTTCCACGTTTCTTGACACTTATCGATATGTGTATATTCCCGACTGCTTGGGCGTGGGCTTACCCTAAACTAGAGCGAACAGGCTTTAGTCAACCACGATGGACAAGTGCGGGTTGGTCAACTAGACAACCAAAAAAATTTCTTTGTAGGTGCAGGTTTCCTCATGATGTATTCCCCGTTAAAGCGTCGAATAATCGTACATAAACATTTCAAATTTAGTTCGTGGCGGGGTATGAACTGACAATGTCTCGCATGGCAAGCAACGACCTTAACCAAATTGTAAGAGTAGTGTTCAAAATGCATTCGGTAGTTTTGTTTTTTTTTTCCTAACTGATTAATGATGATGGCTTGGAGTAGCTAACTAAAATTGTATTCCTAGCTCATCCTATTATTTGATTTTCTTGAAACTACCTAAATGATTCAACAAAATATACTTAAAAACCTAGTGCTAAACTTGCACTTGCAATTAACAGTTGTAATAGAATAAACATAGTAAGAGCGGTTTCATTTGCGTCAATTTTTTAAAATATGTATTACCTATGCATACTAGTGAAAGAGATTAGAATCCTTTGTTAGAAACACTCATCCCATGCCCCGTATGCTAAATAATCTATATCACCCCTAAACCAGCTTTAATTGTTTTAACTATGTTGCAAATTGACTTTTGCCTTCACTCTATATACTGGAGGCTATAACCCTTATCAAAAAAAAATTATTTCTTCTTGAACCTGTAAAGAACCTCCGTCGTAAAAACAACATAGCTCTACCAGTTCCCAAAATAAAAATGTTCAGAAATAGCCCTAAATATAGATATATTGTTACGACCACGAGAGACCGTGCAAGCGGAATTAGTCTTATCGTCGTATGGATAAGGTCTATATTCGCTTGCACGATACTACGCTACACACTCTGGTAGGTTGTAGCGAGCTCTAGAGTGTTCTAAAGTAATAATAATATTACGACCTTGAGAGACCGTGCAAGCGAAATTAGTCTTATCGTCGTATGGATAAGGTCTATATTCGCTTGCACGATACTACGTCACACACTCTGGTCGGTCGGAGCGAGCTCCAGCGAGTTCTAGAAATCTCGATCCCCGCGAGAAGATTCTCGACGCCACGCGAAGAGCTGCGTCCTCACTGGGTATAAAAGCGGGATGTACGACGCGACGGGACAGTTCCGATTTGGAAAGCGAAGCGAATCAGTCTCCTGCGAACTACGAGTGATCGAGTGCGTTAACTGCGAATAGTTTCAGTGTAATTCAGTGTTTTAGTGTGATTCAGTGTTTTAGTGTGACTCAGTGCTTTAGTGTAATTTAGTGTTCCGTGTTTAGTGTTGTTATTAAGTGTTTTTAAGTGTTTAATTGTGTAATTGTTAGTCGATAAATAAATTAATTGTCTTTTGGTGACTTTTGGCGTATCTTGAATTTAACGTACCCCGTTCCCGCAACAATTGGTGTCAGAAGTGGGATTCAAGATGCCTCTTACACCACGAGAAGACAGTGAGGGTCGAGTAACAAGGAGTCAAACCGCGGCCCTGCAAGAGGGTGAAAGCACTTCAACGGAGGGATCAATTCAAACATCGATTGGGCCTGTGGAGCTTGCAGACTTATTTAAAATGCTGCAGACACAAGCCAGCCGTCAGGAGGAGCAAGCCCGTCGCCAGGAGGAGCAAGCCCGTGAGCAAGCCCGCCGCCAGGAGGAGCAAGCCCGTGAGCAAGCCCGCCGCCAGGAGGAGCTAGCCCGTCGCCAGGAGGAGCAAGCCCGGCGCCAGGAGGAGCAAGCCCGTGAGCAAGCCCGCCGCCAGGAGGAGCTAGCCCGACTTCAGGAAGCACAATTTGCTAAGCTGAGAGAAGAACAAGCCCTTCGCCAGGAAAAGCAAGACCTTCGCCAGGAGGAGCAAGCCCGCCGCCAGGAGGAGCAACTGGTCGAACTCAAGGAGGAGCTAAGCAAGAGTTTGTTGGGAGCTATTGAAAAGAAGCACGAAGTATTAGAAAAGCAGATTGATGCTCTCAAGGATGATGTGCTAAGCGTCAAGACCCAACACGAAGATCGACTGACCCAACACGAAGATCGACTCACCCAACATGAAGATCGATTCACCCAACACGAGGATCGATTGAGCCAGGTGGATGCTGAGATGCGACAGCTGCATACCAAAATCGCAAGAGTGGGGACCCGGGGTGCTACGGTAGTGTCGGATTCTCCGAAAATCGAAGTACCCCACTTCGATGGAACGACGTCTTGGGCAGCATTTTGGTACCAGTTCGAGACGGTGGCTAAAGGAAAGGGGTGGAACGAGGAAGAGTCATTGATAGCTCTGACTCTGGCTCTTCGTGGAGATGCCCTGCTCACGTTGGAAAACCTGCCTTCGGATAACAGAACTTTAGGTGCTCTCCAAAGAGCACTAGAAGGCAGGTACAGCGACAAACACCTGGAACACGCGTATAGAGCACAACTCCGCGATCGACAGCAGAAGCCTGGGGAGAGTCTGCAGCAATGGGCAACGGAAATCGAAAGGCTAGTCAGACGTGCGTACGTGTCATGCCCGACAATGGTGGAATCAATGATCCCGCAAGCCTTCTGTGATGGAATTAGAGACGCAGACGTCAGGCATACCGTGAAACTGAGCCATCATCAGACCTTACAGGAAGCTCTGGCCCATGCTTTGGAGGTGGAAGCCGTGCGTCAAGACGCTAGAACTCAACGACTTCGGGAGGTTGTGGTGAAGGAAAAACCTTCTTTGGGTCCGATGTGCTATGGCTGCGGCGAGAGGGGTCATATTCGGAGTAGTTGCCCCAAGGGAAGATGGCCACGTAGAACGACAGTAGCGTCCTCTACACAGGTGGATGCAGAAGAGCTGTCGTTAAACTAGAAGGAGCCAGGGCCGTGGGGCGGGCGCTGGCTGGTCAACATCGAGCCCCTACCGTCACTGTTTCACAGATTGGTAATGGGAACAACCTTACAGTGGTTGGACAGCTGAACAGCGTAACGTGTCATTTTACTATTGACACCGGTGCTTCAAGAACAATAGTGCGTCCGGAGCTATTGAAAAGGACTATTATGTGGAATCAGAGACCATCCGTTCAGCTTCAAACAGCAACAGGCCAGCCAGTTACCGTCTTCGGTGAGACGATGGCGAAGATAACCATTGGAGAACAGACCTTTGAGTACGGTGTACTCGTAGCAGACATCACGGACGATTGCATCATCGGATTGGACTTTTTAAGAGACCAGAAGTGTGTGGTAGACGTCGCTAAAGGAGTACTTAGTTTCCACGAACAAGAAGTATTCCTAGAGGGAGCAAGATCATGCGCAGTTTACTGCCTGAAAAATACGACCCTACCGCCGAGATCTGAAACTCTGGTCAAAGTTAGATTCCCGTACACTGCGTGTCAAGGGCGAAGCGTCGTCATAGAAAACTGCGGCGACCATCCGAGTTGGATCACAGCAAGAACTCTGGCAATGACCGAAAAAGGAGCGCTGGTGCGAGTCATCAATCTTAGCGGAGATGAAGTGCAGCTACGAAGAAACTGTGTCATCGGACGGTGCGATGTAGGTCAATCCATCAGAAGGCTGAAAAGGGCCCGGGAACCGGAATCCTGTCAACGAGATGACGTCACGCCGCTCCTAGCAAATTGTAAGGACAAGCTCTCTGAGCGGGAACTTCAGCAAGCTAAAAGGTTGTTGCTAGATTTCAACGACATATTTTCGAAGGGTGACCATGATTTGGGAAGGACAGGTCTCGTTAAACATAGAATAGACACGGGAGACGCGCCAGCAATAAAGCAACGGCCTAGACGCCTTCCATTTGCCAAAGAGAAGGAGGTAGCAGACATGGTTGCTGAGATGCAGAAGAACCGCATCATAGAACCTTCAACAAGCCCGTGGTCTTCGCCAGTAGTCCTGGTTAAGAAGAAGGACGGCAGCACCAGGTTTTGTGTGGACTACCGGTTGTTGAATAATGCAACGAAGAAGGACAGCTATCCTCTGCCTCGTATAGACGACACACTGGACATGTTGAGCGGCATGAAGTGGTTCTCAACAGTGGACCTTAAGAGTGGTTACTGGCAAGTAGACATCCATCCAGTAGACAAGGAGAAGACGGCATTTACGACCGGAACTAGGAATGGACTGTGGCAGTTCAACGTCATGCCCTTTGGTCTTTGTAACGCTCCGGCGACATTCGAGCGGTTGATGGAAAGGGTACTGGTTGGACTTCTGGGTGATGCATGCCTCGTCTATCTGGATGACATCATTGTCATGGGACGAAATTTCACAGAGCATGTTAGTAACCTGAGGAAGGTTTTCACTAGAATACGAGAAGCAAACTTGAAACTCAGCCCAAAGAAATGCACGTTTTTCAAGGAAGAAGTCGCCTACTTAGGCCACATTATTTCATCGAAAGGTGTAAGGACCGACCCAGAGAAGATAAAAGCTGTCCAAGAATGGCCTATACCAGTTAACAAGACTGACGTGAGATCATTTTTGGGTTTATGCGCATACTACCGGCGCTTTGTAAAGAACTTCTCTGATATAGCGAAACCTCTTCATCGGCTCACGGAAGATAAACGAGTATTCGCCTGGGACTTGGAATGTGATCAAGCCTTCGTCAGATTAAAAGAACACCTCTGCACCAGTCCTATACTTGGCTACCCGAACAGAGAAGGAAGATTTATCGTGGACACCGATGCCAGCAATACTGGCATAGGTGGAGTTCTGTCGCAAGAGCAAGGTGAACGGGAAGTGGTGATCGCCTATTTCAGTAAGTCACTTTCGAGACCTGAAAGGAACTACTGTGTGACTCGTAAGGAACTGTTGGCGGTAGTGAAGACTCTACAGCATTTCAACAAGTATCTAGTTGGAAGACAGTTTTCCCTGCGGACAGATCATGCTGCGTTAAAATGGCTCTTGCAGTTTAAGAACCCTGAAGGACAAGTGGCGCGGTGGCTAGAGCAACTACAGGAGTACAACTTCACAACAGAACATCGGAGTGGTAGAACGCATTTGAATGCCGATGCCCTATCAAGGAGACCTTGTCCTGTGGCCTGCAGTCATTGCTCTAAAACGGAGACTAAAGAAGAAGTCCGGATGATTACCACCCAGGGACTTGATAATGAATGGAGCGAAGACGCTATCAAAAAGGCTCAAAAAGAGGATAGTGACCTGAGGAAAATATTTGAATGGAAAGAAGTAGGTCAAAAACCTTCTTGGAGCCATGTAGCATCATCAAGCCCCGTCACGAAAAGTTACTGGGCACAATGGGACAGTTTGGAGATTAAGGATGGAGTACTCTTCAGGAAATGGGAAACACCAAAAGGGGATCAAACAACACTACAGCTGATTGTACCCCGTAAACAAGTTGCTTCTTTACTGAGGTACATACACGATGGGGTATCCGGGGGCCATTTAGGCGTGAAGAAGACCCTAGAGAAGCTGAGACAGAGGTTCTACTGGATACACTGTCGGGAGGACGTCGAAGACTGGTGCAAGAAATGTACGACTTGCGCATCAGTAAAGGGCCCACAAACCAGAAGTAAGGGCAAACTCAAGCTGTACAACGTCGGCGCTCCTTGGGAAAGAATTGCAGTAGATGTAGCTGGCCCCTTTCCAGAATCCGATGAGGGAAACAAGTACATCATTGTGGTCCAAGATTACTTCACTAAGTGGCCTGAAGTCTTCGCTACGCCTAATCAAGAAGCAAAGACGGTCGCCAAGAAGTTGGTCCACGAGGTAATTTGCCGATTTGGTGTGCCTCTTGAGATACATTCTGACCAAGGAAGAAACTTTGAGTCAGCATTGTTCCAGGAGGTCTGTCAACTGTTGGGTATGCATAAGACCCGTACTACACCAGCACACCCGCAATCCGATGGCATGGTCGAGAGATTCAACCAAACGTTGGAAAACCACTTGGCCAAAGTTGTGGACGAGCATCAACGAGACTGGGACCAGTACATACCGCTTTTCTTGCTGTCCTACCGATCTGCGATCCACGATAGCACCAGCGCAACCCCAGCAATGGTAAACTTCGGTAGAGAAATGCGGCTTCCGGTAGACGCGTTGACTGGGACACCGCCAGAAGCTCCGAAACCAGTAACCGAATATGCGGCTGACCTACAGAAGCGCCTGGATGAAGTACATGCTCTCGTCAGAGACTGCAGTCTAAAATCCAGCGAAAGAATGAAAACCCGTTACGACCGCAAAGCCAACACCGACGGTTTCGATGAAGGGAGTCTGGTTTGGTTACACAACCCACTCAGGAAGAAGGGCAAATCACCGAAGTTCCAGCCAAGGTGGGAAGGACCATACAAGATCATCACGAGGCTGAACGACTTAACCTATCGGATCAAACAAGGGACAAGAGGCAAGCCGAAAATTGTTCACATTGATCGATTGGCTCGTTACCATGGGTCAAATGATGCTCGGGACGAGCATGACTAAGAGGGGGATAATGTTACGACCACGAGAGACCGTGCAAGCGGAATTAGTCTTATCGTCGTATGGATAAGGTCTATATTCGCTTGCACGATACTACGCTACACACTCTGGTAGGTTGTAGCGAGCTCTAGAGTGTTCTAAAGTAATAATAATATTACGACCTTGAGAGACCGTGCAAGCGAAATTAGTCTTATCGTCGTATGGATAAGGTCTATATTCGCTTGCACGATACTACGTCACACACTCTGGTCGGTCGGAGCGAGCTCCAGCGAGTTCTAGAAATTTCGATCCCCGCGAGAAGATTCTCGACGCCACGCGAAGAGCTGCGTCCTCACTGGGTATAAAAGCGGGATGTACGACGCGACGGGACAGTTCCGATTTGGAAAGCGAAGCGAATCAGTCTCCTGCGAACTAAGAGTGATCGAGTGCGTTAACTGCGAATAGTTTCAGTGTAATTCAGTGTTTTAGTGTGATTCAGTGTTTTAGTGTGACTCAGTGCTTTAGTGTAATTTAGTGTTCCGTGTTTAGTGTTGTTATTAAGTGTTTTTAAGTGTTTAATTGTGTAATTGTTAGTCGATAAATAAATTAATTGTCTTTTGGTGACTTTTGGCGTATCTTGAATTTAACGTACCCCGTTCCCGCAACAATATGTATACTATTTACCCATCATCATTATGATCAGCCCATATACGTCCCCACTGCTGGGGCACGGGCCTACCCTAAACTAGGGCGATAAGGCCTTAGTCAACCACGCTGGCCAAGTGCGGGTTGGTTGACTACACAACCTAAGAATTTCTTCGTAGGTGTGCGAAACCTGCACATGTTTTACTTCACCGTTAAAGCGTCGAATAATCGTACATATGAATTTCGATTACACAATGAAGAATTTGAAAACACAGTGGTACGAGACGGGGTTTGAAATGGCGACCTCTCGCATGGCAAGCAACGACCGTAACCACTCGGCCATCGATGCTTTTTGTAACCATTTACTCACCATCCTGAAAAATGAAGTAAACACCAATATATTCTGTAAAAAATTTAAGTCTGCTTTTATCAAAAGCCTACTATGATGTTAAAGAATACTTTGATGAAAAACTACATTAATAAAGGGACATAGTGCAATACAATATATTATACTAAAGATGTAAGATTCATAGTATTATATCTGTCGCAGTCATCTGGTTGAATCAGCGATTTGATTGGATCACTAGCGCGTTCATTAAATGACGACGTTCAATTGAATGACTAGGTCTAACGTTGAATGAACTCTCCTCACTCAACGTCCAACAAGTTAGCGGATTGAAACATAGCCCTTTGAATTGAACATAGCGGATGTAAAATCAGTCAGGTGATTGTAATTTAGTTCATTTTTATTCCACTGCGGCATTAGTGCTCATCAAAACAAAGATGGCGTCAAACAGCTGGTACAGATATAATCAAATAGTACTGTGTTGATACTTTTTTGAGTGAAATTGAGATTTAAAGTGACTTATTCGTAAAAAAAGTACATTAAAAAGTACATTTCAGTACATTTTATCCAATTTTAAACGTCTAATAATATCAAACTCTCAAAACTATAAGACTCTAAAGCAGTTTTAAAAGTACAATCCGAACTGAATTTTTATTAAAATAATTGTATCAACAAAATGTCTCCTTTCTTTACTAACTTCTTTTTGCTGGGGTAATGTACCAAATTAAATTTTCTGTGTCATTAATCTATACTTCTATACTAATATTATAAAGAGGAAAGATTTGTATTTTTGTATTTTTGTATTTTTGTATTTTTGTATTTTTGTATTTTTGTATGTTTGTAATGAATAAACTCAAAAACTACTGGACCGATTGCAATAATTTTTTCACCATTAGAAAGCTGCATTATTCAGAAGTTACATAGGCTATATTATATTTTTAAAAAAATTAGGGATCCTTACTAAAACTCCAATAATGTAACCCAAGGTGTAAAAAATAGACTTGAAAAATTCCTTACGTCGCCTGCGCTGCGAAAACTATTGAAGATAGAACAAAACCATTTACTAAGACTTTGCAGAACTCATCATTATCTACAAAAAGTGTCGCGACAGCATATGTCTAAATATTATAGTTATGTCACAGCAAGCGGTTTTTTATTCTAAAAATTTAATTTATATGCCGCCGCTTGAAAGGGCTCTTTATTTGTATCTTGGTATTAATCCTTATCAAAATAAATTACTTTATGTTCAAGACGGCTTCAATACCTTTTTATTACTTTTTGAATTATTCAATTCGGACATTTAATTCGGAAGATATCACGAGTTTAAAAATGCAAGTATTAGAAAAAAGTCGCCTGGTTGCCGCCACCGCGCTCAGCTAGCCAGCATGCGATGTAGGCTCCATGTAAGCGGCACTGGGGTACGGGGGAGTCAATTTAATATGTAATATAATAATATTATAAAGAGGAAAGGTTTGATTTTTTGTTTGTTTGTTTGTTTCGAATAGGCTCCGAAACAACTACACCGATTTGAAAAAATCTTTCATATAATAATATTATAAAGAGGAAAGGTTTGATTTTTTGTTTGTTTGTTTGTTTCGAATAGGCTCCGAAACAACTACACCGATTTGAAAAAATCTTTCACTGTTGGAAAGCTACACTATCCCTGAGTGTCATAGGCTTTTTTTAGATAAAAAAAATAGATTTCTCTTACGGGGTTAAAATATATTACATAGAGATAGAGATATCCCCGAAGCGAAGCGAGGGCGGGTCGCTAGTATTCTATAAAGTGCATACTGAATTATATTTTGTTTTTATTTCCTAGCTTGGAAGTAGTTTTCACTACCACGTTTAGTTGCGTATTGGTGTTTCCGATTTTGTTAATCTATACGTTTTACTTGGAAGTGTTTATCCTAATCCCAAGTATTTAAATATATATAACTCTAAAGTGACTGACTGACAAAGTGATCTATCAACGTAGTACAGCCCAAACCGCTGGACGGATCGGGCTGAAATTTGGCATGCAGGTTGATGTTATGACGTAGGCATCCGCTAAGAAAGGATTACCCGATGCAAAGCGAGGGCGAATCAATAGTAATATTATAAATGCGTGTGTTTGTTTGTTAACTCTCAAACATGCAGTTAAGAGCATGAAGAAGGACGCAGGGTACCTGACGTACCGAAGTAATACTGGATTTGCCAAAAACTGGTATTTATGGCCTCGATGGCGCTGGGTGTATTTTTTATGGCGTGAGAAAAAGAAAGACTTGCTATAATAAAATTAATTTCCTTAGTTATACTTAACTTTAACCTCTCCTGGTTAATTAAAAATGTATAAGGGCCGATTTTTCAATGGCCAGATAAAACTAATAGGTGAGGTAAATTATAAGAAGACCAATTTATGGGCGTTTTTTTTCTAAGAGTGAGTGTCAGTAGTGACGTGTCCTTATTTTTTGCCGGCTTATAGTTTATTTCTCCGTTAAGTTTTATCTAGCCATTGAAAAATTGGCCCTAAGTCGATTGTTTTGTGTACAGTTTATATATTTTTATAACTGAAAGCACATCGCGTGGTAAACATTCTATAAGCTGCAACCATAATGACGATTCAACAATATCTCTAGGTAATAGGAGTTCTACTAAATAATTAGGTATTTCGTGAAATGCCAACAGCCAAGGACGGAATAGCATTGCATTGGTAAAAATACTAACAATGTACTGAGGCATCTTTTTGTTTTTACAAAGTGCAACGATTCTGTGTGTAAATGATTTATTTTATGTTTTCTCTTATGTAGCTCACTTTTTACAGATTCTTGACTAAGATATGTGTCATATAACTGGAACCCCTCCGTTGTTGCGATGATTGATATGATGATTATAGCATGTATTTTTTTGTTGTTGACAGAGGGGGCGAGGAGAGCACTGGCAGCGCATGCCCCATCGCAGCCACCGCCGCCGCCCCGGCCAACTGGCGCGGCACCAACGACAGCGCCTCGGAGTACTGCCGCCGCGGCAACACGCCGGCTGCCTACAGCAGGTACCAGCGGAACAACGCCAACACACCCTACTCCACACCACCTTCCAACGTCGAAAGGTAATGAACGCCAGAATACATTTACAAATGCCATTATGCAACTGGGCGAACAAATACATCGTTGATGACGAACGACCTACCATACATCTTCCAATCCGGACCATCTACCAGACCATCTTCCGATCCCTGTAGTCCCTACCTACCCCATGACAAATAACAAATTTTACTAAAGCATGTATCTCGTTGAGTGTGCATTCATGTTAAATGTTTATATTATTTGTGAAGATCAGATTTTCTTGACCTGATTGAAAAACAAGACTGACCGCAGACATAATGCTATAGCGGAATCTTCAGTAATAGACTAATACTCGGTTGTATATCTGCCACCACTGTATCTCATGAACCATGAACATCATGACAGCTGGACTGTAGACGTTATAACAAAAAATATTTATAAACAGAAAATAAATCTAAGGGGTTTCCATTTCCTGGACATAACTATGTATTTACTGCAAAAATGTATTATTAAATTAAAAGATAATGCTACGGAATCCTTTGTACGTGAGTTCGCATTTGCCCGGATTTAAATAGTATGAATACCGACGAATTTATACAAGCAAGATATTTTAACAAACATTACTTGGTCAGATGAAAAGCAGATTAGCATTCCTAATTTCCCACACAATATTTTAAGAAGCGAGTTACGAACTCAGAAAACTGTTTATATTTATCTTGTTTTGGATACTGACCAAAATAATTTAGTTAAGCAGTAGGTAGTGAGTGAGTGTTTTATATTATGTGGACAGCTTGCTTTTATTATAATAAGTGTTTAATCTATCTATCTTCAATCTAAATTATTTGGTTTATGTCCACAGTTATCGTAGAAAAGCATGAATTTGTTGTTCTGATATTTTGATGTATAGGGTTCCTGTCTCCAACTATTTTAATCGTTACTAATAAATTAGACCTTTAAAGTACCATTTTCAAGGTATTGTTTACTTTAACCCCTTTGTAAGGCTATGGTAACTATGTTTTGTTTTTCACATTAGTGTACATTAATATCCGTACGAAATATTTCAATATGGCTTTGTCTTATGAAGGGTTAGTCCTGGATAGGCGAACCTTTATGCATCAACGTGCATTTTTTCTAAAAAAAAAATGTTTAATCGGGTCATTGACGTGCCATCAAATCATTTTGACTAGTAATTTCTGATTATTGGCAGATAGAAATATAAAAAAATGTTTAATCGGGTCATTGACGTGCCATCAAATCATTTTGACTAGTAATTTCTGATTATTGGCAGATAGAAATAACGTTCGATCGTTATAAAATACTTTTTACAAATTAAGGGTGAGAGCCATCCGCTCTCCCGCAAGTCCGGTGATGACGACGGTGCTACTCTATGTCAGTTAGGAAAAAAAAATCGTTATCAAATGTTGTTTATTCGCGACGTGCGCGCATAGAATTGTTCGCGTGCCATTGGTTCGCCTACCCTGGGTTAGTCTATGCATCTAATAAGTACTATGTAGCATGGAACGTTGTATCAATGTCTCGAAGCTTAGCGATCGATCGAGTACTGATGGCACGAGTGATTTGCAGGACGACGCCTCACCATCGGTGGTACGCGGGCGGCGAGCGCGGCAGCGGCAGCGGCAGTGGCGGGGGCGCGGGCAGCGCGGGCGGCGGCGGAGGCGGCGAGAGCACGCCCAGCACGCCGGGCGGCGGCACCGAGGGCGGGCGGCGGCGGCGCGCCTCCGGCTCGGGCTCGTCGCGCTCCGAGTCCTCCTCGCCCGAGCCCAGCGACACCTCGCGCGCGTCCACGCCGCAGGCGCCGCCGCCGCCGCTCGCGCACCACGCCAACCATCGCGCGCCCTCCACACCTTCACACCACCACCAGGTGAGACCAAACAACCAATATTATGGTACAAGATCACAATCTTAACACATCATTTATGTTTTTTTACTCCTCGTCATTATCACCGGACTTGTGGGGGAGCGGATGGCCCTCACCCGTAACATCATTTATGTAGTACTAGCTTTCCGCCCGCGACTTAGTCCGCGTAGAGACGTTTAACGGGTAAAACATTACTTCTTTATAGCGCAGTCGGTTAAAAGTAGCCTATATCCTTTCCTAGGCTCTGGAATATATCTGTACCGAATTTCGTTTAAATCGGTTCAGTACAATGCGTGAAAGCGTGACAGACAGACAGACAGAGTTACTTTCGCATTCATAATATTAGTAAGGATTAAAGTTCAAACATTATTTATTTAGGGCGAGTGCGACAGACTCAATAAGATCTATTGTCAGTGGATCTCACTACCACTTACCATCAGTTGCAGTGAGAGGTCATTCTGTTAGATTTTTTATAGAAAAACACGTAAAAGGGTGTAGGGCACAACGCTTTTTATAGTAACTTATGTTTAGTTTTCGTAGTACGAACTTGATACCCGGAGACAGGATGTGTTTCCGGTGGCACGGGTGGGTGTGCCTCCACCAATTTTATGACTGAATGCCCGAAACCCGATTTTTGGACTACTTATATGTAACGTCAAAATATCTGTATTAAATTACAGATATTTTGACCCGGAAATATTTTTTATACCATTAAAGCCAATTGTTAACGCTTATTTGCTTATGTTTGTCAAGTATTTGTTTAACTGCCTTTTAATACTTACTACATTCTGGCTAGATATTTTTACATACGATTTTAGATAATAATTGTCGTTTGCATGTAAATCCTAGGCTCATACTAGATTTTAAGTTACATTATTTGACCTCTTTATGGTAATGTTAGACTACCATCTCGTACTTCTCTTTACAGTGAACTTTAGAACATGTCTAAAGTTCCAAAGCCCACTGTTTTATTGTAATCACTGGCTTTATTTAATTAACCTGATTAAGGAGTAAATGAAATTTGTTTTCAACTGTAATTTTCTGTTCTTTATAGTGGTCATCGACTGCTAGTGGGCGACCATTGGCCATCTGTGTGAGAAACCTACCTACCCGATCGACTGATAGTTCGTTGAAAGATGGTCTTTATCACGAGTATAAGAAACATGGGAAGGTGGTGTGGGTCAAAGTGGTTGGTCAAAATGCAGACAGGTACGCGGTGGTGCGTTTCAAAAAACCGTCCGACGTAGAGAAAGCGCTCGAGGTGTCACAAGACAAGCTTTTTTTTGGATGCAAGATCTCAGTAGCACCTCACCAAAGTTGCGATGAAGACGCTGATTCGGCGAAACCTTACGAGACTGATATCGACGAGTACCATCCGAAAGTGAGCACTATGTTTTGCAATATGAATTTTATTAAGTTTGCTTTTTAATTTTGTTTCCTTTTACAGTCATTTTATAAAAAATACTCTACTAAAAATTGGATTCACTTTTCATTTGTTGCAGGCGACTAGGACATTATTTATTGGTAACTTAGAGAAAGATGTCACGCAGCAACAATTGAGAGATAAATTTAAACACTACGGGCGTATAATCGAAATAGACATCAAAAAAGGCAGCGGTGGGGGAGCGGGCTACGCGTTCTGTCAGTACGCGTCGATATCGAGCGTCGTGGAGGCGATCCGCGCCATGGACGGCGAGTACGTCGGCGGCTCGCGCGTCAAGCTGGGCTTCGGGAAGCCGGTGGCCACGACGTGCGTATGGGTCGACGGCCTCACCGAGCACACGGAGAAACAGGTGCGTTGACTTCCTAGATCGATCGCTCGAACGTAACGTGTCACGACGCACTAAATGATTCGACCTTTCGGCCAGGATTTTGTACAGTAGAGAGTCGGGACCCCTCCCGGGAGAGTTGGGTCGCGTGGGTGACGGGTGACGGGTATGGTCGCAGGTGCTGGGCGCGATCTCGCGGTGCGGCGCCGCGACGTCGGTGTGCGTGGACCGCGCGGCGGGCGCGGCGCTGGTTCACTTCGAGCAGGCCGCGGCCGCCGGCGCCGCCGTGCGCGAGCTGCGCCGCGTCGCCGCCTCCGCCTGCGCCGCGCACCCCGCGCTGTCCGCGCTGTCCGCGCTGTCCGCGCCCGACGACCACCCGCGCCTCACCGTCGACTATGCCTCGCGCGAGTGCCAGGTACGCCCCCGCCCGCTGCGCTCGCTGCTCGCTACCCGAACGACTCTCACGTGATTTACGCTCGAGTTCACCCATCCGTTCGTTTGTCCCGCAGGAGGCGTTCTACGAGCAGCTCGAGAAGCACGGCGGCGCGGCGGCGCTCAGCGGCCTCGACCGGCTCACCGGGGAGATATCATCGTCGAGGTACTTA
This sequence comes from Maruca vitrata, assembly GCA_039566165.1. Taxonomy (NCBI): domain Eukaryota; kingdom Metazoa; phylum Arthropoda; class Insecta; order Lepidoptera; family Crambidae; genus Maruca; species Maruca vitrata. The sequence goes on from CM076925.1 coordinate 6,995,474, forward strand.
TCGACAGCCCGACACGACGCCCTTCGGTATGTTAGTTAACGATCGCACGAGTGGCCTGACCTCTTTTGCAGCTTCCGTCTGACGTTACTGTTGTCCATCCACAGGTATGATGGGTGCACGTCGCGAGTCCGAGCTTCTAGTTACAGCCGGAGTTCTTCTAGGACCCCGCGCTATCCCGCTATCGATCATTATGACTCGACGGAGTATACTGCGGAACGACGCTACAGGTACATTATGGCAAATATGAAGTTAAGAATGCTATTTAACCATATGAAATATACTTACAAATTCTTATATTTGCCGACAGGGTATACGAGGAATTAGGTTCAAGTCCACAACCAGAAGATGCTCCGTTTGAGGACAGATTACAGTCCGTCGTGGTCTCCCCGCACCGAGCGCGGCGACACCGACGAGATTCTAGTCCGGAAGATCGGAAACATTCTAAGGTTAGTACCATTAGTTGAGTGCAGTGAATTCCTCAGATTTCCCACATCTAATGTTTACTTAAACTGACCATAATATCAACTCCCTCTCGGGACAAATATTTGTGTGACGAACATCGTTCGTGTTTGTTCCGTGGTGTATTATTAAATATATTTAAGTTTATTTGTGTATCCACTGTTGATCCTTTTTTCTGTAACACAAGTGCTTAAGCTACTTACCACGGGATCAGATCAATGTATGTGATGTTGTGTAATATTTATTATTATTATTATTTAACTCGTAGGAGCGTCATAGAAGCGTCGGCGGAGGTGCCGTAGTCGGCTGCGTCGGTGCAGCGAGAAGATCGCGGTCCGGGTCCCGCGGCGGCGAGCGGCACGCCGGGCGTCGGAGGCACCGGCGGCGGCGGGACGGCTCCGGCTCGCGCGGCTCGCGCGCCGGGACCCCGCTGCGCGACGAGCCCGACGCGCCGCCGCCCGAGCCGCGCCGCACGCCGCGCGAGCGCCCGCCGCTCCCGATGAGCCTGCCGCTGCCCAAGTTCGCGGTGCAGCTGCTGCGCCAGGCGCCGCCCACCCCGCGCCCCGCGCCGGCGCCCGCGCCCGCGCCCGACTCCCCGCCGCGCCCGCCCTCCGTCTCGTCCTCGAGCGGTGGATCGGCGCCTCACTCGCCGTCTCTCGAGGAGCGCATCCGAAGCCTCGACGAGAAGTATGAGAAGTGGAGCGGGTCGCGAGCTATCGCCGACGCTCCGGATCGAGCGCGTCTCCGACACCGCCTGCTCGAGGTCGACATCAACGAGGTGAAGCCGTCGGAGGTGGTCCGATCGCTGCTCGCCAAGAGGTCGGTGTTCGACGAGGACTCCGAGAGGCTGGAGGGCGCGGTGCGCGCGCCGAGCCCGACCGGCAGCCCGCGGGCGCGCCCGACGCCGACGACGCCGAGGGTGTTGCGCTGCTATCCCTTTCCAACGCACAACTCCCACCTGCCTCTCAACTCCGCGCAGCCTCATACGCCGCAGCCGGAACCCGATACAGACTTAGCGGACCGACCCGCTGACCCGAGACTGAACCGGCCAGACAGATCTGCTCCTTCGACGATAGAAAGGATAAAATATAGCGATACGGACCCCAGATTCGAATCGAGATGTCGTCCGAGGACACCCTCGACGGACAGGTCGCAACTCGAATCGAGCGACAGACGATCGCCGAAGCCCGATATGGACTCTGAAGTCGATCCTAGAAGTGTTGTAGAAAGGAGAAGACGTAATTCTATTTACGGTGCGAGTAGGAGTGGCTCCGACGGCGGCGTCGATACGGATCTTTGCCCCGTGTCTGACGCCGTCGATCTCGATCATCGTAACAGAGAAATGAGTAATCCTCTAGGATCAGAACGTCGCCGCTCGATTGGAAAGAATCAGGAACCTTCAGGAGACAAACTAGTGCCTGAACCTGTAGACAAAAAGGATATTCCTAAACAAAAAGAAGACAATACTTTGGACCTTCCGATCTCTATCACACATAATCAAGACAAAAAACACCGCGATCCTACGGATTCGTTGTTAAAACGGATAGGGAGTATACAAGAAATTGCAAAAGCAGAACCTTTTTCCGAGAGACGATCAAAATCTACGGAAGAGTACAGCATTAAATCCGAATTACCGGCTCATATACACGAAGAAATCAAGTCAACTCTAGAAAATGATGCCAAATTAGATGAGTTCAGTTGTCAGGCGAAAACTGAAATTGAAAAAACCAGAGACATTTTCACCCCAAATCATGTTAAGAAAGAGTTTCTTGAATTAGAACCTCAACATAACCATGTAAATTCCCACATTTTGGTAAAAACTAGTAAGGATATACCTGAACTTAGCCCTGATTTCATAAAAAATTGTGAAAAGAATGGCAAAGAAAGGTTTAATCAAAATTTAATGATTGAAGCATTGCACATTACAAAACGAGAAAAAGAAAACATTGAATTCGAAAAATGTTTTGAAAAAGATAAATACAGTAGTAATTCAATTTTTTTTGGGGAAAAGAAAATTTTAGACTCTGACAAAATTAATGATGACCGTGGCAAAAACGATAAATCACGCCATGGAAAGGATCGCCATGATAAAGAGAAGCATGAGAGTGAAAAAGATAAAGCAAAATCTACAAGACATGAAAAAAATGCGGACAAAAGTGACAAAGCCCAAAAGTGTAAAGATGACACTATTAATGAAAAGACGTCTGCTGATAAGTCTGACAAAAATCGGGAAAGTGAAAAATCACACAAAGATAGAGGTGATCGGGACACAGAAAAATCAAAGCATTCGGATGATAAATCTTCCCGACACGAACATCACAGGAAGGATAAGTTAGATAAAGAGAAAAGAAAAGATTCAGTTGATAGCGATACAAAGATTAAAAAGGAAGAGAAATCCAAACACGACAAACCCAGGAAAGATAGCAGTGACTCGAAACGAGACCACAAAAAGGAGTCGGACTCCTTAAAAGTTCGAAAGTCTTCCAGAGATGAATCGTCCAGAGATATGTATCGAAAGGATTCCACCGATTCATCCACCTCAAGAGCTTCTCACGATTCTTCAAAATTAAAAGATTTAGATATTAATGAAATTAAGGAAGAACCTAAATCTAGAATCTGTAAATCAGAAGTAGAAAAAGATGTTCCTCGTAAATGTATGGATATAATAAAATTTGAGCCTCTTGTAAAGATTAAAATAGAACCGAAAGAATTAAAAGATCACGTAGAACCAACTAGCAAAACAAAAAGTGAAGTTGTAACAGATCAAACAGTAAGGAGTAAAGCAGACATTAGTGAGAAGCAAAGACATTATTCTCTAGATTCACCTAGCGTTGATTCGAAACGAAAGGAACGTCTTAACTCGTGTTCAAGTTTACCCTCAAATATTGGTCATAAACGTAGAATGTCTTCACAAGATAGTATTGATTCGTTGAATGAAGATCTGAAGAAGTCTAAAAATGAAGTAAAGTACCCGGATCGCAGAGATTCCAAAGATTCGCGAAATGCTGATAGGCACAAAACAACGAAGTTTAATAAAGGCCATTTTGCAAAAATAATTGAAAGCAAAACTAAAGACGACAAAAAGAATCAAGTAAAACCACCTGATGACGCATTTGAATTTAAAGATAACGAGCTAAAAGAGGAGAAATTGTGTCCTGACAGACAAAAAATATTGAAGAAGAGTCCAGCAGTAGAAATTGATGAAAAATTTAATTTGGAGTTACAAACCGAAGGTTTACAAAATGACATCGATTTTCTGGCCACTTTAGAACTTCGGTCTAGTGAAGAAGATGAGAAACAAAAAGCTCTTCGAAAGGAAATGAAGGAAAAGAAACGTATTCAACAACTACAGCAAATTCAAGAACTTCAAATGCAGCAAGATGCTTTACAACAAGCAGAACTCATGAATAAATTAAAGGATGATAAGAAAAAGACTGACGATAAGAAAAAAGAAGTAGCACGAGACAAACGTTTGTCTACGGATCGTAAAAGTCGCGATGATAAAAATGATAACAACAAGCGCAAAAATCGAAAACCCGTAGCAAGTACCGATAGTTCTGACTCTGACGAACCCAAGAAACATTCAATTTTCGATATAATAGATGATGGCCCTACTTATATTTCAATGTACGACAAAGTCAAAGCCCGTTCTTGTAAAAATATGCAAAAACAAGAGGAAGAAAAACGGCAAGAGAAAATAAAAGCTAAGTTTAGCCAATTGAAACAAAGTCGAGCTAAGCGTGAAGAAAAGAAACGGTCAAGTTGGGATGAAGACAGTGATTCTGACCAGGACAGAAAGAAACAGCATAAATCTTCGATGGACAGCTCCACCGATGAAGACAATGTGATGCAGAATAAAAAACGTGAGAAAGTCCATGCGTCATCTAGTTTGGACTATGATCGTAGCAAGACCAATGATTATTTCAACGTTCCAAGTAACGAAGAAGACTCACGTAACAAATTGTCGAGAAAAAATTCGAGGACGCGAATAATGTCTGATACGTCTGATGACGATGCTTCTAAGCGTAGCATTAGCAAGAGTCCTAATTATATGATTGAATGCAAAAAAGAATCGACATCGGACTCTGAACCATTGCATCGAAATAAAGAAGATGGCATTCACAATAAGGATCCCAGTGATGACAAAGTCAAAAAGAACTCGTTATTGAATTTATTTGGAAAAAGTGACAGTGATGATAGCAAAATTAAATCTGGGTTAGAAACAGATAATGAATATAAACATAGTTTCACAAAATCTATTCCTAATGATTTCTCCTCAGAGAGTGAATCGGCAACAAACAACAGGAACCCGGGGGAAATTCGTAAGAAACACAAGAAAAAGCAAAAGAAACACAAATCGTCCTCATTATCAGACAGTGAAAACAAATTTGACAATGATGGGCCAGGTCAGGAATGTGATACAAAACATAAAATATCGGAAAAAGTTCGTCGTCATAGTACTAAAAAAGAAAAAAGAAAAGACAAAAATCGTGAAAGCATTGACACTGATGAACCACGTGAAGAAAGAAACAAAGTTAAAAGAGACAAAAAATTGACCAACAGCACTTTTGATGCCATTTCGGAAAATTTATCAAAGAAAGATGGCAAAATGGAAGATATATTCGGGCCGCTCTCGGATGAATCTGATAGAGAAAGCAGAAATAACAAATTAGATTTTACTTCACATGGTTATGAAACAGCTTTTGGACCTGTCAATGAACAAAGTGGCACTCCAGCTAATAGCGAAGATGGAAAGTTTAAAGATAAAGAGGACAAACGCAAAAGAGATAAGAAACGAAAAGAAAAACGTTTCCTTTTCAAGGAAGATGATAATAGTTTGGATGTTGATGCGGTAAGCAAAGCTATTGAAGCGCGTCTGTTTGCAGAATCAATAACCGATGACGACAATCGCTCAGGTGTCGATGCCGTACCGGAATATATGAAGAAAATGGAACAAAATGAATTAAAACATACAAGCGACGTACAAACTACACTTGATAATAAAATGAATGAAAAACAAAACGATAAAGTGAAAAAAGATTGTAGAGAAAAGAAGAAAAAGAAAAAGAGGAATCGAGAAGATCGCCAGAGTCGTAAAGACCATCATCATTTATACCATCACGATAAAATAGACAAACCTGATATCCTTAACGAACCATTAATTGAAATATCATCCAAAGATATGTTATTAGACATACCTTTACCGAGCGATACGCCAACTTCAACTATGACTGACAAATCAGATGACACTAAGTCACTCTCTCAGTCGCCAAGCTTGCCGCGTCTACTAGACAGCCCACCCGTCATTATACAAACAAGCAGTGAGTCGGACCAAAAACAAAGTGAACGTGATTCCCCTGATCCTTCTCCCACTGATACCAGTATGGAAATCGATTACCCGGAAACGAAACAAGTAGAAGTTGATGACATACCAATGCCACCACCTATTGAAAATATTGACATCAGTGAGGTGCCGTTACCTGAAGATCCGCCAATCGATCCGCCATGTAAAAAAGACAATTATGTGTCCGACTTTAACGACGATATTGATAAAAGTGAGAGTGCTGTTCGCAGCATTTCTAATTTATCAACTGATAGTGAGAAACCAACAGAGAAAGTTGACATAGTTGCGTGCAAAGTAGACAAAAAGACAGAAGAAAAACCTCGAGCAATAATATCCCAGGAAGAGACTGAAGATGCAGTTGCGGCACTATTAGGTGAAAGTTTTGGTGGAAAAGTCAACTCATTTTCTGATTGCTATGAAACTGTAGAAAGCAATCCGACTAGCCAGACCGAAATTGAAACAACCTCCATAGAAACTGAAAATATTCCTGAAGAAGATGCAGAGGAGATGAGGCAAGCAGTACAAAACCTGAATGCTAGTGAAATGGAAATAAAACCTGATACACCTGTCTCTGACAATGATTTGCTGCTGATAGATACTGATACAGAAGAAGCCGACGAGACCCCGCAAGACGCAATTGAAAGATTGCCTGTGAATATTATTGCAACAAATCAGTCTCTAGCCGCAGTAACCTCTGAACAATCTAAACCATCTGAGGTAACTAGCATTGTTATTGCAAAACCTAAAACCACGATTGTGCAAGTAGTTGCATCAAGCGCTAGTGAGACTAATGTGAAAGTGAGTGAGCCAGAGATAAAAATTCAACTTGCTAAGCGAGAAAATGTTCAGCAGACAACATCTACTGCTACTCCTGTCATAACATCTTGGATCTCTTCTTTAGGGAATAATAAGGTTATGGAACCACATTTATTGAATATACAAACAAATTCCTTACCTAACCGAGAGAAAGCCGAAAACAAACCTACACATATAACAGCAAATATTGTCCAAATTAAAGCAGCTCAAGGACAAAATGTGCAACTAAATAATACATTGAGACCAATAAATGCACCTACCAGAGTTGGCCCACCATATCAAGTGATCAATCAAATGATACGTCCACAAACTCCTAATATACAGCCGCCCACAATTAAGATTCCAGAACCGCACATCATATACCAGAAGCCATCAGGAATTATGATTTCTCCCAGAATGACTAATGACCCCAGAATGCAAAGTCCTAAAACACCATCTCAAGGAGAGGGAATGACTTCCCCGCGGTTATCAAATATGACTATATTGAGTACATCTCCACAAAATTTGAATTCTGTCGGAATAGGTTCGCCGGGTGCAATACAGCAGAGGTCGCCTGGCCAAGTAACTGTGGTCAGGATGCAACAACCACCTCTTAGTCCCATTCAAGCCATGCACCTACCACACGGAGCGAGGACAATGGTATCTCCCAATAGACCAAATACTGTTCTAGTGCAAACACAAGGCACACCAATTCATTTCAATAGACTTCCTGTAACACCCGTTCTAGCTCCAATTTCTAAACAGATCAGTATAAACAATGTGGTCCAACAAAATAAGGCGATTGTTGTAAGTACATCTTCATTGATTCATCAACAGAAGAATATTCCTGAAGACAAACGAAAAAGCGATCAGCGAGTCGTTACTGATAATGTGAATGAAAACACCAAAATCATATTATCTCCTACGAGTTTACCTCAAAGTACGAACCCAACAGTTATGGCTCAGAATCGTTTAATAACTATGCAACATGCAGTTCATGTCGGAAACATGAATTCTGCATTACACTTGGGAAATAAAGTTGTCATCAATAACCTAAATCAACTGAATGATAAAAGAGAAAATACGGTTCAGAAGTCAGAACAATTAAACCATTTGCCTTTTGGAAACACTCCGATAATCCATGTTACAGGGGTCAGTCCTTCTACAGCATCTATTATACAAAGTGTTAACAAACCAGTCATGTGTACCCTACAAGAAGCCAACACCATTAGCAGGACTCATGGCTCAAATGTGATACATACTCTTAGTTCACAAAGGTTACTTACAACAGCCCCAATATCAAATATTAAACAATTAGACGGCAACAAAACATCTCCAGCTCCATCTGTTTTGTCTATGGCAACGATCAGACCGACAACAGTGTTGACTAAGTTAGAAACCACAAAGTCTGTAGCTGCAACAACTACTTGCCTAGCCAATGTTGTGATGACACCACTTTTATTAAAAACAACTAATGCTTCTGGAGCCATTATGGTAAATCCAAAAGCCGAGTCAGAGCCAGGTGATAACCATGGATCTTCTAGTGTGACGCCTTTGACAAACCATGTTTCTCGCGAAAATGAAATAAAAAAGGAAGTAAAAGCAGAACCTACTAAAGTCTCGGCCTTACAGTACGACGCAATAGAAAAGCGAAAGGAATACTTCATTCCTACTGTGTCACAACCCGCAGAAACAATGACTAAATGTGAAACAGATTTTGAAGAGTTGCTCAAGGATAATACTAATGAAATTAAAGTCACTAATAATCCAGAAAAGAAGTTAGAAATTAATGTAGGAAAAACTGTAACATTGATAAGTGCACAAAATAGAGACAGAAAAAACAGTGTAGAAAACATAAAGAAAGAAGAATTTGAGCAACAGAAACCTGTCCCAGAACCTGCTAAATTAGATATAGTTGTTCCAAACAAAATTGAAGATAAAGGGACTAACGCCCTAGCAAATAAGGAAAATAAAGAAGCCATAAAACCTGAAAATAATGTTGTGTTAAGTAGTGTTACTAAAGACAATAAATCAAGTGTTGAACTGCCTGTCAAAGAAGCTCCATGTAAAGATGTTCCTCCTATTTCTACTGTGATTACAAATAAAACAATAATTGAACCCAATAAGTCAACGGAATTTGTGGATTCTTGTAAAATAAAAGAAGACAATTTTTTTACTATTATTTCTAAAAACGATAGCTGTGACAATCATATAAAGGGTCTCGACGAAAATGACTCCTGGAGTGATGTGAATATTGATTCGGTTATTAAAAAAGTAGACTCTTTGTGTAATGATAGCATTGACATACCAGAGAAGAAAGAAGAAGAAATTAAATTGAAGGACATTGCGACAACTCCAAACTTTCTTGCCGCAACCACTGCTGATAATTTGCCGATGGACGAAGTTAAATCCATGGAAGTAGTAGGGGAAACTGTTATCGAGACTACTGTTTCTGACGATTCTGCAAACACGATTAGACCCAGTGGGCCTAGTAAACGAGGTGGACGTAGCGTAAGGGGTAAGAAGTCAGATAAGAATCTAGACAGAGTGCAAACACGCCAAATCTCTAAACCAGGCCGAGGTGGCACATCTAAACGAGGAAGGGGTGGGAGAGCTAAAGTAGACAAGAAAATCAAGAACATGGTAAATAGTAGTACAAACAACATTCCTGGAGACGTTTACGATTTTCACGAAGATTCCGGTGATGAGGAAACTTCGCCTAATAGAAATGAAGCACGGCCTAGATTAATATTGACGATTAAAAGTCCGCTTTCTGGTCATACTGCTACACCAACTTCGACTCTTAGTATCACGCCCAAAGATCAACTCAAGATTGGCGAGAAAATTAACAAGGACGAGAAACCGGAAGACTTCCTTTCGCCATCGCTGAATACGCGAAAATCGAGGAGACTACAAGAGAAGGACGTACAAAAGACCAGCACCGAGGATCCGCTCGATGAATTCGTGAGAAGTCCGGTGGCCGCTAACAAACTGGGAAAGAGGAAGACGCCACGCCAGGCGGGAGCCAAAGTCGGGCAAACCGATACTCGCAAGTCTCCTCGTGGGGTGAAGCGAACGCGGGATAGGAGTCTGTCGGACGCCTCCATCGACAGCGGCGACGAGAAAGTTCTTCGGTCCCCCGCGGAGACCAACAGGGAAGCGAAGGCACCGAGACTCGCTGAACCGGCGGTGCCATCTAAGCCGGAGCAAGAAATCTCGTCGAGCCCGCCGAAACCTGCGCCCATAACGACGACAATTCAGCCGGCGACCGCTCAGCCGGTGGCAATCCAGCCGGCGGCAATCCAGCCGGCGGCCATCCAGCCGGCGGCCATCCAGCCGGCGGCCATCCAGCCATCCGCCATCCAGCCGGCGGTCATTCAGCCTGGGGCGATCCAACCGGCGACGATCCAGCCGACGACCATCCAGCCGACAACCATCCAGCCTGCGACCATCCAGCCGGTGACCATTCAGCCGGTGATTCCGGCCTCGATGCCGACGCCCATCATGAAGCCGCCGAAGAAGATGATATCGGAGATAAGCGCCAAGCTGGCCGGTGCGTTCGAGACGGCGACCGTGCGTGGGCCGATCCCGGTGCCGCAGATCCTACCGGCGCAGTTCGCGGAGAGCGCGGAGAAGCCGCCCGCGCCGGCGGCCGACGCGGAGTGCCGCGCGGAGCCGCCGGCGGAGGCCTACGCGCGCCGGCTGGTCGACAACGTGCCCGGCAACATGGTCCCGGTGGGCGCCACCGAGGCCACGGACGCGCGCGTGCAGTCCCCCGCGCTGCCGCACCGCCCGCCCTCCACGCACCGACCCGCCGACCGCGCCACTCCCGTGTTGATGAGGTGAGTCTTGTGAATATGTTGTGTATGTTTAAATATCGTTGTCCACATTGAGAGCCTGCGCAATACAATTTACAAATACTTAAAATAATACACGCACATGACAACACGGCACACAGAATAAATATCAATGTTCATTGGAGCAACAGTGTTTCACTGTGTCCAATGTTTTGTTGTGTGTATGTTATAGGCAATGTGTATAATCCGGTATTGTATAGATTACCTAGGTATTCTATACAATGCCTAAAACGTTCAGGCAATGTGTATAATACGATTAATTTCACACATTGCCTAGGTATTGTATAAAATGCCCGAAGTGCAACAGGTAATGTGTATAATGAACGACCACAGGTATTTTTATTTATTTATTATTCAGACAGAGTTAATCAACCTTAACCTCGGTATATTTTTAATAATATGTTATTGCTTTGCGTAGAGGGGTTAGGTAGCATTGGTTTGAGTCCGTCCATTAACTCATAATTGGTCACCAGGCTTTAACTCAAGAACAGTGATATCTAGATATGTAGTTGCAATTTGTTGATCATATACATACACTAGCTGTGCCCGCGACTTCGTTCGCGTGAACTACAGATATTACATATAAAAGGTTTTTCCCAATTACTCCTATTACCGTGAGAATTTTTCAATATCGCGTTGCAAGTAAGTTTTTCGTTTATTAAGGTACTTGCATGCCAAATTTCAATCATCTTTCTTTCGCGGTTTAGATTTTTTCATACAAAAGTTTTTTCCTGCTAACTCCCGTTCCCGTAAGAATTTTTCAATATCCTGTTCCAACTAAGCTTTAAGTTTACTATGGTACCTGCATGCCAAATTTAAAGCATCTAACTTAAGTGGTTTAGATTTTTCATACAAAAAGATTTTCCCGCTAATTCCCGTTCCCGCAAGAATTTCGGGAATTAATTTCTTAGTGCACCTCTACGGTACCTTAGCTACGTTATTTCCAAATTTCAAGTGCCTACGTTAAGCCGTTTAGGCTGTGCGTCGATATGTCAGTCAGTCAGTCAATCAGTCAGTCAGTTTCTCCTTTTATATATTTAGATGTTACCGGACAAACCCGATTTCAGGACAAACTCGTTTGGCCTTGGATAAACTATGTAGTACTTGCGAGCTCAGGACTTCCTGGCACCCTAGACTGAGTTAAAAAAGAGTCCTATTTGTGTTAAATTTTTTTAAACCACCCATATATACCTGTGACGGAAAAACTAGTTTAGCTTAGGCCAAACTAGTTTGTCCTAGAACTCCTATGTGACAAACGCTCAATACGCAAAAAACTCGGCATACCAACCGAGAAAATGCAATATGTTTAATCAGCGCTATCTGCTTGTGACAGTTAAAATTAGGATGAGCTCTCAAAAGATCAGTAGGTACCTATCGAACTAACCAAATTACGGAGAAGACAAATCGATTAAATACATTACCTAAGCTTCAACCGGCATTCTATACAATGCCTAGGTATTCTATACATTTCCTAGGTAAAGTGTGAAATACTTCAAACATTGAGTATCATTTCATACATTGCCTAAGCAACCTCGGCATTCTATACATTTCCTAGGCATTGTATAGAATGCCTGCATTATACACATTGCCTATAACATGTATTTTTTGGTTTCGGTTTATTTGTGTACGTTTACGTGTTTTCAATTAACACAAGTTTAGGGTTCATCTCGGTATAGGAACGATGTCTATCATGTCGTTAGATATTTATTTATGAAACTGTACTCATGTGGTGTTCAATTTTCAGAGGCGGGGAGAGCGAGGGCGTAATAGGCGGAGGAGGCATCGCCGTCGGTCCGGGCCTCGGCCACGTGAACATCGGTGCAGGCGTGGGCGTGGGCGTGGGCGCGGGCGCGGGCGTGGGCGCGGGCGCGGGCGGCTCGCGGTTCCGCGGCGCGTACGCGGGCCCGGCCAGCCTGCCGCGCGGCGCGCACCACCCGCCGCACCACGCGCCGCACTCGCCGCACGCGCCGCACGCGCCGCTCGCGCAGCACGCGCCGCACGCGCAGCACGCCCCGCATGCGCAGCACGCGCAGCACCCGCAGCACCCGCACGTGGGCGTCGTCGGCCACGCGCCGCCGCACCACGTCAAGCAGGTCGCGGTCATCGGGCCCCACCACCACAATCATACGGGTAAGTTACGACATTCAAGTTTTAACTTTTTTTTACCGCTTCCTCGCACGTCCGGTGATAATGACGAGGCTACTCCGTGCCATCATCGTAGTCAGTTAGAAAAAAAACATATTTTGACTAAGACTAAATTCACATACGTAATCTGCTCTTACAAATATCCGGGTTTTGGTTCCATATGGACGATGTCACCCTTTGTTGTAAAATTTGATCATCCATTATATCTACGGGTATTCTCGTTTGTTCTACTCGTATAGATAGATCAATCATTTCCAGTGTGTCATTTTTCTTAATGTTTCCTTTGTTTCAGCTTCCGCCTCCCGGGTTACTCTTACGAGCGTGCCGACGATAAGCCCGCAGGGCCAGGTTGGCTTGGTGAGTGCTGTTTACATAAATCATAGTTTTTATATACTTGAGGGAAAGACATCCTGAATTCTATACGAATTCCAATTTTGTTCATGCTGCCCGGGGAGCAGGCGACGGATTTAGTTCGAAGTCCGCCACCGGCCCACCAACAGACATCTCCGGTGACATCGGTATACCTTAACGTAATTGATATTATAGTAATGCATCATGGGATTATTTTTTCAATAAACAGATTATTATTTAAGAATTTTTGTCTCACTATATACCCTTATGTTTATTGTGTAACAACGACTAACGAATGTGTATCTTTTCTAGGGCGACAACATGTATCCTCACTTCTCCCATCAACACTACCAGGTGTACCAACAACACTTCCGTGCTACACAGCACGAGAACAGGGCTACACCTTCACCCTATACAAGGTAAGTTGAATAAATAATGACTCTTTTAATACTTTGATGTTGTGTACAGATCTTTCTATATCATTGAAGCAGCCCCATGTAGTAAGTAAGCTAAATACAGTACCTTCAGCTTAGATAAGATGTGACATAGTTCATCACCCCAAATTACCTCTGGGTTTTCGCCCATGTCTATGATAGATTAGTCGAACCATAGTAAAGGTCCATAGTATAAGTATCCTGTATTTAGTATTGTGTACTATTATTATAACATGATTCCGTCAATGAGTTATGTTGCTTAAACATAACATAATATATATTATTTAAAAAAGAGCAGAGTTTCCTAATACAAGCAAATCTGTTGTTTGAAAGGAATCTCAATCCACAATTTGCTTTAAGATTCATACATGGTGAGAACCATCCGCTCCCCCGCTAGTCCGGTGATGATGACGAGGTTACTCTAAGCCATCATCGTAATTCAATTAGAAAAAAAAAACTAATAGTGTTGATTTTTTTTTGTTTGTAATAAATGTTTTCTATTAAACATGTTTGTAACATATACTTAATGGCATGATTAATATGTATACTAAAGTGCAAGTGTCCGTTTGTGTGTCAGGAGCCTAGAGGCAGAGGGGTGCGAGGCGCCGACGCCGCCGCTGGAGCTGCGCCGGCCGCCGTCCGCGCGCGTCCCGCGCCCCGCGCACTCGCCCGCGCCCGCAGACCGGCTCATCAGTCAGTATACTTGTGTTATGCATTGTCGTTTTTTTATTTTACCTCAAAGTTCATTTATTCATTCAAACGATGGTCACATACTGGCTTACAGTTTCCCAAAGCGCCAGTATTGTGTCAAACTTAATACTAAATTATATGTCAGATAGAAATAATTTTAACAATGTCAATGATAATTCGGTCGGAAATAATAAAAATTTTGTCAGAATAGTCGTCTTAACATTAAAAAAATAATAACACACAACAACATAATATGTTGCTATTTAATTATATTATACATGTATTATGTATATTATACAAGTCAATAAAATAAAAATAAATTAAATGGCAATTAAGTTTTTAAAGATTGAAATAAGTCATGTATTGCAATTATAATTAACATATTCAAAAGCTTTCGTAATTAATGATCCAAAGTGGTCAGCATATAAATCAATTCCATAGTCATGGGCGAGCATGTCAGCTATAAGTTTAAAAGCACGGGTGGTAGGTGCGTTTATTTATAGGCTACTAGCTGTGCCCGTGAACTACAGGATTTTACATACAAAAGTTTTTCGTTGATAACTCCCGTTCTCGTGGAAATTTTGCAATATCGCGTTGCAAGTAAGCTTTACGTTCATTAGAGTCCTGCATTCCTAATTTGTAACATCTATCTTACGCGGTTTAGATTATTTCATACAAGTTTTTTTTCGGAAGTTTCTGTTCCCTGCTGAACGGGGACTCGGTCCACCGGTCTTCATATAAATAAAAATAAAAATAAACAACAAACTTGTTGCCGTGGCTTCCCAGAAGGTAGTCATAAGACACCTGTGTTGGGAAAGCCTCGCTCTTCCAAAATAATCTAAACAATTTTAACAATTTTTAAAATTACATGAATTTCGATTAGAAATAAAAAGATTTAGATATACGGATTTATAGAAATAATTTCAGTCTTTACACAATAAGTTAAAGATTATCTGAGATAATAATTATAAGAACAACAGTTAAATTCATATATCGCGTTCGACTCCGACGTCTACCGTACAATAACGTGTATTGGTCGTGTGCGCAGTGTACGCGGTCGGCTGCGGGCGCTCGCCGCCGCCGGCGCACGGCACGTCGCGCCTGCCCGCCGCGCTGCCGCCCTCCGCCGCGCCCGGCCCGCCGCACGCCTCGCAGGTGCCGCGCGAGGCCGACTCGCTGCAGATGCTGCTGAGGGTGAGTCACAAAACCACTAAACAGACATCATCATCAGCCTATAATTCGAAAATTGTGCAAAAAATAACAGGTAACGAGAGAGCTGATCAGCCCTTAGGCGGATATACGTGTGAGTCCTGATCGGCACTTAAGCATTTCAAAGGATACGGCTGGTTTTAGTAAACACTGACCGTCGGTTCCGACTAGTGTTTCCGAACTATCGACTTAAAAACTATCGATAGTCTACATAGAAAATCATGTACCCTACCGATTAGCCTATCCATGGTCTTAGGATTGTTGGGCTATCGATTAATAATCGATAGTCGACTACCGATCGGCAACACTACTACTACCGACAATATTTTGTATGGAGCGGATCACATACGCGCAGATTTGATTCACAGTAATAGTCCGTGCCACAGAAAATACAACCTCAAACGTTCCTTGAAGTTACATATGGGTCTGTACGAAGCAATCCGTACCGATGGTCAGTACCACACTGAAACCAGGCTAAGTCCGTCAACTGTTGGACTTAGTCCTCCACAAATCTTCGCCGTTCGATCCTATTCTCTTATCATGGCACTTCCAGTAGTGTTGAAATCGAAACTCGCCAAAATGTATGTATATGTATGTATTTAACATCAAACAAATGTCAGACACATTAACACGTTTGATTGAGTGTGCCGTTTCGACTAAGGGTGAGAGCCATCCGCTTTCCTGCAAGTCCGGTGATGAAGACGAGGCTGCTCCAAGTCATCTTCGTAAGTCAGTTAGGAATAAAAAAGTCACGTGCAGTCAATCGTCAATCCGATCATACACGTTAGGCTGGTATATCGTAGATGTTAAATCCCTAAAATTTGATCTTTCAAAACAAATGATATTGTATTTAAAATATGTATCTAATAATATATTAATTTGTCCGCACAGCGCTACCCGGTGATGTGGCAGGGCCTCCTGGCGCTCAAGAACGACTCGGCGGCGGTGCAGATGCACTTCGTGGGCGGGAACCCGGGCGTGGCCGGCGACACGCTGCCGCGCCACGCCGACGGCTCCACGCCGCTGCTGCGCATCGCGCAGCGCATGCGCCTCGAGCCCGCGCAGCTCGACCAGGTGCACAGGAAGATGAAGGTGAGGGGCACTTACATGTCCGAAAGGACCCGATCTTACACCCATACACGTTCGTATGGACCCAGACGAGCGGTGACCGTCACCATGACGACGGTCCAATGACTCGCGCAGCGCATACGCCTAAGGCCCGCGCGCAGCTACCAGGTGCACCGGAAGATGGAAGATGAGGACTGCTTCAAATCGTAGATCCGTACACGTTCGTATCGATCCGGAAGAGCGATAATCCTCACAGTGACAGAACGAACCGCCCGATATTCCGACCCCGGGTTCTAGAACGCCACGAATCCACCCCTTAGAATCCGCGTCTCTCCTTACTACAAGACACACCATGAGTTAGCTCATGGTAGCGCTACCGAAACTTACGTACGTTAAAATAAAAACCTATCAAATATAGATCGATCGAATAAGGGGTGCAACTTGCCCACCTAGTCACTACTTCTATTTGACATGATCCGTCTGCTAGTCAATGATGTTATACGCATATTGCTATTATAAAACGTACATGCTAACCTTTCGGTACCTTTCAGCTGGAGAGCGAACACTGTATGCTGCTAGCGCTGCCGTGCGGGCGCGACCACATGGACGTGCTGCAGCAGTCCACCAACCTCACGGCCGGGTTCATCACCTACCTGCAGCGCAAGCAGGCCGCCGGCATCGTCAACGTCGCGCCGCCCGGACACCATCAGGTACAGTGATGATACATATTGCGTACCACATGACTGTACATAGATTCTATACCTAGTACAGTCAATATTATGTTACGCTCATTAGGTGTACAGAAATTTTGTAGACTGGAGCTAGTCTTATTTGCGTGCTCTTACTGGTTTAGCATAGACTTCTACAAAATTTCTTAATAAATATAAAATTTAATCCCCGGCCTGAACGGGGATTTGAACCACCGGACCTTCCGATATCGCTTCGGCTGCTCTAACCTCTTGAGTTATCTAGGCGTTTACCAATACGAATATTTCATCACATCTTACCCATCTTTTTTCAAATTTTAAATTTACATTGAGCTTTAATAGCGTTAAAAACAACAAATAAAAATATAATTTGTGAATACATAGTTCCTATTGTCCCCTATGATTCAGCATGTGTTTGTTACGATCATCGATCTCTTATTGTAAAGGAATGCTCATGATCGAATGTTTTCGTGCAGGCGCTGTACACAGTGCACATCTTCCCGTCGTGCGACTTCGCCAACGAGAACCTGAACCGCATCGCGCCCGACCTGATGCACCGCGTGGCCGACATCGCGCACCTGCTCATCGTCATCGCCACCGTGTGACCGCCGCCCGCGCCCCACCTGACAATAAAACCGCTATGGACGTTCAAACGACTAGTAACTACCGCATTGTAAATATGGCCAGGTTGTGAAACTTTTTTAAAATCGTTCTTAATTTTTAAAAACTTAGCCGTCGGACGACCGGCAGAGATCGCGACGCCGGCCCTCGCGCGGTCGGCCCGCCGCGACTCGTAGGAATTGAGTTGGATTACCTCTGTGAAACTGAACTCTTGTTTAGTGATGTAACGTTAGTTATTTATTGTAGCGCGCGGCGCGCCGCCCCCGCCGCGGTGCGCCCTGCGCCTGTATAAAGTCTCATAATGTCTAGATAAGTCACTTATTTAAGTGTTAGATTTAAGTCATAGCTTATTTGTATAATACTTTTGTTATAGTCGACTGGGTTCGACGTTATTCGGAGTTTAAATTTATAAAAAAAAATATGATAATAAATGGCAAAGTCAGTTGATAAAAAATATTTCTAATTTTGGGTTCCGATTAGATGAGTGGCGATCTATCGAGCATTTTTTATTGTTAGTGTAAATTGTTATTTTGTTTTAAGCGACTAGGTCTAAAGTAATTTAAATTCTGTAAATATCGAATCTATTCGTACTAAAATTCGATTTATTCGCTTAAGTCATTACGGTAGGTAATGGAAACTCACGATTACTGGGTCGAATGAATACTGTTTATTTGTAAAAATATGATAGTCGAGAAACGTAATATACAGTAAGAGATAACACGTGGAAAATAAACTGTGATTCTGACTTTTTAATATAGACTGTAGTTAGTCTTACGGAGCGTGAGGAGCGAGTCGGCCGCGGGCGCCGCGGGGCGCGCGGCCGCCGCGACTCACCGATGAATACATTGTTTCGATAGCTAGTTCTCAATGAAGGTGTGAGTGAATGTGAGGATGACACTGGTGAATGTGAAAATGTTGTCATTCTTTCTGTTCTTGTCCACGATGATTTCCTACGTCCCCGTGTAGTATCTTCTGCATTTCATACATGATTGATTTGTCGCTCGCAAACGTGAACTCTCGCCCGGTCTACCGCGGGGTGTGCGTTTGTGACCGCTTCCCATTAGGTATAAAATCAACCCAGCAATCAATAATCTGCCTTTTATGTAATCGCTTTGCACCTTGTAACGGTAAACGAATTTAAGTTAATTATTATTTTACCTTTCATTATATTATCGTTGATTAGTCGGATTATTCTTTACAATTAAAATAATTTGATAATTTTTCTTTCTTTTTTTATATTTTTTTTGTATCAGTATGTTCAAAATTATGTTATGATGATTTCCTACTGTTAAAAGGTACAAAGTTACGGCTCCCGTACAGCGGATCGAATGCAAATGTAGAAAAACATTACTTTATATGTCATAGACTTACCTACTATTAATACTTGAGGAGTAATTTAACTGATTATTACTACATTACCCTCCTTTTGGCTTTGCCGTAGTCGGGTTTAAATCGTATAGCATCAATTAGATGCGTAAAATTGTTTACGGTGTTTTGTTTATTTTTTAATAATTAAATTTTTATGTAAGTGCTTAATGAACCTTACAAATGGCTTAAAATTTAAATGTTAATGATTTGTACATGTTACGGGAAACAGTTTTGCAGTTTCGCTCCGTTCGCACCGAGCTGCGCGTGTGTAATGCTCTCTACGGCGGGAGCGCCCCTCGCCTCCCGGACCATCCGAACCGACCACCCGATCCCAGCATTCGCCTCCCTCCGCCGCCGGTCCTATCACCCATTCCGCATTGCCATATACATTATTTCTCGATCGACAGCCACGCTCCCACACACATGCGATCACCAGCGCTTCGCTTTTTCATAGACTCCTTTAACGGTAGCAATAATTGGAACACTGCGGAAACTAACAATATTGTACTTCTCATAAGTTTGTATCGTCTGCATGAAGTTATCGCCTAACTCGTGCGATGAGCACCTGAGCAGAGCACGCGGCCAGCGGCCTCTCGCGTCACATTGTATAGTTAGATAATGGTGCGACTGTGCTGTCGTACGTAAAAACAAAGTACAAAATATTTTATGTATTGTAATTTTATATTTACGATATAGAAAATAATAGCACAGGTAATATTATTATGTATATTCTTTTAAGGTTTAAAATTGTAGAGTGTAAAAATAATAATATAATAATTGTTTGTCATGTTTCCGTCGCAAACAGTTCTCGACTTGGCTAGGAGGAACACTAACGAACTCATCACTTCGTCCATTAATTTTAAAATATAATTTTATTAGCGAACAGGAGCCCAATAATGTACACTATATTTATTCTAAGTTGGATTCCTTATGAAGGAAATTCAATGTAAATATGTCTTCATGAATAATAGCAGTACAGTATTTAGACACGATATTGAAAATTTTATGAGATAAGAAACAAATGAGAATTATAAAAGATGTATTTATTGTGGTAATATCGGTATTTACTCGTTCTCCTTGTTTAGCGAGGGCGCGACCACTGCCCGCGCCGCGGCCGCCGGACAATGCTTGCATCCTCGTGCTACGCTATTAAAATGTCAATTACTAAATATTTCATATTTTCGTAAATTTTTCCATGCTCCGTAATATCCTTTATTCAAACTGAAATATTTATAGTTTGTTTCCTCAGCGGTGTTAAGTCGTAAGTTAATGCAGACTTAATAGTTGTAACTATTGTAAACTAATGTGAGAAGTATAATATAGTTTTGTTTATTTACAATATTGTTTAGGGGCCGCGGTCGCGGTCGCGGCGGCGGGCGCGCGCTGCAGAGTGCGCGATATTAGAGTTTTAATATTTGTAAAATAACATTTGATCTCAAGTGTGCAGCAAAAGTGAACGAGAGGCCTGAGAGCGCAGCGCCCGCCCGCCGCCGTCCTATACGTTGGTTTCGATTCTAGCAGAGCGTAAGGATATAAAAATATTGTGATCATAATTATAGTTTTAAAAGCTAGGTTATAGAGATAATTGTATATTTTGTACATATTGAAAATAGTATTGTATCTTTACTTCCCTTTATCCAAACAACCCAGACTCCTGCGTGTTATGTACCTCCTACCTACCAATACTATTAAAAAAATATTACACAAAAGTGTCTTTTATTTCACTTTTCCATCCCCATATTTACATAAAGTGTACATTTTATAATATTAGTATAGTATATACTTCTGCTATTTTTATTGACACTTACAAATATTAGGTATATATATTCAGAATACATAACTTTTATCACAACCAGTAAGGAAAGCTATATTTTTTTATAATTATTAGAAGGAGAGCAATGAAACAATTTATTTTAAAACCAACTTTTTATTTAACATTTTCTAATACGTTTGAGACACACACACACACACTGTGTGTTATAAATAATAACAAATCATGTAACTTCGTATTTTGACAAGGCAATTGTAGTGGAATGTAGTCGCGTTACATGGGTGTCATTCTATTGACTATACATATTGCACTTTGAGATACATCGCACAGTATTTTCAAAATTGTATGTCGATAAAGAGGCGCTACTTTTACATAATACATAAAATATATAATAAAAGGATGGAAAACTTTCAAGTATCATCGAATTCGAATTTGTGAAAATAATCTTTCACTTGGTAGTCTCTACCGATATATACCTAATAATTAAATTGACTTGCCTTTAGAGATATGGCATTAAATGGGTAAACCTACATACAAACTATGAGATACCTACTTATTAGACACTATCAAGAACAAATTAATTAAAACTATAAAACATGCAAACTACACTACTCAAGTTTAGAGAAAGAACAAACATTATTCTCAACTTTGTGTGTTTGGATTAGATACTTTAGATTTTATTTATCATGCATAATATAAAATAATAAAGGTACACTTTAAAATTAATATTGTTTTCTGATGAGCTTTTAGATAAATAATAATGTACCTACCTACTTACGTAGACTGAAAGCTCTGAGATGTAGATACGAAGTATCTACGGCGAGCAAATAAGAGAATAAATAAGATGCACTCCTACATTTAAATACAAATAATTGAATACCTTTATTGTTTCCATTTATTGCTGTTATTTATATTTTACCATTGAAATTGGTTAAACATGTTCATACTTCAAAGATCTAAGCAGCTGAAAATGTCAAAGGTAGATTATTCATACTTTCATTAACTAGCAACATTGTTCTATCTAGATAACTGATTGCAATCTATAAGCTTTTTAGTATAATCTGTTTTTCTGTAACTCGACCTAGCTGTTAGAATTGATATCTGCTTGCCAAGCCCCATTATTCACAGCTTTGATATTCGGATTCGGAAAACATATGATCTGTCACTGTCAATCGTTTAGATTATGAAAGAGGCAGTCGAATGCATATCCGAGTCGTTGTATATAAGGGGGCGGGTTACCGTTGGAGTTTATTTTAGAGCTGCTAACGTTGAATAAGAGAAATCTTCAATATCGAATGAATTCTAAGATATCAGAATCGGCTTCCTAGAGCCTTCAATATCGAATAATTCTAGGATGGTTCGAAGATCGGTTTGCAAGGTCTAGCAGCCTTGTTTCATCATGAGGTCGGCGAGCTTGAAGATCCGCAGCCAGCTGAAGGGTTCGCCCTGTTGGGCGGCGGGGGCGGCGGGCGAGTCGGCGCGCGGGGGCGCGGGCTCGGCCGCCCCTGCCGAGTGGGTCGGCGACTTCTTTTCATTCTTCTGGTTCTCGGGCGACTTGGTGATGGCTGGCGACGTCATTCTGTAAATAAGTTGGAATTTACGTAAGTATAAGTAGCTACGGGATAGCTCATAATTTAGCTAAAAGCTATAATCGCTATCTATGTAAGGCAAGAGTCCGTAAAAGTTCTGTCGTAAAAGTTGCGGTACTTGCGCAGTTTAAATTTTTTAGGGTCTTCTTTTCTAACAAACATTAGATTATAGGTATTCACCCATAACCGCCATAACTCGGTGTCCGTTCATGTTACCTACAGTTTAAGAAAATATGGTGTTGCAGCTTTACTTATATGCTATGAAATGATTTTAAAAACGAACCGCAGACGGACCGCTTTACGAATAGGTATACAGAAGTTTTGACTTAGACCTGAATAAGTAAATCTATAATAGGTAGGTAGGTACTGGATAATTCTTATGCATCTCATGTCTGACGTTAAATGCACCGCTCAGGTCGATCTCTGAATTCACCGTTATATCGATTGCAGTGCGGGCGAGGTCGCACGGCGCTGCGGGTGCATGCGAGAGCGTGACCGAAACAATGGCTGCGGTGTTTACTGCTGTGCCGACGCACTTCTGGTACGTGCCGTAATGGTGTCAAGCCGAGATGTTGACCTCAGGAACACGACGGATCATATTTTTCCGTAGTCATAAAAGTTGTAGGTACCTTAGAGTTTCTGTAAAATCGTAATAGCTTTGTTCGCGACGCCATCGCAGCGCGACACTCTTCAAGATTAGTTATTCGTCAGAAAACATTGATTACATTGATGATGAGGTTCATGCCACAAAAAGTGCCAATGTAAGAGTGTACTCTGGCTATGTAGTAGGTACTTCGTTGACATTAGCCGACTTGACCGAAATATCGGTAATGAGGACATTCTAATACTGTAGCTTGATTGTAGGTAGTACCGCAAGCACCTAAGTACCATATAAATTGAACTGAAAACATCCAACTAATATAATGCGCAACGATTAATCAGTATGTTATGGCGCAATAGATTACGGCCGTAATGCACACATCCTGTAATCAGAGCCGCGTCCCGCTCTGGCGACGACCCAAATTAAACTGGGACAAAGATTACCTAACGCTCAATGCGTTTTGGAGACCATAAAATTGTTAGACATTAACCTGATGACTAACTACCCAGTTAGGGTTTGAGATAAACAAGAAATAGTGCGTTAGTTGAGTAGTTATACACCGTGAAATTTTAGTGGTTGTTTTCCCGTGGCAGAACGATTTGCCTTTAGTAATACTATCGAATTATGCAAATTATTACGCGAAAAAAAAATTTTTTTTTTTATATTAAAAAAATAATAATTTTCTATCTCGAAAACGAGAGAAGATATCGTTCTTTTATAAGATGTGGCGTAATCAGGTACTGCTTGCCGCATGAAATCGATGCTTAAAGCTAAAGAAGCTCTACACCCTAAGTCATAAAGCGGTTCGAACGTGATTTCGAGTTAAGGTTAAACCTTTCGTAAAACCGGCATTTATTGATTTTAACAAAAAAGAACTGCACACATCTTTTGTACTACTAAGATATAATCATTTTACTGCAGGAAAACAACCACTAAAATTTCACGGTGTATAGGTGAGTCCCTTCTGTCCATTCTTTTTTAAAATTGTTGGATACCCCTTTTCTTTCTAGGATCATAATATCTACACAATGTCTAGATAGACTTAAAATACATTAGGTATCCCCCAATGTACTTTTCTTTATTAGTTCTGCGGTAGGTTGACTTGCCGAATCAATCAATGCAGCTCCATCAAGATTGTATGTATACCCGTATTAATTACTAGCTTTGCCCGCGACGCGTCGTCATGTGATTCTCTTGCATCTGATACGATTCGATACCAGCCTGAGAACACTAAGACAAATCGAGCGAGAAAAGCCTAGATTTAGTGTTCCGCTTAATAACTCCTTTACTCTCACAAAAGATGCAACCGCGGCCTTTGTACTCGTTGGAAGCCCGCCAATATGATGCCGGGATCTATCGAGCGATCCTTCGCGACAGAGGGCGGCCATGACACCGATCGCGCAATCATGTGATAAAGCCATTTCGGGACACTTGCAACTCTTTGACTAACGCTTCGATAACATCTAATAGGCTTCAATGTTTTGGAGGTCACTATCCCGCTAGACTCATATTTTGTTTATCTGTGTAGGTACGTAATAAATATGTGTGAAGGAAATGTAAGTAATTTTGTCTTCTTTATGCTTTTCATAGACACTTTAGTCATAAAGTAAACTGTTTAGACGTTATTTAGAAAAAAACGAATTTCGGCACCTTTAATTCAAGATGGCGGCTCGCGCATGCGCCCCCAAAGGTCGAAAACTTGGAATCCAATTAGGCAGCCATACCCAAGCAATAGGATGCTTAAACCTTTTCTACTCCACCTTTTGCAGAGCAAAAATACCTGCGGACTGGATTACGTAGTACGAAGGGAGTGTTTTATCGTGGATTCCTAAATTCCTAAATTTATTCATTTACTAGCTGTGCCAGCGACTTCGTTCGCGTTTTTCCCGTTTTTTTACACATTTTCCATTGTATCTTTGCTCCTATTGGTCGCAGCGTGATGTTATATAGCCTAAAGCCTTCCTCGATAAATGCTCTATACAACGCAAAAAGATTTTTTCAAATCGAACCAGTAGTTCCTGAGATTAGCGCGTTCAAACAAACAAACAAACAAACTCTTCAGCTTTATAATATTAGTATAGATTATGGTATACAAACAGATAACTGTCATTACACGAACATTTAAATGTAGAGTTATAACTAAGTATACATACATATTTGTATAATTATAATTCAACATTTAGGAAACTACCTATAATGTTTTGATTTGGTAATAATGCTTACGTCAGTAAGTAGGATTCAAATGATGTCATTGAAGATGATGAAACCAGTCGTGCAAGGTTCTTACTTGATACATAGACATCATACTTTATGCAGATTGGCCTTCAATTTTACCAGGTTAAATATTGGAAAAGGACAGATATTAAAAATTATATAAACTGAAAATAATGAAATGATTATGAAAAGCAATAGACCCATAATAAAATAAATTTGTGATATCAAACGAGAAAAGTATGGACATGTCCGTCCAATCCATCTAATCTAACATGTTTTCACTAATTACTCGTTGTTGATATACATACTAACCTTCTCTAAGCTTATTATTCCCTAGAGAATGTAAGTTCTTCGAACTGAACATGGTTGAACCTTTCAGCCCTTAAGTTCAAAGTTATAAACAGAATCGGAATTAATTCAACAACGGTCGACAAGCTGCTTTGTAGCAGTTGTGTAACGGCCGGCGAACAACACGATTACTTATCGATAAAACCAATGCACCTTTGCCGATGTTTACGAAGTTTTGTATGTACAGCTCTTATTTAAAAAATAAAAGTAGTTATAAAAACACATGCGACATTTTAAAAATCGATTCGCTCAAGTATAGTGCTTGGATAAGCCTTCATTTAATAAATTAAATTAACTTTTAGTACCTATGTTTATTCTATTATTGGTGTAATCTGTAATTAACTTTTTCTTAACAGTTGTTACCATTGGATTGTATTGAATCTCTGTAAAAGCCAGCAATAAAAGTTTGAAGATTTTTTAAAATGTTCAAATATTTTTGTGGCTGTTAATCTAGTGCTTCCTGTTTATGTGTTTGAATGGAAACTCAATAGATAGTAACTAGATAAGTGAAGCAGCTACCTAGTGCCCACACATTTGCCTCCTGTTGTTACATAACACGGTCGCTGCATAGACCAAGGTTCGTCAAAGGTCACGCCAGTAATGGGTAAAACGTGCATTCGGACTGTGTAACCGCCTAGAGATAGGTAAAGCCCTGATGGTTTGCTAGTGAACTCAGTAACTCAAGCGCAATGCGACTGTAGGATGAGTTAACTCAAATCTGCATCATCATGATGGATTATCCGAGCTCTTGGAAGGTCAGTTGACGTTATGATCGGTCAATATTATTTAAAAGTATTAGATCATCTATTCTCAATACTAACTTATAATGAGGAAGTACGTTATTGTTCGTATGTTTGCATTAGTGTGCTTAGAATGCATTGAAAAATTGCAACCGTTTTGTTGTAATTAGGCACGTAGTCTGAGGTACCCAAAGAAAACCATAATAGTCTTCTTAATTTATTTATCTACCAAAATCTTACTTCGCACATAAGTTTGCATGTTTGTATGATATTCAATAAATTATACTGTAGAATAGTAGATAGCATCGTAAAGAAATGGATTGACGAATGTTTCTGAAAGGCACGGTTAAATGCACCACGACTCAAAACAAATTTTGAAATAGTGCAACAGAACAGCTCGGTGTAAGTTGACTCATTGAGTCACCTTAGCGGGTCGTCGGCCATCACTACGACTATCACTTCCACCGATATCAAAAGCGCCATCAAGCCCTGAGCACCATTGTGCGCGATGTAATCTGGTAACGGCCGAGCGCTGGATGCTTATCTGAAGCAGGCACTCCCGCTTGTCCAGCCGAAAGATCCGATAACAAAGTTACAATGTATTCTTAAGATCACCCTTGGCCTTACAGGGATTTACTAAAGCGAGATTAAGTTAGTCAGTTACTTAGGTCAGGCCGACCCCAGACGAGTAAGTAAGTTGGGATTTAGGTATGCCTGGTAATGTGATTTAAAATGGATTGAAAATGGTTTTCAACGAATGGGTAGTGAAAATCTGTTGCTAGGGAGTAATTTAATTATGTTTTTTCTACTACGAACCTACGTAATAAAATCAATATACATATGTAGGAAGCGGGGATATGTAACTACATAATTAATAATGAATAATACGTCAGGTCTATCAAAACCGAGCTAATACTTTATTACTTTTCTTAATGAGAACCATATCCATCACTTATCACTTTTATCAAATAACAATCTTAGCAATTGTAGCAAATGCCTAAGACATAAACTACAATTAGAGTTTGATTTATTAATTACAAATTGCACAGCAGCACTTTTATAATTAACGATAATAATTAATTCGACAATCGAATTAATTATCCAAAGGTGTCTAGGATAAGCTATTGCAACTGTACAACGAGTGCACCGTGCCACGCCAGAGCCAAGACTCCCTGCACTGTTCAAAGTGAGGGCCTTTTATAGTCGAGTCGAGCGGCGAGGGGGAGTGACTAACGACGCAGCTGGTCGGTGACGTGACCCGTGCACGTGCAGCTTGTTACTCATTCTATAATGAAGGCGAGCGATGACTCCTGCCGACACGGCCAACCTGACTAGCGGTCGTCCTCGAACGCTTCAACTAAAGCATGTCTAGATTTCTGTAACAAAAGAATCGTTCGATCATCCTGACAAAATTAATTAGTCCGGTCTATAATGACCCTGCAAATCAATTAGTTCTGGTCTGATCTACATGAACCCTTCAGATGTATTACAATTAACCCTTCAGAAATATTATTACAATTAACCCTTCAGATATATTACAATTAACCCTTCAGATATATTACAATTAACCCTTCAGATATATTACAATTAACCCTTCAGATATATTACAATTAACCCTTCAGATATATTACAATAGTTCTGGTCTGGTCTACATCGACCCTTCGTATATCTCACACATTGCTCTGGTCCGGTCTCTAATTAGACCCTTCAGGCACTAGAATTGGTCCGGTTCTCTATCCCATTTTTTTTAAGAACCCTTCAACACTAGCCAGCATTGGTCAGGCCACGTGCCCTTCAAAACTCTGCTCTTTTTTTTTTTTACTTTCTTTTTTTTTTTTCTTTACTCTTTTTTTTTACTTTACTTTTTTTTATACCAGTTTTGGTCCGGCAAACAGCCCTTCAAAACTCTGCTCTTTTTTTTTAACTCTCTTTTTTTTTATACCTTACGACCATATAAACCCTTAAAAGACATTTCTTGTAACACATTTTTTTATTGACCAAGTAGTGGGTGTGGATCTCATCCCACTTCTGATGTAGGAAGAAGGGGTATGTAACTACATAATTAATAATGAATAATACGTCAGGTCTATCAAAACCGAGCTAATACTTTATTACTTTTCTTAATGAGAACCATATCCATCACTTATCACTTTTATCAAATAACAATCTTAGCAATTGTAGCAAATGCCTAAGACATAAACTACAATTAGAGTTTGATTTATTAATTACAAATTGCACAGCAGCACTTTTATAATTAACGATAATAATTAATTCGACAATCGAATTAATTATCCAAAGGTGTCTAGGATAAGCTATTGCAACTGTACAACGAGTGCACCGTGCCACGCCAGAGCCAAGACTCCTGCACTGTTGAAAGTGAGCGCCTTTTATAGTCGAGTCGAGCGGCGAGGGGGAGTCACTAACGACGCAGCTGGTCGGTGACGTGACCCGTGCACGTGCAGCTTGTTACTCATTCTATAATGAAGGCGAGCGATGACTCCTGCCGACATATAGTAGAAATTAACTTTTTCTTGTTGACGACACGTGATACGAACGAACGTCTAATTAGCGAGATATACAATTTCATTTGTCTTCAATCTCTAATTTAATACTTTTGAAGATTAATTATTAATCTTACAAAACTCGTAGCCTTGTTGTATGTGGACACGTAAATTTATTACGATTATGTTAAATTTTGTTAAGTCACGGTTTACTGCTTCTCACATGCGTCTGTGTCTCATAGTCCAGTCAAATTAGGAAAAAATCTCGGAATTCGAGATACCCAGCTGTAAGTTTGTAAATACTTAGATATTGACACCCTAAAAGCTGACACAAACCCTACATATTGTAGGGTGTACGCAACTATAAAATTTTCAAGGTCAAATGTCACAAATATCAGTTTTATAAACTTTTAAGCAAAACGGGACGTTTTATCATAAAAGTGTGTAGGAGAAAATTACTTATCTTCTATTTATCTATAAAAATTGTCTGTACATTTTATTCCTAAGATTCACCATTTCAGAGATACAGCGATGCAAATAGTTGAAAAAGTTTTATTTTCAAAAGCTTCCAGGCCCACGTGCGATTGTGCTAGACAGTTAAAATTTTCACGAATGATGTATTTTAGTAGCCTCTATAACATCTTATACTAGAAAAAGCTTAAAACCAACATTTAAGTGGGTTCTCATACAAAAATTGTGTTTTTTTTTTTCTAACACTTAGCCGGTTTTTAACGTGGTTACCCCAGTAAATCTATTCCAGACGACACCTTTTATACGTGAAGAACACGTTGTTTATAAGGAAGCCTAGTTAAATAATTGTTCTGTGTTGTTTTCAGTATTCAGAAGATTTAAGATTTCTGCGTTTCATTAAATTAAATTTGGTTAATATGGATCTTCACGTTCATAATAGAGTTAGATGGACAGTTAACATTTTAAAAATGTATTTTTTTTCAGTTATACTTCAAACAGAAATTCTAATAATTGGTTATTTCGTACTTTTTGACCCATAATAAGCAGTTTAAATGTACTGAAACGTATATGTATAGTACTAAAAACATCATAAAACAATTATTTAAATAGGCTTCCATATAAACAACGTGTTCTTCACGTTTAAAAGGTGTCGTCTGGAATGGGTTTACTGGGGTAACCACGTTAAAAACCGGCCAAGTGTGAGAAAAAAAAATCCATAGTTTTTGTATGAGAACCCACTTCAACATTGGTTTTAAGCTTTTTCTAGTATTAGATGTTATAGAGGCTACTGAAATACATCAGTTGTGAAAATTTTAACTATCTAGCACAATCGCGCGGGGTCTGAAAACTTTTGAAAATACAACTTTTTCAACTATTTGCATCGCTGTATCTCTGAAATGGTGAATCTTAGGAATAAAACGTACAGACAATTTTTATAGATAATTAGATGATAAGCAATTTTCTCCTACACATTTTTATGATAAAACTTCCCATTTCGCTCAAAAGTTTATAAAACTGATATTTGTGACATTTGACCATGAAAATTTTATAGTTGCGTACACCCTACCATATGTAGGTTTTGAGACCACTTTTAGGGTGTCAATATCTAAGTATTTACAGACTTACAGCTGGGTATCTCGAATTCCGAGATTCTTACCTAATTTAAGCTTAAATGACTGGACTATCACACATTTACGTCAAGCCATATTTGACGGGCGTGGGAGGAACGCGTTTTCTTTCGAAACATTACAAAATATGAGCCTTTCTAACGTGTCAATGGAATGTTAAAATTTCTAAGCTAAGTGCACTGCATCACACATGCTGTTACATTGAACATACTACCTAGATGTACAAAAATCATGGTAATTATTTATAAGAACGCACCTTATAATATACAATTATTTTTAATATTATACAGCAGGGTTGTCCAAACTAGATCAGTCCCAGGGCCAATAAATAAATTGGGGGCCGCAAAATATTTATAAGAAACTATATCCATGTAATAGGTCTCGTTACTTTTTTACTTTGATGCAACAGATTTAAAATTTTCCTCAATTCGGGTGCATGACCGTTAAAAAAGATTCTGCGTGCCGCATCAATACTGTATGTTTATTGAAGCTCTCTGTCTGTATGTACATTGAAGAAAGGGCTATATGGAGACAATATAACTCAAAACCCTTTTGTGCACGCTAACTAGAAACGGCCCACTTATTTAATTAATTTAATTTAATTAACTTTGTTCATCTCAATCGGAAAAAAGTGATATTAATAATGACTTCATGCGGACGGGGTCACTGTAACATTGTAATATTAAGAATTAAAGGTAATTTTTAATACCACTTTAAAGATTGGGAAAATTACCAACTTCAACGGTTGAAATTCTGTCATAAAAGTGCAGCTGTTCGGTGGATAGATAAATAATACCTATTGCGTGTGGTCTACTTTTAACGACTTTAAGCTAAATTCAACCCAGTTTGGTCGGGCCAGACCGGTACTGTTTTAAATATTACAGCCATAATTAATGCTAATGGTAGATATTGATTTTATAAAACACATGATAATTAGGTACACATATGCTCGTATCAGTTGGTACAGTTGTTGTGAGTGATATTATCGCTTTTGGTATCGGTCACAAAGCGAGCCAGTCGAACAGCTGCATGCAAGGTGGAATCCTACCTAATTTTATACCATTGTTTCGGGAATGAAAAATGTTCTACTGTCTAAATCTGTCTACTTAAATGGAGTTGTTTTATTTGTTAGATATATTATCATATTGGATTCGCGAAGAGCGTTTATGGTATAAACATTGTTCTCAAGTGCTGCGTAACATTTTGTGTGAAAAATGAAATACGCTGCGCGCGCCTACATATTTTTCGCAAGTAGGTCAATGACTTTGCGGCGTGAACGTTCAGCGACCTATTTTACCCCTTGTCTTATCATATTTTGGGTTATTTTCTACTGGCAAATTGCCAAAACGTTTATTGTAAATGAATTTCTTTCCATTCCCCGATTGAAATAAAGTCCAATTCCAAATTAGATCGGTATAATCCTTGCTTCCCAATATTTTGAATGACTCTGTCTGTCGCACTTTGATGCCAAAATACTGAGCCCATTTGAATGAAATTTGGTACACAGATAGTCTCTAGCTGTGATAGTCTAACTAAGAAAGAACATAGGTGACTAACCGTGTTTTAATCGTATTTGTAATAAGGTTACTACCTTATTACGCGTAATACGAATTGATTTAACGCATACGGAGACAATGGTGGAAAGCTAGTACTTATGTTCATAGCTGTTCATAATTGGTCATTTTCATTTTCACATCCAAGAGAATAGTAGGTCGCTTGATAGAAAAACTAGGAGTTTTTTAAGATAAACCTACGAGATCTTTTTGTGAGGAAAGTCACAAACCGTGGAACGTCTCTACCTATCATATTCTGTTTTAAATTAATTTTAATGCACAATAAAAATATTTACATCCAAAATATGTGCATATGTAATAGCTTTTTAATTAATGTAACAAATCGAAATGTTACAAACCTCACCTGCATTACTTAGTTTTGTATTATCATAAATTTAATACAAATATCGATACTCACATGATAATATTTGACGAAAAATATAAGTTACAGCAAAATCGATATCTTCACTTCACTAGCAACTTTCAAATTGAACTATTCAAAAAGCTATTCGAATTTTAAAACTACAATTTCGCGACAGACTTTCCGCCTAGTGACGTGCGAGTTGTCCCCGGGCCGCGAGTCGTATGAGTTGCGCGCGCGCCGATCAGCGCGTCGCGTGCCGTTTACGTAACTTTGTTATTGTTTTTATGGTGCGTATCATTGTCTAATATCTTCCGTCCCAATTTTCGTATCAATGTTGCTATGGTTACGGTATTGAACGGATGGATTAGATGGATGTAATTTTATTTGAATGTTCGTTTTTGGTACCAAAAAACATTTTGTTTTATGTGTGAAATACACGTTTAGTAGAGTCGAGCGTATTTTGATTTTTACTATTTCCATGTAATGTATTTAATTCAAATGTCAAAGGTATGTAGAAATGGCCTTAAAGAAAGTAACATATTGGTATATTTAAGGCTTTTCCATTACCTAAAACATTTAATATAATGAATAATATGGATTAAAGGAAAAGCATTTTGTTGGTGATTAACTTTCGCTTCAAAATATTTCATTATATTGTAGCATCCATTAATTAATTTTGGGATTTAGGGTTTTTAAGCTTATTATAAATTGAGGTTGGTAGAAGACAGACTACGTGGAACGGTTGCTTGCTTCGGTTAGAATACCAATGTCCCAGCACTTCGTGGGAATTGTTTGACTGTTTTGTGACCATTGCGTCATTGAAACTGTATAATGCCTACTGTGTGTATCAGTTAGGGATAACTGTAGATTTGAACGCCCAGCAATATGCATTCAAACGTTTTGTTAACATTGGTTCTTTCATCGTTCCATTGTGTTTACAAAAAAGGATTTGGATTTCATCAAACTAAATTGTTCGAAATTACACTAATACATACGTACGCTCGTTAATTGTTCCTATAAGTTAACGTTCTGTTGTAAAGTTAATTTTTATCCTCAAGTCTGGATTTTAAAAAAAAAAAATTATGAACGAATTACCGTCTCTATCTACATTTAATTAACAATAATCAGTATAGAAACAAATAATAATGCAGCTGTGATACGATAACAATGATATCATTTGTCATCATTGTTCAAATCCAATGTTTGGTTAAACCAAATTTAATCTAATAACAACTGCATGTGGTCATATGAGACGCGTTTGTTGATTTATAAAATAGTAGGAGTTAACTAGTCTGCAATAGCGCAAATAGTTCAATGAAATGAGTGTGATACTATACGAAAAGGTGGACTGTTTCTTTTTCCAAACTGACATACGATGATGGCTTGGAGTAGCCTCGTCAGCATCACCGTTCTTGCGAGGGAACGGATGACTCTTACCCCTAAAAATAATAATTAGTGTACTGCGATGGGCTGATGAATACTTAATAACGCAAGAGACGACTATATTACAAGGGTGTAGTCTAAAACTAGGGTCTATACCCTAGTTTTGGACTTTATTCTGTAATAAACAACCTTATTAAGAATCAATCCTGGGGTACTCTACTTGCCTAAACTTGATACTTGTGGACCCTACTCCTATGACACATTGATCGTCATTCAATAAAGACACCGAGAGCCATCAGTAACTACCATACGAATGCGCAATTAACACCTATGTTAACACACTCCAGTATTTATTCAGCCATGAAAATGGCCGAGGATAGTTAAAAGATCACAAAAGCTCACCTATGACAGCAATAGAAGAAGTGTTACGTTTGTTCTCAGCTCTGAAAACAGCGGGTATTTTGTTGTGATGACCTGGAGACCGGACACTGTATTCACAATGGACTAGTATTAAATGCGATACTGGAACTTGGAACTAGTATTCACTAGTAATGTGAAGGTGTGGCACCGCGATGTGCTCGGCTGATTGTCAAAAGACCGTTACTATAGCAACTTACGTCGTCACACTCAGTGAGTGACATGTACTTTGGTCCTTACCGACCGATGTTAAGTTACCGACCAGCGAGTTGGCTAAGATGACTCATGCCGCCAAGTGCCAAATATGTTTTTCCACTTGAGTGTTAATAAAATTTTCAGTTTTGGAATACATAGATCGTTTTAAAGCAATTTTCCAGAATAGGCAAAACTAACAAACTGTCCTTTTCTAAATACAGGTCACACAATTTTGAGAAAAATCATTAATAAAACGACAATTGTGAAAATGCTTAACTTGAATTTACAAGTACTTGGTAGCTAAGGAAATTTCAAATAATGTAAGTACACAAACCTTTTTATGCGGGTTTAACGATGTTTAACGAAAAAACGATACTCCTTTTTAAAGTACTGAGCACACATTTGATAAAAATATTTAATGATACACGACAATAATACTTCCTTAGTCCTCAGCTCAGTAAAAAAGACATAAAATTTCTCCATATTAAAATAAAGAATAAGTAGCCTTAACAACGAATATATTACCATAATGTTCAAATGCAACACTGCAAAGTACATTTTGGCGTGTAGCTATAGATTAGCGTTAGAAATATATAATCAGGAGTTGGAACGCGCGCCGCATCGACCAAACGGGGCGAGGTCGTTGACCCAAATCCGCGAAGCCTTCGTTTGGGAGCCCTCGGACGATAAGGGTTCTTTGGACCGAGAAAGCCCTTAAGGGTTATTACTAAACACTATGCTTCGAGAGCGGTCTCATTGGACGACTTGAGAAACTAGGAAGATGCAATGTGTATTATTATATTTATGGTGATATGGATTTGGTACTAGTTCATTTATTATGATGGCAGAGGAAAAAGCTATAATATAATAACAATCAAGTAGATAAATTATTTGCCGAGAAACACACATA
The DNA here is from genome assembly GCA_039566165.1 of Maruca vitrata. Taxonomy (NCBI): domain Eukaryota; kingdom Metazoa; phylum Arthropoda; class Insecta; order Lepidoptera; family Crambidae; genus Maruca; species Maruca vitrata. Next base: position 7,030,706 of record CM076925.1, read on the forward strand.
ATCGTATTAAATACGATAAAAACCAAAAGACGAGCCATTTACGGATTTTTATGGATATGTAACTTGCCTAATAGGATAGACTTTCCAGTCTATTAGGTATTATATAGAATAAAAAAATTGCCGCGAAAATTTATTAAATATAAGAGATCAGTGTGTTACTATGTGTATACCTAATCCAGGAATACAAGTGAAGAAAAACATTTTAACCAAATTCATCAACAAACAAACTTATGATAAAGCCTCTTAGAAAAATTCTACTCAATTTAGGAATATTTACTGTATATTGTATACTTTCCTCGCGCTACTTCTGCAATAATGTGTTATGTAAAATTAAATAAATACTTGGTAGCTCTTTTTCTAGGTCTTACTTGACTTAGCAACAGTATGACGACACATGGATTATTATTATATACCACAAACAGGATATAATTTTAAGAAAAAAATATCTTTGGATATTGAAATCGCTTCTTTGTATAATTATATATTGTTAATATATAAATACGTACACTTTTTATAAATAAATTGTTTTTCTAAAACGGCTGGCATTTTTCAAATCGTAACAATGTTATGTCTGTTTATTTATATAATAAAATATTGTTGAATTTTAAAAGTGACTAATTACTTAAAGAGACAATTTCAAACAGATACCGAATCCAACGACTCAAACGAAGTGCGCGTTCAAACCATTGAAACAAAACCACGGCTACAATTTCACTCGCGAACAAACCTACTATTAAAAAATAAATAAAAGAGCTTACCTGATTTATCTTCTAGAAGATCACGTAATAAAGCACGACAGTCCTGAGGGAAGACGTAGGTATAATCAATGTAACGCTGCGGCGCGTGCGGAAGCTGGGCGGGCGGCGCGAGTCTGGCCGCCCGCCCTACTGCGCATTTACGTAACCGGTTATATATATTATTATGTATTATGTGCTTACATTCATCCGTGGCAAGGACGCGACATTCATGGAATGCGGCCCTCGACGGACGATGAGGCTTCGCTAACTTTATGAGGGCGCCTGCTCTGGTAGACTTTGTTATGAGACTCGTTTTCGACAGGAAATTAATTCTGTTTGTAAATAGAGCTTGTTTTTCTTGCAGGGCCAATGTTCGGAAAGAAATACCGCTGTTAGTTCCGCAGATGCTAGTCAGCTTTCGGGCAGAGTATAAGCCTGGGGAAATTTCGAATCGACAATTAGTCGAATTAATTAGAGTTGGACTGAAAATATTACGTAGAACAGTGATTGAGATGGTCACTAATTCACTAAGAAAAACTTACTGAGAGGATTTAAGGAAAGTCTTTTAGTGAATTTTTAAATTGCGATTTGCAGTTATTATTTTGTATTAAATGTTATTAATACTGTATAGGGATGTCTATTTCGTGACGTACTTACCACACTAATTAAGAATATAAAATTGTGTAGGATAGCTTATACCACGCAATCCCAATATTTTCAACCGAAATTATGAACATAGCATTAACTCAATGCACATATATATTTTCAGAGTAAGACAGACTGAAAGATACCACAACAAAGTGGCTACCATTACGTTACCCTCCCTCGAAGATAAGACTAAAAGAGGTTATGCAAGGTTAATGCTAGCAGCGCGCGTGAATTAGGGGAGTGGGATAGAACGTGTGCATTACCTATGCACTGTGCGTTGTTTGTGGGTCTGTCTTGGTAGACCTATTGGGACCAGGTTACTACTTAAATAGTCCATAATACGCATTATGGATAAACATTTTGAATTTGAGTTTGAGACATAAATTTGAGTAACCATGTTGACGTTCCTTCGGGAGACGTTCTGAATATCTGACTGGAACCACTAATATAAAAATTAGCGAGAACCAAGCCTGTAAGGGCTATATTAAATTTAACGCCAAAGGAGTCGTGTTTTAGCTATTACAATCATGTAAAAAAGGAAGTGAAAAGCGTATTAACGCTTTTCCATAATGTAACTATGTATAAATGGTTGCTTGAATTAACGTTTCAATTATGGACGGGCGTAACGGGCACGCTAATATTATGTCAGGAGAGGTGAAGTACTTTTTATAAGGAAATGAAGGTAGACATATCCAACTTCTACCCTTTGCCTGTATATATGTCATGAAGTATTATGTTTTTGCCACTGATGAAGAACGTCAGACCTAGATACTACCTACTACTACTATCTTATGTAAGTATGTATCTTTTATTAGGTAGTTGTAGTTGCGTGCACAGCATAAATGATATTGCCGTTCAATTGAATCAACGACGTTCTGTTTCTCTGATTGAACTAAATAGCTGTTTAACTAGCTTTATGGGGAACACGCTGTAAGTGAATGAAATTAATAATAATTTCGCTGTCATTTCAGGTCAATTGTCATTTCAAAAGACCACGTCGAAAATCATATCAAAGTAAGTACCTATTCGAGAAATTCAAGTGCACATGATTCCTGAAATATTGCGGGTGTAGTAAAAGCTTCGAACACCGATTTTAAACTTTTATCACCCACGAATGTAGTTTCAGAAGTGAAATTTATTTTAAGGTTGAATAAAGTAACCATATTCGTATCTTTGGGTTTGATGTCATGAATGGATGGATTCTTATGTTTTGTGCTACATCGATGTCTGAAGTATGTAGAGCTGTGGCCATGATTGACAAAAGATCGCTTTTTTTTAATAATAGGCTAACAAGATGACCTCACTCCACCTTCTGGTAAGCGGTAATGAGATCCAAATATGAGGTCGAAATAATATGAGGTATGAAGATCGTGGTTTTAACCGCGGTTCACACACAGTAATGTGTTTTATCATCTACTAGTTGTAAAACATTGAAACACAACATATCTCTACATAATAATATTGGAATAGCTCTAGAGCCAATAGGTGTACCGTCGTCGGTGCAGTTATCTATTTTTATGATTCCGATATCAACTCAAGTAAAATAAGACGTCTTTTTCCATTTGGACTTTTCGCCACCATCACCACGTTTTATTTTTAAATGGTAACTCTTTCAGGTGAAAGAGCATTGACCAGGAGGCGCCGGACGAATATAGCGGTGTGTGGCGGGTCACCAGGCATGGCGGGCCGGTGACGAGGTGACAGTGACACTCACGAAACACCTGCCACACTCCGGTGAGTGACCGTAAGTCGATAGACCGGGGGGTACTTTCTATGTATTGCACATAAAGATAAAATAACAACTTCTAGCTGGGGGAAAATTAAAAAGAAAGAGTTTAGCATCAGGCAATTTTGTCATTACTTACGATAATGAGGTAATTATATAACTAAATATAACATATCCTTCACATACAATTAAGCAGATTCGATCCCGGGATTCCAGCCATACTTCAATCCCGGGATCCCGGAATTGAAGTAGGACCGGAATCCCGATATTTGATAGTAGTAGAAACTTGATGCTTATTCTATCCTGCGAATAGAGTACCTAGTATCTTTAGATTCCAAAACAAATATAATTAGAGATCGATTATCTTATACCCAATAAAAAACTAACTCTCAGTATTCAGTGTCGGTAATTAAGTTTGTTGCTTTACTCTACCACTTTCATACTGTGAGTGATCTGGCGGAAGAGTCGTCAACAGATACTATTTTGGTAGCGTCGCGCTTATTTGGCAAAATATATTTTAAAATATTCTGAAGGGAATTTACTCATCACTCACTTTGATCTCTAGTGAAAGGGGTCAAAGATAGGTACTAATTGTGCACTCAAACACCAAGTGCTCGGATATAACTGGTCAGACCCACTTATTTAGCCGCCCTTTGGCAGACACATGAGAAACCCTGGTCCTCTAATATGAGCCATCATCATTAGCCCATATATGTCCCCACTGCTGGGACACGGGCCTATCCTAAACTAGGGCGATAAGGCCTTACTCAAGTGCTGGCTGCCTACACAGCCTTTATTCTTTTCTTCGCAGTTGTGAGGTTTTCTCAAGATATTTTCCTTCACCGTTAAAGTGTCAAATAATCGTACATAATGAATTGCAAATTTGAAAATACAGTGGTACGTGGCGGGGTTTGAACAGGCGACCTCTCGCATTGCAAGCAACGATCTCAACACCATGTGGTGGTCGAACCATGTGGGCTTATTAAAAAATATAAAATAATAATTCACAAAATCTCACACTTTGTTCTGATTTCGGTGTCACAAAGTCACAATATCAGAAACATGAAGGATCAGCATTTAGCGCCCTCTTTGTGATTAGTGAGTAACGAATACGCTAGTATTCGTTCCCAACTGCACGTCGCATCGTGGTAGCGCCCTCTGAGTGGAGCTTTATGAAACAATTCGCTTTGGTGTTTCCCCTAATCCCCTTAGCAGACAACGCTAGGCTACTATGTATGTACTTTAAAAGGCAGTGGTAAGATGGCGTCAGTATATTTTTCTGAACTGAATGATTAGTTGTATGCAAAATGATAGCGGCTCATACTCATTAATTTTATTTGTCGTTAAAATTGCCTACCTATTAAATATTCGATCGAACGTATGTTTGTTCTAATAAAATTAGAAACAATTACTAAGTTAAATAATTTATTATTTGTCGTTTAAGTATTCGGCCGTCAGTTCATCTACCTCAGATTTTAACGAATATAACGGTAGGCTGTTATTAAGGTTTTTTTTATAATATCTTGCTTTTAGGTTATTTGCTTACCTTAAAAAATCATATATTATATACAGATCATCTATCTTTTATATTTGAAGTGAGTGTGCTTACGTCTCTAATATAAATTTTAAAAGCAGACCAAATGCGAATCGTCGGGCGCAAGAAGGGTTCCGTCTCAATATTGAAAAAGAAAAATATTTATTATTTTTGTGACAGAAAGACGAACGGACGGACAGAACGGCGAAGTCTCAGTAATTTTAACCTTTGGGTATGGAACCCTAAAAACATCCAAGCTATACATATTGTAATTATAAAATAAATAATTGTCATGTCAATCACATTATGAACTTAATGCAACATAAAGAAGAGAGTAACTTTTAAAACAACTCAAAATAGTAAATAAAAAAATTGCATTTAGTCCGGGTTTCGACGTTACCTATGAAGCAAGTATAAACAGACAGACAAGTATTCATAACTTGTAGAAGTTTGTAGTTGGATGGCAGAATGAAATTAGGGATCGCCGACGAGAAAAGTTTTATCGTGGCCAATTTAAGTGAGTTAAGATGAAGGTGGATAAAAGTCGGGACTTGAGACACAATATAACGTAGATACAAATTATAAGCCGGTGAGGAGTCGCGGGTAATTTACATTTTAAAGCGTTTGAGGCAGCGATCCTGGCTCAGGGTGACTTTGCACTTGATTTATAGGCGCAGGTAACGACTGAAAAATTCAAATTTCCACCCACAGTGTAGTTTCCATTAAACGCGCGGTTCAACTTTAAAATAACTCTGCACCAGGCTGCAATAACTGCCGCGGTGCATAAAAACTCTTGTAATTACCCCATATAAAATGGAGATTTTAAATTTGATGCTTTTACGGGAAAATATTTTTCGTTCGTTACTTTTTCGCGGAGTGCGATGGTAACCGAAGTTGGCAGAGTTCATTTCGAATATTTTCATATTGGGGAACGGATCTAAAAGCAAGCATTCCTTTAAAGATATTTATTTCGTAATGTTTTAGAAAATTGAATTTCTATGGAGATTTTGAAGCGTATATTTTGTTGAATCGTGTACTTTTTGACTACCTACACGTATAGTATAGCAAATGACATTGTTGAACAGTAATTCCATGGGAAAATACTATTAAATAAACAGGTCTTAAGGTCAAAAAGCTAAATACTTATCGCACTAATTGTTATGCGTTTTAGCAAATGAGCTATATTAAAGTCGTAACTTTTGCAATACCCAAACTTTTATCCCTAAGCCTAATATATAACCAAATTTTACGTAGTACGAGATTATTATGCCGTAAATTATGATAGTCATCTAAAGTGTGGTTGAATAACGAATAATTATTCGATTCTGAAGTAATTAAGCACATATGAATGGTGGATTAATGAGGAATAAAAGCGAAAGGGCACAGGTTGTGGCGTGTAGTAATTTATGTGCGGCTAACGCGGTCTAACATCTGCCGGTTGAATATTCAAGCCCGCGTGAACTTCGCTAAGACAAACTACTACACCGATGTACTATGCATTGGAAGTGGCAGTCCTTACTACCTAACATTAGTATGGCGGTAATAAGGAGTAGTTAATAAGGTAATAAGTAGGATTAAGATTATAAACGTAAAAGTAAAGCTCTGTCTGTTTGTTACACTTTCACCTCAAAGTTACTGGACTGATCGATTTAAATTGCTACACAGATAGTCTTAGTCCTGAGAAAGAAAACTTTTTAACTGACTTAGTTTTAAGAGAGCGCTGAAAATTACTTCATCACATCCTTCAAAGAGGTTCAGTGGCAAAGGTTTTTTTAAACTCTTCAAGTGCTTATTATCACTACATAGTATAAAGCAACGTCGCTTTCCGCGTCTGTCTGTATGTATGTATGCTTAAATCTTTAAAACTACGGAACGGATTTCGATGAGAGTTTTTTTTTTAAAGAAAGAGGGATTAAAGAGGAGGGTTTTTATGTTAATATACCCGAAGCGGAACGAGGTTGGGTCACTAGTAAGTTATACAATCTATGAATTTATTTGTTTTTTTAGTGCTTGTTCACACCTAGCAATTTTTCGGCGATTTCGATCGCCGCGATTTCGCCTCGATTTCGCCGCGTGCTGCGTTCATATATCCAAGAGATGTACGTACAATGCGGCGCATGCGCTAAGCGGGTAGGTTGGATAAGGCGTAACCGCCGCGTAATCGCGGCGAGATCGCGGCGTGATCGTGGCGATCGAAATCGCCCAAATATCACTAGATGTGAACACGCTGTTAGTGCTCCCCCAAACTTTAATTTAGAGTTTTTAATTCCTTTTTTATTTTAGTCGTTTCCATTAGGTCTTGGTTATTTACAGCAGGCTCTATGTCCATGGCGTGTAGTGCAGCAACTTATGAACTTACAACGCGGATATTGCGTCACAACAGGTGCTTCCTCCAGGACCCTGTTAGACTGTTCCCGGTTGTTGAGCACTTGACGTGGTTTATTCGTCACATTAAAGTTTTAGAATCTTGGGAACTTCGAAATTAATTCAGCGATTTAGTTGTTATTACTGACTGTACTTAGCTACTTATTTAAATACACGATTATGATTATCTAATGTCTAGTAAATATTAAATTTTTGCTACAAATAGTTACGAAATTCAGCAGGTGTGCAGGGACCCTATTATTGAGACTTGGCTGTCCGTCCGTCTGTCACCAGGCTAAGATCAAATTTTTACAGATGATGTATTTCTATTACCGCTATAACAAATAAAATAAAAAATTACGCAGCCTTACAAAAAACAATATTGGTAGGATTTTTTTATATTCGCTTAGTCTACTTGATAGTAACCGGCTGTAAGCTATGTATGATGATGACAGGCACAATAGAACCTATTGAGCTTTTCACCCAATATAAAGGCCTACAGAAATGAGGAACTTAACCTCTTGGTCCGCCACCGGTGTCTACATTAATACTTATAAAAGTAAGTATTTTAAATGATATGAAGATACAAATGATCTCACCTAATATAAACAGAATTATAACATAACCATGTAATAAATGTGTAATGTAATCCCATTTCGCCATAGCGACTTCGCATGCAGAAAATTCATTTAAAAGATAACCTGAAAAGAGAGAAATAAACATAGCCTTATGCTACTCGTGTATTAATGACACCTCATTTGAATAACGCCCTCCACGGAGGGAAAATAAACAGGGTTACGAGGCTATGTGGCTGAATCGGGTGCACTCTAGCTGCGACGGAGCACCTCAATGGATAATTAAGGAAATGGGTTGGAATTTCTTGATGACATTTTATTTTATAAAACGTACACATGTTTTTTTTATTACGTTGGTTAGTACCAAAGAATAATTACACCGTCTTATCCAATGATTCAGGTAGGTATATTATGTCTCTTGCCGAATTTTTAAGTTACGTACCTACTGTAAATTTATTTTTTTATCATTTCTTACGAACCTATTTGTTCCGCTTCTATGTTTGCAATTAAGTTGTCTGGACGAAAAGTCCGAAAAAGTCATTAAGTTTTTTTAACTCAGAATCATATTAATCTACGTAATTTAGTATTTATGTTGTGAGATACCTACCTATATAATTTATGTTATTTCCTTTTTTGCACTCTCAACACTGTGAAGTCTTGAGACTGCAAAAAACGCGCTACACCCGATCTTATTCTTAAAGACACCAATGGCCGTCGAGTCCGAGCACCGTGTTTACGAGAACCCACTTTTAGATTTTACGACTGAGCCCATACAGTGCGCTCGTGACTTCCTCCTTCAGCTCACACGTCATAAAATAAGGCGTGAGGCAGCGAGTCGTAATCATAGCCTGTGACGTCACTGGACACTGCAGCACATACCAATACGAGCATGACTCGTCCTTTTAAAGCCCCGGTCGTACCCGGAGAGTTGGAAAGTAATGTAACCTTTTTACAGCTCACACAACGTAACAACATTTTATGTTTTATTTTATTTCTTTTTCTTTATTTAAGGAAAACAAACAGCAATTTTACAATTCACTTAATATTAACACACATAAATGTAACACACTTGCCAAAAAAGTCTCCACGACTAATTATTACATGGTATCTTAAAAGTTACACTACATATTTAAATACCTAACAGATATTTAAATATGTAGTGTAACTTTTATGTTAGGTTAGTTCATGTATGCTGTCGTTATTCATCGTTCAGGTTAAGAAAGATAAAGCAAAATTACAGGATCCGGTGTCTTCTTCGTCTTCTTTAATAAAAATATTTAATAATCTTCTCGGTAAAATCAGCTTTCCGAACCAGTGAAAATGTTATAGACTGTGACAGTTTTGTTCGGCTCGACTCTATAACGTAAATTACACGTTACATTGTCACAGGGACCCTCCTGGTGAGACGGCAGCTCTACGTGACTCCACACCTACATACATAGATAACAGTGAGTAAGCGCCTTTCTTGTGTTACAGAAAATAAAAATATAAAGGAAATGCTTGTTTCTTCCTGAGGACGTGAGCTACGAACGGTTCCTCGTAGAATGCTTCCTTGTCAGCTATTGAATAATTTCATCATCATTCCGTTTTCTTTTCTTCCTTCACACGTAGTTGTTTCTTCTTCTAACACGTGTACGGTGTGTAAAAATTTTAACAATAAAAGTTTTTTTTTGTTTCTGAATATATGCTACAAATTTTTTAAACAGCAGTGCTATTTACTATAATTATTAAAAAAAATAATCACACCTAAATGTTTGGTTATTTAAAAAAAAATATATCGTTACAGCACAGGTGGTAAAGAGGTCCTATCCGGGGCTAAATATATAGATAGACTATCTGTGTGCCGACCTTTTAATGACTCCCTCTGACTTCCGGATTCGTAAATGTATCACTGTTCATCGACAAGAACACGAGAGCATCCGTTATTCAAAATCGACCACTCACCTTCCATTCGTTCATAAATGTTTTTTTTTATAATGAGCTAACAAGATGACCTCACTCCACCTGATGAAAGCGGTAGTGAGATCCAAATATGAGGTCGACAGGCACAATAGCATATTGAGCCTGTCGCACCCACCCTGAGAAACGTGAGAGAGGAGACCACTGCTGCGGCAACAACGAGACAAGGCGTGGAGTCTTGCATTGGTATTGAGCTGTGCGGGTCGGAGTTGGCCAGCCCGCCGGACGGAAGGGCCCCCGCACCACCGTTTCTACGGGTCTCCCTGGCCGGCGGGCTGACCCGCTCCGCCCGTACAATACCGCCGCTAAGACTCCACTAGTCCAGCGCTTGCCGCAGCAATGGTCCCCCCTGGCTCCGGTTCGTACAGTGCTGATCCCGGAACGCGACCTGACCGAGAGAGGTCAGAGTCACTTGCCGGATTTTACGCAACTGTATGGAGGTAACAGCAACCGGTCGACAAAATGTCTTCCACCTGATTTTTTTCAATTGCTCACAAAATTCTCTTCAGTCGGTAGTTTTAGCCTGAAAGCGCGTCTGATAGACTTGTTTACGCAATAACCGACGACAATTATCTTTAAGCACAACATCGACTGCCAAATACATATTGCCCTATCGAGTTCGGCCGCAAGTTTAATGAAATTTAAATATATTTTGTAATAATTGGATTTGCGTGGGGGCACATTAAACTCTGGCCGGACCGGGCCTCTTGACCCTTTCAGTAAGAGGTCTTAACAAAACCTCTTCAGCCCACGCTGTTGTAATTTCAATTTTACTTCTGTTTCCGCCATGTTTGTTCGCTGCTTCAATATGCTGAAGGGGTTAATATGGTTAATTTGAATTTGCACAGTTTGTACGTTATATGGTTTATTTAAAAGCAAAAGGATGTACCTAATGTTTGATGATAACTAAATGGTTCTTTTACTGTTAGACTTCCACTATTAGGCAATATCAATATATACATAGTATAAAACAAATTCGCTTTCGCTGTATGTCCGTATGTATGCTTAGATCTTTAAAACTACGCAACGGATTTTGATGCGGTTTTTTTTAATAGATAGAGTGATTCTTAAGGAAGGTTTGTATGTAAAATTTACCCGAAGCGAAGCGAGGGCGGGTCACTAGTAGTAAATAAGTGACACGTAAAAAAGATTTTTTGGACGTAAGTAACAACGTTTTTAGATTTACTTTTTAGTTAGTACTCTTACCAAAAATTTGTTATAACTTTAAATCTCAGTACCTAAGCTTTACACTCTTCTTAACACATTTGTTTGTTGATGTATTCCTCTTTCACAAAAATGGGGAAATCTGTTTATTTTTTAAATAGTACACACAAAAAATCTTCGTAAAGGAAAAAAAGGTTCTAATAAATTCGATTCCCTGAAATGTTACCGACTCGTCCCCGTCGAAGCCTTACATTTTTCATAAAACAAAAACTGTTTCCGGAGTCCTCTTGTTGTTTCAATCAGGGCCGCGACTGCAAGCCCCACTACTCGATAGTGTTGCCAGACATTTGTTATAACAAATGTACGAGTAGTTGTTGTTGAACTTTAATTCTGACTGAGTATTTTCATAAAAAAATGTGTTAAAAATTTAACTTGGCGGGATAAAAATTCAGTAACAAATATATAAAATATACAGGGTGTCCCAAAAAGTAGTGTCAAGCGGAAGTCCTGAGATAGAACACCCGTGGGGCATCCGAAACACCCCCATGTATGTTCCGCGATTTTTTATAGTTTTCGAGTTATGATTATTTTTCTAAAATTTTGAGAACAACTGACCTAACCGATAAAAAATATTATACGAAAAACGAGTGAATTGGACTGTAAATTCAGTGATTAAAAAAGATTCATAAACCTAACCTTGCACATTGGATCGGACAGATTCCGGCCGGCATCTTTTGTTTTCAGCATAAATTCTATCGAATTTCAAAAGTGATACAAAATGGCATCACAAATATCAATCGGAACGATAGAAAAGTTGGTTGGAAGGGAAAATTATCAATCTTGGAAGTTCGCCGTGAAGAATTACTTAGAACATGAGGAGCTATGGGAAGAAATAGAACCAATGACGGGTTATGTCTCAGACTGTAAGAAAAATACGAAGGCCCGGTCAAAAATTATATTATTGGTGTAGTGTTCGTTAGATAACTTATTTACTTTATTATCGGCTCCTTGCCTGGAACGCCACCTCGGTCACTTTCCTGCCTCTTTACGTTCGTCTGACAGCTCTCGTTTTACTACCTTTTATCTATTGACCTAGGCTAAGGAGACGACAGCATACGGCCATACAGCCTACTAACATCCACATACACTACAATTGGTTGACCCTGTAAACTATGTCCATGTTCAGGAGGCGTCTACCGCTAAACAGGTTTGGACTAAGTTAGAAAAAGTGTTCGATGACTCTGGGCTGAGTAGGAAAGTTGGTCTACTGCGTGATTTGATTACCACAACTTTGGATAATTGTTCGAGTGTTGAGGACTACGTAAACAAGGTAATAACAACAGCTCATAAATTGAGGAATATCAATTTTGTAGTAGGAGACGAGTGGCTTGGTACATTGCTGCTCGCTGGACTCCCTGATTACTACAAACCGATGATAATGGCCTTAGAGAGCTCAGGTGTGTCTATTACTGCAGACTACGTGAAAACAAAGTTGTTACAAGAGGTAAAGGTGTCAGATTCGGTTGCTTTCTATGCCAGGTCTTCAAATAAAGGTATGTCTAAGTTTAAAAACAACCCAAAGGTCCTCGGTGTTTTGTGTGTAACAAATATGGACATCTAAGCAAAAATTGTTATTTTAAAGATAACAAGAAGGGTTCTAATACAAAGTCAGACGATTCTAAAAATGTTTATTATGCTGCTTTTTCAGTTGCTGCAGAGTTGGAAGAAAACTGTTGGTATATTGATTCCGGCGCATCTCTACACATGTGCAGAGATGAGAAGTGGATGTACAACATTTCCCCAACTACAATTAACAACATAAAGGTAGCAGATAATAAAACGGTGGAAGTAAAAGGATCTGGCAATGTGGATTTTCAGATAAAAGACTCCGACAACATAATAAGAAAAATACAGGTCAGAAATGTTTTATATGTACCTTCTTTGACAACTAATTTACTCTCTGTAAGTCAAATGGTAAATAATGGCTGTGAAGTAAAATTTGAAAAAGATGGCTGTAAAGTACTTCAAAATAAGTAATTGATTCTAACAGCTAGGCATTGCAATAACATATATCTATTGAATCATGTTACCGAAGCACCGGCACTGCTGTCTGCAGTAGATGAAAATGATATAAATCTCTGGCATCAACGGATGGGACATCTTAATTTTACGGACTTACAGAAAATTACTGAATGTACGGAAGGAATAAAACTTTCTAAAATAGGTAATCAAATATGTACTACTTGTTTAGAGGGTAAAATGAGTAGACAATCATTTAAAAGTACTGGCACTAGAGCTTCTGAATTGCTCCAATTAATCCACTCTGATTTATGTGGTCCGATGGAGACAAGCTCTATAGGAGGGGCCAAATATTATATTACTTTCATTGATGATTACAGTAGGAAAGTGTCTGTCTATTTTCTCAAAAATAAATCGGAAGCCTTAGATAAATTCAAAGAATTTAAAGGTTTAGTTGAGAATGAAACTGATAAAAGTATAAAAATACTACGTACAGATAATGGAAAAGAGTATTTGAATAAAGAATTCAATTCTTTTTTGGTAAAATCAGGTATTCAGCATCAAACGACGAATCCATACACGCCTGAGCAAAACGGTTTGGCAGAGAGGATGAATCGTACGCTGGTGGAAAGAGCTAAATGTTTAATTTTGAATTCCAGATTGCAGAAAAGGTTTTGGGCTGAAGCGGTGTCTACAGCTGCATACACCGTGAAATTTTAGTGGTTGTTTTCACGCAGTAAAATGATTATATCTTAGTAGTACAAAAGATGTGTGCAGTTCTTTTTTGGTAAAATCAATAAATGCCGGTTTTACGAAAGGTTTAGCCGTAACTCGAAAGCACATGCACATGCACATGCACACCGCTTTATGACTTAGGGTGTAGAGCTTCTTTAGCTTTAAGCATCGATTTCATGCGGCAAGCAGTACCTGAATACGTCACATCTTCAAAAACAACGATAGAAAAAAAAAATAGAGGAATAATTTGCATGATTCGATAGTATTACTAAAGGCAAATCGTTCTGCCACGGGAAAACAACCACTACAATTTCACGGTGTATATTATAAACCGCTCGCCCACAAAAGCCTTGAAATATAGAACACCATATGAAATGTGGACTGGTAGAAAACCAAACTTGACGAATATGAGAAGTTTTGGTTGCCCTGTCATGAAAAAGTCTGACGCAGACTCTGATGCTTCAAACAACACTGTAATAAATGTAAGTTCAGAAGAAGATCAGATGCTCGATGCCATCAGCGATGAAACAAAAACTGAATCAGATATTTCAGAATACATACCTGATGCAGATACGTCTGATGAAGATACTATGCCATTTAGCAACATAACTCTAAGGCCAAGGAATAAACCTACTACATATTTTTGTCATGAAGAGAGTCCAAACAATTTCAAGCAAATTGCAGCACCATTACTCAAAGAACCGAAGACAGTTGAAGAAGCTCTTTCAGGCCCGATGGCAAAAGAGTGGAAAGATGCTATGAACAGCGAGTTTGAGTCCCTCCTTCAAAATCACACATGGACATTAGTAACACTTCCTGAGAATAAAAGAGTTATACCATGCAAATGGGTTTTCAAAATGAAAACTAATGCTGATGGAGAAGTTGTACGCTACAAGGCAAGACTAGTAATAAAGGGATTTGTTCAAAAGAAGGGAGTTGAATATAATGAAGTATTTGCTCCAGTTGTCCGACACACATCAATCAGATATTTACTTGCTCTAGCAGTTAAATATAATTTGTATATAGAGCAGATGGATGCTGTCACTGCTTTTCTACAAGGTGATATAGATACAGAAATTTACATGAATCAGCCACCTTCTTATGAATATGGACAAGAAGTATGCAAATTGAACAAATCTATTTACGGCTTAAAACAGGCTAGTCGTCAATGGAATTTAAAATTGACGTCTGTTTTGAAGAATATAGGATTGAAAAGCTCATCTGTAGATCCATGTGTATATTACAAAAATGAAGATGGAAGCATTGTTTACATACTAATACATGTAGATGATTTATTAATTTTTTATAATAACAAAGGAAAAGGTGAAGAAATAAAACAACAACTTAAAAGTAATTTTAATATGAAGACTCTAGGACCTGTGAATCAGTTTATTGGTTGGAGAATAAAACAGAATGAAAAGAGAGATCAAATACAAATTGATCAGACTGTCTATATTGAAAAAATTTTGCAGCGTTTCAAAATGACAGAATGTAACCCAGTCTATTCACCGTGCGATACTAGTACCAAATTAGTCAGCACAGGAGAGGAAAATGTAATAAATGATGTTCCTTATCAAGAAGCGATTGGAAGTTTACTTTATCTGTCACAAGGCATGAGGCCAGATATTTGTTACATTGTTAATAAATTGAGTAGTTTCAATAATAAACCAGAATTACAACACTGGCTGGCGGTCAAAAGGGTTCTTCGATATATAAAGGGTACAAGAGATTATAAATTAATATTCAACCAAAACAAAGAAGAAGAAAGATTGTTTGGTTATTGTGATTCTGACTGGGCTTCAGATATTAACGGTCGGAGATCTTGCTCCGGCTACACTTTTCTGTTTCAGGGTGCTTCAATTTCATGGTGCTCTAAACGTCAGAGTACTGTTGCATTGTCTACCATGGAAGCAGAATATATGTCACTGGCTACTGCTACTCAAGAGGCAATGTGGCTAAGAAATTTAGAACGAGAGTTGCATTTCAATGTTCCAGATGCACCTATTAATATCAACTGTGATAATCAAAGTGCTATTAAATTTGCAGGCAATGATTGTTATTGTGCTCGCAGCAAACATATTGACATCCGGTTTCATTTTGTTCGAGAGAAGGTTGCCAATAATGAAATCAAACTAAGCTATATTGGAACACAGGATATGGTTGCCGATGTACTTACCAAAGCAGTTCCACAAAAGAAGACTGATGACTGTTCCAAGGCTATGGGCTTGCAAATTAGAAGAGGATGAAGATTTTTTTTTACACTATTGTATTGTAATATTTCGCAATTAAGAAGAGGATGTTGATTTATTTAGATTAATTGCGCCATCTATTGGAAACGATGTGCAACTGAAACAACTCTCTTGAACATTTCTTTTTACTGTCACCGAACTGTCATCGAATACAATTAATTACGTCTGCACATCTTCTGTTTAATTTCACTGATCCTTTCACTCTATTATAAAAATAGTACAGTTTTACAATAATATTTGTCTCCATAACTTATATCGAAAATATCAAAATTATGGTACGAACTGAAAAGTTACGTTCTGTAAATAATGTCTTACAATTTCAACGTTAAATTTAAGTTATTAGGAGGTAGCTGCATGGCTCCTAAGTAAATTTGAAAACTGCGCTAGACTCTCAGCTTTCATAATCATTCATAAAAATTGGTACTTAATGGGCTACTTTTGCTGAAATCGGACTACAAAGACAGAGAGGTGGAAAAATCATAAAATTAGCCATTTGATACGAAGTATTATTTGGACATTTTATTATTCCGAAAGTTTGTCAGTTTGTTAACAAACCTAAATTTAATACAGGAGCACTCAGATGCAAACATTTGGATGCTTTCTTTTGTTTAATTTAAGTTTCATTGCGCTCACACTGTTTTCACATGCAATACCTTTGTTACGACGAACTTGACGAACTTTGCTTTCTTTACGGACTTTAATAAACTTCTACTTATAAACTTTTTACAATAAATAAATCAAAAACGATAACTTTTTTTTTCCAAAAAGTTCCCATTTTTAAACTGAATTAAATTTTTAAGTATCACAAATTAAACTTTCAAGTGGTTATTTCTTAGCATTTCTGGTATAATTTTGATTGTTAACAATCTTATTAACTTTAGAAATAATAAAATGTCCAAATAAAACTTCGTATTCAAATGGCAAATTTTTATTATTTTTCCACCTCTCTGTCATTGAAGTCCGATTTTAGCAAAAGTAGCCCTTTAAGTACCAGTTTTTATGAATGATTATGAAAGCTGAGAGTCTAGCGCAGTTTTTAAAGTTACTTAGGAGGCATGCAGCTACCTCCTTATAACTTAAATTTAACGTTGAGATTGTAAAACATTATTTACAGAACGTAACTTTTCAGTTTGTACCATAATTTTGATAATTTCCATATAAGTTATGGAGACAAATATTTTAGGCATTAAAGAAAAACTCATGAAAATTGATTTGCAAAAAGAATTACTCAAAAAAGTCAAATACTTTTTTCTTTACAATATTTTTAGTCGATTAGGTCAGTTGTTCTCAAAAATTTAGAAAAAAAATCATAACTCGAAAACTATAAAAAATCGCAGAACATACATGGGGGTGTTTCGGATGCCCCACGGGGTGTTTTATCGCAGGACTTCCGCTTGACACTACTTTTTGGGACACAAGGTCATTCACATCCTTACACAATTCTCTCAAAAATAAAATTGAGCGCATTTTTGTCGATTGTATACGTAAAAAGGTACATCACGTTCCGTCACGTAAACAGTTAAATTTTCAATATTTCATTGTTTTCTGACTGTTTGAAACCTTATGTAATTTTGAAGAGTACCAGTAAAAACATCAATTGAGTTTGTAATAGTTCCATCGTGTGGTCCGCTCTGGCAACACCGCTGCTCGGAAATATTGAGGTTCTGCAAATAGCTCGTATATTTATTTGGCGCGGTGCGAGCGGGCATCCAATTTTCATATTTCCCACGGTGGAGCTCTCTCAGGCGATATCTACTAAATCTCTTCCTGATATTTTTATGGATCAAAATTGATTTAAGGCGCCTGATACGGGGAATAAAAACGAAATTGTTGTTACTTTAAATGGTTTCCGGGAGGTGTAAAATTGAGGTTTTATGAGTAAGGAGTTCGTTGTTACATCGTGACTGAGTAGCAGTCAATATTAAGGCTTTTGTAATTAAATTGAATATTTGTATCTGTTTATATCGCAATGAATTGAAATCGGTGTTTTTTGGGACTCATTGTTAAAAAATAATATAGCGGCCTAAGAACATAATTTGTAAAAACTTGAACTACTAGCTATAGTGCTTGAGAGACAGCCTGATGACACACAGACGGTCAGCAAAGTCTTAGTAATAGGGTCCTATTGCTACCATTCGGACACGAAACTCAAAAAATACCCAAGTACCAGATTTCCCAATTTGTTAACAATTTGATTCCCGAAATACAGAGTAATGTTAATTCAATTACCCTAAAAGTCCTCTCCCGGAGTCCTCCGTCGGAGTCACATTTACTGTTTTTGTCTAAACAGTGACCCTCATCTGAAATCCTAATTTGTCGTTGGATTTGGAGCGATCTCATTTAAATCTGGGGCCGTGGATCCATTATATCCACAAAAAACTTAATTACCATTAATACCTACAAAGATCAATTACGTAATTACATTATTCTGTAGGGTAAATATTTTAATCTTCACTACATATTAAAAAACAAAGTCGCTTTCTTTGTCCCTATATTCCTATGTTTGCCTAATTCTCTAAAAAAACGCAACGGATTCTGATGTTGTTTTTTGGATAGAGAGATTTAAGAGGAAGATTTTTATGTCTATTATACCCGTAGCGAAACGAGGGCGGATCACGAGTAATTTGTATAAATATGAAATCATACTAGAGCTTATTTGGTTACAAGTTAGTACATACTATATCAGTTACGTAGCTAGATATTCATTCAACTAAGTAAAACAGATATAGATAATTATTACATGGGGTAAGGTTACATTATATTAGTCTCTACGGTACGTGATTATTAGCGATTCTTATTAAATAACTGTTCAAAATGTTTAATAAGAAATTTCTATCAGCTTTAAAAAAAATCGAAAGTACTGAGACGTTGTTTGTTTTGAAAAAGTTTTGTGTTTGTGTTTATTATTATCGTCTTCAGAGAATTGAGAACGTTTTAAATTTATCTGATGTGTGTTTCAGGTGGTAATCATTGCATTGCAATATCATGAAGAATGATTTACCAAATTCGTTCGCTGAAATATGAAAAACCTTCTCCTTTTAAATTCGGTTAAAAATCACTGGAAGTAAAAATACTCTTTTGAGCACCTTCTCAAAGTGGTCGATCCGACTGTGCATTTCCGCCGGTTTTCCAGTTCGCAAAGCATAACGAGCCCGCCAGTCATATCTTTTTTCTTGTTCCCGGAACGAACCTGCGGGAGCGAAGTTTTCTTGGTGGCATTCGGTCCGTTCATTAGGGCCGCGATGATGCGGCCGCCGTAAACACGCCTCGGGGAAATACGCGCGGCTCACCTGCCCAGGGTTGGCTACAACTATTGTATCTATTTTAGTTTATACATACATGTTAAATCTGTTTTAAATATATGTTATACTGTGTATATTTGTTACTTAATAATACACTAGTCACCCTAAATATTAGTCTTTATGGGATACTAGCTGTGCCAGCGACTTCGTTCGCGTTTCCCCCGTTTTTTACACATTTTCCATTGTATCTTTGCTCCTATTGGTCGCAGCGTGATGTTATATAGCCTAAAGCCTTCCTCGATAAATGGTCTATACAACGCAAAAGATTTTTTCAAATCGAACCAGTAGTTCCTGAGATTAGTGCGTTCAAACAAACAAACAAACAAACTCTTCAGCTTTATAATATTAGTATAGATTAGGTGTAGCAAACACATAGTTACTTACTGCCTGACGTTTCGACTGGGTTACACCAATCATGGTCGTGCTTTTATATACGAATCAGATCAGTGAGGTGCTGTCTCATTGAAAAAAAGAAAAACAAAAGTACAAGATATAATATTAGGTCATAATTTGGGCCTCCAACTAACTTTATTACATACTATAATCATTTTTAGGATACGTAAAACACATCCTAAAATAAAAAAAAGCTGTTATCCTTTTTTTTTAAAGTAGGCTAAAAAATGTCTATTAAACTTCGTGGCATCCTTGGCTCGGTTGCTGAGCAAGGGCCCCGGCATATTGGCCCACTCCGCCGTCGGGAGCCGAAACAGTTCAAGAAGCTTCCGCGAACACAACAACTGCCTTTTGTTGAAACACTGCGTTCAAAGTGGAAAGTATTCTGTACAAACTTAACTGGGTTACGTTTTTAAGCTTTTTTAGTTGTAGCAACTTGTTGGTTTACATATTAACTATTTTGTTAATAAAACAACGTTGTTCGGTGTTGCTTCATTAACAATCACATCTTGTTAGACATCGATACTTGCAATCCCTTTTCTGAGATTTTCTAGATTATTTTCGATGTTTCGAATGACAGGCTCAATAGTGTATTGGGTGACATGAACGTTAGGTTCAAACTCAACCAGGGACCAATATCTCCGTTCGTCTGTGAAAAAGGCCGTAAAGATAATACAATTAAGACCGCAAAAGTCTTAATTGTATTATCTTTCTGAAAACTAACTTAACTTTCTTAAAAAAATATGTCGATTATTTTAATAATATATTTAAGTATGATTAATTATAATAATATACTCGTTTAAAAATATGTATCAGTTACGAATATAAGTAGCACTTGTCAGGCTATACAATCCACCGGTCACAGGTCACACCTCAGTCAAGGACCAGGGAAGAGGTCAACATTATGCTGATGACTCTCGTCTGCGGCTGACACCCACCCTTTGTCCACTTCGACCCTTGAATCCTATACCTATTACAATAATTCATGTTGGGTTTTATAATTTTCGATTTGGAAATTTGAATTTGAATGATGGTAGCGTCCCTGGTCATAGTGAAATATGCATTCATCTTATTCGGATAACATAGAAATGGCGTTACTTTTAATTCAGTCAGGGGATACCAGTCACAACTATCTGTCCGGTGGTTGGTGAACGGTATACGGGTAAGCGACCACGGCTCCTCGAGCTACGATCGGCTCAGCCCAAATCATCCGAGGCGATAGTATCCTTCCTCCCCTTTTCCTTCCCCCGTCATATATCCTTGCTACTCGTGGGAACGCAATGGCCTTGTTAAAACAATGCACTAGGTAGAATGGCGGCGACGTGATCCACAACCCGTCACGTCACGTTTCCCACAGAGGTGAAAAAGTGGATCGCTGGAAGTGATCTCTGCCTACCCCTCTGGGAAAAAGGCGTGATTTTATGTATGTAAGTATGTATGTATGTTATTTTTAATGATCGCTCTGTAATATGCTTGTTATATCATATCACATGTCATATTTACCTACTCTACGTGTGTTGTAAATGTTGTAATGTAATAAATGATAAACAAAAGCATTGTATGGTTTTGCTGGCACTAACAAGTCAATGTCTTAATAAGTAGTATGAAGGGGTGTGAATGCAAACGCCAATAATGTCTTGACTCGATGTTTATTTATAACTTCTTGTACATAGGTAAATGGTACATTAGTGCATACTTAAAACCTAACAGGTATCAGAGTGGGTCTGCAGGAAGCTGTCCGGCTCTTAACCTATACGTTAGCTAATGAGAAACCTAGCTTGGCTCAGGAGTGGGTCTGCAGTAAGCTGTCCGGCTCCTTTACCAGACTGGTTGTACTGAATGGCTATGGGACATTGCCGCTCCAGTACGAACCGATGCTGTTGGCTATCTGACGTTGAGGCGGCGCGCGGCGGCTTATAAAGGGTCCGGCGGCCAGTGTCGTGTGCAAAACTTGATGAGAGGGACGGGGCACTGGTGCGAGAGGGAAAGTATTCGAGCAGGCGCAGCGCGCGCGGCCAACTTGTTTGTTTACAATATTGTTTTGCTACAATCTCCCCCTCTGCTACTCGTTAACGTCCCGTAAGAGTAGCAGGAATCAAGAGGACTGGAGGATTCTTGGTCGACCTCGCCGTCGAATGGGTGCAATTGGTTCCGGTGTCTCGTCGCCTCGTTTCTCAAATTTGATTATTGCCGATGTATGAAACCTTCCAATTGATTTTCCAGGTTCTTGGGTGCTGGCAACTTCATATATTGAACTTCCATGCTTCTTTATAATAACATAAGGCCCATCGTGACGGGGGGCCAATTTAGCTGAGAATTGCTTTTCTTGATTACTTATCGGATGTGTTTCTACCAAGACCAAATCTCCAGTCTTGTAACCAGGATCCGGTCGTCGTTTCATGTTGGCTCTAATTCTATTGTTGTCTTGCATTATTTCAATGTTTGCTCTTGCAGTTGCTAAATCATTTGCCAATTTCTTTAGATGTGGCGTTATTTCTGGTACAAATTGTTCACTTTGTACAATTTCTCCAAAGTTGTGGGAAATTTCGTAAATAGTTCGCATTTCTCTGCCAAATGTAAGGTAAGCAGATGAAAACCCTGTACTTTGATTATGTGCAGAGTTCATAGAGAACCTTATAGCGGCTAAGGTTTCTGGCCATTTGTCGTGTTTATCCTTTACCATGATTGCGATTCGACTCTTCATGTCTCTGTTCTTTCGTTCTACAATGTTCGGCTCTGGGTGATATACAGGCGTCAGAAATTGTTGAATGTTTAGACAGAATGTCAGCTTTGCATAACAGCAGATATAAACTGTGTGCCGTTGTCACTTATTATTCGACGTGGTAGGCCATATCTTAGAAATACCTCATTGAGAAGAGTTAGGGCACATTGTTGAGCCGTAGCTTTATTTAATGCGAACAATTCCACCCATCGTGAAGCTGTGTCTTCCACAATAAAGATCCATTTTTCTCCATTTGGTCCTTTAGGTAGCGGTCCAAACAGATCTATGGATAAGACTTCAAATCTTTGATTTGTGGCTGTTGATTGAAATAAGCCAGCTGGTTTTTGATTCGTTGGTTTGTATTTTTGGCATTCAACACAGGTTTTTACGTATCTTATAACATCTTTACGTAATCCTTTCCAAAAGAAATTGTTTTCAATCCGTTTCACAGTTCTGTCTACGCCTAAGTGGCCAGCGGTTGGTGAGTCATGGAATGCTTTTAACACATTGTTTATTTCGTGTTTTGGTACTATTAGTTTTGCACTCTCGTCTTCTTGATCTGGAGTGAATCGGTATAGCACACCCTTGTGGAGGAGATAACCTCTTTTCGACCATTGTTTATAATCTTCGGAATCAGGTTCATCTTCTAATGTTTGTATTATAAGACTGACATCTTCATCTTTCATTTGTTCATCGCGAATATTGGTTTCATTTCTTTTAGGCAAATCGATTTCTACTTGGCAGATTTCACACGTATCAGTATGATTGTCGCATGGGGGTCGTGATAAGCTATCAGCTAATACATTAGTTTTCCCAGGGGAATACTTAATTTCAAAGTTGTAAGGCTGTAGTTGTAGGGCCCATCTTGCAAGTCGACCTGTTGGCGATTTTAGATTTAATAACCATTTTAATGGCTGGTGGTCAGTAATTGCCAAGAACTTGCTTCCTTCTATATATCCTCGAAAACGTGGGAGACGTTTTGTCGACCGGTTGCTGTTACCACCATACAGTTGCGTCAAACTCGCCAAGTGACTCTGGCCTCTCTCGGTCAGGTCGCGTTCCGGGATCAGCACTGTACGAACCGGAGCCAGGGAGGACAATTGCTGCGGCCAGCGCCGGACCAGTGGAGTCTTCGCGGCGGTATTGTGCGGGCGGAGCGGGTCAGCCCGCCGGCCAGGGAGACCCGTAGAAACGATGGTGCCGCTGGCCGCCCGCGGCATAGTACAGGGGCGCGACGGAGGCTAACCACCTCCGACGGCTGCCCCACTAGGTCGCGCATAATCCCGGAGCGGTTCGTCGTGCCGGGTGGTGCCCGGAGTGGGACCCGGCGTGTCCGCCTCCGGGGGTACGGGGCCCTTCCGTCCGGCGGACTGGCCAACTCCAACCCGCACAGCTCAATACCAATGCGAGAATCCACGCCTTGTCTCGTTGTTGCCGCAGCAATGGTTTCCTCTTTCACGTCCCCCTTTCCCTCTAAACTCTCGATGGCAGTACAACAAACGCAACATCGTCCTACAGCGGCACCCCAACTCCCCACCCCTCGCTGTTTGAGGTGGAGTTCACTAACATCCGTGGACTCCATGCAAACCTCAACGCCGTCCACCAACACCTCGAGACGGCGAGGCCTGCGATGTTGTTTCTGACGGAGACTCAGATTGGCTGCCCTGCCGATACGGCATACCTTCGCTATCCGGGCTATGAGCTGGAAGAGTCCTTCCAGCCCAAGGCGGGTGTGTGCCTTTTCGTCAGGGCGGACGTCTGTTGTGTCCGTCTTCACTGCCTCGAAGACCCATCCTCTCCATCCTTGGTGTGCACGTGGATTTAGGCTCTGTGAGCAGAGTCTACGTGTGCATATACCGGTCCCATAAAGGTGACACTGAGACAACTCGACTCTTCGACCATCTGAGTCAGGCGGCAGACATCGCTCAGGCGCGGTTCCCCAATAGCGAGCTGGTGTTTTTAGGGGACTTTAATGCCCACCATGACACCTGGTTAGGCTCGCCTAAAACAGACCATGCTGGCCGGACCGCCCACGCATTTGCTCTCACGCATGACCTGACGCAACTGGTACTCCAGCCCACCCGGATGCCTGATATTGTCGGTCAAGCGCCCTCCTTGTTGGACCTTCTGCTGACGAGCCACCCATCCGGGTACCTAGTGTCGGTCTGTGCCCCGCTGGGATCCTCCGACCACTGCCTGGTGGGTGCAACAGTGCCATGCACCGCTCCCCACAACCCGTGGAGGTGACGCGGAGACTGTGGCGCTACTCGTCGGCAGATTGGGATGGTATGCGTGAATACTTCGCATCCATCCCTTGGGGGCAGTGCTGCTTTGGAGGAAGTGATCCCACGGAGTGTGCAGCGGCTATTGCGGGTGAGATCAGTCTTGGAATGGAGTATTACATTCCATTTACTGATGTCACCAGCGGTCGCAAAGATGATCTCTGGTTCAGTCGTGAGTGCGCCGCAGCCGTTGAACTGAAACGGACGGCGTACCGCAACTGGGCCAGGGCTCATGCACTTGGGGATCCTAATATTGCCTCGATTAAAGCAGCCTACAACAAAGCCACCAAGGCCACCAAAGGGCCTACAACAGAGCAGATGCCCAGCGAGTTGCACGTGTTGGCCAGGACCTCATTAGGCATCCCACGGGTAGCCGCTCCTTTTGGCGCCTGGCTAAACATGTGCAATCCAACTTCTGTCTGCCTTCGCTGCCCCCGCTGAAATATCCTGACGGTTCACTAGCTCATCAACCGCAGGAGAAGGCAGATCTGCTTGCCAATCTTTTTGCGGCCAATTCCTGCATCGATGACGGTGGAGCACAACCGCCTAAAATTTCACATTGCGGTGCTCATATGCCTGAGATCCGAATCAGGCAATGTGATGTACGTGCTGAGTTGCAGTCACTTGATGTAAGGAAAGCTAGTGGCCCAGACGGTATTCCAGCGTTAGTACTCCAAATTTGCGCAGCGGAGTTGTCTCCAGTACTCACACGCCTGTACCGCCTCTCATATACCTCGGGCATCGTGCCCCGGGCTTGGAAGGAGGCGAATGTTCAACCTGTTCCCAAAAAAGGGGACAGGTCCGATCCTGCCAACTACCGGCCCATAGCTATAACCTCAGTACTGGGTAAGGTGTTTGAGCGGATAATTAACGCCCAGCTCATCCGCTACCTAGAGGATCACTCGCTGCTGCATGACCGTCAATACGGTTTTAGACCAAAACGGTCCACGGGTGATCTTCTAGCGTACGTTTCGCACCTCTGGCCTTGCCATGTAGCCTTGATATCGCAAAAGCGTTTGACCGTGTATGGCATCGTTCGCTTCTCTCCAAGCTCCCGGCATACGGTCTGCCACCTCGCTTGTGCGAATGGGTTGCGGGATTTTTGGAGGGACGCAGGATTCGTGTCCTTTGTGACGGACGCACTTCTTGTTTCCACCCAATAAATTCCGGTGTACCTCAAGGTTCCGTTCTGTCGCCGACATTGTTTCTGCTGCATATCAATGACATGTTGTCACTAGGCAACATTCATTGCTATGCGGATGACAGCACTGTCCACGCACGTTATTTCGGAAGACCTGGGGTAAAGCAGACCGAAACCGAGGAAAAGAGGAACCTTCTTGTCGCCGAGCTTGACGGGGTCTTGGACCGCATTTCCGAATGGGGCTCATGCAATCTTGTCGAGTTCAATGCCAAGAAGACACAGGTGTGTGTTTTTCTAGTAAAGTGTCTCCTTTCCTTTCCCATCCTACTCTTCAGAGCACCCCTTACCATTACAGGATAGCCTTAGCATCCTTGGCATGGATGTTCGCCGCGACCTGAACCAGCGGGATTACATCGAGAGCGTCATTAGAACAGCCTCCCGCAAACTGGGGATCCTGAACAGAGTGCGGCGGTTTTTCACACCGGTGCAACTCTGCCTTCTTTATAAGGCACAAGTTCGCCCATGTGTGGAATATTGCTGTCACCTCTGGGATGGCTCCGCAAAATACTTGCTCGACGCCCTCGATAGGTTGCAGCGACGTGCTATCCGTATTGTCGGTGATGTAGAGGTGTCCGAAACCATAGAGCCTCTCCAGCTACGTAGAGACATTGCCGGTCTAAGTGTTCTCTACCGTCTCTATAATGGGGAATGCTCTGAAGAGCTATTCCAGCTAGTCCCTCCCTCCCCTTTCCACTCCCGAACGACACGTGCTGGACAGCGCTGCCATCCACATACAATGCAGGCGCTGGTGGCTCGGACTAAGAGGTTTAGCTCCTCATTTCTGCCCCGTGCCATTAAAGCATGGAATGCCCTTCCAGCTCATGTTTTCCCTCCCTCCTATGATCCCGGGCTCTTCAGGCGGGGCGTGAAACGGCATTTAAGCAGGCCTTCAGGGTGAGTGCGACAGGCTCAATACGATCTATTGTGCCTGTCGACCTCATATTTGGATCTCACTTCCGCTTACCATCAGGTGGAGTGAGGTCATCTTGTTAGCCTTTTATAAAAAATAAAAAAAAAAACGTGATATTGCCCATACTATTGCCAATGCTTCTTTTTCTGTAACGGTGTAGTTACGTTCTGGTGCTTTTAGCAGCCTGCTGGCGTATTCGATCGGGTGTTCCTGTGGACCTCCCTGAATCAAAGCTGCTCCAATAGCATAATTGCTTGCATCTGTCTTTATAGTGAATGGTGCTTCGTAATCAGCTTGTTTCAATACTGGTGATGTAGTCAGTGTAGTTTTTAAAGTATCATATGCTTTTTGTTGTTCCTTGTTCCACTGCCATGTTACTTTCTTCTTTGTGAGATTCGTTAGTGGTCTTGCTATGTCTGCAAAGTTTTCTATGAATCGTCGGTACCATGACGCTGTTTGTAGGAATGTTACTAGTTGTTTCAGGTTTTTCGGCTCAGGTCTATTTGTAATTGAAGATATTTTCTCGGGATCAGCCTTTATTCCTTCAGGGACGATAAGGTGTCCTAGATATTTAATTTTTGAGCAGCCAAATTTACATTTCTTTCTGTTCGCATGTAGATTGAAATCTCTTAGTTTCGTGAAAACTTCTCGTAGATCTTGCAGGTGTCGGGAGAATGTATCAGATCGTATTATGAGATCATCTAAATAGGCTAGTACACACTGAGCACGTAACCCATGAACGAATTTATCCATCAGGCGTTGAAATGTAGCAGGTGCATTTCGTAATCCAAATGGCATACGTTTGAATCTGTACATTCCGAAGGGCGAAATGAAGGCAGTTTTGTCCATATCTTGACAATGCATTTTTATTTGCCAGTAACCTGATTGGAGATCAATTGTTGTCATAAAAGGCATTGCTTTTGCTTGGTGTAGTAAATCGTCTATTCGAGGTAGGGGGTACCTATCAGGTTTGGTGATATCGTTTAACCGTCTATAGTCAATGCATACTCTTACATCGTCGCTACCCTTTGGTACTAATATTACAGGAGCAGACCAAGGTGAATCACACTCTTCAATG
The DNA here is from genome assembly GCA_039566165.1 of Maruca vitrata. NCBI lineage: Eukaryota > Metazoa > Arthropoda > Insecta > Lepidoptera > Crambidae > Maruca > Maruca vitrata. Next base: position 7,058,304 of record CM076925.1, read on the forward strand.
ACATTATTACTGATCATTTCATCTAATTTATCCCTTAGCTGTTGTTGTCTAGCTGGGGATAGTCTATATGGCTTTACTGCTATAGGATGATGGTTACCAGTTTCAATCCTATGTTCAGTATATAGTGCATGTCCTTCATTTACTTCAAATATATCGCTAAATTCAGTCAATAGTGTGTTTAACTGAGTTCTTTGTTCATTACTTAGTGATTGGGCTTCATCAGGGGATAATGAAATATTTAACGAATACAGTGTCATTGGATTTATTAATACATAATCAATACGAGGATCAACAGCTGAATTTGAATCTGCAGGTTCGCGTGGGCGAACTGGGCGTGGTGGAGTATCCAGTTTCTTCAACTCCCAACGTGGCTTCTTGTTTGCTGGGCTGTCATCATTGTTCATTGGTGGTGGTGTTGCTGTAAGAGGAGAGATCATTTGCAGTTCTTTTGACCAACGCAAGAATTCTGATAACCCGGTGTCTTCGAAGTCTATTTTCTTTACAACATTCGTAGGCTTTTCATTATTTAATTGTAGGAATTCGAATGTTTCCATTGGTTTGTCAATAAATGACCAGACTCTTTGAGGCAAATTGAGAGTGATACCAGCCGATTCCAAAAAGTCGATTCCCAGGAGGGTGCGGTTGTCCCTTGCGTTTGGCAACACGGTAAGTGTGATTGGCAAAATTCTATTACCAACAACTACCTCCACAGTGCAAGTGAGGAGTGCCTCCATCCTTATAGTGCCATCGGCCAGACTGATTTCGGCGTTCCGCTCCGTAAACTGTACTCCGGCATTCAGCAGAATTCGGTACAATACATCGCTAGCAATGCTCGTCCTGGCGGCAGTATCTATGAACGCATAACCAATATTTCCTTTAATAGAGATCTCTATTGTTGGGATTTTAATATGGTTTTGTTGAAGTGCAGTATGCAATGTGTAAAAAGAAACTGGTTTTGGTGGAGTTTCTTTTGTTTTGCATGTGTTGCAGTTACTTCTAAAAACGCCTGGTGCGCCACATCCATAACATGTGATCGGTTTGTTTTCACTCGTTGTCATTGCCGTCTGTTTTTCTATAGGAGTTATGATTTTGTTGTAAGCAACCCGTTTGCGACATTCCTCGACGTTGTGTCCCTTTCTACCGCAAAAGAGACATCGTTTGGGCTTCGGCTTCTCAATTATCTGTTGCATGGTCGGAATAGGGCGATTAATTATGCTCGGATTTGAGTTATCCAATGATTCTTGATAGCGAGCACGTTCCAATAAATGTTCGAAAGTTTTTATGTCACACCTCGCAATTTTTTCTTCAATTCCAGCTTTAGTAGACCGTAAATGAGATCTAGTTGCTCCTCTTCCTTATGGCGCTTCGGCGGTAATAGCCCGAGCAGTGCGCGTTTTCGGCAGAGGAACTCGTCGATTGACTCATTTATGCCTTGGGATGAAGAAAAAAGTTCCAAATACACTTCGTGCGGCTGTCGTTTCGGGGCAAAGGCGGACCGCAGATGTTTTAACGCGGAGGACCAGGTTTTTATTTCTGATCGCACGCCTTGCCACCAAGTACTTGCACCATCTTTCAATAGTAACGGGAGCCCTGTCAGCGCGTCGTCGTCGGATATATTTTCGATATTTTTGAAAATCTCCACGGCGGTAACGAACTCCTCGACTTTGTTATGGTCCCGTTCTCCAAAAAATCTGATGTCACAACGTGTAAAGTTCTTGCTGCACATTGTTGTTGAGATTTGTAGTCTGCTAATAAGTTGACTGAATTGCAAGTCCGATAGTTGGATAGACGGTAGGTTCATATTTGTATTTTCTTCGGTTACCTTCGTATCGAAAAATTCTTCCGTCGTCTTAGCCATGGCCGTGGTATTATTATAAGGCAGGAGTACACTAGTGCTGTACTGAGCCTAATTTTCTTGCAAAAATACCGTGTTCCAATGCCGTGACTTTTAAAGTTTTGTAGGTTACTTGTTTTCTTTTTTTGACAGTGACGTTTGCTTTGTTTTCTTCTTGCTGGTAGATAGATGTTGGTTGTTATTTCTTCAAATTTTGTTAAATTCGTCGTAACAATACTTTTTACGTTGGGCGCCACTTATGAAGGGGTGTGAATGCAAACGCCAATAATGTCTTGACTCGATGTTTATTTATAACTTCTTGTACATAGGTAAATGGTACATTAGTGCATACTTAAACCTAACAGGTATCAGAGTGGGTCTGCAGGAAGCTGTCCGGCTCTTAACCTATACGTTAGCTAATGAGAAACCTAGCTTGGCTCAGGAGTGGGTCTGCAGTAAGCTGTCCGGCTCCTTTACCAGACTGGTTGTACTGAATGGCTATGGGACATTGCCGCTCCAGTACGAACCGATGCTGTTGGCTATCTGACGTTGAGGCGGCGCGCGGCGGCTTATAAAGGGTCCGGCGGCCAGTGTCGTGTGCAAAACTTGATGAGAGGGACGGGGCACTGGTGCGAGAGGGAAAGTATTCGAGCCCGCGCGCGCGCGCGGCCAACTTGTTTGTTTACAATATTGTTTTGCTACAGTAGTTATTTTATTACTGATTAATATTTACAAAACTTTTAATACTTTGTACTTAAAATAAGGAAACCTAAGGAGTTACCGAGCGTTGAACAACGCAAATCCAACAGCATTAAACGTTCCAAATAAAACAAAAGACGCTCGATAAGGAAGTCGACTCTTGAGGGACCCCGTTAGGACTATTGTCGCATAGAAATAAAAACAAAAGCCGGTGAGACGGTGACGTAACAAGCCGGCGTGACGCGCCCCGAGGCGCCGAACGGGACAAACGATCCCAATCAGCCGGGACATGCCTGTTGCCATTGAGACTGGCGGATATAAACAATAGTGTTGTTCACCTGATATTCTGGAGGGTGTGATAATAACTGTGGTTTTATTGGAGCGATACCTTGCTCATGTGTGTAGTAAAACTACATGCGGATAAAATGGTCTCACTTTAACAGCCGATCACGTAACGTGGTACATACACTTCAAAATAGACCGTTGGCAAAGTGTTCATTGAATGCATCACGTTATTATCGGTATGTATTTAGTTGTAAAAAATAAATAGTAAATGTATTTAGTTTTTTCCGTTCCTGCAGTGTAGTATCTTTAGGTAGTTATTAAATGTGGTATAAGTAATTCCTAATTATAAGAATGGTTTTTCCACTGTTTTTGAATAGGCCCGTCTCTTAGCATTGTTTCAAAACAGCATCCTACTTGTCAGAGATGGAGAGTGTTTGTTTTCCTATCTCATACCCGGTTAATTAGCAAAAACATCTTAGAGCCGGGCCCATATTTACAATTCCCGGAGAGAGGCGGGCTAATTCGGCGGATCCACAGGAGACCGCCGCAGACGATTTCCCCGAAACGCAAGTTGCCCGGAGAATACGAAGTGACAAGATAAAACGTCGAATCGGAAAAACTGCTTATTTTATTGCCGTGCCGAGCTGTAAGGCGGATAGGGCCGCTCCTCCGGGATTGGCCGACTTCAATTAGAGTGCGTACGTTGCTATTCGACGTCGATTCACTCCGGGATAGGCATTGAACGCGTAATGACGCGTTTTGCATATTACCGTGAATGGTAGAAGTACAAATGGGATACTGCCTGGTAGAGATTTGAATCTTAACTTACTCAACGTAATATTGATCTCAAATAACGCAGTAGCTATTTCCGATTGTGTTGTAACAATGTCTGTTTCTTGGTAAATTGTATTGTCTTGATTCAATGCCTTTCAATATAGTTGGAGGTGTTCTAGAAATTTGAGAATTGAAATTCTGCGTATTTTGAAGGTAAACGTGAAATAATAGAAAAGTTATACCTAATTACAGTCTAATCAAGACTAGTTAGGTGGAACAGTGGTTATAGTGGCCCTGGCTACAGTTCCAAGAGTGGTGGATTCGTTCGATGTGATGAACATTTGTGTTTTTTGCGTGTCTGAGTATTAATTTGTATTTAAGTATGTATTTTTAAGTATTTTTGTATCTCTGACACGAGACTGAATATCAATGTATTTATTTATGTGATTTTCGCCTTCCATTTCGTGCTAAAATCCATTAACATTCCAGTGAAATATGCCTCTTCCATAAAAGTTCATGTTTTTCGGCCTTGCTTTAAAATCCAGAAGAAAAGTCAGTCCCCCAAATAGGTTTAGGGATCCTAGACAATTCGTACCAAAGCTGATAGCTATCATCTAAATGCGACCTATATATTTGTTATCGACATATATCTAGCTACCTAGGTAGTAGTACAGGATCCGTGGTGTATTTTTTCACTTGATTACTATCAAGCTAATTTTCCGTGAGTAGCTTCATTTTGATAAGACGCCCAAAAAATTCCTGTGCGAAAATTTTTGATTGTGGTAGCTAACAGAGGTATCAATGATTAAATATTTAGGACCGTAGGACCGGGACAAAGTACCACGGAATTTGTAGGACAATATGACCGTTACATTATATAAATATTAACTAAGTAAAATAATAAAAATCAGCTGGTTAGTAATCATTTTGGTGATCTCCTCCTCCAACTTGTATCGATAACGAGTCCACCAACTATGATTACTAGCCAGCTGCTTTTTATTACTTTACTTAGTTAAGATTTATATACTGTAACGATCATATTGTCCTACACATTCCGTGGTACATTGCTTGTCCCGGTCCTACGGTCCTAAATATTTAATCATTGCTACCTCTGTTAGCTACCACAATCAAAAATTTTCGCACAGGAATTTTTTGGGCGTCTTATCAAAATGAAGCTACTCACGGAAAATTAGCTTGATAGTAATCAAGTGAAAAAATACACCACGGATCCTGTACTATAGGTATCATTAAGACATCAAGGTATATTTTAAAATTCCTACATTTTCTCATAAAAAGAAAAAATATACATATAGTTATTTCAGAAACACGGCGCTCGTTCAGAGTTCACGGAAATCAAATAAAGTACGCGTAAATTGTCAGCTAGCCCTCCCCAGGAATAAGAATACAGAACTTTTTCGTCCAAATCGAATCAATGTTGGTGGCGAAAGTTTTTATTGAAGAAAAATATCCTTAGCCTAAAATCCGGTTTCCAGGATTATTTTAAGAACCTACTACTAAGCCATATTTGTATTTTCTAGTACAATTCCCGTTTCTGTAGGTCTCATATATGAAACAATTATTATATCATGGGTCATCCAAGTTTTAATTAAAATAAATAAATAAATATCTGGGAAATTTCCACAAACGGTAAATAATAATCGATTGCTATATAAAAATCGCAAATACCTTTTTTGGATGCTCGATTTCCTTCGGGACGGTTGCCTCAATGGTATCTACTGGTATCTCGTCATCTAACAAGTATTTATTACTTATTATAACGTATCGTCATACGCCGTGATTTTTTTTATATTGCATCAATTCATCTCCATATTCACTCTCACCTTTTCCCTAATATAAAATAACACCAATTTATGTCCCAATTTGAATTAAACCCACATTGTGACCGTAACTGAATGTGACCTCCCCGGTAATGGTTATTGCTGCAGTATATTCGGCTTATTGCTCCGATACTCGCCGCAAATATATAATTTACGATCTTGCCAACAGGTATTACGGTGTAAGGCGGTATAAATGCTTAGCCCTGTCGGGACTGCACTTACACGGATTAAGGTCATAATAGGAACGGTTGCGAGTCTATCGTTGCGATTGCGTTTCGCTCGGCTGACTTGCTGATGCGGCGGCCGCCCGCCGCAGCGCGCCGCAGCCCGCCGCAAAGCGCCTCTTGTTATGAAATGGGAATTAAATTGTCTGTGAAGAATACAACGGGATTACCATTTATTCCCACCTATCACAATTTCGTTCCAATCGATCAATGTTGCATACATTGCACGATTTCATCCCATCTGGAATCAAATCTTCTATGTCTGCGCAGCAATGGATGGTGTGCTACAATAAATCACCCGGTTCTCTGAAAGATTGCTGCTAGCTCGTAATCCTTTGGTATTCAGTGCATCGCAGCGAGCTCAGCGTACTAGGCCTGTTTGTGTATCCTAAACGTCCGAAGGATTAAAGCATATCAAATCGTTTCAGAAAGAATAGCAAATTTAATACATTTTCTTTAATAACACATACTTATTTCTACATTTACAACTAATCGAAATAATCAAAATGATGGTATTCATGATGGAAAAATGACGGTCTAAATTTAGTTTCAGTAGTTTTGAATGTGTGCTTAGTGTAGACAGGGAAGGGAACTCCGTGTTGAGACCGATACTGATTGCGATTATTGCTGACAAACTTGACACTTTTGAAGTTAACCATCATGGGGTTCAGTTGATAGTTCATGATGTGGTGGGAGGACATTGACCTCGGTGCCGATCCGTTCCCGGCGCCGTGGACGATTCTGGAAACCTGATGGTGCAGCGGGGTTATTGCGGGCGATTTTTGCAACTGTCTTATAGCATCCTTTTTTGTGATATTTTTCACTAAGTTTCGATTTTGCATGCTTAAATTATAATGCTTATACACTTTAGGATTCAGCGATGCATTTATAGGTCTGGCATGGAACGGATATTGGTGATTTTTATCTATCGATTTTTGCAAATGACTCTTCTTAAAGTTGTTGTTTATTTTCTTTTCGTTTAGCTCCGCTTGAATATCATTTTGTCTCCTCAATAATGGCCACAGATTAATATCGAAAACTTTGCTAACGGGGTTCAGTTGGGTTGGGTGTTTTGTTATCTTTAATCTTTGAATTTTCGGCGACTTTACTTGACTTGCCTTCATTATGTTTGCCATATTTTCCAATTCCCGCAAGCTCATAGACCTTTCAACAGCCGCTGCTAAATTAACTTGATCTTCCAGATTAAACAATTGTTCGCCGCTGTGTTTAAGATTGTTGAAATTTCCATTATAATTCACTTGAGATTTCAATGGTGATCTAACAAATCTTTCCCAGTAAGAGTGAGGAGTGTTATGGTTTTCGTTGAATATGGTTTGTAATGGGCTTTTGTCGTTATTTTTTTCAATTTCAATGTCGACCTGGCGTTCGCCATTCGCGTCTACTTTTCTTATTAATGCGGCAATTTGTTTTCCTAAGTTGCTGTAGTAAGAGTCGTTCATGTGGTCGGCTTCGGACGGCGGTCGGGACAATTTGGAAAGTGGATGCACGCGCTCCGTAGGCGCGGGATTGTGGGCGTAGTTCATCCGTCGCATCAGAAGTTTTGGATCTATTGTGGATGCACTTGGTAATTTCTTATTAAGATCCATCTTATGAATTAACTGGGAAAGATATTTGAAGTCAACGTCTTCCAGCGGAGGAATTTTCTCATAATTACCGGGTGGTTTCTCATCGTTATCGCTAGCTTGCGATCTAAACTGCAACATTGCTCGATCGGGGATTCGGGGATCGAGTTCTTCAGGATTGAAGTAAGCCATATCTGGATCTTGTAATTTATCAATAAACTGATTGATTGGTACTTTATTTTTCTTCTTCATTCTATTCCGTAATTGCATCTGTAAAATATATCATTACATTAGTGTTTACATGTACAAATATGTTATATTTATGTTTCAAATAATACTTACAAGTTTATTTTGATGCCCATTCTTTTTTTGCGCCGTTCTGAAATATAATACGGGAAATATAGCAAACTGATAAAATTGGTAAGTATTAGTAATTATTAATTATTAGTAATTATATTCACCAAAAATATGATTTTAATTAGACAACATATAAATAAAGCAATACACATTGAATTAAAAAAAAATTAAAACTATATCCTTCTATTATTATCAAGTGCCTATCCTTTATTTGGAAAGACTCGAATGAGGTATAGAATTGCTCGTTCTTTCTGGTTCTCAGTATGATTAGACACCTTTTGATTGGACTCAGTTGAAGAGATTAATAGATTCCAAATCTGCCTCGATATAAGCATTAGCCTGTTGACATTTTGACAAGTTCTTAGGTTGAGTAAGTCACCTCATGACGTCATCAGCCCTGGATCTTCCGACGCGCCCGACTTCCGGGATATGAGGGGTTGCGGTATTGTCGTTGGGAATCTGGGGCTCGGTGGTCGCCTGGGTAGTTGTTCCTGTTGTCTGTTCTGCTTGACTTGTCGGTGTGGTAGTGGTGCAATTTGGGGGATTTACTGCGATTATAAAACAAAGGTTTGGTTAAATCATTCCCTTTGTTAAGGCTAGACAGATCTATAGTTGCATTTAAAGAAAAACATATATAAGGGCATAATCATTTTCATAATTATAAATAAGTATAAATTAAAGATATCAAACATATTTTTACCTGCGATTCCTACGGGTGGCACCGGGATCATTGGATACATTGGGAGTATCGGCGGCGGAGGTAGTCCGATCGGGGGATAAAATGGCGTCTCGATGTTTGGGAGAAAAATGAAGGACGGCAAGGATGTCGTTTTCTTGTTCACCATCACGATCTTTCTGTGGCCGTGGTCATGGCGGCCATAGGGGCGGATCATGACGTCGTCGTAGTCGCTATCACTGTCGCTATCATCATCTGAGTCTGAGTCATCATCTGAGTCAGAGTCGAACAGACTGTCATCTTCTGTGATCTTCAACAGCTTCTTCCGAAGCCCCTTCTTCTTGTATCTCTGTGCTGTTTTTTTCCTTTTCGACCTTTTTTTACCCTTCTTGCGAGACCTTCTTCTAGGTATCGGGACGGCCGCTTGCCCTCCGCTGCGTCTTGTTAAGGGCTGATCCTCCGTTTTGTTGATCACCTGATTCTCGATGGTTTTGAAGAATTGGTTGTAGAGCCAGTCTCCGAGGTCATCGGCGTCCTTGGCGATCTCTTCCACTCTTTCGTTTATTATGCTCGAGGTGGTGAGAGTTGGGATCGAAGGCGATACAGCGGGTGTTGCACGGGTAGGTTCTAAGTAACTACGTCTATAATCATGCGCGAGTTTTATGCTGGAAGGAAAAAGGATTAGCATATGAATATTAAAATTTATTACATTTTAGAATTTGTGTGTGTTTTGGTGTGATGACGATATGTAACGTTTATTTGTGATAATACTTACTTGGGTTCACATATTTTGGTTTCTGTGTCGAAATAGTATCCTGGGTGGCAATGGCACCCGATCACACAACCCGGTATCCCGTCAATACAATACTCGAATCTGCCATGAGGGCCGCACTCTGAAATGTATTTATTTATTACCTACTTAGATTGAAACCAACAGCTGTAACAGCAGTCTACATTGTGGGAAACCATAAAGGTTAAAAGTACTTTACATTGGATTTGGCATTTAAATTACACATAGGAGTCTAAGTGTTTGTTTGATAGGTAATTGTCCATTTCCATCTTTTATTATTGGTACGAAGTGACAGTTTGCACTTTGCTGAGCTTAAAATAAAAATAGTTTTTCATACAAAGTTTCGTTGATTAATCTTGTCTTACCAAAATGGGCGTCGTTGGCAGCATTGCAATATTTGATCAAAATACTTATCGAAAATAAAACCCAGGAATACATTGGTTCATGGATTTTCAGTGCAGATCAGTTAGAGCATAATGGAAACTTCTCGTTGGTTGACGCGGCCGAGTATAAGGTTATAAATTGCTTGTATTTGAAGTATCTCAAGTATCTTTTAAGCACAGAAAATAAGTAACACTATACACGTATATGGTATTTGCTGAAAACCTTTAACAAATGAAAAGTAAATGGTGAAAATCGTACCAGATGTATTGAACAATGGCTTTGTTCATACATTTATTGCTTTTGCTTTTAAAATCACACAATGGTCGCATTGACTCATTGAACTACTGGTCGACTAATATTATGATTACTGCCACACACCATTAATTGACATCTGTTTACTTTGATATTGGATATTATTTGAGTAATCAGGATCTAATTAAACCATGTTTGCGTACATGATTTGCGTCACATGACTTACAGCCTTATTTGAAAAATTAGTAATTCTCTGCGTTACTAAAAAAGTCAGTTAGGATTGTGCATTTTTATTCATAATTAGTTATGTATTGGAATAAGGACCATATTCAAGCATTGGATCGTTTTGAAAAATACTCAAACTCAAACTCAAAATATTTATTGCTATTCCATAATGTACAAAAGATGTTCTTAAAAAGTAAGATTCAATTATTAGGAGAGAGGAAGGACGTTAAGAAATATAATTATACATATAATCACCAATTAGCTTGTGTGTGTGTGTGTGTGTGTGTGTGTGTGTGTGTGTGTGTGTGTGTGGGTGCGAGTGCGAGTGCGAGTTATTATATTACGCATTTATATTAAACATTATTATCTATTCTAATAGAACGGAATTATTGCACATTATTAGTAAATAATAAATCTTCTTATATAATAAAAATTATGCTTCAGCAATTTGGCATGAGTAAATAAATATAATTTTATATTTATAGTTTGTCACAAAAGTATTCTTTTACACTGTAGTAGCTTTTTTGAATAAGAAGTTTTTTAAGTTTACTGATGAAAATGTTTTGTTTTGATTCTTTCCGGATGGATTCTGGTAGTTTGTTATATATTTTTATTGACATTATAAGTGGACTAGAGGAATGAATTGCTAGGTTAGAATTAGGAGGTTTAATTTATTTTTATTTCTTAGGTTAAATTTTGTTTGAATAACATATTCTCTTTTGTAAAAAACTCAGGGTATTTCCGAACAAATTTACAAATTTCTAATATGTATATTTGGTAAGGTAAGTATATTGAGTTGTTGAAAGTGAGGTTTGCAGCTGTCAGTTTGGGGGATGTTTACTAAAATTGGAATTAATTTCTTCTGTAATGTGAATATGGTTGGTGAATCTGTGCTGTTACCCCACAGAATGATGCCATAGGAAAGCCAAGAGTAGGCGTAAGCATAATAAGTGACAAGGGCAAGGGTAGACCTGTTTAATTTTTTATTTCCTATAGTACATAAGAGAAGCTAGACAATTTCTGGCGTATTAATTTTATATGAGGTTTCCAAGTTAGATGTGTATCTATCATGAGTCCTAGTAGAGAAGCCTGGTTTACTACTTCTAATTTCATGTCGTTAAAAAAAATCTATTTTTAGTGCCGGTTTTTGATGGGGATGGAAATTTAGTTTTATGTTAGGATATTAGTTTAGTTTTATTAAAATTTATTTCTAAGTTATGATTTTTCATCCAGTTCACAGTATTGGTAAGTATTATGTTTAGGTTTTCATTTAAGTTTAAGTCATTTTTACAGGTTTAAAGTAATATATCGTCCGCAAACAAAACACAAGGCACATCTATGGTTTTTGGAAGGTCATTAATATATATCAGGAAGAGTAAGCATCCTATAACACTACCCTGCGGTATTGAAGAGTTCAGACATTTGCTTTCCGACCGGAAAATTTGTATTTCTTTTGTATTTTTATTAAAAAAATCTAGTTCTACCTGCTGTTGTCTGCCTGATAAATAAGAGGTAAGCCATTTATAAGCTTTACCTCTTATGCCTATTCTATGTAGTTTATCTAATAATATATTGAATTGAACTTTGTCATAGGCTTTAGTCATATCAATTAAAGCACCTACAGCATATTGCTTATTATTGATTACATTAAGAGCTTCCTGTATATATTTGTAGACTGCTAAGGTAGTTGATCTATTTTTACGAAAGCCATTCTGGCAATCGTCAAATATTTTATATTTTTCACAGAATGAGTAGATCCGATTGCACATAGCTTCCTCAAACATTTTTGATGCTGTGGGTAATAGGGCTATGGGACGGTAATTATTTGGGTCTGTTTTACAGTTCTTCTTAAAAATAGGTTTTATTAATGCCTGTTTTTATTGATTAGGTACAACACCTTCATCAAATGATTGGTTTATCAATATGGAAAAAGGTACAGTTAATTCATCTGCACAGTATTTAAAAAGGATTGAGGGCAGCTCATCTATCCCGTGACTTTTTTTATTTTTTAGTGTTTTCAGTATTGAGTTTACTTCACAAGGATTGACCGGACTAAGGTAAATTGTGTTTTCTACAGGATTGATCACTGAGTGCCAGTAGGTTTATCATCAAAAGAATAAGTAGATGTTTCACCTTAAAACTGATATTCAGATAGATTTAATTTTTCATAGCTTTCCTTGATAGTAATTTATCATACAAAATTCTGAATGATATTTTAAAACATTTTGCAGCTTTATAAATTTACTGAGTTACTAACATTTTATAATGAAATAACATCCGTCATGGCACCATGGATCTTTATAGATTATTATAGGTAGTACCAAAATCTACCACGAATATCACAATAATAATCCATTTATCTTTTTATAAGATTTCAAGAAGAACCTTTAATATCGTTATATTATATTAGTGAAATATAATTTTTGTAACTCATATTTGAATCAATAAAATATTATTGTACACGACCTCTATCATCTTGTTTATCCTACTTCCTAATAATTATTATTTAATACGAAAGTTTGTTTTATCTGGAAGTATGTTTGTTACTTTTTCACGCAAGAACTACTGAACGGATTTTGACGAAATTTCAAAATAATATGTTACGTATCCGAATTATTTTATTATATACGTATTATCCAAAATATGTCGATAACTGACTGCTCGCGTACGAAGTTGCGGCCGGCCGCTAGTAATTTATAGTTTCATTACTTAGACTAAATTATTTAAATAGGAATCTGAACATCATCCATAAATATGACTTTGTAAACATAGTTGGCATCGAATCAAAGAGAGCACAAAGAAATCCTTTGGGGTCTGTGTCTTGGCAAGTTGTTCAGGAACTATTAATTTCAGTTGGCTATGAGATATTTTCGTACTGAAGGATTTTGTGGATTAGTTAGAAACCTGAGACGGTACGGTACCTTAATTCTAGGTACTTTCATTAATATGTAGGGACCAAAAATATACAATGTTGACAAAGGGAAATGGAGAGGAAAATAAATAATAAAAATAATTAAAAACATGTTAATTTTATACTGTTAAGTTATTATATTTGCTTTTGTCGGCTATGTGTCGTCACCTAAGTCAGGTATTCCTTTCAGGCCTCTGAAAATAAAAATGGTTATAGAATGAATTATAGAAACTAAGTTCAAATATTTATTCAAGATTATGTGGAATACATACACTTATTGTTTGTGTGCGTTTAATATCCTAGTATTCGATGGTTTTAAAAGGACACAATAAGTAGTCCATATAAAATAAAAAGACAATAGTATTCCAAGTCCAAAAGACATATTGGTTAAACTACAGCTAACTTTCTCTTTGATTCGTTGGACCTGATACAGATGATGTGTATAGAAAATATGATGTTTGGCTAGTAACACCAAACCTGCATGTTTCCTGTAAATATTAGTTTGTGTTACGACCATTTAATCGCATACACCGCGGACTTCAAAAGCTTAAATGGCTTCCCCAACTCACTTTGAGCATTCGTCTGGCAAAACGCACTTGTGGGTGCGATCGTCCCTGACGTAGGGTGGCACGCAGATGCACCCGGGCTCGCAGAACGGGTAGCAGGGCCGCAGCCGCTCCCGAGGGTTGTCGCAGCTGATGGCGGCGCAGCCTGCGAAGCACGACTCGAACCTGGAAGGTTTGGAGCAATAACGACTTAATCAGTGCACTGTTTTGGTGTAATAACGTCTTATCTCAAATTTTAGGGTTAACACAAAAATTGCGTGAGTAATGACTCTCTATTTCCTCACTTTCTCTTTGAAAAGACCTGCCAGAGGGTCAAGCATCACTAACTTATGGGCTCTATAAAAGTAATTGAATACACACAATGCTGTAATTACCTTTCATGTTGTCTGTCACAGTTCATCGGCATTGATTTCTTATCGTCTCTGTAAAGTAAGAGTTTATTTAATAAAAGGATAAACAACATGACCCAATCTAATAAAAGAAGATAGATTACAAGTAAGCCGCCGAATGTCCCATTTCAGAGCTCTTGAGGGGGACTTTGTCGTCATCAAAACGTTTTTTGTACGATGCTATTTCTGTATCTCTTGTTCTCTCTATACCACCAAAGGTCTTTGAATCTGGTTCATCAACGTATCTAGGACTATCATAATCCATTCTTTTCCTCATATCATACTCCTTGTGATCCAACTCGCTATTGCCTATGAGTACTTTTTTCCTCCAATTTCTTCGGTCATCTATGAGGGAGTGTCTCTTGGCTCCGTCCACCTCATCATAGTCATAACTATTTCTCGTTGCTATTGCAACGATGTCATCTGTAATATAATTGTGTCCTTGTTCATCAGTCTGTTCTTTCAAATTAACTTGTATATCAATTAAAGCGAAACACTTACACAGTAAAAGCGCGAGTAAAAGCAATTTACGCATTTTAATATCCTTCTGCTTTCAAAATGGCCGACTATCCCATTCCGTTTCACATCGCCTATCAGCGAATTCTAATCGCAGAAACTCGAACATTGTTTGAGAAAAAAGCAAGAGTGCTAAGATGTTTAGTATCATGATTAAAAATAGAGCATACATAATTTTCAACATTGATATCGTCAATATAACCTTTTTTATTTATTGTTGCTTTTTGTCCTAAAGTTCATCTTTTTGACATACATACAGGTAGCCAATTGTATCACATGTTTAGTTACACTTTTAAATATCTTATTTCAACTTAGGGAGCGTTCAAGTATTACGTAACGCAATTGGGGAGGGGGGGAGGGTCTCGTGAAACGTTACGATGCGTTACAGGGGGGGGAGGGGGTCTTTCTTACAACACGTTACGTAACATTGTTACACGTTAATAAAAAATAGGGAAATTAAACTCCCAAATTGGCAACCCTTTTCGTTTACATTTTACGGGGAATCCCTCGATTGTATTTGTCAAGTTGGCAAATCTTTTCCTTTATATTTGATGGGGAATCCCTGGATTGTATTGAACGTCATTTAATATTGTTTTCATCGTCAGAATTCGTTAGTGTTTATGCTGAAGCACATTGTTGTAGCCGGTATTATTAAAGTGAGTTCATATAGTGTTGTGTGATGACTTCAAAAGAGGGAGATTTGCATCATACTTACTTACTACTACTATACTTACTACTACTATACTTAAATAGATACTTGGTAATATATGGTCGACAGGATTTTGTAAAAGATACCAATTTACTTTATTCTGAAGGTTTTTGATGTGCTAAATGTAATTCTGTATAGCAGTATAGTTCTACCACATCAGGTTTTCGAGTATCATGAAATGCATAAAAATCCAAAAAATGCGTTTTCGGGTCACTTTCTGTGAGGTGTAGGAAACCTGATATATTTTCTGACAAACATTTACAAAGATAGTCATTTAAATATAACTCTTGAGCCTTTAGATACCGGTGAATTTGCTCAGATATCATTTTTCTACTACAAGATATACAACTTTCAAATTTGTGATATTTTTTCCATACATTTATGATTGTCCTGTTTGTAAGGGGCGAAATTCAAAAATTTCAAAATTGAATATCTAGATTTAGATAAAAGGTATCTAAGCAAACCCAACAGTTTTTATAGGAGCAATATTTATTCTTAAATGACATGTTTTAAATGTTAGTTAATAAATATATTAGGTTTGCTACAAGTACCAGAAAGTGACCCAAAAACACATTTTTTGGATTTTTAGGATGAGATATCTTATAAACTTGACGTGATAGAGAAAACTTGTATAAGAAAACAATGTTTGGCCATCGAAAACTTTTGAAAAACATTACTTTGGTTCCAGAGATGAAAAAAAAGTCGAAATTTGTCGACCAGTGTTACGGATTACAAATCTCTTGTTTTATTAAACAGAGGATAATAACTAGTACATTACATTACTTTTTGCGACTTTAGGGTAAAAAATAGCACTTGAGCGCTACGTGACGTTTAGAGAGAGGGGGGGGGTACCGAAAAACGTTACGGTGCGTTACAAGGGGGAGGGGGTCAAAAATCTTCAAAATTGCGTTACGTAATACTTGAACGCTCCCTTAACTGATTGAGGCCTACATGATGATTAAGGATTGAGTCGCATCCTACTAAGCATTTCACTCTGTATTATTTATGTTATGGACCAAATGATAAATTGGGCATTATACATACTGCCCGGTCCGTATGAAAAATGCCCAATATGAGAGTGCAATTTAATATAATTATAATTTAATAATTATTCAAATAATCACTTTGACCGAGCATTATACATAATGTTTTTCACCTTTTGGGCAGAGTAATACATACATATTATGTAGAAAAAACTTTAATCATTATTATCATCTTTACTCATAATAAACCTGTAGAGAGGTCAATTCTGTACAAGAAATCTATTTTCAAAAAAACTATCAGGGGGAAATAAGTGATAATACAATACATGGGCAACAATAAATGCAATAGATGGTACAATTAATGGGCAGGTCAAAAATACTTATCATCACGCCACATTCAATAGGAGCAGAGTAGTGAAGGTAAATGTTGGGAAAACGGGAGAAGGTACTCCATTTTTTAAGCTTCCGTCGTGTGTGCAGCCTTTATGGTTAAAGTTACACAGAAATCATGTATGACGGAAATATTTTACACAAAATGGTCTAAAAAACCCCCCACAGGAACATAATTATGTCTCACAATATGCGACAGCATGTCAATTAGGTCTACATGACATCTTGCATTTAGTTCACCGCTAAGTATTTCACAACTAATCCTTTTTTGGGACGCTTCGTTTTTTTTTCGCAGCTCTCACAAAGGTTCAAATAAATGACAATCATTACCCTCGTAATATTTTTATAGCGAAAATTTAAAGTGCGTCGCACGAGCCGCGCGCTGAACGGCTGTATGTGGTTGGTCCAAGCGTGTCACGCGTTCTTCTTTTCCCGCACCATCTCAAATTATGCACAATTATCATATTGCCCAATTATCACATAGCCATATATAATGCCCGCGCATTGTGATAAATAATGATGTTCAAATAATAATAATTAATCACTTGGCCCGATCGGCCTAGACATTATACATAATGCTCGGGCATTATTAATAATGCTCGCATTAATCACTTGGTCCATAACATTTACATCACAATTATTTTGTAGATTATTTGATGAAAAAGAATGAAAATTAAAGGAAGGTTTGCATGCAAATTAGATGCATATATCTTGAGATGAATTTGTGGAGTAACGAGGTTGGACAGCATTAGGAATTAATATATAAGGAAGGAAGTTGCACCAATTTTAGAAAAGATAAGAAGTGCAAGGGTAGCTTGGTACGGGTATGTTATGAGGAGGGAAGAAAGCGACTAGAAGAGTGATGATGTCAATGGACGTAATAGTATAATAGAGGAAGGCCGAAGAAGACATGGTTGGATCTCATGGTGTGAGAGATGATATAGGAGATGATACGGGGATAAGTAGTAAACATAGAGTTGACAAATTACTGGCCCTAGTGGAGGAAGTACACATGTTGCGCCGACCCCACTTAGCGTGGGACAAGGGCAGGAGAATGATGATGATTTGTGCACTATCAATTTAGTTTAGCTCTATGTACTATTAAAGTTTTAGCTTTAGTACTTTTTCTGGTGGTCAGAGCTTTGATTTCTTTCTTGTCAAATGTTGATATGATCACTATAAATCGATATGAAAAAGTTAAAATAATCAAGATTATCGTCAAACGATGGGTACACAAAAGACGGCTTTCCAGGAATGTTCAATATGTCTAAAAAAGCAGGTGTACTAAGGTAAATAATAAATGTAAATTACAAAAACTTTTTTATTAACCATTTTTACGAGATCGACAATATAAATATCTTGAATCAAATCCTCTTGGCCGCGGATCTGAAGGGTTCACTCTGCAGCAGTTTCCTTGGCTGCAAGGCTTTAATGGGGGGCGGGGCGATGACGATGTTGAAGTAATTGCCCATCCTGGAGACCTCCGATGGTCTCTTCACCTCCTCCACATGGTTGATGACTGGCGGCGCGTTGTCGTTGTCAAACTCTATCAGCCCCTCATCCCGGCTCTTGGGGTGGAGTCGAGGATTGCGCATTGTGTATTTAGTAGGGACCTGTGGAGACGGTTTGGACTCAGCTCTTCTTGTTGGCACGGGTATACCCATTTGTGTTCTGTCGAGAAAAAGAAATGATTTTCAAGTTTTAAATGATATAACATTATTGACGCAAGTTTTGGTTGAAATCCCTATGTTTCACATACACACAGCTCATCAAGCATATGGCAGGTTGTGCCAGATGTCCGGAAGATTCTAGTCGTCCCGCACGTAGGAGTCGCACGGTGGTAGGATATGCTAACGGGGAGCATTCCTGTGGCAGGACGCACTGGTGGGTCGCCGGTAGGACGGTAGGAACATACTAACGGGGAGCATTCCTGTGGCAGGACGCACTGGTGCGTGCGGTCGTCGGTAGGACGGTAGGAACATACTAACGGGGAGCATTCCTGTGGCAGGACGCACTGGTGCGTGCGGTCGTCGGTAGGACGGTAGGAACATACTAACGGGGAGCATTCCTGCGGCAGGACGCACTAGCGCGTGCGGTGGTCGGTAATAAGTGTTTAGAAGAACATCGCCAAATGAAAGCTGTCAGTGGCAAAGTCACAAATGCTAAAGAATGAATGCTAGTCTACGCCATTGTAAGCTCAGGAAGCATATGCAGGTTGTTCAGGTATACGGAAGGGTGTAGTCGTCCCGCACGAAGGGGTCGCACGGCGCAAGTGGTAGGACAGCAGGAACATACTAACGGGGAGCATTCCTGCGGTAAGACGCACTGGTGCGTGCGGTCGTCGCGCACGTACGGCTCGTCGCACACGCAGCCCGCTTCGCAGTAGGGGTAGCACGGGCGCAGGTGGTTGCGCGGGTTGTCGCACGACACCTCCGCGCAGCCGCCGAAGCACGGCTCGAACACTTCGTTCGGCCAGTAGCAAGCTGGAACGGTTGGATTTGAAAAACAAAATTAATATAGTTATGAAAAGTTGAAGGCTACGTGGAAGACCACCTAAGACATGGACAGTTAGGATAAAAAGAAGCTACCAATTATTCAGGAAATTGCAAGTTTACTAATAAGATTTTGGAATAACAGTACTAAAATATATCTTTTTGATTTTATAATGAATTTTGATAGATTTTGTTGTAACGTTAATGATTATTTTTCATTGTCACGCTATTTATCCTTCCGAAAAGTTATCAATAGAAAACCTATAACATGTAATAACATTTGTTAGGAAATAGAGAACGAACACTATTTTGCGGCTACGATAATACCTAAGTACTTCCTAACGACGTCGAATCTATCTTATAAGAACGTTAAGTGGCGAATGGGCTCTAAATCTAGTTGCGGCCACCATACTTTCATCGTTTCTTTTCTAGACGTTTACACAGGTCCATTATAGGTCTCCGGGGAGCAGTATCTAGACTCACAATACTATCACAGCAAACTTATGCCCTTTGCTGAGCTAGAGCAGATAGGACTATCCTGGGAAGCCCGGGTTAGTACACTTAGAGAGTGTTTCTCCACTTACATTTCATTATTTTATCCTCGTCCCGGCACATAGCGTTCGGTAAGCAACAGCTTGCAAGCAAAAAGTATATCAAAGACTTCATGACTGCACAACCCATTCTTGCGGGGTCTCCAACTCGACTGTTGCGGTTTTGTTCGATTTTGTGCTTTGTTTTGTGCCTATTTGGGCTTATTTCTCGATTTGTGCGAGTGCCACAATTAATATATCGTTAGTATGGGCAGGATAAGGTCGTCAATGGCACGTGATAAGGGTGCGTGTTTAGTAAACATAGGAGAGGCCGGTTAAGCCGCGTTTGATTGAATTATTGCTCGTTGTAATTTCGTAGGTGGCTCGAGGTCACGTTTCCCTGATATTGTGGATATTATGATACATTTCAGCAGCAAATCCTCTTGAGATAATTTCGTGTAGGTGCGCGACAGCGGGGCGTCCGCTCGTTATTTATAACCTCACTGGGGTTTGGTTAAATTAAATGTAAGTCTTCGGGTAATTCGCTCTTGACAATTTTCCTCACACGTTCCACGTATGGAACGATATTTTGCTCCGTAAATTAGTAAGGCTTACTCAATATTAATTATAAATTAAACCGTTCTGAAAAGTCTTGTCATTATTTTTTATTAACTCTAAAATTAAAATTTATTTCTTCTTTAAATTATGTGAACAAATGAATGTACTTACATAAATATAGGCACCCCATATAAAAAAATAATTTTCTACTTCTAATTCCATTGTAATTATTACATGGTTATGCTACAAAAAGGGTTTTAGTAGTCGTAGAAATACACATATTTAAGAATAAAAATAACATACTTACCACATATAGTTTTATTCTTTCTTCGATACTAAATGTAATCATCCTTTAGTTGCTACACAGCGATGAAGTTATAGTTTAAATCAGCAAACACATTATCATGGTGGATCATTTTTATGTGTATTATTAAAATAATTATTTATTACTAGCTTTCCGCCGGCGACTTCGTCCGCGCAGATACTAGATATGTTTAACGGGTAAAATATTACTTCTTTATAGCGCAGTCGGTTAAAAAATTGCCTATGTCCTTTCTCAGGCTCTAGACTATATCTGAACCAAATTTCATTTAAATCGGTTCAGTACTCTATGCGTGAAAGCGTAATAGACAGACAGATAGAGTTACTTTCGCATTTATAACATTAGTAAGGATGTATTGCTGATCTACTATTATTATGTTCATATGTTATATTCGTTGTGAGTGTGAATAAGCCTTAAGCGATATTATGATCTTTTTTCAAGACAAAAGCTCTCCTACGATACCGCAATGAGGCTAATCTCTCCCGGAGGATGCGTAAATCATGACAGTATCATGTTTGGACACAATAAGTGGTATTTAATAGCGTTTCGGAAGACAAGGGCCGTTCCTCCATAACCGGACCCATCATACATACAATGGATATTATGTAAAGATCGTACAAATGTAGTACAGAAGGCAGAGACGTAATAAAGCTACAAAATATGATTAATAAACAAATATTGTTAGTGATTGATACTATCGATATGTATTAATACTACATCATCGCATCGCATACATTGACAGTTTTTCGAACAATTTAGGGAAGTGTTCGCGATCTTTTGAATTTTGTAATAAATCGTTAAATTTTTATTTAATTTTCGTTATATTGTACCATATTTAAAAATATATATATATATTACACAAATATTCGTGTGATTGGAGTTTCATATAAGTTTCTGACGCCCTTAGTACAAGCTTTGCTTATAGAGGAAGATCCCAGAGCCGCCAGACATCACTTATTTTCTAATGGACAAAATATATACGATTGAGTAGTGGTGGGGTGTACTATCATCATATGACTAGTTGCTACCTTGACCAGACGGCCATTTTTCAGATATCAACCAATCAAGGTACATAGAAACACTGCTCACCTCACTTAAATTCTGATGGCTGATTTTAACATATATTTCACACAATATCATTAAAAATCAGGTTTTATTACTCCCAGACACATGCGGTCGGCGGTTTTACCTTACAGACGCTTTAAAGCTATGAAAAAATTTTTACTTTTACTTAATTTTACTTATTTTGTGATGCTTGATTTTTATATATGTTATTCAAACAACTATTTTAAAACGTTTTGCAAACGGACAGACCGATCCAAGGGGCCAAACATTCACCAGACCCAACTGTTTTAGATTTTTTTAAATTGAATTTAGTTAAGTTTTTCTAATAAAATAGTTTGTAAGGTACAATTCTATAATTATTGCGGTCAGATGAGCACTTTTTAGTTGTTTGAATAACATACAGGGTGTCCCAAAAAGTAGTGTCATGCGGAAGTCCTGAGATAGAACACCCCGTGGGGCATCCGAAACACCCCCATGTATGTTCCGCGATTTTTTATAGTTTTCGAGTTATGATTATTTTTCTAAAATTTTGAGAATAACTGACCTAACCGACTAAAAATATTGTAGAGAAAAAAGGATTTGACTTTTTTGAGTAATTCTTTTTGCAAATCAATTTTCATGAGATTTTCTTTAATGCCTAAAATATTTGTCTCCATAACTTATATGGAAAATATCAAAATACAAGTACAAACTGAAAAGTTACGTTCTGTAAATAATGTCTTACAATTTCAACGTTAAATTTAAAATATTAGGAGGTAGCTGTATGGCTCCTAAATGACTTAAAAAACTGCGCTAGACTCTCAGCTTTCATAATCATTCATAAAAACTGGTACTTAATGGGCTACTTTTGCTGAAATCGTACTTCGAAGACAGAGTGGTGGAAAAATCATAAAATTTGCCATTTGAATACGAAGTATTATTTGGACATTTTATTATTTCTAAAGTGAATAAGATTGTTAACAATCAAAATTATACCAGAAATGCTAAGAAATAACCACTTGAAAGTTTAATTTGTGATACTTAAAAAAATATTAAGTTTAAAAATGGGAACTTTATTAAAAATAAAAGTTATCGTTTTTGATTATTTATTGTAAAAAGTTTATAAGTAAAAGTTTATTAAAGTCCGTAAAGAAAGCAAAGTTCGTCAAGTTCGTCGTAACAAAGGTATTGCATGTGAAAACAGTGTTAGCGCAATGAAACTTAAATTAAATAAAAAAAAAATCATCCAAATGTTTGCACCTGAGTGCTCCTGTATTAAATTTAGGTTTGTTAACAAACTGACTAACTTTCGGAATAATAAAATGTCCAAATAATACTTCGTATTCAAATGGCTAATTTTATGATTTTTCCATCTCTCTGTCTTTGTAGTCCGATTTCAGCAAAAGTAGCCCATTAAGTACCAGTTTTTATTAATGATTATGAAAGCTGAGAGTCTAGCGCAGTTTTTAAAGTTATTTAGGAGCCATGCAGCTACCTCCTAATATTTTAAATTTAACGTTGAAATTGTAAGACATTATTTACAGAACGTAACTTTTCAGTTTGAACCAAAATTTTGATATTTTGCATATAAGTTATGGAGACAAATATTTTAGGCATTAAAGAAAAACTCATGAAAATTGATTTGCAAAAAGAATTACTCAAAAAAGTCAAATCCTTTTTTTCTCTACAATATTTTTAGTCGATTAGGTCAGTTATTCTCAAAATTTTAGAAAAATAATCATAACTCGAAAACTATAAAAAATCGCGGAACATACATGGGGGTGTTTCGGATGCCCCACGGGGTGTTCTATCTCAGGACTTCCGCTTGACACTACTTTTTGGGACACCCTGTATATAAAAATCAAGCATCAGAAAATAAGTAAAAGTAAAATTTTTTTCATAGCTTTAAAGCGTCTGTAAGGTAAAACCGCCGACCGCATGTGTCTGGGAGTAATGAATCCTGATTTTTAATGATATTGTGTGAAATATATGTTAAAATCAGCCATCAGAATTTAAGTGGGTGAGCAGTGTTTCTATGTACCTTGATTGGTTGATATCTGAAAAATGGCCGTCTGGTCAAGGTAGCAACTAGTCATATGATGATAGTACACCCCAACACTACTCAATCGTATATATTTTGTCCATTAGAAAATAAGTGATGTCTGGCAGCTCTGGGATCTTGGACCATTAGTTTGGGGTCAGGTGATCATATGTGGAAATGTCACAAATACTTTCGTCCTTTCAAACATTGATTTTAATTGGCCCTATTGCTATTTATTATATTAAAATAAAGCATTAGTGTTAACTACCAATGAATCGTAACAAAGACCTTAATTTCGGCTTTATCCTCTGTACTAATCGTATTATTTTGTGCGCCAAGTGTTTCCTATCACAACGGTGACCATTTCGATACACGGGGCGAGTATAAAACAAAACAAATGACGGCGGTGTTTATGGCGATCCCTTGCTATGGCGCGTTACTATGGCGCCAGTTTAATAAAGTTACATAGAAACATATTTATGGGACAGGAAGGTGGTAAAACTACTGTGTTTTTCTTTTTTCTTGTGAAAATATTTCAATATTTTTTCTTTCCTAGCTAGGAGCTACTATAAGATGACTTGTTAACTTCTACTGGTTTCATGTGTTGGTATTATGAGTAACTACCTGTATTATTTGTGTAGTAAGGACTAGATCTTAAATTGTTTAGGTATATCGATGATACTACAACGTACGTTCTTTGTATGATTTACTATTCGTTTTAAAGATTGGCTATGCAAGTCATCTTCGTGCGTATCAGTGCAGAATCAATTAGGAGTCGAAGTGGTCGCCATGTCCGAAATCGGTCGGAAGCAATCAATCAATCATTTGTATTAAAATATTTAAAAAAAAACTTAAGCAAAGATTATATTAAAATATTGAATACCGTTTCAATTTGCAACATTATTTTTGATGTATATTAATAAAGTAATCCAGAGTTATTAATGCTTCAAATACTGTACAAACATACAACTTTGCATACACAATTTCCAGATTCCGAACACATTTCCAGTTACCTCTCCTCACCGGGTAGTGCTGTTATTGTTAACAAGCAATTTTGTGTAGCTGGAGGGAAATTGAGGCATTCCACATAAACGGGGAATCCGCCCGCGAAAAATAGCTTTCCGATAAAATATGATTGCGTGCGATCTTTTTTATTACCCGCGACCCTCGTATGTAGTAAATATGGTAAGTATGCTTGCTCGCGCGGATTGATTTGAATGAGCGTGAAATCTAGACAAGATTCATATTCTTAGATAAGATTCTTTTTTTTTGTTTGATTTAAATTTTTTTTAAGTAGATTTTTTGGTTTTTTAATTTAATGTTTGTTTCTGTGCATCTCTTTTTTTTTGTTTAATTTTAATTTTTTTTTAGTAGATTTTTTTGTTTATTTATTTAATGTTTGTTTCTGTGCATTGTACGCTGACCAAAAGTGTAGTATAATCCGCGCCTTGTAACAAATATGATTATTAATTAATTCTTGTTGGATCTATTGTAATTAATTATTGTAAGTGTTGTTTGACTGGCTCGGTGGAACAGTGGCTAGTGACTCAGGTTCATAACCTGCGGTTCCCAGAGTCGTGGGTTCGATTCCCACTCGGGACAAATATTTTGTGTGAATAACATCGGTGTTTGTTCCGTGTCTGGGTGTATTATTAAATATATTTAAGTTTATTTGTGTATCCACTGTTGATCCTGATTTCCGTAACACAAGTGCTTAAGCTACTTACCACGGGATCAGATCAATGTATGTGATGTTGTGCAATATTTATTTATTTATTGTTATTTTATTTAGATTTCTTGCAAATATTTATGTGTTTTAACTAAATCTATTGTGTTGCCTCGGCAAATACTGAACCCGGTCTACTCTGCGAGTCTTGTACTAGACCTTATCCCGAATTCTGGATTTGTAAATAAGATAAACAACAAACTGTAACCGCGGTGTATTCTATTCGCTTGTTTTGCCAGTAAATTGTTTTCCGTTCCTTGAGTTATTTGGCTTGTTTGAAGAAGATGGAATTGCTAAGGCGAGTCAAACGTTATTTGTTGGAAGAATGATATAACTCGTAGATACAATCTAATTAGCTACACTATTCGTCATTTGTATCAGTTGGCAGTAACAGGCCATATCTGCGAATGGAAAACTATATAGGTTTGGCGAGATAATATGTAGGTAACGTATTACATAGTATAGTAATAGTAAGTATAGAACTACATAGATATTTTCTTTCAAAAGCCAAAATATGGTACATAAATAATTATAATGGAGAATGCTCTGAAGAGCTATTTCAGCTAGTCCCTCCACTTTCCACTCCCAAACGACACGTGCTGGACAGCGCTGCCATCCACATACAATGCAGGTGCTGGTGGTTCGGACTAAGAGGTATAGTTCCTCTTTTCTGCCCCGTGCCATTAAGGCATGGAACGCCTTTCCAGCTCATGTTTTCCCTCCCTCCTATGATCCCGGGCTCTTCAGGCGGGGCGTGAAACGGCATTTAAACAGGCCTTCAGGGTGAGTGCGACAGGCTCAATATGATGTATTGTGTCTGTCGACCTCATATTTGGATCTCACTACCGCTTACCAACAGATGGAGTGAGATCATCATGTTTGCCTTTTATAAAAAAAAAAGTTGAATAATACATTTGTGCGATTATCCTCGAAATTATATTTCGGTTATTTTAACGGAGGTTCGCTTACCAATAAAGTAGGTAGGTAGGATAATTTGAGTCTTCATATTTCTATGCTTCATATTTCTTCTTATTTGCGAGTAACGCGGACCTCATGCGGGAATTACTTCATAAAATGGAGCGCATAAGTCTAATGTTTGGATTGAAGGTTAACCGATCTAAGACCAAGATTATGATCGTGGACCGCATCAATGACAACTCGCCGGAAGTTACACAGATTGCGAACTGCGATGTGGTTCAATCATACGTATATCTTGGAGCCTTAATCTCGAACAATGGTGGTTGCGTGGATGAAGTAAAGCGTCGTATGGCCATAACCAGAACCGCGGTGGAGAAATTAAAGAAAGTGTGGAGGAATCGCAACATTACGAAAACCACCAAAGTCAGGCTCATGCGAACGTTGGTATTACCAATCTTCCTTTACGCTGCAGAAACGTGGACAGTGCGTGAGTTGGAAAAGGGGAAGATAGATGCTCTAGAGATGTGGTGCTGGAGGAAGATGCTCGGCATATCGTGGACGGAATTTCGCACCAACGTGTCCATACTCCAGGAACTTGGCATCACAAAACGTCTATCGACCATAGTACAGACGCGCACCCTGCAGTACTTTGGCCATGTCTCTAGACGTGATAACAACTCCATAGAACGGCTAGTCATACAAGGGAAAGTAGAGGGAACCAGATCACGCGGCAGATCACCTATGCGCTGGACTGATCAAGTGAAATCCGCCGTAGGAAACCGCGTGTCAGACTGCGCCAGACAGTCTGCAAACAGAGAAAGATGGCGGGAGATCGTGAAGAAAGCTGTGTCCGCCCCTAACACTAACATTATGGGCGCCTCGACGTGACCACGACCGCTCTGCCAAGAGCGAAACGACAGAGAAGAGATTTCTGTGAAAGCTTTTCTAATTCGCCTCTTTATTCTGCTAGCTAACATTACTGGGGTATGACAAGTGCCCCACCATCTATTATTATAGAAGGATCCTCTACTAGAGTAAATATATAACTTATTCCACACACGTGCAGCACAAATTACAAATAAAGTGATCGGACCCTTAAATAGCCTTCGATTGTCCCAGGACTTTCCTATCAAAATAAATAATAAAGAAGCGGATTTCGATTTCAACCTTAAACAGTAGTAATAGAGTCCAATTTGTCTTGGAAAAGATGTAATGATCAGCAACCACGAAGTGTGCCTGTCGGGTCTAAGGGTCCAATATATTGGGTGCATGCGGCGACCGGTAGCCAATAGCACCGAGGTACACGTACAACCGGAAAACGCTGGTGAACACCGGTAAATTCCGGCAAACACCGGAGCCCTCTATTGGCAAGGGTTACATGTTGCATGTACCTTTCATATCACAACGGGTGTACCCTTTCTAATCGCAAAATTATCCCTATTATCGCATTGTGTTTTAATATCTCGAAACGTTATTTTAAGTACAATAATCTTATAAGGGTTCTAATTGATATACAGGTAAGATTATGTACATGATTACAGTTATTTTGTTGATGTATTGTACCCCATATACACCTTGAAATTTTATGTTATTTTTAATAATGTTTTTTCAATGTGATGTAATCAGGTACTGCTTGTCGCATGAAATTGATTATTAAAGCTAAGGAAGCCCTACGCTCTAAGTAATAAAGCGGTTCGAACGTACTTTCAACTTTCGTATATCCCTTTTTCGTAAAACCGGTATTTATTGATTTGAATTAAAAAAAACTGCACAAATCCTTTTTACTACTAAGATAGAATTTACTGAAGGAAAACAACCGCTTAAATTTCATGGTGTGGATATGGGTAAAAAAACTGAAAACAAAAAGACTTGTAACTCCTGTCTGCTTTATTTCATGGGTGTCATAACCAACGGGTTTATAGACCTTTGTGGAGTGCCTATTAAGTGTTATTGGTGAATAAACTTCGTCCAACGTACGTACATTAATTTTATTGAGACGCTTAGCGATTGCGGGAGAAGTAATGTAGTAGTGTATGTGTAGTAGTGATGTAATGCCTAATATTATCGTAAGCGTATCCCAAAATAGTAAGGGAGTTTACCGAATATGTGAACAAATCGTTTACAGCAATGTTGAAATATCTTCATTAAACTTGGATTCAGATTTGGAAAAGACGTAGGTATATAGGGAACGTGCCTGATTAAATTTCCTTAAGCCACTTAGTAGTGTATTGGTTTGAATTTTTTGAGAAGAAAGATAGGATTATTTGCAGATATACTCTCATATTATACTTAATATCTTTATTATACTTTTGAAGCAGACAGATATTGCAAGGAACAACTTTCCAACATAGCATTTTAACAATATGATTTTAACAAAATAATAAATTTCTCTACTTATATAAAACACTATGATAAAATCGGACCGAATATAGCGTGTCTTAACAAACACATTTATCAAATTGTGAACGGAACGTAAACTTATCAACTCTAGTTTTCAGTATTCTTTATATCAAACTCCCTAAAGTCGGAATCGTAACGTAATCGCCTCGTCTCGCGAGACGAAACGGTGACTATCCCTTTCCGAGTTGATATGTGTGCTACGGCCTTTAAAGTCGTAATACTCACTAGTCATAGAGATGTGTACTGTACTTTTATATTAGTAGGTGCAAGTTAACATTTAACGTGTCATGTGACCCCAAATAAATAATTAAATAAATGTATACCGACTACTGTACGCTGTCGCTACCCTCCTAAAACTTTTGTCGTTGCAAGTCGAAGTTTTAATTCTTCTTCGATCCCCAATTACATACAACGTATAGGTTCCTTAACAAAGTTTCTCTGAAAGCTATAGTGTGAAATACTGCAATAATACGTGCATACGAGTGCACGCTTGCAGCTTAGCTAAGTTAAGCTATTAAATTTAGTTTATACGTCTTGTTAGACGCGATTGCACAAAGGCAGGAAAATTGTCTTAATTACATAAAGTATTGTGTGGTTATTACTTTAGTACGCGAGTTTGTTCCTCGGGAATATGCACTTCTTGCAGAGCTTTGTCTTAATATAATATTTACATTTCAGTGTGTAGGAGTTCTAGCTTCAGCTTTTGCAAGTTTTTGTACTTTCAAGATTTTTGATGCGCGCACAACTACTAAAATAGTTAAGTATTTAAGAGTGCTTTTAGAACTCTTAGCATTGCAGATTAATATTCTACATTTACTTAATAGTTTTAAACAGAACAACATAGGTACTTTAGCCTCTAAGTTATGGTATACGCCCTGGCCATATTAGCAGGGCTTATATGTTTGTAAACAATCAATACAAAAAGACGCCATTAACTTAATTGATAGCACAAGGAGCTTTAGACGGAACAGCGGGATCCGACAAATTGGTATTAATTGTTTAATGCTGATCTTAGTTTACTTTGGAACAAAGGAAATCAAATTTTGCATTGAGTTATTAAGTCCCGGAATCTCATTTTCATGAATAAATTTGTCGTAACTAGGTTGAACATGCGATCAGGATCATTATTGCATTAAAATTTTGACATGGTACAGAACTTCAACATATTATAATTTAAAAATAAATATAAAGTTGAATAGATTCGGTTTAATATTTTTTTTATAAAGACTAGTCTCTTCACTTTTACACCGCAGGATAATAATAGTCTCCTCCGAACGATTCACTGATACACAATTGTCTCCTTGGAATTGAAATAGCATTACAACATAACCACTAAAAACCAATATTGTATCGGCATCTCCCATAGCAGCAATAACAACCCCCTACTTATTCATTATAACGAGAAACCGGTGAAATTAGGTAGAAGAAATAAACTCCCGGGATAAATGAGTGCGCTTATAGCGATAATTACACGACACCGCTAAGTAAAGAGAATTAGGGAAGAAAGGCAATAGACGCCGTCGTGTAATTGAAAGCTGTGGTTTCCGTGGAGCCGATAGCATCGAGCAAGCCACGACACTCGCTAACATCCCGTATAAATTAAGGAATTATATTTAATCGTGGATAACACTGAGACACCTAACGAGGTTACCGCCGAATGCGCGGAACATTACGCTTTATTGCGAGGATTAGAAGGAAGACCTATTACAGGTAATGTCTGCTCTAGTAAATTTAAGAGTAGAAAAATTCTTTTCTTTTTGTCTGAGTTACAATACGAACGCTTGTTTCTTAGGACATTACCGATCAAGGTCAAAGTCAACTCTTCATAATTTTTGTTGTAACTTTTTACCTCCGACGCAGAATCTTCGATCCCGATCTTTTTTATGACGATTTGACGACCTATTTGAAATTGTAAACATTTTAATTCGAGGATTACTAAGGTTACTACTTAATAAACCTGAAAAGTCCTGTTTAGCATCCGACTCAAATCTCAGAAAATGTAGATGTTAACAAAAACAACACGGAATATAAAATTAAATCTGCCTGAGAACAATCAATTTGCAAGATTATCCGAGGGAAATTAACGCGAGATAACAAGGGATTAGCGTGCCACCTGGGGAAGGATTAGGGGCCTCAGATAACCGAATATATTACCACAATTACGGCCCTGAAAAGAACCTGTATTTACTGGGGAGCCGTTGAAGGAGATTGTCTGTGAGATCTAAACGGGAGCCAACGAAATTCTAAGGAACTGCGTTTATCTGCGCAATATCCGCGCTCTTTGTCTCCAAGCCAGCTCAGTAGGAGGGTTAACATATTTTAATATTACACCGCTTTTGTTAGACGCCTTGTCACAAACATTATCGTGTTCTAACAAAGATATCTACGCACCAAATAAGATTTGGGGACACTTGTAAACAAAAACACTCTTGAGTATTAATTGTATGTTTCGTGAAGATAATTTTATTGTGGTGACGTCATCTAAATTCAGCGGGATATTTTCCTTCCTTTACTGGGTAAGTACTGCAGTTAGGTGTGTCTTTGTACAGTTTCAACCCAAATTCCTACCCTTTTATCTAGCGAAATTGTTGTATTAAGGTACTACTGAATGTAACTATATTCTGTGCTACTTATATATAGTACATAATTTGTACATATGTACCTAGTTTGTACATAGTCGTATGTAGCGAACGGTATTTTTTCCATGTCTTTGAAAAATGCTATTATAGCGTTCTGGTAAGACGGTTGTGGAACATACGTTTGTATATTCAGTTGAATAACCCCCAGTTTCACATAGTTTTATGTGGAAAAATTATTGGGTATTATATATTTACAAAATGCACCAACTCGCGTTATAAATAAGTATCCACATATATAACATTAGTGGTTTTTGCAGCGGCCTGCATTAGTGCAATTAGAATGTAACGTATTCGGGCGCTCAGAGAAAAACTTCCGTTCCCCCAGGAGTATCCGTTACCCGTGATATATGCTTTGTCTCATTTGCTGTGCAACTTTCCGTTGGTCTACAAAGGTACTTTTCCCTTTTTTATGTGATTCACGAAAAGGTGTTTTCGATTTTGCCTTTTTATGGCGATTAGAGATGTTAACCGTTTTTAGTCTTAGCTCTACTACGACAAAATCATTTATATGCTATTCAAGTGCTTTTTAGATCGCAATTAATATCGGTTCTTGCTAATCGTAGACAAAGTATCTCGGATTAAGTATTCATGTTTACCTAACCTGATAAATAACTTGTTGATTAGTCTTATTTACTTCTAGTAAAAAGCGTCGATGGCCGAGTGGTTAAGGTCGTTGCTTGCCATGCGAGAGGTCGCCAGTTCAAACCCCGCCAGGTACCAATGTGTTTTTCATATTTGAAATTCATATGTACCATCATGAAGGAAAACATCGTGAGGAAACCTGCACACCTAAGAAGAAATTCTAAGGTTGTGTAGTCGACCAACCCGCACTTGGCCAGCGTGGTCGACTAAGGCCTTATCGCCCTAGTTTAGGGTAGGCCCGTGCCCCAGCAGTGGAGACGTATAGGTACACCATGAAATTTGAGTAGTTGTTTTTCCGTGGCAGAACGATTTGCCTCTAGTAATACTAACGAATCATGCATATTATTCATTGAAAAAATTTTTATTTTTTCAAATTTTCGAAATAATAATTTTCCAACTCGAAAACGAGAGAAGCTATCGTTCTTTTATAAGATGTGACATAATCAGGTACTGCTTGCCGCATGAAATCGATGCTTAAAGCTAAAGAAGCTCTACGCACTAAGTAATAAAGCGGTTCGAGCGTGATCTTGAGTTTCGGTTTAACGTTTCTTAAAACCGGCATTTATTGATTTTAACAAAAAAGAACTGCACAAATCTGTTGTACTACTTAGATAGAATCATTTTACTGCGGGAAAACAACCACTAAAATTTCAGTAACAGTAACAGTAACTAGTAAGGGACAAAGGTAAAATGAAAGGATAAACATAGATTTCGTACAATTTATTTGAGTCATCCCGATATACGAAAGACAACATCAATATTGAAGCGTTTTCTATTTACATTTACACATTAAATCGATCGAAACTTACATTAAAAGCTCCCTAAATTGTCTTTGGCACTTGCATTACGATAATACTGCAATAGGTTAAAAGTTTCATATGTTTTCCAAACATATGCCTACTTAGGTGTTCTACGTACATGAAAGCTGGCTAAGTGTCACCGAAACTACGATATTCTATTTAGATTAAGTTATAAACAAAATTTTATATAGAAAATGTTTGTGACGGTTCGGTGCGTAAAGCAAATTTTACATGATTATTATTACAGAAAAATACTCTTGATAGAAATGAAGGGAACATTTGGAATTAAACAGATTTATTATGATTCTGATTTCATGAAGTTCCATACCTACTTGCTTATTTGCTTTGTGAAAATGTTACGAACGAGTAGGTACTGTAGTTAATTGAAGCTCAATTTTATGTTTTCACATAGGTCCGGGTTTATTTACCGTTTGATATTAACGAACTACTCATGGTGTCAATATTTATACTACTGTTTAATAAGCTATTAGTATACAGTACACCTGACCCACGGTACTTGCAATTTTCTCATATATGTAATGATCAGCAATGTTTTATTACTTGTAAAGTGTAAAAATAGAAATTAAATTGAAGTAACAAAACCAAAACTTGACTTTATTACCTTTATATTTTAGTTTTAACAAACTTCCACTTTGCACAGTAGAATATCTACGAACCGAACTTTAGCAAAAGTAGGCATAAGCAAAGAGACCTGTAAAAGCTATTCAATCTACTATACACTTAGTACTTAGCCAAATAGGAGACAATAAATACACTCGTAATTTTGTACAAAATTATGTGTGTAAACACTGGAGGGAGTGCGATACTGGACGACTGTGTTTGACCCTTTTACAATTACTTATGTTTACGTCCTTAATTACAATCGATACAAAAAATAATACTCGATATTAACAACACTAGCCCGTTAAGTAGCTCTGTAGTGCTCTACCGCACTAATCGATGTGGATGAAGCCATCTACTTTACATTATATGGGCAGAAGAGGGAAATAAATTCTCGTTGAAGTTTTGCAGCATGGGTGTTACACCTTTATTTTTTACAATACTATGTAACTTTTTTCTGTTGACAAGTAAATAAAACTGTATTCTTACTCGGGCGTAAACTTCGCTGTAAATGTTTAATATTTCAAATTACTTACAAACCTGGTGATGTGTGACATATTCTGATACTTAATTGGAAACATAATGAAATTTGTCCCATTGAGTGTCAAAACTTCAACAACAATTTCAAATTATAACTAAATACACAGATCAACGCGATATAGTTGTAAACGATACGATTAAGATGAGAGTGAATGATATCTAGCCCCTAAAATGATTGATATCTGATAACGATGTCCGCTCCAGTAGATGTCCAGTATTATCTAATCCATTCACTCTGAGCGCACGGCAATCTCATGGCCTATTGGGTTTATTGTCCGAGAGCCTACCGGGCTCGGTGCAAGCCGCCGTCCAGGCTCGATCAATATAAACGGACCCAATATATTATTATTTCATCCACTCAGGCGTGAAGGAGCTCCACCAAAATATTTTCGCTCACAGCCATTTTAAAACGAACATCAATTCATTTATAAATTTTCGATGAGCAGGAAAATCCAAATTACGCTACAGTTACAACACCGCAATATGTGAGCTTACGAATATTTAACTACGAGTTACAAAAGGCAGGTACGTCTGACTCCTGACTTAGTTTTACAATCTTATAAGTATGTTCTTAAGTCGTAAGTATGCTACGAAAACAAGAGGAAATGTAAAACGATACTTTATTCTAGAGAGAGCAAACTCAATTCCTAGATTTTATGCAAGGTAAACATAGACAAGTTAGTAGAATAGACTACCAAAGAGAAAGAACACATCTCCACGACTCTTTCGCACATACAAGACTAGTAGCACTAAGACTATGAGAGCTTCTTATGACATTTTATCTACGCTTCCATAGAATTACACCGAATTGGCTCCTAAACCTAACTACCGACTACAATCTTAATAATAAAATAATCTTTTAAAAAAATACATAAATGTTTCTACATACACCATATCCTACTACAAGTATAGATGAAGCATCTGTACATAGAATAGAAATCATATTTACATTGAAGATAACAAATACCACGACGTTCACCGCTTACATCTACATTTTCACTTTTAAAACATATTATGTTTCAAAGATTCCCAAAAGTCTGAGATCACAATATCGCTTTGCAATATATTCTTATACATAACCTTAATCAATACTGAAATGACTAGCAATTTCTAAACGAGATCATTTTAAGCAAATAATTATCGTCAGACATCTAATTATAGCTGTCATAAGAGCTTAATAAGATCGTAAATTAATTTATATTAAGTCGAGTCTTTCTCCTCATTCTAAAAGACGCAGACAAGTCCCGTTATTATGGCGTTACTAACCTTTCAAATTGTTTAATTAACTAGCGTATTATTAATTGCTAATAAGGTAAGTATAATAGTCCTATCCGAGACTTGTTTCTAAATAAGATGGCGCCAGAATACCCTAGAAGATCAGTTTTATTGTTACATATTTATTTTCCTGAATTGATTTGGTTGAATTTATTTTTCTATATCTGTTTGCTTCATATATGGACTATGTAAAATCGAGCAGAATCAAAAATACTAAGTTTTTTATTTGATTTGACCGTGTTGGTTAAAAAGTTAGGAGTGTTTGAGCTGGTTATTGTGTAGGCAATGGCGCGGCACGACGGCGCGCGCCAAATCGGTAACGAGGACTTGAAGTCGTGGTTGTCATGATAACAGTGGGTGGGAATGGCGAAGGCGTCTGTCAGTGGCAGGGTTACGAGTTCTTGAGGTGTTGGTTGTCTTTGAAGCAACGGCGCGGCATGACGGAGCGCGCCAAATCGGTGACGAGGGCTTGAAGTTTTGGTTGTCATGGTAACAGAGGGTCGGGATGGCGAGTCTGTCGGTGGGAGGGTTACGAGTTCTTGAGATGGTGGTTGTCGTGATCGCAGCGGCGCAGCACCGCGAAGTGCGTCACTTGGAAGGTGTTGGTTGACCGGCAACCACGCTCCAGGGTTCCGGTCATGGTGTAGCCCATATTGAAGTCTGCTTGCGTCACGTTCGTCGTCAGGTATAACTGTTGGCAAACATATTATGCGTTAGAGATGACCTTTATCTATTGTTTGAACGCGCTGATGTCAGGAACTGGTTCGATTTGAAAAAATATTTTTGTGTTGGATAGACCATTTATCGAGGAAGGCTTTAGGCTATATAAAATCACACTGCGACCAAAAGGAGCAAAGAAACAAAGGCAAATGCGGATGAAGTCGCTGGCACAGCTAGTAATATTTTAATCCCATTAGAAAGTAGGATAGGTAATGTTAGTACAGTTACTAAATAATCACTTTGTATAACGCAACACGTAAAATTTATTGCTCAGATGTCGACGACACTTTAAAATATAATAGTTTACCATCAAAATAAACCAATTTAGGCTATTATTTCCTGACTGAAAATAGCGAACAACTGTAGTAGCCTAACACATAGACATCTATTGATCTGTTTTGATCACCTAATTAAATTGCTTTGTATAATTTCCGAACTGATGTCCGAAATTCACTTTAATGTATTCCGTTAGACGGGTCATCTGTTTTCAATAACAAACAGTGCGAATGCATAACACGAAACCGCCAATAGAGAAATAAGCAAAACCGCATTTGAAATGCACGTTTGCGGTAATAGGGGACTGCGTCCCTGAAAATGTTGCCTGTAAAGTAAACTGATTACGGTAATGTTTTTGATGTGGCCAATCACGATAGGCCGGATTGATACGTAATAGCCACAAACGTTGGTCATCCACTGATTGGGTTTGTGACGTGTTTAAATTATGGTGAGGAATAATGAGAAATCAACAAAATAACAGTTTGAATACAGTGGCGTTGCTGTTGTGTAATAATATTTTTGTGCTATATCACTACGTGGTATAAAGAAATGTCGCTTCCCGCCTCTGTCTGTATACATCGTGAAATTTTAGTGGTTGTTTTCCCGAGGCAGAACAATTTCTTTAGTAATACTATCAAATCATATGTGTGCTTAAATCTTTAAAACTACGCAACGGATTTTGATGGTTTTTTAATAGATGGAGGGATTCAATGGAAAGCGAAACGAGGACGGGTCACTAGTTATAATAATAATACAGCTTGGAATCAAAGTACTACTGACATTACGAGTATTCCACGAGAGGATTATACAAAACGAATTCATGGACTGCAGAGAATACTTACACACGTAATATTTTTGTAAATCGTGTATGTTTGTACACTCAGATACATAATTTATCCTATTTACCTTAAAATCAGCATCAGTCCCGAGGTGTTTGAAAGTTCCTACGATGTATACAGCGTTCCCGCCGCTCACCACCATCCTCGCGTGAGTGCTATGCCTGAAACAAAGAAAAATATTGTCAATTGATGTAAACTAAGTATTTTATCTATACTATCCTGATTAATCAATTAAAAGCAAAAATGAGGAGATTAGAATTTTTAGGGAAAAAAGTTTTAGTATCATTGCGTCTCAGTCATCTGGCCATTTGTAAATGTGTCATAAAAAGATGTATAAACTGTCATGCGTCACATCACCCTAATGATTACATTGAAACCTATACATACAAATAAAGGAGGCAAAAAATATATATCCCTTAAGTTAACGGAACAGTCTAATCGACTTTTGTCGTTGACTGTCCCACTAAAATTGCTTTTTACGTAACATGCATTCATCGCGGATGTCACCCGATACGAGACGCCTACCTTACGGCGGCCATTAAGAGTACAGTCGGCCGCATAAATCAGGGCCTGTCGGCGACGCATTAGGGTCTGCGGTGGAGTGCGCCTTCAGGTGAGAAACGACTGGCACGCTGGGCGCCATGAACTTATGAAATTAAACTCAGATTTGGCTAGCATTTGAAACGGGGCAAGATTCTTTCTAACCGTGGTTTTAAAGGTTTTATTTTTGTAACTGCCAGTAACAGTAAAAGTGACATTCTTATGCACATCACGATTAGTTGATCACTGTTTTTTGTATTGCGGCCTCCTTTGCACGCGCATTGGTCGAAAATAATTATTTCTTTTTTACTCATTTCCGGCTTTTCGCATTTCATGTACGTGTTTTGTTTTTATTTTCATTGATTTGAAACACCATTTCGAACATTGTTTGAGGTAGGAGAGTTACATTCGATATAGGGATATTTTTCAATAGATCATAGAGCGTCAATAATGTATGTTTATGGTTTAGGTTAAGCTTTAAGTAGATACTGAATATTTTTTTGGTTCGAATTGCATAAACGCCAGCGTTACTAGTGAGTTATTTAATAAATATGTCGGGTAAATGTCGCCTGCCTTATTGTGCTATAAAAAACTACACACAGACAAGTAAAAAGGTTCCAAAAGAATAAGGAGTTTCCCGGGACCTCGCTCCCTACGATGATGAGTGCGATATTGCTGTCTTAAGGTCCTGAAGTCGATATAAATCAGGGCTGTCATGGCGTAATACTGCGCGTCTTCCTAAGCGTACATGCACACCGATGTAACTTTTGCTGAGACGTTGTTTTTATTAATTTATTTATACCAACAGGACATAGACAACATTTTAAATTATAGGTAGTAACATCTTATCGTACTAGTCCAGTATATGCACCAATTACAGATGTACACAGCATTTCTTAACTAATTTATACATTACCTATTATCTTAATATTACATATTAATACCTTAACCCTTAATCAAATACAGCATATAGAATTTTTTCATTGGTTTTCACCGGTATTGGTTTTCACCGGTATTACAACTACAACTAACTAAGGACTAAGGCCTTATCGCCCTATCGTTTAGGGTAGGCCCGTGCCCCAGCAGTGGGGACGTATATGGGCTGATGATGATGATGATGATGACGATGACAACTACATAAGGTTCAAAATCTGGTGGGTACTATTTTTCCTGTGAGCGATTAAGGGTTAACTTACTTTAATTAATACACTATTCGGGATCAAATGAGCAATGGAGTTTGAGTTTGAATTGTTGGAGTCGTGGAAAATGTCAGCGCTGGGGTCTCTCCCTACAAGTCGCTTGTACTGGTTGTAGCATCTTGCTTATGGGGCAAGGTAACCAAAATTGGTCTTGCTAAGAGGTGTGTGGAAGATTTTGGGAATTATATGACGAGGATTCCTGTAAGGAACGGTCAACCCGACACGTCCCATAAGTCCGACTTCAAAAAGAAACAGATTGTCAAGTAATGTTTATTTTCTGTAGGTTTTTTTTTTAAAACGTTCATATCTTTGCGTATAGATTATGAGGTCACAGGGAATCCCAGGTCAGGTCGGATTGTATAAGTTCTTCTAGAACTCAGTTCAGATATTTACTCCAGTAGTGTTTGTTCAAACAGGTGCACTCCCAGTACTACGAGTAACAATCAACACCTGTTCATTGATCTTATGGTTTGTGCAGGTAACGTGAAGTCTACTCTCTCTACTCTACACTACTGCTCATTACACTAATATACATTTTACCAGTTACCTTTAGTAAGTAGGTATAGTATGTAGTCAATGAAAAGTATCTGCGATGTGGATGCACCGTTATTCGCTTGTGAGTAGTCGTTGAGGGTATACGCTAGGGATTTCCCCTGCAGTCGGGCGGCCACGTATAAAGTCATCATGCTATCCATTTTTGCACAAAGTCGAAAGAAAGACTTTATTACTTTTAGAAGAGCAATTCAGAAAAAGACGCGAAGTATGGAAAGAAATTTGCTTACATACGAACATGCTTCTATTTAAGATTTTAGACTTTTGCGTTCCATTACACTAAATATTAGTCTTTATGGGTCTACACGCGATATTAGGAGTAGCAAATTACATAGCTACTTACTGCCCGACGCGACGTTTCGACTGGGTTACACCAATCGTGGTCGCTCGCGACCATGATTACGCTACTCCTAATAACGCGTGTAGACCCATAAAGACTAATATTTAATGCTTCTGTTTATTGATATTATGAATTTGAGTACACTTTGCAAACAACTGAATCGTAATTTCAGTCAAGCTATTCATCGATTATCGCCTTCATTATACATAATTTATTTACGAGACCCCTTACCATCGGGGCAAGCTGAGTCTATAAAGCAGCAAATCGTCGCTATTCTTTTGGTAAATTAGCTATTAGAAGATGGACTTGTAAAAGTTTTAGTCTCGTAAATCCAGGGATTATAAATTTTGTAGTTATATTTGTTTGGCGTTGTCTGTACAATTTGTGAAAACATGTGGCACGCGAACAACAAATATACACTGAAGGAGTTTCCCCGAGTTTCGCCAAAGTTTTGTTTCGTTATAACTTCCCGCTATATTACCTAACTCGAGCTAGAAACTAGCTGCTAGCTGCCCAGCTAGTATGCTTGGTATTCTTTATGCATAATGTTTTAGACGAATAATGTGAGAAGTTACAAACTCTTACGTGTCCTAGTGTACTAAGGTGAATTTAAGAAATAGGTTAAGTTCGCTACCTGCTTCTAACCTAATTTGTGGAAATATACTTGTTGGTAGATTACTTATACATTGCTATTCTGATAAACTGGTATGTTGGTACAAATTATGTGTGTGCATAAAAATGGATTGTGTAAGACCCATTATTCATTCCGTATGAGTAGTGACGATATTACATAAGTTTTCTCGGTAACGTATTCCTCTTATACCTATACCAGATGAAACCTATAATAGACGGATAAAAGATCCGTGCCCGGAATCTGTTAACTTCTTCCTCAAAAAGAAGGTTAATTGATTTATTTGTTTTCCATTCAGCCAGCTAATTCAAGGGCAAAAACAAACATTCAGCAAAAGTTGAGGAGTCATGTCCCTTCCGTGCCCTGCATGAGATGAGGCCCTCCCCACGCGGCGCACGCAGGCCGTTAGCGGCAGAGCCGACACGTGCCTGCCCTAACGGTCGATGTAATGGCAGCCCTGTAATAGCCCAAACATCCCTTGGGAACTTCGCACGAACAAATTAAAAACCTTTATGCCCGCTTCCGCACTATTCCTGCCGCGTTATCGCGCTCTCAACGATATACGAATTAAAACGTGAGAACGCTTGCATTTGGGGACAGTGGCGGATCTGTGGGTAGTGCAGCGGGGCCCCGAGGCTCAGGGGACCATAGACCGGTCCTCAATTATTGGTGCTGAAAGGAAATTG
Organism: Maruca vitrata; assembly: GCA_039566165.1. Taxonomy (NCBI): domain Eukaryota; kingdom Metazoa; phylum Arthropoda; class Insecta; order Lepidoptera; family Crambidae; genus Maruca; species Maruca vitrata. Next base: position 7,099,020 of record CM076925.1, read on the forward strand.
TCGGTCACGACTACCTTACTAAGAAATTGTAGTGCTCAAGGGCGCGCAGATACCTATTATTTCACTTTCATAGCTTACAGGCTATATGTAAGTCGGAAATCAAACACCTATCATTCTAACCTCCGAAATCTTGACCAGAAACGTAAATACGTGTCATAAAAATTATGGTATACGTAAATCATAAAAATTATCTACGAAACTGTTTGATTTCGTTATGAACACCTTAGCTGGGGATCCTAATCTGAAATGAATGAAAACAGTTTAGTCGGGCCCCATTTGCATTCAGCCACTTAGTTACCTCGCTCCGTCCCTGGTGGGGGACACTGGAAATAGTTTTAAAACTGTGCTCGAATGGCCAGTCGACGGCGCAAACAGATCTGGCCAGTGTTATCATGAAATAAGAGTCGTTTAGGGTAAATAGTGGGGCGGGCTATAACCGTTAACGTTACGGGCCCGCTTAGCCCTGCCCGCCGGCGAAAATCTTTCTAGCGTTTTTACTATCCGGGAAGATTTTAATCGCCCGGTTTTATCATGGATCGTAAATTAACCGCGAGTTTATGGAACCGACGCTACAATGAAGTAATCTTATAACCTTTGTACTGGATTTTCCTTTGTAGAAGTAACGAGTGGTGGAAAGCCTTGAATTTTGCCTATGGGGATAACGTTAACGTAATCTAGCGTTAGCATAAAAATCTACCACAATTTCTTATTATTTTTGGTTAGATTGTAGATATTCCATTTTTACAAGAAATTTGTGTCTGAATTATTTGATATTTATAAATTGCAATCTAAATGCTAATGCCAATATTCCCTTGTTCAGAATTGTTAAAAGTATTTGCATGAATTGATATCTAAGTTACTAATTATTATTTTAATTAACTTGGTTATATTTATTATTATGATATTCGTAATAGAACATTTAAAAGTATTTGAATTTTACAAAGTTGAAGCTAACTTTATTCATGGAATAATGTTTTTCAAGGTACTATTGGCAAATAATATCAAGAATTAATAGCTTTTCGCAGAAGTGACCGTCAAAGTGTATTTCTGTGTATTCCCATATCTCTGTTCCTAGATTCCACGAAACACCTACGTACTAAGTATATGAGTGTTCTGACGTATCACATTCTACGAATATACAAGAGCTGGTACTTTAATAAACTTGGTCGTTGTTGTTATATTTCGGTCTACATAACATTAACTGTTCAGGCTGTTATGCAAAACGTAAGATAGGTTAAGTACAGTCATTCACTTTATAGGTGTGGTTTCAGCTTTCGCGAGACTTCAAACATTTTACGTTGGCAGGTTATATCGGACGTTCCATTTGCGAATTGGGCCAACGTCACAAACTAAGCTGTGATGTGTCGGAGCGTCATTTGATAGGACCAGTTTTCGGCGTTAAGCCGCCGTCCGCCATATTTATTTGCGTCACGTGCGCGCCACTTTTCACCGCGTCGCTGTGGCGCTGCGATCGCGCGATAGTGGCGCCCCCGGCCACTTCCGGCCGTTTGTCAACTAGCTGAGCGCACTCACCTGAACCGAGGTCGGTTAATTGCGAAAAGCACGTTTAATGTGCAGCCGACATGATAAACTGTTTCCTTCTAGACGTATAAAACTGCTGGTCTGTTGCTTGCAGAGATTTATTTAAATTAATTTTCTCTAGGAGGGCTGATCTGCGATCTTGGAAATGGTTTCATCGTCTCGTTCTTTTATTTACTATTTACGAGGTATTTTACGTTAAAGCGAATTTAAAGAGACTATCTAGATTTTTACAGTGATTGGCTGAAGTTATGTTCTTTTTTTATTAACTAAACTTTAACTGGAGGAAATAAGGAAATAAAATATGCTAATTAAAATTTAAATAGACCGATTGCATTATCAGGATACAAAGCAAATATAAAATATTCTAATCGATCCTACTCAACCAGTTATGTTAAAAAACATTGTGTTATAATTAAATCACAATGTCTACAGTACAACAGAAATTGTTTCCGTTTTTCGTAGCAACGTTCATCGAGACAAAAAAAGGCAAGGCTCCGGCGGCGTGGCGATATTCCCAGTACTGGAAATAGATATTTGTTTATTCAAACCTCTCGCACAGATGGCCTCCCGGTTAAGTCTAGAATACTTGTTCAGGAGTCTGGGTTAATCTCGAGGATAACATAGTTACTGGATTTGGATTTTTCTTTTACTAAAAAGTAAGCTTTGGAGCATACAACCTAAGTACTGGGATATTTGTTTGTGTGCTTTTAAAATGGACTAATTCTAAGTCTTCGGAGTAGTCAGTACGTTGGAACGTAGGCATCTCTAAATTTAAGCATTTTATTATGTGAGTTAAATTTATAACATAACATAGAATTGTCGTAATATGTAATTTCACTTTATGATTGATTATGTTTTTTAAAAATAACTATTATGTTGTAAGTCTAGTTTGTTAAGTCTATTACGCAAGAGCGAGGCTTCTCCTCCACAAGTACTTATTTTCTGATTACTTTACGAGAAGCCTAAAATGCTGGATTTTATTGTAAAATAAAATACATTTTATTTTATTATGTATAGTCGACAAATACTTATCACTTTTTATCATCGATTACTTAATTCTTTATTTTATACGAAATTTCACTTTAAAAACCTTTACCAGCTTATCTAAGTTTACTTAAAACTTTTCTAACTTAAGCTAATTAAAATATGTACAATACATACATATAATGTAATATGTTAATACCTTCTGGTTCCAGCTACTTCCACCACCTTGCACCTGGTCCTTCGCCACCAGCACGGCTGCAGGGTCCAATAGGAGGAGGAGGCGCTGCGGGCCCAACCCTCCTCCGGGAACATGAGGACCTGCCGACAAACACGACCCCTATTAATACAACCCCAATCGAAAAAGCACCCATTAACGGAAACTCCAAAAGTACATTAAAAACTTTATCGGACCCGTCGCCTCAAGGAACAAAGCAGCATCGATGTTATCGCTACAATCTTCAGTAGCTACTGATTCACAATTCGATACGAATATCTCATAGTCCAGTCAAATTAGCTCTTTTAAACACCGATCTGCAGAAAAATTACTAGTGAGCTGAATTTTGGTACACACCTTTATTACGGCATTGTAATGAAGGTGTGAAAAATCGACATTCATATCGTGCCGGCTTAAAGTTATAGGGGTGCAAAGGTCGCGAAAATCAGTTTTTCGCGAATATCTTGCGATCTATTGCTTGTAGGTTAATTGAGGTCATTAGAAAAAATATTTGTTATAAAATTATCTACAAAAAATGTCCTTTGCAATTTTTTGTAGAATTGAAAGTTTTCGGAGGAGAGCGCCGAGAAAGCACTCACATACGGTATTGTATACCAAGGCGTACGTACGCCCTATGCTTTTCATTGATATTTGTAAGCGTGTTGTTAGTAAAATCTACTACATACAGACATATAGCATTAGTAATACTAGTACAAAAAGTTTTCCTTTTTGGAAAAGGAAAACTGAAAATCATGAAGATGTTTGAAAAAAGATCTGATTTAAACAATTTTGCAGAAATATTCCAACAAGAAAATTGCTCTCGAGATGCATTGTCAATGCTAGGACATATTTTCTACCGCTGCAATTTTTTGTACAATTACAAATCTTTTTTTAAACATCTTCATGATTTTCAGTTTTCCTTTTCCAAAAAGGAAAACTTTCTGTACTAGTATTACTAATGCTATATGTCTGTATGTAGTAGATTTTACTAACAACACGCTTACAAATATCAATGAAAAGCATAGGGCGTACGTACGCCTTGGTATACAATACCGTATGTGAGTGCTTTCTCGGCGCTCTCCTCCGAAAACTTTCAATTCTACAAAAAAATGCAAAGGACATTTTTTGTAGATAATTTTATAACAAATAATTTTTCTAATGACCTCAATTAACCTACAAGCAATAGATCGCAAGATATTCGCGAAAAACTGATTTTCGCGACCTTTTGACCCCTATAACTTTTTAAGCCGGCACGATATGAATGTCGATTTTTCACACCTTCATTACAATGCCGTAATAAAGGTGTGTACCAAAATTCAGCTCACTAGTAATTGTTCCGCAGATGAAACCTAATTTGACTGGACTATCACCCAAAATAACATCTGCAGGCGCTTCACGAAACGTTGACTACGATTAACTAAATTAGAAAAGTTTACAAGCCTTTCGACGGCGCGCTGAAAAATAGCTTTTTGACTAAAACTAATATTGCGGCCCGGAAACAAAACAGAGTTGTAACGAAGTTGTTTCGGGCGGCGGGTTTACAACCGCCGCTTTCGTTTACGTTTACTGCTCAAGTGTATTCAGTAGCTACGTCATCGATAACGCAAACCCGGGAGTATATTGCCGCCGAGACTCGTTCGCTCGATTGGCTCCTGGCGTTTCGTTCTCATTTTGCCCGCTGCGACTTGGGCAATATTTTTTTTTCGCGTAAAGAGTTTTCCTGCTTTCGACAATATTGCGCCAGTTTCAAAGAGGCGGAATCTTCGGGGATGAAATCGCTTTCGGATTGAGTGAGCACACTAATGATCGAGTTCCGTACACGGAACCAGTCGCTCGCCGCCGGACCCTCCGCGGGGGTAACTACTGTTTAATGGATTTAAAAGCGTTTCATTGTAGCAGCATTTCAAATACGAGCGGGGACAAGTGGATGACTCCGATACGTAAACTCTACGGGGGAATATTAATTTCTGGATTATGTACTTTGTTGACGGTTCTATGTTGCCAAACTGCCTGTTTTTGACGGATTATAGCATTTTACGTTTTACGAATTATATTTTGTATTTACCATAAATGGAATTTAATCACGTTCATATTAACTTGAAGTAAACATTGCGACGGAATAGACGAAACAAAAGAAATAATTAACGTTCATAAAGTTCGTGTATGAAATGCTGCTCATTTGCAATATGTAACGTAATTAAATTACAAAGTGAACTTGTTTTTAACTTTACTATGTAAAATCAAACAAAGGAAGTTATCCCATTAACATTGAAACAAAGTTGTATTTTTATTCACTGTAGGGTATTCGTAGAGCTTTTTTACCGAGAGGAATGAAAAAAGAAATAAAACTTTTGTATTAACATCTGCATAATATAAAGATAAATTCAGTTGCCATTTTATATGGGCGCAATACCCTGAATTCTATTATCGTACATCATATTGTTACGTAGATCGATCTTATTTAAGATAAGGAGCTTAAGCACTTGTGTTACGCTCATCTCTGCCAACAATGGCATTGCAAATAAGTAGGTGGGTAATACTGAAAAATAGTCGTTCATAAATGCTAGCACGAAACTATGTAAACATTTTTGACTGGCTCAGTGGAACAGTGGGTAGTAACCCTGGCTGGCGGTTCCACGAGTCGTGGGTTCGATTCCCACTCGGCACAAATATTTGTGTGATGAACATTGGTGTTTATTCCGTGTCTGGGTGTAATTATGTATTTATAAATATATAAGTATGTATATCAGTCTCTGACGCCCAAAGTACAAGCTCTGCTTTGTTTGGGGTCAGATGATCGTGTGTGGAAATGTGCCCCCAAAAAGAAAACTAATTTTGCTATGTAAACATTTTTCAAATCTTCTACTGAAATTTCTCATAAAAATCAAAACCATGTCAATCAACTTAATCAGAAACATGATTTTAATGGCTTCAGTTAAGAAATGATACTTTTTTTAGTTCTACCTATTTGAACAACTATTTTAGAAGGGTAAACCAAAATGGAAGATTATTAATGTTGAACAGAAATCTTTTAAAACCGAAGTAGGTAAGCTAACTCAGCATGCATTAGATGATTAGAAACAGAAGTTTAGTTCGGAACCGAATTTGAGTTAGAGTTGCAAGACTTGCTAGTCACATCCCGAGAGAACCGAACCTCGTGCTTTCTGGAAGCCAATGGCTCGATCGGGTATGGGGAATACTCTTAACGCATGAATTAATTAGGCTCTAACAGCGGACACACTTAGACAGGTACATTTATTACGGTATTGCTTGATTAGTGAACGACGCACGAGTTCGCAAATTTGGTATGTAATCATTATGTTGTGGAGTGATTGTCTTCTGATTTCCATTACTCAATAGGTAATCGTGATTATTGAACAATTGATCTAAAATTAGTCTTTATGGGTCTACACGCGATATTAGGTGTAGCAAATTACATAGCTACTTACTGCCCGACGGAACGCGAAAGTCTAAAATCTTACATAAATAATTGATGTTTTCAGCTTAATCACGATTAGGCAATTTCTTACTTATATAATTTAGTGCAATAAATAAAGCAATAAGCAACCTACGTATTAATTTTGCAGTCTTAAAATCCTCTGGCTTACAAGGAGATGATCGATTCCACAAACAGATAGATGTTGCAAAAGCTGATTTTATTGGAGGATGTGACTTTTTCATACTTGATCAGTGTCGTCGCTTAGTCAATGCAAAACGGCTATCGATTTTACAGTTTGACGTTCATAACATTTTCATAGAATCACAACCAGTCTAGATGCATTCTATTGGAACCATTGTAAAACGGTACCATTGAGCGATAGCTGTCATAACAGGCCCCAAAAGCAGAGGTACAAAAGGAGAGGTGCGGTTGAGTGACGACCCCGGACGACAGGGCCCTCGCTAGGGGTGGAACCGGCAATGATGAAAGTATTGGGGGCCCTAAAGTAACAATAGAGAAAGGGTAAGTATCACCTGATCTGTCCCCGAAGCAAAGAAAGTTTCCTAAAGTTCGTTTTCATTGTTCTCCTCGCTCCAGTGCCATAATACTTATAATTTCCCTTCTTATTGATTAATTTTGATACATTTCCTTTGGTCCTAACTAACCCGTATTAAACTTAATAATATAAACAAAAGAATAACGGTTTCGAATATTACATTAAATGAAATGCAATATCCTAAAGCAGTGTTGTTCAAACTGTAAAACCCGCATGGGATCGCGGGGGTCGCATTATCAAAAAGATTGAAACAGACCGTCCTATTGATTGTAATAAAATCGAATGTAAAAAAACACTAGTAATAACAAATCAGGAGGAGATTCTACAACTGTGACACCTTACTAGGAACGCGAGAAAAAACCCTTGTTCCTTGCCACTACAGGATGCAAAAAAGTATCTACGAATTGAGATCTTTTTTTAAAGCGTGGTAAAAAGCCGCCGGGCCCGGTACACCTTCGATGTCCCATCCCTGTCGCCCTCGTCAGACAAAACCATCAATATTCAATGGGCGCGTGAGGCCTATCAGCTCGGTAATAGGCGTCGGTATCAACGCATTTTTTGTGACGCAATCAATTCGGCCGAGTGTCATCCAATTACTGAGTGCGAACGGGCGCTCTTAATTACTTCGTAAACTGCACTTGACTATAGTTGATGGGCGTGCACGTTGATTGTTGGTGTTGCAAACGGAAGTTTTGGCGCACGGCGATGTTGGCTTTCGGGAATTTAACGAGGTTTCTAGGTAGGTAATGAAAATGTATGATTTACTTAATGACTTGTTAGTACTTCTTATTACAATAAATTTATTGACATACAACACCTTATATAAAATAACATACACTTAAAATTGTCATTTCACTATGTTGCCACAATCAAGGACTGCATATTGCGCAAGTCTTTAAAATGTTGCATTCAAATTATGTCAATAATAATAAAAGACTTTATAATTTATTGTCTCACGTCAATATTACTCACGCACCTAAATACGTATGTCAGTTTTACCATGTTTTAGTAATTTGATGATGAAGTGTCATGGTCTTGATCACGAGCGCTGTAAAGAGCTCGAAATGCCTGGTCCTCTAATTATATGTTTAGAATAACAATATACGCGAGTATATTAATAGATAAATAGTTAGATAAAATGCTTCTTTATTAATATTCTCCTGCTAAAACACTCGTAACATTTGCCATTTAAAGATGGCCTTAAAATAAAACTAACACGTCATTACGAGAACACTTCAAACGAAAACATTTCGCGAAAATGTCGCATAAAATTTGTTCGATTCGCCGTAATTTGGACTGATGCAGATGACTGCAGCGCGGAGTCACGTCCGGGCACTTGACGTGAGAGCCGCTCTGCGTTTAGTGAGAGGATGTAGAAGGGCTAGACGCGGCAGCTGTGTTGTGCAGTTGGGTACCGAATAAATGCAAGGTGTTTAATCTTAATGTTCTTTATTTTAAAAAAAGACATCTTCGCGCCGCGCCTATACTGGCAGCTTTAGAAGTAGCAAAAAGACGTCATATACTTAGGTATATGACTAATGCTACGGTAGCATTGGGTATACGATTTTATAAAATAAGATTGGAAAATATCACAAACATGTGCGCAGGGATGGAGACTGAAAATTTCAGTTAAAGATACGGAAAAATCTATTTTGCTATTAGCATATATGTCTTTAAACAGTTTGATAATAATTGATGAATTTAATTGATAATAATTACTTTGAAGCATGCATTCTTCAATGGATTTATTATTTCAATTACATTTCAGATAAAAGTCTTAACATGTATAAATTGCATTTTGTTGTAAAATTCCATTTATTGTAAGCTAAACTCACCGTTTGTAATAATATTATTAACCATGATGTGTACACATGTTTTAGGATAACATCTAGTCCATAAGTTTTGAATTTGTAATTTAGAAGCTACATTGATGTTGTTCTGTTTTGTGAACCTAAATAAAAAAATTAAAAAAAAGCTTTTTTTGTCATATTAAAATGATTGATCAAAACTATAAGCATGCTAAATACATGCATGCTAAATATACAGGGACAATGTTTTAGCCATAACGGCATCTAAGACTTAAATTCGATGCCAGAAACGCGAGCATTTATTATTGTATATGCCGTGTCCTAAATCCTTGATGTAGGTCATGTGGATCCTCAGGGTCTTGACATACGGAACCTCATCACCACCTCACAGACGAACTCACTCTGGCACTTGATATGGCTAGAAGCGACGTAATGCTCTTAGCCTCTGCATTTAGTGAGTGGCTGACTGTTGCCTGGATGTAACATGAATGGAGGTGGCAACTAAAGATCAAAGTAGAAGCAGTAATTATACTAAGAAACTATAAACACCTGTAAATCAGGTAATAATAATATGTTAAAACACGTTAGAATGATTTCAGCAAACAACTGCAAGAAGACAAATGGAGTTTTCTATAAATGTAAGCAATAATAATTAACTAAGAAACTAGTAAGATAGATGTAGAAGTAAACTGGATACATGTACCCACGCACACACACACACACATACACACATCCTTAAACGTTATTTCATCTTGGGATAAAATAATTGTAAAATTAAGCTTCTATAAAAGACTCATACTTTTACTTTTGTTGTACGGAAGCTTAGGTCTGTACTGTATTAATTCTTGAAGTGGCTGGGAGGAGTAATATTGCTCGTAGTCGCTGTATTTATCGAGTGCTAGCTACTAGCTACAACGTAGCTGCTACGAAGATTGAACTGGTCCCGTAGACAAAGTAACAATATCGAAACGATATCGAAGTCGAAAAGAATAAAATGTCTCATTTTATTATTTTTATTGACATTAGACGCGATAAATCACGTGGTCAATCCAATACATTTTGTTCATTTGGAACTTATCGTTTCGATATTTTTACTTTGTCTAAGCCCCCAGGTTTCCTGATTGAGTGAGCAGAGTCATCGGGAGCCACAAATTTTTAAAATAATATCTCTCGAATATAACCCAACTAACTGCTTTTATAAAATATGGTACAAACCATTGGCTAATTACATTATTGAGATCTAAGAGACCGAATCCGGCTCATCTAGGAGCATTGATTGTATATTCGTGACGTGTAGCTCGGGGCGGCGCGGCGTAATTGGATTTAGTCTGGACTATGAATACGACGTGAGGATTATTGCTTTAAGGGATTTGACTAATTTCATCATTCCCACAATTAAAGGTGGCTAATGTTTGGCGCTGATAAGGGTCGGCCTGGCTTAGTTTGTGTCACGAATGTTTATTAAAGGTTACCTGAGATATGAGGACTTACTAGGATTTTTCATTTTGTTTCTACGTTGCTGTCACTTTTTCGTTTAATTTAAATTTTGTATTATGTTTTATTGTATAGTTGTAAAAATATTAACTTATATACATATATTTTGCATGTCGACCTCGTATGTGGACCTAACTCACTACCGATTACCATCAGGTCGAGTAAAAACATAAGTTTTATAAAAAAATCTCCTTAGCAGTGATTGCCTCCTGGTACCTTTTCTTGTGGCGTTTTGCATATAACACAACTACATGCACTTCAATGACTACATAGTGTTAGTATCACGTCGCGTCCGTTTTTAATCTCTGTGGGGTTCGCTCGGACATATCGCTCGTTCGCTCTGTTTGCTCGATTACACGCGTTTGTTTAGGGACGCTCGTGCAAATTGATTTCTGACAAACTTGACCATACTGACTGATGAATGGGAGCGAAAATTTGTTTTGGACACGATAAAAATTTTCACATTGTTCAAAAAATGTGATTAACACTGCAACCAATTATCCGAATGTCAATAAAGTTGTTGTAATACACAGTTATTAACAATTATGTTCGTACATGACGCAGTAAAAAACATAACAATTCGATTTCGAAATAAAATTACACTCGTTCCAGCATTCAGCGTTTCAATGCGTTTCTGTAAAAGAGTTGTTTTAAAAGGCAATAAATTGGTGAAGGTGCATTATTTATTTTGCCTCATTTACGCCTCATTGTACCTCATTGTGTCAACACAAATGCACGATGAATAGTCAAATTATTTGTGAACTCAAATATTGACATTATGCAACAGTTTGAATGGAATCGAATATTGGACGGAAATTGCTGAATTCTTTATCAGTACACAGAACCGGCCAATCGACAGTTGTTTTTTTTTCACGATTGTGCTAAATTTTGATGTTGCCACTAATTGAAATCATAACGGAAATCGAAAGGCTCGGCTGTTTGAAAGGGCAAAATCAGATATTTACTTTATCCGTTGGCAAATTAAATAAGAAATAGGCTGTACGATGTGTTTATTAAGAAATAAGCATAGATAATAAATTGTGAAAATGTAGCAAGTTGTTACAACATTTACAATCCGAATCTACATTCTGTATCAGGTGGCTTGCTTGTAAACTGAAAAGATTGTTTTTGGTTTCAACAATTGATTTTATAAACCAATGTATGTACTACAAAATGCCCCAAGTTCGTGAGCTACGTGTGAGCTCTGTGAGTGTGAACTTTATTACGACATTCTATTTAATGCTCTTTCATTATTTCGTAGTACAAAGGCCAACTGCCGCGCCGATATTCCATTATTCGCAAGGACACAATTTCACAGCGTATATCGTGAATAATACATATACATATGTACTATATTACGTCACGGGGTACTATTTGGACGCTTCGCATGTGTCGGCTCTAGAGTACAGTGGCACAATTTAATTAATACCCCGTTCGACGGTTCATGAAATAAAATTGGCCTATTTTAAATTATCACGCGTAGTTCATGGCGAACGCGTTTTTGAATGGGTCGTTGTTGCAATATTAACAGCTTGAAGTGTTTATCGAAATATTTACGTTACCCATAATTTTAATTTTATTTTACACATTGTAAGTAATTTATTTCCCTCGGATACCAAATGTACGTTCATATTTTGAATACAGTATTGATGACGAAGATCGAAAGATAATGAGCTCGTTTCTAACTCGTCAAAGCAAAACGCTCTCGCGAATGCTAAAATCAACATCTACAATTTTAATAAAATTTGTTTTCCATGTGACAATTTAGCAGAAAATTTCTAAAAACTTGAACAATTATTTTAAATAACGTGCTAAAATTCTGTGACTGACTCAAACCCCCAGAGGGTAAGGTTAGCTTTGCTAGTTTCACATGTAATTAGAGCGGTCGGAAGTTCTAAAAATTTATTTTTTCAACTCTGCGGGGAGAGTATGCAAACGAACAACGTAACGAATTCCAACGAAACTGTTGGTGCAGTCCCTGGCGCCGTCCGCCCCGGGCCCTGCCGCCCCCAGCGCCCCGGCAGGGCGAACTACACTGCCAATTTGCACTTGATGATGCGACAAAGGGCTTCACAGTGCAGGGAGTTAAGTGACTGGTTTCTGTTGTCCAATGGTATGTTTACCTTCTTTTAAAGCATTGTACAGGAATACAAATAGGCAGGTATGTAATTTTGTTTGTGGATACGAAGAAATTAAGGCCAAATGGTTTTTTATCCATCCAGCAATGTAAGTTTAGGCTGTACGATGTCATTACAGTCATACAGTACACAGGTCATTACAGTCAAATGTAATGTATTTGAAAGGTCTTAGGTTCTATTGTTTTTAAACATATCAGAACAACAGCATCGAGGATAGTTGAAAACTATTACGTGCCTTAAAATGTAGGTACGTTGGACAATTATTTAAACCCCTATCTCTACAAAAGGGTATGCAGTTATTCAGATCTAATTATAATTTTACGGGTTTATCGTGTCTGGACACAATCAAAAGTTTTAGTTGTTCTTTGACAAAGTTGCACTACTGTCCATTCTTCCATTGTAACCACCTCATTTCGGTGTCTACAATTTGGTCACAAAGACCCGCACTGGCTATTTCGTTTCAGGGTCCATCTCTATGTTAAATAAGAGTGTAAAGCGTTTCACGTAAATTGTTATTGTAACCCGAACGTCAGTTTTTTAAAAAAAGTTACTCATTGAACCTGCAAAACTTTTACTTCAGGAAGGTTTTACTTCTATGAAGTTATATTACCGAGAAAAAGCAATTTATAACTTAAAAAACGTGACTTAAATCACAGAAGAATGATTGCTACCTCTTTCTTATTACTTTTTATTCACGCTCGATCACAAATCCAAAATGTTAATATTTAACAAAAATATCAACTCAACTCGAAGCGTATTATAAATTAACAAGTGAATACAAGTATCGCTGCATATTTATCCACTAGAGCTTTACCTAGCCACCATTTCCGCTATTCCAACGTGATTTACCGCATCAACGATCAAAATCAACAATTCCGAGACTATTGCCCGACTATTCGGGCACGCTTTCAGTGGCGGGCCCTGGCGCAGTAATCTGGGACTGTAACTATGCTGCAAGCGCTGGAAATAGTTAGTGACGCTTCGGTGACTGTAAACATTGTTAACATAGATCATAACCGGCACAAACAGTTTTGGTTCAAGTTTGTAATTGGTGATTATGATGCCTTTTGAACTAGGACAGTGTTTTTCTTCGTTGCCATGGTTTTGAACATTGATGACCAAGGATTTTTTATTGGTCAAGATCTCCGTATACTTCCATAACAAAAAGGTATTATGAAATAATCAATTTGCAGGATCCACTTTCATGAAACGGGATGGATGACCAGTTTCATGATTGTTGTTTTACGAGTATACTTGAATCTTAGATAAACAAGATTAAGTATATGGGTATGAAGGTACCAAGTTCGAGCCTTTTGGTGCGGTACCCAGTTTGGTGCAGTAGTTCAGAAGCTACTCACGTACGGACATACATATATTTAATAAGATACTAGCGAGATGCTAAAAAAATCTTATTCTCATGTAACAAAATGGCGAATCTACTCGCGACGTTCGATGCTCGATAGAGTGATACACTCTATCACACCATAAAGCGGCTCGTTATTCCGTAACAAGTAAACGTTCCAGTCCAGTCTATCACCCTTTCAATGGCCAGGAACAGGATACTGAACAGCCAATTTGCAGTTCAGGACTTTACGGCACAAAGGTCGGTGGCGGGTCGCGGCTAACTCAATCGCCGCCTGCAAATTGGACACAAAGGCTGACCCGCGCTGTCCGTTCCGATATACATACATTTCGGGTTTGAAAGAGAGCTGAACGCGTTTCCACCGCTTGTATTTCAAGTTTCACTTTGCGGAATTGATCTGTGTAGTTTTTGTAGGGTTTGGCGATGCACGTGGATCCTGGTTAAAATTTAGCTCTTTTAGTTTAATTTATTATTCAATGTATAGTAGCTATTGAATTTGCTATATAACCATAAACTATCATGGTGACATACATTTGAAAACTGAACGGGCTACACATTGCATCGGGAACTCGACAAAATAAGGAGACATGGTAAAAATCCTACATTAATTAAATTTTTTAATTGCTGATATTTTTACAAGTGTTATAATTAATTTAGATATTAAAACAGCGTAAACTTGTGTAGCTAGCCTGATTTAATAAATGTCTATATAGGCTATTCTCTTTTGAGATTCCAAATATAAAATTATGTTAAAAAAATATAGGTTACATACCATTCGGTTGGATTACATCATCTTAGTCGCTTCGCTTATATTTTCTTATAAGACCGGTTTGGACGACCGTTCCTATTGTTGACTTAAGGACAAAGAGGTTGACTACAACTGTTATATGCACTGAATATATTTCGTGTAACAAAATGTATTATCCTTTTTCTTTTTCGTGGTGGTGGCAAGGGTCCACCGGATGTGGGTCAACCGGAGGATCATCCGGTTTCCGTTATGCCGGAGTAACTCAATTCAAACCCGATAAGTGTGAAAATTGTGCGCCGTAAACTAATTTCAGGCGTAGTTGTTTGGTCAACAATGTTTTTACTTTTTGAGAAGGATGAGGAAGTGTGAAGACCGTCCACGATGCATGAATTCTTCCGCGATTTAAAAAAAATATGATAAAACTTGCTACTTGTATCGTACTTGCTAAACACGCAAAATGGTACTTACGTCCGACAGTCTCCTAATATGTGAGCGTTCATAATTTGGCTTAAAAGAAAATATTATACCGTATACGAGGGGCCAGTTTTATTCAAGTGTAATTTTAAGCCTGAAAATTGCAAGTTACTGTCCATGTTACGGTGTTCTTATTATCCAATCTCCTACTCGCTAGCATTATCTGCGATCTTTAAACCTCAGTCTTGCAGCGAAGGGAAATAAAATAGTTTGGGTAGATCTGGCTTCCATCCCTAGGAGATTAATATCATGGTCCACTTTTGGATTCTTCCACGTGATTTCTGATAATAACAATGGTAGTAACGACTCTTCAGTTAGTTATTTTGTTTGTCTTTAAATCCATAGTATACTTATTCATTAAATATAGCCATTAGCCAATCAAATTAAGTCTGTTACTAGTAACCCGTCCTCGCTTCGCTTCGGGTATGTATGTTGTACATAAAAACCTTCCTTTAAAATCCCTTTATCTATTTAAAAGCATCAGATTAAGCCTAGATGTATGTTATTATCAATTATTATTGTACTAATAATCTAATTTTATTTATTTAAGGTAAGGGATGCCTTATGCTCCCAACTATCTCTGTTTGTGCTTTTCGTGGCAACCTGTAATTAAGACAGCACCATGTCTTGTGAATCTGATGTTAAGTCTGGTTATTACTATTTAGGTACATATTTGGATCGTTTATATCACATAGAGTAAATAAAAGATTATCCCTTTTTCTTTATAAGGGTTTATTTCACTTTTTTATCTACGTTGTTTGTTGGGTCAACTATGACATAAATAACCAATATCAAATCGACCGCCGAAGCATAATAAGGAGGCTCGCAAGAGTGCCTTTAGTTGTGACGACATTATTTCTACGTTATTGAACTCTTTGCTTCATGAAGGGAATTACAAAGAAATACTTTTAAAAATTTGCTCTAAACGTAGGTAGTTATAGTAAACTTTTCAAAGCTTTTGTATAATAGAGCATGCATCGCAATGTGATTGGTACAGAAATAATTATTGTAAAATAACTAAATTGACTAAACTGACTTGGCTTGCGACAGTAAGCCTCCTTAATATTTTGCCTCTTGAAACTGCCAAGCATATTAACTTTAATCTAATTTAAATAGTAACGGAACATACTTTCCACGGATGTTTAATTCCAAATTCAATTACATAACACACAATACATCTAAACATCGAAGCGAACCGTGTATTCTTGGTCGAAAAACTTCGAGCACACAACCGTGTATGTTGCAGTCAGTAGTAACACAATCGTGCGAAATAAAACAGCAATTTCCCGGCGCCCGCAACTCGGTAACTCGACGACTCGGGGAGGAAATTAAAACCGGTCGCATTCGCTTGTAACAGCGTTACGTACGACCGAGCGGACAAATCTTGGTACAACTTGGATACGTACACCATGGAATTAATAGGTTATTGATTAAAATGCATCTGCAAGTGTATTATAAATTGCGAAGTTGTAGTTTGTTGCGCACAACGTCGTGCTTTCATAATTTTATAAGGTCTGAGCAGTAACGAGACCAACGGTCATTTCTTAAGTCAGCATCATATTTGTCAAGTAAGTAAGTACAAACCAATTGTGTCTCTTTGATCTGCAGATCGTCACATGAATACCAGTAAATAGCTAGTTGCTTATCAACCGTATTGCTATTTAATGTGACATGCAATAAATAATTTGGAGTTAAATAAGTCAAAATGCCCATTGAGTTTATCTATCAAAATGTTTTCCTATCTTGTAATGAAAGAGGAGTTTATTATCCCCTTTAACAGATATTTGGAATGAACGCATAGCTGGGTGGATGCATTCAAACTGCACCCTAACTTTACTAGTCAGTAGAGACATCCTTTCAGTCTTTATTGTCACAGATAAAAAAATCTATGTATTACAAAGCTGTTTGTTTGAACGCGCTAGTTTCAGAAACTCCTTGTTCGAATAACCTTTTTGTATTGGATAGACCATACGAGACGAAGGCTTATGCTATTTAACATCACACTGCGACTAATAGGAGCGAAGAAACAGATGGAAATGTGTGAAAAGCGGTCAAAAACGCGGACAAAATCGCTGGCGCTGCTAGTAATAAATAAGTTGCATTCTAAGCTAAATTTTACGCTCAAGCACTCAAGTTAATTTATCTTGTCTCGATGGCAGGAGGCGATTGGCACACGTAGCCCGGTGCATCATTGCATTATCAGATAATCGAGTGCAAGTTCTGCGCGCGGCCCACGGGGGACGCTCGTGACTTGCATAAGCAGATGTGCAGTGTGCATCGGATCTCACTTCTCAGGCTTTGGCGTTGATAGAACACCTGCAATGGATGGTTTGAAGGTAACGTGTTGTACGGTAAGTTTGGCAAGTAAAATTTTTTGATTGCTTGTTGATTTTAAATATTCGAAAATAATTTTAATATTTTGCTTAAGTTTCGACACGTTCAATTGAAATCTGCAAATAAAAAATAACAATCCAAAATAAACCTGTCAACTACAGACTAGTAAAATTAAATTAATTTATCTTACACTGATTATTCGTTCGTTATGAAATTAAAGCATATTTTTACTTTTATTTATTTGATTATTTGCAGTCCCATGGTTTACAATGATGGTAACAAAATATAATGTTTAAGCACATTTTTACACGTTCCCCCCTTTTCAATAAATTTCTCTTAAGTATATTTGTATAAATTGTTAGTTCCAATAATCTAATTTTATAAATATTCACTTGAATTCAAAAGTTTATCCTAGCAAATCGCAATAATTTTAATCCGACCAGCGCGTATGCAACAAACGTCCATTTCCGGTTAAGCCAGCTAAAAAATCACCCGTGCTTAGTTTATATTCATTCAGATTGAAAAATATATCCCGTTATATTGAATGAGCTGCGTTAAGCGAGCGAGAGCCCGTAGGAACGGCTCCATACTAGAACCGGGAACAATTGGATTATGCTCAGCTATTAGGCGCCACCCGGGGTCGTTAACACGTGAAAATTGTTAGATGCATCCGAAATGCATTCGGACTGCACCGGTCGACTCTTAACTATTTTATTTGTGAGTTCATTTCAGGCGGTAGAATTTTATCGTCTGATTGCTGAGATACGAGTTAAATAAATATCGTTTTTATATTCGACTTCGAGCCGTAGGTAATTGGATTGGTTAATAAAGTTTTTCTGAATCTAACGTGTGTGTACTGTAGCTATTCGGTATCAATAGCGCAAGTATTGCGTTTCCGAGAATTTGACTTTTCTATCGATATAGATAATGAGTCATTCATTAATGACTTTACTGGTGACATAGATGAATTCCAAAGGCAAATAATTTGTTAAGTTTATCTACAGCAGGTAAGTAACACGTAATAATCAGCATTCTGTTATTATACGCGCTTCATTATAATCATCAGCCCATATACGCCCCCACGGCTGGGGCCTGCCCAAAACCAGGGTGATAAGGCCTTAGTCAACCACGCTGGCCAAGTGCGGGTTGGTTGACTACACAACCTAAGAATTTCTTCTTAGGTGTGCAGGTTTTCTCACGATGTTTTTCTTAACCGTTAAAGCGTCGAATAATCGTACATATGTATTTCAAATTTGAAAAACACAGTGGTACGTGGCGGAGTTTGTATATGCGAGAGCATGGCAAGCAACGACTTTAACCACTCAGCCATCGACATTTTAAGACGCTTTATACGGGCTTGTCTGCCTGTTTTCATAAACATAGTAACATTTTAACAACAATCTATAATTTTAGGGGGGAATGCCATCCGCTCCCCCACAAGTCCGGTGAAGATGACAAGGCTACTCCAAGCCATCATCGTAAGTCAGTTAGAAAAAAATCTATTAGGTATACTCGAATAAACAAGCATATTGCTTGCACAGTCCCACACCCAGCAGTCCGGAACAATTGAATTATGCCCAGCTATTAAACGCCAGTGTCGCGGTCGGGCCGATACATAACACAACTGACTTTAGTGTCTATTCCAATAGATTCATCCGACACATTCACTCAATTCATTTCTATTTTACCGTGGCAATTTGCGTTTTTCATTGGCTGAGCAATCATGCGCTCGGAAACAGGGATTAGAGTGTTATTGAATGATCATTTCATTATGCGCACGTTGGTTTCCCCGTGCGTCTGTCTGTTCCAATGTCAAGATAAAGTGTGGAATTATTTTTTGTGTTAGTAGAGTTTCAATAACACGTCTTATAATAAAATGCAAGCCTATAAAAATAATTAATTTATCCCTTGGTCACGGCGTCTCGCGTGAACCTGAACCGATTGTGCTAATTCTTTTAAGTTGTGTGTGTAAGAAGAAGGTTCTTATAAAATAAAAAAATAGCACAGAATTCCATAAAATTTAAGAATTAGCGGTATGAAATTTTCCGGGTCCTCTAGTAATGTATAAAACAAATATCACCTGACAAAACCGCACAAAATCAAACGTTATTGATCAAAGGACAATTGCTTCGTTCTTTTAAGGTACCAGATCGGATCGGGAGAGTATTATTTCACGGGGATTTTGAAGGATAACACGATAAAGCTAGGGTAGGTCCTGCGAGACGCGATTGTCAAGGGCGGCAGGCCGTGGCAATTTAATTACGACCGGTCTGTGAATACACTTCCGAAGGGCGGGCCGGTGGGCGGCCCGTGCCTTCGGTATTCGGTTTTATCCTTTTCCTAACTGACATACGATGCTTGGAGTAGCCTCGTCATCATCACCGGACTTGGGGGGGGGGGGGGGGTCGGGTGGCTCTCAATCTTCCATGTTATACTCGTAATCAGAAATAGAACAGTTACTTCATATAATAATATGTCACAGAGTCCTCTCTATATAGTCAATTGTAAATTTATACACAACACAATCCTCAGAGTGAACAGAAAAAAAAATTGCATCACTCAAGTAAATGCTGCCGATTTCCGATTCATCCCTTGTAAGGGCGTGCTCGTTCGAATGTGAAAGTATCTGGAATTTTCCGAGCCCCTTTGTTCCGATGAACCGCAGCCGCCACTTAGCGCCCTTTGTAGGCGAGCCGCCGCCGGCGCCCCCGCTGGCGCCCCGATCTGGCGCCCCGGCCGCCCCGTCGCTACGCAAATGCCGGGCACCTCGAGAGAACGCCATTTTATGCCCGTTGAGACAGAAGAATGTGGGGTATTGGGTGTCACATTGTTTGACATATTTGGCTGTCTATTAATAGGTTCTCTCTATACGACAGCGCTAAAAACTATATACTATAGGTCTACAAGCATTAAAAAAGAAGCAAATACATAACTTTTTACCTGACCGTACCCGATATATGTTTTTAATGTTATGGAACGCGAAAGTATAAAATCGTGTGAGACAGCGCTAATCTTGTAGTCGTCTAGTGTTTTAGATAAAACTTTTTATAAGAAATTGAAGGCATTATAATTTGCATAATTGTTGAACATCAAAAATATATCACACTCACTTTACAAAGGATGGAAGACGATTATCTCCATTCAGTAGGTCAAAGATTTATGCAGCAGGCCATATCTATTTCTTTTAGTTTCCAAACTAACGTTAGCACCTCCAAAGTGAATTCTTGAACATAATAAATTAAGCGTGTACTGTTAAATACTTGCTGTTGGGAGTAGCAAAATTTTCTCAATTAATCAAGTAGTCTATTGCTACTTAACTTAGCGCCCCGGGTGGTAGGGGCGTCGGTGTGTCGGAGCCTTAAGCGGCAAGCGCCCTGGTGTGTAGCCGCCCTAAGCCGGCTGTCTATCAACGCTTAGATACCATTTGCAAGTTGGAAATGATTTTATGCAAATGATGGTGGTCTTTGTTATATTTGTGGCATATTCGAAAAGTAATCAAATGGCTCCGCGAGGAAAATGAACGAAAGACGAATTTGAAATTTTCTTTGAATTGAAATCGTTTGTTTTGTGACATCAAGTTGTGGGGTGATTAAAATATTTTTATTTCTTTGTGGAAATTTAAAAGTTATTTCGAATTAGCTACCGAGCTAACTTTGAAGAAATTATTATCATCATAGAATAGTTAAAAAGGCAGGTATGTGTACGCCTTATTTTCGTGCCCAAAAATTGTATGTGCAAAGGAATAGTGTGGGTTTATTTTGTGGTATTAGTGACAAGGATATACTAGTACAGAAGAAATATATAAGTTGCAGAGTTCCTATCAGGCAAATATTATTGATATGGAGTTCCAACTGCAAAGGAGTATTTCCATAGTTGAAACAGATAAGAAAATTTCACGCACCATAAAATTCCGTATTCGGGCCGTCCCGCACAGAGGAAATGACACAATTATATCAGATAAGTTTAGTTACGGCAATGTGACACAACATACACCCATGACAGTGAAGACGCAATTAGAGAGTAGATTCTGTTTTTTTTTCCTAAATGACATACGATGATGGCTTGGGGTAGCTTCGTCATCATCACCGGAATGGTAAGTCAAGTAAATATTTCACTGTTTCAGTGTTATCATTGTGTTATAGATAACGGAATCAACGTTAGACAAATCAATACCGATCAATAATTTAATTATATTTAATATTTGATTTATACCTAGACGATTGGACCATGAATCCATACGAAATGTTTGCCCGAGGTTATGGTCAACCCACAATTTCAGCCTAAAGGGACCGACCGTGCGCCCCAGATCGCCAAGTTTATGCATGCGTGATGAACCGATATTAGTTCCCAACTGCTTGTTTACATAGCTTTGTACTGTCATTACAATATCTGTGATATGCTGATGTAGCGAACAAGTTTGATGGCTCACTATATCGCGCGTATACTATGCAAATTCGAGTTCCGTATTCGATGCGCATAGTTTAGATTCGGGAGTATAATTGCTGCGGATGTGGCTAGATATCTGTGTTGGGGTTTGATGAGCTTTTATTTGATATAACGCGTTCTTTATGTATTCAAACTTTGCCTGTCTACTAAAAACTATATATAGGATTCAGTTATATACCGTGAAATTCGAATTTCACGATGTATAGTTGTGTAGGTATTTCTTATAAACTAACTTGTGACTGTAGGTTTCCTTATGGTTTTTTAATCAATTGGATGAACAAATACATCCAAAACGCATGCACGAATACATTCAAACATACGCATTATTTGAGAAGTAAATATTGCTATAGTGATCCCATCCTATGGAAGTAAGTACAACTTCTAATTGCTAATCATAATTACGAAGAAAAATGCAATATTGGACCTGAGTTATTCAGTAAACTATACTTTTTTATCTACCAAAGATAGAATAAATTAATAATGTTAACTTATATGAGTTCACTTGCCAAAATTTAATATCAGCAAGCACCATAACTACACGCACAGCTTGAATGAAATCACTTGAAGTTAGATGAAAGCCAAGTTTTTCTTTGCCAAGAACCTTTTTTGTCCCTAACCGAGTTATTTACAAGCGAATATCAACAAGATCATAAAGACAGGCCGTAAATTCCTGTGAAGTCTAGCCTTTACATGTTTCTTTGCTTTGTTTGCACTATTGCAGTTATTGCATCTTACGAGTAACTTTATGAATTGTGTTTAATTATGTAAATGCAATGATATTTTAAAATTATTTGATGTATCTTGTTTATTTTTTTTTATTGTCTATTTAATTTGTGTTTGTAACTGAATACAAATAAATATTTTTTTCTTTTTTCTTTCTTTTATCTGGCAAAAAAATGTGGCTACCTTTACATCTGTTTATAAAGTTTGATAGGGAAATAAATTAAGAAAATTCTATTTAAACATAACATAGGACTCGTTGATTCACTAAAAATTGCACAAATATAAAGTTTGATAACACAACTATTTATACATTTTATGATTCAAACACACGTGGAGTAAAATTTAGAATATTTTTATTTTGTTTCACAAAAAATTAAACGAAGCACTTCTTAAGGTTCTCTCAGACGTTCGAAGTAGGCGACCCCCCGCGAGATCTAATCTATCTGATACGATTGGCGCGTTTGAAGTCACAAATTAGTTTATACCTTATTTGAATAGTTTCATTCGGGGTCATGAAATCGGTATGCAAGATGAGAAGGAGACACGTGTCGTTGTAGTTGTAGTTGATGATTTTATGAATAGATTTTCTATATTGTACAACGGAAACAGAATTGGCGTTATTAACACATCTGTGAATAAACAATCCTTCGATTGGCGCCGGCACTGCCGTGCTCTAGGTTAGGAGCACGGCTGTAATATTGATCACTTCTGGCCAAAATTAACATTTACTTTTATTTTAGTTTTAACAAAGCATGAGAGATATTGTAGATATAGCTATATGCCAATAAATTTGAATTATCAATGTATAGTAGTTCCAAATGATAAAATTTGAATATTGGTCTAAAATTCCCAGAGCAGAAAAAATAGCAAAAAACGGGAATAACTTCCTTTAAAGTCATCTGACTGCAATCACGAAAAATGATGATATCATCACCAGTGTTCTATTTGTAAAAAAAATTAGGATTTGAATACAGTAGGTATTATAGTTTGATCAGGCAGGTCTGCTCTGTATGCGCGGCGCACACGTGCCGATGCGACTTGGCACTCGGGCTGCTACAGAAGCATTTCTCTGTAAATAAACTGTCTTGATCTCTTGTATTATTGCGAGGGTGCAACTTCGATTCTAGCGTTTTCCGTCGAATAAAAGAAATACTAACTTTATCTGACTTCTGACCACTGATTGTAAGTATGATATGTAAGAAAGTTGTGAGGACTAAGTTTACCAGGTATTTAGATATCTTTAAAAAATAATGGTAAAGAGTAAAGGAAACCAGCTAATCTGTCATGAATTTGTAGTGCGAATCTATCAATGTGTTTACAAGATATATAGCTGAGTATTTTATTCCACAAAATATAAATCTTTTATATTTACCCAAAGACTCGGCCAAAGTAGCTATCATAACAAATCTCGTCGTTCCACACACGTAGACACAATATCATTACGGCAGTCATCAAAACAAAATTGGAAATGAATAAGCGCCACGCGGGGCCCGATCTCAAATATTGGCCTGCCGCGAGCGGGGACGAAACAAATAACACTCATTCCCTAATATTACCAATAATGTTTCGTAAACGGCCAAAACAGGTTTATTGAGATTCGAAGGCGGAATTGGAGATATCGGAATGGATACGAATCGGTTCGGAGAGGTTAAATGCGTTCGCGATCGAATTTTAAACTGATAAGCTTTACGCAACATTATGGGCGTAAAGTGTTGACGTAATGTGTAACTGTCAACGATCATATTTTTGGAGATAATGTTTGCATACAGTTTTGTCAGGAGCTCTCTTAATACTTTGTTTCGGGCGTGGAATTTGCATTCTGCAATGGCTTAACGAATACGTGACCAAACATTCTGAAATTCAGTCTTATAAATGTTCACACAACATGTGGTGTTTACCTATAAATTAAGTATGACTCAAACGTAGATATGTATGTGTATAAGTTTAGTATAAGTGTGAACACGTGTAATAAAATATGAAGTGTACTGGCATAGTACAGTACGAAAAAATAAACATATACTTATGTTTTATTTTATCCGTATCCGATCACGCAACAAAAATCTATCTACTCACAAAATTAGGTAAAAGTAAATACATAATGTCCAATATCTTCGTAACAATATTGCCATTTTATGGAGCTTCTGATTTTTGTAAGTTCAATATCTCCGTTTTCCGCGGCTATTAGGAACCCCTATAATATTGTCATATCCGGCCCTCTGATCGTCGTTACATTACAGGGTTGATGCTTTTTCATTTTCCTGACCTAAATTTACCAAAAAAGTGACATTATAAAAATGAAAACATAAAATATTACGTGGAAGCGATTGTTGGTTAGTCATTCATAAGAGATTATTATTTTTGTGGAAACTGTACAAAGAAGTATAAGTTAAGAGTAAATGTAAAGTTTATTCCGTAATAAAACTAAATCCCAATAAAAAAAATAATAAAAACAAAAAGAATAATAATTGTTTAAAGTAAGAAAAACCGGCCAAGTGCGAGTCGGGCTCGCGCACAAAGGGTTCCGTAAAAACTATAAGAGATACTTTGATCAAACCAAAAATCGTTGAAAGAGTTAATTAGCATGCATCACCTCTATTTTTTTTAGAATTTTATACCCCGTAGTTATAAAAATAGAGGGGGGGGGACATACTTTTTACGACTTTGAGAGCTGATATCTCAAAAACCGTTCACTTTAAGAAAAATGTTTTTTAGAAAACTTTATATCATTTTAAAAGACCTTTCCATTGATACCCCACACGGGTATGTACATCGAAAAAAAAAATTTCATCCCTCAGTTACATGTATGGGGGCCCCACCCCAATTCTTTTTACTATTTAGTGTCATATTTTGTAGCGGTTCATACAACACATATTCCCATCAAATTTCATCACTGTAGTACTTATAGTTTCCGAGTAAATCGGCTGTGACAGACGGACAGACGGACAGACGGACATGACGAAACTATAAGGGTTCCGTTTTTGCCATTTTGGCTACGGAACCCTAAAAATGGAAAACCGTTTTCTTTCTTTTCTGTTACTTTCAAACAGCAAGAAATAGGTTATATGATAAATACAAGATGCATTTAGAAATAGACATATAGTTCTGAATTCATATATCAGACTCTAAATATTCAGTTCCAATTAGTCTCGTTGACAATTTACGACTACGTTTTAGGCAGGTTGAGTACAGTACGATTTCTAGCACCCAATATCATCCACGTGGGTGGCACACGAAATAAACACCGTTCGTTATTACGAAACACTGCCCCGGAACACATATTCAATGTAATATATGCTCATACTCCCTACAACACTCGACCAGTACCGTGTTCGCATAGGCACGTTGATTGAATAAATGGCTAATTGCCATCCATCATATACAGGGCACTCAAAATTCAGCTACGGTCGCACAGACCATAAAGGTGTAAACACAAACATAAAATTGTAACGATTATTCGCAACATCAGCGAACAATCGCCCTCGTTAGGGCACCGCGGGGCGCCAATTACAAGTCGGTATTGGTCTGATTGCACGGAAAATAAACTGATGTTGAAACGGGATTCTGTAAAGAGTCTGTATCATAACATTGCTGTCGTAGTCTGTCAGTCACGGGGAGGAAATTACAGAGTGTCCTGCGGGCATTGCGGGCTAGCCTATTGGACCGTGCGAGTTACAGGTGTAGGTGTGATGCTTACTTTGTGCCTTCTTTTGCCACTTGGTTACGCTGTTAGGATCAGTTTTATTAGCTAAAGCTTATCTCTAAATATAATTTACTTATTCCTGAGTCAAGATGTATTGTGATTTCCCTTTTTTTATAAATATTAAATATCATATCATATTTTCATATCAACATCAAAAGGAATGATGATGATGACTTTTATTTTTATTGTAGTTTTTCATCAGAAACATGTTTCACAATTCGTCGAAAAATCTTTCACTTTCATTTACATTTACGAAACTGGATGGGGAAACTAGTTTCAAATAAAATAAAAATTACACTAAAATACGTCGTAAAAGCTTAGCCAACTTCAAATCAGCTTAGGGCTTAAAAAGCTTTAAAAATGGAAACACTTGATACGGGTAACACAAGGCTTATTCAATCCACGACAAAAAGGATTTTATTGAAAAAAATATTTCACCCGAACTGGTTTAGTTCGTATTTCGCGGAGTATAAATTTCGGGCGAAATCGCATTCGAAATAAAATAAAACCGGTTCTATGAAACAGAATAAAATACGCGGATGTTTGAGTAGGATTACTGTGTTGAAATAAAACTAGCGCAACACAGTTGATTAAAAGAAACTAACTGTATGTATATTGTACTCTATCTCTGTTGGAAAAATATTGTTAATTGAATAACTGGTATTACGTATAATTGTGATATCGGATTTTTCCAATTACTTTTTTTATAGTTATGCATACTTTTTGCTACCTACTTTGTAACTGTATCTTATGTTGATGATTCCACAAATAAATACATAATCAAAATACAAACAAAACGGGGTTAATGCGAAATTAGAAAAAAAAGCAAATATTTTGCCTGAATGTGATTTTAGATTTTTCGATTTAGTTGTAGTTAGAATAGAATAGAATATGTTGTTATTACGTACACAGCACTCACATATGTGTGCACATTTGCCTCTATTTTTTATTACACTTTCTTTAAGAATTTATCATGAACATTTTCAAATCAAATTTTAAATTATGTTACGATGACCTAAGTTTTAGAAGGTACTCTCTTGTGTCTTTTACGGCTAAGGAAATCATCGTGAGAAAACCTGCACACCTACGAAGAAATTCTAAGGTTGTCTAGTCGACCAACCCGCGCTTGGCCAGCGTGGTTGACTAAGGCCTTAGATTAGGGTATGGTCGTGCCCTAGTGGGAACGTATAAAGCCTGATAATAAGCTAAGTCTTAAAAGATTTAACTCTCTTGCGTTCTTTACGCCACCTCTGCAATTTGCTATTCTTTTGTGCAATAATGGATCTACAATCTATATGTTGTATATATCTCCGTCCGTCCGTCAAAGCTCACCATTGTGTTGCCCCGGCGAGGTGTAACGAGTAATGTCCAATTTACAATGCAGGCAGGCAGTAATGTGATTTGTACAACCCTTTGTGGCCACCTCCAGGCGTTCCCTTTTGGACAAATTGCCGGGGACATACTATGGAAAATTCATGTGATTCTTTAGGCAAGTGCCGCACTGTAAAAAATGCGTGGCTTGGTCATGCATGTGAAAAGATATTAACTTGTTACTCTCTTTGAAATTAGCCAGTTATGCTGGCAAATAAGCTCTACATATTTAATGTTTACTTTTCAAGTTAATCATTTGCTTAAGAGCTTTTTGCTTAATATGTATGATTTTGATATATGTTGCACATTTTTACTAATCTACAATTTTCGATATTCGATTTTCAGCGGTTAAACTCCGAACTAAGTACTGCCCTGTCCATTCCACCATATTTTAACATTTGTACCGAACATATTTCATTGTATTCCAAATGTTTACTGCACACAAAATAGAACCTATAAATACTCATTTGAGTTTTATTTTTAAACTAAGCAGCAAATAGGTGCAGTAACGTTATCATGTGTGTTCCCGTGTAGTACGTAATAAATCGTCGGCCCGGGTGCCGAGTAGTGGCCTTGTTTATAGCTCAACGCTTGTAAGAAATGTGCTACAGAGCTTAAGGTGATTTTTATAGTTCTTAGACTCTTGTGTTTTTTGCCCTTTCTTGGGGTACTGAAATAAAGTTGCTTGATATAAGCAAAGAAAAAAACACAATAGATATCGTTATTTTTTTATCATTTATTAAGCGACAAGAATATTTATAAAAAAAGATTTTTATTAAATGACTAACTTATAAGATAGATGTTAGATGATTGGCAAAAGACTTGGATGGGTAAGATTGTTTTAATTTATATAAGAAATATATTTCAACAAAAGATATGTTAACAAAATAAGGAAAAGTCAAAACTTTAAATACAAGCTGTGTGAAGTTATAGAGCACCCAGAGTTCACGTAGCGCGGAATTTTTAAAATTTTAAGTGGCGTGCCATAAATTTTCACCTATTTTTACCTTCCCGAATTGTGGCTGGAACGATGTGACCTCTGTCCAAAGAACGTGACACCCGACAAATATTCACGGGGTCACTCCCTATCAATCCCGTTGTCCCGCGCAAAATGTCCAATACACGTATTTTACTTCGCTTCACATTGATACAGATTTTCGACCGGACGCGGCGCCAAACGTTCGACGTATTTTATTAGGTGCTCGTCTTTTGTGGACATTGAAATACATTCGTGTGTATGTAGTTCTTTAGTTTTTCAAAATGTTTAATCAGTATCATGTAACTTTTATTGATCTGTATTGGCGCGAAGTTATTATCATACAGGCATTTATATAAGTACGTATATATTTTAACGGAGTAATTTTATAATGGTTATACAAGAGTCAATGATGAAATAGTTTGTAAAGAATACATAGGGTATTCTTAAACTAAATACATAATTCAAGTAGTAGAAATAAAAACAACTAGAGTACCCATTACTCTAGTTATTATGACTTTAGTCTGCAGCTGTAACTAAATCAAAATTTCAATCAAACTTATAATGAATGAATCAATTCTATACTTAAGTACACATGTGTAAGTAGATAAATAACTAAACAGCTTCCTTTAATAAGCCGTTGCTACACCCCCACGCCGAGTTTATTAGTTTTCCTTCAAGAGCGGAGTTCGGCAGACGTTCAATAATCTTAAATCGAGTTATATCTCGCTACGCATCGTTGAGATAACTAAATAAAGCATTCGATTCCCCGAAAGAAAACAGCGTTTGTTGGGAAAATAGGTAAACAAGCTGAGGAGAATATTGTTGGTAGGTATATTTATTGGAGAAAATGAAACCCAGATGGCCGAAAATTGTGGAATTGGCGTAAGGAACAAAAGTCATCTCGCTCTCTGCATTCCAACTGGCAGTTGTTTGATGGACTTTATGAATACTCAATTGCCTCGAATTACGTAAAAAGAATGTTCAATATAAATAAAATTAGAGTTTTGAACATGGCGGGCGGATCCGACGCCCGTTCGCATTGCTTCCACTGAACGAGCACTGATGAATTTTTATCGCGTTACATGCATTGTTAAATTCATTGAGAATTTTCCATATAAAACACGTATAAATATGTCAACTTTTTACGTGCGTTTGTAAATGTATAGTTGATGATTGTTTAATATCAACTATAAGAAACTTTTGTGGCACATTAAGTAATCAGATAAGAATTAGAACTAATTAAACATAATATTATGTTTTAAACAATCTAAATTGTTGTGTTATTGTGCTCCTCTGTTTATGTGTCTATTCTATTATAAGTTATTTTTACTTTATATTCAGTTCATTTTCCGCATAACGCAATTGCAAACCAAGTAAACAAAGGCAAAGTAACAATAAACTTGAGTGAAGTTTGAACTTGTAACGAGTAGCACTGGCGTTGCCAGAGCTTAGCCAAAACAATTCGCTAACACTCATGTTTCAACGAGATCGCGAAATTCTCTCGCGAAAATACCGTGTAACGCGGACTTCTGACCTGGCCCGCACAAAAGAAACGACAGGAATTCGATTTAGTCCCTTCGTGCACAAAGTCCTGCCCGAATGTAAATTGAGGGCGGATTCCTGTCCTACTAAATTTCCCTAACATTTTTAAAATGTAGTAAAAACGGGAACCATTCGGATCGCCCGCCGCATTTCGATTCGAACGCAAAATTACGCGCTGTTATTGAGCGCCGATAATTTGGGAATAACTGTTTATTTGCAAGGCAAATAGCACGGAATAAAGCGGTTGCGGTCAGGCAATACGGTTTTTTTCACTGTTTCGTTATGCTGTAATTCGTAAATCATACGAATATTTACCGGAAGTACTTTGTAGTACGTTTAATGAGCGGTTGAATTTCAAAATAGTAATAATACCTACCTACCTATTAACTAAATTCTAATCACTCATTCATCCGGTCATCGCATATTCCATTAATTACAAAGACGCGAATATGCGTAAGTGCCATTCCAGCGAATTCAATACAAATTATATTGACAGTGATAATCTACTCCCGTCTTCTATTAATCTAATGACCTCTTGCACGCAATTAAGTAAAATCAAGACATCACTGATGAAGCTGTACCAAATTATAGGACGGTTCTAACTCATTACGCGCAGATTACACGGGAAGGCAATCACCAAGGGCCGACCCGTAATTAGTCTGTATCCGATATCCATTTGCATCAACCATATTAAGTTATCCCAGGCTTAAGGGC
This sequence comes from Maruca vitrata, assembly GCA_039566165.1. Taxonomy (NCBI): domain Eukaryota; kingdom Metazoa; phylum Arthropoda; class Insecta; order Lepidoptera; family Crambidae; genus Maruca; species Maruca vitrata. The sequence goes on from CM076925.1 coordinate 7,129,589, forward strand.
TTAACAAACCGATCGGCAGCTACGAAGCTCGTAGCACTTAGCTCGTAGCTCGTAGATGTAGTAGCTAAGCGTCGTAGCTTGTTGAATCATTCAATTCAGTAGCTAATTACCTGAGAAGCTTAACCGGTTAGCTAAATATAGGACGCTGAGTGTACCTGAACGCTACACAGATCGTTCCCAAGAACTTTGTAGGAAATTAACTAGAGAATTACTTGAGAACTAATTGCTTCAGTAACAAAAGTGATTAGTTTCTTTAACAATTGTGTAGTAGTAGAGTAAGTACTTATAAATCTCTAAGTGTAACTAATAAAAGTAGAAATAATAGCACTTTACTTGTATGTCTGTATTCTTCTAAGGGCCGATTTTTCAATGGCCAGATAAAACTAATAGGTGACATAAACTATAAGACGACCAAATTAAGGGCGTTTTATTTCTAAGAGTGAGTGTCAGTAGTGACGTGTCCTTATTATTGCCAGCTTATAGTTTATTCCTCCGTTAAGTTTTATCAAGCCATTGATAAATTGGCCCTTAGTAGAAAATTTGTAGGTTTTTAATCCGCTTTAACTCATTTCATAGACGTACGAACTGAAAAATTTAAAATGTTATTTGTAATCATGTAAAATTTACAAACACAATTTATGAATGAAGATAATTAAGCTAAAAGTTTTGTAGTGTATGTCATGTCCAAACGTAGCTTGTCTATTTATTAAAAAAAACCTATATTGTTAATAATATAATATTGAACGAACCGCAGCTGATTGTTTCATTTCTAGAAAAAGAAGCCTTATTACTTATTGAAACATGCTGATTGTCTTCATCGAAGCGCACTTTTTTATGTTATTATAGTAATTTGAGCTCGGAAGAGTTGGTACAATTCCCGTAATTTATATTCCTTCGTCGCGCAGACAAACATGTTTACAGGATGTTTGTCTACTGAAAATTCAAGCGAATTCAAATTGACGTGATTGTTATTCCCGTACTGTGAATGCGACAAATAAATTCTATTCAATTCAACATTTCGTCTGCAAACTGTCGTTAGGAGTCTGCTTTAAAATTTCGCCTTCGTTTAATGTGGTTAGCATTGAATGTTCCTTAATGCATAGTTTTATTGGCTAGTTTCTTCTAGTATACTTTACAGTCAAAGAGCGTATCCTATTGTTTACATAATATGTGAGGATGGAATGGGATTTGATACAAAAGTAGATCTATAGATTTATATAAATAACATTTGATTTTATTTAAACGAAATGAACACATTTATATGACGAAATTATTTATTTAACTTTGACAAATGTTACAGAAACGCCTATCTGTGGAATGTCCGATTTAATTATTACGGAGCGATTGCGGTCAGCTCATTAAATTTCCACCAAACTCATGTCTGAAACCCATCTAAATGCCAGAAATATCCTGCGAAATGTAACATATTAGCAGTAAACAGTTCCCACAAGTAACTGGCGAGCTGCATTTATAAGTCAACAAGATATATTAGATGGTCGGTCGAGCTCGAGGCGAGAATATTTTCAAGGTACGTGACCCTGAATATGAGGTGGAATATCTAGGAAAATACTGTAGGAAAAGTTAAGCTGAATAATATTGGTACAACCGGCAGTCACAGTTGAAATGCTACTTTAAAGTATGGAATCATATTTTCCTGGTTTTCGCCACTTTATGAGGAGACTGTCCAATTTTCTGCATTCACCAAAACACACAAATCTTTTTGTCATCACTTTTTTGGACTTATTCCGCACTAATAGAGAGACACATTTAGCAAAACTACGTTAACCCTCATTTGATCTTCTTTACTTTTAAGACGAGCTAGCGTGTGTTTGATACTAACTGGAAAATAGTTAGAATAGCGTGGAATTCACAATATACTTGCATGTCCAGTATTTACGTGAAAGTTAGCACCTCCACTGCAACTACACAGTGCCTGCCTCGAATTACTAGACCGCCATGTTTGTAGGTCAACAAGATTTAGTACAAGCCTCAGTAGAAACAGAATAGAGAATATTTTCATCAGTTACATAACCGTGGGCGGGTAATGGCGTTCTTTGTCGCGAAATTAGCAATCAGCAGCGGGCCCCGCTGAAAAAACCACCATCCGAGCCTTTTCTTAATTGCCGGCCAGATAAGCCCCAGCCCTTGCCGCACAAATTACTATTATTTATTTTACGATGCGACTAAATGAAAATGTAAAATATGTTGCTGCCGTTGTCGAGGAAATCTCAATGGACTCGGCGTAATTGAGTTGTTTAAGGTTAACAAAAGGATTTATGTAAAGTGTGGCTGCTTATTAACATACTCGGCTTGAATGGGATTCAAAAGGCGACGGTTTTTGTAGTTCGTCTGCGGTTAACGTGACGCTTTCCGACGATAAATTGGCAGGTGAATGACGTTCTATTTTATTTGGTTACTTATTTCTTTCTGCTTGTGTGTCGATTATTGTGTGGCGACGCGGAACAAGATAGACAGCTTTTTAGTTTGAATTGTTATGTTTTGTTTTCGGTTATATTTTTACGTAAAGTTTTATAACTCGAGTTTACAAAATAGACCATTTAGCGCTTAGCGTAATTAACTTCCGCTAGCAACAAAGGCGTAACTTGTGTCTAATAAAATAATTTAATACCAACTTCAACCTTTGCCATAAAAACCTCTTTAAAGCATTTGAGGCAGCGAATCCTTTTAACCGCTGCCCGTTATAAAGATATGCCACTTATAAAGACATCAAAAAAAAAGATGGAGACGACGGAACTTTTCCACTTTGCCGCCGTCAAAGTGAACTTGGTTAATGTCGAATTGTATTTGGAAGTTGTTAATTCCCGTCTCTCGGTCTACTTAAGCGCGTCTTTCGTTAGTGGTCTTCACGTGAGTCGAATCGTAAGCCAAGGGCGAAGTTTTAAAATTGCCTTAAACTACGGCTCGGCGCCAGACCCTTCGAAATACGGAATGCTAATGGCGTCTCATCTGCTGTTGAATTTTGTTGCGTTATTTTTTTAGCGGTGACCGATTGTGACGAGAATACCAATGGTCCAACTTTGACGTCTCATTTACGAAAGTTTTAAAAAAGTATGTGGATTGTCACAAGTAAGTCAAAATCAGGATTTACTTTACTTGAATATGTGTAAGAATTGGCGGGGTCACGAAAACAGAATCTGTCTATACGGCCCTAGCAATTTTTATGAACATTAATTTGTTTTCAAGAATAAATACATTATAGACGTATCGAAATAAAAAGATTGTGTCATAGATTTCAAGTTGTTTTAATATGTAGAGTCTACATGCTGTTACAGAACAAAACTGGTATTTATTCTTATACAAGAAAAAAAAGCTATAGCCCTCTTTGAATACATTCTTTATTGAGTGCCATTCACGGGAAAACCACAACAAAAACCTCTTAGTGGCACATTTGAATGAACAAAAAACGCGCCTGTCACGGGGAGGAAACGTCTCATGCACGGTAAAGTTTGAATGCGTGTTTTGTGGCCGGGGCCTGATTGCAGGACCTCAGTCCTCTCCTCCGTCCTCCATCCACAGTCCTGTGTTTGCGAGACGCGGAACTCGCAGGACAATGGAAAACACTTTCGCCCTGCCGCGCGTGAATGCAAAATAGGGCCTACCCGCTCGTATAGGGATGTGTGATTACGGAAATATCGATGCTGTTGTATTATGTAGGATATTAGTGAAACTTGGTCATCGAGGAACGTAATCTAAATATGAATGCATTTTTGTCGCCAATTTAGCAGAGATTGGGACTGTATACAAATGGTTCAAGATTTGTATTTGTTTTTTGGCGAAGGATCATTGACACACTTATAAACTACTAGTGACAAAAAAAACCTTCCTCTTAAATCACTCTACCTATTACATCAAAATCCGTTGCGTAGTTTTAAAGATTTAAGCGCACATAGGGATATAGGGACAGGAAAGGCGACTTTGTTTTATACTATGTAGTGAGTAGTGATTAGTAAAATTATTATAAGTCCGATGCTACATAATTGATTGTAAATAATTATTTATTGTACTGATTTTGAATATAAATTGTTTTAGACGATAGTCGGTACTTAATAATGCGTAAGGTTGTATTCGTAATACGTTGAAAGATTTTTTTGGAACATTGACTCAAAAAATTCGAATCGAATGCTATTATTGCCTGAGGCAAATAATCTATCTAATATATATTAAATTATTTTGCTAATAACTAAAATTTTCATCAGTCTACTACATTAATATAGATTATCTCACATTGCAAGTCGTGGCAACCTATAATTGAATCTGCACTTAGCTCTTGTTCTATGTCCATGTATCTGTTGTATTTGTTTAGTGTAAGATTTGTTGGTTGTCCTTAATAAGTAAATAAATAACACTTATCGATATTTGATTAATATCGATCCTCACTACTGCTACCCTCGATTACCCTGCCTATATTTTTATTACTCATGTAGTACACATTTTATCGAGCAACTCGTATATTAGATAAAGAAAGTTCCGCAGAGCTCTTTGTACAAAGACTTTATGTAACAAGAAGGTATTCGTAGTACCGACTCGTCTAAAAGACACATGCATGAACCGACTTGTGGGAAACTGAATAACGTTAGAACATTTTGCAATATTGAAGTGGCATCGAACAAAGAGAAGTTTCTTTATAACTCTAGAAATAATGTTTTATTGTCAATATTAAAAGTTTAATGATATGAAGACTTATTATTCAGTATGAGAAAAACAAACTAGTAAAGATGGATTTTATCTACTCCACAGTAATTTAAACCAGTATTAGTTGATACAACACAACGCGTTAAAAGTGCTGTTTGAGAATATGTGAACAGAATAGGAAAATTTCCCTATTCCGTTCTAAGAACTTTGCTAAAACATCATATTTGATAGTATAAGTAGGTAAGTGGACTTTAGCCAATTCTATTCACAGTAGTCCCAACTTTGCTCTCATTATTACAAACTCAAATCTCGCTTTAATTCCGTGGAGTAACAGAACCTTACCGATTTGGACACGTCGTAAAATCTCCTGAATGAAATCAACCCATTATTAATAGTGGGTCCGATTACACAAAGTGGCGGGTTCGTGGCCACAGGGCATTAAACATGCAGTAAGGAAGACCTGCCAAATCTTAAAACTATGCAGTGCAGCCTGCGCCAATGCTGTTTCTCTCGATTTTATCAGCATAGTTAACTTTTACGGCAGCGAATATGGTCTGTGGTACTGCAGTGCAGTGAGATTTGTTTTTGTGGGATCGTTTGTGTTGTGTTACTTTCTTGTGCCATGCACTGTGGTGAGGCGTTCATCCTGTGGAGTGCCTCGTCTGCAATTATTCCGATTGATCCGTGGCTCCCACTCGAATTAATTACTTCCTCTAGGACCCACGGCGGATAGAAACAAATGAATCTCAACAAAAACGTGACTCTCTTAGAGTAAATCCTTCAAAGGGCATCCGAATGAGACAGATGTTAGCCTCGCCACTAGTCGAGTACTTATCTCAGCGATTTAAAAGCTCATTATTCAGAGGAGCTGCATTGGGATATTCCACTACTTCCTTAATGGTATCGGAATAAATTTAACTAATATGGCAGGAAAATGTTTTATGGATTCGCTGTCTACCTTCATCTCTTTAAAATTTTAACTGTTGCTATTATCTCTAATGTTGTAGGTGCCTACTCTTTAATACTCGTATGTGTAAAATACAACTTATGTATAATAATATTTAAAATCATGATAAAGCTTATAACAAACTTTCTTTTAAAAATAATATTCATTAATATTAAATTTGGAAACTGTCAACAAAGATGACGTCATAGATATTCCAAATAACAACTAATTAGAATCTCATTAGCTAGTGTAAATTTCTATTTAGGTGACTGAATAGTAAAGTAAAGCCATCAAAACAATTCACATTGTTAAAATAGGCGAACCTCGACTCTATCAAACTTTCGTTATCAGCGGTAGACAATAGTAGGCATGAATAATGAAAATGTTTCGCTAAACAAAACTGAAATGCTCGTTGAAAATAAACATCTGCTTTTCAGCGGCGCTATCATTCCAAATCAAACAGACAGGCCGCTGTGCTGCTAACTGTAACTCGACTAGGTTTATTTGATGTCTATTCATTATTCTGTAGCTTATGCATAGTGCATATAGTTTACAGCAAGATTTTGTAACCAGGCTTCGTCGTGCTTTTTGACGCCTTCCGATATTGTTTTTCGCCAACTCAAACGTGTCAACCGTCACTTCAAAAACCCCAATCTTAGCAGCGCTCAGTAGCGGTACCATGAGTTAGGAATCGAAAACTTACGTACGTTAAAAACCTATCGAATTGTTTTTTTTTGTACTACCGAATTTAGTTAGCATTACCGCTAGGGGCGATGTAGGTACATGTTTTTCATAGACATATTTACATAGGCGATATCGAGTCTGTCACTTTTAAACTCATGGTAGCGCTACAGTTCACCTGCTGTAGATGTCTCGATCGACTTGTACAGCCACGAGGGTAGCTGCAGTGATAGACCGCGAGATGCTATTTGAGTCATCTATTGTGATATAAAGACCTATAGCAGTATAGTATACACTGGGTTAGGTGTTGAAAGCACAGATTAATTTATTTACTCATATGCTACGCTTATCACGGTTAGTAGAGTACTCGTAATCACACATATAGTGGTTTGGTATTAGAAACTATTAGAAACTATTTGTTAGATCTGAAAAATTGTTATTTTTGTTTAGTTAATAAATCGAATAATGGGTAAAAAAAAGGGTAAATTATTATAGGAGCACACAGAGGCATTATATGGCTCTATCTACTAATTTTTAACATTTGAACATTTTGCAATTATAATAAATAATAATATTTAATACGATCCGTCGGATATAAACCAGATCAAATACATAACTTCTTAGTGCCATATCTAACGGATACAAGAGTTTTGAATCATAACATTTTGTATCATGGTTTTTATAATTGTACTAAAAGATCCGTGTCATATTAGAAGATGTTTTAAAAAAATATATGTTAGTAGGTCTTTCCAAACAGTGGAGAATAAGTATATGTTACTCAAAGTCGCGCGCTATTTCAGAATGCCGTCAGGGGTATTTTTCCGTTTGTCGCGCCGAGTCGAGCCGTCGAGGCCGGAATGCGAAATGCCTCGATTAAAGATCTGCATCCAAACTACTTGGGACGCCGAGTGTCTCCCGCGATTCAATCCCGACCGGGAATCGATTTATGGACTCCGGGTAAAAATTGATGTGTGGGAAACCTTTTTTGGCTCAAGTGGTTTTGGTTAATGCTTGATGGATTCGTATCTAGTTTTCTATGCAATTCATTGATTGGTATTTTTGGGTATACAAGTAGGAGAGTAGTTCCTAGAAGTGTATAGTTTATTAACTGATTGACTCAATTATTGTTTCTATTTCCTGGACAGATCAATTACTCCATCGTGGCTGTCAATATAGAATGAACATTTCAAATTACTTGCAAACAAGCGAAAATCAACTGCAGGGAGAATAAATGTAGAGCTAAAAACGATATCTTTGAACAGTACCTATCTCTTTGGCGTCATTTTTTGAAAAATTACCAGGTTTTTAGGAGATTACCACATCTTCACAAAGGCACTCATTAGGCATGTATTTATTCCATCACAAACACCATGTGAGCCGTAGAGCCAGCGGGGTTGTCTCCGTCCGCCATGCTGGCAGGTGACGTCACCGCTCGTGTTCATTTGAGTCGAGTGCTTCGTCTGGACAGGTTATTTCCGCGTAGCATTATGTGTGCTACGACAAGGCTTTTAACTTTTAATACGGTTTTGGCAAACGGTATCTACTTTTGATGGCAAACTACGAAAAAAGTTGCGTTTTGGCACGCTGCTGTCAAATATCACACACTCAATTTTCAGTTAGATACAATCATGACAATAGATGGAAGTTTAATTAAGTTTCTAGGTAAAACACTACCATAAATATAGCAGTAGTAAATATTAGCTCACGTTCGAATAATTGTGTTCTTTTTGTAAGAATTATGTGGAACTTTTTTTCTTAACCGTTGAAGGTGAAATCACTAAGAATGTATAGGCAAATATCATTATATATTCTTACTATACACTTTGACCAATAATTGTTTGTTAGGAAATTTAACGAAACAACACCATAAAAATTCTTCTACAGCACATTCGTCATCTACGTGAACGCGCAAAGTAATACGACACTGGAAACCACGATTAGTTTCACACCTAACGGTACGTTCACATTGCATCAATTTGTGTCAGGAATTTTAAAAAAATCATAGATTGTTTGTTCCGATTCTAAAGTTGCTAAAGCAGTTGTGTTACGGATATCGGATACAATTGCTGTATATGTACACAAATATACCCAAATAAAGGTATGAATAATACTTAGTATCAGATCTAACCGAAATAGAGTGTGTTCATACGACAATCCAATTATCTCACCGGGTCTATTTATTTGCAGGAATCTTGATCGGAACTTGTTTGGATGCATTTGTTGAGATAAGCACTGTTACCATTAAATTGGATCCTGCATTTTGTTGCATACGTGTACCAATATGTTCTTTCTAAATCGGATGAAAACTTTAATCAAGTTTACTTGCCGGATCTTGCAACGGAGCATTTGTGTCTACTCGTATATGTACTCCGTTATGACGCAATAAGTTAAAGAAAGCCTATATTCTTTCTTTAGCTCTAGACTATCTGTAGACCATGTTTAATTAAAAGCGTTTCAGTACTATTTTTATGACAGCGCGACAGACAGAGTTATTTTCGCATTTACAACACATATGGTGTGGATAGGTGATGATTTACGAAATGTTTTAAACACTTTGTTTCAATAAACTCCGAAACGGTTCCTGCTATGAGTCCGAGGTATGTGTATGAACGTACCTTAACATGAGCTCACTACACACGGGTGCTAGGGGCTTCTATTGGGCTTAGGCGACAGGACGAGTGTTTGCCCGGCGGCGACGCGGCCTCCACACAAGCCACCTACCCGCACTTTTCGCTCCCTCGCATTCCGCTGCCAGTGAATGCTATTGGTTTCCTGTTACTTAATGCTTTGAGTACACTGTTTCCTATTCCCATCTCCAATCGAATCTCATCACAATAAAATACCGTTAAAACTACTACGCCACTTCTACGGACTACATTGTAGCAAATAAAACTCTACTTACTATACAATGATTTGAATAGATTAAGCTTGACATTACCTTATCTCAACTAAAACGACGAAACGTATTAATCATTCCCCTTGTTGTTCATTATTGTTTATTTTTGTATAATAATAATTACCTCGTACTAAATTTTTTTTCCTTTTTAATTGTAAATATTAAAAAAAAATATGATTTTGCTGCATTTTTTTCGTTTTTGATCTTTTGTTTACAATCAGTGTTGTGTGCACTCCTAAGGGTATATTGTGTATGTGAAGTGTGCTTATCAGTATTTTAAGTATTTAAGTTATTAGAAAACTGAAAGTGTCCGGGATATTTACCATGTTGTTTTGTTTTAATGAGCTCCCGATATTTCGGCACTGTTGCAAGCGCCATGATCACTTTTAGTTTTCTAATGTGTGTAACCATGACAGTTTAAAATTATATATTTAAGTTATTTTGTGTATGTGTACTGTTTGTGTAAAATAAATAAAATTAATATTGATGTATTAGGCTCTAAGGTTCGAAACTGTAAATGGATTTGTTTGAAATCAATTTATCCTACGTTATCTCAACGGCGCGCGTAACTTGGTGTATCGAAACAGCTGCTAATAAGTTATTAGACGAACTTTATTTTGCAAAAGTTTAGCCGTTCATTATAGTTAACGCGGCGTAGTGATATACGCGCAACGATACTAATATGTGATTTGATATGATACCTAATCACAGCAATGAGGGTTTTCGCGTATAATAACTTCACTAGATGGCAATACGTAGGCGTGAGGTCCAACTGCAATATGGTTGGTTACTTTTGACGTGACATTGACAGACATGTCAATATTTACCAATCACGAAGCAGTTAGACCTAATATCTACGTTTTGCCATCTAGTGGATATCTTATACGCGAACACCCTCATTTGTGTCGATTTTATACATTGATTTTTGATGTGATATAATTGTTCTGACATAAAACGAATCCCAAATACCACAACCCATGTAAAAAGCTCGAAACTTCAGGTTTCTTTATAATTACACTAGAAGCTAGAAGTTTCAATCAAAATGCATTCAAACAAATTATACACAATTCTATGATTTTATTTTTGGTGTGCGTTAAATATTATTAGCACGCTAGTGCACTTAAACGTTTTCCGAAATATCAAATCAAATGATGTTTTGTTGGTTCTGTCTTCACTATTAATATACTTATACTATCTAAATATGCCCTCAGGGCTAAGGGCGAAGGGCAGGAGGAAGTGTTTGCTCGGACGTCAGTGGGATGACGGCGAGTACACTTCACGACCGGATTAATGAATATCGACATTTGGTGCGTTTGTATTATCCGAAAAGGATTCTAATGGATTTCTAATAAATAGAGAGAAAAATATATACATTTTTGCCGAATAAAATATAAAATGGTCACATGAAGATCGTTTCGTTACAAACATGGTAAGCAGGTATTTTTGGATCATAGTTATAATACCCGGACTCTTTTTTTTATAAAACATAAATATGTCGTTATGTTAGTAGGTGCAATATCTACTGACATGAAAGGGCACTTCCACAATCTGTCACACTCGGCACTGCCACACTCGGCAAGGACACTTCTAAAGTGCAAATTAAGTACCCAACTATTTATGTCTCTGGTATTCTTGTACGAAAAGTTATTTAACGTTGACAGTAACAATTTGTAAATTAATGTCTAAAGTGTGTTTTAACTAATTTTATTACTAATATATATTGAAAATATACCCAAACCAAAACTCATACCAATTATGTAGTTCCTACATTTGTGGGCAATGTTAGATCAAGTGATTGCTAAGCACAACATCCGCAGCGGGACGGTGCAGTAAATTCGGCTTAATGAGACTTGATACGCGATCCTTACTGCGATTTGGCAGAGATATACATAGTGGAGCGGATACTGATCACCTCGCTAAATAGAGTCAATAACTGGTCTACTATTACAACACTCATCTTTATGTGTCGGGGTTGAATATACCTAGTGGCGCAGGGTAGTAGGAGTGCCAAAATGCCACGAGTGTCGTGTCGAAACTCAATGGCCCAGGACGGAAAACAAAAAATATTTTAAATTACATTCAATATTTCACACAACTTCACATACATCGATCTGATCCCGTGGTATACTTACCACAGCACCAAGCATCAGAAACGACAGTGGATACACAAATAAACTTTAATATATAAATAACACACCCAGACACGGAATAAACAGCGATGTTCATCTCACAAATATTATTTTCGAGTCGGAATCGAACCCCCGGCTCTTGGAACCACCAGCATGTCATTAACCACTATTCCACCGGGCCAGTATTCGTTTTTATAGTATGCTTGTATCTGTTGACTGTTACGGACCCCAGCAAATACTTACCTAAACTGAAGTGGCTGTTGTGGCATAAAAGAGAGATAAGCCGTGTGTGAGAGTATGAGCAATGGAATGGTAATTAAAAGCAGTCATTGCCCACACGATAGACATATACCCATCCTAGATGCAATCACATTAGCACACTGATTAGCATTGCAAACGAAATCTCATTCCGTTCCGCAGTAATGAAAATGTATTGCTTGTATACATTTTCATCTGTGAGAGCGTTTTGAATGCACCGATTTCTTATCTCAGACACGGTTTGCATAAAGCATGCTCGCCGCTGAATAGGTATTGCTATCGTTCCGAACGTGACTGTATTTGAACTACTTGTTCCGAGAAATCGAGTGGCCGAGATTCAAACTAAATCAATATAGGAGTTTTAAAACTTAAGGGTTGAGCCACCCTTATCACTAGTCAACAGCAGTTTCCCCGAACCGGATTGGGATTCGAGTAAGTATTAGAAGGTATATATGTGTGTTATATGTGGTAGATCGGCACGTGGTATTTTACTTATATAATAGTATGGTATAGTATAAATTGATTATAGATCATATCTTTGTTTCGATTTGCATGGAACTACGTGATCGGTTGTAATCCTTGAAGATCATGACTAAAATTTACCAATTTATTTACGTAATCAGAATAGTAAATATAACTTAGACAATGCATTAAAGTCAAGCAAGGGTGTGCTTACTTTCCTCATTTTGGAATTATGCAAGATATTTTCATGCGTGTAAATAAACAACCACAAAGATAATGACTATAAGTTTCTGTTTTTTTTTTCATTTGGTACATGCAACCTGTCCAACTTGCAGCTGACTAACTTCTTAGCATCTTCACCATCATTTTATTAAAATCAACACATCATCTTTTTTTCTTTCTTTCTCTTGATGATACAACAATTTCCATTACCGTACTTTGCCAGCGCTTTAAATCCCTGAACGTCGCGTGACTCATATCTATGCATAAATGGAATATTGTACGTTTACGTGAGAATGTATTTGTCAAAGCCAAATGCTTCGACGTAAACTAATCTACGCGGTGGCAATAGAATCACGTTCAAAATAGAAAAATCGAAAGCAATCCTTCAGACGTGAAATCAATACGGGAGTTTTCGCTATCGGTAAGAGCAGAACACACGGGAATAAATACCAATTCTCACCTCAAAGGGGTCTGCGACCCGGCCTGTGCAGGGTTATCAGATTATTATTCAACCCTTAATTTCGTTTTGCTGTACACCATTGGGAAAAAAGTACAAAATAAACTACTTTAAAAGTAGGAACACTTTGTTTACGTTCAAAAAGCTAACATCAAAATAAATAGGCATTACGAGCATTTGACATTGAGAATTTGGAAAGCAGCTGATTTCACGTTCACAGGTCACGATTTTTTGAAAATCTCATGTTTTCAACGAAGTTTTACAAGACGTGTTTAGTTTTATTCATAACGCAGTTATATGGTAATTAAAAAAAATCTTGTATACTGAAATTACTCAAAATTACACAGCCGATAGTCAAATCTAACAGACATAGACAGACAGCCCTGAATCAACGGCAGACAACGTAAGGTAAATATTATTTTGAGCTATCCCTTAGCACTAGATAGCTTTTAACGTCACGTACTGTTCGATGATTTCAATTTCGTGGCTGCGAGGCTACCTACGTCTACCACCCTAGGCTAGGCTCCTGCTGAATAATGTAAAGCTAGCAGTGAGAAACTCTTATAATAATATAGGTAATAAACAGTTAGAACGTGTTATGATAATAAATGTGATACTGTATAAAATATAATTTAGAAAGTATTTCCTTTTTACATTTATTGAATTATTTCGGTAAATAATAAAAAAACTGTTTTTTTTTGAGCTACGACCTTTGCGTAAGCTTTGGCGGAACATGATATTGGCATTATTCTGTTAACGTAGTGCACAAACCTGTGTGACCTCTCATATCTTACCTCTCATAAATGCAAAACAACTTTATTTTTCTATAATATGGACATCATAAAATGTAATAGTTGACAAAACAGCTTCAAAGGTAAAGTCAACTAAAACTCCAGTCTCATTACAGCTAAAACTGTGCACAAAATTTACGCGCGAAACTGTTTTTCGTGTGAAAACTTTCTAATTTCGTCGTGTTTCCCTCTACGAGGCTACGGGCTTAGCCACAGGTAGCCCAATTACGGTCTGGAATTAATTATCCCGCCTACAGGAGGTCGCGAATTAAGGAACATTTGAATTATACGCGCTGTAAACTCGACGGGTCACACTAATTGAGAGCTTGCTTGACCACAATTTCATTTACGATTTTGTGCCCCCGCTTTGATTGAAATAGGTCAATGAGGATGGTGTGGTGTACATAATTCATTTTGAGATTTTTCATTTAAGTGCCTTTATTAATGGCCAGAAAGAAAAATAGTGGGTTGACTATCTCTTATTTCATACGCAGCTGAGATTGTTGATCGAGGATTCGCTTTTGTTTCTAGAGATTTTATCAATCTTCTGGAACACTTAAATTACAAATGTAGAGCCTTATGTATTCATTTTAATGTAATAGTTTTGATGAGCTGAGCTGTGCTTTCTATTAACTATATTAAGATTTGTACTTATAAGACCTAACACCATCATATCCTAAGCGTCTTACTTCTTCTAGACTGCTTTCGATACATTAAACAACAAACCAAAAGAATGTAATACTCGTAGTAGAAAATACTCTTAGCGAATTCTACAAAACCAATAGGTGTTTGAATCGACTGAAAGTAGGTACATTTAAGACTATGCAATATCGGGGTGTTCCGGACGACGCGAGTTTAATATAACCGGCTGCATTCCCGGGAGAGAACCCGACAGGGAAACCCGGGGGAAACGCTATAAGGATACCCGCTATCTTTGAACAACACTGACGTCATAGAAGTCTCTACCTACGTTTTTTATTGTATCATCTTATAATATTTTTTTCTTGAGTAATAAGTTTTGATGTTTGACCGCCTCTTTGGTCTATTGGTTTAACTAGGAAAGTATCGAAAATAAAGTCATTTACACGTATCATATATATTCAGACCTAAACCTTTCTTCAACTAGCTGGTATTTTACTCTAGTAAAAGATAAAGATGCGAAGACCAGACAGTCTTTTATAGCTACTAAACTTATGATCATGAAGCGTTTGAAATCAGAAAGAAAGGTGTTTTTCTCGTTAATTTTATCAACGAGTATTGCATTGTTCGTGTGAAAATAGCAGCTCTCGATATTTTTAATGAGTTGTTTGTCGTCGGAGTCAATTAATTTCTGCACTGATTTACCCGGGATGTTTACCTTAATTTGACGAGTAAAAAGAATGAGATTAACTTTATTTCATCGACCAATAAGTTTCAGGACACCGTAAGTAATTAATTTTAAATTGTATGGCGACATTTGTCACTTCGTTTCTAGGCATCGTGTTTCTATAAACACGCATAGTATAGCCAATCAATTTTATTTTTGATTTTAATTAGCTTATATAATATTTATTGGACTCTACATTTTTTCAGTGTAAGAGGAAATCTGTTATCTTCCTCGATGAGAAAATATAAACAATTGCCTACTATTTTATGATCTGTGCGTTGCATACTACAATTTATTATTAATCGAGTTTCAACGAAAGTTTTAGAACAAAACTCTTTATAACTGTTTCGTATCGACGGACCCCCATTCAATATCTCCAGCAAAGTGTTGAAGTAAAAAGTGCAGGAACATCTGGGTGCAGTTGCAACTATCTGAAACTGTTCGCCGGAAGTAGTTAGCGATAAGTTCCCTGTTTGAACTTGCATCAGGCCGGCGTCGGTTGCATTTTAAAATTCCTCAACTGCACTTTGAGACAGTGAGGGCATTCGTTGTCTGATCACTAGAGTAGACACTAAGGGGGTGCTTTTACATAGTAATTTTCCTTTAAGAGTGGAATCACGTGCATGAGGACATAAGGTTCACTATATAGGCCGGTAAGACAACCAAACAGATTGGGTCTACCCAGCTCTGCCCACTTATTCAGACGTAACACAAAAAAGACTTGAAACTAATAGATTTCAAAGAATGTACTCTATTAAAAAACACTAAGACATTAACATGTTAGATAGCAAATATCACGGTAATTTTATTACGTGTTAGTGACAATAGAATGCTATAGTTTCATATGAAATGAATTCATTTCTCAATTCATTCATCAAAATAAAAATAAAAAGATCACATTATATTTTTGGATTGTCATACAATCAAATCAAATAATGGGATCGGGTGAACAGAAAAAAATGTAAGAACAATTTTTTTTATGGCTGCATTAGTATTCAATATGAATATCAAATATTCCTATTTCATGTCTAGTTAAAAATGAATCGAAAAAGATTTCTCTCAAATTTTAATAGGCTTCGAAATGTATGAAAAATGAAATGGCGCAATGCCAAAACGAAAATTGAATTCCGTTTTAAATTAAATCACTAGTACATATTTTGTAGGTACGCATACGTTCATTTTGAATCTATGATGTTTTTATTCGAGTCGTTATTAATTTGGATGACTGTAGGTTTTTCATGTTTTACAAAAATTTGTTTTTTAGATATTCAATACACAAAGTCTTCAAAAAATTTTACATAGTCGTAGAAGTTAAGCTAGTTACTGAATTCTATCTCTTTTTGATAATAAGTAGGTAATTAATAATAATGGCCGGTTCGTACAGTTAAATTTTACAACATTGAAATCTTAACCAGATACCATCTCAAACTAACTAAAACTACTCAAGTCAAATGTACCTCTTGCGAGCTTTAAAAGTCTCGTGAAATCTTTCCGTCCGCAGTCGACACAAGTAGTCTGTGAATTAACACCGTTCAGTTGGCTAAACTGCGAACGGATCGCTTAAACTGCGTTCAGGAACGTAAATTATTGCCCTCAGCGCCTCTGTAACTCCACAATTTATTGCGGCCAAGTCATCCTAGAACAGAGCCGCCTCGAAGGAAAGGAATGAGATTTTATTAAGGGGGTGTTACCGCGTCCTTTGCTACGGCCTACAGAGACGGCTAAGCTGATAATTAGTATTAATGTTGCTGGATTTGAAGAAATTACCAATGAGAGGGTAGTTAGCGTTTTGAAAGGACTTGTCTTGCAAAAAGTGCTTATTGTTAAATAGAGGGATGATGGAAATACGTATATACAAGATTTATATTAATGTGAACCGGTCTCATAAATGTCACCAAGGAAGTTTTGTCGTATGATTAATAAGAAGATTGAAAGGAGGAGTGGTAAGACCTACAACAATATACATCATTATGTATATTTCATTACATTCATACATCTTTATTATTAAAACAATTTAATATAAAAATACTCACTTTATCTAGTCACTAACATGACGAGTAAGTACTAGGTATCAATTCGAATAAAATGAGCAACGAGAAAAGTAATACAAAAGTACTTACTAGTTCGGCTATTATTCAGTTAAGCCTTTTTGGGAATGCTTTCGTAGGATTTACTCGGTACTTTACTTGTACTTTACGATTGAACTAAACTTGAAAGTATGCAAATCAAGGGACACTAACACTATTTTGTGATTCTTTTGAAATGTAAATGGCAGCAACATTAATTTTATTTTATGTGTCTAATAATACAGAAGAACTTTAATCTATTAATTCTAAATGACAGTAGGCCTATAATAATGTGTTGAGTACAAACAATACCCCCATTAAATACACTATTAGAATTTTAAAAGAAAAAGATTGTAAGGTATAATATTTAAATTAATCTATGAGCAAAGACTCATTAAAGTTAAGGCAAAGAAATTAAGCTGCGAGCACCCAAATAATGTTTGTGTTTCGCCTCCTTTGTTTTGTTTTTATCCTGAGCCGTCATTTATACACCGAATACGTAAGTTCAGCATTTTATATTCCTGTTTTTAATGCTCACCATGACGGTCATTTCCTGCCCGGCCATATGTCGATCTGACACGGTCGCGCTACATTTTCAGATTTTATTTTATTACATACGCATAGTCATTAAATGCAATATAACGGTATATAAAACAATGTATGGTTTGTATATTAATATTTTATATGGTTCTTTGATAAAGACCGAAAAAAATACATAATTTTATTAAGTGTAAGAAAGAGAACGCAAAAGTCTGAAATCAAATGTATCAATTTGCTGTTTGCATTGAATAAAAAGACACATTTTTCACAGATTAACTACAAAAATAATAACGACCTTGTCCGACAACTATGACAAAAAATTTAAATCCCAAACCGTCATTACTCCGTGATTTAGATGCGATAATTCATTTCCAAAGCTTGAATAAATATCAAAATATTTTTGCCCGGTTATTCGTGAACTTGTCAAATAAAATCTAAAAGTAATTACATCTGAATGCCTAACCGTTCACGATAATATTCCACAGAATACGGGCCCAAGCCTAAATTATGGCGGTGAAATACGCCTGGAACGAATATTTTTTTCCTCTCTTTTTCATTCCGTCAGCACAGAACGTCAACAAAGGATTTCAAACACTTTTAATTACAAATGAAGAGCCTCAGCACTTTTTAGAAAGACAAATCAGATTTTATTATGCAAATCCTAATTAACTGGAAGGGAATTCATCGGAGCCTAAAATGGTTTAATTTATGCCAATTCAGTGTAAAGTGTATTTTAAACCGATTTTATCCATAGAATTCATTAATATTTATCAAAATTTTCCGAATTCGTAAGTATGATATTAAGTATTTTTAAGTTTTAGGTATATAATTGATCAGTAGTAAACTACTGCTACTACTACTATTATGGAAGTATATGAAATAATTTAACTTTCCGTCTATGACTTTGCTCCACATTTCGCTTCTTCATAATGTTTCTAGTGTATTATTCCACAGACTGGTCTAATAAAATGAACTAAAGATATAAATCATAAAGTTATTAACAGTCGCGTCTTCCTGAAGTTATGCGCATACATATATTCGGAGATTCATTTTAATTTCCATATCTTTACATTTTATTTTACTACTCATTATTTTCTTCCGTCATGGAGTCACTTTTAAATAGCTTTTCTTACGATGTTGTGCTTTAAGCCTTTAAAAGCATCAGCAGTACCAAATGTCTTAGACAAATGCATCGTTCCGTGTCTGCTTGCTTCAGTCAACCAGTCCCTTTGTTTGAGAGACGTTTGATGTACCCGATAAAAGGCACTTACCGTCTCAAACATTTTATTTAAGCACCATTGTTCACTGTATCAGCAATAAACAAGTAGAAAAATATCTTGGTGATTTGTGTAAATCAGTCACGTATATTGTAAAAAAATTAAAACAAAAGATAAGAAATTATCGATATTTCATGTTAAATACGCGAGGAACAATTTATAGTAAGAATATGAATCTCATAATAATATTGAACTGATATTTAATAAATCCTCATTGGTACACAATGCTTAAATGGAATCATTAATACATCTTCTTGTAAAATGCTTGTGAAAATAAACTGTCAAACTTTCCTAGCCTCCCTACCGTGCCGTACACCGACGTATCAACATTGATACACAACCCTGCACTCAGCACATAGACACATTAGCAAGATTGAAACCTCTTTGGCGAAGTTAGAATTGCAAAATAGTGGGTGCAGCGCTCAACGATGCCGTTTGATTCAAAAGAAGACACCTCTTTTGGGTCTTTTACGCGTAAATTCAATTTGAGCGAACCAAAAATATAGACAAGTGGGAAAAACCCCGATGGCTTTCAGAGATAGTTTTAAAATGATGCTACGCGAAACACGTCCGGCCATGTTTTATATGCAAATTAACACTCTCCTATTCGGCAAAGTTTAGTGAAAATGAATAAAAAAATCTATCAAAGCTCTTGTCTTGAATTTTGAAGCACTTTATAGTCAGCGCGAGTCGGCGTGATTGCAAAAAGATGAGTATAAATACTTGCAATTGTGTGTTTAAGACCGAAATGGAATTTATAACCAGAATTTGCATTTGTTAATGTTGAAGTTGACCATTCTTAGTGTGATTTGAGCAAGCAAAGGTCGAAATACTAAACGTGTTTTTTAATTAGGCGGAAAAAGACATCGTTATTGTTGAGGGATTTGAAAATGAATAGGAGTCAAAACATTTAAGGCAAAGTCACTCAGCGTTACAATTATGTATTTTATCTTGCTTAAAATTTCAATACATGAAATACCTATAAATACAAGCCAAGTATACGACGAGTCACGATAAAAGAACTCCAGAAGTCGTTACCAAATCACCGACCACAAGACATCTGTATTCCACAGTTCAATCTATTGTTCGCTAATGAGGCGGCTCATATTTCCATAACGGAACATCTACCGTCATTTGTTTCCCGCGGGAGGTTAATCAAACGACGAGGGAGCGTCGTCAGCAAAACTAATTTGATCCAAAGTTAGCGTTCGCGGCCGAGCTATTTGCCTTACTAGTTATCATCCTTAACACAATGTACATAATATCTCGCCAAGAACTTCCATAATAAGCCTCGATGCGGCTTCGAATTACTTCGCTCTCTACCGTTGCGAGTGTATGAAAATAATTGTTTCGGAACCGGCTTAATTAAAAGTTTTACTACTCTCGTTCAGAATTTGTTGTGTTGCAATAAATTGTTATTATATGCCGTGTGTGTCATGGGAAACGAACTATGTTACTTTTGTTTGCCCCTAATAAAAGAGAAAGGTTAATGAGAAAAATTAGGTAGGTTTTTATCAGGATAAAAAATCTATGACTATCGGCATTCGCGGAGCGGTATTGGGGAAATGAATCATTCATTAGGAATTATGATTTTACTTATAACATTTTTTTTTCAAAACTTACTCTTTGTTTTACTTTAAACATTGTTCTTGATTTTGCATAACGGTTTCTGTGAAAGGCGTGTTCCTTTCTCAAGGGAAGAAATTGTAGTTATCTGTGTCAAACAGATTTCATCCTAACCAGAATTAGGCCGCCACGACCCACCAACTATTTCACTTCAACTTTAGTCAAGTCGAACTAATTGGAATGACAGATATGCAATGTTCAGCGAACCTTATATTTCTAATTTAAATATATCGCCAAGGGCGGTACAAGTCAACCACTGTGACAGAAACTTGCTCTAACTTAGAATATATCGGGCTTAATCCCCTTTACCCTGGAATATTGGTAGTCAAAGATACCACTGATGAGCAAGGCATTCCCTTTGAAGCCGAGATTGAACATTCTCCGGGTAAATTTTGAGTCATTGCATGTCGCTAACGTAAATATATTAAATTTATTAATACCGGTAGAGATGAGAATCTTCGTGATAGTTTAATCAATTATGATCACCGTACATGAATTTAATAACGGAATTTACACGCGCGCAGAGTAAGTAGGTTACTTGCTTCTAATGCTTTAATTTGAAAACGTGTTCTCTTATAAATCTGTTGTCTCAAAGCACGATGAGGAACTTAATTATCCTATTTTTGAAAATTGCCAGCTGAAATTACGACTAACACATTTAAACATACATTACTACAATAAGAACTTTTGTTTAACTCCATAAAAATCTCAGTCGATAAATTAAGCGTGGCTTAGTAGACCTACATGAACATTTTTGTTCAGAGGTAACAACGGTTTCGGCCCTATTCCTAGCAATTGGGCCGCGCATTTATCATTTCCACCGCAGATATGTGTTCATAAATACAAACACAGTAATACTGAGGCGGCGTAAATGGTACAATAAATAATTCAACACGTGAAGTGCTACTTACCTTCTTCGGCTTGCCATTCTTCCTGAGGAGCTTGGCGCAGCAGAGCCCTCTGGTGTCCGGCAGGGGCGCGGGCGGGCGGCGCGCCCAACACAGCCGCTGAGGGCTAGCCGACGCCGCCGCCTCACTCCTCACCTCCTCCTTATCTTCACACATTACCACAAACACCCTACGCTACCCTCCAAAAATCACAACCGAGATACCGATGCTTTATGAGAACCTCTGGCATTGTTTTCGCCTATAAAACTACCCCTTGATAAAACTATCTCCCCCCTAATACATCGAAATAGCAGCGATTTGGCAAGCCTTCCGCTTTACAACCTAAGTTATTTTAAGCGTAGCCTAAAATGTCTAACCGAGAGTAAGTTCGATTCTTTGTACTATTTTTGCGGGGAACTAAAATTGAGCGACTGCAACTAAACTATTTGAACATTAATTCGAGGAACGTCCGATTCAGCATCTGAAACAAAAGAGATAAATTTTAATATTGCATCTGGAAGATAGTACATAAAAATAATAACGGTAGTGAAATCTTCGTTTATACATCGTTCATCTTTTGTTAAAAATGGATTATTCCTTTTAGATAACGTACGTAGGTACGGTACGTATTTAAAAACTGTGGAAGATAAAATCGGAATGAAATCCAGCCAGCTTATCCTTATCCTTACTAATATTATAAATGCGAAAGTAACTCTGTCTGTCTGTCTGTCTGTCTGTCTGTCTGTTACTCTTTCACGCCTAAACGGCTGAACGGATTTTGATGAAATTTGGTATGGTGATAGATAATAACCTAGAAACGGTTATAGGCTATAAATAATCACGCCATCGTTCTTAGGGGATAGGCAGTAGGCAGATAACTAAATTGAGTTAGTGATTTTTTGTCGTTTTTGTTAGGACTTTTGCTCTTTGACGTCTAAACGGCTGAACGGATTTTGATGAAATTTGGTATGGTGATAGATAATAACCTAGAAATGGTTATAGGCTATAAAAAATCACGTCATCGTTCTTAGGGGGTAGGCAGTAGGCAGATAACTAAATTGAGTTAGTGATTTTTAGTCGTTTTTGCTAGGACTTTTGCTCTTTGACGTCTAAACGGCTAAACGGATTGTGATGAAATTTGGTATAGTAATAGATGATAACTTAGAGATGGTTATAGGCTATAAATAATCACGCCATCGTTCTTAGGGGGTAGGCAGTAGGCAGATAACTAAATTGAGTTAGTGATTTTTGTCGTTTTTGTTAGGACTTTTGCTCTTTGACGTCTAAACGGCTGAACGGATTGTGATGAAATTTGGTATGGTGATAGATGATAACCTTGAAATGGTTATAGGCTATAAATAATCACGACATCGTTTAGGGGGTAGGCAGTAGGCAGATAACTAAATTGAGTTAGTGATTTTTAGTCGTTTTTGTTAGGACTTTTGCTCTTTGACGTCTAAACGGCTGAACGGATTGTGATGAAATTTGATATGGTGATAGATGATAACCTAGAAATGGTTATAGGTTATAAATAATCACGCCATCGTTCCTAGGGGGTAGGCAGTAGGCAGATAACTAAATTGAGTTAGTGATTTTTGTCGTTTTTGTTAGGACTTTTGCGCTTTGACGTCTAAACGGCTAAACGGATTTTGATGAAATTTGGTATGGTGATAGATGATAACCTAAAAACGGATAGGAAGTAGGCAGAAAACTGAATTGAATTAGTTAATTTTATATGGTTTTTGCTGGGAGTTTTGCTCTATTATGCCTAAACGACGGAACGGATTTTGATGAAATTTAGTTGAAAACTAATTAAGTTAGTGGTTTTTAATCGTTTGTTTTAATAGTTTACCTCATTCACGCCTTAACGTCTGAACGGATTTTTATAAGACTTGGTTAATTTAAAAATAAGATTCTAGACACGGACACAGGCGACTTTTTACGGCGGGAAAATTCCTCATAAAGCTTCTTAGCACGGGATCAGATCAATGATAAATAAGTATATTACACAACATCCCATTGTTGTGTAATTGTGAAATATACTTATTTATTACATGATAAAAGACAGATGGTTATGATGATATACACCGTGAAATTTTAGTGGTTGTTTTCCCGTGGCAGAACGATTTGCTTTTAGTAACACTATCGAACCATGAATTTATTCCTCGAAAAAAAATTTTTTTTTTTTCAAATTTTTAATTAATACTTTTCCAACTCGAAAACGAGGGAAGCTATCGTTCTTTTATAAGATGTGACGTAATCAGGTACTGTTTGCCGCATGAAATCGATGCTTAAAGCTAAAGAAGCTCTACACCGTAAGTAATAAAGCGGTTCGAACGTGCTTTCGAGTTTCGGTTAAACCTTTCGTAAAACCGGCAATTATTGATTTTAATAAAAAAGAACTGCAGAAATCTATTGAGCTACTAAGATAGAATCATTAAACTGCGGGAAAACAACCACTTAAATTTCACGGTGTATACCAAAATAATAATAATATGTTACTTCCGGTTGACTAACTTCTTGAATGGCTGAAAAGATTTTGACGGGACTTTTATTGGCAGGTAGCTGATGTTAAGGAGTAACTAAGACTACTTTTAAGTTAAAAAAAAATCAAAATCCTGTAGTCCACGCGAACGAAGTCCCGGGCACAGCTATATATTATACAGAGATAGAGATATACCCGAAGCGAAGCGAGGGCGGGTCGCTAGTTAATTATATGTGTGTGTGTATGGCAGCAGCAAATTCGAAATTATGCACTCTTTAGTGATGGATTTTTCGATGTTAAAAGAGAGCAAGTTAAGAGCGAAGAAAATTTTAAAAGAAACCTACTATTAACAAAATAGTAGTGCTTGTCTTTATGTTATTTGTATACCAAATTTTATTTAAATTGCTTCAATCGTTTGGAGAAGCGCAACAGACAGGCAGACAGAGTTACTTTGGCATTTATGATACAAGTAAGAATTTAATTAACTGAAATTCCAGTCCCTAAGTACTTTTTTAAAGGCATAGACGAAAGATAAACAGCGGCAAAGTATCTGAACGCAACGACAAAGAGAAAAGAATTTTGGACGTTAATTACTTGTCAACTCTGAATTAAAATGAAAATATGATGGAACGTAATTAGAAAAATTAAGAAATGACTTCCTAACTGCCGACGCTGCCAGATTTGAAATGAATGGTTGTTTTTAAGTGACAAGCGTTGACATTACTTCAAATTAGCCGACGTATTTTTGTATCAAGTGGAAATGGAATTTAAATAGAATTCTGAAACAGGGCTCATTAAAATATTGTGCGATAATCTAGAGACTAACAGGGATTCTGATTTTAATATTTTTGTAATCCCGAAATTGCCAGTGAGTAAAAATGTAATGTAACATGGCTTTTGCCAAAATTCTCATTTAAACGCGCTAGTTTGTACATTGCACCTACTTCATTTATATACTTATACTTTATAGATACTTTTGCAAAAAATACATGATTAAGTCTTAGTTTTTGGTATCTGTGCGAAAAAATATTGTATTTATAACAAAATCGAGGCATGAACTTCTAATCTCACTAGACTTCAACACTTACTAAGACTAGGTAAACCCGCTTTCATGGTCAAGCGTGCAGGCAACGCGGAAAATTCCACGAGAAAGAATAAAGAAATAATTGAATCAACGCGAAAACGTTGTTAGTCCAGCCCTCCTTTTACTTTTTGCTAAAACACAGCACACTCCAGACAAACCAAATTTCCCTGACGTCTCCCGTCTTCGGCCGCAACGAACTTAGCCTTATTTCCATATAATTTGGGTTCCCGATTCGCTGGTGGATTGTAAAGTAAAAATGTTACTTGTACACCGCGCCCTGATGAATATTAAGCGAAACACGACTAATGAATGCGCTAACTTGCCCGACATAATTATGGGAAGCTCATTGAATTCTTTGCCAAGTCGCCCGTCACTCGTTAAAATTCTTGACGCTTGTTTTAGTAACAGGGAATCGCTGTAATTATTTCAACCTTGTTTAGGTTATTTTGTTTAATTAAGGGTTGATGTGATGAATGTAAAATTTTTGGTCAGAAAGCTTTTAATTAAACTTGTAACTCTTTCGTACTTTTATTCGGTTAGTGTCAATCAAGCTTCTATGCGAAACTTATTGATAAAAATACTGGTAAAGTTTAATGAAATGGAAAAATGGACTGCGATAGGCTGATAACGATGATGAAATTTGGTAAAACTCATTCACTACATATATATTTTGTATATCAAAACTGACTTCATAAGTATTCTGCTACTGATCTGAAAAGCCTCCTTGCGCCTCAGTAAACTACCCTTTTCCTTAAACCATATGCCCGTTGCATATTTTTTTGCATGGATGATTTAAAGAGCAAAATTTGTTTAGCGGAAGTTAGCAAAACTTGCTTTGCATAAATAAATATGTATTATTCTGTCCAAATCTTTATTAGTCTGCATAAAAAATGATCCCCTTCATTATACACTGACCGATCAACATAAACTTAAGAAGTAACTACACAATTTAACGATGTACACTTTACGATTTCTTGTAACGGCTTTAAAAGTATTATGAAAGCAACTACTTCGCAATTAAATTTACTTCCGCCACAAGCTTAAATATAAACTAAAAATGTACGAGAAATCCCTTGTAAGTGTGTTCAAGCGTGTGTAATCTTATAAAACCTAAAATAAACATGAGTCAGGCTAAGCTGCTACGGAACTACTGGCGCTACGAGAGTGCTACAGACAGCTACGAATATTACCCACATCAGCTCTACGACTTACGCCACAGAAAGTACTTTATAAAAAGTTTGTTATATTTTCAGGGTTATATTCTTCCCCTAAAGATGAAGTAGGTGGGTATCAAAGATATTGATGTTATAGTTAAAAAATAGAAAGTGCTCCTATACAACCTGCATACATATGTTTACGTAAAAAAATATGTTTTTCGCGGTTGGATCCGATTTACTTATTGTACGATTTCTCATCATCTTCTACTCACCAGATTTTGTTTATAGGTGTGAGGCAGCACCGCATTGCAAATAATAAAAAAACACCCCAATAGAACAACTCTATCTATTATTATTAGC
The DNA here is from genome assembly GCA_039566165.1 of Maruca vitrata. Taxonomy (NCBI): domain Eukaryota; kingdom Metazoa; phylum Arthropoda; class Insecta; order Lepidoptera; family Crambidae; genus Maruca; species Maruca vitrata. Next base: position 7,155,932 of record CM076925.1, read on the forward strand.
ATGTTCACACCTGGCTATATGGCGTTTCGCTCGCAGTACCCGCCGCACTCCGCAGTCATTTAATATCCCATTCTGTTTGTCTTGGAGGCAATAAAACGACTTTTATGCAAATCATACGAATTCTATACATTTCTGATGAGCGTCCCCCGACGCATCCATTCCGTTTAATTAATACATTTTTCCATCAAACTTGGAAGTTTGAGTAGTGACTGATTAATATCCTGCGGAACTTTTACAGATAAAAATAAATCGGGAGCCGTCAAGTCTGTACCGTCAGTCTGGCATCGATCAAATAAAAAGCGGGCAAGTGCGAGTCGGCAATACGACAGGATATAAAGTTATTTGATACATTTTTGTCAGAGTAAGGCATTTTAGTTTCTTCGTATGAAAGCATTGGGATACTTGATCGTCGGGAGCTTCTTTCAATACAATAGAACTAAATAAGTAAGTGAATATTCACATGAAAGATTTATAGTATTTTATTGTTCTAGCGATAACGTGTCAACGTGTCGTCACCTATAAATTGTGTAACATTGACACGACACAAAACCTTGTAACACCTTATTATTAAGACAGATAGATAACTACGGTATCATAATAAATAGGTATCATTTTTAATAATCGGAAGTGACATACGAGCACGGTCCCCCAAAAATATGGTATATGTAGTCCGTCATGAATCATAGTTCAGGCATTTGTATTCGATTATACTAAAGTGAAACTTATATGGTTTTTTTTTAATCCGTTCATTATCGACAGAAATGTCGGTAGACATACATAAAAAAATACAACCAGACAAATTGAGACCTTTTCGTCGATTAAAAACAAAAGTTATCTTTTAACATATTTAATACTGAACCCTAAAGTGTTGTAAAAACTTAAGACCCGTTGTCTGGAGGCTCTATAGCGTGTAACGGCAAAAAAGCGTCGGATCTCAGTGGATGGAACGACGTCAATATTTCATTTTGCTAAGTCACTTTTTCAACACTTCATCTTTCCAACAAGATAGTACTTACTGGCTTTTGATACCATCGCTTATTATTCTAAGGTTGTATAGTTGAATATGTTAAATAATGTATGTAATTCATAAAAATACTTACAAATATGTGACATTTGAGGACAATTTTTGAAATTCGGTCAGTAACTTTTCAATCAGTTGAGATCGAAACTTAATACTTCTACATTCTTGTAGTTATATGTTATATACTCAACGTTCACGGGAAAAAATACGAAACACAAATCACATATAGTCAATACAACTAATTATGCAATCTGAAGCTTTGTCTTGGGGGTGATAAAATAATAATCATACTAATATATTAAATTAAGTTTAGTGTCGTACTATATAACGCCGTACTATATAATGAATCGTCATATAAGCACGTAAGTTAAATACAAATACAAAACTACACCAAGAATTCTACCAATAACACAAAAGATCACGTTTTTTTTTTGAATCGAAACCTCGAAGGAATTTTGTATTTCTTGTTATAGCGGCAACAGAAATACATATTTTTGTGTAAAGTCTAGCAGTTCTTAATACAGTTTGGTGACTGACGGACAGATGGACGAACAGAGAAGTCTCAGTAATAAGGTCCCGTTTTTACCCTTTGGTACGAAACCCTAAAATTCATTTTGCTTCATCAATCAAAAAGCTTTATAAGAATTTACCGTAAAATCTATTAGTAATCTTAAAAAATTACGTATCACATAATCTTAGAGGCTGATAGAAGCAATATTATCGCACCAACCTATTTACTTTTTATAAAAGCAAAAAGGATTTCAGCATAAAGATAAACTATCATTTAGCAGCCACCTTTATTCTCAGATAAATAATATTCCAGACGCCATTTTCTTTAAAACACCTCTACATTATGCTTAATTCTGTTTTCCTTTTTAGGTTGAACATTCAGGATTAGGCGAGCACTTAGTTACCAGCTAAACAATCTTAGCAAAACAGGCAATTTACTGAAAAAAAATAAAAGCTCGTTACGCGTCTACTTAGGAGGGAAGCTCATTCAACGGGCTCTTGTGCCTGTATCCCGTATTGCTGTGTTCCTGTGCTCCTGTATTTTGTTCCCGAACTCGTCGGTCACACACGAACGCACAAACGAGGCACTTAGAGATAAAAGTGCGAGCATGAACCGACGTCATTAACGAATGCCCACTTGGCAGTTAAAAGTTTTGCAAAGGAACAATATTTTTAAAGATGGCAGAAAAAATGGTGTGCTGAGATTCAGTTGCTTCGTAATTTTGCAACAGGTCATCTTCGCCGACTTCCAAGGTAGCTAGCCGGTATTGTTTTGATTTTTCAATTAATGGACACGAGTTTCTTTAGAAGACTGACACTGTTATCTCAAGTTTTTATAATTTTTTTTTATTTCACAACATCCCATACATTGATCTGATCCCGTTGTAAGTAGCTTAAGCACTTGTGTTACGGGTATCAGAATCAACAGTGGATACACAAATATACTTAAATATATTTAATAATACACCCAGACACGGAACAAACACCAATGTTCGTCACACAAATATTTGTCCCGAGTGGGAATCGAACCCACGACTCTTGGAACCGTAGGTAGTAAACCTGGGTCACTAGCCACTATTCCACCGAGCCAGTCGTCGTCGTTATAAATATATTATCTTTGTCTGTGGTTTTCTTTGTGCGAGTTTAATTCAAAATTTGGAGTAAAAAAATACAAGTCCTGATTTACAGATACATTTCGTACTTAAAACGGAATGAAACGCGTATATGTAACCTGAAACGTCTCTTTACTACGTTATGACTTCCAAATGAAACATCCTTTATTTTCACTTCCATATTACATCTTGGTAACACTCGCGTTCACCATGAAATACAAACAAATCCCTATTTCAAACCCGCATCAAAGAATTGAGCTTTTTTATACGTACTCGAGCCACTTTGTTGACTTTTTCTTCCGAGTACCGTAGAGAGCACAAAATGTTGTATATTATAAACCGAACGGGCTTAGAACTAATGCAATACTGGCTTTGAAGAGTGTAGATGAGAAAATGAGATGTGCATTTCCTTTGAGCGTGAGTTACTCGTCGTTGTTTCATGAATAGTTTTTCACAAAGGTTGCATGTTTTGCATTTGTTTTCTTTAGTAAACAAGAAAACTCCTTTTAGCAAGTTTGCTATGATTATTTTGTAATCTGCTTTGTGTCTTTATTATGATGTTTCTATTTAAAAATCATAGGGAGGTATTTACTGACACAAAGTATAACATTCGAGTAAATGTAATTGTTGACATAATATATTCTAAATATCATTATTAAGTTTTCAATGTTTTAGTTTGAGCTAAGTTAATATAATAAAACAAACAAAAACGCTTAAATGCACCACTACAAAAATGTTCGTTTCGACCGTCACAATTTATCAAAACAATTGGCAATACACCAGGAAACTTCAGACGGTCCCCACATTATCTACACCTAGTCTGTCTCTACACAGAAACAACGGTGCAGAAATAAAACACAAAACTCTAAGCTTATTTTTTTATTTTCTACTGCTGGTATTGTTGCTCGTATATAGACTGGCCAGATGTTTTTACCGATTTGCATTAGTAAAAACACCTAATATCAAAGTTTTGATTATTATTATTAACAAAAGCGACTAGAAATTAAAAGAAAGCAGAAATAAAACAAAGCCTTAAATAATATTTTTTTATTTTTGAATGGTCTTAACGAACGTCAAAATACAGGCCAGAAGCAGTTTATAACATTTTGTGACGTTTAGACAGTTCCCATTTCGAATGCGACGGCTCACGAAATAAATAAAAGAAAGCCGAAAAAAAAAACACGTTACGCTGCATACATAATACTTTTGATATAAATACTTTCTACAGGTCTTACCAAACGTCAAAATACTGGCCAGTAGCTGTTTAGAACACAGGTGAAGTTTGTACAGTTCCAAATTCGAATCGGCGACGAGCAAAGTTTGCGGCGGGGTGCGCTACGGATCGCGGACAAGAGGCCGGGCCGAGCGCAGCGAGCGCTCTGGGCGGCGCGCGGCCTCCGCACGGCTTTTATCCCCGATTCCCTCCAGGTTATCACGATTCCCGCCTAACACCCTTCCTACCCCCCAAAGCTCGCCGTATAAACAACGAATTTGTCAGCAAAACTCTTGTCGAGATCGCTTTATGACGCGGCTAGTCCGTGAACATTGCCAAAGCGGAAGGCTTAAAATTGACAAATCTCTTAAGAAATAATAGCTCCTCTGTGTTTATATTGCTTTTGTGCATTGTAGATAATGCCGAAACAAATAACTCGAGTTAAGTACTCGATGAAAGAAGTTGCCCATTACGAGTTGTTTCTTTATTTCAGTTAAGCATAGAACATGCTTTTTGTAATTCTCTCATTCCTTCCTTTCTATTAAATATTGTTGGCGTAGATTTACGATTGCAAAATGCGCACTAGTGTGCATCTATAATTTACAGTTTCAAGGAGCAATATATTTTATCGAGCAATCAATTCGCCTAATCGCCAATCGACCTTCCGTTTAATAAAAACTAAATATAAATTATTCTTAAATGGATATAAATTATTCTGTTGGTCATGCATTTTAACTAAATTACTAACTTACTTCAAGGTCATCATTAGGTATAGAATATTTAGGTAGGTGTTCAAATATTTTATTTACACGAGTATCCACTTACATCCGAGTTGAGAAACAAAGTATAAGGAAAACAAGAAACAACAGGAAAATGTTTCGTATCCGAAAGTCACATCTCTTGTACATTTACTTTGATAGAAAACAGTTGGCTCATTATCATAATGTAGTGGTTGCGAATCGCAAATAAGTTTGCTCACAATAGGCGTCTGAGTTCAGCTGCTCGGGAGTCGAGAACAAAAATACACCAAGCATTTGTTTTGTAACATTACTCAGCAATATTCGATTTTCTTATTCCTCCTTCTCGGAAGCTAGCGATATTCATTTGAGGAATAGATACTAGTTTCTCTGTTTCTACATGAAGTACGCTTGATTAGGACATAGTGTTTAATTTTAGAAAATCTGACAACTGTATAGATTTCGAAATCCCAAATAATTTAAAGTAGAGTAGTAGTAAAACAAACATATAACTGTAGCGCACCTATGTGGTAATGGGGGTACCAATCACACATACTCTATAGTAGGTAATCAACTATAGGGTGTACTTAGATATTATAATAATATCTTTTATCGTGCAAAGACCCTACCTAAAATACGACAACGATTTACAGTTCAGTTGTGTTGCATAATACAAGCACGATGGCGAAATATACCGAACGAGCTTTATAATTCTGAATTGAACCATGAACCAATTAGACTGATTTTCCTTCCCAAGTTTAACCCAATTGTTCCATACACGTAATGTAATATAGGTAACAGGTATTATGCACGAGTAGGAAATTCTCGTTTAGAATAAATCTCACTCAAGAATTCTAACCACGTTTGCTTAACTCGTGTTTAAGACGAATGTTACTCACATGTTTGATATGTGTGGAGACATTAGGACGTTGAATGAACATCTGTTTGCTGCCCATGAACTAGTAACTAGTTTTTGGTTAGCGTGAGACAAGAATCTAAATTATGATTTGAAAATAAACGTGTCGCCCTAATTTAGACCAGACCTTCAGTAGTTTCATGACAAATAGCCGTGTCCTCGATGTATAGATAAAGGCAAAGCTGCGGCATGTAAAGTCATTATGTTAAGTCATTTCACTGTTCTGGATATTACAATGCACTATTTCGATTACTTCACTAATGCCGCATTTTACGCCTAACGTACATAACTATGTACGAATACATAAATGACGCAAAATTTTATTAGATACACGTACATGGTACTCTGTACTATTCGACACAATAAAATCATTATAAAATCTTTCGTAGCGTCGTAGCACTATGCTACGTGCTACAAGCACGAAATATTTGACTATGAACTCCTAGCCGAAAAAATATCCTATTTTTATAGTCTACTATATCATTCAATTAACTTTAATTATCTTCGATATCAAATAAAGAAAATATTTGGAAACCGATTTGATTAAGTTACGTAACACACAACAAATATTTCGTGCTTGTAGCACGTTGCATCGTGCTACGACGCTACGAAAGAGTGCTTTATAATATTTTTATTGTGTACAGAGTACTATGTACGTGTATCTTATAAAATTTACGTGTGTTTTTAATGTTTAATCATAATAATAAAGAAAAAATACATTTATTTTTCCTTCACAATTTAGGCAATTAAAAATACTAACTTAGGTCTAAGAACAACCGATCTAAGCACAAGTGTGAAGCAATGGTGCCTGAAAAAATATAACAGAATAGATTAATTTGCAATAAGTTAGTTTTAGTTCATGTTCTGTCAAACAACTTCATCTTTTTAAACGGTTTTATTTTTATAACGTCAATTTTGGTTGGTTAGATCAGGCTTTTCAACGTATCTTTCCATGAAAAAGTAGCCAAAACAACTATCGGGTCTCTCAGCTGAGTCAATCCTTCTGAATCTTACTCGATAGTGTACTATCGTTCAAAAAAATAGATATTGAAAGTAAACACAATTACTGAGACAGACCTCTTATCTCCCATTTTCGACCCCCAATGGTCTAGCATTCCAAAGATTCAGATGCCGGTAACAATGCCATTCCTTAGGACTGGTCATGATGAATGATGAAGCAAATTGTTTAGCACGGAATTGGCCGAATATCGACAGTAGGAAGAGATGAAAATGTCTTGCCTATTCTACGCATTGTGTGTTGGCAAACCATTCTGACTTCTTACATAGACTAATAATAATCTATAAGCAGCCCTACTACCTACCACCTGGGATATTGTTATTTAATATTTATCCTTACCTAGATCCTCGTGAATTATTAACATGGTGTCTAGCATGATAAGCTGTTTCTAAGTAGTAGTTATTTCAAATAGCCTAAAAATTGCTAATATTTAAAATTAATACGTTGTGTTATCGTATTGTTATCATTGCGTTGAACCATACCAAAACGGGCCCATCTACTAACCACTTTTTAAATAAGTGTAAAAATTAACTTTTTAACTAAATTTAAAAGATCGTATTGCAATCTTCAACGAAACGGTTATTTAATGAGAGGAGGCATCTGCTTTGTCTTTACAGTCATAATAAATTCCTTAATAATGTTATCTATTAATGCAAAATTAATACTGTCTAGTGCATGTAACAAGAAGAACTGGTGGGTAATCCAGGCACTTAATAATTTCACAAATTTGTTCGTTAGTTATTTATACCACCAAATACCACCTTTACACCCCCTTACAAAGCTAAGGACATTAAAAAAATAACATTTCACGTTAATTTCCAAGATAGCTGAAATATAATAAAAACTAAAAGCTCTCCATATTATATTGTGTGAACATCTAGGTCGGCCCTTATATTCATTGTATTCCTGCCGGATGGACAAAAGACTTCATCCATCATTCATCACGTACCTAAAGCCTATCAGAAGGTTCCAAGGGACATCGATAGATTATCGTCATATCTTAAAGTTTATCTACGAAGGAACGTACCTTCCAACTTAAGTTTATTCTATGTCTTTTCAAAAATGGTGTCTACAGTAAATTCATTTTATTTTACTTTCTAAATGTACCTACTTTATAAATACCTAAGTCAATCTTTTGTTTGATTTTAATTGACTGATGTCAAAAAGATTTTCCCTGGTTACCGACCGACTTCAATCTGTCAATTAGTTCAGTTATTTAAATTTAAATTTCCTTTATTCAGAGGCGGTTGGTTGTCCGTTTTAATAAATATTCGTCTTTTTTTCTAAACATTTATCTAAGTATTTAATACAATAGGAAAAAAGGTCTTCAGGAAAATCTATGTATTTATAATGCCACGTATAGTCTTAAATAATGTATTAATTAGAAGTAAAACATTGTATGTTACCTACCTTGTTCTTTCTTTTGCTTTTATAGAGGTATAAAATTATATTAAATTATATACAACAATAGTTTTTACTATTTGTTAGTAATATGCTACAAAAAGAGGTACCCATCTTTTAAATTGACTTTTTCACTAGATACTGTAGGTGTAAACAATTTTATTTGATTAAAGAAATTAAGAATAAGAATTATGTACGTACAGGTAATATCTAATCCAAGCCAATTATGATTTCTTCGGTTCGATATTCTAGCGAAAACAATTAACAACCTCCGGTACCTCCGCGCGTATCTGCTCGTAAGTGAATCGTGGACTCACCTTCAGCCCTTCACTTTCGCTTGCAATCACATGACGCCACAAAAATACGTCTCGAAACCGACTCGTACAACAACAATGAACACCGGCAACAACAAGTAACACACAGAACAGTTCGTTTTAATTCACAAATACAGTTTGTTTACATGAATCCGAGCTAAATAAGATATAATAACATCATGTTGTGTTAGGGCGGGCTCGCAGCGCCGACTAGCGGAGGGCGCGCGAAGCGGCTAGGGCGGCGAGCCGTGGGCGAAGGGTCCCCGCGTCTCACCTCTCTCTCGCACTCACGCACTTTAATTGTCACAATTCGCCATCGCGTTAAGCAAAAACGATGCTTTTATCAATGACATAGGAAACATAATATCTGTGCGTAGCGTACGACAGGCCGAGCGCGTAGTGGCCTTGGGCTCGAGCGCGCCCTGATGTTTTCATCCCGCGAGTGTAATAAACCGTTTAGGGTGGGGACAAGTGACTTTAGCTGAAGGATTTATGAAGGAATCTCTAGAATTAATTCGGCCCGATTGTGGCACTCTCGCTTTTCAAGGGGTGACGAACGGAAGTCTGAGCGTAATTTGCATAATTTTAATAAAACAATGCGAGGTAATTGGCTCCGTAGATAAGGGTGATGCCGTTTGCTTGGACGCTAACGGATACAAATGTCAGTATGATGTCATTATTATGTTTCTCAAGTGTACACGTTTACGCTATCGTGTGTACGCAGTATATGTAAATGTCTTATTAAACCTTTTGTTTATTTAGCCCAGAAGTTCTAAAACCGTAGCAATAGTGTCTCACTCTCTGAACTTCGATCTTCTTACGTTTATACAAACGATACGACAGAAGTACAAAACATCAAATCATTATTATCAGAAGAGGTGTCTGGAGAAATAGGGAATGAAACAGTGTGCCAATGTGTTATCTCTAAGTCTTACACAGCTATTGTGTTCGTGACTATTTAATATCTATTTTACAACAAGAAACAAGATACCTTTACAAGTTATGATCTTCCCTCAGGGTTCTGGTAACTACTTCTGGTTTATACCTGAATAATTTTCCATTGCTTGAGTGAGCGTATTGAAACGAAAGTATAGATTTGTTAAAATGAGGTTTAAAGTAAAAATATCAAAACACTCCATGTACTTTTGGTTATATTTTATTACAAATTAGTTTCAAATATATATAAAATCATTTTACTACTTTTTTAAACAACTATGTTGGCATAAATACTTAGCTGTACTCTTTCCATAAATTTAACATTTTTTTTTGGAATTGAACGAAAAAAATAAGCCTTGCCATTCTATTTACAATGGAACAAAATCACAGCAAAATTAAGCTATTTAATTGTTTTTGTACTTAGAAGTTTCGCTTAGCTAGCTATCATAGACTAGTTGATAAAGAGTAATATTGTTATATTAAGATAAGTACTATAATTTTGTTTAAATAATTATTGTTTCTGTAATTTGAGGTATATTTGTACATTAGCCAATGAGCATCGACTCCAGCTTTCCGTTTTGGTGGAGAGCCTTCACGTCCGATCCTCCTCCGACGCAGTTCCCGTTGATGAAGACTTGGGGCACCTGGAATAACGATAGAAAAATGATTTCATGACAGTTTGAACGATGCTGCAAATATCTTCGGTTTAGAAAAAGCAACTAAGATACATTTATCTTCGTTGCTACTACATATAGTACTTAGTGATGTAGTAAGCGAAAATACCAAGTGTTAATGAGGGTGTTCGCGTATAAGAACTTCACTAGATGGCAATACGTAGGCGTGAGGTCTAACTGCTTCGTGATTGGTGAATATTGACATGTCTATCAGTGTCACGTCAAAAATAACCAATCACGCTGCAGTTGGACCTCACGCCTACGTATTGGCATCTAGTGAAGTTCTTATACGCGAACACCCTCATTAATGTGAAAACTAAACTTAGTCGATCGTCGAACAACCAATTGTTTTAAGGTAACAGTTACGAAGAGACGGTCTAGACAAGCTGAACAGTCGTAGAGATATTTTCCGATTTCAATATAAGCGCATAAAGTTTTTATTTCCATTCAACATCCAGACTTCGCAACATGATAGGATACGATTGACAGACGAATTCTTTACCGATATTGCAAAAGCATTTTGATATTTTATGTTCACTCGTACTAGAGGGGGGTACACGTTTGGATCTTGTTAGACTGAATAGATTACATTGATCACAAGCCAATTCGTTCCCTATCTTCTAATTTCACGCCAAACCACGAGTTTAGCCTACGCTCATCCAAATGCAGATATATTCGACTGAGCATCGTTGAGTCATTCGCCTTAAACCGAAAGAAATATAATTTAGGAGCTAATATTACCTACGCGCAGTTTATACTTACATTTTCCAGTATATAAGATACCTGTCATATTTTCGGTGATAAGCTATTTATATTAAAAACTATTTCAACTATGGATGTCGATCAATTAATACTTACTTTACGACAGCATTAACTATTTCTCAGATATCCAAACTATTTGTTCAATCAAATCAAATCAAATTATTTATTGCGTGTCACATTAACATGTTACAGGTGGTCGAAAAAAATTAGGTCTACATGTGACGCCCTGTTAGGGCATAGCAATTGAGATCTTACAGGTGCTAAGCTAATTTTACATAAACAATGAGTAGGTTAATATTTACTTCAATACGACTACATTATACATATTCAAAAGTGGTTTGTATAGAATTATGCAGTTAGATGAGATTGTAATTATTCGAGTACCTATTTATGTTAAGCATTTAACAAGTGCCTTACCGATATAACTAAGCAATGTGACATCAACCCGGTATTGCTAAGTGCGTTCAGTTATGTGAACGAACACATTCCTCGTACGGGTGAATGTGAAATGTGAAAAAGTACTTTTTTCTTACGATTCTAGGTAAAAACGTATTAAGAACTACCTACTTACTTAGGACTTTGGATTCTTTGAATTACGAAAGGGGTATAATAAACTGACTAAACTCACAAAAGACGAGTGCCAAGTGAGTCGCACATGCGTATGAAAGGTTCCGTACCAAGTTTTTAGGTAGGGGGCTCCCATCCCCTACACTTAAATATTGATTTTATATTCAGGTATTTATTGACAGCGGTAACACTGTTTGTGCAACTTTCAACAGTCTAGTTATCGCGGCTCTTGAGATAAGCCTCGTGCCCCGAAAAGTGTGGAAACAGCTCGTTCGCGTGGCTTATTTTTATTAAATGTAGCAATAGTGTTTGTCCTAATTGTCTTTGAAGCCGACATTCATAATTTGAGACTGCAAAACTACTGACAAAAAACTGTTTGCAAAGTAAATTGGCAACCGACTCTACGTAGGCGTGAATTATATCCGCCTATTGCTGCTATACATCGATCGCTGAGGACGTTGTGGTTAACCCTTTGAACGCCAAGGACGTCTTAAAGCGTCATTAGCAAACTACACTGAGACGCCAAGGACGCCTTAAAGCGTCAGATTTTGGTCAGAAGTTCAGGTGCAAATATTAGTAATAAATCCTTCGCAAACGATTATTTTATTTATACATGCGAATAGAACAACTTATGATCAACAATACCTGTCACATTGAATCAATTCAATTATCAAATTTACAACGAACAAAGCAAATTGCTAAACATTAACTTATACGCTATTAAAAGTATATCCCCCAGCGCCAAAGACGCTTTTATGCGTCATGTAGTGATGTACATAAAATAAAAAAGCAGGCAAGTAGTAATTTAAGAACCATTATTTCGATTTTACATTTACAGCCGACTTGGGTTTAGAGCATCGTTTTGTTTTGAACAATTATTTTATTTATAGTGTGTGTGTGGATAAAAATTAAGGTTTCAATTAAACTTTTAAATATGATGTCGTCGTTATTAAGCATCATATCTAAGTCTATTATCGATAGTCACCTAGCAAAAAAACCTGATTTGCTCCCCCCTGGCTCAGAACTTAAAATTTGATTTGCCCCCTCCTGACCAAAAACCTGGATGCACCCATGAATCATTCCATTTGCTACGATCTCGGCACATACTTTTCACTTCTTCCACACGATTTATAAAGAATTAACTAGTATTGTATTAAAAGCCAATCTTTTTTTGTACATTCATAGAATTACAAAGCCTCAATCTTTAAATCAAGATATAAAAATGTGGGTAAATATATTTTTATCGATAAATCAGGGTACTTCACTATCTAATATCTAAATATCATACTCAGGGACGCCAAAGACGCTTTAAGTCGTCCGCTTGTGACGTCACAAGCGATGGCCGTATCTCTGATAATGATGGGACTTGTGGGAAGGTAGAAATATATTTTACCCATATTGAATAATAATGTTCGCTGTATTCAACAGAGAGAGAAATTTAAATTTTTTGTGAGTGGACATATTAGCATTAATTACCTAATTACCTATTCTAAAAAGAACCTCTACGCCCTAAGTAATAAAGCGGTTATAACCGGCATTTATTGATTTTAATAAAAAAGAACTGCACAAATATATTGTGCTGCTAAGATAGAATCATTTTACTGCGGTAAAACCACCACTACAATTTCACGGAGTATACAGCTAGTTAAAATTAAAGCTGGATTGACACTTTTTTGTTTTGAATAAATATGTAGAATGTAAAAAACCTTGTGGAATTATTTGTAAGGATTTTACATTTTTACCCTTATAATTCATCATCGATAAATGTTATTACTTCACTATTTTTGTCATGAAAATTGAGAATAGTGACACTTCTGAGACGCCACGGACGCTTTAAGACGTGACTAGTGACGCCGAAAGATGCTAACTTATTCTACTATTTCATGTGAATTTGTTGGAATATTCTGGATTCTATGAGTAAATATAACCTTGTTTTTATTTTATCATTTACGTAATATGATTTCATTTACAAACAATACGTGAGGTAATAAAGATTTTAAAGAAAATCGTCATTTACAATTAATTTATTTTATACCAATGCACATCACTAGTGAATAGAGGCAAAATAAAAGTTAAAAATACGCTTGGCGTCTGAGGTAGGGATTGCGTTAATGCGCCTGGCGGTCTAAGGGTTAAACGCATCAGGAACTATTGCAACCGCAAACACGCCATATCACACTTTATGTCCCATTGTAAATATAGATATCTAATTACCGAAAAGCTATTAGATAAAAAAACAGATAACATTTATATTTAGCGAAACTTAGGTTGAGTAACAAAGAGTTTCACTTTTAAATGTCATTATAACATTTGTGCCAGGAACATTAGAGAACCATAAAGATATGGGGCTGCGTAATCTCTGTTCCCTGGTACCGAAGCACCAAGGTCAACGATTATGTATGACTTTCCATTTAACATAAATGGTACACGCGAAATAGTATAAACCTATAAGAACAGCCTTCTGACCTTGGATATTAAGAATACGTGACATTTGTCAGAGTGCCAAAATTACATTAAAAAGAAGCTTCTGAGGTAATAGCGTCATTGCTTGAGTTTAAGTCAAACAAAATTATTACATGACGCGCCATGTTTATGCGTACGCCACTTAGTAGTTTATGCGTAAAAATCATCTGCTCCACCTTTAAGGGTGAGAGCCATCTACTTCTCATTTAGAAGAGACCATGACCAGGGTACTCCAAGCCATCATTATAGTCAGATGGAAAAATAAAATAACATTGTTGAATAAACTGTTAGAATCCCTTAACAATTTAAATATTACAGCCCATTGTTATTGCATACCAATGTGTTTATGAGACCATTTAAACTCAAGTCAGGTGGCACAATATGGCATTCATTCATTAGTAACTAAGTTATAATCACATTAACTCACACATACAAGAACTATAACTATTTATGACTGTATTGATTATTTGACTCATACGAGTACATTATGTATATGCACTTACTGATGTGTTTGTTCAAAGAATATAAAGATAAATATTTCACCATATTTTGAAATCAACAAATTTATTTAATGTAACTGTCCTTGCATGAAGAATACATAGTGAAATAATTATTTAAATATGTATATTTAATTCTTATAAGTAATTTTACTGACTGATAAAAGAAGATGATATTCACATGAAAACTAAATTAAATTTCAGAACACAAATAACAAAAAATACATTACACAACAATTTAAATTATGGTGCAATTGAGCTCAGTATTCTGGTTAGAATTATACAATTCATTCTATATTTTTGCTTCGAGTGCATCAGCAGAAAATGTGTTCTATAGATACCTGGCACCTTACTATGAACAACTAGTAAATAGCTTCAAAAATATATTTAATTTAAGATGCAAAGAACTCAATGGAACACCCAAAAAGGAAGGCAAACAAAAACCAAGAATAGATTATTTTTTTATCATTATGACTTGCCAAAATAACTATTATCTTTAACATTTACTTAACTGTGAATGTGTTTTTGAATAACATAGTGACAATATACAACTTGTCATAACTCTTAAAGCATTACTTTGATGATAACAGTGCTTATAGGTCCCAAATGTGATTCAAAACTAATTGTAATGAATTTATATAGCAGCATAACAGCTTAAATTACCTTTAATCCTTTATAGGACAAAAACAAACAAACAGAATCATGTAGATAGGAATTTGGAGACATGTAAATGTGCACGGAAAATATGTAGGTATTTTTTTTACTTACCGTTCGGAACCCAGTCACTTTGGCCAGGTTATCCTGGATGACGTCACCGTCGTCGCGCTGGTCAAGTTCATAGACCTTGATTGGTTGTTTGACCTTGTTAAAAACCTGAAAATAGGGATACATTAAATGTATTCTTCAACAAACAAATATGCCAATAAATTGAGAAGGTAGTGGAAATTCTATAGGCTAACATTAACCAAATATTAAGAATCAACTCCAATACAAAATTGGTGGTGACTCACAGCGAACATAAATTCAAAAATAAATGGAACCTAATAAAAAGTTACTCAAAAAAATACTCACATCTTTAGCCATGTTACAGTATGGGCAGTAAGATTTCGAGAACACAACAACTTTGTCCTGTGAGATAGCCGACTTGATGAACTGCTGGATTTCTTCAGTGCTCGCCATTTTCGTGGTAGAACTAATAATTTTGCTTGATCGAGTGCCCATGTAATGTAACCGGAAAAAAAGCCAAAATGACACTGACAATATAATGACCAGTGTTGCCAGTGGCCGATAGTCAAAAGTTACACGAGACAGATCAAAAAGTAACATTTTGTCAGAAAAAGTAACATTGCCTTTTTTTTTGTGGAAATTGGCAAAATACGTTATTAATGGTTTTTTTTTTTAATGAAAATGAAATACATTCCTTGACTCTTCATTAAAAGTAAAAATTTGTAACAATTGTGTTGTTGATCGCATAATCGACTGTTGACGCTGAAAAAAAAAGTAACAGTCAGTTAGGTATTTATATCTATGTAAAGTACTAATAGGGTATTTGACTATTTTTTTATTTTGATTTAGTTGGATGGACCACTCGAACACAAAGACCCTGTTGAAAGTATCACTTTGATATCTGGATAACTCTACGAGATATTACAATTTTAATTGCACATTAATTGGTCGAGCTCAAAAACGTTCCATACAAACGTCGACTGGCGTGTGACGTCACACGCTAGTTTGTTGTATGCAGCGCCTAAGAAGTTTGTTCGGTAGGTTCATCAAAAGTTGCGTTTATTGATATGTTTTCATAATGAAAGATGTGACTAATTCTGTTATTAATAAGATGACAAAGAAATTTTAATTGATTTTCGCAATTTTGAAATGGACTTGCCCACCCAACTTTAAATGTCTTTTGTAGTCTCATTTCGCTAAAAATTTAAGTTTCGTTTTCATTAATAATGTTGATTTACATAAATCTTACTGATTTTCATAAAAATTGCAAGCATAACAACCACAGTCAAATACCCTATTCATTTATGAATGTCGTTCAATACCAACCTGCTTTGTCATCAATCAATACAAAAACTAAAAAAAATATCCGCCCCTTTATTAAACTTAACAATTAGATATCGTTATCTGTCAGATAAAGGTTTCTGATAACTTTTTTCTGTTTCACCATCAAACTCATATATCAGCCAGATAATAGTCGATGAAATGGAACGTCACTTTTTTCCGTTACATTACTCACACGTATATTATCGTCATATAAAAACAATGTAAGATTTTAAGCTTTCACGTTCCATTACATTAAAATTTGTCTTTATGGGTCTCGCGATATTAGGAGTAGCAAATTACATAGCTACTTACTGCCCCACGTTTCGACTGGGTTACACCAATCGTGGTTCGCTCGCGACCACCCTAATATCGCGCGTAGACCCATAAAGACTAATTTTAATATAAAAACAATTTTGAAAAAGTATTTATCAGAATAGTTTTTATTCCAATGTACTAATATCAACTTTGTTTTATATTTTCAAGCATAATTTTGTCTTTGAAGAATGAAAATAAAAGATTTTTCATATAATTTAAACGTTTACATTCCAATTGTGTTACCAGAAAAAACGAAACTCAGGCGTCATATTTTTTTTGCGGTTTGTTGTGTTGATACTTTGTGGTGTAAGAAGGTGCGACAAGGTTTCATCTAATATTTTCTTGATCTTGTATTTGGTTATTACTTATGGTTGGTTTATACATAATGGAAAAACAGAAGCGTGAAAGGAGTACGATTTTAGACTTTGGCGTTCCATTACACTAAATATTTGTCTTTATGCCAGTTCGCTCGCGACCACGATTGGTGTAACCCAGTCGAAACGTCGGGCAGTAAGTAGCTATGTAATTTGCTACTCCTATTAACGCGTGTAGACCCATAAAGACAAATATTTCGAGAAAGGAGTAGTCCTAATTTCTCTGCAGAAAAAAACAACCTTCTGATATTATGTTCTGATACCAATGTCTATTATTTAGGTACCACAAATTTGTAAAATCAAATCATATAAAAATAATTTAGTCTAGGGTTAATATCACGATTCCTACGGGGTCGCGCAATACGATCGAATAGTCATCAAATTCGTCTTCTAAAAATTCAAATAAATCCATGTTAGAATTTTTGTGTTACTTGCGATTGCAATCAACGCAAAACACGTAATAATGTTCAAAACACAAAACTATTTTCGTCCCGCTATCCACTTGAAACTTTTTATCCTTCAGTTAAAATCTATATCAGCCACTTGAATCGGCTGATAGTTTAACCGACACTTTATCTGCCAGATTATGCTATTGGAGACCTGTGAAACCAAAATTTGTAATTTATCTGGCAGATAAGTTACGGATAGCCTATCTGACACTTTATCAGCAAGTGGTGAAACAGGCCCTAAAACTACAATAATATGTAAATATAATAATTACCTACTTACCGAACCACTACTTATAATAAAAGTCAATCAATCAATCTTCTTTAGTTATGGCGGATAATAAAAGTCACAAACAAAACAACGATACTTAGTAAAAGAAGAATATAATACAAACTTTGAACGAAGAAAATCAAGTGCCGAACCGACCGAGCGAGCGAGCGTCGAAGGCGGTCGTCATACCACAAACAAATCCGACGCTCGCACACGTAAGCGGGATGAAAGATTGAGAAATACGCACGAGTGAGTGAGTAGTAGATTTGACAAACAATCGTATTGGTTGGTCAGTCCATGGTCAGTCTGGCCAACAACGCCATGTTGTTTTCAATCAAGCGTGCCAACATGACTTAAAATTATATTCATAAATGCGTTCCGATACACGATTTTGTTCAACATTCTCAAAAGTAACATAAAAGTAACATTGAGTGTGGTGTAACATGGAAGTAACATTGGAGGGCCAAAAGTAACGTAAAATGTTACAAAAGTAACATTCTGGCAACGCTGATAATGACACACCTATGACAGCGTCACTGTCAAACCATATCCGGCCAGATAGCGCTGGTGACAGGCCTAAAAATGTTGCAATGTAAAAAATTTAAATGTACGTAAAAAAACGTTTATTAGTGTTAAAAATAACATAAAATGTTACCCTCAAGATTTATTATAAATATTTATTCCAATCACGACTCCGTCCGTAATATTAATAAATCAATTAAGCTTTATCAATAGAAACTTTTTCTTTACAAATCTACTGGAATTTTCTGAGAGTCTTTGTGTGACTACAAAATCGTGGAGAAATCATTTAATATGTTTTATTGAAACAAATTCGTACTGCATACATAAATCGGTATAAATACTTTGATATTCTTAATTACAAAGTAACATATAATTTTTCAGTATTAATACCTTTTTATTATTTGGCAACCCTAAACTTTCGTTCCGAATTGAACTATACGGTAAAAGTTCGAAGGAAATAGATTGGTAATCTTACTTACTGTTCAACATAATATTGTGTCTTTATGAACTTTATTGTTGTAGGGGCCTAATTACAAATAGTATTTTTTATGATGATTTGAGATAATTTCACATGTTAGTTACGAAATAATTTTACCTGCAAATCAGTTTGTAAAATAAAATTAATACATAATATTGAACCGTGTCCCAATTTTTTCAATTTTGATCAAATGTCCATTGAGAGGGTAAAGTAATAGTAAAAAATTTTTGTTAATTATTTTTTTTACAGTAAGTGTTCATAATGGGCACCATTATTGGCTATGCACAGCTTAGACCTTCTTGA
Source organism: Maruca vitrata (assembly GCA_039566165.1). NCBI lineage: Eukaryota > Metazoa > Arthropoda > Insecta > Lepidoptera > Crambidae > Maruca > Maruca vitrata. The sequence continues at coordinate 7,174,831 of CM076925.1, forward strand.
AAAACTTTTTGGAGGTTGCGGAAGACTTTTATACTGAATTCCGGCTTCTTACAAAAATTTCACAAAAATCTCAATAACTTTGGAACCATTGAAAATCGCTGAACAATATCGATAGGTATTGAAGTCCCGCATCGATTGATTTACGATGATCCACCCTCCCTGTTACACCCTGTATAATTCCGCAGTAAAGGCGACTTCGCGTTGAGTTATTTATCAGAAATTTCCAAAAGTTCAGTTCGATCGAGATTTCTGGTAAGGATTCGAGGGCCCCTGAGCTTGAGGGCCCCGGGGCACTGCCCCGCCTAGCCCCTAGGTAGCTACGCCACTGCATGTACCTAATAACTAAAGCATGATGGTTAAGGTCCTAAACTGTTGTATTCTATAAGTGGAACGCGAGTACCTATAGTAGAAAACCCTCAATAGATACATAGGTAGGTAGGTACTGTCAAGAGGTATGAAAGTTTTTTATATTAAGTAATTATGCGTAGTAGGCTTCGACTGAATAAATAGCTGATCAAACATTCAGAGTATCATTTTAGATTCTTGTAATTTGATATTACGTGATGTTTACAAAACGACAAACGTCGAAAACAGTCGGTAGCAACAACATCGCCACTTCAAATTAATCAAATATTGAACTTACCATGAGATCAGTCAGTTCAATGTATGTGTAATTACTACTATCTAACACTAGTAGTTATATAATTCACCCACAAAACCCGTACAGTTGTTTTATATTGACAACTTACTAAATAACAAAGTTAGCTAACTAGAATTTACGAGGTGCAACATCAATAATACTAGGTACAAAATACGTAAATACTTACGAAGATAAATGTCCTAGTGAACATTCCGTGCAATTATTGGCATTACTGTGTAGAGACACATGCGTTCTTTGATCACTCTTTCTAAGTAAACCATGTTCTGGATATCATCATTGTCCGCTCCCCGTTTAGTATACCCGAAGATGGATTTTTGTCTGAAAAAAAAAAAGTTCTGTTACTTTTTGCAGTTGGTACTGTTAGTATTCGATGTATCCGCTGATTTGCCCATGTCAACTGGGAGTTGAAAAACGTTATTTACGATTGCACCTAGATCACTCGAGAAAAAGGTAAACAACTTCAATACTTTTTTTCAATCCATTACAGGGTCATCCATGATCTCATGATCACCTGAGTTTCGCCCACTTTACACTCAATTACTTACATCAGTGTAAGTAATTGAAATGCAAACACAACATTTTCTTATGATCAGTGTTAGTAGACAAAAAACTTTTTTGACAATTTCAAAGGAACACCATGTTGGTATTTCGCGTACTTCTAAACATTAGTAGTAAAATAGATTTGTGCAGATTTTTTTTTATTAAAACAAATAAATACCGGTTTTACGAAAGGGATAAGCGAAACCCGAAAGCACGCTCGAACCGCTTTATTACTTAGGCCGCTTCTCCATTCCGCAATTCTGCGTGCCCATCTGCCATCCTCTCTTCTGCACATATGTCCGGCCCATCTCCATTTCAACTTCGTCACAATCGATGTGATGTCTGTGACTCCGGTACGTCTCCATAAAAGTGACATATAGGAGGTTTTAAAGTAGCAACGACGATATGTATGTTTTCCAGTGGGCTTACAGAAAAGTTCCCCTGCCGGTGTTTCACAAGAAAGTAGTTGAGAAGTAAGTACTTGGGGTTGGTTGGCTGAGCAAGCAGGCTTGCTCTTCTAGCGGCTTGCCGAACGTTCCAGCGAACCGGAGTTTGTCGTGCTCAAGTACATCACTGCTTGTACCCTGGACATTGTGTTTGGAATGTGCAACTAGAATGGATATTGACAATAACCAAACTTTGCCATAGACCAGACAGCTTCCTGAAAACGATGTTTGATGAAGTAGCAATTTTCCTCCACATACACAATAGACCGCAATCAATAGAATCATTATGGTGTAACAATTAAGGCAACAGTGGTTCGTAATTTAAGATTGGTCATAAATAACAAATTACTAACTTAGGCTTAGATCTTTAACTCGCAACGGATTTTCATGAGTTTTTTAATAGATAGCATGAGCATACGCATGGACGTGCAGCAGAATACCGATACCCCGTAGCTCGTCGCCCGACACAACATAATAAATATCCTTAGCAAGAGGTTCTTCAAGGTCGGGCTCCAACATGACCTGCTCTTCAACCTCTCTGCCTAGGCCAAGCAGCAAAAGGGTAGCATCGAACTCGCTCATAAGTACAGACGAGGTACTTGAAGAGATTGTGCAAAATGATATTATAATAAATATTATCTCTCTCTCTATTCTTTGACTGCCTCGATGGTCTATGGGTAGCAAGCGCTGCGTAAGGACCGAGAGGTCCCCGGTTTGATTCCGCCTGATCTCTCATCGATTGTCGGATTGCCGTCTCACCGAACTATGAGAGTAAGGGAACAGAGAGTTCTCTTTTGATTGCTCGCATACTTGTCCACAATAATCTGTTGGGAGATCGGCCGCCTTGGCCGAAATCGGTCGGGCGCCTTATCTTTTTCTCTCAAAATACAAAAAATAAATGTTTATTTTTTCTGCTAGATCTCTAACGCATAAATTATGAATTCATGATGTGTTTTATATTTCTGATGGGATATAGGTATGGTTGGTAATGCTAATCTCGGAGTCCAATATCAGTTCACTTTGAGATTCATAAAGTTTTTCTTTATCAATTGCTTGATTAGGCGGTGCCCTTGGTACGTGCATTTTTTCTATAATGAGTATACTATTCCTATTTGTACTGAGGACTTGTCTGTCCATCTGGGAGTTTAGAAGGTTATATCCGTTTTAAACTCTGTACTACTTTTTGTGTAAATATTAGTATGTAAGCAATCTGCATTGTGTTAGCCATTTTTATATCATTTAAATAACACATATTGTGGTTGGCCAAGTGACCAGTGGTGTTATAAATAGTAGGTATATTAGCACTTAGCTTTAATACTAATCTAGTCACTAAAATATGACACTAACAAATACAATTATGTAATGTATGATGATGACGATGTATTTACTTTCAGGTCGTTAAGAAAAAGCACAGAATGCACAACAATCCGATTAGTGACACATTTTTCAATTTTATTTTTATTACATACTAGTGGTCCCGGCGAATTTCATACCGCCAATAAGTTCTGATTATTTTTCTATATTTTCTCATTGAAACCTTCCCTGGACTACGACGAACATTTTAAGACCAAAATTACCTAAATAAGTCCGGGCGTTCTCGAGTTTTAGTCAGACTAACGAACAGCAATTAATTTTTATTTATAAGAAAGAAGAAGATGATTTTAGACTCTCAGTTCCATTTACATTAAAAAAATATTATTATGAGAAATGGGTCTTAATCCAGTCCGCAGGTATTTTTGCTCTGCAAAAGGTGGAGTAGAAAAGGTTTAAGCATCCTATTGCTTGAGTATGGCTGCCTAATTAGAATCCAAGTTTTCGACCTTTGGGGGCGCATGCGCGAGCCGCCATCTTGAATTAAAGGTGCCGAAATTCGTTTTTTTCTAAATAACGTCTAAACAGTTTACTTTATGACTAAAGTGTCTATGAAAAGCATAAAGAAGACAAAATTATATATTTCATTATATTTCATTCATATTTATTCTGTAAGTCTTATAGGTAAAAACATAAAAGCAGTTGAAAAATAAAAAGTTACAAAAATCATCAATTTAATTAAAATTTTGGTTAAACATTTTACTAATTATTTTTTATACCTTTTTGATGACCCAGGTAGGTGAATGTCGACATCTTCATTAATCTCGCTAGAATTTTCAGTTTCAATGTCGCTGTTTCTAAAAAAATGGGTTTCCAGCAATGAAATTTCATCGTCATCGTTGTCCTCGTTATCTATCCGAATCTCTACCACATTTCCACAGGACTGACCAATACAGAACCCACATACAATAGAGCATTGTAATCCAGCTTTTGTGCAACTACATGCTCTACTGCATCCTTTTTTACAGTGGCAAGAAATTACTTTTAAAAGCGTTTGGGGTGCAGCTTTCTCAGTTGTTGTTATTGGACTGAGCCCATTGGTGTTATATCTCCAGCCCCAGTCTTCTGGGTTTTTTTTTATCCCAGACCAAACACGTAGTAACAAATTCATACTAGATTTAAATAATTTTTTCGTTTTTTTTCCATCGCTTGTAAACTTTTACCTATAAGACTTACAGAATAAATATGTATGAAGGAAATGTAAGTAATTTTGTCTTCTTTATGCTTTTCATAGACACTTTAGTCATAAAGTAAACTGTTTAGACGTTATTTAGAAAAAAACGAATTTCGGCACCTTTAATTCAAGATGGCGGCTCGCGCATGCGCCCCCCGAGGTCGAAAACTTGGATTTCTATTAAACTGCCATACGTAAGCAATATAACGCCAAAACATTTTCTACTCCACCTTTTGCAGACCAGAGGCGTTTATATGTCCCCACAGACTGTACTATCTTAACACGACAATTATTTATTCTTGTGTCAATTTTTGTCAAGAATATTTTATACATAGAAAAAATGGAAACGTGGTGTACGTTTCCATTTTTTCATTGCCGGATCCAAAACATATGTCCGTAGCAAATATGCATAGTCTGTCAATCACAAAAATGATAAAGAAAAGCACACCTCGGCACTTATTTGGCCGAGGCACATTAGTACCACAGTACACATAACTATAGTACAATCGGTGTATTTGCTGAGCACATCGCGGTCGTACGGATCGCTTGCGCGTGCGCAGAGTATCCAGGGCCGGCCTCGACCGCGTCACCGCCGTTCCAATATTTGCCGCTACGCAATGTCGTTTGGTCGCGAAGAAAGCAAACATTACAAAGGCATTGTTGAAAAACTGGACGTGCAAAAAAGTGCGTTTTATTATTCATGTTTAGAGATGCAGACCACAACGGCATCTGCTTATAACGAAGATTACCTAGGATTTCATCGTCACAGGATATATGGAATTTGCTGGATGCTATACGATATTAACAGGGTTAGATATTTTCTATATGCATTCTCTACTGTTTTATTAATAGTTGGTTGAGATAACTGTTAAATAGATCTCCTAACCTATCATATTATAAAAATTTAATTAAGCTCAATCAATCTAATGCGATTGTAAACAAAAAAATATTAGTGTTTTATGTCGCGTTCAAATATTAGAACATACAATTATGTTTGCCGACATTATGAATTCTACTTCTACAGTATATGTTCTTGTAGTAACTGTTGAATTATGATTGTTCATGGAAATAGCTAACGTCTCTAGTTATACCTACATTACACGGATTTTGTGTTATGTCATTTCTTGATTACTGTATGACTTATCTGCATAGCAAATAAGATCTATCAATAAGAATCGGTGTGCATGCATGCACTTGAGATTGATCAAGTCATAATGACCTTAACATTTTTAAAATCTTTTGAACATGTTGTATATAATATTTATTATAGTAATCTTAATTAGCCTCAGACAGGTTACTTAACAATAATAACAATTGGGTTTGTTTAAAGCATGTCAGTATTATTAGATCAGGGAAAAACTACGTAACTATTTATGAGGTTCCTAAATTGCTTCCTTAAGGCGCGTCCGACCGATTTCAGCCATGGCGGCCGATCTCAATTGAGGTCAGCCAAGTGCGTAGGATATATTATAGTGCACAAGTGTGCGCGCAAACACAACTGCACTCTCTATTCCCTTACTCTCATAATTCGGTGAGACGGCAATCCGACATGACCCATGAGAGATCAGGCGCAGGACTACCGGCTTAATGTGCTTTCCGAGGCACGGGCGTTCAACCACCATCTTCCTAACTCCGGGCTGAGTAATTTCATCACAGAAAAACTCACACAAATTTGATGAGGTAGAGTTCTCTGACGTAGAGCTGCGCGAGCGCATCGACACCATCACCATCGTTCTGACTCTACTCGATGCACACCTCTCCGTGCAAGAGAGAGTGATGCTGGAGTAAGTGGTACTGTGAAATTTTAGTGGTTGTTTTTCCGTAACAGAACGATTTACCTTTAGTTGCTGCACTGTGAATCATGCTAGTTATTCTTTGAAAAAAATAAACATTTTTTTTTCAATTTTCATCTAACTCGAATGTGTGTTTAGCGTTAGTTCTTTAAGGAGATGTGACGAAATCATACTTGATGATTAAAGCTAAAGAAGCTCTACACTTCGGACAGAGAAACGTTGGGAAACCACACATGCTCTGGGCCGATGATATCGCAAAAATATTGGGCAAGACCTAGATGCGATCACCAAAAGACAGGGTCAAATGGAAAGCACATGAAGAGGCCTATACCCAACAATGGGTGATACAGGGCTGAGGAAGAAGAAGAGATATGTCACTTTTAATGAAACAGACTTTTAAGAAATCAATCGATTCGAAATTTGTAAATGTACCGTATCCAAAAACTCTCTTGCACAATTGACATTTTTGAACATAGGAGATTTTAAAGTAGCAACGGCGATATGATAGCGATATCCAGGTGGGAGACATTTTGTCGACCGGTTGCTGTTACCACCATACAGTTGTGTAAAACCCGCCAAGTGACTCTGACCTCTCTTGGTCAGGTCGCGTTCCGGGATCAGCACTGTACGAACCGGAGCCAGGGGGGACCATTGTTGCGGCAAACGCCGGACCAGTGGAGTCTTAGCGGCGGTATTGTGCGGGCGGAGCGGGTCAGCCCGCCGGCCAGGGAGACCCGTAGAAACGGGGGCCCTTCCGTCCGGCGGACTGGCCAACTCCGACCCGCACAGCTCAATACCAATGCGAGACTCCACGCCTTGTCTCGTTGTTGCCGCAGCTGTGGTCTCCTTTTTCACGGCTTTCAGGGTGAGTGCGACAGGCTCAATATGGTCTATTGTGCCTGTCGACCTCATATTTGGATCTCACTAACGCTTACCATCAGGTGGAGTGAGGTCATCTTGTTAGCCTCTTTATAAAAAAAAAATGTGCTAATAATAACTTATTAGCTACTTACAGTTATTTGTGACAACAATGAAGTTAAAAATTAGTCTTTATGGGTCTACACGCGTTAATAGGAGTAGCAATTTACATAGCTACTTATTGCCCGACGTTACGACTGGGTAATATTTAGTGTAATGGAATACTAATATTTAGTGTAATGAAACGCGAAAGTCTAAAATCTTACAAAACAATGAAGTTAGTTACCAATATAACACGATACTAATATCTCAACAGAGATGTTAGAGACGTCCTATTGACGCATGAGGGAAACGTATTTTTCAAAATCACACTTGCCTTCATGGTTCTGAGACGGCTCTTAAATCAAATGTAAAGTGTAAAGGTGAAGTGACAAAAATCAATGTTATTACAAAGAATAGTCAGGGATCCCATGAAGTGTCAAGAACTTTGTTTTTTCTACATGTTTCGTAAACGGTTTATAGCATTCTAAAGCTTATTAAAATAAAAAAAAATATTTACTAGTGGTCTCTTCAGAGTGCAAAAAAGAATAATGTTTTCGATACAGGCACCAATGAGCCTAAAATGGAGGTTCGATTGCCATCGACAAAAAAGTTTTAAAAAAATCGTCTGTGAATATTAAGTTGTTTAGATTCTAGTAAATACCTACTTATACATTATTTACTTGTAAACTGCTATAGCGACAAGTTCAACTCAACTACGATGTTTGCGGTGGACCGTTTACTTAATAGCTACTCTGGTTGTTTGCCCACGTAGGCATGACTGCTTCTCTACCTACCTTATATCTAGTACACTTATACAGAAAATAATATCCATTTCACGGTAACACGCTAACGAACCCTAAAAGGCAAGATACATTTAGCAATGGGGAAATCGGTTGAATTAGAATAAATTGTGCCTAAGTATTAAAATAAAATAAACAAATATCTTGAACTGTCTGTCGGTCCGGTCGCACTTTCACGTTGAAACCACTGAATAGATTTAAATTCAGTTTTGTGCCGAGACTGAGATAATATATGAGCTACCTTTTGACCGACTTCGCTTAAAGGGAGTAATGTTTTAATGAAGTTAGCACGTAAAATTGTGTTGAACTACTTTACGTGGACGGAGTCGCAGGCGGAGAGCTAGTCTGATATAAACCAGTTTTTCATTGATAGTAGAGCCAAGTTAGCTTAAATTAAATAAGTCAAATTAGCTTAAATAAAGTTTTAATGAGTTGGACGAGATACGAACAATAATATAAAAGTAGGTATAATGACCATGAAGTTTATCCGATATCGATCATAGACTTAAACATGTTAACGTATATACAGATATTCATTAGTAAAAAGCGTCGATGGCCGTGTGGTTAAGGTCGTTGCTTGCCATGCGAGAGGTCGTTAGTTCAAACCCCGCCAGGTACCAATGTGTTTTTCAAATTTGATATTCATATGTACCACCATTCGACGCTTTAACGGTGAAGGAAAACATCGTGAGGAAACCAGCACACCTGAGATTTTTTCTACGGTGTGTGAAGCCATGTCAGAGGCCTACGGGCGGTTTAAAAACTCTGACACCAGGTTGTTCATCAACCATACGATAAGAAGAAGAAGATTAGAATTAACGAATAAGTATATAAAACATAAAAATATATGCATTTTTTATTTAATTTTTTATTTAACTAGCTATATCCGCAACTTTGTCCGCGTGAAATAGTAGCTTTGGGCAGCTTTATGATTTTTGAAGGCATTTTTAAGGCAACATTATATTAAATAGACGAGATGTTTATCGTTTACAAACTGTCACACTTAGGTCCATCTTTAGCGCGTACTTAACACGAAGTCCCTATTACCTTGGTGGTATGCTACATAAAAGGTTACTGACATACCAGGAGGTCCAAGCCATGGTCGTAGAAATTTGTAGACTCCATCTTTGTCCAAGCAGTTTCCAACACTACCTGAGCATATTCTTGGTTGGCGATCGCTGTAAATATCGCATTTTTATACCCTTAACAATAGTTCACATAGTTTAATGATGAAATGTGGTGTGTATTCCTATAAATAAGATAATGGTGTTTTTTGATATGGAAAGAGGTTTATCATTGTGGAAGACTTAATATGATTATATAAATATGTTGTATTAACACAAAAAATGAATAAACACAGAAACAATCTATTCTTCCTTATAAAATTAATAACATCGAACACAAATCATATCCGTCGTACCTGATTCAAATCAAATCCAAATTATTTAGTGCAAGTCACACGGTGGTTTTAGTTGTTATAACCTAAGTACATTTAAATATGGATGCTCCTACTTACCAACGTTTAACTTTGACCCCAGCCATACCTTAACACAACCTTTATTGTCTAAAGTTATCTTAGCTAATTGTTCAATAATACGAAGCATTTTTTGTAAAAAATAAAATCTTGCTAAATATTTAGGTTAAAACTTTATACTACGGGTCTAACTATATACACGCGATAAAAAGAGTAGCAAATATTTGAATCTTGCACATTCATTGCAAAGTTAATATAGAGTGCATATCATATTGAATTTTCTAACGATTTCTTTTTCTTACGTAGGAACTTTTCTATGGTGATAACACAACAAGAAACAAAAACAAAACATTGCTAAATCGGTCAATCCTTACGTATGACAAAGGTTTTAGGGATTGATTTTAACCGTCTACAAAAACGGAATAGATTTCTCGATAGTGTCCTATCCCACATTTTTAATAGGTATAAATCTATATAGCTATTTTTTATTTCCTAATACAAGGAAATCTGTTGCTTAAAAGGAAACTACAACCACAATTTGCTGTTTGACAATTATGTATTACCGAATAAATAATTTTGATATTTTTTTTATTTTGATATAGATAATTGACACTTACTCTCAGGATCCCCGATAAACATCAACCCATTCCGACCAATGATAGATAGAGTGGGTAGTCCGGGCAGAGTGGCTATCAGTCTATCGATATGGCAAACGCGACGCACGCTGTGGGGCTACCATGAGTTTAAAACTTACGCGCTCGATATCGCCTACGTAAATATGTCTATGAAAAACTTGTACAGCGCCGGCTGGTGGTTACGCGAAGAACTAAAATCGACCGTATGAAAAAAACAACTCGATAGGTTTTTAACGTAAGTAAGTTTTCGATAGCCAACTCATGGTAGGCCCTCTTGTCATCCCGTACGCACACAGTCCGCAAGTAACACCGCCAACAGGATTATCATTGTCTCTGCACGATACAGAAAAAAAAGCAAAAATTAAAAAAAAGTAGTTAAGTTTCGATTTAGGTGATAAACTTTTGTTTTTTTGTACCTCGACACTTTTGTCTTGTTTTATTTTATGTTAACAAAAAAATACTAACTAACAGACTTCAATTCGTATATTTTTTCTTTTCTTGATATTTTTTTTATAAAACTTAGTACCGTTCACTACTTAATTAATTCTGAATTAAACTTAATTTCTTTTGAAATCTTGCTTATTAGTATGAATACCTACCGATTAAAAACATATAGGTAACTTAACAAGAAGGTACCCTTGAAAATAAACACATGAACACTAAACAGAAAGTAGACATATTTCAAACACCAAACGCGCACTTTCAAACCAGGGTCGGATTCTCTCTACCAATCCGTCTGAGCCAGGGGCCAAAATCAAGACTTTGGCAAATATTTGAAGATATACAAGTCTGGGCAGTTGTAATGCTTGCATAAGATAGAATTTATTTATTTATTGTATTGTGTAAGGCAAGACTCTAAGCATTCATATTTTATTACCGAGATTTAGAGCTGGCAAATGTATGAAACGTATATTATTAATCCATGAAAAAATAATTACGCAACATCAAAATGATTTACTACAAATTATATGCAAAGGATAGGTTGCCACTTTTAGTAAAGTCGAAGAATTTTAAGTAGTAAAGTACTTAATACTTAGTGGGAAATTTAAAACTTACTTGAATCTATTTTTCAGAAGAACTTAACCGATATATCATATCTTCACTACATCATGAAATGCGGTAAGTATGTTTCGTTTAATCTGATGTCCTAGTCAGAGTTAGTCACGTAGTAAAGTTACTTATTCCTTTTCACCAAGATACAGGAGTGTGAACAAAGCCATAATGTGCCATTAGCACATTATGCGCTAGAAGAATACAATGAATACTCTGTTGACCATATTTAAAAAATCTGCAATGTGTTACAATCACAGCTTACCTAGTAGTGTCGCTTCACTGTAAATCATCACCTACGTGCACCTGCATACTATGTATTTATTAAAACGGATATTGTATTCGTATATATTCATTTATTTAATTACTAGTGACCCGCCCTCGCTTCGCTTCGGGTAAATTTTACATACAAACCTTCCTTAAGAATCACTCTATCTATTAAAAAAAACCGCATCAAAATCCGTTGCGTAGTTTTAAAGATCTAAGCATACATACGGACATACAGCGAAAGCGACTTTGTTTTATACTATGTATTGATTGTTAATACCACAATGAACAAAGAAATAAATATTAAAAACATGTTTTTGGAAATAGTTAAAATTCAGACGATTTTCGCTCGCGTCAATTTTCATTTAAATCCATTCAGCAGTTTTGACGCGAAGACGCGACAAACAAAGACAAACAGAGTTACTTCCCGATTGATAAGTAAGAATATGTTACTTAACACTTAGAAGATTGTTTTTTCGCCAATTAGTCCTAGATTTAAAAAAAAACCTTCTTTTTTGTACCAATATTACCTATTTGTTTTACCTATAGCAGCCCGCCACCCTGCGCACAGCTGGACATTTGTATACATCATTTTGGGGGTAACGATTACAACACAACAGTTAGACGTATGGTAAGGACCGTTTTTTTCTCTATTTGTACAAGTAGTGCGTGAGAAGTACAGGTGTTACGATGACGAACCAGTTCTACATCGGTTTGAATAGGCTTTATCAATATTAAAACTGCTGATGGCTCCGGCACTTCACAGTGACCGCGACCGATTTGCAAACGCACGTGCGTCCAACCGGGCTTGCGTACAACCATGCTGGTTTTCATAGTGACTTTACTATGTGCAGTATTTTACTACCTCAACTTTAGGAGGCTAAGGAAACCTTTGTATGAGCTCTGCGAGAACCTGCCCAGTATCGGAGATCTGCCTATACTAGGCCACACACATTGGTTCATAGGCGGCCCTGAAAGTGAGCTATCAATCATAGAATAAATAGTTTACTTTAAGTGCAGTAGCTGAAAATGACAAGGTTTATTCTGGTTTCAGAACTTTTGCATAATATAAGACAGTTGGCAGACCTAGTGGAGAATTCTGGTGGTTTAAGCCAAATTTGGATCGGGCCTACTCTTTATGTTGGTGAGTAGAAGCTTCTGTCATAGGAGCATAAAAAGAAACTTGCATTTTTTTAAGGATTGCGTAGTGTAAGATTTAGAGGATTTAGAAGACTTAGAAGATAGATAGAAAGATAAGTTTGTTTTTATTAGAACTTTTTTTTTCTCTGATAACAACTAATAGATGTTAGAGAAATGTATTATTTAATAATTCTTAAATAAAATTAAATAATATTTTATTTATACACAGCATTTCGCCCAAGATTACGTGTTAAGTCGTTTCACGTACAAAAGGTTACTCCGTATAAGTAAAGTTGGTTAAATAGTAGCCTTTCTCAGCATTTATACTACGCTCAATTTCTTATTATGAAGTCGTTGGCACAGCTAGTTTTGAATATAATGAGTGGATTGTTTATTTATTTATACGTACATTGTACATTATCGGCAAACGTAGTGTAGGACGCCCGCAGGCCAGGTGGTGTGACGATCTGCGCAGGACGGCTGGTAGGAGCTGGATGCGAGTGGCCGAGGATAGAAAGAAGTGGCGTGCATTTGGAGAGGCCCATGTCCAGCAGTGGACAAGTATGGGCTGATGATGATGATGACATTGTACATTGTGGTCGACGAAATGTACTCGCGACCTCTACGGTGTTTATTTACTTGTTGGTGATCATTTATAGCGGCAATTTTACTGATGAATTACTATTCACATCTATAACACGACATGCAAAAAATAATTTGAATTTGAATTTAATAGGAATCAAATCCGTTACCTATGCATGAATAGGTATATGTGTTTCATTTGCATATGAAGGTACAAATTGTAATGTCACCTATACCTATATAATATAGAACAGTATTTACTAAAAACATCTTACAGAAAAGATTAGCCTGAAATTGTTGACAGACTATACAACAGATATAAACTATGGCACCAACACTAGAAAGCATATTTTGTTGTTAATAAGACTGTAGTATCTATGTATATCATATAATTAAGCAACAATAATACGTTTAACCGTTCTCGCGCCAAAGTCCTTTGGTGAGTGAAAGCCATCCGCTCCCCCGGCTGTGCCCTAGCAGTGGGGACTTATATGGGCTGATGATGATAATTTAAATCTAAACATATTAATTCAATGTTTTAAGCTCTTTACAGAACTCTTGGTATTAGTAAATGTGCAGTGTTCGTACTTGACATGCCAAGAAATAAACAAATCAATAATATGGTAATGTCTGGTAATGTCATGTGCACTAGATCTCTATATAATCTGAACAAACATTATGCCGTATACATTTCATTAAAGTTGTTATCTTTCCTTGTTTACAGTATCATTAAACCCTGAAGATGTGCAGAAAATTCTAGAAAATTGTTTGGAGAAGGACTCGTCCTACAAGTTTCTGCAGACATGGTTGGGGAATGGATTATTTGTTGCTCCAGGTAAGTTCAAAGTAGTTGAAATTTAGAATATTATATACGGTGTATGGAGAGGTACATTGTATACATATTGCATACTTACTTCATGGGTACTGAAAGGTTTTAGAATAGCTACCTAATGACGTAAAAATAACAACACAAATTGATAAAAATCGCAATTCACGAACTTGCCGGGCGCTTGTAGGCGGGTACATTATAAAATGCTGCCTAAAGTGTCTTTTCATCGTGGACGAAGTGGCTGGTTATGAATATTTAGTTTTGAATATACTGATTTGATTATGCAATATTAATTGCATACATGTGCTTCTCAATACGAAGGCCACTATTCAGAAATGTCATAATTCTGTTATTAGCTCTACTTTAAAATTATGTTGACTTATAACATGATAATTTCATGAAAAACAATCATTTTTCCCTTTATTTTGGTCAGACTCAGTCCAGCATACCTACTGACTGAACGAAGCCTATAACTTTGGAGTTATTTGACCACAGGATTTCATTTTTGGGCACGATTTGGCACTATTGGGGGACTATTTTTTTAGATAAATTATGATTGAAGCGTACCCAAACGGAGGAGAGCATGCTAGGCGAACTCTCCGTCCATCAAACTCAATGAACTATGGCTAGAACTTGTTTCATTGATATTTTGCATTTTTATTATTTGACATTATTTCAGCACAATTTTTTGACATTCATGAAATATTGGGATTTTATGGTGGGTATGCTGGACACCGACCAACCGACACGTCTAAGATAGGTAGATAAAAGCTATTAAAAAAATAGTTAACATATTACCATAACTTCTTGACAGAATAACAATCAATTAATTTTAAGAGTTGGCAATGTTGGCATAGCTACAATATGTTCTCGATTTTTTTGAAAAACAATAAAACGACGAGATTGTTAGAGAAAGAAAACAAGAACACAACGACGATTGCAGAACGGCATAAAACAAACATGTTTTTAAAACTAACCAAGTATTTATAGATTTACTAACTTTCTAACGAAACTCTCAACATTCCAGTGGACCTATGGAAGGTGCATCGTCGGGTGCTCCTGCCCATCTTCCACGCCCGCATCATCGAGGACTACATCGACGTGTTCGGGCAGCAGGGCGCCGTGCTCGTCGAGCGGCTCGCCGAGCGAGTAGACCAGCCTGAGTTCGATGTCTACAAGTACATCACTTCTTGTATGCTGGATATTGTCTTTGGTGAGTCTATGTTAACGTTTTTAGTGTCTCTTTCTCCTATGTATGAAAATGTACCTTCTATCTACTATCTTCATATTTAGTTTTATACATGATTATTGGGTCCAAATGTGTGCACAATACCAATAAAAATTTACTAACAGCATCCCTGGTAATAGTGTGTTTTTCGATGTATCCATCCGATCTCCGATCTCAATTTTTTGACAAAAACTCAGTCTAAATAATTATTTCACGTTGGACTGAGTCGGCCCTAGCCTAAATGTAGGAGGGCGCGTCTTCGTGGATTGAACTATGTAAAAAGGTTTTAAAGACTTTATACAGTTTGGTTAAATGTAGTTTTACTGTGTTAACACAGTAATCAAGTATTTCAATTGAAACCTTTTTACATAGGCAGGAAGATGGATCAATGCACGAAGACGCGCCTTCCTATTTTTAGGCTAGAACGACTTAATCCATGCGGGGTAACGGGATGTGCACAGAATTTGATGGGTATATCAATAAGAGTTGACGTTGTTAATCTAAGCGATACCTTTAGAGGAAGAATAGGACGCGCGTTCGTAGATTGAACTATCTATACCAATGATAACCCTTCCAGAAACGGCAATGGGTGAAAAGATGGACGTCCAACACAACCCGGACACGCCGTACCTGCGCGCGCGCAACTGCGTCATGTCCGTCATCAACATGCGGCTCTTCAAGGCGTGGATGCAGCCCGACGCGCTCTTCAAACTCACGCCCTACGCGAAGATGCAAAAAGAGAACATTGACCTCACGCACAAATTTACTGATGAAGTAAGTATAAAAGTATAATCACCTATACCTACTTAATAGACTATGCAATCGATATTAAAGTCTAAGATTTAAGATGATAAAGTTGAATATCAGTTGAATAATCCTGATTTGGTCTAAACATGTAACAAGTGGAATGTTTGAGAATGAAGTGATGTTGACAATGTTGTTCAAATAGGCTTAACCACTACAAACTAATGTAGCATTTATTTGACGTCATCATTACCGTATGAAGATACTCATTTATGTTTGTTTTAGGTCGTCATGAAAAAGAGGGCGTTGCTTCAAGAAGAGGGTTTATGTAAGGAAGGTGAGTACCTACCTACTTTGGTTAAATGTAGTTATATCTACCAAAAGAAGCCTACATTAATCACCTGAAACTTTCGCAGTAGGTATTTATTGTCTTTTACGGTCCATTATATAGTTATTATTACATTTTGTCCATTTGTTTTTCCCATTTCGATTCCCGTCCATTTTAATAACTCAAATAGGACTAAGACTAGAAGAAGTAGTAAAAATATTGCTACTTCCTGGTCCAGACTTTTCGATTATGTCACACCAATCATAATCGCGAGTGGACCCGATTAGATTATCCTAAGTAGTTTTTAAGAAACGTAGAATAAAGTTTATAGGTGCTTTATTACGGGATTAACATTAAGAAACCAGTTTTGCCACAACATTCCCCTTCTTCTAGGCAGGAAGGACCTTCTCGAGCTACTCCTGAACAGAGAGATGAAGTTTACCAACGAGCAGCTGCGGGAACACATCGACTCCATCACCATCGCTGGAAACGACACCACGGCGCTGGTGGTCTCCTACGCGCTGCTTCTGCTGGGCTCACACCAGGAAGAGCAGGATAGAGTGTATAGAGAGTGAGTTTATTTTCAATCTTCTACTCCCCAATGGAATGTTGATTTTAATCAATACTTAGTAGTAGTTAGTACTTGGTCAGATAAGGTATCCCGCATAATTAGAAGGGCGCTTTAGTTGCTTATGGATGGAATATCCTAAAGCTAAAAGACTGATGCGCTTTTGAAATTCATTTTTCTTTATCAATATTTATTATGTTCCTTTAAACTCTTCAGTTACTTGCTTTGGATGGAAAAAATCGAAATGTATCTTAAACTTAAAGTTATTATTTAAATGACAGTGAGTCAGAAGTGAGTCTTCTGACTCACTGTCATTTAAATAATAACTTTGAAAATTTTAAAATAGCTATTTTTCTTCTATTTAATAGTCCCTCTTCTATTATTCACCAGGTTAAATATTTTTGTCTTAAGGAGCTGCACTGTGCATCTCCTAGGTCCATAGAACCTGTCAAATTTTTTTTTTACATTACTAGATCAATGGAATTATGAATATTTGTAGGTTGAAGGACTTATTCGGTGATTCAACAAGACAACCAACAAAAGAAGACTTAAACAAAATGGAATATTTGGAGAGAGTTTTGAAAGAAACAATGCGGTTATACACAGTTGTTCCCATCATCGGGAGACAGACACAAAGGGAGTTAAAATTATGTAAGTACCATCCAAATACAGTTATTACTTTTTTAAAAGAACTTTTAAGGGTAAGGGCTCTACATACATAATAAAAAAAAAACCTTGTGAGAAAACACAGTAACAGTACAATACAGTATACAAAGTAAAATTAATAAATCAAAACCTAAGTAAATATTCAATTTATTATTTGGGTATAGTGATAGAAAAGATTTTTAGAGTATATTTCTTCACAATAATTCCGAATTTCGTACTGACTCATTGAGACTGAGGTTTAAAATACACAGAGGCCTATACAAAAAAGGCATAGGCCTAGCTATTTAATCTGTTAATTCA
Source organism: Maruca vitrata (assembly GCA_039566165.1). NCBI lineage: Eukaryota > Metazoa > Arthropoda > Insecta > Lepidoptera > Crambidae > Maruca > Maruca vitrata. Next base: position 7,192,387 of record CM076925.1, read on the forward strand.
CACCAGTTAGTGTTAACAAACAAACGGTCAACTGGTCGATAAAAAACATTTCCGTCGACTGCTACAATGATAAATGCGTAGTTGTAATGTTCAAAGGTACAGTTTCCTTAAATTACTTGAACACATATTTGCTCATCTTGACATTGGTGTAACAAGGCCCTAGAGTTAAACCATGCACACATCTCAGAGTTCCCAAGTTCTAAACGCAAACAAGCATTCAATGAATGCTAGAACATAAAAACACTTATGGCAACCTTTACTGCCTTAACAATTGACGTGCAATATGTTTATGGTAAAATATGAGTATTGAGTTATATCAGGAAAATTCCTGAACATCAATGTAATAGGTTCTTTGTCCAGTTGTATTTAAATGTGACACAAACGATGTGCATTTCTACACATTAACCAAACTGACTCTGAACATCATCATGAAGTAACATAGTGCAATTTTAAATAAAGTCCGATAAATACACCGACCCCACGCAAAAGGTCAAACATTTCCTTCAGTTGCTATAAAGACTTCGACTTGATTTAGTTCATGAGATTTTCGCGTTGCATCATTTATTGCCTTTATTTATTATATAACTATTTTATTTTAATATTAATGAACTTTTTTTTACATTAAGTCATTGGAACTATAATATTATGTATTTACAAATATACCGATACCGCGGTGGCACGAACTGTTTGGACGAGGTCAACAAACTGATGAGTTACTTCAGGTCACATGTATATACGCTTACGCGTACATACTAAGTGGTTTCTTATTAGACTATTAGTATTAGAAGGTCAAATTTGACATATTATTTCAAGGCGTTTTAATAACTATTAGATTATACCTACTTAGAAGTCAAATTCAACATCTTATTTCAAGGCTCTTAAACAATTTTATCTGGTCTCATTTCATTTTACTGAAAATGAAAATCTGGTTGGTGGCCGTCCCACACTGCGCTTTCCAGAACTTAGTCTCCACTCAAGGATATGCTTGTTTGTCCCGACTTATCTTCGTGCTTAGTTTGTATTATGTAGATCGAAATTGATGTTTTTACTAAGGAAGAGCAAGGTGTTCCCTACACAAGTGTCTTTCGACTACTTTAGGGGACGTCCCGGCAACTAAATTGAATAAAAAATTTAAATAAATATATGGGACATTTCCACACACGGTCACCTGACCCCAAACTAAACAGAGCTTTTACTATGGGCGTCAGAGACTGATAAACATACATGTATATTTATAAATAGATACATAATCACACCCCGATACGAAACAAACACCGATGTTCATCACTCAAATATTTGTCCCAACTGGAAATCGAACCCACGGCTCTTAGAACCGCCAGCCAGGATCACTAACCATTGTTCCACCGAGCCAGTTGTAAAGAGTTACTTGGAATAAATACATTTTTTTTCTATTATCCAGATTAATCTAGATATATATTTTTAGCAAACGTGACCCTTCCTGCGGGCGTGGGCTGCGCAGTCGCACCGTTCGCGATGCACCGATCGAAAAGGCTGTGGGGTCCTGACGCCGATTCTTTCAACCCGGACCGATTCTTGCCTGAAAACAGCGCCAACCGACACCCTTGCGCTTTCATACCCTTCAGCTATGGAGCGAGGAATTGCATAGGTATAATGGCAATTAGGGTTGATTATATAAGCTTTATATACTAATGGTGTATAGGGATTGTAATTGCGCAGTCAATCTTGTTCATAATATCTTATAAGGCTTCGATATAAAATATTATGAATGTTGTAGATTGGTGGTCTCTAGGATTCGTTATTCCGCAGTCTAGCTAGCTACTATTCTGTAACCTATTTTTTAATATTGGTTTTAAGGAGTAGATCTTAGGAGTAGTCTTGTTCGTTTATTTAATGATATTTGGTTTTCCGTCGTGTTTTATTTGTTAATGTATGTTTTCCAAGTATTATTTATCTGTCATTGAATTAAATACCACTGATCTTATTGATAGAACCACGAGTGCGCTGACGTAAAAGCTGGAATTCACAGAATCAGATCTATGTAAATACTCGTACATAAATCCGTTCATAGGTACTTGTAGATTTTTTTAAAATATCAAACAACCCATTTAGTTTTAAATAGCAAAGAGTACAATTTAATATTACGAGAAGAAATAGTTTGAGCTACAGCTCGTAAACCCCCTAATCCTTACTAATATTATAAATCCGAAAGTAACTCTGTCTGTCTGTCTGTCTGTTACGCTTTCACGCATAGAGTACTGGACCGATTTAAATGAAATTTGGTACAGATATAGTCCAGAGCCTAGGAAAGGCTACTTTTTAACCGACTGCGCTATAAGGAAGTAATGTTTTACCCGTTAAACGTTTCTACGCGGACGAAGTCGCGGGCGGAAAGCTAGTAAAGAATAATTAGAATTAGAAGATCAACCAGCAATTATAACTGTATAAACACCTATTCCTGCTCGTAGATCCTTCAGCTACATTGGTATTATTTATTTATAATCATTACTGTTTTTTCTTCATCAGGTCGCCATTTTGGAATGATGGTGATGAAGAGCATAATGGCCAACGTGTTGAGGACCTACGAGGTGAAGTCGAAGGTGATTGACCGTCTCAAGATAGAAATCCTGCTGTTTCCGGTACCGGGGCACATGATATCGATCCACAAGAGAAATTTATAGATATAAGAAATAAGTAGAGAATTTCAATTGTAGTAAGAAGTCGTTGTAGTTTCAAGAATTTCATGTGGTGTAGTCATGTAAGCGGTCCTAGTAATATGTATTTATTTTAATGTCCAATGTCGAAACGGAGTATTGAGGGGAGAGATATTAAAAAAAATCCAATGGTAATTGGCTGTTCTGTAATAGGTACTGAGATAAATTAATTAGCTGTAATATTTAGAATAAGTACTCACGAGGAAACTGCAAATGTCCGTTATTTTACCATGTTATTTTATTTTAATGAGCTCAACGATATTTCGGCACTGTTGCAAGTTCCATGATCAGTTTTGTAATGTGTGTAACCATAAAAGTTTAAAAGTACTTACTGTTACTAATATAGTAAAAATTTAGAGATATCTGCTTTGATGTCTTAATAATAAAATGTTTAATATAATAAAACATATTTTATTTATAGCGATTAAGATATGTCTAAATCGTTTTATCACTAAGTATATTTAAGCACTTCATTTCTATAAAGTTCCATCTGACTAGAAGACTACAAGAAGAGTAGCGCATGTAAACTCTTAAGGAATAAAAAAAATATTATACAATCGTGTTCTACAAAAAACATCAAATAATATCCATCCAACACATATTTTAACAAAAGTGTAATAAACTTATGAATTCGTTTCATTAACCCAGACCTAACCTTGCCCAAAGATAGATATCCTCACATATCCTTTTCCATTCTAAAACGCAATCGTAAAGGCGTACAAATAAAATAAAATCTAAAATCATTAGGATCTTCGTTAAAAGTACTATAAAGTATTTTCTTCCATTTATATATTTGACTTTATTAAAAGGTACTAATAATACTGAAATAACGATAGGTATATTCTATGTTAGCAAACTATTTATAACCCTAAAATCATCATAAACTTTTATTAAGACGGTCTTAAATGTATAAGACAATAATGGCGTTTTATTGATGTTTAGCGAAGCCACACGTACTTCGAAGTACACATTCATATTTGCTGTTATTCTGAAAATGAGTAGGTTCTCGTACTTACTGCTTATGTCGTAACACTAGGTGCTAAATGGTTTTGCTATAACTGATGGGACCATTGTAAAACTGCCCAGTTCACATCAGTCCCTTATCTTGTATGGTAATCGGAGGATTATCCAATCAAAAGTGTTATTTCGGAAAGTCTCGAATTCAAATAGACAACATGTTTGTTTTATTATTCGTAATAGTCAGTGTCTTGATATTTTATGTGAATTTTCGGCGACGGCGCCGAGACCTGTATAAGCTTGCAAAAAGCTTACCAAATATTGGTAACCTTCCAATATTAGGGCATACTCATTGGTTTGTGGGAGGACCTGAAAGTAAGTTATTATTATTTAAACGTATTATGCACTAACATTAAACCGTATTATGCACAACTGTAAAATATTATAATAAGTAGAATAAGAATAAAATTGATATGCCCTATCAGGGTTCATGTCTTGGAACTGTAATTTATTATGTCATCTGTATAACCACATGTGTGCAAAAAAGAATTTGAATTAATTGAAAAGTTCAAGATAAAAACACAAATACTAGAGAACTGCAGGGCTTATTCCGAACCTGGCCCGAAAACCTAACCCTGTCTTAGGGGTTTTGTAGAAATTAAAAAAAACAATGATGTTTATTGCGAAAAATTATTTCATTTTTCCAAATTCTTAACCTTAAGACCGCATTAGGTTTTGGGTCAGGTTCGGAATAAACCAACTGCAGCCTATAAAATCTACATAATTTTCCGACGTGTTGAAAATCCGAGTTACAATGTTGGCAGTCTGGGATTCGAAGTCTTGCCCGGATAATAAACATTAAACATTATACCTTAATGCAGAAAATAGCCCAGTATCTATTCTGGTTTCATAACGGATTTTATTTCTTATTCAGAAATGTTGACAAATATTAAGGAGTTAATGGAACAAGTAGAGAACGCTGGCGGAGTCACCCAGCTATGGATCGGACCATCTCTCTACGTGGGTCAGTATATTATATGCTTTTCATTTAATTTTCTGTTATCCATCTCATCGCCTCCTGCAATATCGATCACCTTTTCATACATACATACATACATAAAATCACGCCTTTTTCTTAGAGGGGTACCTAGGCAGAGATCACTTCCTGCCATGTGCTACGGTCCTGGCACACCACTTTCGCTTCATCCACATTCATCAACCTCTTTATGCACGCTCGTCGATTATATATAATTATAGGTACTTTTGTATTGATTCTTAAAAATTTAACCTATTTGGTCATGAAAGGGTTTTTCCTTCATGACCTTTGACCTTTTCATTCGTGTCCTCTTAAAATTGTATGTTCTGTTACTGAAGATTGTTTAGCTATGCTAAGTAGATATGTATAAATACTTTAACATAGACTTTGAAAGAGTTAAAACATAGTTTCCTATTGGTATTCGATTCCAACAAGGTTTCCTATTGATCGCTTATACAGCTATAAGCAATCAATAGGAATATAAAGTGATAGCCATTATATCAAGGAAATATTTACCATATTGAATATTCATTTTAGTACGACGTCCATCATAGTGCTAATATGGGACTTTCACTAGACGGACATGGTTTCCCTATCAACCCGTAGCTACCGTAAATAGTTAGAACCACTTAATATGTCTAACTTGTCGATCAGATTATTATACCACGCTTTATTATCGCTAAGTTAGAATGTTAGGGGTGAGAGCCATTCGCTCCCCCCTAGTCCAGTGATGATGACAACTACAATAAATCATCGAACTTAGTCGGTAAGAAAAAAAACAAGTGAGAATCGCAACAATCCCACTACATTTTTAATTTACTATTATTTATTGCAGTTTCAACAAATCCAGAAGATGTACAAAAAATTCTGGAAAACTGTATTGAGAAAGACTACACATATAAATTTTTACGTGCATGGCTAGGAAATGGACTATTTGTAGCACCAGGTAAGTGCAGCGTTTTTATCATTATTTTTTATTTCGTATCAGTCAACTACATCTTAATGTGTATAATGAATGCAAGTTATTCTTCTATATTTACAAGAATTTTATTTCCATTTATTACAGATAATATTTTGATCAAATTAGGATTACTCTTCACTAAAAAATATGAGAATAGAATCACCGCTAATGTTATACTAGTTAACAATTACGCAAAACAAAATATGAAATTCTCTAATGCCTAATTCTTGAGAAAGTCCCACTTATCTCGATCGGCACGTATCAAAAGCTCTTAAGGCAATAGATCAGCTCTATTGTACTGTAATCATGCGAGCAATTATTTCGGTACAATTGAATAAGAACTTGCCCTATAATTTTGTTAAGGCATTAAACAGTTATCTATGGTGCACATATCTTGAAGTGATCGTGAGTAAATCAAAAGTTTGTAGTTAACAAGTGCGTACACCAAATTGATTTAAGACCGACCCATATAGAAAAAGTGGGAAAAATTACGTGATTGCAAGAGAAATATCTAGTAGAGTAAATACATATTTTATCGAATTTAAACGTAAGCATAATTAAATCATGATGTTTATCTACTAAAGTCGCAAAGTTGTGAATGAATTAAGTTCTATGTTTAGTAATGCTATATTTTAAAATCAGGAAGCCTTTACGAATACGATTGGGAACGATGAAATTCATGATTTACATGACTAGTTCAAATCAAACAATCATCTAAAACTAATACTATGAAGGATCATAGGAGAAATAATTGACCTTTAGAGTATTTTTATATTCGATTGCTATCGGAGTGTAACCTGTTAATACAGTGTTCTATCTTAGAAAAATCAAGCTTCTCATTTTTTAACAAATGGCAGATCTGACAGCTAATCAAGTACCCAAACTGTGCACAACTTAGGCGCAACTATTAACATTCTGAACTCTCAATTCCAGTGGACCTTTGGAAGATCTATCGTCGAATTTTACTGCCCATATTCCACACGAAGAATGTCGACGAGTACGTGGAAGTGTTCGGACAACAGAGCGCCGTGCTCGTCGAGCGGCTCGCCGAGCGAGTTGGCGAGCCTGAGTTCGATGTCTACAAGTACATCACTTCTTGTATGCTGGATATTGTTTTTGGTAAGTACAGTTATTGGGAGTTTCTATAATTACTACCCCAACACCTTGTAAACACTTATAGAAGCAATAAAGTATTGAGTATTGACGACGGTGCTGCCCTCATTTTGTGGGCGTTTTTTTCGTTAAATCTTATGGAGTGAAATTAGTACCAACGGCCGCCGCTAGCAAAAACAACGGACATCTCATAATGGTCCAAGATCCCAGAGCTGCCAGACATCACTTATTTTCTAATGGACAAAATATATACGATTGAGTAGTGTTGGGGTGTACTATCATCATATGACTAGTTGCTACCTTGACCAGACGGCCAAGCCATATAATAATCAAGCATCAGAAAATAAGTAAAAGTAAAATTTTTTTCATAGCTTTAAAGCGTCTGTAAGGTAAAACCGCCGACCGCATGTGTCTGGGAGTAATAAAACCTGATTTTTAATGATATTCTGTGAAATATATGTTACAATCAGCCATCAGAATTTAAGCGAGGTGAGCAGTGTTTCTATGTACCTTGATTGGTTGATATCTGAAAAATGGCCGTCTGGTCAAGGTAGCAACTAGTCATATGATGATAGTACACCCCACCACTACTCAATAGTATATATTTTGTCCATTAGAAAATAAGTGATGTCTGGCGGCTCTGGGATCTTCCTCTATAAGATTACACGCGTTTTTGACAATCAGCGCCATTTCTCCCTCCACCCACTCCGCACGGTCCCAATTATGAAAAAAAAAGTTTTGCTGATGCTCTATAAAGCTATCGCAGTTTCGCTGTTTATGATTTCACATGAAATCAGTATGAAATAAAATAAATGGATATGCAGTTGGCATACCACGTCAAGAAATAACTACAATACAACTTCACTTTACACTACAAAACGATACAACACAATCGAAAGATTTGAATTTCGTCAATACATAGTTTGTATAAATATGGATGGATTGCGTGAGAGATATGGGAGTGAAAGGAGTAGACACAGAGGTGACGAATGAAAGGCCCGAGTGGAAGAAAAATACATGTTGCGCCGACCCCACTTAGGGGGCAAGGACAGGAAAATAATGATGATGATAATAGTTTGTAAACACATAATGATAAATACTATCCCAAGTCAACAAATATTTCTAACATAAATTGAAGTCAGGGGATACCAGGCACAACTGTCTGTCCGGTGGTTGGTGAACGGTATACGGGTAAGCGACCCCGGCTCCTCGAGCTACTATCGACTCAGTCCAAATCATCCGAGGCGATAGTATCCTTCCTCCCCTTTTCCTTCCCCCGTCATATATCCTTGTTACTCGTGGGAACGCAATGACCTTGTTAAAACAATGCACAAGGCAGAATGGCGGCGACGTGGTCCACAATCCGTCACGTCACGTTTCCTACAGAGGTGAAAAGTGGATCGCTGGAAGTGATCTCTGCCTACCCCTCCGGGAAAAAGGCGTGATTGTGTGTATAAAATTGCGCGTTTTAATTTTTTTATTGATTTGAAGAGAACTAACGTTTAATGTGAAATATTAAAAAATAACTCTATAGACATCCGCCTTCGATGAAAAATACTTATCTCTGAAACATGTAGGCTTTGAAAAAATATCGCTCTAAGAATCCTTGCTGATGTAGTTTGACGATTATTCCAGAAACAGCGATGGGCGAAAAGATGGACGTCCAACACAACCCGGACACGCCGTACCTGCGCGCGCGCAACTGCGTCATGTCCGTCATCAACATGCGGCTCTTCAAGGCGTGGATGCAGCCCGACGCGCTCTTCAAACTCACCCCCTACGCGAAGATGCAAAAGGAGAGCATTGACCTCACGCACCAGTTTACCAACGAGGTGAGAATTACGCAATTTATGGTTAAAATTATCCTTATCCTTGCACAGGCTTACTTTTGTTATAAATGCGAAAAATTTTGCAAAAATGTGTGTTTTTTAACCGACTTCAAAAAAAGGAGGAGGTTCTCAATTCGTCTGTGTTTTTATGTTTGTTACCTAAAACTTCCGCATGGGTGAACTGATTTGAATGTTTTATGTTTCATTTGAAAGCTGGTGCTTCCTGTTTGGTCCCATAGTAATTTGGTCCAGTTCTGACAATGGCATCCATGAATGATGGAAGGCTAACTCCTTAATAGTTAAGAGTTAAAATAATTCTTTCAAAACTGTATGCATATTCAGACTACTAGTTATAATATCAAATGGAACACTAAAAAGTATGAAATAAAAATTTTAACAACAAAATAAAAACCGCCTTCAAAAATTTTATTCGACCAATGATGGGCACATTTAAAAAAAATACCTGGTAAGTATTACCCATTACGTCACTATGAAAACGTGTCAAACGGCGTAACCTCGTAAAAGCGTAATACAGAGTGGAAATTTTACGTTTTCTTTTTATAATTCAATTATTTTAAGTAATAAAAGACAAATAATTAGATAATTAGGTGCATTTGACATTTTGAAATAATGTCTTATTTTTAAAAGTTGTTCTTTATGATTCGCTAAATATGTTCCTCTTAACAAGGATAAATGCAAAATATAAAATAAAAAGTGTCAAATCGGCCAACTTAGAGCGGCTTTGGTATACTCTTTCTTAACAACATAGCCGTTAAACATTAAAGTATTATTGTTTAGACAGAACAGCGTACACCTAGGGTCCTTTTTTTGTTCCACTCTTAATAGGGAATATTTTGTAATCTTTGAAACTACTATTTATTAACTACTTTTTTACATTTTTAGAGTAATATTTTATTCGAATAATATCAATGATCAGGTTAAAAAAGACAATCTGACATCAGCGATTTATGAAGATTGGTACCCCATTCATGACAAAAACGAATACCAAAAGTAGTTTGTAAACGTAAAAAGCAAATAATAAAATTCGAGTATGAGTGTGAACTGTACGGTATATGTTGTGAGTAGCAGGAGGAATTATGTAATCTAAGTATGTCTTTAATAATGACGTGATGCAGTTTTACTTTGATAATCGTAATTTTGCTAATCAATGCGCGGATACACGAGTCAGTTTATTTGAAATCTTATTACTAAATGTTTTTAGGTGGTTGAAAAAAAGAAATCCGTCGCCAATGTCGGGAAACCAAAAGAAGGTAAGTAAACTCTACGCTTTTGACTTTCACAGGTATTGACCAAAAAATCTCATCCGTTTTTATGATAATTTACATAACACACTTGACAACATTTGCGTTCTTTTGAAAATTCATTCGTTTAATCATTGTTTTCCCAGGTAGACAAGACATATTGGAGCTCCTCATCAGCCGGGATAAAAACCTGTCCAATCGGGAACTACGGGAACACATAGACTCTATCACCATAGCCGGGAACGACACCACATCTTTGGTCATAGCGTATACTTTGCTTCTTCTGGGCATCCATCAAGACGCGCAAGATAGAGTGTTTGAGGAGTAGGTATTTTGTTTGTAACCCTGGTCTGTTGGTGCTAAGCGCTGCATTAAGGCCTGGAGATCCTGGGTTGTCATAAAATTGTGTGAGATTTTCGGTAAAGATGTCATCATCATCAAACTGTTGCAGTCCAGTGCCACTCTAAATGTTAGTCTATTTTCAATAACTCACACTAGAATCTAAAGTCCCATCACCCACCCTGTGTGTCCGCCAGGCCTGAGGGCGTCCCACATTACGTTAATGATATTACTCAGCCATAGGTTGACGGAATTATCTGCATCGAAAAGCACGTTGAGTTTGGTCACGCGCCTAATCTTCTCTGATCTCACAGCAAGACGAATTCATACATTACTGAGATATTTAAAGCTAACAATGATCATTTACACTTTTTCAGGTTGCAATCTATTTTCGGTGACTCAGACAGAATGCCCACAAAAGAGGATATGAACAAGATGGACTATTTAGAAAGAGTTTTAAAGGAAGCCATGCGCCTTTATACAGTCGTGCCCATCATTGGTCGAATATCTCAGAAAGAAACAAATATTGGTAAGAAGATTCATTTATACATAATAATAATAATACACTAAAATACAACAACAAAAATTTTCGGAAACTTAAACAAAATGGTTGAGGCCCCACCCACAACTAATATTTTATGTGATGAACTTCGGTATTCGTTATTATGTAGTGTAATATTTCTAGCACAAATGTTAAGCTTCTTACCACTAGATTACATCAATGTTTATGATATTGTCTTAAATATTTATGCCCTGACTATGCATAAAATACTCACAGTCCGACTTTCCACTGACTTCTAAAATTCAGTCAAAAATGCTGCCAAAAAAGTATATTTTCCACGTGGACGAGGTCGCTGGCAATGCTGGCATAGCTAGTAGGTATTAAATATTCTAATGGGTCGCGACGGTCTCATCGGTCTTATATCATGCAGAGTTCACGGCTTCTGCTTCCAGGGTCCTTCACCATCCCAGCTGGCGTGGGGTGCGCCGTGGTGCCGCTGGTGATGCACCGCTCCAAGAAGCTGTGGGGGGCAGACGCGGACCAGTTCAACCCAGATCGGTTTCTGCCCGAGAACAGTGTGAACCGCCATCCCTGCGCTTATATACCATTCAGTCATGGGATCAGGAACTGTATAGGTGGGTACTTTTGTTTTGTGTCTCAAGAAATTAATTCAGAATGGGAGGAGTACTCTACATCTATATCTATATCTATACTAATATTATAAAGAGGAAAGATTTGTATTTTTGTATGTTTGTAATGAATAAACTCAAAAACTACTGGACCGATTGCAATAATTTTTTCACCATTAGAAAGCTGCATTATTCAGAAGTAACATAGGCTATATTATATTTAAAAAAAAATTAGGGATCCTTACTAAAACTCCAATAATGTAACCCAAGGTGTAAAAAATAGACCTGAAAAATTCCTTACGTCGCCTGCGCTGCGAAAACTATTGAAGATAGAACAAAACCATTTACTAAGACTTTGCAGAACTCATCATTATCTACAAAAAGTGTCGCGACAGCATATGTCTAAATATTATAGTTATGTCACAGCAAGCGGTTTTTATTCTAAAAATTTAATTTATATGCCGCCGCTTGAAAGGGCTCTTTATTTGTACCTTGGTATTAATCCTTAAAAAAATAAGTTACTTTATATTCAAGACGGCTTCAGTACCTTTTTATAACTTTTTGAATTATTCAATTCGGATATTTAATTCGGAAGATATCACGAGTTTAAAAATGCAAGTATTAGAAAAAAGTCGCGTGGTTGCCGCCACCGCGCTCAGCTAGCCAGCATGCGATGTAGGCTCCATGTAAGCGTCACTGGGGTACGGGGGAGTCAATGTAACATACATATAATAATATTATAAAGAGGAAAGGTTAGATTTTTTGTTTGTTTGTTTGTTTCGAATAGGCTCCGAAACTACTGCACCGATTTGAAAAAATCTTTCACTGTTGGAAAGCTACACTATCCCTGAGTGTCATAGGCTTTTTTTAGATAAAAAAAATAGATTTCTCTTACGGGGTTAAAATATATTACATAGAGATAGAGATATCCCCGAAGCGAAGCGAGGGCGGGTCGCTAGTCTTTCATAAGCAGAAACAAGTCCTCAAATGATTTACGTAATACATAATAATATACTAGTCCAGTCAATTAGCATCAAAAATAGAGGAAAGGTATATACAGTGATATTTGTCTGATGGTGACCTTGAACTTTTTTTTGCACATCGAATTGATGGGACTGTCAAGGGTATAGATTTTTTTGGAATAGTGTTTCCAACATTCATACCAATTTTCAGCTTTTGCGAAATTAGGTATGTACCCTTGAATATCTTTTTTCATTGAGCAGTATTTTGTATATTTTTTTACCAGGAGATCCAGTTTATTTTAGTTGGGCATGCAACACCTACAGTCATATTTTGTCATGTTACATTGTCACATTAACATAATAAACTGGTAATATATAACGGAACAACTAAATAGGCATTAGTTGTTATTATGACCTTTCTGTTCAAAATAAATTAAGTGGCCTAACTGAAAAGATGTTTTCTTATATTTTAAGTGCTAAAGCTTGCACGACCAAGAAGATAAAAGCGTTTTCTCCTAACTGACTTATCATGATGGTTTGGAGTAGCCTTGTCATCATCACCGGACCGGAGCGGATGGCTCTCACCCTTAAAACATAATATTTAGCGTTCAAATAGTTGATGTCATTTGTGTCATTTGTTGAAAAATCGGTTTATTTTTGTTCACAGGGAGACACTTTGGTATGTTAGCGATGAAAAGCATCCTCGCCACTGTACTACGAACCTACAAAATTAAATCTAGAGAGATAGAGCGGTTCAAAATAGAAATACTGTTGTTCCCCATTCCCGGACATATGATCACACTGGAAAAACGGGAAGTTAACATGAAGAACTAAGGAACTTCCGGTTTATCAGGGAGCTTAATATTTAAGATACTTAATGTACCTAGGACCTAATAACAATTTTGTGTATTATGATATTTATTTGAGTTGGAGGGTAATAAAAAAAAGCATTTGTATTACTTGATTAATAAATCGCAGTGTTGTCTGTCTTCATTTCGTCTTTTCAGTTTTTATGACTTTCTGTATAAGAAACATTTATTTATTTTTGAATTATTACAATAAGACTATATCTGGTATACCTACTTTAGTTTTACCGACGTAAATATACACAGAAGTGATGCAAAAGTTGTATTGTAAAATTGAAGGCAATGTCGCATTGAGAGACATTAGTACATGTTTACCAGGCGTTAAGCTGTCAAGTTGGAGAGGACGCCTTTAAATATTTATACTCACGATCAGTTAGATAAGTCTGAAATGATGGATGAATCACGACATTACTTCCAACGCTAGTAGAGTAATAAATAAATAGAAGTAACCTATTAAGTAGGTATGTTATCTCATACTTCGTCTACATTTCACTTAATTTAAATAAACTGTTTGTTATTAACCTACGGGGCGTAGGTATTGATGTTTTGCGTATTCAAAGACGAAATACCCTACCTACTTAACATCCAAACAAAAGAGTAGGTAATAGAATGTTTATTTGAAATGAATCAACTCGCAACACTTCCCTCAATCTTCCTCAGCCGGTAAACTACATACTTGTACCTATAGTAGAATCCATAATTCGACGGAGTAGTTTGACAGATAGAGTGTTACCATGTGTTAGAAAAAATAAATAGTGATGAGGTTAATGGTAATATTTAATTATCGACAGAATTATCCGGTCTAAGAATAAAATCACCGCTCAATTTATTTTAATCAAATTAAAAAGAGAGTGAGAAATGTCTGCATAATTTTATTAATTTGAAATTTAAGAGGTATTGTATAAAAATTTTGGAATTTAAGCCCTGATTAACAGAAAAACAAAACTATATGCTACATGAACAGAGAAATACAATCGCATCAAACAATCCAAGATACGGAAGCCGAATGATTTACAACCGGATTCATTGCTCTCGAGTGTACATCTTCTTTTACACCACATCGTTCTCTAATAGTTTGATTTCTAATTCTATCACTCACTCTTTTACTCTAAACTATTATAAGAGTACTAAACAGAATCGTCACTTTCGCTTTCGTCACCGTTATCAACACTGATGATAAATCTATCAGATACAGAATCTATTAAGTGATCTAGATCCATCATTTTATTTTCTGTTTCTATTACATGGTTTACGCATTCCGACCACTTTTCTGGAGTAATTGTGTTAAGGCCGTCCAGAAACATTTGTTTAGCTTCCACCATTTTAAATGTTTTATTGTGTCTTGCCACGTGCCCTTTCGCTTGAGCCCATACGAGCTCTATGGGATTGAGCTCGATCGAGCTCAGTATAAAAAAAAATTTTTGGTACTACAAAAAAAAAGGATATAATGTAATATTAATATATTAATAATACAAGGTTAAAATAATGAGGACACAAAATAAAATACAATGCACACTTTTTATATACATGAACTTCCTTTTTCGCAGTCTTTACGTTGAGCACGATTTCTACAAATTATACAAGTTAGAGACTGCTTCATTGGTACCATTTTATGCAATTAATGCAATAATACCGGAATCTGCTTATAAAATCACAATTTACTGTAAAAAAATTATATTGAAATCTAAGCAAACAAAATGTCATTCAACATTCAAAATAAAATGGCCGATCCGAACCAAAGAAAATATAATCATTCTCCGACCAAAAAGAATATAATCACTATGGATCTGACAATGAATGAAAGAGAAATTGTACTGAGTGAGCAGGACAGATATATCCGCCATTATTTGGCGCTCAAACTTTGTTCGAGCTTTCGCTAGACTGGCCGACTGATTTACAAAATGACGTCAGCGTCATCATGTCAACCATTATTTTACTAGCCAACATTGCTGCCAGTATTAAGTTATGCGAAACCATAAGGTTTAAAACACCAATCTATATTTTCTTGCTTGGTACATCAATTAAATTTATATCATATAAATATAATATGGCGCTTGTACATTAAAGTATTTTAATATTAAATAAAATTAATTATTACATTCCCGTTTTAAATATACAACTCGAAAAAAATTATCGATTTATTGTTCAGATGGAATCGTGTCACAAATTATCGACGTCAACAACACTAGGCTGAACCTGGCAACATAATGCGATTTCAGTTGTCAAACCGCTCCGTCGAATTACGGATTCTACTATAAATATTTTGTCAATGTTAGCCAAATCATACATTCAGTTGCTTTATGAATTGATCGAGAATTTAATGAAGCTGTCCCATTTTATGATATGGCTACCTTAATTTGACCAGATCATTAAATCGTCATCAACATAACAAAACGCCAAGCTGCCCGCACAAATATTGTATAAAATTTTTAAACCTTCACATACTACAAAGGATATTACTACATGCTCAGTTGCACTTAGGTAATTTGTTCCATTTAGATCCTTAGTGCTATAGTCATAAGTCAGAACGGCTGGACCCAGGGTGATAACATCTCACTCCACGCTCCGTGCACTAAATACCGACAATATGGCACAGTATTGTTCTCTTTGTGTCATTATAATGCCCCACAAGTATTATGTTAGTCATTAAAAAAACAATGAATAACCTTAAGAATACTTGGCAGGTTATAAAATTCACACATATCTAACAAAACACATTCGCACATACATGCAGTTAAATAACTTGACAATTTAACACTTACCACGGCTTTCTCAGTACACTGAACCCCACAGCAAGAAATAAACACTGAGAAAACGAGTATGCAATTATTCAAAGGAGAGTCCTTTTAATATTTTTTTCTCTGCAGGATGCGTGAAGATTAGCGATAATTAACGTCTAACTAGCGGATAACTAGCAATTTTACTGAGCAGTTGATGATTCAGCTCTACAACGCTGCATGAATGAAATAAAACGTAAGCTAAAATGACGAACGCACAGGTTAGCCAAGTAATAGGGTCTGTTGATGAATATTCTTTCATAACAATAAAACTTTTCTAATACTTCGAGCTAGCTTAAAATAGGGTACTGAGCGTTTTATGTTAGCTCGGAGGTGCGAAAGTATTAAGGTCGTCCGCTAGATTCTCGGTAAATAGCAGCCTAGCATTACCTAGGTAAAGCCTAAACAAAACAAACGAAACTGTAAAATCTGTAATTCCTACCTATTTGTATTGCTAACTTTCACTGCCTCCAACCAATTTACCATTCAGGTGTCATTCAAGCAAAAATATGAATACTTATGCACTTATTAGCTGTTCTGCCTAATGAATTGTGAAATTATATTACAAACCATCCTCATAATGGAAACCTACCTAGTGCCTATAGGTTTTAGTAATAAGCCTCGTTCTCTTATTTAGCAGGTAAATAGTTTATTAATACAAGTGTTTCTGTTGATGACATCCGTTGTTCAATCGAAGACCTTAAAGTAAACCACTTAGATAAGTCGACCCGCAACCATTTCGCTTGAAACAGTGCCGAAATATGGGAAACAAGAAGTATTACATAGTAAATATCCCGGACATATTAAGTTGTTAAAGTAAACAAATGTCCGGGTTCCTATCATCAGTACACGTTTATGACTCTTCAAAGACCCTTATTAGATGTGACCCTATTGACGTGGTTGCACGGGTTGCACCTGGTGTGCCCACATAATGCAACGCTCCAAACTCGGCTTTTGGCCGGTGCATGTCGTTATCCCGTAAAAGGTACTATTGGTTGCATGTGTTTTGCTAAGTACATCGCCTGCAGTGTTTTAGCATTGCTTGAAGTACTGTTATTACAATAAGTTGCGTTGTCTTTGTTTAAGTTAGAAGGATGCATGTCATATAACCAGAAGTTTGTAGATTTTTTGTTCTAGGGGAGAGGGGGCAGTTTTGAACATTTTTAAAACTTTGTCCTATATCTTAAAATTCTTTAGTTTTATATCGTTTTATAGTTTCGCAATGCTTAACCCGACCATTATGCCATAAAATTTCAGTATCATATGAAGAAGAATATTTAAGATATAGCCGTAATATCAATTATAATAGCAGTAGTCAACTGTTCAAATCTGCCCCACTCCTGGGGCAGCTTTGAATTCATATGGGGCAGTTTTGAACTATCCTTAAAAAATGAAATTTAATGACTTTTTATACTTTTTTTATTAATTTTATTAAAAGAAAACAAATTAGAAACGATTGAGATCAAGTATCATTGCCACATTAGAAATTAAAAATGATAAAATAGTTCAATATGGTGATTGATGATGATTATGGGGCAGTTTTGAACTATCCTTAAAAAATGGATTTTTAATGACTTTTTATACTTTTTATATTAATTTTATTAAAAGAAAACAAATTAGAAACGACTGAGATCAAGTATCATTGCCACATTAGAAATTAAAAATGATAAAATATGTACTAGGGAATAACAAACTTCTATTTAAATAATATTAATTAACATACGGAAACAAATAAAATTATTAATTAACATTATGAGGTCAATCAAAGGAAACCCAAAAATAAACGAGATATAAATAAAACTGCAGTCTTCATGTCTCATCAATTTCATTCTCTCTCTTTTTTTATAGTTGGGTACCATTATTACCTTTAAATGAAAAAGATACAGATATTTATTCCTATTGAACATTACGCTAACAAATATATTCCATGTTAGAATAAAATAATAAAAAATAATGCATTATAACAATCTCAGTATTTAAGACTGAAGGTGGGGCAGTTTTAAACAATGTTCAAAACTGCCCCTTTATTTTGTTCAAAGCTGCCCCAATGGTCCTTGAAAAACAAGAAAGGGGTTCCTTCCATATATTTTTTAAGATTGTTAGTAATATCTGCTTAATTGCGTGATATATGAAAGCTTCTGACTAAAAAAGTAAAAAATCACTTCATTTGCCTTGAAATGAATCTCTGAGATCCTTACGCGCGAATTTCAAAAGTGTAAAATTCAAACTCGTAAAAAATAACTCCTCGTAACTCGTCGGCAAGCTGTCTAATGTGAGCATTGATAAGTGACAGCTATGCGGGTTAATGTTACCACTACCCAAAAAAAAACTACAAAAATTCTTTACATTAAAGCTTGTTAAATACACTTTTTCAAAGGTGCCCCTGTTCAAAGCTGCCCCCCTCTCCCCTATTATTGGATTAACACATTTATAAACCAATTGGCAAAATCAATGATAACAAATATAAATTTTATTCTGAACTTAAGGAATTGGTTTTTTTTTTCAATCACACAATTTCAGCGAATACCCAAATAAGTACCATTGAGAGGACACTGTTAATAAAAACTAAAAAATTAGGCTCATCCATAAAATGGGTAATTAAAGAGAAAGAAAATTCTGCGTACTTCAGTAGTCTGTTGATGGAGGCATTTTAATTCAAAATCATGCCATTATCACCAAAATGATTGTAGTTAAGTACCTAGTGGTAATTAAACTAAACAAGTCACCAATTATGCGAAATGTATGCAAATGTGTACTAACTTTGGCTTGTATAGCCTACTTGTTAGACATTAATGACGCGAGACTGACAAACAAACTGAATAGCAATAGATAATATAATATTATTATATTATAATATACATTATGTCTTCTAAGCATGATCAATATCCGTCCTCCCACATGGGAATTCTTTCGGTATTCCGTCCCAACATAACATCCTACAGATTGACGATATTATGTAATAATACAGATATGAATGATAAAAATATGTTTGTTAAACATACACTCACACAACATCAACGCCTTTAAATTACCAGTGCCCCAGCGGCTTCCTGTCGTTGTGGCATATGCTGAGACAGGGACCTAGTTGACCACTAATCTATGTTGTGTTCTATGGTGTTTTTAGTCTTTTTTGTTGTATTCTTCTGTTATGTGGCCAATAAAGGCGTTTTATTATTATTATTATTAAATTAGCTTTAATTTAACCTCGCTTATAATGAAAACCCTCTCAATATTATTAGCGTCATTATTACATTGGATATGACCAAATTATATTATCTCTGACGATGTACCGTGCTAATGTGTAGCATCGCTATAAGTCTTGAACATCGAACGGTACCGGCAGACTGCACCGTTAGTATGTAGTTAAGGCTATAAACACATCACGCGAAAGATATAACGAAATGTAATAACGATTAAAGTAAAATATGAAAAGATAAAACACTTCAACGTAAGAGAATGTAATGTCTATCATCAGATATTGAGCTGCTTCTACATATAAGTTGAAAATATACACCTCCAGACATAAATAATCTTTAAAACAATTAGTAACCAAACAAAATAACGAGCAAGTAAAATAACTACGAGTCTTCATTTCAAATTAGAAAAGCTTTTGTTTTTTCATTCGATTACGGGAGATTTGCATAATGCGTAGGTTAAACACTTTCACTTTAGAAGACATTTACATATCTATAAATCTTCTGAATCCAACATAATGCGATGTGCTTTTGTTATCACGGTTTTTAACTATCCATTTACAATTAAGTCCTACTAATGTGTTACGTTTTCTAAAGATTATAAATGATTTGTATGATTTATTATTGTGTTTATGCTTTGGTATTGGACTATTAGACACTAGTTAGGAGAATAGTGGTAACTTAATAAGATAAATAATATTGAGGAAGAAAAAAAAATAACTACCTACATAATTATAATAACATTTCATTTCTTTCAAAAATGTACTGTCAGGGTAGAGTACAGTCATGCTAACTCTTAATCTTTTGTGTTTATTGTAGATCTCTTTTGATCTTATCACTGTTAGAGATATCCTTCAGATGATAATCCACTGGTAAAGAAATTAAATCTTGTAAGTAAAAGTAAGTTGGTTTACACGGTCACAATATGTTGTCATTTATAATGTAAATGTATTTTATTTTTGTAAACCTGTTTGAGATTACGAAATAAATAAAATAAAGTACATACATAAACTTCAATAAATCTTTTTGTAATACAGGTGTTTACTCATAAACATAACGTGTTATAATGTATCTTTTATATGTATATGGGCATAACAGTACTCGTACCTTGACCAAAAAACTGATTAAAATCGACAGCCGCAGACATCAAAGGTGCAACAAATTAAAGTGAAAATGTCAAGCGAGAGACGGCTTCCGCGTTGCGCCCGCGCAGGCGAGTTGTTTTGAAACCCGACGCGCCACCTGCGCGAACAGTAAGAACACGGTGTACTTTGACAAACAACTGTACCAACTAGTCGATTGATGTAGTATAGTACACCGAATGAGGTAATAAATACTTCAATAACGATCATCATTATCATCATCACACCAACCCATATATGTCCCCACTGATGGGGCACCGGCCTACCCCAAATTGGGACGATAAGTCAACCACTCTGGCCAAGTGCGGGTTGGTCGACTACACAACCTAAGAATTTCTTCGTAGTAGTGCAGGTTTCCTCACGATGTTTTTCTTTACCGCTTAAGTATTCCTTCAATAACGATATACTCGTATCAATCAAATACTACAATTTTTCTTCTTTTTTTTATATAGCTTATGTTGTTCCACTGCTGGGCAAAGGCCTCCCCCATTTCACTCCAATGCTGTCGTTCTGAAGCCGAGGCCGGCCTGTTCCTATCACGGACATCTAGGTCACCTTGCCATCTGTTTTTTGGCCTTCCTCTTTGGCATATTTCAGTCTGTTTAGGTAACTCATTTATTATTTGGTCATTATTTTAGCACTATGCATTATACGACATCATGACTCAGGATTTTTTGTTTCTATGTATACAAGTATTTATAATTTTTTTCGCCTAGACAGAAATATTCATGACCATACCTTTATACTTACTATAAAGTAAGTACGAATTATATAGACATGGTGCATGGTGCAAAAAAGCCTTTTTCAAAATAGAGTGAAATCAACACTACCTTGATAATAATGTTATTCATATACAATTCATACTGAAAATACTATGGCTCTTCAATCAAGAACCAAAACAAAAGATATTTTATGAAAACATATGTACTGAAAACAAGTACTATGTAATCAAAACAATAGACCGTAATTTATTGGCAGTTATGTAAGCCACTTTTTTATGTAGAACATTTGTGTTTATTCAATATACAATTTACATACCAATAGTTGTAATACTAATTAACATTGCATACAGTTACAATTGCTACCGATTGTACAAATACATATAATTAACAGTCAATATCAAGTACGTATCGACATAGTAGAAATAATGTATTATTAGGCTTCAAATTGCTTACATTTAATGAAGGGATATTCATCTGTTTTCTGTGTGACCTCATTAAACTAAATATCTGAACATTTGCAGCACCGGAGGTCGCGTCGCACACATTTATTGATCTCCCGGTTGAGAGCCCGAGCTTCCAGTGCAGTAGCGGGTGGGTCTTCACGTCGCTGCCTCATTAGCCTTAAGGTTTTCTCGGAAAGTTTAGACTTCCTACCTCCGCGCCTTCTGCTGCACAATCTCGATCCTTCCTCCCTGAGGACACGAACCATATTTTCAAGTTTCTGATTAACGTCAATTGAGGTTTCCACTGCTGCAAATCGGTTCTCCAGATTTGACTGGAACGTTTCGGATCCTGTTATGGTCTGGAGCAGAGTAGGTCGGAGACTCGACCTCACTAAGCGAACACGTTCGGCTTTAAAATCGATATTCAGAGTGCCTCGAACAAGACGGTGATCACTGCCGGTGTTAAACCTGTTGAGCACGGAGACATCTCTGAATATGTGCCGCCTATCCGCTATGATGAAGTCGATCTCGTTCCTAGTCACAGTATCGGGACTTTGCCAAGTCCACTTCCTTTGAGGCTGCTTCTTAAAGAAAGAGTTCATCAAGAAGAGCCCCTCCCGTTCGAGGAAGTTGACAAGCATTTGCCCCCTGTGATTTCTAGCTCCAAAACCGTGGGACCCTACTACCGATTCACTGCAAATTTGTACTCCCACTTTAGCGTTGAAGTCCCCCATCACAACATTGTAGTGGGTCTTAGTGGTGGAGTGGAGGGCCTTCGATATGTCATCGAACATTTTCTCCACTTCATCGTCTGAGTGTGAAGAGGTCGGAGCGGACACTGGCACCACTTTGAGGCTAAGCTTCTCGGTGAGCTTAATAATGAGGTACGCTACCCTGCTCGAAACACTAGACATTTCCAACACGTTGTCAGAGAGGGACTTATTGACCAGAAAACCGACGCCACCTTGAGAATGTTTGTCTCCCTCGCGGAAGTACAGCAGGTGGCCTGATTCTAGGGTTATGGTGTCCTCCCCGCTCTTCGGACTTCGCACAACCCCAGAATGTGCCACCTAATTTTCTCAAGCTCTACCTCAAGTTGCGCCAGATGCGAGTCGAGCCCTAGCGCCATGTCGCCAGAGTCAGTGTATTTTGGTGGCCTCTCGTAGCCCGGGGATTCTTAGCACCCCCCGCTCCGCCGTTACCATGGTCGCCACCGTGACCAGGAATAGCGGGGCTGCCGGGAACTGGGGGCCGTGGCATTTTGTACACCATTGAGAGGGTTTGCCTATAATCATCACGCTGGGCAGGCGGGTTGGTGATCGCAGTTTTCATGTTCAAGGTAATGCGGAGAGCGCTGCTGCCCGATCTCCGATCATGTTCCATATCTTGCAATGGTCCCTCTGTCGCCTTCTGCGACACCCGCGGGAAGATTTGGGGAGGTGCTATTCTATTCTGCCGGCACCCCACGGCAATGGAAATGCTGAAATTCACATACATAAAATCACGCCTTTTTCCCAGAGGGGTAGGCAGAGATCACTTCCAGCGATCCACTTTTCACCTCTGTGGGAAACTTGACGTGACGGGTTGTGGACCACGTCACCGCCATTCTGCCTTGTGCATTGTTTTAACAAAGTCATTGCGTTCCCACGAGTAGCAAGGATATATGACAGGGGAAGGAAAAGGGGAGGAAGGATCGCCTCGGATGATTTGGACTGAGTCGATAGTAGCTCGAGGAGCCGGGGTCGCTTACCCGTATACCGTTCACTAACCACCGGACAGATAGTTGTGACTTACCAGTCACAACTATCTGTCCGGTCTACTAATTCTACCGAATTCAGTGGACTGCTGAAATTCAGCTTCTTTATTACATCACATCACATCACAATATGATATTCAGATCAGCTAACAGCAGAGCACAGGTGAATGTTCCTTCACTGAAATGTCACCATTCCTGTAATTAGTGTAGAAATGCTATCTTTTAGTAGGTACGTCACAGCAGAAAATACCTAGGTACACAGAACGTGTTATCATAATGAGATGTAACTCAAACAAACGAATTTGTCTTTGTAATAACATTGCGAAAGTAATCGTCACACAAGTACATTTTTATGAGATTAGAGAAACAAATAAACTCTTCTTATTATGTAGACACGATTATCTCTACGATTGCGTAGATTACCGCGTTGATAAAGTAAGATAATATTTAGGCAAATGATGCAGAATCTACATACTTATGTTTTTGTGAATAAACGGCTTTGTGTAATAAGTAATACCTACATATTTTATCGAAGTGTCCTATGAGCAATATAATACAGGCATATACGTGTTTGTTGTTTAAGCAAGTTTTTAGTTTCTGGAGGTATTCCCGAATGATTTTCCATGTGATCCAATTGGAGGCAATCTAAACACACAATGCCCAAAAAATTTTCCTCGCTGAATTTTCTGGTAAAATAATATCTAATATAGAAAAGAGCCCGAAAATTAATTATAAGCATAGCCGAGTGAGTCAACATCAACCTAATAAATAGCCCATTCCATCTTTTGTCTCGCATAATGGGCGCTGGCTTTGTTTCGCTTGATGAACGAGAAACAATAGCTTTTTATATGTTTACGGATCAGAGAATTGGGGATGTGCGTGCGTGTGATGCGTAGGCGTACTCAAACAATAATAAACTAGTAAATTGGTATCGTACATTCTCTATAAAATAGAATATGATCCCGGGCTCTTCAGGCGAGGCGGGAAACGGCATTAAACAGGCCTTCAGGGTGAGTGCGACAGGCTCAATATGGTCCTCGTCGACCTCATGTTTGAATCTCATTACCATCAGATGGAGTGAGGTAATATTGTTAGCCTATTTTTAAAAAATGGAAAAACTTAGTCTGCTCTTCTTTGAATCTTGACTATTTTAATAAAAAAATATCTTTTGAATCATCCTTTTCCGAAATGTTGACTTGAAAATTATCTGTGCAGATAAAAATAGGAAATATTTTAAGCAGTTCATTTTTCGTATTCATACATCTGTTTGAAACTAAAGTAGTTAAGTATTGCTCATCTTTTGTTTGGACATTTCTTTAGCTCTATGCAATATACGAATTCTTGTAGTGTACGTATGACTAACGTTTCTTTGTTTCATTCTTGTTGCCAAAGCATCGCTAACGCATAAACCAAACACAACACTATCAAAAGATGTTTGTATTTTGTCTAGTCTAGTTATGACAGAACGATCTACTGGCCATACATAATACCTATGTAGGCTACGCATACTTTAAGCGTCTTGAAAAAAAGAAAGACCTCTTTTCTTAAGAATCAAAATCTTTTGAATGGTGACACTGAATTACCTGAGGTACCTAAATTTTGTGTAGATACATATTTACTTACAATACACTTAAAATAAAAATTGTGTAATTCTGCGATTTCACTGAGGAATTATTTATAATAACTGCTTTAAATATTCAAATAGCATAACTCCAGAAAACGGGAAAACTTAAATTTTCCAGTCAAGTAATAAAAATACGAAAAATGTTTTTTTACCAAAATTCCACTTTATACCTACTTCTATTCTGTTAAACGAAGTCACTGGTAGATGATTCGCTTAATACAATTAGCAGTTGGAATGTAGAGGCCATCGTGGTCATTCATGGAGACCTACGCTTTCCCATCTTATCGACCCACACCTTAACACCGATAAGACTGTGAAACATTATGTTATATCTTATTTAAGTAAATATTTATTTTCTTAAAAACTGACTAATTTATGTAAGATTCGCTCAATGTACGTACAGACACGTTTAAAAATATTCAAAATAGGTCAAATGGTGTACCTACCCATACACCACATACACAAATACATCAACATAATGTCTACAGTACACACATCAATTTTAAATATTTCCCAATAATATTTCATCATTAGGCATAAGATTAATTTTAATTTCATCCAATTATAACAATGGTTATACAAAGTTATGAACAAGTATTGTGTGTATTCATAGATAATTTGTTTGACATTCATAATTACAATCAATCTTCAAGATAACAACAGAACATAATTTTGAACTGAAGATAAGATTATTTTAAAATAGTTCGAGGCACACCTCTAGAAATCACATTAGTTCACGTTCTTAATATAACACAATAAAATGGTTATGGTAGTATATGACATCATGTGATTGGGTAGGAGGGTTTTATTTTATTTTATTTTTATTTCTTCAGGATAACAAACAATTTCATAATATTGCTTAATGCTACTACAGGGTTACTATCTAATACACTTGATACAATTATGCAACCAACACCATTATCCTCATAGTAATATTTAAACTATTTATTCTAATCAACTTAAGTCGACAAGGAAAAAATAAAATAAAAGCCTTTTACATATTTAGTTAAAGCTATCAGAGTAAAGTTAGAAATTTTGTTACAAAGTTATTAAGTGGGAGTATGAGAAAGTTTATCGAATACACATTTCCAAAATTGTTCGTAGGGTAGGGTACGGTGTTAGGGTTCGTAGTTGATAAGATACTCGTAACAGAAAATGAATCGGATACCTAAATAAATTAATGACATGGGGTTGTAAGTAGTTAGATTGCATCAAGGACATAGTCATTGCTTGCAAGCAGATACATGGAAGCTTTACGTTTCCAATCGACCGCAACGCAACTGACCGCAGATATTGTACAGAGGAGTTGAAAATTGTCTTTTCTATTGTTATAATCAAAATATCCCAATTTTTTTGTTTATTTTTAGGTCTGGTTGCCTATGCTTACGTAATAGATATACTTGTGTATACGTATAGAATAGCACAGGGGTTTTTAAACATCCGCAAAACATTGCTTAAGCAACTTAGCTAAAAATCTGCTCAACTTTTGAGATGTTGATATAATTGTAAAAAAAAAATCAATCACATCATCATTATGGACTTTAAATGACAATAATAAGTAATTCTCATTTCCAATATGTGTGGTCTCTCTCGTAAAACTAAGAGTACAAGTGTATGCGCCAACACAGATTAAATCGGTGAAGAGGCAATCCGATATCACCGATGAAGCATCAAGCGTAGTGAGAGGGTATGGTCCAGCGGTTCAGACAAACATCTGCACAACGTGTTTATGTCTGCACTTGGCTGCGTCCACATTTTGGCCGCCCAGTGAGATGAAAAACTAATTAAACATCGTATTTAAAAATCAAACATCCGACAAAAAACTCAACATATTCGACGTTCCAGGTGACCGCACTACATCTCAACAAATTATACTTTCTGTGTTTTAATTTTCTACTATGTTAACTTTATTATGTAGTCAGTTTGGCACTCCAATTTCAATTATATGTACTGTACCTTTTCTTTTATGTCATTTAAGTGTTCTCGTGTTTCATGTTGTTTTTTTTTATTTATGTGTGTCAACATGAATGTGAATATTATGTCTTATATTATAAGCGGCCGTGAAACCACATATGGGTTCTATAAGTTCTATTGTACCTGTCGCGTCAAGAAGCGTCGATGGCCGAGTGGTTAAGGTCGTTGCTTGCCATGCGAGAGGTCGCCAGTTCAAACCCCGCCAGGTACCAATGTGTTTTTCAAAATTTAAATTCATATGTACCATCATTCGACGCTTTAACGGTGAAGGAAAACATCGTGAGGTAACCTGCACACCTAAGAAGAAATTCTAAGGTTGTGTAGTCGACCAACCCGCACTTGGCCAGCGTGGTCGACTAAGGCCTTATCGCCCTAGTTTAGGGTAGGCCCGTGCCCCAGCAGTGGGGACGTATATGGGCTGATGATGATTGTACCTGTCGCCATCACCCAGATGGTCTGCATATGCCGTTTCACACCCCGCCTGAAAATCTTGGAAACATTTGAATATATAGTTTTACGGCTATTATTGAAAAGTACAACCGTCACAAAGAAATACATAAAGATGAGCTATTTTCCCTATTTACATTTTAGTTTTACCTCGTGACTGTCCGGCCGCTAGTAGGTACTAATCTCGCTCATAGCATTGTATGTCTGATCAAGTTTCCTCCGTGCTGTAACAGTATATTATTGTGTCGTTACGTAAACGTCTTGGCGTGACTGCTCTGGGAAATCTATAATGTATATATCTATACATTGATTTTCATTAGCATAGAATATTTGAAGTGTGGCCTTCACATAAGCAGGTATACTAGCTATGACATACATATACGAGTATACATCTTCAACGAAAACAATGTAACAGTATTGGGTTTCAACATATCTCTAGTAGGTAAATTTAGCTTTATGATAAAAAAAAAATCATGTCAAATTTCTATCAAAAACTCTTAATACGGACAAAGAATCTATAGTTTGCCTACTACTTATAGTATTTCCATAACAGTAGAATAAATACTTGAAGCCATTTCATTCAACCAACCAATGCGCGATGTGCATTCCACAACATGTCACTTGACTATTTCAGGGTTTTGGTTCGTCATATTGTAGTGTAACAAACAGAAGGACAGAATCCTTTAACTTTCACCTGATAAAAATACAACGACCACATATAAACATATGGGACTAGACTAGACTAATACTTTTTCAAGCAATCAGCGCCATCTGCCGGGCTTTTTTGTGAATCTAAACCATCCAGGGCGCCACTCAAACGTATACAGAAAAAAATAATATAAATCGGTCAAGCCGTTTAGGAGTTCAATGACATATACACGTACAGCAGAATCATATAGATATATAAAGAAGATCATATACATATTACAAGTAGGTATTTAATATCATATACTGCATATGCACCAATCGAGGACATCTTCCCAACTCGTTGCGTAGCCTCAAACCACATCGTAACATAATACGCACAGTGGTTGCAGGAATCATTACCACCATATCTCTACAATCCATCTTCCGAAGGATCGGGTCGCCTTACCGTTATTCTTACCGAGCTATTATTAAACTTAGCAAAGAATTTCATATGTATTATGTACCTAATTTGTTTCATTGACTGGCTCGGTGGAACAGTGGTTAGTGACGCAGGGTCACTATCTACAGTTCCAAGAGTCGTGGGTTCGATTCCCATCCGGATCAAATGTTTGTGAGACGAGCATCGGTAATTGTTCCGTGTCTGGGTGTGTTATTAAAATTCTTTAAGTATATCCACTATTGATTCTGCTATATGTAACACAAGTGCATAAGCCTTACCACGGGATCAGATCAATGTATGTAATGTTATCAAGTTTCCGACTGCGACTCCATCTGCTCATGAATTCATTGTAGCACTTTGCTTTATTATAACGCAGTTGATTAATATCCTATATCATTCCTCAAGCACTAGTCCATTAATGTACCACATTCCATTCTCATTCATAATAAATCAGTCTAATAGTATAAAATTAACAGACAGGCAGAGTTACTATCGCATTTATAATAAAAAAATAAAGAACAATTTCTAATATGAAATTTACTACGTTTTTTGCTACAAACACTTCTGTTACAAAAAAATTTAATGCGACTCTATATCTACCACGTAAATTAGCTGCCTGACAGACAACTACAGAAAGCATACCGCATATTATTGTATGTACGTGGTACCTATATCATACATTACTCATAAGTATACTTATGAACGAACTGCTTTATCATTTATCTATCACTTGGGCATGGTAATTGCGTACCATAGGCGTATTCAGTTTCTACTTTAACCATTCAAGCTTGAGACAAAACATAACGGCAAAAAGATGGGAAAAGTATGCACAAAAGTCAAACAATCTTTATTGTTATTTCTTGTTGTCTACAGACTTGATGAGATATGTAAGGAATACAATATCTATATATTTTTAAAATTCAAATCAAATAATTGTCTTCGCTTTAATAATTGTGTAAAACTATCTTCCTCCATAGCATTATGTGACTACGTTCTCATATTCTGACTCAATAAAAGTAAAAGGATAAAGAAAATGTAGGTAAATAGTACGGTAGATTAGGTTACAATAGAACAAATATAGTAATCAATGTATATCATTCAGTCAAAACAATATTTTCAATCATTAACAACGTTGTATTTAAACATTGAAAAGTAAAACTGGTTTTATCTAGAATCCATGTAGTATTGTCTATTTTTATTTGCGCGAGCACTACACATTTGAGTTTAATCCGTAAAATTAGTTTTATTTCAAATGTAGAATCCATGTGTTATGTTATTTGATATACCTAATGTTCGCAAATAAAATTCAAATATAAAAATCACAATACATGGTACTTACACGCACTTACTAAAATACATATGTATAATATTCATTGTTCTACAACAGACTTAACGTTAGAGAACCTATAAACTGTTTCTAACCACCGCTCATTTGTGAATATACTAATGGCCCCCTATATAGAGCACCCTTCCTTTCGAACAGGATTAAAATATTAGGTGACAATTGGACAAACAAAGCAGCCTTCCTTCCGCTGGTGGCGGCCAACGGAAGCGGCCACGTGACTGACATGGCGGCGCGCGCGCAGTTCATGGCCCATTGTCTGCCACTAGGGCTGGGGTGACGTTCCGGATACGATATTTTCGGATAGTAACCGATCCGAAACAGTTAGAATTTACTATGCTAATAGGTAACTTGCTTTCAGACTTTTCTGACACTAATATCCAAATGTTTCACTTCAAACTATTTTATTCGTCGCTTTAACGGTGAAGGAAAACATCGTGAGGAACACAACTACACACCTACGAAAAAATTCTAAGGTTGTGTAGTCAACCAAACCGCACTTGGCCAGCGTGGGTGACTAAGGCCGGATCGCCCTAGTTAAGGGTAGTCCTGTGCCCAAGCAGTGGGAACGAATATTGGCTGATGATGAGACACCACCATAATCCTTGTTTAAATACAATGCGTAAAACAATTTCCTCATTGAGAATTTTAATATTCGAAAGTTTTCTTCGTTCCCGAATGCGATGTTGAGAATTAATTTGAATTAATTACTCTTTCTTGTTTTTTTATAGTGATGCTTACATGTTTAAAGAAAAAAAAGAAACGTGTCAATCACTGCTAAAAGGAAGTTAAATTTTCGGCAAAAAAAAAAAATCTGACTGTGATTAAATAAAATACTTCAAACAACAGACTGACTGACAAGTCTAGAGAATGACAAACACAGTTCGGCTAAAAATGGAAGACGTTGAATCGCAATACCATGGAATACTCGATGCCAATAACATCCCTAGCCCACACGCCATAAACGAATAAACCATGAACGATACGACGCGCTGTGTGCGCGCGCGCAGAACGCTCGCGAAACACGCCACACTCAGCCGCTACAGTCCTACCTACACATACCCGCCGCAATTCAATAAGTTTTCTATGACATGAATCATGATTTCTATTCGACTTTCGCTTGTACGTGGATCAATCGTAAATTTTAAAATAAAACGGTTATAAACCTTTTGTAATGACTGTTCGTTTGAGACAATATTTATGACGACTATAAATATTATGTATGGCACTCTGGGTTCTTCAGTCAGTTCTCTTCTAGACGTTTTACCTGGAAACTTAGCCTGTTAGGATTTTTATAAAATAGGTTTTATTAGTAATTCAAATTACTTACTTGGAATATGTAAAGTAATTATGGTAAAATCAAGCTTGGTAAAAAGTCCGGATTACATTATACAGTCATATACCTACGGCGTCCGATCGATTTCGGCCATGGTGGCCGTTCCCAATAGAGATCAGCCAATTGCGCAGGACATATTATAGTGCACAATGTACGCATAAACACAAGACGACAATCCGAGATGACCTATGAGAGATCAGGCGCAAGACCACCTTAACGTGCTTAACGTGCTCTCCGAGGCACGAGCGTGCATCCGCCAACTTTCTTATTCAGGGCTGAGTAATTTCTTACAGAAAAACTCACACAAACTTTGCCCGACCCCGGACTCCAACCTGGATACCTTTAGATCCTAACGCACCACTTGCTACCAGTAGATCAACATGGCAGTCAGTCATAGTACAAAACCAGAATAGAAGACGCATCATAATCTTACCCAATGCATGGCTAATCTATACTGACGTACGATGTGGTATGCTCTTACTGAATAATAATGATTATTCAAGCTAATTTCCAATTATGGACGACTGTCAATAGTAGATAAGTTGCCATATTGTTACTATTATGGGCACAACCGCATTAAGATATTTGATACTGACGTCTAAGGTGCGATAAATTAACATTGCCGTCCCTAAATGGTACCAAATTGTAATAGATGAATTAGTGATATACGTTTAGACCTTTAACACCGATGAAATTAACATTTAATGAAACAGTGATGCAAAAATAAAGTATTTTTAACCATCTATCCGTATCTCTAGTACATTAGCAGTACTATGTTACATTAGCAGTTATAATTAACAATCTAACGAGAGCCTAAAGTAACTAGATCTATTTTAATACCTGCCTTACCAAGTATCATTTGTATTGTGAAGTCTATGAGAGGTGTATTGCAAAATATCGATTATTAGATAATATCGCTGCGGTAGTCACTACTCCCACGCACCGGTCCAAATAACTAAAGACCAGAAGAATATCGGCCTTATCAGAGCAGGGAACAGTGGCCATAACCGCAGGTGCCTCCATTTACAACGATATCGATTTCATTTGACAGTTGAAATTGCAAGCGCAGTCTTGTTGCGAGAGCGAATGCTCTTTGTGTACTTTGATCAGACAGACACAAAAGATAAACGGTTACAATTCAAATTAGCATCACATTTGGTCACACCGGTTGGTACGAAATTAATCCAGAGCCGCTCTAAGTTGGCCGATTTGACACATGTCAGACTGACTGCACTAGTGAGGGACGACGGTAAAATTGCCGAAGTATATAAGTAACAGTTATTTCCACTTTATAACCAAGCAAGGTCTAATAGGGTATTCGACTGTGGTTGTTATGCTTGCCATTTTTATGAAAATCAGTAAGATTTATGTAAATCAATATTATTAATGAAAACGAAACTTAAATTTTTAGCGAATTGAGACTACAAAACAATTTAAAGTTGGGTGGGCAAGTCCATTCCAAAATTGCGAAAATCATTTAAAATTTCTTTTTCATCTTATTAATAACAGAATTAGTCACATCTTTCATTATGAAAACATATCAATAAACGCAACTTTTGATGAACCTACCGAACAAACTTCTTAGGCGCTGCATACAACAAACTAGCGTGTGACGTCACACGCCAGTCGACGTTTGTATGGAGCATTTTTGAGCTCGACCAATTAATGTGCAATTAAAATTGTAATATCTCGTTGAGTTATCCAGATATCAAAGTGATACTTTCAACAGTGTCTTTGTGTTCGAGTGGTCCATCCAACTATATCAAAATAAAAAAATAGTCAAATACCCTATTATAACAATTTTTTATTAAAAACATTTATTCACATCCAGAACATTGAATTTAAGTTTCTTATTTAAAATTATTATTAAAAACAATAATTATTAAATCCTTC
Organism: Maruca vitrata; assembly: GCA_039566165.1. Taxonomy (NCBI): domain Eukaryota; kingdom Metazoa; phylum Arthropoda; class Insecta; order Lepidoptera; family Crambidae; genus Maruca; species Maruca vitrata. The sequence goes on from CM076925.1 coordinate 7,225,273, forward strand.
ATCCTATTTCTAAAAAATACCTAGTGAGTATTACCCATTACGTCACTATGAAAACGTGTCAAACGGCGTAACCTTGTAAAAGCGTAATACAGAGTGGAAATTGTACGTTTTCGTTTTATAAATCAATTATTTTAAGTAATAAAAGACAAATAATTAGATAATTAGGTGCATTTGACATTTTGAAATAACGTCTTATTTTTAAAAGTTGTTCTTTATGATTCGCTAAATATGTTCCTCTTAACAAGGATAAATGCAAAATATAAAATAAAAAGTGTCAAATCGGCCAACTTAGAGCGGCTTTGGTATAGTAAATTCAATCAAAATTTTAATTAAGTAAGTATAAGTTAAAGTCAAAGTCAAAATTCATTTATTTATATAGGCATTTACACGCAATATAAATCGTCGTTACAGTAAATAAATAAGTATAGTAACAAATTAGTGGCTCTACCACCGGTTCGGAACGCTGATTTAACCGAGAAGGCATTGGCAAGAAACTCGACTCATTTTAACCGATTATCTTAACAATTTCGTTAATATGATAACAGATATCTAGCTTCAAATCATACGTTAAATATGTACGTATATAAATGTGCATATTTTAACAAAACACATGATAAAGTCATTGAAAAATAATTATAATATATATATTGATCTGTATGCTCTAACGATAAGCAATTAAATAAGGAAATACGTACATACAATAATATTTGTTTTATGCTTATTTATAAGGACATTAAATAATTGCTCAAAACAATAATTATAAGCCATTTAAATATATTATTAAACAAACTTATACTGAAATTCTTTAATGAGATGATAATTTATTAATGATATGTAATTCAAAATAGTTTGTATTGTAAACAGCTAAAGTACGCAATATCTAGTAATGGGAATAAAAACATTCTATGTAATCTTAACAAAAAACAAACGACTCACGTGGTTTTGGCAATAGGTCCACTATAATTTATCAGTTGAGTAGGTAACATAGTTCTTGATGATAGTGCTGTGTATATGGATAATCATATCTTTTTCACATTTAATTTTAATGATATTTTAAAGCGATGACCACCTAGTCAAAGTATTTAATGCGAACTAAGTGTACAATATAGGTCTTACAGTAATATGAGCTTAATAACTTAGTTACACTGCAACATGATAATGGTAATAAAAAGAAATTATCAAACATCTAAGCTCTAAATATACCTCCGGTGTAATAGTCGTTGCAGGTAAATGTGTTTGTACTTTTCTAATAATTTAGGATACTCAAAACGAAGCACAAGGAAGCAACCTACGAACATGGATATTATATTAACTGACGAACTGCTGTATTGATGTACTGCCTAGTTACCATAGCAACATGAACTCTTCCTAATCGACCTTAAAATGATGAAGGTTCTTAAGTACGGCGGTATTTTTTATGTTTATTACCTTTGAACTTCTTTTACTTACGTTGTTTATAAAAACATTACTTATCGCAATAAAATATTCATATCTGTGTATATTGTTTCGCACCTCTTAGGAACAGATAATCCGATTGTGGCCTGACCTCGCTTATCATTATCCTTGACCTGAATGACTTCTGGGGCTCAGATGTAGGTAACTTGTAACAACCTGACTTTTTCACTCAGGTGAAATAATGTTTAATTTCATAATGTGATTCTAACGCGTTTGGATACTAAGTTGGTTGATATGGTGCCATGTATTGTAATTACATGCCATGTAATGTATAGTATACTATCCTTTATTTCCTAATTACATGGATCACTGAATTCAGGAATTTAGGAGTCAAAAGTAACTTTCTCCATTTGTAGTATTTTCGAAATGTGAACCAAAACATGTACTTTTTTATTTCTCCACGCAAGTACCTGCATAACGTGCACATATCCATAAAAACATTAGTGCCATAGCACACTCAGTAGGTTAACTCTGTCATTACCATCCGCCATGAAAAAACAATTCAATGTTGTCGTTAAAACGCGAAACCTAGATTCGTATTTCTTATCGTGACTAACAAATTAACGACAGGTGACATTTAGATCATCGCCATTCGCTGCGGTGATGAATAGTCGGAGCCATCGCGTGACTATAATATATTGTGTCATCTACGTTTGACTGACTTCCAGCTACTCCCATTATTCTCTGTCGAGTAAGTACCCCCTTGCATTGTTATTCATATGAAGTTGGCAGCCAACAGAATGACTAACGCACATGTTGCTTATACTCTCTCAATATAATTAGCATTATTAGGTACCTCTTATCGGATACACTTGAAACGATTACAGTCTAAACGCAATTAGCACCGCAATATAGATGCTGGAAAAGTTTAATGTCATGCTATCAGTTTCTATAATGGTATTTCCTAGATAATAACACAATACTACACGCGTTTAAAGCTTTTTGGATACATTTTGTAATCTTGTTCAATATTACATTCGATATCAGATTTTAGAAATGAAACAAATGACATAGCTGTATTTAATACATTTATTATTGTCAAGTATAATATCAATTTTATATGAACTCTTTCAGTAGAAATTGTTTATATATTTACACATTATTGTCAGTTATTCAAGTGTCGATTCTTAAGAAATGTCAAATAATAATCATAACGCTTACACTACTTACGCAACTAGCCATACTATTGTCTAATGTCACAGCAGTCGTATATTTATTTACAATTTTGATATGATGACCAGACGGAATAAATTAGACATGAATTTGAAGAGAGCTAAATATTATGTTTCAATGTTACGAGAGCTTTAAACAGGGGCAGACAACACAAAATAATAATTTAACGAAGCACATTGACAGCACTCACACACAATCCACAGCGCACAAAACGTATGACGAACATATTATTAGAGTGGAATACAATAGATACTTATTATTAAAATATGTCGCATCAGCGTGGTATTATTTTCCAAACATAGACTTAACGTAATAGTAAATGCGCATCAAGCCTCGTGTTCAAAGCTATTAAAGTACCTATTCAATAATGAGATATTATTTTCACTACAAGTACTGGTTAAAGGTGATAATAAATACTTATAAGTATAGAGTAACGTAGAAGCTGAGAGCGTTGTACGAGATGCATCGAGTGAGCGGGATCCGAGTCGCGAATCGAGAGCTCGGCACCGTTAGCGGGATGCGCCGCTGACTCACCCGCGCCGCCGAAACGGACGCCCGCTCCGACGCCCAATCCGAGACCATAAATGCACTTAGCCATATTCAAACCGCTTTCTAGTGAGGCGTTAACCCTCTTACGGTCCCTAGACAATAAATTAGCATTAACAATACACTCGATATCACAAAATGCGCCCGCAGCACGTTTGCAGCGCTGCACGACGCCGCAGCCGTGACCAGCCGGAGCTGTCCAATTTCCACGTTGCGATCAACCGGAGAGATAAGGTCAATCTTTGTCACGTAACAACTCTGACTTTGCACTTTTTTCGTTTCCATGGAACGAGAAATTGGGATTGTCTCTTTGTTTATACGCTTTGTCCAACTTGGCACACGGTGGGTCGTTTTCTGTCGCCGTAGCGGTCGCCGGCGGGGCCACGGGCGTGGGGCATATGCCGTCTCCCCGGGAGAACTCCTGCAGCCATCGCTCCGAGTTGTACGAGGGCCCCTCGCCGCCCAGCTCCGCGGGGAGAATGTCCAGCGGCAGCGAGTCGTGCAGTGTCGATAGGTTGTTCCCGTGAAGCACGATCCGCTCGCGAGTCTTCGCTTTCAGGTACGGCTTTGTCACCGCCAACGCGGTCTCGACATACCACGGCTGACCTATAAAGTGTATGCTCTTAAACCGCACCGGCATACAGTCTTGTAAGCAATCTATCATCAATTTAATCGCTTTCGCTTGTAAACTGCACGATTGTTTGAACGTGAACTCGGTCCAGTCGACGATGATGACGAATCCGTTGGCTTGGTTCTGGACGTCGTCGAGCGCGCGCTCCAGCGTGAGCAGCAGCGCGCGGTGCACGGCGAGCAGCGGGCACGCGTGCGGGGTCCAGTTGGCGGCGAACATGAGTAGCACGCAGCGGCCGCGGCGGTCGCGCTCGGCCAGCACGCCCGGCAGCCCGTCGGCCAGCGCGCGCAGCACGCCGCCGTCCGCGCGCGCCCACAGCTCGGGCCGGTCCCGCCGGAACTGGTGGTAGCGCACCAGCAGCTCGAAGCTCTGCTGCACGTCGTGCTTGCGCGCGTACAGGAACCGCCGCAGGAAGTTGTCGTCTTGGCACCGGCTTTTGTCGCGCAGGGCGAGGTTGAGACTAGAGTCGACGGCGTCTTTCAGCCCGTGGAGGGCCCGCTGGCGGTCCCCGTCGGTGAGTCGCTTCCTGGCGGCTTCGCAGAGGCGCTCATTCTGCATCTGGTGCAGTTTCCAGTCGTACTCCGCGTACTCGTTCATGGTGCGCGAGGCGCCGTGCGCGCGCGCCGCACTATCTCGAGGCCGACTGCGCGCTCGCGCCGCCGCCGTCGCCGCCCGTTCATTAAACCGTATAATGCTGCGTTCACATTCGAAACCAGTTTCGTTCCAGTTGAACAAGAAACGTTGTACTTATTAATTTACTATAGACAGCGTATGTGGGCTACCATTTGAGATTAAAAAGAAATCTGCGTTCGTTTGGTAAAAATAATACTTAAGACACTTCGAATCATTATAAATACTAGAAAACTACAATTTTATGTACAGCTCATGATAGCATCTACTTGAACAATGATTACACATACCATATTCTATTGATCGTCTATTTCAAAATCTTATCTAATCTAAACGGGTTAACAGGATGATAAGCAATCAAATGTTGTTGGAAAGTAAGTGAAGTGGGGAATTTTTCACACACAAGCTAAATAATATGTTCTAAATTGTACAATTACGAAAAACTTCGGATCAAGGAATGAATTTTCCTCCCAAATAACTGCTACACGCTTGCCTCAGTATATTCTTACGGTTTATCCATGAACCAACATGACACCCTGACCTTTATTGATTCAACAATCTTACACAAAATTCTTAAAATTTTTTAAAATACTTTATCTATACAGTGATAATGCGTTTATTGAACACTTTTGACACGTAAAAAATAAATCTTAAGAAAAACTCATATATTTCATACGTATTCTGTAGATAAACTTGGGCAAGTAGAATGGCCCGACTAAACGAAGCATAACTTACCCAGGCAGAGCGAGTTATAAATAAAAGAAAAACTGAAGGTTGGCGGTATACCGGTCAATTGGCTGGCTGGCTCGGCGATGACGTAGCCTGCGCGTGCGACGGAGACGCAGCCGTACGTGCGAGAGGGACAGAGCGCTCTTTGTAACAATTTATCTCTATGAAGCCTTATAGGTAGCGTATAAACGAATGCCCGAAAATCGTGTAACGTCCGCGCTTTGTTCTCGTGTACATAGCTAGTAGTGCCACCTGTGTGGCATAATAAGTTACAATAATATCACTCATTATTATAATTGTGTATTTATCGAGGTATCCATCCATGGCACATATCAGCATAGACGCCATTAGCAAAAAGGAAATCGCATCGCGCATACATTACATTATATTATACAGTAGCATATGCACTATAATTTTTGAATGTGTGTTTGGTGTCAATGACATTTACCACCGGATGTCCTTAGTATAAGACGTAGTAAGCCCGGGGCTTCTAGAACTAAAGACATCAACGCCATTCTCGCCGCATTTCGACTTTCTTACCGGCTTTTATGCGAGAGGTCGCCAGTTCAAACCCCGCCAGGTACCAATGTGTTTTTCAAATTTGAAATTCATATGTACCATCATTCGACGCTTTAACGGTGAAGGAAAACATCGTGAGGAAACCAGCACACCTGAGAAATGTTTCAACGGTGTGTGAAGCCATGTCAGAGGCCTACGGGCGGCTTAAAAACTCTGACACCAGGTTGTTCATCAACCATACGATAAGAAGAAGAAGAAGAAGACCGGCTTTTAAAATGCAAATCACTGGATCTAGGGTAACAAATTGGTCTTTTTTAATTGCCGCTGCAATTTAAATTATTTATGTCCGTGTATTTGTCACTTTCATTACAATTTTATCAATGAAATAAGCACATTAATCTACTTAAAAATAAGTAGGTAGCTTCTATCCTGTTATTCGAACACATCAAGTATCATAAAAATTACAGAATCGCCACATGAATATAAATGTATTTTAGTGATTATGAAGTTCTTTCCAAATAAAATCCTAAAAAAAATATGTCACAGTGCAGACCAAATCAAATTGCATCAAAAACATAACGTTTTTTTCAACTCATCATTACAAAAACATTACGTAGTGTAGAATCATTGGTGTGACTAATGTACCTACGCCTTGTAGGTCTACCTCACTACATATGCACTTCACCTACTTACGTCATTCAACAAAAGCCGATAGAAAGGAATTTCGTTACACAAACAAACATTCGATTTCCAAACACGAACGAAGGAGCTGGTAATTGGTGTTAGTACAATTACTTGAAGGTCGTTGACTTTAAAAACTGTTGCGCTGCAGTCAACGAACTGCACTAGCTGACGCGCGGTAAAAATAGACTCGCCCCGTGTAATGGGGAGCAGCCCCAGGACCTAAGTACTACTAAAACATCATACCGATCGGATGAACCGCCTGGAACCAGTTCAGAAACAATTGATTCCCACTAAGTCTCGTCATTTGTCAATTTGTATAAAGCATTCATCTTCCTTAATCGACGCAGCAGCTAGCGATGGCCAGCTGTGCAGGATATTCGTGCGCAAAATTTCTGTACTAAGCGAAACAGATTTTTTTTCTCTTCTTCCTCGTTATTGTAAATCTATACTAATATTATAAAGCTGAAGAGTTTGTTTGTTTGTTTGTTTGAACGCGCTAATCTCAGGAACTACTGGTTCGAATTGAAAAAATCTTTTTGTGTTGTATAGACCATTTATCGAGGAAGGCTTTAGGCTATATAACATCACGCTGCGACCAATAGGAGCAAAGATACAATGGAAAATGTGTAAAAAACGGGGAAAACGCGAACGAAGTCGCTGGCACAGCTAGTACATGATAAAAGTGGTTTCTGATACTTAGTAGAATTTTCAAAAACTCGTCAGAATGGATTGTTTCGCTTACAAGAACAAACTGGTTGCAAACTTTTTATAGTTAGATCTAAAATCGATTGGGTCAAATTTAAACGCCTTACGGTAAACACCAGCTTTTCTGATATAATGATAAGCAGACGTTGTAAAGATGCGGGTAAAGCGCATTCACGTATAACTTCGTCCTACTTTAAAGCATTAAAAAGATCTTGATAAGAAGCACATAAAACATTGAACATGATACGAATTCTTTATTAGAACGTCCAGTGAAAAGGTTAACACCCAAGATGACTCGTGCGTGTGGCAATATGCAAACGACTATATAAGGCAATCGCAAACCGCGGCTTGAACCTACCACGAAAGTCGTTATGTGATCTTGATTATAACATAATGATCAAGGTGGTCGGCTCCGATGACCACATACATACCACATGCTCGTAGTAAACTGACCGTAAGCTGGCCATGACTCATCTCCGTTTTGACTGCGACAAAAAACATGCGTAGTAACAGATAGAGCGGCACCGAATACACTATATATTTTTTGTAGTTACCTATTAACTACAAAAAATATATAGTGTATTATAGTGTAGTCATAGTTAGGACAGAATATGTAATGATTAATATTGTAAGTAGACATTGAACGAGAAATTTTACCAAAATACCTGTCGACGTATGTTTTCATATCTAGATATGAAAACATACTTCGACAACGTAAACGCTTGCCAAGCACTAGTAGCCGGAGAGCTGACAGGCATTTTTGAGTACATCCTTGAGGCACATTGAAAATATTATTGTTGATTAGTTGCGAATGTGTGGATAATGAAATGGCCGACCTGGCTGGGAGGTTGCGGGGCGTTAATGAGCTATGAATTTTTTAATTCGCAATTTTTCTCATGCAGAAAATGTTCTTGAGGCACTTTGAATCTTACAGCATTTTAAAGTCTGATGTTTAATTAAACGATATATCATAATGCCAGGCGATTTGGTTGGGATTTAAATGGTGACAGGCGATTTAAAGTTATATTTTTTTTTGCGCAAAAAATGTACTTGAGGCAAGCTGGGATCTATACACAATAATTGTTGTGTTGATAAGATGCCATATATCAAATGACAGGCCGTTCTGGCGGTTATTTAATCTTGCCAGGTGATATCATTTTATTATTATTTATTATAAAAAATAAATTTTACAAAAAATTTTGATATACTTCTGAAGTTATATTGGCATTTGCTTCTGGAAATCATAATCTTATGATGCTGAGCTGATGATGGAAGGTCAACTCCTTAATACTTAGGAGTAAAAGGATAATTCTTTCAATACTGTATACATATTAAGACTACTAGTTATAATATCAGTAGCATTATAGGTGAGCTGAACTAATAGGGTGACCAGTCTAGGATCTGATGATGGGATCCAGGAGAAATCGAGGGCAACCCTCAAATTTTATAGGCACATGTACCGCGTTTTATATATTTTCTGAAGTGATATTGGCATTGCTTCTTGCAATCATAATGTTATGATGCTGAGCTGATGATGGAAGGTCAACTCTTTAATTGTTTGGAGTAAAAGGATAATTCTTTCAATACTGTATACATATTAAGACTACTAGTTATAATATCAGTAGTATTACAGGTGAGCTGAACTAATAGGGTAACAAAAAATTTAACACTAAAAAGTATGAAAAAAATTGTAAACAAAAAAAAAACCGCCTTCAAAAACCCGACTCACTAAAAATTACAAAATAATATAATACGAACATTTATAATCATCTGGGTATGAATTTTATATGTTTTTGAAGGCGGTGCCAATCAAAATTTTGAGGAAAAAGAAGCACTCTGTGCTTGTCTGTTTGAAATATAAACGGCACCGCCTTCAACAACATATAAAATTCATACCCAGATGATTATAAATGTTCGTATTATATTATTTTGTAATTTTTAGTGAGTCGGGTTTTTGAAGGCGGTTTTTTTTTGTTTACAATTTTTTTCATACTTTTTAGTGTTAAATTTTTTGTTACCCTATTAGTTCAGCTCACCTGTAATACTACTGATATTATAACTAGTAGTCTTAATATGTATACAGTATTGAAAGAATTATCCTTTTACTCCAAACAATTAAAGAGTTGACCTTCCATCATCAGCTCAGCATCATAACATTATGATTGCAAGAAGCAATGCCAATATCACTTCAGAAAATATATAAAACGCGGTACATGTGCCTATAAAATTTGAGGGTTGCCCTCGATTTCTCCTGGATCCCATCATCAGATCCTAGACTGGTCACCCTATTAGTTTAGCTCACCTATAATGCTACTGATATTATAACTAGTAGTCTTAATATGTATACAGGATTGAAAGAATTATCCTTTTACTCCTAAGTATTAAGGAGTTGACCTTCCATCATCAGCTCAGCATCATAAGATTATGATTTCCAGAAGCAAATGCCAATATAACTTCAGATAATATGCAAAACGCGGTACATGTCCCTATAAAATTTGCGGATTGCCCTCGATTTCTCCTGGATCCCATCATCAGATCCTAGACTGGTCACCCTATTAGTTCAGCTCACCTATAATGCTACTGATATTATAACTAGTAGTCTTAATATGTATACAGTATTGAAAGAATTATCCTTTTACTCCTAAGTATTAAGGAGTTGACCTTCCATCATCAGCTCAGCATCATAAGATTATGATTTCCAGAAGCAAATGCCAATATAACTTCAGAAGTATATCAAAAATTTTTTGTAAAAATTTATTTTTTTATAATAAATAATAATAAAATGATATCACCTGGCAAGATTAAATAACCGCCAGAACGGCCTGTCATTTGATATATGGCATCTTATCAACACAACAATTATTGTGTATAGATCCCAGCTTGCCTCAAGTACATTTTTGCGCAAAAAAATATAACTTTAAATCGCCTGTCATCATTTAAATCCCAACCAAATCGCCTGGCATGATGATATATCGTTTTATTAAACACCAGACTTTAAAATGCTGTAAGATTCAAAGTGCCTCAAGAACATTTTCTGCATGAGAAAAATTGCGAATTAAAAAATTCATAGCTCATTAACGCCCCGCAACCTCCCAGCCAGGTCGGCCATTTCATTATCCACACATTCGCAACTAATCAACAATAATATTTTCAATGTGCCTCAAGGATGTACTCAAAAATGCCTGTCAGCTCTTGGGGTATAGTTAGTTTTATAATCTCTTCCAAAATATTTTTTTTGATTGTATTTTTCATTTAATTGGTTTAAATCGCTTAAAACCCGTAGAGCACATAATGTAAGTGACTTATCAATAGGAAATGGCATTCACTGTATAATCTGAGCTTGGGGGCGGAGCAGTGGTGACTTGTATCACGGGTTTTCAACTGAACCTTTTTCAAGCACCAGTGTCTCACATTCGGGTTTCATATGATACAAATTGTACTCACCTAGACTAAGCACTCTGTAACCTACTTGTGAGAGAAAATAAACATATTTTTACTTTACTTATAGTGTTTGGCAAGACAAATCTCAAAATATATTAATTAATAAGTACATGTTTAACTAAAGAGATTTTACACCGTGAAATTTTAGTGGTTGTTTTCCCGCAGTAAAATGGTTGATGACTATCTTAGTAGCACAATAGATTTGTGCAGTTCTTTTTTATTGAAATCAATAAATGACGGTTTAACGAAAGGTAGGTATAACCGAAACTCTAAAGCACGTTCAAACCGCTTTATGACTTAGGGTGTATAGCTTCTTAAGCTAAGAAATATGCGCATAAGCGCATATTTCATGCAACAAGCAGTACCTGATCACATCACGTCTTATAAAAGAACGATAGCTTCTCTCGTTTTCAAAAATAATTATTTTGAAAATTTGAAAAAAAAATTTTTTCAATGTATAATTTGCATGATTCGATAGTATTACTAAAGGCAAATCGTTCTGCCACGGGAAAACAACGACTAAAATTTCACGGTGTATGTAAAATCAACTATAAACTGTCACTTAAAAAATCTATGAAGAGTATGTACTATTAAGTAAGAGCTTTTAGATTTGTTAAATAAAAGCTGATCTAAAAACCATATTTATAAGATATCTGTGCCAAATAAACGGCTATTCTATTCTATTCTATTCTTAACATTTGATTCGTTGAAATAAATCTGCTTGATAAGACTAATCCTCGTTATATTCTCCTTAAGGAAACAGTTAACATAATGTTAATATGGCAACAGTATACTTACTCGGAAACAAAAATAGTCACATAAATACTAGACTGATAAGCGTGTTAATCTTACAAGTTAAATAGTACAGAACCAACGTTTGAAACGGAAAATGGTGACGTCATGAATGTTTCCATAACATAAATCTTTCCTTGACCAGTTAGTGTGGGTGATAGACTATCGATCTGCCTGGCTATCAGCTTATCATGATTTATAATCTAACATTATCGCTCTTTGTGATGGATGATACAATACTGTGCAAGGTAACTAATATATGTGAAAAATAATAATGTTCCACAATACATATTTAAAAAAAACAAATCTTAACTAAGATTAAAATTATCAGTGATTTTTGATTCGCAATCGCTACCAGGACCTAATGTTATTTTTTTTCACAAACAAGTATTTGTATTGAAAGAAAAGTACGTCCAAAATATGCTTTGCCTATGTAAAAGTAAGTATGTCCAAAAGATTACTTTTCACGTGTAAACAAAGATAATACTAATTGTTTACAAAGACAAGGATATGCGAACAAAGATAACAAATATGGCTACAAAGGAGTTAACACCCATTAGTGCGAGACACAAATAAAATAAAAAGCGAGGTCAGTGTCAGATAAGGTCCTCGAAGACACTGAGTCACTCCATCGGCCACATTTATGTAAACCAATGGATTACATTGATTTGAATACGATTATTTACGTTATTGAAATATCGTAGCTCTATCTCTATGGGAAAATGCTTCCGGTATTGTGTACATTATTATTGTCTAAACAGACTTCACGACTTCACTTCAGACAAGTCTTATATTGTGTAAAATTTTAAACCTGTATAAAACTAGAAAATAAAATGTTTGAAATATTGAAATTACACCATTTTAGTTCTTATTGTTCACATGATAATTGAATGATATGATTATGTCGCAAAGGATCAATGATTGATTAGATTCGTTGAATAGAATTGTAGTGAAATGATAATGTCTGTAGTAAATTCCTTTTAAATCAGTTCAAATATTTTTTAGAACTTAGTCGCAACCTATGTTTCCGTAACCAATGTCCATTTTTTAAACATCAAGGTGAGACTTTTGTACAATCCTGTTTAGGCGAGACTATTTATAAATAAAACGTGCCCAAGAGCAAACGCTAAACTTGTATTAACAGCCTTTTCATGTCTGCTTTTGGATTATTGCAGTACTTAGTACCTACCTACTCTTAGTTTGCAGTCAAAAGAACAATAAGTTATTTTAATTTATCCAAGTAGAAAAATGTTAACTAATTGTAACAAAAGACACGATGAAATGTCACACTTCTTTATTAAAAACACCATTTAGAATGTCCTTCAAACCAGATCGACGATCGTCTGATGTTTCGTTTTAGCGAAAACAAGAAATCGGTCAATTAATTGAATAGTGCGTGGGAAGAGGTCGAACGATGACAAACCTGTTCCGTCGCGTCGGGTTGACTCAGCTGCATATCGGATGCATAAAAGTGGCCAAACGCTCGCCTCAAGTCTGTAGCATTGCACTTTTAGTTTAGAAGGTCAAACAAAGAAAGCTCTTGCAAAAGTTTGTATTGAAATGAAAATTTAATCGCGTTTTGAATTACCGGATATAATATGTAAGTATATTATACATGTACTTTTACCTAAAAAATTAAAATACGGAGATGGTTTTTGATCAGACTTTATTCAAACGAGTCTAAAACCTCTTACTATACTCGATTATATGGTTTATAGATTTTTTACAGGTATTGGACAGGTAGGTCTACAGGTGATTATAGGTCTACAGATGAATTATGCTGCTCCTTATTACCAACATATATCGTTCCATAAAGATTCATAATGTAAGCTGTAGTAATTATAAAGGAGTGGTAAAACAGCGAGATTTGTGCAAGAACATAAATACGTACGAGTATACCAACAAGTTTCATTATAAATGTATAATAATAGCTTAAATACTATTCTAGTATTTTAGCACACAGTTTAAATTTACATTCACACGGTGTCTCTTTGAAACTCTACATACAATGTAAGTACCTAATCGAGATATAATTATGAGTGATATCAGACATCCTTCACCGGGCTTATTAAAACATTTCGCAAAAGTTTCAAGAACTGTACAAATTATACATAATAGCTGCTGGGACCTTTTTCTCTTTTAAAGTTTCGTCATTATATTTACTTTAACTTCTAACCTTAATTATTTTGTCAATTCCAAAAGGAATTTATAAATAACCATTCTAGATAGGTACTCTAATTTGAAGTCATAAAATTTAGCATTAAAAACTCACTTCAACTCCTAATATTGCTCTTGATTTTCCGTACGATAATCGAAAAAATAAGCTAATCGTATGCAACAGGAAATTATTATGTTGGCCAGGTAATTTCATATCTGTTTTACATACTCACTGATCTAGATTCCTTGGCGTGCAGTACAGTTCAAACCGCACGATACAATCAAGTTAGGGTCGCTTAATATTTTATTTCTGATCTTATCTTTAATAAATAAATCCAATTGACGTTTATTACTGGCACGAAAGAGGATAAAAAAGTTTTAAATAGTAATTATTTCGATGTTCAGCTATTTAAACGCATTTAAATCAAGTATGTAGGTACATAGAGCAGTTATCGAGTGTATTCTCGATTAATCGATTGAAATTAACGATGCTTTACAGTATTTCGATGTTTTTATCAAACTTTGTTTAGAGTTTAATAGAAAATCACAAAATACACAAACGAAAGTTGCCGTGACGAACGTTTAGAACAACATATTAGTTTTCTTTTTAATATAGCAGCACACTAAGCCTGATATTTTTCATTCGGAGTTTAGGAAATGAAGTTTTATTTATTAAGCTTTCTAAACTTTTAGAGAAGTAAGTCATATCACACTATAGTAGTACGTAAGTACATTATTAAAATTCTTTCAATATTAAAAATAGTAAATATAGTTCGATTTTGTAGAACAAGCAGCCTATGTGATAACCCTCGATATTCATTCCACTTAGATAATAAATAAGGTCCCGCGTTACTTGAGGTTAGAACTTGCGTTACGATGTAATCGTAATCTGATTGATATAATCAGTATGCGAATACATGCAAATGTGTCCATACCTCCCGTGAAATCGGTGGCTAGAGAGCGCGCATCCAAGCAGAAAATGTGGTCAATTCGATGTCCCCTACCGATAGGGTTGCCAGTAGGTAGTATCATTAATTCAATTATTATATACTTCATTTTTTATATATACTTCCTATTTACCCGACTACGCTACGCAAAGAAGTGGTGGTCTGTATATTTACTGTGTAGTTTTTAAAATAAACAAGCAAGTTGATATAATCACTTTTTCATTATTGGTATCGTGAATTTGGGGATTTTAATATTTATAAAACGTAAGAGAGTAACTTGAAGTTTAATTTACTTTATATTTAAATGCTGTTTTAATATTTTAACAACAAGTTGGTTACCCTAGTCGTAAATCTATCTGCACAAAAAGAAAACGATTCATAATCTTAGTTTGGTTAAAGAGTCTTTCTTGCTTATACCAAAGCCGCTCTAAGTTGGCCGATTTGCTACATGTCAGACTGACTGCACTAGTGAGGGACAACGGTAAAATTGCCGAAGTATATAAGTAACAGTTATTTCCACTTTATAACCAAGCAAGGTCTAATTATAACAAATTTTTATTAAAAACATTAATTCACATCCAAAAGATTGAATTTAAGTTCCTTATTTATAAATATATTTATTTTTAAAATACAATACTTATTAAATCCTTCATCCTATTTTAAAAAAATACCTGGTGAGTATTACCCACTACGTCACTATGAAAACGTGTCAAACGGCGTAACCTTGTAAAAGCGTAATACAGAGTGGAAATTTTACGTTTTCTTTTTATAATTCAATTATTTTAGGTAATAAAAGACAAATAATTATATAATTATGTGCATTTGAAATTTTGAAATAACGTATTATTTTTAAAAGTTGTTCTTTATGATTCGCGTAAATATGTTCCTCTTAACAAGGATAAATGCAAAATATAAAATAAAAAGTGTCAAATCAGTCTTCTAAGAACGGCTCCGGTATAATTATCTAGTTATTTGTCTTTTATTACCTAAAATAATTGAATTATAAAAGAAAACGTAAAATTTCCACTCTGTATTACGCTTTACAAGGTTACGCCGTTTGACACGTTTTCATAGTGACGTAGTGGGTAATACTCACCAGGTATTTTTAAAAATAGGATGAAGGATTTAATAAGTATTGTATTTTAAAAATAAATATATTTATAAATAAGGAACTTAAATTCAATCTTTGGATGTGAATTAATGTTTTTAATAAAAATTTGTTATAATTAGACCTTGCTTGGTTATAAAGTGGAAATAACTGTTACTTATATACTTCGGCAATTTTACCGTTGTCCTCACTAGTGCCTTTGAGTATAAAGCCACTGGAGATGCCATAACGTCAACGCTTCTAACAAATTTTTTCGCCACTTTTAGCGGGGGCGAGGTAAACACGTACAGCACACCACCAAAAATTAATAACTCAACAGACACAAATTTTGCTGTAACGATAAACGCACACTACAAAAATGTTCAACACTTCAAACAATACACGCACACAAACAAAGTTTTCACGTAACTACGCAACACACATACGAAAAAAATAGTGATGACACAAAGAATAAAATAAAATCAGTTTGGTGAATGAACTGAACTATCTTGTACTGATTATTGTAATACAATAACATTTTGTGGGATCTTATTAAACAATTTTGTGCTTAAACCCAAGAACGACTTTCCAGTCTTTTGAAGCCTGAGCCTTGAAACGGCAAACTTATGTTTATTACTGGTGTTAAAATGGTGAGGATCCGATATTAAATGATTGTATGTTCTTGTAAACATATAAGATACAGTCCAAAATGTACTGAGAGGATACGGTTAAAATATCTATGTCTTTAAAAATATCTCTATAGGAGTCACAGAACTTATTTTAATTTTCAGTCTAAATTACAAAATCCTATGACCAGAGGAAAGAAAAGTAATTTTTCTAATTCATCTTACAAGATTTAAATATAACATAATGTTTAGACCTTTTATTTAATTCAAAATTAAAGTAAAAAACGGATTATACAACTAACTGCAGGGAGTGAATGATTCATTCAAATGTCGAGTCGCGTTTTTGACTTTGTGACATCACTAGCCCCCGTACCACTGTATTCTTGTTTATTTTTTTCTGTCGTTTACGTATCGCAACGACTTTTTATTTAAATGGCAATTCTTCTTAAATACACGTTTAAAAGTTAATAAAAACACTTAGATATGATACTAAACGCGCTCTTGTTGCGAATTTGAGCTCTCGATCGCCTTTTACATGAGAATACTGCACAACTAACCATTTTTCAAGAGTAACGTCACGCGACAGGGATCAATGCAAAATGGCGGTGGTGCAGCGACAAGTAGTTTTATTAAACGTGTTTGAACAGTTGACCAATGTACTTTGCCGGAGGGGGTCGCCCGTGTAAGGCATCTCCAGTGGCTTTATACTCAAAGACTAGTGCAGTCAGTCTGACATGTAGCAAATCGGCCAACTTAGAGCGGCTCTGGTATAATGTAACGTTTTCTTTGATAACAAACCAATTAATGTACCTGCCACAATTCCATACTATTTTTTTGCAATTTTTACAAAATGTATTTGCTTTCTTACTTGCTATGTGTGCATTCATTGTTTACCGCCACATTCGTCACTCAAGAGCTCATATCAATAGATTGACACTTTACAGTATTTTGTGCAATATTTGAACACGAGCACAAGTTGTTGATATTGATAACTAGTGCTAGTTTACTACAGAACTGAACATAAATCCTTAAATCATAAAAAAAAAATATTAATGGATAAATAACAGTATTTAAGTAGGTATATAGAATATTTTCTGCAGGAAATTGCCGCCGTAAACAAACAACCTTGAATGTAGGAAACAGAAAATATCAATTGGACGCATAGATTTATTATTAGTCAGTAGTTAGGTAGGTACTTCGTAATAGGCAATCGTTGTAAAGTGGTACCTACTAGAGTAATCAATAACCTTTATAAGTAGTAGCTTGGTGAGAAATGTGTTGTCGTTACGGTCCAGCTGAAAAAACGTTGATAAAAAGTTGATAGATTTCGAGCAACTATTGTGGTCCAAAAGTCTGTTGGCACGTCCAAAAGCCAATCTGTGGATAACTACTTCGTATAGGTCGAAACTCGATCACTGTACAATTCCAATACCATCATCCTGCCTCCTTAATGACCAGTCGATAAGAGTGAAAATCGCGTGAGGGGATGTAAGGTGGCTGGTACTCAAAATCGATATAAGGATCGTTTAAATCGTCGCACAAAAAGCGGCCTCCGCAGCCGGCAAGGCTGTCAAGCCGGTTCTCTGGGAGTCTCGATAAATGCTCGTTACATACTTTCGAAAGATCGATATATACTTACGAACATGTAAAATAAACGCCTGTGGTCAGGATTCATTATTATCTATTTACGGATTAGCACTAGACTACACTTATGGTAGAGTGCTAACCTGTAGAGCCGGTATTTTCATCTCTTTCTGTAAAAATCAACAGCTTACCTTGACGTTCATGATTGTCTTGGACTAGTTTTTTCCAAAACCATTTCAATGGATGCTTAAAGGTATACCAGAAACATACTGTAAAATCGTTTACTTACATTTTAGTACTTTTACCATGATGATGAATAAGTAACCTCCCATTTCCAAATATTACTTGGATGGCCGTCATTACCAAATGAAATATTTTATATAATATTTTTCTCAAATTAGGCACTCCTACAAAGTTACCAAGACTATTCTAGTAAACAAAATCATGACATCATGCAATAGGTATTGTTTAGTGAATGACTCCACAAATATTTTTGTCAGTATCTAAGTCCTAGTAAAACTTAATTTGGTTTTGAGAAAACACACGACTCTACATAATTTAAATAAGAAGGATATTTCAGTAGCTTCGACTTAAAACGATCTAGCAAACCATCTATACATTAATCTGTCACTTGAAACATGTTTAAAAACCAAATAATTTGTATTTGAATTAGTGAAATCTAATGTTTTAACATTAGAAATGCATCAAATACAGTTCATTCAATCCTAACTATGAATCTCATAAAAATGAATATTAAATCCTTATGCACACATAGGAATCCAGAAATAAAATAGAGTGACTGGTTTGAATAAATTATAATTTATTCATTGCTACCGATTACTTTGGATAAAATAACAAATCTCTACCTGTTTTTTCTTTCATCCTGTGGGAGCGTTGTTCTAGTTCTTGTCGGCAATATGCTAAAACTTAAACCGAACATATAGTTAGTTAAGAAGATACAAGTAAATATACGAAAAGAATAATAAATGCACATTGAGGATAACCAGAGCCGGCGTTAGGGCAGTCGTCCAGGGCTCTCAACACTAACAGGGCGCAATAGAATAAAGTGACTATTTTATTGAGTATCTTTGAGGAGAAAGAGGAGGCGACTCAGATATACGCCAAGGGCGCTGTGTCAAATAAAAACAACGCTGTTGATAACCTATTTGTGTACAAATACCTACAAACAAACGACCTATACCTACCTACTGACGATAGTGTTCGTAAAAATTTTAGTAGGTAGGTTAGGTAATATACCTTTTCATCATCGAACAGACGTCATAAGCGCAGGTGCCAAGATTGCGGAAAACCATTAGACTCATTTAACACTCGACTTAGTACGTGTGCATTCACTCAATATGTTACTTTACCTACTTTAACTGGGTTATTTTTTTATACATATTTTGAAGCTCTTTCACTCACTAATAAGCCGGCACAAAAATATCCAAATTTTCAGAAAATCATTTTACGCCTACTTACTTGTCATAAGTTTCTAGGTACCAGGTAATTTCAGCCTAGCTAGAGTAAAGTTATAAGTCGATTGTTTTTGTTCTCAAGACCAGTTTTATAGACAACAAGTTCCATTCTTAGGTATCGGGTGCACGTAGGCTGAATAACCACTCTTGAGAATCTCAATATTCTCTAATTAGGTATCTGTTCAAACATGTACTTGTAGGCGACTTTGTGACAGGTAGGTAATAAATAGTCTTCTTTAATTTTTACTTTAAATTATTCAGAAGCGAGAAACAACACTTAAATAGCCAATTACACATCGAAACAAAACAAAAAACCTACCGGTCTAGTTACTGGTTGTTTTAAAAAACTTTGCAAGGATTTTAATAAATCGATTCGACATTGGATAATCACAGATTTTTTTCTACTTTAAATATTGTACTTACTTATCGTCTGCGTGCGCGCAGGTGTGCGCACAAGGTGAATGCACAAAATTACTGGACTATGTATACGTTATTATATATTATTTAAGAGTTTAGCAGATCCAGTTTTAGTAGTTTGTAGATCAAGTTGTTGTCAAGACTTACCAACATGCTTATACAAAGGAGTTTTATATTAAGCTCTTTTTACCCGACTGCACCAGTAATTCAGTTTAGCCTAAGTTAAGACTGATATTAGTATATAATAAAATTGTTATGACCCATATGATACTTTTTTTCCTGAATGACTTACGATGATGGCTTGGAGTAGCCTCGTCATCATCAATGGACTTGCGGGGGAGGTGGCTCTCACCCCTAATCCATATGATACTTAGCTTGTAGAATAGTATAATGATCTACGACACGATTTAATTTTATTTCGTAATTTATCTAAATATTCACTTATGAAAACATTGCAACAAAATCAAAGCCATACATTCGCTATACTCTTCTTGACTGTACATTTCAATTAGTAACACAGCTATTTAATATTCTGATAAAACACTTATGCTCCAAAAGTATGCGGATATTCCTGGAGGGTACTAGCCCGGCCTCATTCCGCCTTGCCTCATCGCCTTGGGCCGCTCACTATATCTCGAATGCAATCGTGATTACGTGGTTATTTCGGCTAATTAACACACTTCCTGCGTCACGGTTTCATGCAGTTTAGGACCCCTGAAGACGCGAAACAGATTGCGCAAAATTTTAATTTTATAGAGATATTTTACATGATGCATAAAGGCTGGGATCATGATTTTTCGTAAATTCGTATTATGAAAATAACCGTGGTTTACCATAGGCGCAGAAAACATTTATCTAGAGGTTCTTTAGGCTTTTTATTCGGGTATGATTATTGTAAATCTAAGTTAGATAACCAGTTGATAAATCGTTCATTTACTGTACTACGAACACCGATTTTTCTGTATGATGGTCAAAGAAATATCAAAGGTTTAAAGAAGTATCATGGTTTAAAGAAATATCAAAGGAACAAAGTCAGCACGACTAATAATACCTCTCGTATAGTATAAAGTCCAGGGCCGGCGCAGACGTGACTCATAAAAGTTTATAGAATTACTTTCAAGGCCTCCTTCAATTCTGTAAGTACTTATTCACGATCCTATAGCATGATTACATTTTTTGTTCCTAAACCTAAACCACAGTAAAATAAAAGGCAACGACTAATCTCTACCGAGATCTTAAAAACAACACCGTAAACATTGTAAGGTAGGTACATTATGTTTATTGTTATGAACCGCTTGCGCTTATTCTTGGTCTTTTTTTTTTTGGTTAATTTTAATATTGGTGATTACAACCAATCTCAATAAACAATAAAATAATAGACAAAAAAAATGGCTCTACAAAATCAACCCTACCAACCCTGATAACTACGTAAAAGACTTGATCTAATTTTAATAAAGGAAAACTTTTTATTAGGTTCTCTATTCGATTAATCAAATCTGAGAGTTTGATTTTCCCAATTTCATGAATCTTACGAAGTCCATGGAGGAGTGAGTTTATTTCTACATTAAGGCTTCTCCTCCAATTATCGGGCTTACCACCAAAGGGCTATATAATATACATGTTTTATTCCCTATCAAGCTTTATAAGGTACCCAATCACTACTCATATATGAATATCGCAATAAATAAATTAAAAAAAAAAAATATATAAATATAAATATATATATATATATATATATATATATATATATATATATACATATATATATATATATATATATATACTTTACTGCTATCTTCATACACTGTAACTGTTCGATATGATACTTATGCCCTGGGCTAAATGTACAGGAGAAGAATTCTTTACAACAATTGGATTGTTTAAAATTATTTTGTATACCTACATACATAGAGGTGATATTCGCTGCTATAGTTAAAATATATTAATGCGGGTTTTTGCTTTTGATGTTTATAAATTTTCTAATTTACACTGTCACTTTTTTATTTTCATCACAAACAAGTATTATAATTGACGTTAGTTCTTCTTAATCAGTTTCATTTAATTGTATTTGCAGTAAATTATAATTAGATTATTTACAGTAATTGATTATTAAATCTTACGGACTTGATAGCCATGTAAGTGTATAAAAATGAATTACATACCTAAAAACCAAAGTAAATACGTTGCGTTAAATAATTTGGTGAATCTCTACTGATTAGTGCAAAAACTGAATTAGAAACACGGTGCAGTGAGGCCTGTCGGTGGAACATGTCTTCATAGTTATCAGACTATGTCGTCATAATTGTTGTGAGAAGAAACAAAAAATCGTGCGCGACTTAATCCAACCTAAATCCCCATCCGTATTACCTGATACGCCTTTCATCGGCGTCTATAAATGGGGGTTTCGGGGTACCCAGTCTAATAGCTCGCTAATAGCTCATTAAATCAATAGCTTTATAACTAAATAGCTCTATATACTATTACTAAACGAAAGATTGGGTAAGATGATTAATCATCAGACATAAAAATTTGGCCATCTCATGGACCATTTACCCTCGATATGCCATGAAATCTTGCGTAGATACTGTCGCAATAAAAAACTGATAGCAAGTAGATAATGATGATTACCGCAAAAAAAAACGTTCACGTAAGAGAACTGTAAATTCTTAAAATGTGTAAGTATAAGCTATTAATTAACGTGCATTCCAAAGCAAGAAGACAAGTTAATAAGTTGAGAGACCCTTCATAGTGACCCCAATCTATCTCACAATTTTTATGAAGCAATCATAATTTGGCAACTTTTCAAAACAACTCAAGTTGACCTGACAGTCAATAGCATTGCATTAAACCAAGGTTTGTTCCCAGATCATCTATTAGTTCCGAGTTCGATAAACTGATTTTTTAAGTTACTTTAGGCAATGCGGCTAGCAACAAAGTTGATTGAATTCAGAATTCAGACGCCACGAAAATACATTTACCGTTGCGACATCAATAGGTATTTCTCCACCTATAACGGTCTAAATAGTTTCTGAGTAAAAATCTCCTGAATCCGGACAACGTTTAAGATTGCTAAGATCCACGGACCATTACATAACTGTTATGGCAACATACGTGGACTGTAATAAACCAATTACAACGTTTTTCAATTGTCCTCTACAATATTATTACAGACTTTAGATTACAGGTTACTCGTTCGTAACAATAATGTTAGGTAAGTTACAAAACATAATGTTGAATTGGATAATTCTTTGTAGTCGTTATTTTGAAAGATAATGTCTGGTATGAAAAATGAAGTACTTCACCGAACGTGATAAATCAATAG
The DNA here is from genome assembly GCA_039566165.1 of Maruca vitrata. Classification (NCBI taxonomy): domain Eukaryota; kingdom Metazoa; phylum Arthropoda; class Insecta; order Lepidoptera; family Crambidae; genus Maruca; species Maruca vitrata. Next base: position 7,248,193 of record CM076925.1, read on the forward strand.
TAAGTTCGTAATAATAAATATTTAATTTTAAGTAAAACTATGCTTTACAGAAAACAATAAATACCTAAGTATAGTCTGTACTTTAAACAGAACATTTAATATTATTGAAAATTCGTACTTCGAGGTGAAAGTAAACGATAAAGTAGGTAAATACGTAACGCTCTAATTGATACAACAATACAAGTACTAGGTATTCAACAAACACATACTAACTTACCGAAGCATCGATACATTTCATAATACTGAGCTAGAAATTAATTTAACTCAAGTGAAATATTTATTTTCAATTTATTGAATTGCATACAAACAACCTGGAAAAGTTGGGCCGTTCAAGTAGCCATGAAATGCCGGAAAACTCCACCAGATGGCGTGGCGCGGTGCACATATTCTGCAATGCAGCGGAACACCGGAATGGAAACACGTCACAATCTGCGATTGCGATTTAATTTGCGAACTCACAATGGGTATTGCAACTGATTGTTGAACAATAGTCGTGATTTGCCGAAAGCAGAGCGAGTGTTGTGCGCAGCGGCCGCGGGGGGCGCGCCGGCCCACCACACCGTGAACAAACATTGACCAAGCGGGCAGCAGGCACGCACCGCGCTCCGACGACTTGCCGCAACATTCTTAGCGTAAAAGTTAACGTGGATGGTTTACTCTATGCAATTTGCGATGTTTAAGTTGATACACCCAAGTTTTCCCCTCGAACATTGTGCGAACGACTCTTACGTAGCGAACGATTGTGCTGAATGCGATGTGCAGTGCTGACGCCCCCGCGGACATGTCACCACTCATCGAAATGGAACTAGAAACATTAACGCTGGATATAATTAGTGAGTATAATCAGTTTAATGATTACTTTCAGCTGCTTTTCTTTTCTTTTTCGATACATCAATAAAGACGGTATTAATATGTTTTTACGATCATTAGTAAACCAAACAATTTACAAAACAACGCTGATTACGAAACGAATGGAACGAATGGCATTGCTACAAACCTTCAACAACTCGGCAATAACGAGTATTTTCAAACAAGAAAATTAAAGTTAGTTTCAAACGGTTCGGGAAGGTAGAGAAACGTCCGTACCTTCATATAAATATCGTATATCTATTGACTCGATAAAAGTTCTCAAGGAACAAGTGAAATTTGTGGGAGTGCCGATTAGAAGTTGAACCTAGATCTAGATCATGCTTAGAAAACACAATTGCTGTTAGGTATGCTCGTTTGAAATGGATTTAAATTTAAGTTAGGTAAGTCAATCGAAGTAAATACCTGCATGCTATGCATTCCAATCATGTAATAATACATATGTCCATAAATTCCTTGTTTAGTTTTTGTGTGAACACTAAAATTCGAACTATGAGAGTAGGTATTTATCAATGTTACTACTTATATATCATGTGTATTAGACAAATTAATGTAGTATTTTCTAACATCATACGCTTAGTGTTGAACTAAACTGTTCGAAACTACCTCCAGAAACACAGCATTAGCGTAGTTATCACTGTGATACTGATCTTATGAATTTCCTGTGATACCAGATAACTTCGTGATGATGTAGGTACATACATTATTCGTCTATTACATAAATCATAATGTTAAAACGCATTTACCCGGATTACAGTTGGCCTTGGGATTATGTGGAGTGACGTTTCGTCTCGGGGCTCCTTTAAAGAGCTTCTGTTTAACCACGGTCTGTGTCTAATTGGATTTTTTGCCGAACTCTGACGCTTGTTAGACATTTGAGGTCGTATTTAAGACAATTACATACAACACGTTGAATGCTACACTTAGGTAGGTACAATGTACGTCCATGTATAATGTATACGTGTACGATAGGTATTCGTTGTTGAACAAAAACACACTTTTAAGAATAATTTTGGCCGGAATCAACGCCTGTATCTACCTGACGGCTTGGTAAGTTATTTAAAAATCTTTATTACAATCATATTATTACATTTGTGAGGAGTAAACTTATTTTTTATGTTATACTAAATATCTGACTAAGTTTTACCAAATTAATACCTTCCACGAATGAAAATAAACGTAATTTTAATAGAAATGAATATTGTTAGTGAACATGAAAATAATACAACAACTAAACAACAATTACAATTAATTAATAATAAATAATGATGTTTCTCATTAGCTCGCAGTGCTAATTATACCCAAAATGAACCTGTTTTAGAAAAATGTACACATGTTTTATTGTTAATAAATTAAAACTATTTTCTAATAATATCTATTGTTGATACGACTTGTCACTAATTAAAAAGTACAAAATAACAAAAGGTGCACGCTTCTTGCCGATTCGAAACTAAAGAATAGAGTACAAGTACCTACCTACCCAAGTAGGTACACATATGGTAGGCGGTTCCGAGAGTCGTGGGTTCGATTCCCACTCGGGACAAATATTTGTGTGATGAACATCGGTGTTTGTTCCGTGTCTGGGTGTGATTATGTATTTAAGTATGTATTTATAAATATATATGTATGTATATCAGTCTCTAACGCCCATAGTACAAGCTCTGCTTAGTTTGGGGTCAGATGACCGTGTGTGGAAATGTCCCAGATATTTATTTATTATTTATATGTCTAGGCACCTACATTACGCAGTATCCAATGATATTGCAAAACATTTGTAAGTAGGTATCAGTATTGCAGACTGGTTGCAGTTCCCACATTTCTTTACGGTGGACCTAGATACGATTGCGCATACTCTCAGATATACAGATATACTCAGTACCGTATAATATGCACCTACTTACTCTCGGACAATTTTGCCGATCCTACCGCAAAGTGAAGCGCATTACTGTAGCATGCCTCTGAGTTGTTTCTAACATAATTACAACATTACACATGCATTATTTCATTACTCGAATAATTACTGTAATTTAATGGAGCATTATAAATGTTACGTGGTAACTGACCAAACCAGTAACCGCATGTTTGGTCATTTCAGAAGTTTCGCTCTACAACAAAATAGGATTTTTGTGTTATCTGGGGCATTTTGTAAACGAGAAGTTCTTTTTGTTTTTTTCTTGTAGCATATTTTTCTATGTCTCTAGGTATAAGTTATGCATCATGATGAATGATCTATTCTATTAACAAATAGGTAGAAATACATATTAAATGACAAAGGCCTTATCGCCCTAGTCTAGGGTAGGCCCGTGCCCCAGCAGTGGGGTCTTATATTCTGATGATGAGATGAGAGAGATAATATATTTATAGTATATACCATAATGAGCTAACCTAAATAATGTTTTTTTAAAAGCTTAGTTTATTCACAGCACTGAATGCCGCATAGAGCATGAAAACCTAGACCAATGACCTCTTTTCCTCAAATCGCGTAGCAAATCGGTAGGTACCTACCGAATAGACTTAAATCTAAAGGGATATTTTATCGGCTGTCATAACTTCGGAACCGCGGTATCCAAACTACCTCGTTGTTCAGTAGCGGTACCATGAGTTGGCTATCGAAAACTTTCGTACGTCAAAAACCTATCGAGTTGTTTTTTTCATACGACCGATTTTAGTTCTAAGCGTAATCACCAGGGGCGCTGTACAAGTTTTTAATAGACATATTTACGTAGGCGATATCGACTCCGTAACTTTTAAGCTCATGGTAGCGCTACTATTATGGTAATGAATAGTCTTTATTTTGGCGCATTATAAGTTCATAAGATTGACTGTCTCGGTGGAACAGTGGTTACCTAACCCTGTTTGGCGATTCCAAGAGTCGTGGGTTCGATTCCCACTTGTGACAAATATTTGCGTGATGAACATCGGTGTTTGTTCCGTGTCTGGGTGTATTTATGTATTTAAGTTTATTTGTGTATCCACTGTCGTTTCTTATATCCGTAACACAAGTGATTAAGCTACTTACCTAGGATCAGATCGATGTATGTGATGTTGGGAAATATTTATTTACTTATAAGTAACGTATTTATGGTAGTAACCAGGCATACAGGCTAAACTTTACTAGTCTTGTGTGGAATGGTAAGCAAGGTATTATAACGAACAGAATTATATAATTTTGGCCAAAGTTCGGGGTCATGTGTCAGCATGATTCACATCTCGAAACGAGTTACAGTCTTGAAACAACAGTTCGTACGATTAAACCGGTTTATGTGCACTAAAGTAAGTCGAAAGACGAACAGGGCCGTAGCTAGGGCAATTGTGGGGCCAGGCCTTTCAACCTACCATCATCACCCATATACGCCCCCTCCGAGGGGCACCCTAAACTAGGCGGCCATCCTAGTTTAAAATCCTTAAATATCAGAAACTAAGACAAATTTATTAATGGTAAAATGTGTGTTTAAAGTTTACGATAAAAGCAACCTACCTGTAACTAATATAAATAAACAAATTTAAATATCACGTAACATTACATACTTTGTTTAGATTCCGAAGTAAGTTGCTTATATTCATACGGATCAGAGAGAAACGGAAAGACAGATACAAAAGTGATGGATGAAAATAAACTGACCTATGTATATAAATGTTTCGTTCACCGATGTTTCGATCACACAAATATTTGTCCTGAGTGGCAATCGAACCTACGACGCGCAAGGGACAGGGCTCTATCAAATGCGCCATACAGCTAGTCTAATGCCGCTCTCCTTCAAATCGGACTCTAGCTACAGCCCTGAAGACGCAGCTTACTTGGCATATTTTGTGCTTACTTACTTGGCATCGCCATGTCTTAAACCAAGACAGAACTAGGAGTGCTTAATTGCTTAGATATCGTTATAGCGCATCGTGATCCGCGTTCTTTTAATTGATGCTTAACCTACAATTAAATCGTAAATGCTAGAAACTTCGCACACGTTAGATGTGAAGGATGAAGGCTGCAAATTATTTTTTTATAATAAATAAAATAACAACAGGTTAAATATTAAAATCCCGGTTCAAATAAAAAATGTGTCATTTTTCGACAGTAACTAAAAATATTTCCAAACTGATAAAGTATTGGGTAGTTATGTGATTTTTTTATTCAACCTTATGTACTTTTACAGTGAAATTATTAACTAAGTATGTGTATGTATACTACATACGTATATAATATATAAAAGAACCTACAATAATATAACCAAACTTCTTAGACTGCTGTAACTTCAGTTGAAATATGTTTAAGTATGTTTTTTAGCAATCTAAAACACATTGTGCTCTCTAACAAAGCAAGTTAATTATTTATTTGCATCATAAGTAGTTTGGTGTATTATATTTTTGTAGCAACCGGTTCATGCATTTTAATTGAATCACTTTTATATCACAAATTCAAGGTTAAACACCTGCACTAAATAGCCTTGTCTTATTAAATATTGTGCGTTACCTAGTTAAGGCATTCTATGTGGCAGTAGAGTTTTATGTTTGAACAATGTGCCATATCAAGTAATTCTATTTTAACCAAGGAAATAAGTTACAAAAGCTGGAAAAAAATACATGCTTGGAATATTGTGCAAATTATAAGTCTTAATCAAATCAGCTCTTCATTTTGAATTAGGTAAGTACCTAAACCTAACAAATTAGGACACTATACAAAACTAAGTACTTACTTAATAACCTTCTTTTCATCATCATCAGCCCTATACGTCCCCACTGCTGGGGGCTGGAATTTCTTCGTAGGTGTGCAGGTTTCCTCACGATGTTTTCCTTCACCGTTAAAGCGTCGAATAATCGTACATATGATTTTTAAATTTGAAAAACACAGTGGTACGTGGCGGGGTTTGAACTGGCGACCACTCGCATGGCAAGCAACGACCTTAACTACTCGGCCATCGACCCTTTTTACTTAATAACCATAATGCCTCAAATTCAATAAATAATTTCGGAAGGTTCGCATCATGACAGCATATCGCAAAGCAGGGAAGCGTTTTTAATTTCCTCATAGTCATTAATTGGCTAACGACCTCGGTCACAGACGTTAACTCTACATTACTCTATGCTTTCAATGTCGGCAGTTTCGTTATATACTTAGGTACGATTCCATTTTACCGTTTACCTACAAAGCATTATTTCCATGCATTATTACTTTTCGCATTATGGTTTTTACGAGTACCAAGCCACATTTTTTAAACACCGTGATATTATTTTTAGTTACGGAAATTTCCAAGATCTTATGCATAGATATTTATTTAAGTACGAGTAGAATATACTTTACTTAAAAACAACTCGTTAGTCAAAAAATAATTCAGTATATAAGATTTTACAAATACATTCTGCCAGATGGCAAAATTGTTTGTTGAGAACATACCTATTCATCTTAAGAATTGAACTATGTTTTGTTAGAATATAACTATAAAATAGAAACTTATTTGGATTTCTATTCGTTCATCACGAAAGTATAAATACATACATAATAACTCGTGTACTACATATTTAACTAGGCACGACCAGTATCTATTAATTGATGTTGACTTATTATGGTATTGAAATACTCATTTAATTTCTAACAAAAACCTTACACGAGCGCAATGAAATACAAATTATGAATCCATGAATTTATTTTACTCAAAGAAGTGCAATTTGTTGTGAAACTACATATTCATAACATACCTAGTAAATTGATTTTTAATTTCACACAACTATCACAGTAACAAACAACTTGTCTTTTATTGTATTTGATCCAAGTAAAATTCCGATTATGTAGTTGAAAGTAAATCAGAATAAATGCGATATCAGTATAAGTAACACAGAACAAATTCAAAACTTTAATAAAATATTTCGTGTCATGTGGATTTAATTTATATTTATCCCGATTAAACCCACAACTCCTACTAGATTGAGCACTACCTACCAAAAGGCTATATAGCTAGTCAAATGTTACATTTCATATGTTTTACTCAAATGCCTATGTACCTACCGTTCAAACTGATCATTAATTATACTTATGCAGCCTCAAAGTAGACTATAATTTACAAATATTATGCGTGTAACTATTACGTATTTTATTATGGACCGTAACATTAAAAATAAAAATAACATGCTTTATTAGCCTATCTAAGTATTAAATAATAAATGTGAGAGTTTGTGAAATGGTTGTGCTCGATCAAGCGGTAACGTTGGTTTGGATGTAAATTATTTACTTACCTGAGCCTAGTTTCACTGTAAATAGAGAAATCTCTGGACGTAGCCAAGTGTTTAAGCAAACGATTAGTAAAATTGCCTATCAGCTCGTGTGGTCAACCGACACAGCAGCAGATCTGATAGGTAAATAAGAGAAATTCTTCATTATTCTGGCATACAAATTTAAAGGCTAATTAAAGGGAATAGTTAATGCGAACGGCAAAGGCTAATTAAAGGGAAGTTTATTAAAATACCTATGTAAATAAGTAATTAAGTACTAGTAATTCATTACGTAAGAAATTTTAATTTTTTGGTAAAACCAATATTGTAAGTTAATTTACACGAGCCTTCAGTTAATTCATAACTTACTTCCTAGTCTCCAACGTATATAGTCCGAACGAATACCTAACTTCTACTATCTAACTAATATTGTACTGGACTTGGAAAAAAAACAAATTAGCTTTTATTTAAAGTGCCGTCAAAGATAACAATATAATCGTTAGATACTTAATTCCTTTATTCGTATTTACTTGAGGGTACCGCTATGTACACATTCGGAATAGTTTACGGATTAAACTTGCTAATAAGTATGTTATAAGATTTTAAACATAATTATTTAAGGACCCGACGTTTCGAGTTCCATACAAGCCTCTTTACAAAGGAGATAGACAGTCCATAAAATTAGTAAGTATAAACAGAGTGCTTATTTTGCATTTTTATGTACAGACTGCAGATTCAGTACCTGCCAAAATTGTGTCAGGAAATATGCTGACCCATGAACCAACAAAAATATCTTATCTAAGCATATAGATCACCTGAAGTGATGTTATTGGAATAAGTAGAGCACCGTTTCCTAGTGCAGCCTGCGCTCGCGCAATGCTCTGTAACCAAGTTTCTTGTGCGGTTGCACAACTGCACCGGGTGTTGTAATAAATCGTCTAAGCACTTATTACCGCTTAAATCGAGAACAAATACCAGTCGCGAACGTTGTTCTTACACTATAATCTAAGTGCTTTGTTTAAAAGTGAAATACGAATGTATGTCATAAATTATCTTAGGTGTGGTAAGTAGATATTATTCAACGAGTATATTTTATGTTTTTTCTCACGCATGCGCCTTATCGGTGTAATGGCGCGTCGTGCATGTTCGCGTGTGGGTAAGTTGAAGCGGCGGAGCGTAAGCATCGCAAATTTGCCGGTTTCACATTAAACGCTTCAACTTCCCAATGTTTTTTATCAATATGGACGCCTATTTCTTTGCATTTATTAATTAGCTTCTTGTGTACCTGTCACGGTGATGAGTCCAATACATTTAGCTCAGATGTTTCGACTTTTTGAGTAAAGCCAGAGCCGTAGCTGAGGGAGGACATTGTCAGTCAGTGCCCTTCTTTACAAAATACCAAAAATCAAGATAAATACAGTTTCGATGGCCGTGTGGTTATGATCGTTGCTTGCCATGCGAGAGGTCGTTGTTAGTTCCAACCCCGCCACGTACAAATGTGTTTTGAAATATGAAATTCATGTATGATTATTCAACGCTTTAAACGGTGAAGAAAAACCGCCTAAGTAAACCTAATGAAACAATGATGATGTCGCCCTGGTTTAGTGTAGGTCCGTGCCCCAGCAGTGGGTAAATATACGGGCTGGTGACGATGATGAAGATTAATAAGTTGGAATTTAATAAATCAGTTCTAAATAAAACATTTATGTGAATGGAAAATAATAAGATATCTAGTAAAAAACCGCTTTAACAAAAAAAATATCCAATAATATGCGGACGGAACTATCTACTTTAAAAATAACCGTCTCAGCGTTTGTATCTGCTATTCGTTCTATACATATAGTTAAAACATTTTTTAACTGAAAAATCAACTGAAGAACTTAAATGTAAAAATATCTAAAGATATGTTAGGTCGAGAACCGTTGTTTGTGTTGTTTTAAACGTCCCGCCAAGAGACGGTATTTATATGCAAAGCTGAATAAATATTTCTGTGGCTTTACAAAATAAATTCCTCTGCTGTCCTTTGTGAAACAATTTTTTTTTTTCACCATCTGTCACGTATTGTTTTGCTGAAGTTTTAAACAGCTGTTACTTTTTGCAGTACGCTACGTTAATGTGAAATTTTGAAGAAAATGAACAGAAATTACAACGGCAGAAGACTGGCAGAGTTTCACGATGAACACTGCTGCGCGGGAAATGTCACCGGCAACTTTCGGCGCACATCTTCACTGCGGCTGCGCGGTGAAAAAATGGTGCAGCGCTCACCTCTTTCCACGAGGAAATTAATACCAATAATCACGGAAAACACACATCAGAAGAACCGGAGCGATGGCGCCCGTCTCATGGAGCCGGGCCATCGCCAACGGAGCCACGTGAGTGCCGGCCTTCGGGCTCGTTGAATAATTGAACCATTGCCATGACTACTCCGACCAAGCCAATAAAGCTCGCTGACGTCGACGTCAACGCTAGCTAATTACATCAAACAAAAGACAGTAACAATCACCAAATAGAAGCGTATAGTATGAAATTGAAGAGTGTTGTTGTTTGTTAGGTTATATCTTTGCTGTATTGAATATCCAAAATTTCAAATCAAAGGTACTTGTGAATTCTTCATGTACGGCTGTACTGTGACAACTTGGCAAATTAACTGAATGTGTTTTTTTCGTTATTTAATTTGATTTTGATATGTTTAGTTTCAAGCAATTCTTTTTTTCTATTTTTCAGTCATTCAGCTCCAATGCTCAGCAGAAGCCTAGAAAACCCGGCCTAAAACAAGACAGCTACTTAGATGGTAAACTAAACATGACTGACTCCGCTCACACCCCACCAGGTTCCCCCGAGGACTTGCCTGATGATGAATCGCTCCATAGTTACGGCAGTGCCGCTACTGCTGCCTCCGTTGACGCAGGATATGCACCATTTAATGGTACAACCTTCAGTGGAAGGTCTATGAGGTATGTGTTACACTGCTCATCTCATGCTGGCCTTGCTGGTGATGAGTATCTCACCCCTACACAACGGGCCCAGAAACAGATCCGACGCCTCAAAAGTTTACTAAACCAAGCAAAGAAAGATCTTGATAAGAAAGATAGTGAGATATTCCACCTCACCAAAGAAGTTGTCGAGCTCCGTCTGTACAAAGCTTCAATATGCTCACCTGACGAAAAATCAAACTCAAGTGAAATTGTGACAATCCGTGAGAATGCTGATGAGGCGTCTATTGAACAGGACAGCCCTAAACATGAGAAGGTATGCAGGAGCTATGATGTGACAGACAGCCCATTATTCAAAGACCAGACCCCTACCAGATGTCGAAATGAAATGCAAGGATCTTTCACTGACTCTGGGCACTTTGACGATCTCACTAACTCATCACTGCACTCCAAAGAATCTGTTCATATGTTGACTCATGATGTATCATGCATGACTGACATTGGTGATGATGAGCAGGAACGCCTTAGCTTAATTGAATTCTATGAGAAGAAGATAGAGGATGTGGTGAGGTCGCATGTAGGAGAGACACAAGAATTGAAGAAGGCACATAATGACAAGGTGGAGGCGTTACTGCAGAAGTTGGCGGATGTGAACACTCGGTATTGTGAGTTGTTGCCGAACTATGAGCAGGCGAAGGAGCGGATCCATGTGCTTGAGAAGCAGCTGGAGGAGGCCAGCAAGCAGCTGCAGGACGAGGAGAGCAGGCACCGTGCTGTGTACCTGCAAATGTATAATAAGGGAGTGGAGGCTGCTAAGTTTGAATTGGAAAAGGTAATTATATTATTATTGCATTTATCTTTAACCCCTTCAATGTGTTTGACTAAAGTAATAATCAATTTTCAACTAGAATGTTTAGATATAATATTCAATAGGCAATATTGAAATTCTGTTAATATAGAAAAGTAATATGATGAGATTTTTTAAACATTTTCATACATATTCTGGGGAAAATTATTGCAACCAAATAACTATGTCTAATTATGGTATTACATAATAATTTTATTTCATGACTAGAAAATCAAAACTATTTGCCAATGTTCTTATCATACATAATCAGATTGGTTGTATGTATTAACAAGACATCGACGGTCCCTACGTATATAAGGACATGTAAAAAAGTGTTTTTTTTTTATTGCATTTTTCGCAATGATTTATCTTTACGCATACGCCCATATATAATTTTTTTTCTAAATATTAATACTTTTGCCAATTTAAGGAACGTATAAGAGAACAAGTGTGATAATTACAAAGAAGCAATGTCGTAGATGCGGATATCTATACATATCCTTTTGTACTCTGTTTTAAAATGCGCTCCCAATCTAGCGAGCGGTCATGTCAAACATAACGTTATTTACGGGAGATTCCCCAAAAAACGTGTCGATTGGTGTTCATGTGGTAAAAAGATACAAGTTCTGATAAAATTTTTGGAATAAAATAAGAGAAGTAAAAATTGAAGGGGCTCACCCAGACATTGTTAAATTTAAATACAACTTCTCCGAAGAAAGCTATAGAACTCTAAACTGCGAACATAACATAAAAAAATACTAGGGGAGTATAGAAGAAGGAAGATCTGATTCTAGAGAAATTATACAAAGAGGCAATTCCTATCACTGAAGTAAAATACAAAGACTTAAAACATTTATGTGATACAATGATTATTCCAAAAAGTATCATATTTTCTATAAGAATCTTAATCATGTTAAAGAAGAGAAAGGTCAGGCAGGATGAAGAAGATTAGAAATTGAGTACCTCTATGTGCTTTATTTATAAAAAATTGTGTTCCTTTTAGAACAACACTACATACAATTAGTAGAATAAACCTGTGATTATTTTTTGTTACACATACTGAAATTACTTAATAATTGTTAATGATAAGAGAAACTGTGGTTCACGATGAGACAATAATTGTAAGAATAATAATCATCTTTATTATTATTATTATAGTCTGAATAAATACATACATACATACATAAAATCACGCCTTTTCCCAGAGGGGTAGGCAGAGATCACTTCCTGCCATGTGCTACGGTCCTGGCACACCACTTTCGCTTCTTTCACATCCATCAATCCCTTCATGCATGCTTCTAGATTACGGGTACTTGACCCTTCTTCAAACTTTGGCCTATTTGGTCATAGAAGGTCTTTCTTGGCCTTCGACATTTCCATTTATGCTTCTTCTATGTTTGCCTTTCGTTAATCGTCTCTCATTCATCCTCTCAACATGACCAAACCATCTTAGCATACCTTTCTCAACCTTAGTCACTACATCTTCTTTCACACCACAACGTTCTCTGATTATTTCATTTCTAATTCTATCACTCAGTTTCACTCCTAGCATACTTCTAAGTGCTCGCATCTCCACTGCGTTTATCCTACTGTCGTGCTTCTTCTGCCATACCCAACTTCCGCTTGTACATTAGTGTCGGGATCAACACTCCCCTTTGAACCGCCAGATGTGCCTTTTTGGACCCTTTCTGACAGTTCACTAAGGTGTGCAGCGCTCCGTCTGAATAAAGCTGTGATTATTTTTTGTTTCACATACTGAAATTACTTAATAATTATTAATGATAAGAGGAACTGAGATTTACGATGAGACTACAAATAAATATAAAAAAGTTGATTTGTTAGATGATTTTCACTTAAAATAAATAACTCTTTAATATAAAAACTTGTACTTTAAATAATTAATTAATACTGAGACTACAATAAGATTTTATTTATAAACCGGTGTCTCAGTATTAATTTTATTATGGACTTGTCTTTTTTTACGTTTGGCTCTATACTTGTGCCGTATTAAACACTAGCAACGTAAAAACAGACATGTGTCCATTAATGTATAGTTTATACTTAAGGATAGCTATCTAAAGATTTTTAAGGTATGGTTTTGAAAATAATGACAGTAATTTATATTTTCATTAAACATTGACTTGAAAAATAATTTAATTTATTGAGTTGGTATTACCCAAGTATATACAGATATCTTAGATTTGTCTTGTATTTTTTCATTTTGATAACAATGTAAAAACGGTCAACTGTCAGTTTTATCAAGAAAATCGATAAAAATTAAATATGTACCAATACCGTTACAAACTTCCTCAAACGAATAAAACTTTGGAGTAAAAATATAATTAAAATTGTTCATACCAAAATTTGTAGAGAGATTTGAACCTTTATCACGCTCTCCTGTAAACCTATGTTTTTGACATGTCGCTTTATACGTAGGGACCGTCGACATATTCAGGTAAGTGGATAGACTAAAAAGATAAACCGAATGATAGCCTCAATAAACTTGGGAACATGCATTGTTATTGTTCAGAATATAAAGGTTAAGGCCTATGAATGCAAAGAAAAAAGAATTCCAATGAACCACATAAGAAGCAGCATATTTTTATTGTAGATGAGTTGCACATGACTTTGTTATTTGATAAAAAACTAACCATATGGATTAAAGTCGTATATTAAGATACTAAATATAAAAATAATAATTTCCGCATTTCAATTCATATATGTATTCAGTTTTTATATTAAATAATTTTCTTTGCTAGAAATATGGTTACATACAATTGTTTCTGATGTTTAATAATAAGATATTTTCATTATCTTATCTTACAGGATAGTGACGCTGGCCCCTCCCAAGTGAGCAGAGTGTCTGTGGAGGAATTGCTGGAGCAGCTACAGATAACTCAGACCGAGCTCGAAAATGTCCGAGTAAGATACATTGTTAATTACCGCTTGAGTTGGATTGTCTGCCTCAACAGTCAAACAATGGATTAGCATTGAACAATCATCCTTGACTACATATTTTGTTTTGTAACGTTCCACACAAAAATTCGACAATGATTCCCATCACTACACACAATAACATTCATTCAAGGATATTTTTTCATAGCAACTCTTTGTAACATTCATGTTTCACTTTTCAACACTTCTTCTTCAAGTCTAACTAACTCACTCATGATCTGTTTCCTGCCTGGCGTATTGATGAAGCTCTGGGCGTAAAAATATGTTTTTAATGATTGAAGTTTTCAATATTTTTAACCCACACATTGTACACCTAGAGTGGCGTAGTGTGTGCATGTAGTGGCCATTAACAGGAACCTGCTTTAACGTGTAGTGCATTACAGGACACGGCATTCACAGCGGACCGAACGGCAAAGTCACAAGTACTTCTAAGTGCAAAGGAGGCTGTTTCTTTATGGGTCCTAGGAGCTCGAAAGGTTGGATTTTTTACGGAAGACAGCATCCACATTAAACCACTTCCAATTTTTATTTACTTACACACCTTGCTTAGCACAAAGGTTACGAGGAAGTTTTGCTAAATTTTGTGTACATTGTTAATAATTTTGGACCAATTTCTTACTTCAATACTTTTTTGAATCGGAGAATGTATGTCTGTTTATGTCGCCTGGGATGTGGTCTCTCATTATTTTAAAATTGTCATACTTATCATGTTTACTGTTTGCGTATCAGCACTTTATTACATAGTCCAAGTAGACTATTATCCAGTTCAACTAAAAAGGCATAGTACAAAGGTGTTTGCAAAAAGAAAGTTAAGAAACGTTTTACTGTACTGTAATAGGTGTGACGCCTGTCGGTATATTGGTTGGGTAATTAAACGAAAAACTAACAATACTCCAGGGTTATATTTTGTACTAACAAAAAATATTGAATGAATTAGGTATTTTCTTCTTAAAATTTCTAAATCATAAAACAATAAAAACCAAAGAAGATTGGTAATATCACATGCATTAAGTCTTCTATTACATTACATAAATGATACATGATGAATATTAAGTAATCACTTGCATGTATAACAGTATAAAACTAAATTGATTTTATAAGATTATGGATTCACATTTGGTTATGTTTTTATGATTTATAAACAAGAAGTTGGCAAAGGGTATCAATTTAGCAATATTTGCTCCTAACGCATGTTAATAATTTTTATTTCATGAAGCAGCTTTGCATGAATTTTTATTTTGTATTTTGAAACAGCCTCTTTTGGTTTTCCGGGTATCATAGATTGGTAAACAGTTTTTTCCTTATAAGATTCATTTTAATTTTCTTTAGATCTATTTTTTAGCAGCTATGGTAGACTATAAGTCTTAATTTAATAATGTATTAGACTGTAGTACTTAAAAATATAGTATTTATGGTACTAAATAGTTACTATCTGTATTGTATTGTAGCATTATTATTTCTGATTGCGTTCTTTATACCATACACTGGCAACTTGAAGGTAAATGGTGTAATATTGTAAATAGAATATTTTAGTTTGGTTTCAGTTCTGCATGTTTCAGTATTCCTTATATTTATTAAACTGTTCTAAACTCTTTGCAGGCGATGTATCGTCGTATTGTGGAGTCCCAGAAAGGTAACCGGACAAGTGTAGACCCTGAAGTGTCTTTGCAGTTCTTGAAGTCGGCCATCTATTACTTCCTTACTGATCCCGAGAACCACCAGGGACATCTCAACGCTATTGAAAACATTCTAGGGTTCACTGAGGCGGAGAAGAAGAATATACGCAAGGCTAGGGCAACATAGGAAGACTGCTGTGACCACGGAGCGAGTACAAAGAGTAGTGATGTCTATGATGTATAGTGTGTCCTTTTATTTATAGGGGTTGAAGGGAGTGAGATGATATTAGGTCTCACCCCCACTGCTATGACAACAAACTAGGCCATGCCTTCTAACGGTGTTGATGTCAAGACCTACTTGAGAATCATAGTGAACAATAGAGTAGCTCCTCTTTGTGCTTGCTCCATGACTGTGTGATAATGTCCTGTTTTAGATTAATTTTGTTGCTACTTAGATAGACATTAATTGTTGCATGTCGTCCGAGACGACGTCGCCAATAGATTAACGTTACTGTAAGTACTGTGTGCACATTAGCGTAAGCGTCGCGTCTCCGGTACCATAATACCGCACATAATAATTAGTTTTAGTTTCGGTGATTGTTATCTCTCTACTTAATTTTATTTGAATCGAATTTATCCTAAAGCTTTTGTGATTTCTTTTTTTTAGATTTTAGGGCCAAAGAAATAAAGTTTCCTGTTACCTTGTGCAATTTTTACATTTTAGTTTAGTTAAGTATTATAAGTACAGTGAACCAAAACTACATTCCATGTAGATTTAAAGTTAAGTGTTGTTTTTTAAAGGTTTATTTCTTTTTTAATTGTTTCTTATTGATTTTTATGTGATCTTTCTCGTTGTTTTGCATGCTGGTCAGCATTTTATTTGTATTTATTGTAAATTATCATCAATCATGATAACATTTAGATTTAAGTGAGTAAAAATCGTGATCTATTTATTGTTGAAACATTTACCTCAAAGATAACTTTTACTTAAAGTTGTTACATTTAATAACACTTTTACAACTTTCGATTCTTTAATTAAAATGTATCTTTGAGGTATTTGATATAGATCAAAATATTTTAACAGCTAAATCATCAAGACTTGCCGCTGACGAGATGAGTGGGAACATCTGTGATTAAAATAAGATATGGTGGTACCGACCTATTATGTCTTTGATGAATTATTAAGTAATCAAAGCTACCTGTATAATTGATATCAAGGCAGCTAATGCATGTTATACTCGTATGATTTTAATAGTACTTTTTTCTCAATTTGATATTTGTAAATTCACTACTTACAAGGCATGTGTTCAAAATGTTTGTAAATATCTTACAATGTAAATTATTCTAGCTGGAGAGCTAGTGAACCCTGGGAGTAACGGTCTTCCTGTAAGGTTAGAAATTTGTATACTGACGGTTTATGGCATGCTAAGAGCAATAGCCAAGACCTGGCAGGCGTCAGCCCTGCACGTCATCAGCCCCTTTATTTTTCAAACTGTTAAGTAAATGGGGTTTCAAAACTTGTTCCTGTAAGTTTGAAAATTTAATAGAATAAAGTTATTTTAATTTACATTTTAAAAATAAATTGACAGGCGATTACAATAAGCAGAAGTATACGACAGGTAAATTAGAAAACGCACAGTTGATGAGGTAAAAAAAACTTTATCCTGTATACTTAAAAGTTTTATATGTTTTTCAATAAACTTCTCAGAGTAAATATGTACAATGCCAGGCGGTTTTGAACAGCATAAGACCTTGCCAGGCGAGGGGACAGCTGCTAAAGGCGTGCGAGTGAGAAGTGTTACATGAACGCATACAGTAAATGTAATGTATTTTATTATGTTTTATACAATGTACATTATTTTTAACACTCATTTTCTTCTGCATCATCCGAAATTTTGCTATCACTGTTTTCATCATCATCTGATTCTTCAACAATGTTTTCCTCATCTGAAAATAGTAAAATATTTTTTTATGAATCAATATTATGGTTGTTGAGAATTAAATATCAAGTTCAACGCATAGGACTGCATATTAAATGATACAGAATAAAATAGTTGTATGTTACCTGAAATGCATTCCTCAGTTTCAGTCGATTGTGCTGTGGAAGTATCAGCATGTTCTTGTAAAAGTATGTCGTATTAAACGATGGAACCGTATTCCCCTCAAACCAATTAAAATGGTAACGATTATTATCAATTAAGTTCCAACCGTTATTTTCAGGTGTAATAATTGTTGGTTCTTTTAAATGACAAATTCGCCATATATTTGTAATGTAGGCAGTTCTCAACAATTGTTGATGTAGTTCACGTGGGCAGGGTGGTAAATTCGATGAATCATAGCTTACTACTTTTTTCATAAACACTTTAGGATTAGTTATGTTGAACGTAGCAACGAACTTTTCATATCGTGCATTTTTAATTTTGAAGATTTCAAACCATACATTTGGCATACAAATTTCTCTAGTATCGGGATTTTTTTCTTTCTTCTGTACTATTTCTGCGTTTTCTAGTTCTTTGAATGCTTTCTGATATATACTCGTTTTTTGCAATATTTGGAATGGTTTTTCTTTATCTCTTCTTGAAAAAGACGGATTGAAATCGCAACCGGTTAATGCGTGAAATCCGTTAGCTTTGGCATATAGAAGGTCCCAATTTTGTATATAGTTCAGAAATATTTATCGATTTTTTACAATTATTACTGCCATATTCCATATAGATTTTTAAATTCTTATTGTGGAGATGGTCCATGTTTCCGAGCAGTAATATAAAATTGTCTGTGTCACATGTATATGTCACGGTAAAATTGTAAATAACGCTTGATTGCTATCTACATAGCAAGATTGTGAACCGTCGAAAATTTGTAAACCATAACCTACTGTTTACAATTTAACGTATTGTTATTCGTCAGTTTGCATTTCATCGATTGTACATTGTATAAAACATAATAAAATACATTACATTTACTGTATGCGTTCATGTAACACTTCTCACTCGCACGCCTTTAGCAGCTGTCCCCTCGCCTGGCAAGGTCTTATGCTGTTCAAAACCGCCTGGCATTGTACATATTTACTCTGAGAAGTCTATTGAAAAACATATAAAAATTTCAAGTATACAGGATAAAGTTTTTTTAACTCATCAACTGTGCGTTTTCTAATTGACCTGTCGTATACTTCTGCTTATTGTAATCGCCTGTCAATTTATTTTTAAGATGTATAATAAAATAACTTTATTCTATTAAATTTTCAAACTTACAGGAACAAGTTTTGAAACCCCATTTACTTAACAGTTTGAAAAATAAAGGGGCTGATGACGTGCAGGGCTGACGCCTGCCAGGTCTTGACTATTGCTCTTAGCATGCCATAAACCGTCAGTATACAAATTTCTAACCTTACAGGAAGACCGTTACTCCCAGGGTTCACCAGCTCTTGGACTATTCGTGTATATAATGCAAGTGCATTTATAGTACTAATTGAGTTGTTCATCATAAATTATGAATTTTACTAATGTCAAATTGTTAAGAAAAGAAATATGTCTGGAATGATCTCAACATAACATTTGTTGACTGTTGATTTTGCATGTCGACTTGCATTTCTGCTTGGAATGTGATAAAATTAGACAGGTAAACTGAAGGCAAAGGTAACGTCCAATAGTCATAGGAGAGCTCTTGTACCTAAAAATAAGCTTGTAAGTTTATTTTAATTATGATTTACATTAGTGTCTAAAAACGGTTCATATTGTAATGATGACTTTCACCATGAGAATATTGTCTGTGACATATAAATTGCTTACCTTTGTTCTCATTAAACTACATTATAAGAAAAACATTGACGTTTAATTTTCGTTAAACATGACCGCTATTGGATAATATTTGAAAATATTGTGCAATTTCCTTTAAAAAAGTCCTTTGATAACTAATTAACCGTGTACCTTTTTATAGGCATCCGATCGACCTATTTCTGCCTCATTTTATGCTCATAAAATGAGATGTTCAGAGTAATAGCTTATGTTTCTTTATTTCTTATAGAAATAAAAGATAATTACATAAATATTATACATTGTTTTCAATTTATATACCCCAAGACCGTCAATTTAATATTTTAATTTAGGTACATAATATGATTGATATGGCCAATTTTAACCAGTGCTGGTGGACAAGGAAAATGGCATGTTCTAAACCAAATTAAATGCAAAGTTGAACGGGATAGTGTACAGAAATGCTGGATAAAATGTTTCAGTATAGGTTCTCATCATTGCTCCCCATTTGCCAATTTCTCGGACTGAACTTTTTGTGCTGTTTTGACAGATGAATAAATCTAGTAGGTAAATAAATATCAATATCTACCTTTCCTTTCAGGGTCTATATGTAATACAGACCTTCGACAAGTCGTTGATATTGCTCGCACCATAATTTCACAATTAATTATGAAATCAGATTGAGGAAGGTAGATAAATAAGAAGTCAGAAATTTAATTCCAAATCGGAATTTATTATGTGTAAAATGCAATTGAAGATTACTGGTAATAAAACAAATATTCGTAAAAAACGCATGGTTTAAAGCTAACAAACTTACAAAAGTACTTATTTATAAAATGCAATTAGTATTTGCATTGAATGGTTTCAAAATGTAAAATACAGCTATTCGTCAAATATTAAGTAGTCATAACAATTGCATCAGCAAAAAGTGTTCACTACTTGTTTTAAAAATATGTTTTTTTTTTCGTCGTCATAGCCTCAATATCTTACACACAATATGAATAACTTGCATCACAACCGAGTCTTGTACATATCAATGTCAACAGCAACAACAACGATCGTATCATGAATAGCATCACCATAATAATGTACATGAAAATATTTCGATTTCATCATTGCATTTATCCAAATAACAACAGTTAGCAAAATCGTAAAAACAATCTAAATAGCATAATTTTATGTATAAGTCATATAATCCTTAATGTAAATTACCGCTTACAATCTACGAAAAATATCAGTCGATTCTGATTTATTTTTGTCAGTTACCACACAACTATTTATGGCACAATTAAAATTATGTTGAGGTTAGAGATAATATCACATAAATTCGAGATTGTCATGGATCTTTGAAGCATCGGAGATAATACATTCACAAGAGATTCTGATCAGTCTTTTGTTTATAATAAATGATATTTTACTAATTAAGCGTCAATGGAATTCTGACAATAAAAAACTTATCACATGGATACATAAACCTTTGGATACTCTAATTTGAACTTGTTAATGTTTAGATACCAAAATATATAATAGAGTTAATAATAAATCAAGTCGAAGTAATTTGTGACCTAAAAATATAATTCATTCACTTGATATGCAGTCATTTAATTAAGTTTACTGCTCCTACCGTCAAATTACCGAGATTTAAAAATGGTCGAAATAATTTAAATTCATAAAATCGGAATTACTTATAAGAAATATAAATAACCTTTTATTGGGGTCTAGATCTATTTAGATGCCAGATAGGATCGAATCTTTTCACTTCAATCGAGACCAGTGTGGCGTTTTGGAAATACCATACTAAAAGCCAAAAAAAATACTCTTTTTCTGTAATTTAAAATGAAAGATATGCGCAAGTTTGATAAATAATTATTTAACTACCATAAACTTTACTGTGTACAGTAACATTGGCACTGGGATACAATAGTACGAGTATAATAATTTCATTGATATGTCTAATAAAAACTGAACAACTCATCGTTTATGCAGCTCACGACTATAAAACAAGACCCGAGGGTAATGCTAACTTACTGAGATCAGGGCCTAAAACTTTTAAATTTAAAAGTACACACACAGCACCAGTTCGGAGTCATGAAGTTAGCCTTGATACACCCGCGGGCCTCATAAAGCACGTAATAGCCATCGCGACCTATATCTCTCATCGGTCTACAAAAGCAAAGGTACTAATAAATGTGAGAATAGATCGATCCAGGTGATTGTAAAGAGGTTTTATAAAACGAAACTGAACTAGAACCTCCTCGCGCGGTGTCTGGAGTCCACTACCGGCAGTTTTGATTCTTTATAAATTGAGACTAGCCATAATAAGAACATAAGAGATTTATTTTTCTAAAAATGTTCAACCAACAAACTGTCTCGCGCACTGGACTGTTGCCAGATGCGGCAGCCTGGGGTCTGGGACTGGCTGATTTGGCCTTTGATATACCGACGGGCCGTAACAGAAAAAAATAAGTTTCCTTTTTAGCAGTTACACCAAAGAGGCTTCAATCGTAACTGAAGACCTCCTCGCCTCCGTAACGGCCTAGCTGCGAGCGCCTAGTGCCAGTATCGAAAAAAAGAATAAGTTTCTTTTTTTAAAAGAGATATAAAGAGGTCGGATCAATCGAAACTGAACTTAACCTCCTCACGGGCGGGGTCGTGGCTGGCGGCGACGGCCTGCAGCCAGTACCGGCTGATCTGGCTCTCTATGGACGGCGTGCTCTCCTTGCGCGCGCACGCGGCGCGCTTGCGCTTCGCCTTGCTGTGCTTGGTGCGGCGGCGGCCGACCTTCGTCTTCATCTCGGCGATCTTCACCGACAGCTGGCTGTCGAGGGAGTTGCGACGGGATTCAACGGATACGTGCCGGAGGCTGATGCTGATTTGGGAATCCTGTGGATGAAATAATATAAATAAATATCAGACTTAGACAGATCTTTACTTGTCTCGATATTAGAACATGATTTTGAGACATGTAAAGATAAATATGGGAGGTAGATTGATGTCCGTAACACAAATATTCCTCCAGGTTAGGAATCGTACCCATGGATCCAGGTCCAAAAGATACATCATCATCATCATCATCATCAGCCCATTACTATCCACTGTCTCATCATCAGCCCATATACGTCCCCACTGCTGGGGCACGAGCCTACCCTAAACTAGGGCGATAAGGCCTTAGTCGACCACGCTGGCCAAGTGCGGGTTGGTCGACTACACAACCTAAGAATTTCTTCTTAGGAGTGCAGGTTTCCTCACGATGTTTTCCTTCACCGTTAAAGCGTCGAATGTCTTCACCTTCGCGTCTTTACCTGCGAGTTCCGTCTATCCGGGGTGGAGCTGAGCGACGCGTGCGCATGCGGCAACACTAGCGCGTCGCGACGTCTCACGAACCGCGGTAGATTGGCGGCCCACGACGACGACAGGTCCGCGCTCTCCGGCTTAGCGTCCTCAGGGTAATCCATCGGCGCCGTGTGCTCCAGACACAGGCCCACCGGATCCTGCCGGGACCCGCCCAGGGATATGGAGAGGCGCCCCCTGGCGGCGAACTCGCCGCGGCGGCGGTACGCGCGAGCTATTAGCTCGTGCTTGCGCGCGCGCCGGGAGACCTCGGCTTCTACAGAGCACCCGCATTTCCTGCAAAATCAAAATGTCAATTTATAAATCGTCACATTACTAATATGTAATAAGATTCTACCACTACAAGAGACAAAATAATTCGTTTCTTATAGGTTTTGTTTTTATCACAAGAAGCATTTCGATCATCGAGCATCGAGCTGTATATACAGATATCCTGTGGCTCTTCTTTTATAAAAGGTTGTTTGTTTGAACGCGCTAATCTCAGGAACTACAGGTTCGAACTGAAAATTGAAAGTTCGACTTTTTGTTTTCAATAGACCATTTATCGTGGACGACTTTAGACTATATAACATCACACTCCAATAGGATCGAATGAACAATGGAAAACGTGTAAAAAACGGGGGGAAACGCGGACGAAGCCGCTGGGACTTCTAGATTTTACATAGGATTAATCCTATGAACTAGCTTTCTTTTTCGGGAGGACTCAGCTGTTAGCCAACTTTGCTGTATGGCTTTTTAGGTGGGGCAGCGGGGCAGGCTCTCGCCCCTAGAATATGAACTAGCAAGCTAGCGGACCAACCCGCACTTGGCCAGCGTGGTCGACTAAGGCCTTATCGCCCTAGTTTAGGGTAGGCTCGTGCCCCAGCAGTGGGGACGTATATGGGCTGATGATGTAAGCTAGCGGACGGCCTACATTGGTCACTCGCAGTGGCGTAACTATACCCGTTGAAGTCCGTGGCAAAATTCATCGGTTGGGGCCCCGTGCACCCCCCGTTCTTTTTTTTATCTTAATGTGTATGTGGTTGGGTGGGCAGATGAGATTCTCCTATGACCGGGGACCCCTTTCGGCTGGGGCCCCCTACCGGGTGGGGGCCCGTGGCATTTTGCCGACTTGCCACCCTGTAGTTACGCCACTGGTCACTCGGTTACCTGGCCAGGTAGCGCCTCCAGGCGGCGGCGGCGGCGGGCGTCCAGGTCCAGGAGGCCATGAGCGCGCCGGCCGCGAAGCAGCACAGCAGCCGCAGCTGCAGCACCGACACCGACGGGCGCGCGCCGTACGGACACTCGCGCTCGCTGTCGCGCAACGCCTCTAGGCGACATCTGGTGACAGAAAAGAAATTAAAACCGTAAAAAAAAAAACAGTTTAACCATTTTTTTTTTTATTGCAGGGTTGCTGGGCATCCAAATAAAAAAGTTAATAAAAATCTTTTATTGGTAAAAATAAAAAGTTTTTACTGTTTTAAGTGTTACGACCTTGGCATCCATGCCAATCAGTTTACTGAAAGTCTTTCAAGATTTTTATTCAAATACTTCAAAAAATCGAACTTGTTGGTCATAATTCGTTGACTCATATTATTACAGATGAAAAACCTTTTTTTTTTTAATTCGGGCCGGGGTCGGAGCCGTCTTTAACCTATTGGTAGCCCTGGGCATATTAGGATAATGGGGCCCCACATGACTTTAAAAGACCAACATTGTTATTGGAATTGGTTTTGTGACCTGACAGGAGCTAGGGACTTTGCATCTGAGGATGTGACCCCTGGGCATTTGCTCTAAGTGCCCCCTGGGAAAGAGGGGTAACCCACGATGATCATCCTCCAGATCCTGTTGGACCAGTGGACACACACACACACACACTCACACGATGTTCCTCTTGAACGCCTCCCGCCACAGCTCCGCGTTCCGGAACTCGTACACGTGGCAGGCGACCGTGACGCAGATGAAGACGGCCACCAGCGCGGCGGTGATGGAGCAGCGCGTGATCGTCCTCCGGATCCTGTCGGACCAGTGGACACACACACACACACACACTCACACGATGTTCCTCTTGAACGCGTCCCGCCACAGCTCCGCGTTCCGGAACTCGTACACGTGGCAGGCGACCGTGACGCAGATGAAGACGGCCACCAGCGCGGCGGTGATGGAGCAGCGCGTGATCGTCTGACGGATCCTGTTGGACCAGTGGACACACACACACTCACACGATGTTCCTCTTGAACGCCTCCCGCCACAGCTCCGCGTTCCGGAACTCGTACACGTGGCAGGCGACCGTGACGCAGATGAAGACGGCCACCAGCGCGGCGGTGATGGAGCAGCGCGTGATCGTCCTCCGGATCCTGTCGGACCAGTGGACACACACACACACACACACTCACACGATGTTCCTCTTGAACGCGTCCCGCCACAGCTCCGCGTTCCGGAACTCGTACACGTGGCAGGCGACCGTGACGCAGATGAAGACGGCCACCAGCGCGGCGGTGATGGAGCAGCGCGTGATCGTCTGACGGATCCTATTAGACCAGTGGACACACACACACACACTCACACGATGTTCCTCTTGAACGCCTCCCGCCACAGCTCCGCGTTCCGGAACTCGTACACGTGGCAGGCGACCGTGACGCAGATGAAGACGGCCACCAGTGCGGCGGTTATGGAGCAGCGCGTGATCGCCCTCCGGATCCTATTGGACCAGTGGACACACACACACTCACACGATGTTCCTCTTGAACGCCTCCCGCCACAGCTCCGCGTTCCGGAACTCGTACACGTGGCAGGCGACCGTGACGCAGATGAAGACGGCCACCAGCGCGGCGGTGATGGAGCAGCGCGTGATCGTCTGCCGGATCTTGTTCGCGGCGCGAGGCGATATCACGTCTTTGCTCGACACGCGCACCGCTATCAGTGAGAACACGCCTGGAAAGTAGATTAATACATTTTGTATTTTGTAATGAACTAGCTGTGCCAGCGACTTCGTTCGCGTTTCCCCGTTTTTTACACATTTTCCATTGTATCTTTGCTCCTATTGGTCGCAGCGTGATGTTATATAGCCTAAAGCCTTCCTCGATAAATGGTCTATACAACGCAAAAGATTTTTCAAATCGAACCAGTAGTTCCTGAGATTAGCGCGTTCGAACAAACAAACAAACAAACTCTTCAGCTTTATAATATTAGTATAGATTCGCTGTAACGGATTAATCTCGCGTATACCTATCGACTTACTAATTATTGCGATAAACAAATTACAACACTCATTGTGGCATAGAATAATGATTTAGTGAAATTTCGCGTTCCCCTAAATCCCTACCCATACTTTCCAAATAACGCAAGGAATGGAATAAGTAATTATAGTAATTATGCGTTTACATCAGATATTTGCACGTAATATTATGCTTATGGCTCCACAGTAAGTACATGACGAAACAAACTACGCTACGCTACTACTAAGAAGTGAAGACGCCGAACGCCATCGAGCAGTCAAGGAAAACACAACCTAATGTCTAGTGCATTAAGGGCCAATACCTCTAAGCAGGATCTGCCAAGGACCGGAACTACCGACAGTGGCGTTAGAACACACAGACATTAGTCTAGTAACTTAAAGACCAATACATAAATTCATAAAATCACGCCTTTTTCCCAAAGAGGTAGGCAGAGATCACTTCCTGTCATGTGCTACGATCCTGGCACACCATTTTCGCTTCTTTCACATCCATCAATCTCTTCATGAATGCTCGTAATAGGGGTGAGAGCCATCCGCTCCCCCGCAAGTCCGATGATGACGACGAGGTTACTCCAAGCCATCTTCATAAATCAATTAGGAAAAAAGAAAAAAAAAAGCATGCTCGTAAAGGCTACCTACCTCTAAGCAGGAAGTATCCGCCTAAGACCAGGACCACAGAAAGTGGCGCCAGTAATAAGGCCGCCCGCATCGGATGGTTGACGTAGCCAACGAAGCAAACCCCGGTGACACTACTGCCGTCCACCTCGCCGAACGCCATGGTGGCGATGGTCAGGATGAGGGGCAGGGACCACGCGACCAGGTGGAAGTATGCCGCTTTCTTATCGATCCTGTCTTGGATTTTTCCTGTAAACATTTTGAAAGTTAAGATAAGGTCAGATAAATAGCTGGTCTGTATTGTGGAACAATTCTTAATTTAAATTTAAAGGTAATTATTTTAAGTTGATTTTCATATTTTTATCAAATCATCAATTCTCGAAATGCTTAAAACTTACCTAAAGCTCGAAAACTCATATGCCATGCGTATGTGAATATGACGAACCACACACAAGCTGCCATCATAAAGTAGTATACCTGAAATAACAAAGAATATCTTGAATAGTAAATCGCCAATTATATTAAAGCGAAGGGTATACAAAACTAATTACATAATTTGTGAGTAAAACGAAGTAAAAGTAATACATACCAATACAAAAACAACAACGCAGGACAAGTTTTCCTCAGCTGAAGGTTCTCCTTGTCGCCTGGTCCCATCCTTTGAGCAAACAATGTCATCCCTGGACCCCACACCAAACTGTACAAGCCACCTATGATAAAAAATATGAACTGTTATTATATTGAAATCATTTTGGACTTTAATTCAATATTTGACTGGCTCGGTGAAACAGTGGTTAGTGACCCAGACTTACTACCTACGGTTCCAAGAGTCGTGGGTTCGATTCCCACCCGGGACAAATATTTGTGTGACGAACATCGGTGTTTGTTCCGTGTCTGGGTGTGTTATTAAATATATTTAAGTATATTTGTGTATCCACTGTTGATTCTGATATCTGTAACACAAGTGCTTAAGCTACTTACCATGGGATCAGATCAATGTATGTGATGTTGTGAAATATTTATTTATTTATTTATTTATTTTACAATAACAAAGTTAGTTTTATTTATTTGAATATCTACCTACATATTTCAAAATACTATTCCGAAGGTTAGTGTGAATCAAAATAAATGACATTGAAATCTAATATAAAGCCAAATAATTACACAAAGCGTTGGACCAATCTGATATAAACATCCTGTGTCAGATTCTGATCCTGTAATAGAGATTGTTGGCGACAGTGTAGAGCAAATTCGCTTATGTTTGTAAATAATTAAATGTTCTAACCTGGCAATAAAAGTGGCACAATGCAAAAAAATGCAAATTCAATGTTTTGGTTCGGTCATTTATACCTCAACTTCTAAAATATGATAGCTTGGTTTCTGATTTTATTTTTTTTATAAATTGTTGATGTATAAACAATAAAAAAAACTTTGAGTTTAATCTGTAGTCTTAGTTTTATATCAAACTAAAAAAAACATCAAATTCGCATTATTTTACCATCTTTTCTTGCAACTCCCTCCACTTCTATTCAAAGCTCCACATACCCCATAGAAGCGACAGCAAAACAAACGTTGATGTAGAAGATGACCAGGGCGGGGTACTTGTTCGCGCTGCGCCAGTCTATTAGGAACGTGGCGACCGTTAGCAGGTTGAGCGCCAGGCAGGAGCCGGCGCCCCACGCCACCAGTCTGTGGATCTGTTGATGCTCGTCCTCTGTGTATAATGGGTCGCGGCACGGCAGACCGCAGCCCGATATACCTGGGGAAAAAAAATATAACACAACATCACATACATTGATCTGATCCCATGGTAAAAAAATGCACAGCACTGCCCAGAAGGCAGGGTCGCCATGTAAGGATGAGACCGGGAGACGACAATAAGATGACTTCACTTTAATTTGTATATTGTGACGTGTCTAATAAGCAGGGAGAGGTGCTACACACACTACAGTAGCTTAAGCATTTATATTACGGATATCAGAATAAACACTGGATACACAAATATACTCAAATATATTTAATAATACACACCCAGACACGGATCAAACTCTAATGTTCGTCACACAAATATTTGACCCGTGGGAATCGAACCCACCGAACCAGTCAAAAAGGAATAGGTAGACATTTTGTACCTACTCCATCGCTTGGAATGTTAAATCACCTACTTAGGACCAACGATGCGTTACGCTGACTCATACAACATTCATACGACGACGCGGGGCATTTTGTCAAACCGCCATGCTATGCCAGGATCTATCAATGAAAATAATAGTCACATCATAACATGTGACTTATAAAAAAATGGGCAGAAAATTATTTCACTTCTGTATTGAGATGAGGTGCGTCTATGCAAGTGAAGGAAAGGATACAGCCTTATTTTGCCTCCTGCTATAATTTCTCAAAAACCTTCTATTTATTACTCTATCTTTTTAACCATGTAGAAATAAGTTGAGTAGCGATTGATAAATACCTTCATAAAAATGTAGAGGCTTGTTTGTATGTATCAAAGGAGGTAG
This sequence comes from Maruca vitrata, assembly GCA_039566165.1. Taxonomy (NCBI): domain Eukaryota; kingdom Metazoa; phylum Arthropoda; class Insecta; order Lepidoptera; family Crambidae; genus Maruca; species Maruca vitrata. Next base: position 7,277,063 of record CM076925.1, read on the forward strand.
ACATTTGCCAGTCGTGTTGAACTTCATTTCTCTCCCTGCATTGTCGCATCGCGGTGGGAATAATGTTGAATTGCATTTCAAAAAGGACGGAAAGTATGAGGTATTGTGGAGAATAGCACATGGCTCCATTGTGATCTTGCACATTTCGTAAGACGGTAAATACACCATGTCTTGGCCGAGGACTTTCTCGCATTTTGGCATAAAAGTGGCGCAGAGCAACGGCTGTATGACCGCCCAGCATTTTGGCACATTTATTAGTTCCTTATACAGCTCCAACTGGGCCTGTATCTCAGCCTGTGTATCATAAAAGGTCAGGTGGATACTGGTCTTGTCGTAAGCTAATTTGGCACCTAAGCAAGTGGATACCTTCTCGAGAGGTTCGCACTGCGCTTTCCTCACGCAGCTGTCCAGCTTCATTTCTCGTTCGGGGTACCATGGTGTCGCTCGATTTGATTTTAACAGTCTATAGTTTATTGTGCCATTAATTTCCTCCAAACGTTCAGTGACATTCTCAACTATGTCAATTGAATTCTTCTCTCCAGCACTGTTGAACTGGCTCGCTTGACTCGTTAGTAATATAGACACCCAATACAAACATCCCACAAGAATCATCTGTAACAAAAGAAAATGATCTTGACTATTGGCAAATAATGAACCATCGGGGGTTTGAAAGAAAATAAAAAAAAATTAAAACTACACTTTATTTTTTCATTATTCTTTATTAAAAGGTAAGGTCAAATGAAACCCTTGAAAATTTCATAATTTTATTCAGTCTACATGATTAAGTCTTTGTTTTTCTTATAGACAATAAATTGTAAATATAGGTATGACCTAAACAACATTTTACTCAGGGAGTCCAAGGTATAAGGAAAATTAGGGTATATAGGTATATCAAGCCAGTACACTGAAATAAAGAAAACCAAACCGACAGTTTACGAAAAAGGCTACATTTTATGGAAAAATCCAAAACTAACTACCACTAGAGAATGTAACTATCTATTGAAATGAAAAAAGATTGTACCACAACCATAATATGATGGATATCCTACAAATAATACTAATTCTGAAATAAGGTTAAACCCTACTGATATGTTTGCGGATACTTTTTATTAACCCTTGAATGCTCATTTGCTTTTTAGTTTTGTTTAATAACAGCAAGTTATACATTTAAATCTTTTAAAAGCCTACATTTAAAGCAAAATCAAAAGAAAGTTGGAGAAAATTTGTTTATGATTTAGGTCACTACTGGAATTTGGAAACACTACTTGAAATTGGGCCTAATCATAGTAAGATATTAATGGTATTCTAAAAATGGTAGAACTATAGCAATTATAAGACTATTGATTTTAAAAAAGTTACATGGTTCAAAAGTAAAAAAATATATTGAAATAGGGAAATTAAAGAAAATACTCTACCTGATTCCAGTTCAATATTTACAAATCAATTAAGTATAAAAAGTACCCTAGGTTAGGGTACACTCCAGCCTTCAGTGAAGACATTTTTGGGCCGATTATGATTGATGATCTTGATGAGCAATGCAAAATAAAGGTTTTCAACAGTGCAACAAGTAGTGAAAAAGGATAAATTGTTTGATTCAAATGAACCACCAAATAATATAGGAAGATTAGTTCATAATTTGAACTACTTATTTCAAACTATAAAATCTGCCTGACATACATGGCATATCTCACTCAATATTGATAAAAAGGTAACACATTATAAGTAATGTATACTGGTTTTATTTTATTCTAAAGGAGAGGATATACCTTGGACTTTGGTTTTTTATTGTTGTACTTTATTTTTATTAATTCAATAACCCCTTAATATTACAAAGTATTATGATCCAATATGTCTTTATTTGTGTAGGTAAGTGCTTTATTTATTTATTTATTATTGACAAAACAATAAATACCGGTTTCTTACTATAAAGTTGAAGTTGATGTGATGAAGGCTCCAAAAAATATCGCTGAAGTGAAGAGCTTCTGACACCAACCGGATGTTCTGCAGGCAGGGAGTCTCTTGAATCGTAGCAAAATGAACTGAAGGCTTCTAGTTGTCGAGTACCTGTGACCACAACAATGAAATATTATTATAAATTCACAATTTAATTAATTAAACCAAAAGATCAAAACTCACCAGAATCTCCGTAAATGTAAGGAATACCTGTGTTAAAAAATCTTTCGTTTTTGTGACGTAATACAAATTTATTTTGTTTCAGCTTATCAAGAAAATAAAATACAAGCTGTAAATAAAAATTATGTACAACCTTTTGTAACGCCAACATGGTTATTGTCTTTACACTTATCCACAACATAACACTTGCCTTAAGTCTTTTTTCAAACATAAATCTGTACGAGTGTGCATGCATACATGTCGAAAACCCGAGCTAGTTGGACATTTTGTTGCCTCTTCTAAAGTTTCTGTTGGGATTCCCGCCGCGCCGGTTCCAGGGGGCGCCGCGCGGGCCGCTGCCGCCGCGCCAGTTGCCGCGCGCGCCGTGCCCGTTCACGCCGCGCCCGCGCCCGCGCCCCCGACCGCGGTAGCCGCCCCCTCCACCGCCGTCCCATCTTTGATTCCTCGAATATCCATCGTCTCCATTACCATCGTCATTATTATAATTTTCTTCATCATAACTCTGGTCATATGAACCGTCATCCTCATTATAATCATCGTTATTCTGCTGGTACTGTTGGTTGTCGTAACCGGAGTCGAAGTGACCTTTGTTAAATCCATTATCATTGAAAGGAGGTCGCGGTGGCCTATTACCCATAAGTGGCATGTTGTTCATAGGTGGGCCCATGGGAGGAGGCATGTTGCCCATTGGTGGAGGCATGTTACCCATTGGAGGCATATTCCCCATATGCATGGGACCAGGACCCATAGGACGCATTGGGGGACCCATAGGAGGACCCATCCCCATTGGTGGCCTCATCATATTTCCCATCGGTGGAGGCATATTATTTCCCATATTACCCATTGGACCCATATTGTTCATATCAGGGCCATTATTATAATGTTGGTCATCTTGATTACTTTGGTCATTATCATCCATCTCATTGTCATAGTAATTATCCTCTTGACTAAAACTCCTTTCATTTTCATCATTTTCCATCTCAGAAGCATCAGCACCTTCATTTTGATCTGGATATTCAAATGGTAGAAAGTTCTCTTCATCAGCATCATCTTCTAAATGGGGCATGACATCATGTAGTTCCTCTATTTCTCCAGTTGCAATGTATTTCTTTAGGGCAAAAGGTCCATCTGATATAGCCTTTTCCAATTTAGAACCTGATTCAACAGGTATCAATTTACCATAAATAAAGATAGCTGAAGGTGTTATCTGATTAAGAGGTATAGCACCAGGTACAGATTCCACTAATGCTTGAGTCAAAGCATCTGCTGTAGAATCATCAGCTGAAGGTCCATGATTCCACTGGGCCTGGAAATTTCTTGGGATAGGTTTGCTGTATGGTACCTTTTTAACTTTCTTTTCGAACTCCATAGGCATAGATGTTGTATCAAAATCAAGACCAGGAATAACTTTATCTGTGTCAGATGAAAATATCTCCACATTGTCTTCGGGACCCATGCCTGGAATGACTGCTGGCTCTTCTAAATCATGATCATCTTGCACACCAGGAGGTAGAGTATTCAGATTGTACTTGTCTCTCATCAAATCACCAGGTCGGTTCCTTGTCCAGAATTTGGATGTGTGATCATTGGATCCTGAGCATAATATGTGCCCAAGGGGATGCCATGCCATGGTCCACACTATAGATTCATGTGCTCCTTCAATACAACCTACTTCTTTATCAGTACCAACATTCCAAAATAGAATTGCACCATCAGAACCTCCCGAACAAAACAAACCTTCATGAGTTGGATGCCAAACCACACTTGATGCTTCTTTTTTATGCCCTCTAAATATTTGTAATTCAGTGCCAAGCTTGCGTATATCAAACAGCTTCAGCAAATGATCTCGAGATGCAGTTATTAACCAATTACCATTGTCATTCCATTTCAAATCCATGACAGTAGACTTGTGAGCATGAAGAGTTGACAAAGCAGTGCCAGATTTGGGGTCCCACAATTTGATTGGTTGCTGATTGTCTTTACTCCCTGATACAATGAGTGCTTTATGTGGATGCCACTGAACACATTTAACATCGGCTCCATGTCCTCTCAAAATTCTTTCTTCTTGGCATCGGTAAAAATCAAAAATACGTAAGGTACCATCATCAGAACATGTTACAATTTTAGAATCACTGGGACTGAAACTAATACCTCTAACGGCTTCTTTATGTGCCTGGTACATTTTCACGTTGTTCATATTACTTTGCCAATATTTTATAAAGCCTGAGTGATCACCAGTCACCATCCATCCTTCACCATGTGACCAGACCATTGATCGGACAGGAGAGTCATGAGCCTGCAGAATTGTTTCAAAATTAAATGTTAGCCCATTCCATAATGTAAACTCTCCTGAGGAAGCACCAGTGATTAATCGACGTCCTTCTGGAGTCCAAGCAACTGCAAATATAGGACATCTCATTTTGTTGGTGGCCGTTTTTACAAACCGCGTAGTGACGGCGTTGATGGGATTGTCAGGGTATGAGGGAGGCGGCAAGAGATCTGGAGTGTACATAGCATCAGGTTGAAGCGCATGTCTGTCCCGCCAGTCCCGCTGCCAAACGCGACACTCTAATGCTTTGATTATAGCCGCATTATAATCTACCGTTTTCCGCATAACTGATTTACGTAAACGTTTACCATCAAAATCATCTTGTGTCATATTGAGCGGACCCTGTGGTGGGAATCGCATCTGGTAGTTAAAAGGTCTAAAATTATGACGCATGTTGTGACGACCGGGCCCCATAGGCGGGCCCATCGGTGGACCCATAGGTGGGCCCATTGGCGGCCCCATAGGCGGACCCATCGGCATACCCATCGGAGGACCCATAGGGCCACCCATGCCGGGCGCGGGCATGCCCATATTCGGCGGAGGATGCCCGAAATCCATTGTCAATTACTTCAATACCTAATCGGAGAAAATATTCACAATATTACAAACAATTTGTTACGATTTTGTTGTGCTAGTTTGTACATTTTGCTGCATCTAATTATCTTACCTTGTTAAGTGTAGTAACGCTATAACATCATCCTCATTATCTGACACAATACACAATATCATTAACGAAAATCACAATTTTACTAAAGAAAATACACCAAACAAACTTAGAACCTAAACGCTAACCTATTTTTACGAACGGAAATGCATACAGCCATGTTGTCTTTCAACTTTTTAATAATTTCTTTGACACACCTATATGAACATAGTTACAGCCCATTGAGTTATCTTTGTAAAAATAAAGATGGCACTGGCGTCGCTTTTTTACTGTCTATAACTGTTCATTAGGAAACACTTTTTCTATATAATAATTTAGAAATAACATTATTTTATTACTTAATTAATTTGAAATAAAACTAATTTTACGGATTAAACTCGCGCGACGTTTCGAGCTCTTCACAGCGCTCGTGGTCACGGCAAGGTGTCTTAATTTCCATAATAAACATTTACCTACATGATATCCTTAAATTTTATTTGAAAAAATATTTTTGTCTACAGTTTACGTATACAAAAAAGCACATCAAAGGTACTGTGTGTAATTATCATTAATATCATCCTTTAAAATATGTTACTTACGTTGTATATTATTACGCTGTATCTAATAATGCAAGTAAGTAAATTACGAGTTCTGCAGCCCGAGGTTCGAAAATCAAACTTTATTTAACTAACTTTAATTAAAATAGAAAAATTACATATGAATTATAACTAGCTAAGAACAGTGATACTGAATCGAAGTATGAAACAAATATGATTGCAAAACTATTGATACAATTAATGAAAAGTCGGAAGACGTCATGGGCGGCACGTTTATGCTGACGCTGCTCCTCGTGAGCCGTAGTTCCGTGTGCCGTGTTGTTTTGGGTCAACGCTGGCGCAGCGGTCTTCATATGTTAGGGCTGCGTAACACCTCCCCCCGAAGAACAACCACCACCGATGAATTTAGCAGTAAATTGAGGTGGGGGTTGATTTGCTCTTGATCTTGGTTCCGGAACGGCATATGTCTCCTGTAGTCTTATTTCCTTTTCTTCAATTTCCTCCGAAGCAGATCTTCTGCAATGCTTTCGATATAGTAGTATTCCAATCGTTGTAAGGGCGCCAATCATTACTACATAAACCGGGATTGTGGTATGGTATATTGTAGTGTAATCTTCATTTAACTTGACAGTTGGAGACTGAGAGATCTTCATATTGGTAGCGTGTAGATGATCCAGGTTCAATGAGTTCAACTTGAGAGAGATCTTAGATGTGTTGTAGTTCGGCTCCTTAGGTAGATCGGTTATGGTTAGTACTTGTCCCTTGATCCGATCTTTAATGTTGGAGATGGTAAACTCAGCTATTTCCAGGTAGCACGTTTGTGGGATGATAGCGAGATAAGTGCCTTGATATTCCTTGTAGAAATCTTGTCCACAGGAGAGATGTACTTTTGTAGACACGGGGAAGCTGATGGCGTAGTGTCGGTCGTCGAGTTCTTCGTATGCTGGGTGATCCAGGGTGACGGTGACAGGGCTGCAGATGGATGACTTGCGTTGAGTGATGATGAGCTGATGTATACAATCTTGAGCTGATCGATTCTGCAGACTCCGTTTTTCTTCGCATATAAACCACTTACTGGTCTTCGGGCATTCAGCCTCTATGTGCTTGAAATCTTTCTGGTAGGTAGCTAGGAATGGGGATGCCGGGATAAGGATTTCATGATTTTTATTGGGTACTATAGATAATTTATATAAATCATATGTGTAGGGAATAAAAATAGGAAATTTATATACTATAACTATTTCATTACCTACATAGTACGAGCCTAACTTAATTATATCATAATATTCCCTTATGTCTAAATCTATTAACCTACTGCTATCGTATAAGACACCTAATCTGTTAATTATATTCCGTATTTCTTGGGATTTAAGGAGCGAATGATGCATAGTTGAAACTCTAATAAAAGCTAATGTATTTTGTAACCTAGTTAATTCTTGCGACACAGAATCTATATTATCACTAAGTATTATAAGTATCTGCGCTAAGTGAGCGTATTTTATAAGATCGGTTTCTATGAGCATCACTTTCATTAATTTTATTTATTAGTATTTCCATCCTATTCTGGTTTTCTACTATATTATCTATAATCTTTGTATATTGCGTTGATAAATCTTTAGTTAAGCTAACATGGTTGTTGAATTCCGTTAATAATTTATTTTCGTTACTTAGAATATTCTTTATAGCCTGATCATAGTGTAATGCGTCTGTATAGTCTAAATTACCAGTTATACTTTTAACGACTGATCCAAGTCCATCAATAAGTCCTCGTTTAGTACGACTTGTTTCAAACGTTTGAAGCTGTTCTGACACGATATTAAGTTTAGAATTAAGATACGTTAGATGAGGTTGACACAAGGATTGTGTTTTATTATTGAGATTTGGAGAAATACTTATTATTTGGTTATTAATAGAATTTACTTTTTCCTGCAGGTCCTGTAAGTTGACATATTGCAAAAAGGAATGATAATGGGCAAGGATCCGAGCAGGACCTACTTAAAAGGGAGTATCCCAGGCCCACTATCTAGACTTTCAAGTTTTATTTCTTGGGTCATTGTTGTTTGCAGGAGATGAAGTATTATCAGGATCGCTCTGTAACAATTTACTACTTTTAGGTACTCTTTTTAACCTATGCTTTGCCACAGGACCTCGTTTTTCTTCGTATATATATGGATAGGAAGGTCTGCCATAACTGTATCGTGAGTGAAGCGTGGGGCTACCTTTTGACGAGAGGCTAACGGGTTTTTAACGAATATTTGTTGTTCGGGACAGTATTCAATTTCCGGTTCTCTATTTTTATTACGGTTTGCCATTAAGTTCTCGCGAGTATCATTACTTAAGTTATTAATTAATTTATAGACTTCAGTCATTTTGTCTTTGTGGTTTGTCATATATTGCTGTAATAAATGAACTGAAAGATCTAAGTCAAAAGCGTCACGGGGATCAAAGTGACCTGTTATTAACTCTATGGGTCTACATTTTGTAAAACTATGTATGCTATTATTATAAGCCAAAAGGGCATAAGAAATTAAATTTAAAACCGATTCATGTTTCTGATTAACCTTTAAAATTCTGATATGTTCTAGGATGGTCGCATGGAATCTCTCAACTATTCCATTTTCGTTGGGCGTATGCGCGGCTACCTTATGATGTTGTATTCTATGTAATCTTAAAAACTCTGAAATAAGCTGATTATTAAACTCTGGTCCGTTATCCGTGACGATGGTAATGGGTATACCGTGATGAGTACAAAAATTAAGCAAAGCTTGAACTACACTAACTGCTGTTCCGTCTCTCAAATAGTATGCCTGTGCGTATTTAGAAAAAGAATCAACTATGGTTAAATACTTTTCGCTTTGAATAGTAAGTAAATCAAGGTGCACAATTTCAAAAGGTTTACTGGGTGATGGAACTACTTTAAACTGTTGCTTTACAGGGTTGCGATCATATTTTGCTTGACCGCACACTGTACACTCATTTATAAATTTAGTGATACTATCTCGCATCTTTGGCCAATAGTATTTGTGAGATAGAGCTAAGACAGTTTCGTTTATACCCCTATGGTTAGTTTTCCCATCATGATATTTATTAATTATTTCCTGTTGCCTTAAGTATTCCCGAACGTTTTCAACTTCCCTTTTTGTTAGTACTAATTGCATTGCTGAGCTCTTAAATATTCTTTGTATGATAGGAATGATGGAATACATAGCCAAAGGTGGATTAATAAGCAAACCTGTTTTAATCTTAGGATTAACGTATTCTTTAATAGCGTTAGCAACATCAGTTTCTAAATTCGACTCCGATAATTGAACTGTAATACGGGTATGTGTATCAAAGGGTTTTGTTATAATTGTTCGCCCTTTAATATCACCTACAACATTCAGTACGATCTGCCTAGAAAATTTGTTTAGAGGGTCGTCTGAAATAGGAACCTCTAAGAATGGATGTTCGTTATCTGTGTGAACGGTTGCAGTTGCGGAATTGTCAGACAAATTTTTGGCCGTAATAGTTCTAGAATCATCTAATGTCTGTACCTTATCAGATGCGTTAGCTACGATAGACATGAGCTCTTCGTTATTGATTTCTATTCGCGAAAGCGCGTCGGCGTTGGTATTATACTTTCCCTGTTTGTAAATGACTGAAAAATCATATTCGCTTAGTTTTAAGCGCCACCGAGTTAGTCTAGAATTGGGCTCTTTTAAATTCATGATCCACTGTAAGGGCTTGTGGTCGGTTAAGACTTTGAACTTGCGACCAAAGAGGTAGGGTCTAAAATACTTAGTTGCCCATACAATGGCTAGGAGTTCCTTTTCTATCGTACTGTAATTTAGTTCGCTTGAATTTAGTGTACGAGAAGCGTAAGCTATGGGTTTATCAGAACCTACTATGCCTTGAGATAAAACGGCACCAAGAGCTACGTTAGATGCATCTGTGGTGAGTAAAAATTCCTTAGTAAAATCAGGATACTGAAGGATAGGGTCGTTAGTTAAGAGTGTCTTACAGTGATTAAAGCAATCTACATATTCCTTATCTAGTGTTATTTTTGAACCCTTTTTCAAACATTTAGTTAATGGTTTTGTTATTCGCGCGAAGTCTGGGATGAATTTCCTATAGTATCCTAGGAAACCAAGAAAACGTTTGATGTCAGTTGTGGTCTTAGGTAAGGGGTATTTTTCTAATGCAGCTATTTTATGCGGGGTTGGCTTTACTCCCTCGCTACAGATGACATGCCCAAGGAGGCTAGTTTCTAATTTTAGGAATTCTGACTTGTCCATCTGGACCTTAAAGTTAGATTCCCGCACTTTGACAAATACTTTTTCCAAATTAATTATGTGCTCCTGTAAGGACGTGCTACAAACCCTGATATCATCAAGATAGACAAGACAGATTTGATGTTGTAGATCCTTAAGTACATTGTCCATAACTCGCTGAAACGTGGATGGAGAATTCTTTAGTCCCATGGGCATTCTAAGAAATTCATAATGGCCGTTTTCAACATTGAAAGCGGTCTTATGTATGTCAGCGGGATCCATTTCCACTTGATAAAACCCGCTTGCCAAGTCCAGGGTAGTAAAATACTGACATTTCCCTAACTTGTCAAGTACGTCTGTTATATTTGGGATGGGGTACTTATCATCAATCGTCTTCTCGTTTACCTTTCTAAAGTCCACAACAAGACGCCATTTCACTTTGCCCGATGCGTCAGCCTTCTTGGGGACAATCCATATAGGAGAGCTCCAAGCAGACTCAGAGGGTCTTATAATATTTTGTTCAAGCATTTTACCTATCTGATCTCTGACCTCTTGTCTGTGAACGTATGGATATCTATAGCTTTTAGTGTGTACTGGAATCTCATCGGTTGTTCTGATATTGTGTTTGATCTTGTTGGTGAATGTTAGAGGTTCTCCATCAAGATAAAACACATCGGCATATTTGGAACAAAGATTTTTTAAATTTATGCATTCTTCCGGATTAAGCTGGTCGGTCCGTAAACGAGATAAAACAGCTTGCGCCCGATCCGATGATATTTCAGTATACGAGCAATCTATGTTATATAATTCTGCCTCTATGGGTCGATCCATAGAAAATATAATGTCATTAGATGTAGTGTTAGATATTTCTACCCAACCTCTATTGTTAGCCACGTTGGTTAAACAATCAGAAATAAGACAATTGCAAATAGTCTGATTTTGAACTAAAACTTCACCATCGAGCGTGTTGATAGGCAACCTTAACAATTTTGACGAATTAGCGGGAATAATCTCCTCGTATAGATTTACATTACGAGAGTCATACATCTCAATTGGGATGTTTGCATTTCGCGTTATAAGCACTTTCGATTTAAGATCTATCTTTGATCCCCAGTTCTCTAATAAGTCGAATCCTAAAAGTCCATCAAAGTAATTGTGAAAGTTGTAAACGAACAGTGTAATGTCGGTTGCTTCATTAAACTCTAATGGGCAAGGTATAGTTATTGAATGGTTATTCCTACTTGTTCCGTGCACGTTGGTAACTTCGAAAGGTTCATAATTAAGAGGCAAATGTTTAAAGTACTTAGCTACGGCATTAGGGCTAATAAATGACTGATTAGCTCCCGTATCAATTAACAGTTTCAAAGGAGGTTCAGTAATCTGAATATAGCCGAGTTGCCTTTGTATGTGAAAATTTAACTCTATTTTGGCTTGTCGGACTGGCGGGTTTGGTGAAAATTTTCAGGTTGGCCTGAAATTTCAGCTGTCTCCTGATCTACGTTTTCTGTCGCGGATTGTTCGTAGTACGTATTAGAATGGTCATAATAAGAGTCATCTGGGTTGTCATAAAAAGTAGGATAGTGGTGTGCATAATAAGGATCAGTTTCGTAGTCGGGGTTATAGTAGTTGTCGTAGTCATAGTCGAATTCGTTAAAGTTCACCTCCCTTGTCTTAAAGTAATTACTAGGGGGTGGATTGCCATGAATTCTCCAATCGCGACCTGTTGGTGGTAAGGGTTTCGGGACGAAGTGACTAACGCCACTCATAGGACGTGGACCGTTAAAAGCCTGTTGGGGTTGAGGTCTATTATTCATTTTAAATACGTTACTATGGGGGTTATAATTCGGCAATGGGGCGCGCATCATTTGTTGAGTCCTAGTTAGTTCTGGGGTTGTTGAAAACGATTGTTAGGCCTCCAACCTTGCGTAGGGGTTGCATCGGCTGTGGCCGAGAAGGACCAGGGTTAAATGTGGGTGGCATCAATTGCCTAGGCATAGCCTGAATATTAAACGGTGTTTGTTTTGGAGTAAAGTTATTTAGTGGCAGTTGAAAATTGTTAGGATGTGAATATGATAAATCTTTCCTATTAGACGATCCGGCTTCATTACGATTTTGTAAATATAGAGTGTTTAACTCGTCTTGAACAAATTCAAGAGCTTTCTCCATGGAGTCAGGTCGCATGCAGCGTATCCTGGATCCCAAAGGGTCCTTTAGACCTCTTAGGTAGGCCTGGAGGGTTAACTTTTGATAAAGAGTTCGTTTAGAAGCTATAGTAGTGGCAACTGTCTCGTGAAGCGAAACATAGGTCATTATAGTACTGAACAGATTCTGGCACCGCTCGTAATATTCTTGCGGGGTGCTAGAACCCTGGGTTTGCATAGATAAATCGCTGTACAGAGCGGTCTCGTCGCGGTGATCTGCAAAGTTGTTAATAAGTGCAGATCTAATTCCTTGCCAGTTCTCAGGAATACCGTTCGCATTAATATATCGAGCCGCGGGCCCCGTAATTTTGTTGAGTATGCCGTTAATAAGAGCTAAGTTAGGTAATTCGTATCCCGGTGACGTATTAAAATGTGTTAACACTAACTGATCGCACAAGTTAATAAAACGCGTTAGAACGTGCGGGTTACCATCGAATTCCGGCAATAACCTAAGAGATTTATAGATAACATCTACATCGAAATGTGCCATCGTGTTATCCTCTAAATTTCTATGCTCGTCGATAGCACTTAATCTACTTTGCCTATCTCTATTTACCCTAACGTTCCGCGAAGCTTGAGGATGAAAAATCTTGGCGAATTAAAACTAACACACACAAAAATAATAAAAAGAATAATATAGAAAAATAAAATTGCACAAGAAAGGACAATTTATAGGATTTATATATAAGTAAGGAGATAAAATTATATAAATTAGGTATATTTAAAGATTAAGGATATAAGGACTTGAAAGATTCAAGGACTTACAGCATTGTATTTCTTCTCGATGAGTCGATGGCTTGATTCACCTTGGACTTGCAGTTCCCGTAGGTTCGGATACTCGGTACGTGACTTGATAGCCACTTGGGCGGCTCTAGATGAACGGAAATCTTCTCCTAATTCGCGATCCTACCCAAGAGTATCCTACCGACTGCGCCAATTACGAGTTCTGCAGCCCGAGGTTCGAAAAAAAATCAAACTTTATTTAACTAACTTTAATTAAAATAGAAAAATTACATATGAATTATAACTAGCTAAGAACAGTGATACTGAATCGAAGTATGAAACAAATATGATTGCAAAACTATTGATACAATTAATGAAAAGTCGGAAGACGTCATGGGCGGCACGTTATGCTGACGCTGCTCCTCGGAGCCGTAGTTCCGTGTGCCATGTTGTTTTGGGTCAACACTGGCGCAGCAGTCTTCATATATTAGGGCTGCGTAACAAGTAATGCAACTTAATAAAAATATAAAACAAAGGTTAATTTAGACTGCTAAGAAGATTATTAAGATTTCCTTTTATATTTTGAAAAAAATTACGTAGAGGTTCTGTTGGTCTTATAAGTTTTGTACACACCCTGTAGGTCATACCTACTTTTGTAGCTTGGTACTACGGAATATACGTTTAGTTGCAAATAGACATAATATTCTATTCGTTTACTCGTTATGATTGGGTTTAATAGCTTCAGCGTAACAGCTCTCTGTCCCTAAGATCTTTAAAACTATACAACTGATTTCGATTCGGTTTTATTATATAGATCAACAGATTTAACAGGAATGATTTGAATGTAAAAAGTATAAATAATATAATATGTGCATGCGCTTGTGCGATCTGGGTCGGGCCGCTAATAGTAGAATAGGGGTGTAGACTATTTTTTGGAAATATTTTTTTTTACATATGTGCCTTTATTATACCTAAAAAAATAAATACAAAATAAATACAACATTACTTAATTAAAAAAACCATATTTTAAATTTCGTTTTACAACTTCCTGTTAAAAAGCTTAAATTCCAACATGGCGTCGCTATGACGGCACGATCCTCCAAACAACAACATTCCTTCAAAGTAAACAGATGCAGTTGACCATAATATTTTATGCGTTTACACACGCTGTTTGCGATCACGTGATATTACGGATTAAATATTTAATTTTCATTTATTAAAATATAAAAGATAATAAACTTAATAATAATAAAAATGTAATTTTCGATAATTCCAAGATATAAACTCTCATTAAAACAACAATTTGTATTATATTTCGTTTACTGTCTACACCCCTATTTCATTATAATAAAATATGTAGTGTAATAAATACTTTTGGGTACCTAGGTAGGTTACTTTAATTTGTTTGATTGAACACTAAAAAAAACTAAAGTTATCAACACGATAACTTTGTGATAATATTTGCAACGTTGACCTGCTAATAACGTAAAATTGCTATGAGAAAGCCCTTCTTTCATCTTTACTCATATCACACACGTTACAGACTTTTAAGTGTTATTTTCCTTCATGATAACACAAAGTTAGGTAGATAACAGAAATAAAATCAAGACAGGAATTACTTAATCTTTATTTATAAAAGTTTTTCTTACAATCACACCTTTTAATATCAGAGGAAATTTTAATAAAAAAAAATCTTATTCGAAAATAAATGTTAGTAAATAAAAGAATTTGACTTTTAACTGGCTCGGTGGGGCAGTGGTTAGTGACACAGGCTGGCGGTTCCGAGAGTCGTGGGTCCGATTCCCACTCGGGACAAATATTGAAGACACCATTGCCAGTTGCACCTGTTTGTCTAACATTTTTTTTTTCATATTATTTTTGTCTGTTTGATTTAATATTGAAATACGTCAAGAAAAATCCATGCATCCCTAATCCGCATCCGCATCCGCACCAACCTGAAAACCTAGCCGCATTCAATAGTTTTCGTTTAGAAACAAAATCAGAGGGCCTACCATGAGTTGGCAATCGAAAACTTACGTACGTTAAAAACTTATCGAGTTGTTTTTTCATACGGCCGATTTTAGTTCTTCGCGCCACCAGCGGCGGCGCTGTACAAGTTTTTCATAGACATATTTACGTAGGCGATATCGAGTGCGTAAGTTTTAAACTCATGGTAGCCCCACTGTCCATTACTTTAACGTTACCGAGTATACTTCATTTATTTAGGTAATTAATCTAGATCTTGTGGGAGAGTAACGATAGTACGAGTAGCTGTTTCATCAAATGTAGAAAATTTGAATGACATAAAAGAGTCATGCTCAATGACTTCTCTGGCATCATCCACACCACATGTTAGAAATTTATTATAGTTAGTTAGATCTACGAATCCTACTCCACAAGGCCGATCCACTAAACGCGATATCATCATACCAACGGCATATCCATCACACTCTATCACGGAACCAACATCATCCTGTAAAAATTGAAACATAGATGTATTAAAATCAGTTCAATTATAAATATCATGATACCTATTTATTGGGGCTCTCACTATCCAGTCGCACTCGAATAGCGCTCGGAATTACTTTACTTTTTATTTAAGAGTTACAGCGTCTTCAAACCTATTAGCGATTTCGATTTCGGCGATATCGCCGCGATTTCGCCGCGAGCTCGCAACGTGCAAGCGCGCGCGCGCTGCGATATCGCCGCGATTAAATAATCGCCACGAGCTCGCCGCGATATCGCCGCGATTTCGCGGCGGTTACGCCTCATCCAACCTACCCGCTTAGCGCATGCGCCGCAATCTACAGCGCAGGTCCGTTCATGTTGGAAATATGAACGCAGCACTCGGCGAAATCGCGTTGAAATCGCGGCGAGCTCGCGACGATCGAAATCGCCCAAAAATCACTAGGTTTGAACAGGCCCTAAAGGCAAACTTTATATTTGATAAACCTAAAATAATTACAAACTCCCTAGGTCTAGGCAATGTATAAAAATAAACAATATCCACTTACTGGACAAAGCGACCCATATTTGTTGGACTGGAAATGAAAAAAAAAATTAACATAACACGATTTTTGTCGTTATTTTTCATATAGTCGTTTAGTATGTAAAATAGGTAGTTCCTAATTTAACTACATATTTTATATGTAAATAATATAACAGTCTAGGGCCCGAAGGTGGCACCTGCTATAATGAACGGTACTTATCCTAGAAAATACGTAATATTTATAATGTATATAAACCTTGCATGGCTTCTGCTGAACACACAAATATTGAGAACCATAATTCCAAATTTGCATACATTTCTCCATCGGAAGTAACACTACGTCCATCCTGTGCATTTTTATCAAGAGGGGTAAAAGATATCCCTGAAACAAAAAGCTCGTAATATTCAGAATTTTCCTGGTACCTACTTAATATTATATTGTATTTAATAATTAAAAATCAAACTAAGATAATGTCTTATCTTAGTTACCGAAAATATAGATAATAGGCTTACTGTGAACTAGGCCCTGGCCTAAGGTAACGTACAAGTGATTGGACAGCGTACTCTGATACTCTCATGCTTTTACCGTCTCAGCACACTGACATTTGTTGTTATTATAGCTTCCGGCGGATTTTTGTCCAATTACTTACTTACTAAAACGTAACTTCATTTACTTAGCTATCACATAGATACCAACGGATCCGATAGATCCTGTCGAGAGTCCAGTATGACTTAGATACCGACAATAGTGCCATCTGCCGGGCAACCCAAACATAGATACAAAAATAAAAGCATTCATATCGGTCCAGCCGTTTAGAAGGAGTACATCAAGTGGTATACATACACTTACCCACACCCACACTTATTAATTTTACCCTTCTATGATAATATGGTACCGTAAAACATACTTAGTTGTCATTTATAAATAACTTACATTTCGTCGACTTCCCCAACCGTAATAACGACAAGGTTCATTTAACATCGGTTTGTGAAATTGCTTGTGAGATTTAAGTCCATAGCGCAACCTGTTCATAACATAATCTGCATCTGGCTCTAGTTGGCTGAATGAAAATTCACTTTCTAATACCATCAGTGCCATATTTGATGAAGAACATTCTTTCCATCTCATTGTGTGGTTGTACCCTGTATGTACATAAAAAAGATGAGTACCTACATACATGGGTATACCCAGGATCTGGGCGAGGGATGGGGGGGGGGGAAATATTATTAGTTTCGGGCCAGGGAGGTTAACCGATTTTTTGCTAAGTGGCTATCGATCAAAGTCATCATCATCATCATCAGCCCATATACGTCCCCACTGCTGGGGCACGAGCCTACCCTAAACTAGGGCGATAAGGCCTTAGTCGACCACGCTGGCCAAGTGCGGGTTGGTCCACTACACAACCTAAGAATTTCTTCTTAGGTGTGCAGGTTTCCTCACGATGTTTTTCTTCACCGTAAAAGCGTCGAATGATGGTATGTACATATGAATTTCAAATTTGAAAAACTCAATGGGACCTGGCGGGGTTTGAACTGGCGACCTTTCGCATGGCAAGCAACGACCTTAACCACTCGGCCATCGATCAAAGTATCTACTGTAATTTTATAGATAAGATGCTTAGTAAGGAAGCCAACGAGCAGGGGTAAGGGGGGTCCCTACCCCCCTTACCCCCCTTGGTAGCCCCCTCAGTACACCCATTAACTTCCGTTGCTGAATGTGTAACTTACGTACTTATACCAGGGTAGGTACCATGAATTCCATTGACCAGCAGGTATCGATGTATTTTTAGTAGGTAGGTGAGTAAACTGATAGAAATAATATTATTTAATAAAGGTAGATATATTATCTTACCTCTATGTACACATATATGTTGGACCATTCTTGAAATGCCTGTCTTTTCGAAGAACGTATGTGTTCCAGCATAGGAAACAAACTTATGTCTTTCTCCGAATACACATATAGCAGGTGTGAGCGCCACATGTGGTTCAATTAAAGTCGCCATACAAAATATTAAGGCATGTGAAAAGTAGTGTATCTGTATTGCAAAACATTTAAGTAATTATGATTATTCATTAATTCGTTATTTTTTTTATCAATACAAAATATTACTTATTGTTGTATGTAGGTACCACCAATGGCATCAATACAATGAAATAAATATAATGATTACTTACAACATATTGAGCTTCGTGATCCTGAGCTGGGGTGCCCAAAAATCCCGCTACATTTCCAAAATCTATATCAACTAAAAATAGATTTATATTAATAATAATAATAATACTTTATTTTCCAAAAAACTTAAAACTATTACACGAAAAATCATGCGGTCGCTGCACTAAGCACAAGCTTGTATCGCGGCGACCAATCTTTTATAATTATAACATGAGTTATTGGTTTTAAAAACTTAATTTACTTCTAAGTTGGTGCTTAATTATAAGCGAAAAGAAATGTTTTATTTATATTTAGATATGCCAAAAAATCTTGGAAAGGAATTATTAAAAATATTACGCAATGTTGCAACTCCACCAATTTGTCCCGCTCCCATTTTCAATCAATTTATTGGTTTGTAAGACACATTAAAAAATTTAAGTGGTGAACCTAATCGTGGAAAGTAAAAATCAACTATTAAATACTTAAGAATTGTAAATTTAGTGTAGGAAGGTACTTATACCTATTCGGAGTAAGTATTATGCCGACCGACTTAACTGTAGGTACTTTAATTTTATGGTTCGATGAAATTGTTTTAATTAAACCATTCACCGTACTAGATTTAATCTATAACAAATCCTATTCGTTACTATATAGGTAACTTCAAACATTTTTTCATTCAAATATGGAACGAATATTGGATTATACCCCTAACCACCCACAGGGTTTAGTTAGGCCTTTTATAACCAACCTACCTTGTCTGTAGGTAAACTACTCACAATTCGGCTAAGTATGGAATATTTAATTTGATAATAGCACATGGCAGGAAGTGATCTCAGCCTACCCCTATAATAGGGGTGTAGACAGTAAACGAAATATAATACAAATTGTTGTTTTAATGAGAGTTTATATCATGGAATTATCGAAAATTACATTTTTATTATTATTAAGTTTATTATCTTTTATATTTTAATAAATGAAAATTAAATATTTAATCTGTAATATCACGTGATCGCAAACAGCGTGTGACGTAATGATATCTAAAACACTGTGACAGTGACATTTTGATGTAAACAAACCGAAGCGAACTTTAAGTTTAAAACCTGGAAAAACATGAAATTAAGTGAATATTTGTCCCAAAAACACGGTGCAATTCATTATGGAGTCGGGATATGTAAACATTTTGCACTGTTAGTGGTTTATCTCTCCTTGCAAGTTGAAACCATTGTTTTCGTATTGCTTTTTGTTTTGGGACGTGCACAAACAGTTTTTGTGGTGTTTTGATTGTGGTATTGTGACACAAAGGCACTGCACAATACTTGTAGAACTTGGAATCCATCTCTGTACAGTTTTTATTATTAAACGCATAAAATATATGGTCAACTGCATCTGTTTACTTTGAAGGAATGTTGTTGTTTGGAGGATCGTGCCGTCATAGCGACGCCATGTTGGAATTTAAGCTTTTTAACCGGAAGTTGTAAAACGAAATTTAAAATATGGTTTTTTTAATTAAGTAATGTTGTATTTATTTTGTATTTTTTTTTTTTAGGTATAATAAAGGCACATATGTTAAAAAAAAAATATTTCCAAAAAATAGTCTACACCCCTATAATTTGCATGAAAAAGAACATGAAATCAAACTATATTCGTCAGTAACGTATCAAAGACTAGGCTGTGCAGGGATCCCTTCGCCTTTTCTGATTGTTGGACAAAAAAATCACTGACTGACGTTGACATATCGTTATGACAACTTGAACATAGTCTGTCAAAATAATTCTGTGTTTCGTGCTTCCTTCCTACACATACCTACATGCATTGATTTATGTTGTCAATAATAGCCAGCCTTTAACTTTATCTCTACGCCTACGCCTCAATGGATTTATAAATTATTATATTAAATATAAAGTCGCATAATAAACTTCATACGTAGGCACACGTTGTCATCAAATGCATCGTCACTAATTCATCTAATGAAAAATGAATATGTTTAGTGCTCCTTGCTTAGGTTTTATTATATTATTGGTTGCACTAAATATAAAAGTGTCTTTATCACAATATAATAAGCCATGGAATGAAAAGTATGAACTTAATAAGTGTCCCAAGTTATACCCAAAAAATTTTATCAATTATGCTCCAATGGGTAAGTTAACTTTATTATTTGATTACAAAGATTGTATGTATTCAGAAAGTAACATTGGATATAGATTTAATTTTTCTTGTTGTTTATGAAAGCTTTATTTATTTTTATTTATATATGACACACCAACAATACATGCATAAACATAACATACTTATAAGAATATTTACAAGTGTTTGATCAACTTAACTTTTTGTACTAAACAGGGAATCTCACTGCGGGCAATTATACAGAGAAAACCGATCTAAAAGGCTTGCGCCAGTGCGTTATGGCGTGCTGCCTCAGTGACACCTGCAATATTGTGTTTCTGGTGGACAGGAGGTGCTTCCATGTGGAGTGTGTGAGTGATGAGGCCTGCCGACCCCTGCTCAGGGTCGGAAATAGGAAATGGGATGCACATGTGTCTATGATTCTTGTTAAACCCGTACTACCAAATGGTGAGATTTCACTCATAATAATAAGTACTTATTAAATATAATTATTTTTCTTGTCAGTATGTAATAACATTAACAAAAATTATTCAGTACAGTGCCATATCAAGAAATCATAATATTTTTTCTTTTGTAGAAAATTGGGCTGATATATTAGATCAGTCTTATACAGAGCCAAACAATAACTTTTCACCTGAGGAAGAGGCGCTTTACTCACCATACACAAGCCACAGGAGCGATATCTTGTCAGATGAAGATGATACCACTTTCCTTTCACGCTTCATCAATAATCTGCCAACAATGGAAGAAGATGACAGAAACTTTGACAAGTATAGAGACAGTGGTGACAGCGACATGATGATGGAAACCAGCAAATTTTTTGAAAAGGTCCCATGTGAAGTAGGTGGTAATGACTGTCCTTACAATGCTGAATGCATTCCTTTGGGGCTTAATTTACGCAATGGTTTATGCAGATGCATACCAGACTCAGATGGAGACTCTGATTGCCTTCAAGCTATTAGGCCATTTGCAAAAGGACCAACAATACCAATTGACTCCATAAAGAAGAGTGATGAAACGATACCCATCTCCAGAAGTGAGGATCCAAAAACAGAAACATCTTCGCCTAAAACTATTCAAAATTTGACTGTCTCAGTATCAAACAAAACAGTAAGTGTATTTTTTAGTAAATATGTAGAGATTAGAGAGATTCTCTTATCTCTCTGATATCTACATAAGTCACTATTAGTGTATGTTTTTTACAAAATTATTTATTTTATAAAACAATAACAATCCAACAGGTTCAATTGCCTGATAATGAAGTAACTCTGGCAGCTTATACAATCCCTGACGAAAAAGCAACTAATAGTCATTATAACTATGTTTGGACTTTAGTTGATCAGTCTAAAGGCGGTTTTACGGGTGAGTAATACCAAAGTATTTATTGTAATGAAAACTGAGTTTGATATTACTTTTAATCTTTAATTGAAAAAAAAATTTTTCTACAGAAATTATTTTTTTCCTAATTTTTTTTTCTTCAAGTAGGAAAAGTAAAAAAGTTTGTTACATACTTAGTGCCAAACTTTATTAATATGTTAAGAACTGAAAGTCAGTCCAGGCAAAACTGAAAGTTATCTTGCCATATTGTCTATTGGCAATCTATCCTGCTCAACTACATAAAACACATGAGAACATAAAAGTAATTGAAGTCTTATAATCTTTTAAAGTCTCTAATCCAATTGATAGTAGCATGTAAAACTACCAGGCAATATGAAGCAAGACGGCGCCACAGTAAAGCTAACGGATCTCACCGAGGGCCAGTACCGGTTCAAAGTGGCCGTGAGCGGGCCGACCTCCTACGGCGAGGAGTTCGCGACGGTGACGGTGCTGCCGCCGCAGAGGATCAACCGGCCGCCCCAGGTGGTCATCACGCCGCAGTCGCAGACCGTGAAGCTGCCCAACTCGGGGGCGGTTCTTGATGGTAGCGCTAGCAAGGTGAGCCTTACTTCTTTGGGTTTGGAAGGGTTAATGTGTTGGGACCCGTATTGGGCCACGCGAATCGCGTTGTCTAAAGCACCTATTAAGTCACTCACTGTTTTGACATTTTGCCTCTTTGCTTCGATAAAGTGACAAGTTGAGAAAATTGGGATTATCAGTATAACTTACTGTTATTTAAAGCAAAGAAGCGATTTAATGATGCATGGTCTATTACTGATGTTAAACATACATAAGCTTTAAAAAACCTAAGCTTTACAAACCTCTTATTTTGTCAACAGCTAGTGGCAATTCTAGTTTGTGGGGTGTCCCCCAAAGATCATAATAATAATAATCTGATAATATTATACATGTTATTCTGGAGCGACGTTTTGCGTATCGATGAACGAATTACGAACTTATTAAATCCTTCCATTCAAGGACGACGATGCGATCATAGCCTGGCACTGGGACCTGACATCTGGACCCATAGGCTACCAGCCTCCGCTGGAAGATAAACCTACGCTGGTACTGAAAGACCTCAAACAACCCGGCAACTACACCTTCCGGCTGACGGTTGAAGATTCAGATCATGTCAAAAACTCCACCACAGCAAATATCACCGTTTTGAATCACACGGACTATCCGCCCGAAGCAAACGCAGGTATGAATAAAAAGATTAATAAGTAGATAATGAAGAGCAAGGTAAGTGGACGATATTATGTAAATAAATGAACTGTCCTTACAACCGGGAACGACTAGAAGTGAGAAAAAAGTGAGGAATACGTAAAATCGATAGTGTAGACGTTTATTATTGTCATGTTGATTACTTTTCGAATCTATGCGGTCCTACTCCTATATAATCAAATTGGAAGTCTCCCGATTAGAATTTTATTGTATTATAATGCCACATTTATTAATTTAAAATGTTTCAGGGCAAGATGTGATAATATATCTGCCGAACAACAACCTAACGCTAAACGGAAGTTTATCGACCGATGACCATCATATCGCATCCTGGGAGTGGACCAAATCGGCCGAGGATGAGAACAAAGCCGTCGATATGCAGAACACACATTCGCCATATTTGCAGGTTTGTAAAATAAATTATCTGAGCCGGCGAACATCATACCGCTTTTTTTTCCTAAGATAAATAATTTATTTGATTTTATACACACCTTGTTCTAAAAATAGAATCAATTGTCAATCATCCAATCAATCAATTTGCTGAAGTCGGAAGTTATGCGCGTACTACATACATTTATCCGTTTATTTATATAAAGTAGGTATGTGTTTTCATATTGAAAGCAGCCTACAAAGTCGCTAATCGCATCCTTGTAAAGTGCAATTTACTCAGTCGTTCTATTGATCGCATGAAAAAACGAATAGGGGCATTATCGCTCCTTATCAGCAAAGTTTAATTGAAGCGTGCTTTGCAATATTAGTTTTTTGCGGTATTTCAGTCGGTACGCTGTAATTTTTTAAATTATCATCAGCTATCGAGTACAGTTATTAAAGTTGCTTTTGAAATATGTATGTTACCTACTATAAATAAACTGCCAAAATAATTTCGTTTCTAAAGTAAACTTTGCTGGTTTGTTTATGTTTATGATTTCTAGTCGTGTAGTCGTAGCCCCAAGTAGTTTTTCAATATGCCTTGATAATGCATCGCGAAGATTTTCGCCTGTTCCGAACAAAGGCTGAATATCCATCCTAGCTAGGTTAACCACAAATACGTTTTACCGCCAGACTTAAAATTCGTTTTTTTTTATTAAACACGCGACATTCATACATAATTTGGTTTGATTCTGAAGTTCTTTCTATTCATCAAAGTACAATCAAAAGTAGTATATACTTAAATAGACAAATAAACATCCTGACATGGGACGTACACCGATATTGACCACACAAATATTTGTCCAAGATCGATCGTACGTTCGTACCTATTTTTAATCAAATACGCCATCGAGCCATTATAGGTTTACGCCTATAACTTAAAAACCGACCGCGCACGAAGGGTTCCGTACCAATTATGTACCTTTTTAAATTTTTAGTTATCTATCACAGTTTATGAGATACAGCTTGGAGACAGACAGACGGACGGCGGTGGCTTAGTAATAGGGTACCGTTTTTAACTTTTAGGTACGGAACCCTAAAGAGCAGTTCCAATTATTATTATTAGCAAGCGCTGCGTAAGGACCGAGAGGTCCCCGGTTCGAGTCCGGGGCCGGGCAAAATTTGTGTGAGTTTTTCTGTAATAAAATTACTCAGCCCGGAGTTAGGAAGTTGGCGGTTGAACGCCCGTGCCTCGGAAAGCACGTTAAGCCGGTGGTCCTGCGCCCGATCTCTCATCGGTTATATCGGATTGCCGTCTCACCGAATTATGAGAGTAAGGGAATAGAGAGTGCATTTGTGTTTGCGCGCGCACTTGTGCACTATAATTTATGTCCTGCGCACTTGGCTGATCTCAATTGAGATCGGCCGCCATGGCTGAAATCGGTCGGACGCCTTATTATACCTGCAATATTTAATTCCATTCCAGCTATCAAACCTCTCGGAGGGCATGTACACGTTCGTGCTGAAGGTGACGGACTCCTCAGGTCAGATCTCCACGGCAGAGGTGCATGTGTTTGTGAAGCCACCCACAAACACTCCGCCCGTGGCCAGCGCGGGCGCCGATGCGGTGAGTACAACATAGCACTCCTTTTGAAGGAGTTGGGCCACAGCGTCTTTGTGTGATGTACGCCTTGTAAGTAAATAAGGCAAGATAAAAAACAACAATGTAATTTTTTTTTTCATAACTGACTTACGATGATGGCTTGGAGTAGCCTTGTCATCATCACCGGACTTGCGGAGGAGCGGATGGCTCTCAAAACAAACGATAAAACAAAAAATATGTTTCAAGTTATTGTTAATGCCAAGCTCACAATATCAATTATTTTGTTTAAATCCTTTTCTGGTAAAATTATAACTCGGCGTTAGTCATCATTGCGTCAGTAATCTTATTTAATCGAAATCAGTAATCTTATCTACAAGTGATTTCTAGGAAATAAGCCATTTGTTAATCTTAGACTTTGTTTCTATCTATTTCAAAAGGATTTTGTTGGTAAAAATATAATGAATGGAGTAATGGAGGTTTTAGGTGATGGGTTTATGAAATGCATTCAATTTATTGTTGAATAAAGCATGTGCATGATAATATTGTTGTGAAGACAATATACGTACGTATAACAAAATATTAAGTATCAAGATATGAAATCAAAAATATATGTACTTGATTTGTATAATTCTGGTATGTGGGTGAAGGTAAAACCCGATTACACTTTTAACATGATGTTGCCTCAGAAAATTATGGCCCGCCAGGAGCGGGCGTGCAGGGCGTGCACCGCACAAGGGCGGCATGGTCAAGGGGGCGGCAAAATCAGATATGGAAACTAAAAAGAAACATTTTCATAATTTGCATGATGTCCAATATCTTTTTATCGTGTCATAATAATGACTTTTAGGGACTCCCAGATCTTCTTTACCAATAGTTTTACGTTAAATTAGGGACATTCCATCAGGAATCCCCGCGACACCGCACACACAATGTTCAAATTGTGAACAATTTATGAAGGTATTTCTACAATTTAATTATTGGTTAAGCCCAACGACGACGACATTTCAATTAATTTACAGATCTTGTGGTCTTAATTATTATTATAAAGATATTTATATTTACTCAAATATAGTTCTTTTTTATTTAGCCTGTTGTGACTACTAGGTAAAGGCCTCCCCCAATTCTCTCTATTTCTGCCGATCTGTAGTTAGAGATGGCCAGTTTAGGTCTTGAGCGTCGAGATCATCGCGCCATCCTAGGTCTTCCCCTTGGCCGACGACCGTTCGGTTGCCATTCGGTGATTAGTTTTGCCCATCTCCCGGCGCCCATTCGACTCACGTGACCTGTCCAGTTCCACTTCAGTTTTGCCGACCTCTCACCTACATCAATAATGCCGGTTTTGGAGCGGATAACAATAGTCCCGATTCTGGCGGTTCTTTTGATCCCCAGAATATTTCGCTCCATATTTCGTTGACAAACCTTGAGCTTGAACTTTTGATGTTCGGTCAAAGACCAGGTCTGAAAACCATAGGTTAGGACGGGCAGAATGCAGACGTCGATGAGTTTTCGTTTTAGGGAGAGTGGAAACTTTCCACTCTCCCTAAATCATCCCTTCATGTAGTCCTTCATGGACCAGAAGCTCTTCCAAGCATTATCGATCCTCAGCTCGATTTCTTTTCCGCTCTCTTTTTGCCGCTTACTTTTGGGACATGACGGTCTCACAGAAGATAGAGACCACCGCAAGACTTCAAGACTTGCTCTCCGCCATCCCCGTAGAAGTTGGGGTAGGGAGAGCGACCGGCCGACCACGCATGTTAGGGCCGACCGTTCCCCAGACCACGACGGACACTCGGATAGTGTGTGGTCCGCAAATTGTGCCCCACGCTCTCGGCACATTGATACGTCCTCCCGCTGGATGCGGTGCAGAAACTGGTCGAAGCAACCATGCCCGGTCAGCACCTGCACCAAACGAAACGAAAAAAAGCCGTGCCCGCTTGAGCCAAATATCCAAAATTGGCCCGAGCGCATCCAGCAGGCGACGGCTCGCTGACTCGACCCTCAGACCATTCGCCCACGCAGCTACTAATACTTCGCGCGAATCGCGCACAAATTCGCTGCCGCCCTGCAGCGCTGGACGGGAGCCCATCTCGCGCTGCTCTACCTGCCAGTCGTAGAGCGCCGCCATTTGCTGAGCCTCTCACCTATGCGGCGGGTAGGGCGTCGAATGTGGGTATTCTTGCTTTACTCCTTTTAAGATCTTGAATGATGGAGCAGAAGCATGTAGTCTTGCTTCTGCTCCATCATGTTTGCTGTTATTAAATTTGACAAATTTTCTCAATAATTTGATTGATTGCGTAGGTGATCTTAGTAAAAAAAATGGGGTCTAAAACCGGCTTGTTCTGGGGGCTGGTAAGATTCTAATATATTTGCAACTCGGTTTAGAATGTTTTTATGAATATTTTATAGATGTGCGAAATGAGACTATTAAAGTACTTAAAGAAAGTATTTTTTTGTAAAATATTTCTTTTTTTGTCATGTTCTTACAGGACAACTGATATAAGTAGAGTTTTATATGGCGTATTGGGCTTCGTGTGGCGCTGGAGAAGACTGCGGCCGATAACTTCCACGGGTCTCGGAAAGGACCTCCCACCAACGCTTACATCTTAGCGCCATATGAGGTATCTGGTTTTGGCGCTGGATGCGCGGTGGCAGTTTCTCCCACATTTTAGTGGGCTGTCGCCGCGCCTCCTCAAGGCGGCGGACTCGCTGGGGTGGCTACTCCCAAATCTGGGGGGGGGCAAGGGCCAAATGCCAGCGGCTTTACGCCGGTATTATTCGCAGTATGGCCCTCTACGGAGCTCCCATCTGGGCGGATTCCCTCCACCACAGGGGAACACCGCCCTACTCCGTAGGCCCCAGCGGGTGATTGCGTGCCGGGTGGCGCGAGCCTACCAGTCGGGCTTCCCGACGGCGTGTGCATTGGTTGGCACCCCGCCGTGGGAAATGGAGTCCATATCAATGGCTATAACTTACATGTGGCAGGCCGAATTCAAGAATCGGGGACTCCGCCCCTCACTGGAAGAGCGAGTGGCGTTTGCGCGAGAGGAACGGGGCGAATAGGTTCGGCAGTGGTCGCGTGATATGGCGACCGCACCATCTGGTCGCAACCTGATGGATGCCCTTGGGCCCATACTGGAACAGCGGCTCGAGCGGGTGCATGGATTTTTATCCTACCGCCTGGAGCAGGTGCTGACCGGGCACGGCTGCTTCGGCCAGTTCCTGCACCGCATCCAGCGGGAGGATTCGGTGTGTAAGGTGAACGCAGACACAGCGGACCACACACTCTTTGTGTGCCGTCGTGGTCTGCAGAAAGATCGGCCCTCTACACCGTGGCCGGCCAGATCGACTCCCATCCCCAACTTTTGGCGGTCGCCTCGTTCTGCGAAACAGTTATTTCGCAGAAGGAGGAGGCCGAACGAGCGCGGGAAAATGATCCCTCCGCGCCGGCGTATCGAAGGCGCAGAAATGGACGTGCGCGGCGCAATTTTGTACGTCAGTTTGCACACTCCAGCAGAGTGAGCAAGAGTGACTGGAGCGACCCCGTGTACCGGGTTTGGGGCTGTTCGCCGACGGCTTCGTGGTAGTTGGGCTATGCCAGGAACCATGACGTCGACAAGGCCATGGAGGTACATCGCGGTGTTTTAGACCCCTTGGCCATTGCACTTCGCAAAGGAGCGGCAACTGGCATTTACCATCTTCTCGTCAGCCGCCGGGGTGTCCGATACACCACGGAAAGAGAACCCCCTCTCCCGGTGAAGGTGCGTAACGCATTTCACCGCGTCAAAAAAAAAACTAGAGTTATATATGGGGCGGCTTAATCGGTATTGCACGCGGGCGTTCGACGAGCTAGTGGCGGGCCTGTGCGGTACATATACCTAAGCAAGTGTGAATTTTGATTTTGAGCATGTGATTTTATTGATTTGGGTTACATTTGGTGACTTTATAAAAATGACTCACATCTCTGTTTGTAAAAAAAATTAAAAGAGAACGCTAACATTCTCCTCCATGTTCAAGCTTTACTATAAACCTTGCACATAAACCTGATTTAATTCACTGACAAATAATCCTATCCGGTAAAATATAACAATACGTTATCTATTGTTGTATGCAAGCCACAAACATAATATTCACTGAATGCAGTTTTTTTTGGAATTTACAATTTTGATAAATTGATTGAATCACGCAAATACCTTTGTACCTAATCAAGAAATACAGAAGGTTAATGTTTAAATTATACAACTGTTTTCGACTTATATTTGTGGTTTGCTTTAAGCTAATCGACTCACCAACTTACCTTAAAGTACAGTCAGCATCAAAACTTATAACAACCTTAGACTATCAAAGTTACCTAAAGAGATAAGGTTCAAAGCAAACCAGTAGCACTACCATGAGTTTAAAAGTGACAGATTCGATATCGCCTATGTAAAAAATGTCTATAAAAAAATTTAAAGCGCTCCTAGCGGTAACGCTAAGAACTAAAATCGGTAGTATGACAAAAACAATTCTATAGGTTTACGTACGTAAGTTTTCGATAGCTAACTTATGGTAGGCCTACTTACGAATTTGCTGCTGAATGTACCGTGTAAATTGCAGTTCATATCACTACCCCAAACGTGGATCACTCTCAACGGCTCAGCGTCTCACGACGACCATCGCATCGTGGCCTACACTTGGCGTTGCCTGGACGGGCCCACTAACTCTAGCATAGTTAACTTTAACGAGTCGGTCGCTAACGCCACGGGACTGACGAAGGGACAGTACGTCTTCTCGCTAACTGTGTTGGACGATAATGGGAACTCGGCCACTGATAATGTCACCATCACTGTCACACAGAGTAAGTTAATATGTTATTCTGTAGGTAGCATCTAATTTAATTTAAGGACTCAACAGCTTTTTCTCCTTCCGCGGCTAAACTTCAAGATTAATTTGTTGCATGAAAATATGGTTGCTAAGAAACGTCATCGATATTTTTTTCTTTCCCTGGAAAATGTGAGGTTATTGTAAAAGTACGAATACCACGAGACTTGTTAGTGATAAGTATGATATAAAAATGATAAAAGTATTTTATTTCCGTCTTAAGAAATTAAAGCGCCAGCCCCGCTAGACTCGTGAATAGGAAGTCGATTCCATGAATAATGGTAAAGAGAAGAGGAGAGGAATATTTTCTTATATTATAATAATTTGCAAAAAAGATAGCATGAGTTCATATAAATTAACAAAATGTGTGACTAATATTGCATATAAATATGTATGTATATTTATTTGTACATGTGTGAAAAGGTATTTTTCAGTGTGTTGTTTGATTTGACTGATTTTTGCATGA
This sequence comes from Maruca vitrata, assembly GCA_039566165.1. Lineage (NCBI taxonomy): Eukaryota > Metazoa > Arthropoda > Insecta > Lepidoptera > Crambidae > Maruca > Maruca vitrata. Next base: position 7,307,060 of record CM076925.1, read on the forward strand.
TTTGCATCCAAACAGAAGGAAACTTCAGAGTCCATGACAACATACTATGCACATTCAATCATATCGTTCTTATACTTTTTGTGAAACACATAAAATACTTTATATTATAAATCCGAAAGTAACTGTGTCTGTCTGGTACGCTTTCACGCATAGATTACTGGACCGATTTAAATGAAATTTGGTACAGATATAGTCCAGAGCCTAGAAAAGGTTATGGGCTACTTTTTATCCGACTGCGCTATAAGGAAGTAATGTTTTACCCGTTTAACGTCTCTACGCGGACGAAGTCGCGGGCGGAAAGCTAGTACTTTATATTTTCATATAAATAATAGAAGATAAAATTAAGAAACACAAATAAAATATCCACACCTATCTTTGTAAAGGCATTCCTGTTCATACCGGTTTATTTCCGTAGACAAAAACAGCCCACCGAAGGCAGACGCCGGCGGAGATCAAATACTTAACCTGCCGGTCCCGGTGCTCATCCTGAACGGGTCGAAGTCCTCGGACGACTTCCGGATAGTGTCCTGGAAGTGGACTAGGTCTGGATCGGGTCTGGCCGCCGGGACCGTCATACTTGGCTCGGACACGCAACCCGTGTTGATGGTGAGTTTTACTTTCTGTATTCCCACTCCATGTATTTCAAAGTTATTGGCTATGTTGATACAGACATTGCTTGGAAAGGACTATCAAGTAAACTGCTGAAGTTTGGAATAATAAATGGCTTCATGATCCGTTAATTAAGGTGATGGTATTAAGGTGCATTTGTCGTTACTTTACTAGTTTCATTTGTTCTTCAAAATTTACATACTATTTAAAATAGGTACTTTTCTACATCCTTCTTTATTGGATTTTTATTCTAATGCCCCAGTCAAACGTATAATTCAGTTGATAAGTACAAATCTAGTTGGGAAATGGGCATAACGATGTAGCCGTTATGATTTTCCACGGTCATTTCTGAGCAATTCGTCAAGAACTCATCAAAACCTCTTATCTTATTCCAGCTGACGAACATCGAGCCAGGCAGGTACGTCTTCGAGCTGACAGTCACGGACGACCAAGGCGAGTCGGGCCGCGACACAGTGAGCGTGCAAGTGAAGGCCGACCCGCTGGACATGAACCTGCTGGAGATGACTCTCATCATACCGATATCGACCTTCAGCCAGAGCCAGCTCGACTCGCTAGTGCAGAAGATGACCCTGCTGCTCAAAGATGACGTGAGGGTCAATGTGACCGAGGTCCGGGGCCAGGTCGATACCGGGAACACGCAGATTGTTTTCTTCTTGTCTAAAGAGGTAAGTGCTGTAGGTTCCGTTCACGGTTTATTATTATTCATTCATTGTTGGAATATTTTTTAATCGGCAAAATTTAGGAACCATGTCCTGTTTCATAATAGATTTTTCAGATTGTTTCGAAATTCCAGACTTACTGTAACCCACAACCAATATTTAAAATGCATTTACTAACCTTTAGTTAAAGTAATTTATCAGTGCCAAGGGTAAAAACCGTACATTGCCACAAACTTAAAAAAGATAACTACGTATAACGTTTTTACACTCTTGTCATTGGCCATGGTAAAAGCTGTACCTAAACGCCACATATTCCTAAAAGAAAAAACTACGTTGAACCTTTGTACTCCAACGTGGTCCATGACCTGCAGAAAAAAAAACTACATCGAATTCGAATTTCGGACTCCACCTCCCCGTTCCAGGGGTAGGCTGTACGGGCTAAGATCCCTTTGCCTTTCCCTGATGGGATAAATTGGATTAAAAAAAAACCCGTTCCAGGGCAAGCCGGTGGAGGGCGCAGTCGCGCTGGGGCTAGCGCGCGCGGCGGGCGGCGCGGAGCCGGGCGCGCGCGTGCGCCCGCGCCGCTGCCTCAGCGCGTGCTCCGGCCGCGGCGTGTGCGACCAGGCCACGCGCACGTGCCGCTGCGACGCCTTCTGGATGCAGAGCCTGCTCGCGCTGCTCGACCGGGACGCGCCGCCCGACTGCGGTGAGGGAATACTGAGAATAGTCAGTAGCGGCGTTAGGACAGAGCACCAGATAATACGGGCGCCGCAAGCGCCTTTTTTCTCATTTTTTGTATGGGTTTTATTCGGATATGGAAAATATTGAATAGAACTTAGTAAGAATTTCAATAAATTGTTTTATTTTATTTTGTACGTCAGACAACAAAAACAAATTTTAAACTTTCAATGTGTGTAACACTAGAAAACTGAAAATGTTCGGGATATTTACCATTTTGTATTGTTTTAATGAGTTTCCGATATTTCGGCACTGATGCAAGCGCCATGATTTTCAGTTTTCTAACAAAAACAAAATACAAAAGAATTACCACTGACAAAGCGAACACAGCGTACTATTTCCAACAGGTTTGACTTGCATCTAGGGATGCCGAAGATAACTTGCTCTTGGCGCTAATAGTGGTAAAACAGGCAGAGGGGCCGAGCGTAGCCAGCAGTAGCACCTTTATAATTATATCGGTCGCTGGTTAGGTGGCCAGTGTGGGCTAAAATTGCGCAGAAAATGGTGCACATTTCCAATTCCTAGCTCAAACTAAACCCAAAAGTTTTCGGTCTTGAGGTATTGGAAATCGATGTAAAAGTGTTTGTAATTTATATTTTATTCCTCTTTGCAGACTGGTCGGTGGTGTACTTCTGCCTGGGCGGCATAGCGGCGCTGTGCGCGCTCGGCGGCGCGTGCTGGGGGTGCGCGCGCGTCGCTCGCCGCGCCTGCGCCCCGCGGAACAAGCGCGCCCGACCCAAGTACCGCCTGCTGCCGCTCGCCGCGCACGACGACCAGCCGCGTGAGTACACACACACACACTACACGCCCGCCCCAAGTACCGCCTGCTGCCGCTCGCCGCGCACGACGACCAGCCGCGTGAGTACACACACACACACTACACGCCCGCCCCAAGTACCGCCTGCTGCCGCTCGCCGCGCACGACGACCAGCCGCGTGAGTACACACACACACTACACGCCCGCCCCAAGTACCGCCTGCTGCCGCTCGCCGCGCACGACGACCAGCCGCGTGAGTACACACACACACACTACACGCCCGCCCCAAGTACCGCCTGCTGCCGCTCGCCGCGCACGACGACCAGCCGCGTGAGTACACACACACACACTACACGCCCGCCCCAAGTACCGCCTGCTGCCGCTCGCCGCGCACGACGACCAGCCGCGTGAGTACACACACACACACACACACACACACACGTAGTGTGCTTACCTAATAAGTATTCAACTACAATAATGACCCACGAGGTTCGAGGAGGACACGGTCTAAGCTAGATACTGTGCACTGCATTCCCGACTAGCTCCTGACAACTTCAATGATGTGGCGTCGAGAGTACAAGACGCGTACCTTATGATATGGTAGGAGGGAGGGAGACAAATATAATAGGAGGTAGTGGTGACTGATCAGCTGCTGTAAATTACGCGAATTGCTTCATAGAAAATATGAATCACTACTAGTACTATTTATACTCGCTCCTTGCAAAAAAATGTGATGAACTTAGAAGTCGAATCTTATTTTGATCATTATTTAAAGTAAGCAATGTTTCACTTTATTTCTAGTCGCAAGCAAAGACTTGCTGACCGAGACAGAGACGGACTCGGACGTGCTGTTCGAGTCGAAGGGCCAAGCGACGACGTTCCTCACGCGGACCATGAACGGGGAGCCGCAGGGCAACGCCTGGAAGAAGAACGGACACTACAAGAACAACCGCAAAGTCAAGACGTAGTTTACACTCCCGCCGGTGGCGTAGCTCAATCGGGCGAATGAGAGGTACGTATAGGTATTGGGGAGCATTTTGTACTGTTAGGAAGGGTGTTATTATGTAATTTTCGCCCACGCTACGCCACTGAGTATTCGCACTGCCAATTTACCTTGTTCCATGTACAGCAGCCACTGCATAGGTTTTTCTGTTGGATCTTATTTCCAACGTCAATATATCTACTTTACCCAGTTCCAATTTACAGATCGCAGTTGCGTGAAGTCATGTATATAATATATCGTCTAACTATCTTCATGTAGCTATCAAAACATTTGTAGTGTAGGTAGATATTTTTGTAATATTCCTACTACATTTGCGGCTTCCACTCGAATGTAATTTAATATATAAAAACATATAGTACGTAGAACAAGGTACAAAATATGTATATGACAGTGTCGTGCAATTCGCTAGTTAGATTTAGTAAGTAGTAGGTAAAATTTTGTAACTTGAGCTCGAACAGATCTCCAATATCAATCATAGACAGTATTAATCCTGGACAAATCGTTCGTCGTCGTTTAAATTCGTGTTTCTCTCTAGACAAGTGACGACGACGCGTGAACGAAGTAATGTTGATAGGTCACATTTAGCTCTCCAGGCTGACCTTACAATTTGCAGGGTTATGTCCAAAATAAAATTCAAATGTGATACAACGAAATATTACTTAGGTAGCATATTAAACAACGTTACCTATTATTGTTGATGCATTGAAAATACGTAGCCGTTTACTGTATCGTACGATACAGTAATACCGACGTATGATTCACAAATATTTTTTATGAAATGACAATTCGCTGATATATGTTTTAATAAACTACAACACTGAGTTCCTAGGTACCTATGTAATTATTTTTGTTACCATCAATCAAGAAGAAAATATGTATGCAAGAAATCTAATAATGACTCATGTGTTTAGATCAAATTTTGTATTTTATTAAAAGCTAACGGGGTTGCTAAATGAAACAGCCTAAGTACATGTAAGATGTAATATCATAATGTATTTATTACTTAAGTAACTATTTCACAACCTGGCATGTAAGTATAAGTCGAAGCTCTAATAGGGCATAAATCATCAAACACGTATCTTCTAATATTATAACATGGTTGCTTGTTAATAATAATGTCATTCTATTTTAATTAGGGTAATGTACTAGTCATTGGACAGTTCACATTATAAATACACTTAATATTAATAATTTTAGTATTTTAAAACAATTAAAACTCAAATCAACCAACATGATTAATTAATTAAACATGCCTCATCACAGGCAAATGGCTGTAATTTTTGTTCATTAAATGTGGCTTATATTTTATTTCGTCTGATAAATATGTAATGACATATTTTCGTGTTATAATAAAACATAATACACATCATATAAATTGGTAAAGATAAAAAGAAATGTATCTTGTTACGACATACTTTTTGTAACATACATTTTAGAAACTTCAACACTAAACTGTCCCATGTCTAGTTCGATACCCTAATTTTATTTAAGCATAATATTAACTTTTAATTATAAAAATAAGCCAAAATATATTAATTAATCATTATTCATTTTGACCTCAGCCTGTTTCAAACTATATAATTATATTTTTATTAAAATTAAAAATGTAATGCAGCTCAAAAACTACTTTCATTATTATAAGGCATAGGTACAAGTTTTCTATAATTTTAAGCAAAACAGTATTTTTTTAATTTGATGTATCAGATGAATCATCTAATGTATAATCATTTTTTAATCTTAAAAATCCCAAAGATATAAATGATATGAAACTTAAAATCATGTTTAAAATTTCACTTTCGTAAATTATTCTTTATTATTAGATAATATTATGTTATTTTTTGCTTATAAATAGAACAACATCGAATTTGTACTTTCATCAAATTCAAATACATTATCACGCACAATAATAGGAGACATTTAATATAATGTATTATATCATAATAAGGAAACTATAATTAAGTGACAACTAGTAATGTTAGATAATGTATCTATATTAAAGAGTAAACAATTTCACATTATTATCAGTGTACAGAAATATAAACTTTAGATAAAATAAAACCGGTAACTAAAATATGTAGTGTCCAGAATGATAAAGCAAACAGTGGCTAACTAAATCTATTTGCGAAACATTCAAGACAGCTGTCTTGATTGTTATAGTTTCATAAGATAAACCTTTTGTTCATTTTCCTATTTTAGTTTGACGAACGAACATTTACATAGGTAGTGACCGGCAGCACATTTAATATGTACATTTTGTAAAATAATCGCTATTTTAATCTTTGAAAACATTTATATTTCAGTAAATTTGTTTGGAATGTGTAAAATAACATAGATCCTGTATAACAGTAATTACACCTCACTTTATGTTAGACATCCATATTTATGACTTTCATATTATTTATTTATGTGCTTACATACATATGTTTAGTAAGTATTATTCAAATATTTTTGAGTCAAATCACATTACTCTTCTACATTTTATTTATAAAAAAAAACGTTTATTACATTGTTAAACAATATACGGAGCAGGAGATTAGTAAGAAATTAGTTCCGATAATGTATCATAGCTATGTAAAATCTAGTCATAACAATAGTGATATAGATTATAAATTATTTATGTACTTAATCAACTTTTTCCCAATTTATTTGTTTGTAGTTGTTTTTATAGTGACAATGGTTTATTTCGAATTTTACTTCAGTACATAAAATAGTACATCAATAGGAAATGAAATCGTAAATAAAATGCTTGAACGCTATTTAAGACTTTTATTATAAAATTATTGCTTCCTTACTATAAGCCCTAGAATAAATATTAAATTTAAAGTCCGTCACCTCTTGTGGATGGGACCACATCTAAAGATAGCCTCTTAAGAACACTTCATAATTTTCATTAGAAATTCCACAAATGTCACAGAAAAGCGCACCTTATACTTAGCAGCTTCCAGAGTTGGGTAATTCAAGAATGTAATCGGAATCTTATATTTTACTAATGTAGCATGCCTTTGATGGAATGTTACAAAAAAAGAAGTTTAAAAAAACTTTATTATGCTCATTGAGTGAAATTGTTTAAATAACATACATAATAAAATTAATTTGTGCCAACATTTTGGAATCTCAAAATATTAAAATGGCGTGATTATAATTATATGACACCTATTAAAATGCATTAAAAAAATAATTTTACAAAATAACTTTGTAATGTAATCAGAACAAAAAAATAGAAAATTTTTAAAATATTCAGTGCAAATGGTTGACAGTAAAGATTATATTGGATACATTAATTTGTATCAAATCAGTAAGTATGCATTGTATTAAAATAATCTAGTTAAAGCTATCTTCCAAATACAAAATCTTATCAAGTTTGTCAAAATTACATCAAATAAAAACCAAGGTTTTAAACAATTACAAGAAATAATATTCAATAAATTAAATAAGGTATTTTACAAATAAATAAACTTATGATTAGTGAAAGCTATCACAAGTACAATTTTATTTCCAATTTTGTAGGCCTATACCTGCCTTAAGACAGTCTAATTCAAGAGACTTGCAGCTTTGCAAGTTTTGCAACCATGGTTACATTTCAAAATCACACTCACACATATTCCCAATTTACCTAACCCACAAAACAACAAAGCATGCTACTAGCACAATCTAACATTACTTTCATCTATTTAACTTTATCCAATTATTTAGCTTTCTTCTTTCCAGATTTTACTGTTTCTTCCACTTCTTTTGACCAAACTAAAGTGTTAAGTCTTTCTCCAATAGAATACATGCCACAAACTATACCAAAACTAATAACATAAAAAAGAATTCTTATAGGCCAGTTCAGAACATTCAGTATTGGGTATACCCAACTGCCTGTTTTGAAATAGATAACATGAACCCAAATTACATAGCAAAGCATGAAACTACATAGTAGAGACAAGCCTGTTTTCTTATTAGGGTACATTCTGAATGAAGTTACAAGCTCAATTAGTATAAATACCATAATATTTGTGTGCATCACATGATTCAACCAAAGGGGGAAATAAGGATCTAGGCTTCTAGGTAATATCAGCTCTCGATCAACAGCATATATGCCCCAAAACAGTGTCCCCACAAATGTTGACAATGGGAATGCCAGAGAACTAAACACAATGTCCTTTATACGCCTAATCAATGGCTTTTCTGATGGTGTTTCTTCATTACTGCCAATTAAATCATTAGTCAATGCTATTGTGAAGTATAATGTTTGCACCATCTGTGAACAAGGTAATAAAACAGAATGTAACATAACTGTTGCCACACAATTTAGAAAATGAACATTAGGAAAGTTGTGGTAGGTACTTACAGCATCCAAAAATGTCAAATACTTAAATTTACCACCAAAAGGTGTAACTGTACTAGAAGTACTGGGTATTTGGACATATGTGTAGTCATAGTAGCATCCATACAGAAAGTGGAGTGCCCCAACAAGATGGAATAAAATTTTCAACATTTTGAGTTTTACCTGTAAGAAACAATAGCATTGAGTGGTTAAAATAGTTTGCACTGAAGTTCCATCTCTAGTGATATAAACAAAGTACACATCAGATCCAAAATAAGTAAACAGTTTGTTGCAACTGCGAAGGTTATAATATGGAAATTATTGCAGGGTAGTAAAAGATGGTAAAGGCATGTGTATAATAACGCCTGGAAAGCTATGCAAAACTTTATCACACATAAAATTAAATATTATTTAAGGACTTATATCGAAATCGATAAATGAGGACCAAATACAAATTCAGAGTTAAATAGATATTTTTATCTCTAATATGAAAAGAAATAAATGGTGATGTATCATGATAATGATAATTGAGAAATATGAAACTAAATATATGTATAATATGAAGTTTTTAAAACCAAAAAAATTACCTGACCACTTCAGGGGATATTTAACAATTTCAATTAAATTAGCAGCACCCAGTAAACCACTCGTCTTATCAAAAAAATTTCACCGCAACAATAGCCAAGCAAAGAATGTAAAATTATGCTCCGATTTTGTCATTGTCATTGTGACACTTAACTGACAGTCAACTTTTTTACGTAACTTACGTCAAAGAAAATAGTTAACAAATGAGGTTATATTATGGACATTACATACCTTAGGGGTGAGAGCCATCCGCTCCCCAGCAAGTCCAGTGATAATGACAATAGTGCAGTCAATGAAGCGAAAAATACGGTCAAACCTCCGAATTTTTTTACTGTGTACCGATTTGCATGATTTTTTTTTATTTAGGCTCATATTACCCTTAACTTCAAAAGTGAAAATGATCTGAACCCCGCCATTATTTTTAAAGGGTGAAAACGAACCCTTAATGGAAAAATTTACATTGAGCCATTTTATCGCTAGAAAACATGTCTAATAATAAGTGGTAAAATTGTAAAGGGTTTTCTAACACAATTACCTCATATTAAAATAATGGTTAACCCCTTGAATGTCTTACAACCCTTGTAAACAACCCTTAAATTGAAAATTGTAAACAAAAAAAAAACCGCCTTCAAAAACCCGACTCACTAAAAATTACAAAATAATATAATACGAACATTTATAATCATCTGGGTATGAATTTTATATGTTGTTGAAGGCGGTGCCGTTTATATTTCAAACAGACAAGCACAGAGTGCTTCTTTTTCCTCAAAATTTTGATTGGCACCGCCTTCAAAAACATATAAAATTCATACCCAGATGATTATAAATGTTCGTATTATATTATTTTGTAATTTTTAGTGAGTCGGGTTTTTGAAGGCGGTTTTTTTTGTTTACAATTTTTTTCATACTTTTTAGTGTTAAATCTTTTGTTACCCTATTAGTTCAGCTCACCTGTAATACTACTGATATTATAACTAGTAGTCTTAATATGTATACAGTATTGAAAGAATTATCCTTTTACTCCAAACAATTAAGGAGTTGACCTTCCATCATCAGCTCAGCATCATAACATTATGATTGCAAGAAGCAATGCCAATATCACTTCAGAAAATATATAAAACGCGGTACATGTGCCTATAAAATTTGACGGCTGCCCTCGATTTCTCCTGGATCCCATCATCAGATCCTAGACTGGTCACCCTATTAGTTCAGCTCACCTATAATGCTACTGATATTATAACTAGTAGTCTTAGTATGTATACAGTATTGAAAGAATTATCCTTTTACTCCTAAGTATTAAGAAGTTGACCTTCCATCATCAGCTCAGCATCATAAGATTATGATTTCCAGAAGCAAATGCCAATATAACTTCAGATAATATGCAAAACGCGGTACATGTCCCTATAAAATTTGAGGGTTGCCCTCGATTTCTCCTGGATCTCATCATCAGATCCTAGACTGGTCACCCTATTAGTTCAGCTCACCTATAATGCTACTGATATTATAACTAGTAGTCTTAATATGTATACAGTATTGAAAGAATTATCCTTTTACTCCTTTTACTCCTAAGTATTAAGGAGTTGACCTTCCATCATCAGCTCAGCCTCATAAGATTATGATTTACAGAAGTTAATGCCAATATAACTTCAGATAATATGCAAAACGCTGTACATGTCCCTATAAAATTTGAGGGTTGCCCTCGATTTCTCCTGGATCCCATCATCAGATCCGGGACTGGTGAAAATGGGACCACCTCGGAAGTGAACTGTATCCAACCAAAAAAAAATTTTTTGAAAACCGACTATAATTGACGAAAATATCGGTGAACATACATAAAAAAAAAAAAAAAAAAAAAAAAAAAATATTATACATACAGACGAATTGAGAACCTCCTCCTTTTTTTGAAGTCGGTTAAAAATCACAACGAAATACTTTGATATGACATAAAAAGATGTAAGTATAGAGTAAGTAATATTTTATATTCTCTATAATAATTATGACACTTTAAGCCCCTTTCAATCCATGTAACTATCCCTTAAATCCTTAAAAACGACCCCTTGAAACCTTGAAAAATCTTTGTATGATAAAATTTAAACCGCCTAAAATAGATGATTGAAATTTTGCATGCAGGTACTCTAATGAACGTAAAGCATACTTGCAACGCGATATTGCAAAATTCATACGAGAACGGAAGTTATTGGGAAAAAACTTTTGGATGTAAAAATCCTATAGTTCACGCGAATAAAGTCGCAAGCACAGCTAGTTATGTATATTTATACACATAACAGAAGTTTTGGGTCTCTATCATACTATATATACTGCGTACTTTCACGTTGCTCCAAATATTCACACCCCGAAAATGTTCAGTAGAAAAAGAAAACTGAGTAGAAAAATATATGATACGTTTTTGGACTATAACTCCTTAAATTTTTTGCTACCACAATTTGTAATTTACCATTGTAAAGGTAATTAAGAGAGCTACAACATCCTGTATTGCAATATGTAGTAAAAAACACTTTACACAAACGGGGAAGGGTTAAAGGCTTAAAAGAGGCTGTGATTGCGCTGCCACGCGCTCTTTAAACAGTCATATCTCCGTCAATTTTTGTTCGATAGAAAAAACAAAAAAACCAAATTGATTGTTAGAAAAATACCAATTTTTTTTATGTCTACACTTTTACACGTATCTTTCGTAATTTTTGAGATATTATGAAAGAAAGGAGGGATTTGTTAAAAATTGATTTTTTTATTATTTTCTTTATCGAGACTTTTTTGAACAATATGTGTCCTGAAGCATCCAAATCAAATCAAATCAAATCAAATCAAATCAAATAGTTTTTATTGCAATCGTAGGTAAGCATACAGGTATGGATCTTAAACTAAGGATTGTACTGCTACAACTTGCCAAGTGGGTGGCGTGCAATATTTATACAAACGTCAAAATAATGTAAAATTGTTAGCCATTATAGCAGTCGGCATGCAATTATTTATAGTGTATATATTAGTTTAAACATTATGTATACATTAGCAATAAAGAAAAAAAAAAAAAATTAATAACAATTTATAGAATTAAATATCAAATAAAGTCAAAATTTATCATCATAGAAATATTCATTAACATTATAATAACATTTCTGCTTTAATATTTTTGATAATTCCCGTTTCAATTCATCTACATTAACATTCATTAGGTGTTCTGGCAATTTATTAAAAATTTTTGGCGCCATTTCTGTGACATTCTTTTCTCTTAGTGCTGTTTTGCATAAATTAGTACAAATTTTCATTTTCCTGGGTCGGAGGTTGAAATCTGGAGGATATTCTTTCTTACGGAAGATGTGGGGATTACATTTTACAAATATGCAAGATTCTAGTATGTAAAGACATGGCAATGTTAAAAGTTTTAAAGATTTGAAGAACGGTTGGCAACTCTCCCACGGTTTCAAGCCACAGATGGCCCTAACACATCGCTTCTGCGCCCTTAGTAATATCTCTCTATAAGAGGAATTTCCCCAGAAGATAATAGCATAGCGCAGTGTGGATTCTACAAAAGCATGGTAAGCTGTTAAGACAGTGTCCAAACTGATACGATCTATCAAACTCTTTATTATAATGATATTGCTAGACGGAATACGATTAATTTTCAATTTGGGTGGAAATGGCACTTATGAAACATATTGATTTCGGAGAAAAATCTTAGATGCTCCGCTTATTTGCAATACAGCTCACTTATTTTAGGTGCAAAAGACTTAAAATAGTACTCATTTGAAAGCTTATTTTATGGACTATAAAACCCTTTTTCAATAGAACGCATAAAATGCTTTTCCTCGCCGCTAGATGGCATTGACCACATCGATAAAAGTTCAGACAAAGTGAAACACGACTTTGAGCTTTAATATCTAGCTTAATATTGCACTTAGAATACTTTATAAATATCCAAATTGTTCATTTTTTTACCTTCTCCAATTTTGTGTTTGGAAAATTTTCGATAGATCGTATATTTTTGGAGATATTTGGTAAAAACCGATGAAAAACGTACAAAAATTGCGAATTTTCAATGGTCAATAACTTGAAAATTATTGGATTTTTCGAAAAACTTTAAAAATGATTTTTGCCTAAAATTAGGCCTTCTATCGATATCTGAGGTTATTTAAAAAAAGAACCATCCACCGCCGAGAAGGGTCCGCAACCACCCCCAGGGTGGTTGCGGGGTCCAAATCATTTTCACTTTTGATATTAAGGGTAATATGGACCTAAATCCAAAATTTCATGCCAATCGGTTCACAGTAAAAAAATTCGGACCTAAAATGCTTCAATGACTCCACTACAAGGCAAGGCAAGACATCATCGTAAGTTAGTTGAAAAAAAAGCAAGATGTAAATTATTAAAAAGCCTCGATGGCCAAGTGGTTAAGGTTGCTTGTCATGCGAGATGTTGTCAGTTCAAACCCCGCCACGTACCACTGTGTTTTTCAAATTTAATATTCATATGTAGGATTATTCGACGCTTTAATGGTGAAGGAAAACATCGTGAGGAAACCTGACTACCTACGAAGTCATTCTTAGGTGGGCCAGGCAACTGGTTAGGCTAGGGTGGTTGACTAAGGCCTGACCGCCCTAATTTAGGTTAGGCCCGTGGCTGATCCCGATACTGATATTGTTAATATTTTTGATCAGATCAATGCATGTGATGTTGTGAAATATTTATTTATTATCATTATTTATAATCTTTAAACAAATCTTATCGACAAAAACCTTCTTTCGATACCCATCGCGTAACGATTTAGGCCCATCTGCCATCTTTTATCCTGCACACATGTGCTGTCCACTGCCACTTCAGACTTCGCAGTCCTTGCCCCTACATCAGCGATTCCAGTCTGAGAGCGGATGGTGGTATTCCTTATTTTGTCTATTACAGGATGATACGGGTTAATAAATAAAGTAGAAAATATAAAACAAAAAATATATTAAAAGTACGTTTAATATATTATATTCAAATAGGAGGCAGCCTCGCGAAAGCGGTGGGCGCGTCGTCAGGGAAGGGCGCGGTGGGCCCGTCCGGGGCGCGCGCGCGGCGCGGGGGCGGGGCCCGCAGCCCGGGCAGCGCGCCCCGCACCAGGCGCCGCAGCGCCGCGTTCCGCCGCCGGAGACCCATCACCTCATCGTGCAGACGCTCCCGCTCTATGACCAGAAATTCGGTCATTAATACCTTGATGGAAGCGTAATGGCTGAACTTGGTCACTTTTATTTTTTTTAATAGCCAGCTTTTTTGCGCGAAGTGTCGTGATAAAAAAATTTAAAGACAGGGTGGGTGCAGGTGCAGTAGGTAATGAAATCAACGTTAATACGCGGTGCAAAGGGTTATTCAACTAATCCCCACTGGACATCCCAATCAATCGTGGTCGCGGGCGACCACGATTGATTGGGATGTGTAACCCAGTCGAAACGTCGGGCAGTAAGTAGCTATGTAATTTGCTACTCCTAATAACGCGTGTAGACCCATAAAGACTTTAGTGTGATGGAACGCGAAAGTCTAAAAAAAGTAATAAGTATTGATTGTTATAAAGAATGTCACCAGTTCCCACCTTGCAATATAGGCAAATAATTATTTAAGCCCGTTAAGAGACCGTCCCAGAAGCGGTCCTTCTCCGGCGGAAAGACGTTCTTCCATTGAGACCAGTACTGCTCAATGTCATCCGGCTTAAGTTTGCGCGAAGGCGTGCCGAAGTCCGGGGGTTTAACACTGTCCCTGTAACCGTGACGATAATATCGTAGTTTACAAATAGCTTCCTAATTAATAGGTAATATATTTTTGGTATTTATATTGTTTGGTACAGTCAGCTAAGAAAGTGGTCTACCACTTTTGAAAATAGTTTCTGCGAGATGTAACGATCTCTAAGGTTGACAGTAGTCACTGACACAATCTTATTGCCAGGGAAAATTGACCTTGTTGTTTCGTGACATTCAAACCAATCTCAACCGTAGGGTGGTAGACGACATTTTTGGCTGACTGTATGTACCTAATAACTAGGTAGTTGTTTATGAGTTGATAAAAGCAGCAGCAATTTTTATCAAAAGCTGAAATATCTCATAAACTTACATGAGGTCATAAAGCTTCTTCTTCTCGGGTGGAACGAACACCGATATGAATTCGCCAAGAGCTGTTAACACTTGCATAGGCTCAATTTCTAAGTAATGGCCCACTGAAAAAAAAAGGAAATGTTTCAGAACTTGCAAAGTAGTAAAATGTGAACACCTACCAGGGGCATAACTGAAGCTAAACCAGCCGTATTAATGATATTGCAGCTTCAGACTACAGCGACCCCTAACGTGTTTAAGAAAAAATACTACACTGCTACACATATTATTGATAAAGGGTCTCGGGCTCACGGGGTCAATTTAGGTTATTCCACTTTGCCCCATCAATCCGCCCACCAAGGCCGCCAATACCTTTCGCTTTCAGTGGAGCGACTTGGAAGGGCATAGTGGAATAGCTCAAAATTTGAATAATTTCTATTCGGGGTTAGACCTGGGCAAAGGAATGGATTGGAGTGCCTCTCGGCGGCCAGGTTTGGCTGCGAAGATACTGTGACGCCGCGCGCGCGCCGCGTCGCTGCGGGGCCCGCCGCCTCCGCCGACGAGCTGGATACGATCAGCGCCGCTGTACAAGAAATACACAGCTACATTCCACACACACATTATACCACAGTAGCAAAAGTAATCATCATCAGCCCGAGGCATAAACTAGGGCGATCAGGCCTTAGTCAACCACGCTGGCCAAGTGCTGGTTGGTTGACTACACAACATTCGTAGAAATGCAGGTTTCCTCATGATGTTTTCCTTCACCGTTAAAGCGTCGAATAATCTTACATATGAATTTAAAATTTGAAAAACTCAGTGGTACGTGACGGAGTTTGAACTGGCGACCTCTCGCATGGCAAGCAACGACCTTAACCACTCGCCCATCAACGCTACAAAAGCAAAAGTAATAGTAAATAAGTGATGATATAACCGACCTCTAGGATCCCCACATTTTTGGATAATCTCATCTGCTTCCGTCAGTAGCTGCTGGTCCTCAGTAGATAGCTCGTGACCCCTGAGTACAAATTAATAATTATTTGTTGCCTGTGAGTATTGCCGATCGTTAGATCAAACTGTGCCACACGTTGGGCGCCAATGTAAGTGTTTCGCTCTCAGGTTTCATGAAATAATTTCCAGTGTTTAGATAGAGTTACAAATACCATGTAATACTATTTACCAACTATATAAACCACTTCCTACGTCTAGGGAATTTTTTTTTGGATTCAACTGTATTATAAATTTACCTGAATGCTATATGTGCTGATCGTGAGGTGCTTGCCGAGATACTTCGAGCTACACTCGCACGTCCTCTCATTGATGCTCTGTCCCCTGAGTATATATACAATAAGATCATAAATAACGTATTTATTTAATGATATTATATAGCAACTTAGATAAGTACTTGTTTACATGATTTAACAGGGAAATCTATAAATGGTTAGAGTTAATACTACCACCCACTAGCTTTTTCCATATTAGAAGATATTATTGCCCTATGGCAATAGGAGCAAGCACATACGTCCAATGTTCATGACCTACTACTATGCACATACGTCGAATGTCCTACGTCGTATTAAAAGGTTTTTGTCGAGATCCTACTATCACAAATAGATATCACCTACCCCTAGGTCCTTTAGCGCTTATGCTGGCATGATGAGACTGGTTGTCGTCCTGAGACATGATGGAGACTTGGTCAAGCTGTTCAGATACCGCTTCCATGCCGACGCATATCGGGCAGAACGCGTAGTTCAGAAACGTTGAACAGAGTAGCTCGATGTCTTCTTCTGCTTGAATTTCCAGAGCCTACATGAAGATGATGCAAGAGAGAAAGAGAACATTAACCTATTGATGAAACATTGAGTCAATACCTACAAACGTAGGTCGGTAAGTAGGTAGTTGTAGCATTTAATGCAATGTCCATTAGATGGACTTTGAAAATCTAGTTACCCCTTGGTACCTACTTATATTATAAATAAATCTGGGACATTTCCACTCACGGTCATCTTACCCCAAACTAAGCAAAGCTTTGGGCGTCAGAGACTGATATACATACTTATATATTTATAAATACATACTTAAATAAATAATCACACCCAGACACGGAACAAACACCGATGTTCATCACACAAATATTTGTCCCGAGTGGGAATCGAACTCACGACTCTCGGAACCGCCAGCCAGGGTCACTAACCATTGTTCCACCGAGCCAGTTTATGGAAATGAACTTAAATAATAATTACGAAATAAACGCATATTTACCATAAAAATAGAATCCAGGGTGCAGAGATTTCTTGCCGACAGCTGATATTTTTCTATGAGTTTCAGCAATCGATCTTCAACCAGAAAACCTGTGTTATCAGCCACCAATTGAAGTATGTGACGCACCTGAAATACTTATCCTATTGGATTTTCAATGCTAAAAAATAATGATACAAAAACACTTGGCACATCCATTTGCTACACATAATCTCAAGTGAACAAATATAATAAATTAGAAAATGTTATGAGATAGTTCACGTGAATGTGAAGTTAATAGTCAGAAGATAATATATTTACCAGCCTATCTTTAGCTTCCTTCGCAAGCATGTTTGTAGGGTCGATGGGTTCTCGGGAGGTAACTAACGCAGTTGATGGCGCGACCTTATCCATTTCCTCGTGCTCTTAAAACAAAATAATAATCTATTTGATTATTACTTCAAGAACCTGCAAACCACCACTTAAGCAATTGAGCTTTTATACTCAATTAAATTTATTATCTATTCATATTTGCATTATTGTTCTTTACTTTTTTTTACCACACGCATGTTTAGGTCATTGGTTTGCTATACAGATTAATTTTGATCTATTCTGAGGAGTTCTAATGACTAATTACTAAGACTAATATCGGCTGCAGATTAAGTATCATAAATATCCCAGTGGTACGTGACGGGGTTTGAACTGGCGACCTCTCGCATGGCAAGCAACACCCTAAACCACTCGGCCATCGACGCTTTTTTACGATTGGCTGTAAAGGAACAAAACATACCGAGCTTAGCGAGCGGGTTGAGGGGCGCGGGCGGCGGCGGCGGCGGCGGCGGCTCGGCCAGCACGTGCGCGTGCAGCGCCACCTCCGCGCGCCGCAGCGACCGCGCAAGCTCGCTGCACTTGCCCGCAGACATGCGCCACACCTGGAACCCACCCAGCAGAAGATACAAGCAAGTTCACACCGCTACCAACAGATGCCACTCATAGACCATCATCATACTAATAACGGAATAAGCATGCAAACATACATGGCGCAATAAAAATTGTTGTTTATAAATTGTAGATTAGTTATTTTTTAAGAATCTACAAAGTAAGCTAAAACCATACAAAAGTAAGCATCGAGTAAAGTGTTAACCTGGTGAGAGAAACTTAGGAATTCATTATGTAATTTTCTATTTCACAAAATGATTAGAAGAACACAAGAGTACCGGTTTCGGACACCAGAGTATCCGGCTCGAAGGACCAAATCCAAAAGCATCTAACCTGACTAAATTTGTAGTGGTTCACGTGTGAGAAATGTAGTGACTTTTTCTCTAGATCGTCCATCGCCTGCATCAGCTTGACGATCTCCGCGTCCGCTTTGATCTCCTCGATGGCGCCGTCTTCGGCCGCCTTGCGGATCTTGGAGCGGAGTTTGTTGGCCACGTCAGACATCTTGTTTAATTTGCGCTTCTGCTGCGATCGCACGAACACGTTCTCCTCTTCGCGTTTCTTCAGTACCTACATGACCAGATTGGAGAGCTGATAAATACTTTAAGCTAGCTACGTTAGCGGGTCATGGCGATTTTTGTGCACATATAGGTACTACTCTAAAAGTAAGTAGTTATAGACTGACAGAGACGCATATAAAAAAAGATCACATTAGTCCGCTAATGTATCCGTAGTACAAATTCGGCTTGATGGCTGTGGTTTCCTCAAAGGTAGTGATAAACATAGATTTCTCGAACCCTAACGACAGAACCTACCTACCAACACACTACAACCACCACCACAACATCTGTTGTGAAAAATTTAGGAGTACCTACAGGTAGGTACTACCGTAGATAACTATAGATAGTAGACTTAGGATGAAAAGAAAAACGCACTTGATAGTTGTAACCGATCTTCTCAGTGTTTATAATGCAGGTCGCCTTCAACTTCTCCAGCTCCTTCTGCAACTCCTGGATCAACGATTCCAACTCAATTTTGGCTTCTCGATACTTTCCATGGTGGTCCCACATGATCGCCTCCACTTCTTGTTTGTGCTCTTCCAACTGTAATGAATTCATGGAATTTATTTTAAAAAAATCAATAAAAAGTGACACTATCTGAATAACTATGCGATTCTAACATTCGTTTAATGGTGCTATCAACCATTATACGTTCATACATTCACAAGCAGTTATAGCATTTCCACGTGCATGGACAATAATTCGAAGATGGAAGGATGATTTTATTATTTGAGTCCATGATGGTATTCTTTAAACACACTTTAACAAACTCTGCTGTATTCAACAGAATGTATTATTGTCTACAGATAAAACACCTACTTCCAAATCGGAAAAGATCTAGGTGTAAGAAAGGAGACACCAACTCACTTGTTCAAACTTGTACTCCATATGCGCCACTTCCTCTCTGTCCCGCTGCTTGTAGAGCGCCTCCCAGCGCTTGTTGTTGTGATCGATCATCACCTCACGCTCGATGTTGATGGCCTGCTCTATCAGCGACAGCTGCTTCTCGTACGCCCTTTGCATTATCGTCACCTGCTTTTCGATCCTGTCTGAGAGTTCTTTTATGTCTTTATCCTGAAAACGGTAACGGTATCTATTGGTCGAAAAAATAACAAGATAGCAAATTTTTTTTTGTTCTATTTTAAATAGGTGTAACTGTGAGTGTGACCTTTGTCATCACCTCTACCGGCGATAAAGTGACTTGTGTGGTGTAGGTATGCTAAATAATTATATGTACAATAGATTGAGAAATAACGCATGGGTAGAGTTTTTTTTTTTTTTTTTTTATAAAGAGGCTAACAAGATGACCTCACTCCACCTGATGGTAAGCGGTAGTGAGATCCAAATATGAGGTCGACAGGCACAATAGACCATATTGAGCCTATCGCACTCACCCTGAAAGCCGTGAAAAAGGAGACCACTGCTGCGGCAACAACGAGACAAGGCGTGGAGTCTCGCATTGGTATTGAGCTGTGTGGGTCGGAGTTGGCCAGTCCGCCGGACGGAAGGGCCCCCGTGTCTACGGGTCTCCCTGGCCGGCGGGCTGACCCGCTCCGCCCGCACAATACCGCCGCTAAGACTCCACTGGTCCGGCGCTTGCCGCAACAATGGTCCCCCCTGGCTCCGGTTTGTACAGTGCTGATCCCGGAACGCGACCTGACCGAGAGAGGTCAGAGTCACTTGGCGGGTTTTACACAACTGTATGGTGGTAACAGCAACCGGTCGACAAAATGTCTCCCACCTGAAAATTACCAAACAACTCAACATGTAGTTTTGAAATAAAATTAGAACGTCATCCAAATACTCACTTGTTTATCCAAATCATCGTAATAAGCCTGATCCATCCGCTTCAGATCTCCCTTCAGCTCATCAATGAGTGTATTCTTCTGCTCCAGTAAATCATCGCACCTCTGTTTCTGCTCTTTGATTGCGGCGTCTATGTCCAGGGGATCTTTTATTTCCAGCATGGGACCCCAGTTATTGCTAATCACTTCGTACTGAGTTTGCGCTTCAGCCGCCTCTTCTTCTATTTTTTGCATAGAAGCTAAAATGGGTAATAACACAAAATGTTTTGAGGAGTACCTACTTATAGCCAGCTATAGGTGTATAGCTTAGGTAATAGATAGAATACCTACCGTCTAAAACTTTACTCATTGTAAGAAAGAAAGAAAGAAAGAAAGAAAGGAAGAAAGAAAAATATTTTATTCAGTTACCAATATAAATTGCATTGAAGGTGGTACCACGAGAGCAATGGAACATGCCATCTCATTAGTCTACATACTTTGTTTGCACACGTTTTGTTCACAATAATTAATTTCCAGTGAATGCTTACCTTGCTCATAAAATCTTACAAAAAGAACCCGGAAAGAGCTTTAGCTCTGGATTGAGATAGATTGAAGTAAATACCCATTAGCCTAAAAAAATATATAAAGTAAGGGCAGCAAGGGCAGGTAGTAACAGGTGTCTAATTTAGTCAAAGAAAAGCATACTCCTCATTTTGTCCGAGAACAGCGTTCGCCGGATGACTTCCCGCTCATCGGTGGTGACCTTCACATTGGTGACCTTCGCGGCGCCGTCCAGCGACAGCCGCTGCAGCTCCTCGGCCGCGGCGGCGGTCGCCTGCTCTATGGGCCCGGGCTCCTCATCTATGGCCGCTTCCTCGGCCGGCTGTTCTGCCCTAAGTAATTAGGCATAGGTTTGGAGCGAGGATTATTACATTGTTTTATTTAGCTTATTGTGTAATTTTTCCCCGACACCCACTTGCAAGGCCTATATGCCTAGGTAACATCTTCGTTACATAGATAGAGGATTTTATTTCAAGGATTACTATGCAGGTGCGCCAGACGAAAATAGATACCTACCTACTTAATGTGGATTTTGCTTTTTATAACTGCCTCGTTGGTCTATTGGTAGCAAGTGCTGCGTTAGGACCGAGAGGTCCCCGGTTCGAATCCGGGGTCGGGCAAAATTTGTGTGAGTTTTTCTGTAATGAAATTACTCAGCCCGGAGTTAGGAAGTTGGCGGTTGAACGCCCGTGCCTCGGAAAGCACGTTAAGCCGGTGGTCCTGCGCCCGATCTCTCATCGGTCATGTCGGATTGCCGTCTCACCGAATTATGAGAGTAAAAGAAATAGAGAGTGCACTTGTGTTTGCGCGCATACTTGTGCACTATAATACACTCACAGGCACAATTAACCGCCCACCTTTAAAATTCGCCTCCCTGATAGTTTTGGTTTACTATGGCTTATAAAGTGTTTTGTTTTTTGTTAAGTGGGTAGTCTTGCAATAAATTAAACACCTATACCCTCATTTAGTTTCGTTAATTTGTGACAATGACGGGTTTTGGAACATAGTCGATGTTTGACATTATTGGAGTTGTGTTTCTGTGTGTTCATTTCCTGTTCTTTTCTGCCGTAGTGTGTTTTTATTGTTTAATTTGGGTTTGTAGTGTTAGCTTGTTGTTTGTAACTGCAAAAAATGCCACCCAATGCAACTGGTGTAGCCAGGGCAGTTGCCTTTACTGACGCTGATTACAGCCAACGTCGCATCCCTCGTGCACTCGGTGTACCACGAACTGCAATTACGGGATGCCATCAGACGATTTCGGGAGACAGGTTCATACACCCTCAGGCCAGTTCAAGGTCGACAGCGATGCACTTCGGCTCGAGAAGACCGCTTCGCTGTCGACAACGTGTTAAGAAAACGTGTTAAGAAATTCCCTTCTTTGACGCCTCACTAAACGCTCAACCTTGTTTACAACTTGGCTCTGACAAATTAATTCTAAAAGTGCATTTAAACAACGAAACCCTCTGTTATTATATAACCTAATTATAAAACAGTGTCCTCAGCAAGTAATAAACAGACAATTGTAACTAAATAGTGCGTAATAATCGTGATCAACAACCTAGCTGAATCATCTTACTAAGCGCCAGCCGGCAAGCAGCCATTACGCGCGGGACGTGAGTACACTTAACACGCAGGCGATACTCGCCGCTACGCGCTACACATTTGATCTAGAATCCCGTGCGCCCGCCCGGCGCTCGCTTGGCCGCCATCTCCGCGCATGCGCTTTGCCGCACGGCAAAGATAAGGAAAACACAGATAGGCAACTCCATGTGCGTGTCGCTGAGAGAGTACTGAGTTGAAATATATTAAGAATTCGATTGTAATTGCTAATAATAAACTAAAATGAAGTGCTACGGGTGCCTAAGCCAATTTGCAGACAAAAACATGATGAAGTGTTCTTCAGAAAATTGCATGAAATCTTTTTGCGCACTATGTATAAACATGAGTAGTATCCCTAAAGACCGCCGTAACTGCTGGAAGTGCCCCGACTGTTGCGCACTCGCAAAGAAAGGCGGCGATAATAGTAGCACTCCGGCGCGCACTACTAATAATGACTCGCTTAATATAACTTTGAGGAAAAAATGCGGTCAGCAAATATCTGGACAACAACAAACGTCACCGCATACACAAGAACCGAAGCAGCAACAAAAGGGTGTGAACGACCCCAACAGCCTGGAAGTCAAGGAGCTCACGGCAGAATTACGTCTTCTAACTAAAGAGCTTTCCTCTCTCAAGCAACGTTTAGAAACTGTTACAGATTCTCTTACCCGTTGCCACGAGCGCCTGGACGAGCTGGGATCCACCGTCGCTACACACGAGACACGAATCCAAGCTGTGGAGTCAAGCACGAATGAAGTCGTGGAGTTGAAATATACAATATCCCAACTACAAAAAGATTTGAATTCACAAGCACAAGCACATCTCTATAATGAAGTAGAAATTTCTGGAATACCTGAAAATCAAAATGAGAATCCCCATCACATCCTTATGCTCGCCACAAAGAAACTGGGTGTCGACTTAGCTGACTCTGATATTGACTGGGTGACCCGTGTTGGACCCCGTAAACCAATGTCACAGCTCACCAACAATGACACAGCGCGGGCCCCCCGCCCCATAGTGGCACGTCTATTACGAAGATCGACTCGGGACAAAATACTGAGAGAATCAAAGTCAAGGAAAAACATTACTACTACGGATTTTGAAATACCCGGTGCACCACGCAAAATATATTTCAATGAGCGCCTTACCAAGGAAAACAGAATGTTATTTCGAGAAGCTAGAGCGAAGTCTAAGGAGCATGGATTCGCTTTTTGCTGGTGCACACAGGGGTCAATCTACGTGCGTCAAAGAGAGGGCAAAGCAGCAATACAAATATGCTCCTTTCAGGATCTCGACCGCATCTTCCAAAGTCCATCCAGGTTGGCAACCCTCCAAAGGGAGCAGGACTCGTCCCCCACTATTTAATTTAAACTATCATCCCCCTCGTATTATTGAAAAAAAATTTCTTTGTTTTTGTCTTAATTCTCAACTCAATTTTTGATATATTGCACATTCCATTTTCTTTTAAGCGATTCCTATACAACAGTAACACTATTAACCAAAGTATTATTATTATTATTATTACTAATATTTACATTTATTATTACATTTATTATATTATTATACTATATCACATATATTATTTTTGTATTTATGCATTTAAGTTACTAAAAAATAAAAAAATAAAAATTTTGTCAAAAACTACACACACTAACTCGGACTTACTTGTTTGTAAAATACTTAAAGCGCGGCATTCATCCGTTTGGACTTTTAATACCAATTTGTATAAATTTTGTTTTTTAGGTCAAGATTGACATTATTGAAGATGAGTTAAAATCTTTTGACATCGAATGCCACGCTATAAATCAACCAGAACAGTGTGAATTTTTTCTATCAAATAAAAATTTTAAATTACTGACACTTAACATACGGAGCATAAATAAAAATTTTGATAACTTTTTGGTCACTCTATGGCGTCTAAAAACAAGCTACGATATTATTGTGCTAACCGAATGTTGGATCAATAATTCCTCCACCATACCTAAGATTCCCCATTATGTTGAATACGCAACGAATAAAGTAATAAACCAAAACGGCGGAGTTGTAGTTTACGTCAGGGAGTCTTGGAAGGCCGTGGTTACAGAGCCAGAAATAGAAGAAGCGAACTGCTTACAGGTTGATATTCCAAACGTGGCAACTATCCTTGGTATATACCGCTCTCCTTCCTTCAGCAACACTAATAAATTCGTTTCCTCACTTGAACATATACTGTTAGAATCCAAAAACAAATGTAATCTTATGTTAGCCGGCGACATTAATATAAATATAATAACAACAACTGACACCACTCCAGGCATTGATTACTTATGTCTTTTGGCTCAATATGGTCTAAGGCCGGCTATCACTCTGCCAACCCGAAAAGGGGCATGCCTCGATCATATATTTGTTAAAACATCAAAACCAGTATCAGGTATAGTATGTGCGTCAGATATAACTGATCATGACTTAGTGATAATTGGCTTATCTCTTAAAAATATAAAACCTACGAAACACACGTTTGTTAAAACAATAAGGAATATAGAAGCGATTAGAACTCATCTTATAAGTATAGACTGGCAAGAACTTTTGAATAACGATGACGTGAACATACTAGTCGATATATTTTCTTCAACTTTATGCAAAATCATTAAAGAACACACACAGGCAATTACAATGAAACGACGTCAACGCATATTAAAGCCTTGGATTACTCCCGGATTACTAAGGTGCATGCGCCATAGAGATCGCTTACACACTTTATCGAGGCGGTTTCAGAAGACCGCTTGAAGCGACTTATTTACACTCGGTACCGAAACTTCTGTGGTCGTCTTTTAAAAAACATCAAACGTCAATACGAAACAAAAGAATTAGAAGAAAGTAGAGGTAATATGAAAAAATGTGGAAAACCATAAAAAATATCTGTCATTTTTCACCTCATAAAATGGAACCTTCAGAATTACTTAGCTTACCTGGCACAACCCATAAAATAGACTCTTTGAATATTTGTAATACACATTTTTCGACAGTAGGACACAAACTAGCTGACAGTATTTTAAAAGAGCTTAACTCTTCCCAAGAAACTTTAGCATCCGAGGCAAACACCCACTTTCAGCTTCCCAACTCCTTCTTTATAGAGCCTACAGATGTATATGAAATCAATGATCTCATATCAAACCTACAAAATGACAAAGCCCCTGGTTTAGATGGCATTAACAATAATCTTTTAAAACTTATTAAGGAACCATTATTAGCCCCACTTGAGTTAATTTTTAATAAAAGTTTAGCCACCGGAATATTTCCAACAGCATGGAAAATTGCATCAGTTGTCCCTATTTATAAATCCGGCTCACGACATTTACCAAACAATTATCGCCCCATATCTTTACTTAATACTTTTGCCAAGCTACTAGAAAAGATTGTTAATAGAAGACTGACATCATTCCTAGAATCTAAAAAGCTTTTATCTGACAAACAGTTCGGTTTTCGTCAGGGAAAATCAACGGATGAAGCCGTGTCTCTTTTACTAACCAAAACCGCTAAATATCTTGACCAAAACCAAAAATGCGTTGGAGTTTTCCTAGACCTCACCAAAGCATTCGACACGGTGTCAATCCCCATCCTGCTTAAAAAACTGGAACACCTGGGAATTCGAGGTACTCCTCTAACTTGGTTCAAAAGCTACCTATGGGAACGAAAGCAGTGTGTCAGCGTAAGTGGTATCTCCAGCACCCTTATGACAATCGCATTTGGAATCCCCCAGGGTAGTATACTTGGCCCAACCCTTTTTAACATATATATAAATAGCCTAAATGAAATTAATATTAAATACGCGGACATAACCTGTTATGCAGATGATACATCCATAATCTTCCACGGTTCAACGTGGACCGAAGCAGTATCTCGTGCCGAAACGGGAATGGCAGCTGTTAACATTTGGTTACAGAAGAACCTCCTCACTCTTAACACAGACAAAACCCAATTCGTTTGTTTCCACAAAACACTAGCTTCGGCGCCAGTTAAATCCCTGACAACTCTTAAAATCGGTTCCAATAAAAATAATAACATAGACTACAAATACATTAGAAGAAATGATAAAATCAAATACCTCGGTGTGATTCTAGACGAAAATCTTAATTTTAAAGATCATTTAAACCACCTCTCTAGCAAAATCCGCAAAACTGCATATGTGATGAAGAAACTTCGATGTGTAGCGGATTTCCGACTTCTTAAGTCCGTCTACCTGGCCCTTTGCCAATCCCTTCTATTGTACTGCATTAATTGTTGGGGAGGAACTTCTAAAACAGCAATGATACAAGTTGAAAGAGCCCAGAGATGTGTCCTTAAAACAATGTTGTTTAAGCCCTTTCGGTATCCAACAGTTAATGTTTATAATGACAGCAAGGTTTTGAGCGTGCGAAAACTATTTATACTTAAAACAGCCCTCATAACACATAAAACTACTATTAGTGACGATAAGTATCATCAGTTCCTATCAAAAAGAAATTACAAAATTCCCATCACAGCAGTGAAAACATCATTTGCAAAGAAATTTCCTCCATTCATATGCTCGTCAATATATAATAAAGTAACCAGATTTTGTGACATTAAATTATCTACAACACATGAAGCAAAGTTAATTTTAACGAAATGGCTCCTAACTTTATCTTATGATAGTACAGAAAATCTCTTAGTAACATAATGTTTATTTATATTTTATCTATTCTTTATATTTATTAATATACCTATTATTTTAACTATTTATGTAAATATTATTATACATGCTTAACATTTATTTATCTTTTTGTTTTTACTCTCTTATATGTACATAAATATAAATGCACACAAAAATATTAGTTGATAAAGAAATTTCATTGATATAAGTGAGATAAATTTTCAGTTATTGTTAGTTATTTTTAGTTTTTATTTTTGTTATATTAGAGTTGTAAACTTAGTTTTAGTAGTAAATGAGGCAGCCTCCCCTTAAGCTGATCGTAAAGACACCACAATACAGAACATATTCTAGTGTAGGTGTCATAGATAAACTGCTGTAAAAAAACACAACTAAGTAGGTTAATAAATATTTGAATGCACACATTGTAAACCTATTTTGTAATTCTACTTATTGGAAATAAATAATTTTTGTATTTGTATTTGCTTTTCCACCGCTACTGAAGCCGAAATTCGTCTTTTTGAAGTACGAAACCTCAGTGTTAGTGGACGTACAATAAGAAGAAGACTGGCAGAAGGATATCTGAGGGCGTTTCGTCCAGCTCGCGCCCCAGAACTGCTTGCACAACACCGTAGAGCTAAACTTGCTTTTGCGCGAGAATATGCTGAGTGGACTGTACAAGAATGGAAGGTCATACTGTTCTCAGATAAGAGCAGATAGCCTTAAAAGGTCCAGATGGATGCCAGCCTGTCTACAGACGCCCAAATTAAAGGTTTGCTCCTTGCGCTATATCGGAAACAGTGGGTTACAAAGAAGGCTCTATTATGGTTTGGGGAGGCATCACTTACGAGGCTCGTACCGACCTTGTATTGTTTGACAGAGGCAGTGTAAATGCTTAAAGATACGTGGAAGAAGTTCTCCAAGGACATGTCATACCGTTCGCACCATTTATTGGTGTCAATTTTAGATTAATGCATGACATGCACGTTGCTATACCGCAAAATTGGTTACTGAGTACCTTAATGAGACCGAAATTCAAGTTTTGCCATGGCCAGCACGCAGTCCCGACCTCAACCCAATTGAACACATATGGGACAACTTCAAAAGACGTATTTGAGCGAGAGTACCAGCCCCAACGTCTATTGGAGAGCTCAAAACGGCTGCGGTAGAGGAGTGGCACATTATTCCCCAATCAGATATCCAAGATGTCATGGATGGACTATCATACCGGCTCCTAGAAGTCATAAGGGGTAGGAGGAGCAACGCCCATTATTAAATTTTAATATTGTTTTACTTTGACGTTCTTTTTTCTCAAAATTCGAAATTTACATTTTTCGTCGATACTTCGAAAATATCGATTTTTGTAATAATGCCCTATTAAACGACTTTTTTAAATCAAACCTTCGTTTTATTTTTAGCCTTAAATTAAGTTTATAACGGATCATTCATAAAATGTGGTTTATGTTTGGACATTTCCGAAAATTTAAGCAAATACAAGGTGGGCGGTTAATTGTGCCTGTGAGTGTATGTCCTGCGCACTTGGCTGATCTCAATTGAGATCGGCCGCCATGGCTGAAATCGGTCGGACGCCTTTATTTATTTTATTTTATTTATGGATTTTGCAGACTGTTTGAGTACGGTCAGCAGTTAAAATATTCATGCGAATGAATATGAACCTAAAAAAAGGCTCTTGGTAGTAGGTACCTATTCAATTAAAAATAGTTTTTTCTTATAAGGGATGTTATATGCAACTAAATTTTGTCGATGCAGTAGCCGAATCCTACCTCTTCAAGGCTTCTTGTCTACGTTTGATTCGTAGCCCTCTCGCCGCTTTTCGCTCATCCGGGTCTTGGGACGTAACCTGGGGCTCCTTGGGCGCCAGCACGTCATCCTCGTCGTCATCGAATCCTCCAAACTTGCCAGCCATGATTTTTATTTACACATACAAATGCTTCATTGTAAACGTGACCGAAAAGTGAAATTGACAGCCATACAACTAATCAGGTTGTCAGGGCAACCGAATGCATTTTAGAGATTTGACTTGGCACCATGACAACCTTAATAAAGGGTTATCTGAGTAACCCCTAGTTTTAATACATAAATGAGCATTTTCTGTCATTCAATCTGGTACAGATAGCAAATAAAGTAACAAAACAATTTTAAACTTTCTGCAGCTATTTATGCTATGAGCATCATGGTTTTTATGATATTACTAGTTAGTTGTGTCCACTGGATTATTCATCAGGTTACAAAAATAATTCAAATGGTAACCAGTATTATATAACACATATTTTCCCAGTTGTAGCCACCATGTAGAAAAGTATTTTTAACCGACTTCAAAAAAGGAGGAGGTTCTCAATTCGTCTGTATGTATAATATTTTTTTTTTTTTTTTTTTTTTTTATGTATGTTCACCGATATTTTCGTCAATTATAGACGGATTTCAAAAATTTTTTTTTGGTTGGATAGAGTTCACTTCCGAAGTGGTCCCATTTTCACCAGTCTTGGATCTGATGATGGGATCCTGGAGAAATCGAGGGCAACCTTCAAATTTTATAGGGACATGTACCGCGTTTTGCATATTATCTGAAGTCATATTGGCATTTGCTTCTGGCTATCATAATTTTATGATGCTGAGCTGATGATGGAAGGTCAACTCCTTAATAGTTATGAGTAAAAGAATAATTAGTTTAATACTGTATACATATTAAGACTACTAGTTATAATATCAGTAGCATTACAGGTGTGCTAAACTATTAGGTTGACCAGTCTAGGATCTGATGATGGGATCCAGGAGAAATCGAGGGCAACCCTCAAATTTTATAGGCACATGTACCGCGTTTTACATATTTTCTGAAGTTATATTGGCATTTGCTTCTGGCAATCATAATGCTATGATGCTGAGCTGATGATGGAAGGTCAACTCCTTAATAGTTGGGAGTAAAGGGATTATTCTTTCAAATCTGTGTACATATTGATACTACTGGTTATAATATCAGTAGAATTATAGATGAGCTTAACTAATAGGGTGTAAAAAAAATTAACACTAAAAAGGATGAAAAAAAATTGTAAACAAAAAAAAAACCGCCTTCAAAAACACGACTCACTAAAAATTACAAAATAATATAATACGAATATTAATCTGGGTATGAATTTGATATGTTGTTGAAGGCGGTGCCGTTTATATTTCACGCAGTTTTCCTCAAAAATTTAATTGGCACCGCCTTCAACAACATATCAAATTCATACCCAGATTAATATTCGTATTATATTATTTTGTAATTTTTAGTGAGTCGTGTTTTTGAAGGCGGTTTTTTTTTTGTTTACAATTTTTATTTCCAAAATTACTATGATAATGACTTGGGGAGCAGAGTATAGCATTGCTTGTCATCATCACCACCTGGCAAGCGAGCGAAAGGTTCTCTTTCCTAAAACTTAGGATTATTCTAATTTTTTTTCTATATTCGGCCAGTGGCGTAACTACAGGGTGGCAAGTCGCAAAATGCCACGGGCCCCCACCCGGTAGGGGGCCCCAGCTGAAAGGGGTCCCCGGTCATAGGAGAATCTCATGTGCCAACCCACATACACATTAAGATAAAAAAAAAGAACGGGGGGTGCACGGGGCCGCTACCGATGAATTTTGCCACGGATTTCAACGGGTATAGTTACGCCACTATATTCGGCACTAGCTACCTATTATATATCATAATTATTTCAATGTAACTATCACAAGCGACAATCAGAATAACATATTTCCCAATTATATGTTATCTGGGCAGAATTAGCTGACTTGCTCACAAAAGTAACTCAACTATTAAGAGTGAGCTGCTAATGTTGCTCGCTAGTACCAGAATGTGTCTGCTATGCTGTGGTGTATAGCTCCAATAATCTAAAGTAGACCCTATTAGTGTTGGTAGTAAAGCTTGTAGTAATAATTTGGTGTATGTACTACCATTGTGTCTTATTAATTCCTAAATAAAGCAGGGTTGGAAGGGAGTAACTTATAAGAAAAAGACTGTATACTTTAAAGTTTTGTTTTACTTAGTTTACTTTTTGCTGTTAAGGATGATACCATCGTATTTCTGTTGGAACCACTTCATGGCGTCTTCCTTTGTCAGGCGATGTTGGAAACCAACCTTGCCAGTCTTGCGTCTCCTGTGCGCTACGTTGAAACCTGAAGACAAAATATTTTTGGTTTAATATATTGAAAAATCAAGAAAAAGGGCTACTTGCCATTTAGATTTCATCGAATGTACCTCATTCCCAATTGAATAACTATTATGCAAATAGGAATTCATTAAGATAGAAAAGTTTAATTTAGCACATATTTTACAGAAAGGAGGTACAATAAACACACCTTTCTTGAACAAATGTGCCTTATTTTGCTAAAATATTATTCCTAAATAAAATAAACTTGTTATTTTATTTCATCACCAATTTTAACATCTGGACACAGAAGATGGAATTTTCACCTTCAGTTGATATTGGTATTATTTTACACATTCTTTTATTTCAAATTTTCAAAGTATTAACTAAGCATAGTCACATTCAATAGGGTATCCTTTTCAATAAGATTTTGTACTCCATACATCAGAACAACTTGTCTTATGTAATAAATACAATAATAATTATTAAAACTTATTTTAATAATTACAACTATACTAAATATAATGATAAAACTAACCTGGTCGTCCAAGTACTACGTAGAAGTCAAGACCGTAGATACCAATGGAGGGATCATATTTGATACCCAAGTCAATGTGTTCCTGGATACCGAAGCCAAAGTTGCCAGTGGCTGAGAAGTTGTCACGCCTCAACTCGTATTCTCTGACCTGTAGGAGACATAGAGAAACAATAACATTACAAATAGTTTTAGTAATAGTGGCCAACAAATATAACAAAATAATGGAAAACAATCTGCTATATGACAGAAAGGTGATTAAATAAGCAAAATGACAAAATTAAATCAATGTAATTTCTTCGAGTATTCTGAACAGTAAGATATTCAGTGCTCAGAAGTTGCAAATCAGAAATATTACTCTAGCATGAATTTACAAAGAAACACAAAGGAAAGTGAAACTTGAACAATTCATGCATAAAACATTATAAAGTAATGAAATATATTTTAAGGGTTAACTAGTTAAAGCAATGTTTCAGTTAATTACTTACTTTGAGACCCCTCTCAAGGATTTCTTCAGCCTTGGCACCTCGGACGGTGCAGTGGACTGCAATCTTTTCATTACGACGAATACCAAAGGAACGCACAGTGTAACGGGCCTTGGAGAACACTGGTTGTTGACCAGTAAGCTGTTCCAACACCTATAAACAATATTTAAATATATACAATTTACAAAAAAACTCTGCTTATTATCACTGCCAGACATGGAATAAATTTTGGTCAAGAAATCAAGATTACCAATAATTAAATTAACTGTATTGAAAACTTCCTTTTATTTTATTATGGATAAAATATATGACAATCAGGGTGAACACTTCATAGAACTTTTATTAAATCTTAATTATTTCTACATGTAATAACTAGTTATTTAGTTACTAGTATTTTTCTAGTAAAAAAAAGGGGACAGCTATGATTTAGTTCAGTTCTATCAGTCAGATGTTGATAACCTCCAACAGATTAATATACTTCATGCAATATATACTTTACACAATTTTAATGTAATTTCGTCGAGTATTCTGAACAGTAAGAAGATAGTGTTCAGAAGTTGCAAATGAGAAATACTAATTTAGCATGAATTTACAAAGAAACACCGAGAAACAACATGTGAATCTTGAACAATTCATGCGAGTATATAATATTTATAATAGAGTAATAACTTTAATACTGAGCTAAATCAATTTACCTTAGCAGCACGCGTCAGCCTGTCACCAGATTCTCCGACACAAATGTTAAGGCAGAGCTTCCTGATGTGAAGGTTTCTCATAACATTTTTAGTGTGGTCCTTAGGAACCTTCTTCTCCTTCTTGTCCTTCTTCGCGGGAGGTGGTACTCGCTGCAAAACACATATCGATTAGCACTTTAACTCACATAGTTTTAGTTATAAAGGACCAATCCTGATGTTTTTATCGAACGGCTAGGTTATGCCGTATCACAATCATGAATTTGTAGATTATTCCACAAAATATGCTTTCCTAAGAGTAGCGAAATAGGTGATTAAACACTTTCGATAGCCAATACATATTTAATAACACATTTAACTTTGATTCCAATGGATATTGTAGTTCACAAATAAAAATAACACCCACCGCCATGATCACAGTTTTTCGAAAGAAATTTTGACAACTCAAGAATCATAAACAAAACTTTAAACGTCAAACTACTTTTTTGACGACCAATATATTATACTCTATGGTGCGTTTTTTTTCTTTTGATAACACAGGTCCTGCTCTTAACTATGCCAATATATCATTAAATTAATTAATTGTAAATAAACTTAAATAAATGAAATAATTTATGTTGAAATTCATTCAAAATTAGTTTTATTTCAAGTGTGTAGTGTTCGTCCAAATAAAAGTCGAAGTCAAATAATAATCACTACAATTTATACTTTAATAAAATAGCGTTAATGCTGAATATTTTAAGTGTAACATAATTAAACAGAGGGCCCCAAACTAGACCTGGCCTGGCCTGACCTGTGTCTTCAGAAGCCATTAGTAAAGAGTAGCAGAAATGACAATTCAAGGAAACAACAACAGTGTGAGAAATTAAAGTGAAATATCAAATAATAAAACAATGTAACGAATACTTATAATTATTATAAGAACAAAATCAAACAACTTCTAAACTAAGAGGGATAGTTTGCTACCACCCCTTCTTCTGTAGAATTATAGTCTAAATTAAAATAATAAGAAAAAAGAAAAGAAAAATAATTTATTCAGGTACCAACACAAATAACAATTATTAAAAAAAATTAAAATCAACAAGAAACAATGTGAAATGGCAACCGAAAAGGCATTTCCTCTGCAATAATAATAATATTTGTTTATGCCATGATGTACCATAGATTTGATTTTCTTTATTAAAAATGAGTATGTGTGATGTACTCATTTTTAACCAAACTAAATATACACTCTGGAAGAAAGAGAAATGATCATCTGGTTTAACAATGTTCATATTATGACTTCAAGACCTTCGTTTTCCCAGAAATTAACCCACCCTTTTATATTATTTAATTTGATTACTTTTATTTTACTATCGAATAAAATAATCAAGTTCAGACTCGGTTAATGTTTCAGTTTAGTTTCACCATAATAATAAGTAATTTATACAAAAAAAATTAGCTTGAAGTAGGGCTGGAATTATTAAATGAAGTAAGAACACATACACACGATTCAATGGTAATAGGTAGATTTTATTAGTAAAATCCAGTAAAAATATTGACTGTCCCAGTAACTGGTTTGCAGCTGCCCTACATACTACCTGCTTACAATAACGCACCGGCATCATAGAGCATCGCAGCTTGCCAGCCGACTACGACTTTGTTCGTATTCTTGTTTCGTACAGACTTAATAGGTAGGTTTGATGAGCACGATATTATAGTTTTATAATTCAATAATAAAGATACCAAGATGTAAATATTTGTCTATTTTGTAATAATTTGGAATGTAAAATATATTAATTTACTTATAATATCCTATCATCATTATTTGTTACTTATTTAGTCATTTTTAAGTGGGCCATAACCATAATACTAATTCAAAAAGGCCTTTTTGTTTATATTCCATCTCTCTCTTTCTCTCTCTCTCTCTCTCCTTGTGAGTTGACATCTTCATATTTTAAAAATTAAGTACATAATATAACACTAGCGACCCGCCCTCGCTTCGCTTCAGGTATATCTCTATCTCTATATAATATATTTCAAACCCGTAAGGGATTTTACA
The DNA here is from genome assembly GCA_039566165.1 of Maruca vitrata. NCBI lineage: Eukaryota > Metazoa > Arthropoda > Insecta > Lepidoptera > Crambidae > Maruca > Maruca vitrata. The sequence continues at coordinate 7,342,042 of CM076925.1, forward strand.
TACAGAAGTTATTTCCCAATAACTCCCGTTCCCATGGGAATTTTGTAATATCGCGTTGGAAGTAAGCTTTACGTTCATTAGGGTACCTGCCATGCCAAATAGGGCATGCCAAATCTCAATCGTCTATCTATATCGCGGTTTAGATTTTTTCATACAAAAGTTTTTTCCCTATTACTCCTGTTCCCGTAGGAATTTTACAATATCCTGTTGCAACTAAGCTTTTAATTTATTAAGGTACCTGCATGTCAAATTTCAAGCGTCTGACTTATGCGGTTTGTATTTTTCATACAAAAGGATTTTCCCGTTATTTCCCGTTCCCGTGGGAATTTCGGGAAATCCTGTCCTAAAGGATGTCTACGTCATAACATCTACCTGCATGCTAAATTTCATCTCGATCCGTCCAGTGGCTGTGACGACTTGGTCCGCGTAGAGATGTTTAACGGCTAAAACATTACTTCTTTATAGCGCAGTCGGTTAAAAAGTAGCCTATAACCGTTTCTAGGCTCTGGACTATATCTGTACCAAATTTCGTTTAAATCGGTTCAGTACTTTATGCGTGAAAGCGTAACAGACAGACAGACAGACAGACAGACAGACAGAGTTACTTTCGCATTTATAATATTAGTAAGGATTAGTAAGGATAGTAAGGATTTTAAAAAACTTACCTTCCTACCTATTTCTGAAGGCAGGCAACCAATTTAATCCTAAAAATCCAGTACACATTCACATCCTTAAAAGGGAAGGCAAACATTTAGACAATCATTAAATTTGTATTTCATTCCTGAAAGTTTCCGTCCTGTTCTGTCAGCACTAAACGTACCTAAATCAATAAGATTAATTATGCAAAATGATAAATATTTACGTCCTAGAGCATTGTGCTAGTTAAATAATAATAACCTAAATACCTTTGTCTATTTAAGATTCGTCTATATTATCACATATTACAGTGACAAATATTTTAATTTTAAATTAAATCTATACCTACTGTAACAATCTATAAAACTCCATTTACATAGGTACTCATTTGCCAGATGATCCCGAACATTTACATTCATAATTCAATGTAACCAATTAAGGGTAAGTTCATTAAACCCGGAAGTACGATTAAACATTAACGGAAGTCATTTCACCTACATATTATTCAACCCTTCCAATGAATGGGAAGCCATTTTACATTTTTTTTTATAAGCGTAAAAAATTGTAGTACAGTACAGTAACATATTATTATTCTTTGCCGGTTTTATCGATCTGATGAGGCCAGGTGGTTCAAGATTATCATATTATCTGACCAGTTTAATAAAAATTGAGACAAGTAAAGTACGGTATGAAAGCATCCATATATTTACGACACCTACCTACATTTATTACAATAATTATGAAGGCAGGTATGTACCGTTAGTTCTTTCAATTGACAGATGTTATTTGTGAACTAGTTGTCTTTCAGATCACACATACATTAAGGTGTTATAAAACTAAAAAAACTTTCTAAAGAAAATGTTGAAAACTGAAGTAACCTCTGAGTTTAAAAGACATCGCAAGTTTCATTGTGCCAGTTGCGACATTTATACCAATTCCATTAATCAATTAAATCAGCATTTGGAAGGCATCCGTCACAAGCAAAACATGTTCACAAGCAACGTGTCTAAAAAGCTAAACATAATACGTGAAGAGCACGACTTTGATTACAATATTTATCTTCCAGCATTAATCGTCATAATCATTACAACGTATGTGTTTTGCTATGTTATTGTCAAGTATTTCAATTCATGAGTTTAAAGCTATTAATTATCAGCATAAAATCAATTTTACGGCACCTTAAATTTCGCGCCATAATTTTAATTGGCGGAGAGGTCGTCCCCAAGCGTTCACGGCTTCTATGCGCACGAACGAACGCGCAGAACAATGAGGTAGCAGCCATTTTATGTCGGTGTCTAAGAAAAACATAATTCGAATGGCCAATCTTAACAAAATCGTGTAATTAGTGCAATAATTTATGTGTTTCCGTACACCACTATAATTAGGTGTTCCGTTGCTAATGTGAGTAGAATCTAAGTTTGCTATACATATCTACAGATAGAATAACATAAGCTCAATGAAACCTTAAGATTTTGCATAAAAAAGATATAATAATAAATTTATACCTCATTCCTTCCATACATTACGAAAGGTCGTTGTATTCACAATGGACAAGAACCTTTTCTTTGTAAAAGTAGTTTTTGTTTACAGACAACAACGCTATTGTTGCAAAGTGCATTCTATTATTTAGGATTAGGATATGACATAACTTTCACTAAAATGACGAATTCGATGCATTTTAGAGTTGTTTTGTTTACATTATTAAAGTAGTGGTCACTAAATTACTTGTCGCATTAAAACCGGCGTCGCGCAGCCTCGGCTTGAAAGTTGGGGACAAAATTCAATAACGAATTGGCCATTTTATTGATGGCTGGGGGGGAGGCTGGGTGGAGACAGTCGGTGAGCTTCCGCCATTTAATAATTTAGCTGATATTTTATTACTTTTCGGATGTTTTTGTTTACACTTTTGCATAACTATGATTTATTAAGTTGATAGATATAGAAACAACTCTATATAACTATGCTTGAGTCATAAATGTAATGAAGATAAGTACTTATTACTGTGTGAGTGTGCGTATTTTGTGTCTGGCAGTGGTTGTGTGCTACATTGTATCTACAAAAACACACAGCTAGGTAGGTAAATGATAAAGCAGTTACTTACCTCCCTACCGGGCTCAGTCATTGGCCTATGTACAGTAATATAAATAAATTATAAATGCGTTGGTCTTGGTAATGTAGTAACTTTGAATCAAACTTGATGCAAAAATATTATTTATTTGGTTTCAATTATTTCCGGAAACAAAATTATGTTTATTTTTTGTTCTTTTTTTCCTTTTCCTTTGTAAGTGCATCCAATATTGTAATTAAACCAATTTGATTAAACCATTTTTGTTTTATTTGGACAGTTTCATAATTAATGTACTTATGAATAAATTTTCATGATTCTACTTTTTATTTTATTACGATGTATTCTGTTTTTTTTTCAATCTATCGGCAATTACTACATCATATTATTTACGATAGCGCCCGTTCTGCAGGTGTGTTTTTGAACTGAAAATAAAATAAATTTAATCTTGTATTGACTTTTAAAAAAAAAGATACATGGGTATGATTTATTCTTATTAGCTTACATTTATCATTTATCTAATAAAACTTATTGGTCTCCCTATTAGTACATACATTGGAAGCTTGTTCTACTCATAGGAACTATTATCATGATTCAAGTTTTCAATTGGAACTTGGACTTACTGCATCATTTTTTTTATGGCAGCAGACATTCTACTAATGTGTTTTTGAATTGAATTGAACAGACATAAAAAATTGTACCTATGCTAGTTTATGAGGTTTTACTTGAATCTAGTATGCGTTTAAAGATCTTGATTTCGTTTTTGTCAAAATTACCAAATCTGTTTGGAACTGTAGATTTTAACCTAATTTTGAAATAACCATACCCAGAAGGGTATGGTTATATTCTTATTAATTATACCTATTTATTTTATTTCAATAAATTAATTTGTGTTCCAATTTTTATGGGGTTATCATGTGTAATCATGATATTGATTTTGGTATACCCCCACTTGCCATAATTTCATTTGCCCGAATTTCAATTGCTCGAATTTTATGTTGGCCATAAAATACATGTGACATTTTTAATTGCCTGAACATTAGATCCCATAATGATTCAAATGCCATACGTATTGTTATCCATATTTTAATTGCAATAATATTATGCAACATAATTTAATATAATATAATATCTTTCGGGCAAACAATAGATAACCATTGATTTTTTTAGGTTCCGTAGCCAAAATGGCAAAACGGAACCCTTATAGTTTCGTCATGTCCGTCTGTCCGTCTGTCCGTCTGTCCGTCTGTCCGTCTGTCACAGCCGATTTACTCGGAAACTATAAGTACTACAGTGATGAAATTTGATGGGAATATGTGTTGTATGAACCGCTACAAAAATATGACACTAAATAGTAAAAAAGAATTGGGGTGGGGCCCCCCATACATGTAACTGAGGGATGAAATTTTTTTTCGATGTACATACCCGTGTGGGGTATCAATGGAAAGGTCTTTTAAAATGATATAAAGTTTTCTAAAAAACATTTTTCTTAAAGTGAACGGTTTTGAGATATCAGCTCTCAAAGTCGTAAAAAGTATGTCCCCCCTCTATTTTTATAACTACGGGGTATAAAATTCTAAAAAAAATAGAGGTGATGCATGCTAATTAACTCTTTCAACGATTTTTGGTTTGATCAAAGTATCTCTTATAGTTTTTGAGATATGTTGATTTTTATTATATTTGCTGCTACGGAACCCTTTGTGCGCGAGCCCGACTCGCACTTGGCCGGTTTTTTACTTGGATGTATTCTGATTTTTCTTAGGCCAATCCCAATGGAAATAATTCCATGATGTTGGTTTTTATGGTAGCAGACTTTCTGCTGTTGTCTCTCTGAAATGAACAGGACATAAAGTAAATTTTAAGCTGAGTCTAAGGAGTTACCTAATTTGTTTGAACCTGCTAATTACAAAACATTACTTTACATGTTAAAGTTAAATTTTATTCTTATTAGTCATATTTCATTTAAAAAAAATCTTACATATAAGAATATGTTTGTACTAATTGGTTACTAATAGGAACTTATTGGAAACCAGTACAAGTAGTACATTCTATTTACAGTCATAACATATTTAAATATGAATAAATTCTAAAAACCTGAACCGGGCTTAAATTCATAGATAATGTCACACAGGTCTTTATCAGTAAGTAAGTGGTGTCAAGAAATATGTAACTAAAACAACTTGTTAGCGTGTGCTTATTTGGTGCAGGTGGCAAAAGCTGAAAATGGGGGAGCATACGAGACTTCGCCATTAGTTTCCCAGCACACTGGGGCGTGGGCGTCGGGGGTGTGGCACGGGGCGTGGGGGTCCCCGTGCCGCCCCCCGGCGACCTACTCGCCACTATATCCATGTTCGAGCAGCAGATCAAAGCAGAGCCTATGAGGTAAGTATTGGTACTCATAATCATCACTCTACAGATTTACAGCCCTCGAAGTTTCTATCGTCTAGTCAGCATTAAAGTACCAGGAAAGAGTAGCTCAAACTATTTAGTAGGAGCCAGATCAGTGTGTAAATATTTCATTTCATGTTATCAATTATAAATGTTACAATTATAAATGTAATAATTATAAATTAAAATCAGAATGTGAAATACATGGAATACTGATCATGAAATATTATCGTGATACACGCAGGTCAGGAAAATCTTTTTCAAATAGGGAACTTATATTATTAATCTCAATTTCAATAAATGCGTAAACCGGAAACTGCTCTTTGACTTCCGGATCTATCAGTAGTTATATTCCGGTTCCATCTTTATTGATAAATCAAGTTGGTAAACTTTTGAATGTGTAAATCAATAACTTTTCTTCTAAAGTTCAAAAGTCATGAAATTAATTTTTAATCTAAAAATAATAATGTCCCGTTCACGTGAGTCTTAGCTTATTTCTGAAAATAATTTAAATTTTTTCTTGATCGCGAACCTTGGGCCATGATTGCCAAAATATTATGAAAACTGAAATGTCAAGTTTAGTGTCAATATTTTTATGACGGGAATCCCGTCCCGGGATATGGCAGAAGGATTTCGTGTAATATTTTTTATTTTTTTGGCGCGTAGTGTTCATTTGTTTGTTATTACTTTTGGACAATGACAGGAATGTTAATGAGCTTCAAATAACTTACCAATCCAAACTTTACTGATATGAAAATAAAAGAGATGGTGCTATAAAATTGTTCAGTAATCTCGCACTACTCTAATAAGAAACTAGATTAAAGCTCTATAATCAAGAGGATAGAAAGAAGAAATGAGATGAAATAACGTAACGTCTTCTTTTGCAGTTTCTACTCATCACATCCTCATGTCCACTCTGGCCCCCCAACAATAGTCCGGTCCGACTCCAGCCACCCTATCATCAACATGAACCCGCACCACCCCTCCCACCAGGAGGATTCCAAGGACAGTCTGATAGTACAACAACAAGTACAACAACACCAGGAGCTTATGGAACAACACCAACAACAGGAAATGCAACAACAAGATGATGAAGTGAGTTTAACTTTTTTTGTGGATCAGACTGACACTGACACATTCCAAAGGACTAAAGTGCAAGGAATTTTCATTCTTAACACTTTAGAATTGAGTTGAAAACCAGTTGACAATATTTAATTAAAACAACAAAAAACAGATGTTTTGTTTTGTTATCCACTAACTTTTATCCAAATGTTATTGTCATGTTTTTATTTATTTTGCTTATTCAAAATCAACAGCTCTTAAATAAAAATTACAGATTATCTTCTAAATCATATTTATTTATGTTTATTTGTCTTTTGTTTTGAAATGTTGAAATCCTTTTTGATGAAAATTCTTTTTGAGATTTTTTAATATGATATTTAAAATAATTTCTTACCTGAATATTATTCTGTTACAGTTAAGTTTCAAAGGAATGGATGATGAAGGAGTTGAAATGGAAATGGATAGCAGACAGTGCTCACAGGTTAGTTAATTTAGTTCAATATTTTTTTACTTCTTCATGAGCAATGGAACTGTGCATCAGTTATAAATTCTGTAGGAATTTTATTCCCAGAGGACAGATGTGGCATATATATTATGTTAATTGAAGCTGATTTACTAAAGTTTGTTTTTTTGCTTGCAGAAAAATTATTTACAGGGCATGGGAGTTGATATGGGATCAGTTCAAACAAAAATGGAGGTTCCAAATGGGGGTCAATCAGCCCCACGTTCAAAACCCCAAGCTTGCAAGGTCAATAAATAAATAGATTACTTTTATTTTAATACACCTTACCTGTATACATATAAGAATGATGACAATTTAACAAAATAAGATTTCCATATTATGTTGTTAAAATGATATAATTTATAAATGTATGTAATTTTCAGGTTTGCGGCAAAGTACTATCATCTGCTTCATCTTACTATGTCCATATGAAGCTTCATTCAGGAAATAAGCCCTTCCAGTGTACAGTAAGTATATAATAAAATTTCTGTTTACACAATGTGTAAAAAAATTTGCAATAATCTTCAAGGACATATTATAATGTTAAATCATAATGAGACTTTCGTGATAATCTACTTAAATTTTATTGCTTATTTCTTTTAAATATTGTGTACACTTGGTTTTTATTTGACTAACTGCAAAGTAAAATTGTTGGTAGTAACTTAATAAAGTTTATATTGAAGTTTATTTATTAAAACCTAATTATATAAATTAAATAATGATAATTATATTAGAAGTAAGACACATTCAGACTCAACACATAGATTTTAAAATTAGTTACATATTTTGTGGACATGTAAGAGTGATGGATCCAGGGAATTAAATGTACACTAAAATGCATCAAATCTGTTATGAGCCTATGGTAGTAAGCAAACCAGATGAATTAAGTTTGGCTCCCCTAGCTAATTTTGATACAGAGCCCCTCCAAGTCTGCTATGCCAAATGTATGTAGCTCACAAGTACTTGGCTTCCAAGTCACATTATGCTACTGCATGTACTTGGCAAAATTTGCTTATAATATCATGTGGGACATTCAGGTAGATTTAGGGTGTATTCCCACTAGTTCTACTGATACTGGATAGTACTAATGTACTGTGTAGTAGAACTAGTGGGAATGAACCGAATTTAGCATGAGGATGTCAGGCAGTGGCGTAGCGTGGGCATATGCCGCCTGGGGCTGAAAATTTTCCACCCGTTGCCGCCCCCTAAAGTTGCCTAAAGTTCACATTTTTTGCACAACCCTTCCCTCGCAACTTCAAATAAAATACACCGTCCGTCTGTTGTCGTTTTGCCGCCCCCCTAATGTTTCCGCCCGGGGCGGACCTCCCCCCTCCCACATCCTCACTATGCTACGCCACTGATGTGTCAGGCCACTCCACAACATCCCATATCCCTAGTTATGTGGTCAGTCGCCTGGCTAAGTGGTCAGTCGCCTGACCAAGTGGTCAGTCGCCTGGCTAAGTGGTCAGTCGCCTGCCTAAGTCGTCAGTCGCCTGGCTAAGTGGTCAGTCGCCTGGCTAAGTGGTCAGTCGCCTGGCTAAGTGGTCAGTCGCCTGGCTAAGTGGTCAGTCGCCTGGCTAAGTGGTCAGTCGCCTGGCTAAGTGGTCAGTCGCCTGGCCAAGTGGTCAGTCGCCTGGCTAAGTGGTCAGTCGCCTGGCCAAGTGGTCAGTCGCCTGGCTAAGTTGTCAGTCTTCTGGCTAAGTTGTCAGTCTTCTGGCTAAGTTGTCAGTCTTCTGGCTAAGTGGTCAGTCCTCTGGCTAAGTGGTCAGTCCTCTGGCTAAATGGTCAGTCCCCTGGCTCCACTGCTCACGGCCCTGTCGCGTAGGTGTGCGACGCGGCGTTCTGCCGCAAGCCGTACCTGGAGGTGCACATGCGGACGCACACTGGCGAGCGCCCGTTCCAGTGCGACCTCTGCCTCAAGCGCTTCACCCAGAAGTCCAGCCTCAATACGCACAAACGCGTCCACACCGGTGAGTATGCGCGTATGTTTTACGCGGTTATAGGTTGTTGATATACTGGTGAAACTAATTTGGGCAGATTTGTAATTGAAGAGTTAGGTATCGTTTTTTGGACGGGAGCAGTGACAAGTCCATTTTAAAACAAGATGACTAGTAAACTAAGACATGTAGAATTGTAGATGTCGCTTCTTGAAATTTTAGGCTCTGACCACGCGTTCAATAAGGTCTGTTAGACCTCATAATGCACTAATGAAAACGCGCCGGTTGATTATTATCAGATTACGCATCTGAGAAAATGTAGAAGGCTGTAAATTCATGTTAGTATTTCTGTCTGTGTTCTTAGATGATATTGAGATAAATTGTATAGTAATATATTATTATATTTAGACCACCATTCAACCATATCATTAATTAAATGTAATCAATTTTTTATAGATCTGCTACAAATTAGTTTTGCAAGTATAATTTGTTTTGTTATTAATAGAATATTGTATAGGTAGGTAAACATTTTTATAAGTTTCAATAATTGGTAATTTTATAATAGGCGTCCCAATTGATTTTCAACATTTCAACAATTACAATATCAATTATTTTAAAACTTTCCCAATAACTGAGTTTTTGTACTAATACAGGCTTTAAAGTGTGTGTAAGAATTTAATAATAAATGTGTAGAAACAGTTTTTCTGGTTAATAACACCGGTTTAATAGAAATGACATTTCGTAAAATTATGATAAGGTATAAATATCATAGGAAGGAGGTTTTAGGATATCCAGTCATGACTATTATTTTCATCCCATGGCCAGTAAGGGACCATTACAGTATTCATGAATCTTCTACATATTTATTGCAAATTGTAGTTTTTGTAATTACATCTAAAAGTATAACTTGTAGGGGTCTGTTCTCGTTATCTTGGTACCATGAGGGGATTGTTACGAAGTGCCATGTAGCAATTGGAATTCTATAATTTAACCTCCTCCTGTTTCCGTGAAACCAAAATATGTAAAGTTTATTATTTGATTTTAATTTTTTCGTAACAGTCAAGTGTGTTACATATTTTGCTTATTAAAATATCCTATTTTGACGCCCTGATATCTGAGTTGTATTTTATATGTATTGTCTTTTCCTAATATCACACAATATTTATTTTAAACCTATTATATGAGTATGTATGCAAAGGGTTCTTTGGTGTATTGAACACCGGAAAAGCCCTGAGTTGAGAATGTCAAGACCTTCCAATATTGCTTTGTATTTATGTTGTCATGTGTTTATTTTATTCTTAAAGGGAGTCTCAGATTCACATATTATTTATTATTCTTCTCAATATACAAAATAAATGTATGAATGGCTTTATTTTCCCAAATTTGAAGTTTATACTTCTATGTAATACAAAACACTTATGTATTATATTATGTAGCACGCGGCCTCTGGACGGAGCTTTTTAACAACACTGTATACTTATACTTTCTACTTTATATACTTACATATATTGCGCCAGATATGTAGTATATAATTAATTTTATCTAAGACACTGGTGCGACACACAGTTCGCTCACGAACCAATTGACAATACATATGCTTAACTTAAAATGTGAATAGTTTTTGAGATGTGTCGAGCTAATTAGCTTTGCAAACAAATCAGGGCGTGAGGAAGGCTCATTGATGCGAGGTAAACAGGGGGAGGTACAACGTACAAGGGGCCTCCACGCCGGAGAGTCCGCTGTATGTTTAGTTGTAAGCCTGGAATGTGGCCTGGGTTCTAGATGAGCACATGCGCGCGTTGATGGTGAAGGACCGGCCCTACAAGTGTGACCTCTGTCAGATGCGGTTCACGCAGAGCTCCAGCCTCAACCGACACAAGAAAATACACACGGGTGGGTTCTGTTTGGTACCCCGAGTACCGCCCTGTGCCCAATCTATCTCTTCTCTTGTCCGTTACCGCGGCTCCTAAAGCCGTCGAGCTTCCACCTAGTAAATGCTAGACGTAACTGACTTGTGCGATGGTTTCGTTCAGAGGAGCACAGACGCGCGCTGCTGGCTAAGGAACGCCCCTACCAGTGCGGCGTCTGCTTTGTGAGATTCACCCAGAAATCAAGTTTGGGCCGGCACGGAAAAATACATACCGGTGGGTCCCTATCTCTATACTGCCGTATGCGTGACGTAGCCTTGAGGCAGGTCGGCACTAACGAAACTAGACCGCATAGCCTACCTCCCCCTGAATGTGTGTGAGAGAGTGGACACTGATAACCCGCTAGGTTTAATGCAATACATGTTGTTTGGTTGAGAGGATGTTGAGATGCTATATCGAACTCGTATAACTTATAGAGGAACACAGACGCGCCCTGTTAGAGAAAGTGCGGCCGTACCAGTGCCACATCTGTTTTATGCGCTTCACTCAGAAGTCCAGCCTGGGCCGTCATGGGAAAATACACACTGGTAGGCATTTTCCCCTAAAATCCTTAAGTAGAAAATGAAATTTTATTATAGAGCTCACATAATTAGGCACTATCATCAATGCAGTGCATGGTGCAGAATCGTTGTTGTAGCTGGATTTTGTTGGTATTTCTAGAGGAGCACATCCAATCGCTGATCAACAAAGTGCGCCCCTATCAGTGCGACATCTGTGACAAGCGGTTCACGCAGAAGTCCAGCCTGGGCACTCATAAACGTATACACACTGGTGGGTCCCTTGACATTACATATTTATTTCTCATTCGGTCTCTGAGCCACAATTCTCTTTATTATTTGTCTTAGCTTACCTACTTTGTTTTTTCGGTTGTGGCTTTGACACCTATGTTTTGTGAATAGTTTTTAAGGGCTCCCAAAATAATATAATTTCTAAAATTCTAAAGTTGATATAAAGTGGTTAGCGATTCGGAAGTGTTTGATTTGTGTTTTATAGTTTTTTTGTTAAATGCTACATGAAAGGTGAACTTTCTTAGGTTGCACACGCTCAAAAACTATTCACAAACAGTAAAGTAAAGCATGTGTACGTTGTGAGGATTTTCGTTACTTTCAAGTAGGAGAGAGAATGTTTGATGGACAAATAACGACGATAAAATTCCCTCATGGTAGTTGAAGTAAAGCTGATTGGTATATGCGTTGAAGCGTGACTAGTAGTATTATTTGTCCATCGTGGTTTTGTTTTGTTTCTCTGTCCCCCCGTGTCCGCGCGGCGCAGGGGAGCGGCCGTTCCAGTGCACCGTCTGCCTCAAGTCCTTCACGCAGAAGTGCGCGCTCAATTTGCACGAAAAAATACATACGGGTTAGTAGCCCACATATTATACCGCAGCATCCTCCCGGTACGACTAGAGTTACGAGTGGCCACGCACTCACACATTCCATTTAGCGTCATGCTTCGCTCCTATTTTTCCGTTGCCCGCCTAACCCGTTGTTTTACGATTCCTCATTTCAGTAGCTTCCATCTCGTTGCTTTCGACTAACATCTCGATATCTTAACTGATTGCGCGCTTGTAAGTACTTCTGCATCAAAGTAAACGCCTTCATATTTATAATCTGCCAGCCATAATACACTCCCCTCTCATTTGCAAACATTACGGTGATTTTAGTGTATCATTTTTTATATTTAATCATTTCTTCATGAATATTAATCGTTTCACAAAAGCGGTAATGCAATCGCTGTTATGACGCATTCATTGGCGCCTCCGTCGGCTTCGGAGCTGACGGTCCAAATTGGGGTTCAAAATTGGGGCTCGGTCGTTGCGACCAGAATGAGATTGAGATTGGCAGCGGGCGGGCGGCCTCGGGCTCCGTGCCTAGCGTCGGCGACGTGCGTTACTCGCTTTTGTGTGTGCACTGGGCGCAGTGCAAGGGCGTCCTTTCACGTGCGGGCAATGCCCGGCGGCGTTCGCCCGCCGCCCCTACCTGGACACTCACATGCGCACGCACACAGGCGAGCGGCCCTATCAGTGCGACGCGTGTCTCAAGCGCTTCACGCAGAAGTCCAGCCTCAATATACATAAGAGGACGCACACAGGTGGGTGCACCCGCGGCCGGACTGGCACCCGCCCGCCCCGGCCTTCCACTCACACCTGCCTCTCCTCCAAATCTCTACATGTGCTTGTCTTACTTTCACCGATCATTCTCGAGTTAGTCAATGTTGTGACAAAGATTTGGAGCGGAGTTAGCGGCGAGCGGCGACCAGTCCGCACCGCGATCTCCGTAGTGCGAGGGCGTCTAGCGCCCTTGCGGACTCGCCGCTGCTATAATATATGTATTGGGCACCAGTCCAGGGAAGACCGTTCCAGTGCCTGTCGTGCCCCGCCGCCTTCACCTGCAAGCAATACCTGGAGATACACACGCGCACGCACACCGGGGAGCGCCCGTATCAGTGCGACATCTGCCTGAAGCGCTTCACCCAGAAATCCAGTCTGAACATCCACAAGCGGACCCACTCAGGTACGTAGGCCGTCGGCGGCCCACTAGGGATGTATGAACGTTATGTGGGCTACTAGTGATGCGTGCACGCGGGGAGGCGGGCGGCCGCCTGCTTCTCACTAACCCTTGTGTTCGTCCGCAGTTCAGGGCCGGCCGTTCCAGTGCCTGCAGTGCCCCGCGGCCTTCACGTGCAAGCAGTACCTGGAGATACACAACCGGACGCACACGGGCGAGCGCCCCTACCAGTGTGACGTATGCCTCAAGAGATTCGCGCAAAAGTCTACTCTCAATATACACAAACGAACGCACACAGGTCAGTGGCTTCACTTTCATCTAACTTTACTATTCAATTGTATTATCAACGGTTTATATTAATGCGCATTTAATATTCTTAATCATATTATAAGCTAATCATCATCGATTCATGATTTCTTGATTCTGTATTAATAATGACTTCTAGCATTGTTTTTGATGTAACTGGATTTGAGTTGTCGGTGCCACATGTCAGGATTGCGATGTTTGTCGTGAGTACTGTGCAGTGCGGTGTGTGTCGGGTTGAGATTAACGTGGTCCCTTGGTCAGTGCAAGGTCGGCCGTACACGTGCATGGAGTGCCCTGCGGCGTTCACGTGCAAGCCGTACCTGGAGATCCATATGCGCACGCACACTGGCGAGCGCCCGTTCGAGTGCGATATCTGTTACAAGCGCTTCACGCAGAAATCCACGCTGAACATCCACAAGCGAATACATACCGGTATGGCGGCCGCGACGCTTCTATGAGCTTGCCTGTGCTGTCTCATGACAGTCTATTGTTACTCCAATCGAACGAACAGCATTCATTCTCTAACATAACAATCATTGCAATCTAAGTGAGACCCTCTAAACCCTTCCATACGAGTCATAGATGCTAATCGTTTGATTGTGTGTGAAATTTGCTTCCGGTATTTGGTTCACACATGGGTTATTAAAACTCCGTAAGGAAAATACGATGAAGACTTTCACGAATAGGCTAGCACACCGTTTGGAGGAAAACAATGTGTGAAGCATTTACCAGTTAGAAGATGAAAAGTTATGAAGACGGCAAATTGCGATCGCAGGTATCAATAGTAGTCTCAATGATGTGGCACCGACAACGGCATCATGATTTCCTTTTACCAGGCTGCATCATCACTTAATTTCAGTCCTTGTTTATTTAATTTCTTGGCTTACGCATTCATTAATTTGGAACTGGCATCATTACTGTCTAGTTGCATCTTGCCGTCTTTCTAACATCGATTTCCCTTCATTATCGCTTGGTCATCTTTGTTTTGTTCCATTGCTGTTTTTATGCTTTATTCGTTGTTAGTTATGCGTGTTTTGTTTTACGTGCCCCTAATAGAGCGATTGCTTTCAGGGGAACGACCATATGCTTGCGATATTTGTCAGAAAAGATTTGCTGTGAAGAGCTATGTAACAGCGCACAGGTAAGATTAGTGATTTTTTTTTCAATATTTTTCTACATTATTATTAGATAATGATAAAACTTAGAATTTACTTTTTTTGCTGTATTTACGTTTCATTCTGATGAAATTATAGGTACACAAAGTATTATGAACGGGGTAGAACGTTTTGACTGTGAGCAATGTGTTACAAGGTTTTACAACAGTTAAATGTTTAAGTAGCTAATGGTTTCCAATCGATATTTCTTTGCATTTATTATTTAATGACGCCCAATGCAATGAACAATCTATCGATCGATAGGTCTAGTAGTAACATAATTTATAACGTCAATGGACTTGCCCTACCTCCGATTTGCGAGTATAACAAGTGCGACAATATGTCTACCTATCGTTACCCTTGTGTTGCACATACGAAAGAATGACTCAATAAAAATGCAAATCTTTGTCACTTTAGACTGTACTCACACCTCACAAGTACGGGGTGTGTGACGTCACGCAACTTAGGATAAGGCCCTAAGCAAATGAGAAAAGTCCCGTCATGTCAACGTATGGAGAATCTGTCAAGTTAGCAAAGAGATCCACTTAAACGAGATGACGTCACTAAACCTGTAATAAATTCGACACATGTGAAAAGCGTGACATCACGCTACGTGTGGCGAATCTGTTGAATCTGAAAGCACGGCAGTGCCAAGTCGATTATTATCGACCTCATGTAGAATGGGCGCGCTCTCCTCACATTAGGACAGGGCCGCACTCAGATGAGGATAGTGACCGCATTTAGCATGGGTGCATTCGTCACATAAGGACAGGGCCGCACTCAGATGAGCATAGTGACCGCATGAAGCATGGGCGCTCTCATCACATTGGAACAGGCAGGGCCGCACTCAGATGAGTGTAGCACGTGGCGTTCTTGCCACAATATGCCAGGGCCGCACTCAGACACTTCCTGTAACCTCCCATACCTTCCAGATGGTCGCACGTGGCGGACAAGCCGCTGAACTGCGACCGGTGCTCGATGACGTTCACGTCCAAGTCGCAGTTCGCGCTGCACATCCGCACGCACGCCGCCGGGCCCTGCTACGAGTGCAGTGTTTGCGGACGGACCTTCGTCAGGGACAGCTATCTTATAAGGTAACATTTGTTTTTTTTTGGTATTTTTTTTTTAAACTTGAGATATGGCCTATATTTTTCTGTTCTTGTTAATTCTAATGAACTTTTTGTGGTACATCAAGATGGCCGCTAGAACAGATGCAAGATGCGCTGTCTGCCGCAGTGATAATGAGCAACTTCTATCTTCAGTTTTGTTTATACCGATTTACAGTTAGTTGTAAAGTTCTAAAGTTGTCCTTACGACAGATCACAATATTATATTTTGCCACAAGGTAAAAATAATCTGTAGTGGACTAGGTACTGTGCAGTTTCTCCTGCACGAAAACATTTTAATTTATGTGGGTTATCGACTTAGTCTTACAACTTAATACAGCGGTTGTACTGAATCAAGCTTTTTTTTATACCCAGACACCACAACCGCGTGCACCGCGAGAACCACAGCAACGTGTCGGCCAACAGCATCGGCACCATCAACAGCGTCGCCACCAACACCAACAACTCCAACAGCAACTACGACTCGCCCGGCGTCTGTGACTTAAGGTACCTACTTTATTATTAATATCACCCTACCTGATACCTACCTAGTACCCACCCAATATCTACCTAGTACCCACCTCGTATCTACCTAGTACCTACCTATTACCACCCGAGTTGCTTTCCCAGGCCTGCAATATTGGAAACCCTTGCAAAGGGATAATTTGTACAAAATAATAAAATTGGAAAATGCACATTATCTGGTATTCACACGAGGACTGCAGCTCAATCAAGCAAACTTGAGCCATCGCGGCTCACGTTAGAAAAAGTTCATATTTATTTTTTTGATAGATAGTTACTAAATTTTACATACAATTTTGATACATTAAAATGTTCATTACCTACTTCATGGTTGTCCAATCTATGAAAGTAAAAGAACCTTCAACAGCGGCCTTAGCCCTCATATCGCATAACGAAAACGATTACGAACTCTTACTATCGTAGGGTTCATAACAGACAGAGAACAGAAACAGAAATGTTACATTTAAAAACCTTTTCTCAAAATTCTACCCTGTGAAGGTCTGTATAAAATACATGATTCAGAATGTAATAAAAAAAAACAGTATGACCTTTCCCAGCTTTGTGCCGATGGTGAATCGCTACATGACTTCTCAAGGAACGCAGGTGTCCATGCAAGACACGCAGAGCAAGATGTCTGCCATGTCGCCGCAGTCAATCGCGTCAATATGTAAGTAGTATATCATTAAAAAAAATATCAAAAATCTTTTTTTTTTCTTGATTACCCACCAGACTTTTAAAAAATGCTATGCTTATCTATGGTTAATTTGTTAACAGCTTCGCCCCCTCCTCCGCATACCCCAACACCCCAGCCGATGTCTGGACAAATGCATCTTGGAGACTGATCGCCTAAATAGGTAAGTTCATTGATCAAAAGCTATCAGTAGGTGATAAACATCATGGTAGGGTAACTTTGAGAATTAAACGCCCATAGACAGTGGAAGGCTTGGGGATTCTAACCCACGCTCTTTTGAAAATCTTGTTCAAGCATTAATTCTAAGACACTACGCCAAGCAGCTTTGAGTCAGAAGAACCGTTCAACGGTTTTTTTTTTCTATTATTGGATACATTATGGAAATACCTATACAAATGAAAATAAATGATGTATCTTATGGATTTTTTTCTGATTTCTCAACTGAAGCTTTCTAAAAAGTTAGTGCAAGCGTGAGCCCAAAAAAAACAACAGTAGAACAACGTTTGATTAGGTTGTCGTGTTTCCAGCTCTCGGTTGACCAGCGAGCAGCCAGGGCGCCATCCGCAGGGATCGGCAGCCATCAACAAGAGCAGCTATTACCATGATAATAACGTACTTGAATGGGGAGAGTTCCCCGCGCTTAGGTTCGCAGCATGGACTCATGCAGAGGTTCGGTTCGTTCGTTTCGTTGCGCTGGAGCCGGCGGTTTGCTTGGAATCCCTCGCTCCCGGACATCACAAGAGGACGTAGTGAGTAGTCAAGTAGCGGTACCGCCTATGATATGCATTGTGATTTTTACCCACAACTGTGATTTATCTATACCATCACACCGATTATATTAATTCACGTGGTGGCGTTCATAAATCGATACTTAAAAAACTCTCATCATTTTAGATTGTAGGCCTAAATTTTGATCTCATATTCTAATTTGCTTAGTGTGATAAATTTTGGAATCGTGAATGGTAAATCTCCAAGTTTGAAATTCTAAATTTAATGTTCGTCGTTCGCTTATCATACCCACTCTCATTAGTCGTAGTGAAATGTAACAATATCTTATTGCGATGCTTTAACTTAGGATGTGTCAGTGTATAATGAAGTTCAATAATTTTATAGAATTGTTACCAGTGAGAGGTAAAGTATTTTGATCGCTGAAAACTGTAAAGGACTCTAGAAGATACTCCTCATAGTAATAATCCATAAGAATGCTTTAAAATAAAGTCTCAAGTTCATATGAAGATATAATAATAAATAAATAAGTACAAATAAATACACAAACTTTCAGAGTCCTCAGAGGTAATATTGAAAGCTTCACAAAATTAATGTCGTATATGATATTGGAGAAATCCAGAAAAGTGCCTGTTTGCAACATAAAATTGGCAATATTTTTTAATCGTATTGCGTTCAGATGAGGTTACGTTCAAGCGCGCGGGCGCGTCTCATTTGTGAAGCTTCTTACTAAAACTTTGTGTGCCTTCTAGCGGATAGCGACATTAGGCAATATCAATCATCGTAACATCGTAACACCACCATAGGACATCATTATATTTTCTAATTTCCTATATGGATATTCATATTTAGTGTACTCTCATAATACATATAAAGCATCATAGTATACAGCATATTTTGATTACCATTTAGGATAATGCAGATTTCATTTTACAGTAGTAAAGTGGGACTGTTCGTTTCCAGTACTATACTAATCGGATAATAGTGATTATGATAGTGTTAGAGCAGTAGTCTTCCAATACCTGAACAGTCGCGCACGGGAGTGCGGCCAGAGTCCGCTGCGAGGGTTCCTTATGGTTTGCCATTATTGATATCAAAGATAGATTGGTGCCATTTCTATGTAATGAGTGGTAGAGTAAGTTTAGTTAAGTCTGCTGGTCAGGGTAGAACTGGAAATAAAATATTGTAAGAGAAGTTATCTCCTCGTCGCCTGTTATTTATACCTATTATTATTATTATTATTGATCATACTTAAACTGTTTTATTTACTTTGTTTATTATATTTCTACTATACGTAGCGTTGTTTTCTATACACATACATTATTTTATTTCCATATTGTATGTGTCCATGTGCTGGGTCAGATTGTAAATACGAGTAGGATTTATTTATTCAAGTATACCTATCGGAAAGTGAACATTCGGAGTTAATAGGGATTCATGAGTTGAGAGTAGAACGGTTTCACTCTACAATCATAGTAATAAATATCGAACTGAGAAACGGTAAAAATGGAATTAATGTTTAGAGTATTTAGCGCAGAACTATACTTTGGGTACTATGTACTATTAAAAGTCAAAATTTTCCTTGTAGATGTACATACGTATACATATAATAATATATACATATGAATGTTGTTTGATAGTCCTCAATATTTTTTTATATTTTGATAGTTCTGTATTTGAAAGAAACATGAAAAAATAGGCCAATGTCTCATTTATCATTTTAAAATTGATAAAATAAAAATAATAAAAAAAAAATATGTACACAATATTTTAAGATAATAATATGACGGATGCATTTAGTTGCCCAGATGGTTAAGGATAACATCTTATATCGCGTTTTTTTTTTTCAAATTATTAATGTTTAGTAAGTTTCTTACCAAGCCATTGATAACAGTATTATTTAGACAAACTAGGACTTGGGTTTAAAGAGTAGTATAAATCGTCAGATACCATTTTATGAGAAATCATCATGGAATTTTAAAACCATAGTCTATCAATAGTATGTAACATCATTGACGAGCATCATGATGTGGGTGACTCGTCAGTGCTGATACCGTGTATTATCCATAGATATTATGAATGGAAATAGAAACACCAACATAGTATACTAGTTTACATATAAAGTATATATTAAATGTCGATCTAATTGCCCGTAGCTCGATGTGGGTGGTTGTTTCTTTATAAATTCTAGAATTAGTAATATATTTTTGTTATTATGTGTTTACTGTCTTTATAATTGTTTTTTTTTTCTTGATTATTATCATTATATCCTCTCGTTGATTCACCCTAGTCGAGTTTATGGGGAAATAGAGTTCGGGGTCCTCATAATTTACGAGGTATGTCTTGTGCAATCAATAATCGGTAATAGGGCGCGTGGAACGCGGGGGAGGGTGCTTCGTAAAGGGTGAGGCCCCGCAGAAGCATTGAAGGAGCACAGGTTAGGTATTGTCCGCTAGCGAATTTGTCTTTGCGTACCAAGTATTTAGTGGGTTTGTAACTTGTGTGTCTTCATTGTCCCAGCTATTTTACATACCGATGTTAGTTACTATATTTAGATTGTAATAATGAGCCATTTAAATTTACGTAATCAAAGGAGTGGTACATGTTTTTTGGTATTCTCTCTTTCTTTTCAACTGTAGAAAAGACTGAATTACTTTTTTTAAATGAAGGATTCACAACTTGAAAATAAGAATACTCACCGGAACTTTTTGGCAGTGTTAGAAATATGTTTGTTGATTTCGTTGTTAATATCGGAGCGGTTGTGGTGAAGGACCAACCAAAATTCATGTTAAACGGTCTGTTTTTTTTGTTGGAGAAATCGTACATATCCTTACCCGAGAATATAATTGTATACTACTTCCCTCGAGGCAGGCTATACACTAGCGTAGGCCGGTGGAGTCGAGCAAATACAGTGAGCCTTGTGTAATCATAATGTCTAAGGTACATACATATTTAGTTATATTGTATCGTTAGATTTACGCGAACTTCCGCTTTGCCAACATATTGCGTTGCTTACATTATAATCATACGAGAGTACAGCCTAAGGATTTTAACTTTTTTTATATACTGAGAGCTATTTCTAAGTCACTGATTTTATACAATTTGTATATTCTAAACCAAAATTATATTACATGGCTGAAAGCCAGTTGATTAACCAAGTTTTGGAGTTATTTACATCCCTTTAAGTGCTAATTTTTTATTAAAATTCAATAAGCAAACATCATGGCATGATGATCGCGGTCATTTAGTTATAGCTCTTCAGAGTTTTAATGACCAATATTTTAACTACAACCGTTTTTCTTTAATTGTTAAAATTTTTAGGCTAGTTTATATTTTAATAAGTTAGATTTGTTAATTGTGGTGTATTAAATTGCACGTGAATATTAGCTCTTACAGCCTTCATTACAGAGAATATTTAGTTGTTTTTATATAGTCTGAATTGATTGTGATAAAAATATTATTATATTGGTTTGTTTACCTTCTATGGAAAGTCTTATTGTTTATTGTTGATATTTTGAGTATACTACACCACGTGTGAGGCAGCGGATAGGGCTGTAAGAGCATTTATGTAGTCAGCATTATGTATATGCTTTAATGTGATTTTTTAAATGTACTCTTTATTATATAGTCTCATCAATCAATATAATTAGCGAACTAACAAATCGTTTATAATTTTTTTCAGTTCATAGTGATTTATATTGAGATCAAATTAAATACAGAGTTTATTTAATTTATGGAAAAATATACATTGTAAAATTATTCTTTAGTGCTCATTTGCAGAGCTCTATTAAAAAAAGAAACTATATGAATGCAAAATAACAAGTCACGATTCTTTTAGAAGTCGCCATGTAGTGGAGAAAAATAAACGTGCCATGATATTTGTGGCTAAATGCAATGTTTTACTGATCCCTCTAGTATATTTTCCCTGATATTTATGATATATTTATATTATGTATTAGATCCCCATAATTTCCTTCCTTATTAATTTTAAAATAGTCATATGAAGAATATATAGTGACAGCAATGTGAAACCTCAAAACTTTATAACGGCAGTTACCTAAATAGTGCAGGCACAATTGAGTAGTCTGTCACGTCATCAAATAAATATTGTTGATTAGAATCAATGAAAAACATAATACTTTTCATAAAATCTAGTTTATTCATAACCTTAACACTAACAGTCTACAACAATTTCCTCTTTGACAACATTAGCATCCCCCGCAGGTCCCAAAGGGTTGATGTTATCCGCAAGAGGCGCCGGGCTCTTGTAATACCTATTACTAGCGTGGTGTTCCTTCAAGTACTCTCCACCCATTTCGTAGTATTCCTCCTTCGATATGCACCAGTCTTCGAACTGGTTGGAGCCAGCGAAGTCGCGGGCGCCGTACCACGCATCTAGGCTCGCGTTCTGTGCCATAACCACTTTGTGTGTGGATTGGAACGGACGCATTTCTAATAGTTCTCTTTCTAATCGCTCTTTGAGACCTGAAAATAAGTAAGAGATAATTTATCAATCATAAAACCAGACAAGTGCTTTTACAATAACGTGCTGCTGAAGTGTGTCTAGGTATATACTGAATTAGAATAATTATGCCATTATCTTGAGGGACAAGCTATAAGTTCAGGTAAGTAACTAAATCATGTCTTAGTATATTAAGTCCTATTATTAAAGGTAATTATTGCTGAAATATTTTATTTTATTGCTCTTTCATAAAAAGACAACTGTCATCTTTAGTCTTCCCCGTGACCATGAGGGCTGTAAATATTGTCAATATCTACATGCGAGTTTAATCCGTAAACTTAGTTTTATATCAAACGTGTAGTGCTAATGACAAAACGAATGCTAAGGTATTGACTAATTAAACTATAAACCATATACCTGGGAACTGTGAACAGCCACCGGTGAGGAAGACGTTGTTGGCCAGGAGCAGCTGCTCCTCCGGGCTGAAGTGCTTGAACACGTACTCCATGGTCTCGGCCAGCCCGGCCTCCAGGTTGCCCATCATTGATGGTTGGAACACCAATTCTGCAGCCCTGAAGAAAATTATTGGTAGATTTATGTTAGGTAATAGTGCTGCCGCCATATTAAGAAATATACATTTACCTGAAAATTCCGGTTATCTCATCATATAGGTAGGAATTTCTCATTATCATTACCTAACTTAAATAAATTATTAAAGCCAATTACCAAATAAGTTGACGTTCAGGGATTGTTCAGGCCCAGTCCAGTAGCCCAGTAGAAAAAGCGTCGATGGCCGAGTGGTAGGTCATTGCTTGCCATGCGAAAGGTCGCCAGTCAAAACCCCGCCACGTAACACTGTATTTTTCAAATTTGAAATTCATGTGTACGATTATTCGAGGCTTTAACGGTGAAGGAAAACATCGTGAGGAAACTTGCACATCTAAGAAGAAATTCTGAGGTTGTGTGGCCAACCCTAGCCCTAATTTAGGTACGTCCATGCCCCAGCAGTGGATACGTATATGGGCTGATGATGATGATGATTAGAACCATTATTCTCAATTCGCATAAGGTCTAAGTATATAGTCGGTAAAATGGTCAATGTCTAACACTCGAAATGTCAATTATTTTCGGCGAAACCTTCTGCGTCTAGAAATCGGGCCTCGTGAGGGAGTATTCGGTTTGCTGAAGAAACCACGGTGGAATAGTATCGACGAAAAACTATACTTCTCGTTCCTCCTCAGCTCCGGAGCCGCTCACCTGTAGGGCTCGATGGCGAGGTGCAGCTGGTGGTGCTGGTGGCCCTCGGTCTGCGGCTCGGTCCTCAGCTCCGGAGCCGCTCACCTGTAGGGCTCGATGGCGAGGTGCAGCTGGTGGTGCTGGTGGCCGGAGGTCTGCGGCTCGGTCCTCAGCTCCGGAGCCGCTCACCTGTAGGGCTCGATGGCGAGGTGCAGCTGGTGGTGCTGGTGGCCCTCGGTCTGCGGCTCGGTCCTCAGCTCCGGAGCCGCTCACCTGTAGGGCTCGATGGCGAGGTGCAGCTGGTGGTGCTGGTGGCCGGAGGTCTGCGGCTCGGTCCTCAGCTCCGGAGCCGCTCACCTGTAGGGCTCGATGGCGAGGTGCAGCTGGTGGTGCTGGTGGCCCTCGGTCTGCGGCTCGGTCCTCAGCTCCGGAGCCGCTCACCTGTAGGGCTCGATGGCGAGGTGCAGCTGGTGGTGCTGGTGGCCCTCGGTCTGCGGCTCGGTCCTCAGCTCCGGAGCCGCTCACCTGTAGGGCTCGATGGCGAGGTGCAGCTGGTGGTGCTGGTGGCCCTCGGTCTGCGGCTCGGTCCTCAGCTCCGGAGCCGCTCACCTGTAGGGCTCGATGGCGAGGTGCAGCTGGTGGTGCTGGTGGCCGGAGGTCTGCGGCTCGGTCCTCAGCTCCGGAGCCGCTCACCTGTAGGGCTCGATGGCGAGGTGCAGCTGGTGGTGCTGGTGGCCGGAGGTCTGCGGCTCGGTCCTCAGCTCCGGAGCCGCTCACCTGTAGGGCTCGATGGCGAGGTGCAGCTGGTGGTGCTGGTGGCCGGAGGTCTGCGGCTCGGTCCTCAGCTCCGGAGCCGCTCACCTGTAGGGCTCGATGGCGAGGTGCAGCTGGTGGTGCTGGTGGCCGGAGGTCTGCGGCTCGGTCCTCAGCTCCGGAGCCGCTCACCTGTAGGGCTCGATGGCGAGGTGCAGCTGGTGGTGCTGGTGGCCGGAGGTCTGCGGCTCGGTCCTCAGCTCCGGAGCCGCTCACCTGTAGGGCTCGATGGCGAGGTGCAGCTGGTGGTGCTGGTGGCCGGAGGTCTGCGGCTCGGTCCTCAGCTCCGGAGCCGCTCACCTGTAGGGCTCGATGGCGAGGTGCAGCTGGTGGTGCTGGTGGCCGGAGGTCTGCGGCTCGGTCCTCAGCTCCGGAGCCGCTCACCTGTAGGGCTCGATGGCGAGGTGCAGCTGGTGGTGCTGGTGGCCGGAGGTCTGCGGCTCGGTCCTCAGCTCCGGAGCCGCTCACCTGTAGGGCTCGATGGCGAGGTGCAGCTGGTGGTGCTGGTGGCCGGAGGTCTGCGGCTCGGTCCTCAGCTCCGGAGCCGCTCACCTGTAGGGCTCGATGGCGAGGTGCAGCTGGTGGTGCTGGTGGCCGGAGGTCTGCGGCTCGGTCCTCAGCTCCGGAGCCGCTCACCTGTAGGGCTCGATGGCGAGGTGCAGCTGGTGGTGCTGGTGGCCGGAGGTCTGCGGCTCGGTCCTCAGCTCCGGAGCCGCTCACCTGTAGGGCTCGATGGCGAGGTGCAGCTGGTGGTGCTGGTGGCCGGAGGTCTGCGGCTCGGTCCTCAGCTCCGGAGCCGCTCACCTGTAGGGCTCGATGGCGAGGTGCAGCTGGTGGTGCTGGTGGCCGGAGGTCTGCGGCTCGTGCTCGCGCAGCGCCTCCTCCAGTTCCGCCAGCCGCTCGCCGTCCGCCTCCGAGTCCGAGTCTGCCTCACGACTTATGCTATAAACAAAAAAACACCAAAGTATGGTACCTATTTATGTTTGTACCGAATCACACATAAAAATATTTATAGAATCACGCCTTTTTTCCCAGAGGGGTAGGTACCTAATAATTCGGCTTATGTTTCAGGCTGTAGGCCTCGACCATTGAAAATCTATCTAGATTCTTGACAATATTGCATCAATAAGAAGAAAAGCAGTAAAATTAGGTAGGTACAACTTGCAAACAAGTCTTGTAGGCATGGACTATTCAAAATCTAGATTTGTGAAAAAACTTCAAGACAAATGGTTGAACCCGAAAGAGAGAAAAAAAAGTGGTTTTTTTTTATTGTTTATAAATAAATAAAATTAGATAATGGTCAAAGAACTTACCTCTTATACGCGTCCCAGTCGGAGTCCTGGTTGCCGAAGTCGTCCCCGGCGGCGGCGAGGCGCGAGATGACGCGCATGCGCTCGGCCGCGGCCGCCGTGCGCCGCCGCAGCATCGCCGCGCGCCGCGCGCGCCGCGCCTCGCGCCGGGACAGCAGCTCGCGGTACTGGCGGGGACGAATACAAATACAAATAGTTTATTTCCAGAAAACATGTGAAATATTGAGCATTACAGTAGGTCCCACACTAGAAAAGGTCCTGTATCGTGGGCACCTGGTATAAGGAACAAAACCAGGAGAGCGACAGATTACATTTGAAACAATAATTAAATCTTATCAACTATGTATTTGAAAACTGTGCTTACACATAAAATAATAAGTTAAAAAGGTTTTAAATTATTTTAAATTATAATATTTTTATTACTTTATATTTATACACCGTGAAATTCCAGTGGTTGTTTTCCCGTGGCAGAACGATTTGCCTTTAGTAATACTATCGAATCATGCAAAATATTCCGCGAAAAAAAAAATTTTTTTTTTCAAATTTTCAAAATTATGGTACGAGGTAGGTACAATAATGTCAGTCAACCTTAGCGCCGACATACACGGACTGCTTGGAACAGTCAGGACGGACTGCTTGAAGCTGCGGCTGCATAGTAAACCAAAAAAATAAGGCGTCCGACCGATTTCAGCCATGGCGGCCGATCTCAAATGAGATCATTCAAGTGCGCAGGGCATATTATAGTGCACAAGTGTGCGCGCGAACACAAGTGCACTCTCTATTTCCTTACTCTTAAAATTCGGTGAGACGGCAATCAGACATGACCGATGAGAGATCGGGCGCAGGACCACCGGCTTTACGTGTTTTCCGAGACACAGGCGTTCAACCGCCAACTTCCTAACTCCGGGCTGAGTAATATCATTATCCAAAGCCGCTCTAAGTTGGCCGATTTGACACTTTTTATTTTATATTTTGCATTTATCCTTGTAAAGAGGAACATATTTAGCAAATCATAAAGAACAACTTTTAAAAAATAAGACGTTATTTCAAAATGTCAAATGCACCTAATTATCTAATTATTTGTCTTTTATTACTTAAAATAATTGAATTATGAAAAGAAAACGTAAAATTTCTACTCTGTATTACGCTTTTACAAGGTTACGCCGTTTGACACGTTTTCATAGTGACGTAATGGGTAATACTCACCAGGTATTTTTTAGAAATAGGATGAAGGATTTAATAAGTATTGTATTTAAAAAATAAATATATTTTTAAATAAGAAACTTCAATTCAATCTTCTGGATGTGAATAAATGTTTTTAATAATAAATTGTTATACTACTGTATTTGACTATTTTTTTATTTTGATAAAGTTGAATGGACCACTCGAACACAAAGACACTGTTGAAAGTATCACTTTGATATCTGGATAACTCTACGAGATATTACAATTTTAATTGCACATTATTTGGGCGAGCTCAAAAACAGACTGGCGTGTGACGTCACACGCTAGTTTGTTGTATGCAGCGCCTAAGAAGTTTGTTCGGTAGGTTCATCAAAAGTTGCGTTTATTGATATGTTTTCATAATGAAAGATGTGTTTCGTTTTCATGAATAATATTGATTTACATAAATCTTACTGATTTTCATAAAAATGGCAAGCATAACAACCACAGTCAAATACCCTATTAGACCCTGCTTGGTTATAAAGTGGAAATAACTGTTACTTATATACTTCGGCAATTTTACCGTTGTCCCTCACTAGTGCAGTCAGTCTGACATGTGTCAAATCGGCCAACTTAGAGCGGCTCTGGTATACAGAAAACTCACACAAATTTTGCCCGACCCCGGACTCGAACCGGGGACCTCTAGGTCCTCACGCAGCGCGTGCTGCCAATAGACCAACGAGGCAGTTAACCATAACAATTAGACACAATTTATTGTTGACAAAAACTTGTTCATGGAGACTAGTGTGATAAGTAGGAAATACTTGTGTTAAGAACCACCAGGGTGTCAGTGCCAATGTCAGTCTAAGGGTTCTCAGGGCCGACATACACGGGCAGCTTTTAGCAGCAGGACGCGGACGGACTGCTTGAAGATGCGGCTGCATAGTAAACTACAGGTTCTACGTACACACATACACGGACCAACTCGAGCAGTCGTGACTGCTCCGAACAGTTAGCAGCACGATGAAATCTCAAGCAGTCGCCAGGCATAAGATGTTGGCTATGACTGCAAGAACGGTTCGTGTATGTTAAACACTGGTTAACTGCTCGAGCGGTCCGTGTATGGCGGGCCTTAATGTCGCGTCCACACACGACAATCATATACGCCGCTACAAGAATTTTTTTTTTTATAAAAAGCCTAACAAGATGACCTAACTCCATCTGATGGTAAGCGGTCACTACCTCTTACCAAATTCACATATGAAGTCGACAGGCACAATAGACCATATTAAGCCTGACGCACTCACCCGGAAGGCCTGCTTTAATGCCGTTTTACGCCCCGCCAGCAGAGCCCGGTATCATAGGAGAGGGAAAACATGAGCTGGAAGGGCATTATGCCTCAATGACACGTGGCAGCAAAGAGTAACTGAACCTCGTGGTCCAAGCCACCATGCAGTGCCTGCATTGAAGATGCAAGAAAAAGCCACAAAAGTAGCTGAAGGGCGCGATAGCACCGCTGCTCGACACTTGCAACGTATGAAAACTAGACTCTGACAGCACACACACGCGCAGATAGCGCTTATAGGAAAATAGGAAAGATCTCCAATGATTGAGCTTCCGATTAGCTAAAGTATGCTACTACAAACTGTATTGGAAATGCTATTCTTGTGAGACAGGTAATATGTTAAAGCGTTAGCGGCGTTTTGTGTGTTCAATGTTCGTCTTAGGTTTGTTATTTTTGTAATACAGTACAACCGGCTTAAGACGATTTCTCTGGGGCCCTATCGAAAACGCGTCTTAAGCGGGAAAGCGTATTAAGCGGGATAGGGATAATAACACGAACTATATATATATAATTGAATATTTTTTAAATTTCGGTATAATAGGCATTAAATTGTACGTATAAATAAATTACATTCAATACGTAGTGTAATTAAAATTATATTCACATTATATAATTTAAACTGTCATGGTTACACACATTAGATAACTGAAACTGTCCGGGATATTTACCATGTTGTTTTGTTTTAATGAGCTCCCGATATTTCGGCACTGTTGCAAGCGCCATGATCACGGGTGAACTGTAGGACTGCGAGAATGACGGTAGGTCTAAGGGCAGACATATCAGTCTACCCTCTTTCTCAGTCTTTTATTACGCACGACACCACTACCATCGTTCACATTATTGTCACTACATTCACATTGGTTGATAAATCAGTCATACCTAAGCCCGAATTAGTGGACTTCCCTCAGTCGAAAGGTATTCGGGGACTCCTTCCCATACATAGCACCTCAGTCATTAGACCCTACGGCATGCGTTACAGAAAGTTTCTACGGCGCGGGCCCTGTTGCATGCGTTTCAAAAATAAAAATGCGCTTTTAGAGCGCTCGATCTGTCGGTTTTGGGCGTATTAAACGGGATGACAATCGTATTAAGCGTTAAGAAATGTATGAAAATATATCTTAAGTTGCTGGGACTGGCATAAAGTGGCGTATTATGCGGGAAATCGTATTAAGCGTGATCGTCTTAAACGGGTTCTACTGTATTTGATTGTGATATCTATAATACACATTTACACATGGTATTACACCAAGTGTATAAGCTACTTGGCACGGAATTATATCAATTATATACAGTCATGTGACCATTTAAACCATATTAT
Organism: Maruca vitrata; assembly: GCA_039566165.1. NCBI lineage: Eukaryota > Metazoa > Arthropoda > Insecta > Lepidoptera > Crambidae > Maruca > Maruca vitrata. The sequence goes on from CM076925.1 coordinate 7,371,217, forward strand.
TATAACATAGTAAGAACACATTTTTTGTATATGTTCTGTTGGTGTACCTTGTTTTAAATAAATAAATAAATAAACGCATGGTGTACATATTTTAGTGCAGGTGACTGTACATATCATTTGTTTATACTAAGTGAATATGTCATACCTTAGTGCGCGTGTCTGTGAGCCAGGCCTGGAAGGCGTCGGGGTCGGTGGGCGGCTGGAAGCGTCCGGGCGGGCGCGTCTCTATCACCTCTTCCGGGTTCGCGGCGGCCGCTATGCGCTGCTTGTTCTTCTCTATGCGCGCGTTCACATTCGCTATTTGACGCTGTTGGGAGTAGTTAATATAATAATTAAACCACATATAGATATATACTGTTTATGTACTGATAACAAAATAATTTAGCATAGTTAAATTTAAAGCGGTCATTAGGATTTAATTGAAGCTCTTGAAATGTGTTAAGACTCTGGTATTATATAATTTTCTCAAATAATTGCTAGTCAGTCTTTTTTATATTTCAGCACCATATATTTTTTATTTTGGCCTTTCATAATTTATGACAGCTAAAAACTATATACTTACTATCTTTGAGTATAAAGCACTGGAGATGCCATAACGTCAACGCTTCTAACAAATTTTTTCGCCACTTTTAGCGAGGGGCGAGGTAAACACGTACAGCACACCACCAAAAAATTAATAACTCAACAGACACAAATTTTGCTGTAACGATAAACGCACACTACAAAAATGTTCAACACTTCAAACAATACACGCACACAAACAAAGTTTTCACGTAACTACGCAACACACATACGAAAAAAATAGTGATGACACAAAGAATAAAATAAAATCAGTTTGGTGAATGAACTGAACTATCTTGTACTGATTATTGTAATTCAATAACATTTTGTGGGATCTTATTAAACAATTTTGTGCTTAAACCCAAGAACGACTTTCCAGTCTTTTGAAGCCTGAGCCTTGAAACGGCAAACCTATGTTTATTACTGGTGTTAAAATGGTGAGGATCCGATATTAAATGATTGTATGTTCTTGTAAACATATAAGATACAGTCCAAAATGTACTGAGAGGATACGGTTAAAATATCTATGTCTTTAAAAATATATCTAAGGGAGTCACAGAATTATTTTCATTTTCAGACTAAATTTCAATATCGTATGACCAGAGGAAAGAAAAGTAATTTTTCAAATTCATCTTACAAGATTTAAATATAACATATGTTTAGACCTTTTATTTAATTCAAAATTAAAGTAAAAAACCGGCCAAGTGCGAGTCGGGCTCGCGCACAAAGGGTTCCGTAGCAGCAAATATAATAAAAATCAACCTATCTCAAAAACTATAAGAGATACTTTGATCAAACCAAAAATCGTTGAAAGAGTTAATTAGCATGCATCACCTCTATTTTTTTTAGAATTTTATACCCCGTAGTTATAAAAATAGAGGGGGGGGGACATACTTTTTACGACTTTGAGAGCTGATATCTCAAAAACCGTTCACTTTAAGAAAAATGTTTTTTAGAAAATTTTATATCATTTTAAAAGACCTTTCCATTGATACCCCACACGGGTATGTACATCGAAAAAAAAAATTTCATCCCTCAGTTACATGTATGGGGGCCCCACCCCCAATTCTTTTTTTTACTATTTAGTGTCATATTTTTGTAGCGGTTCATACAACACATATTTCTATCAAATTTCATCACTGTAGTACTTATAGTTTCCGAGTAAATCGGCTGTGACAGACGGACAGACGGACATACGGACATGACGAAACTATAAGGGTTCCGTTTTTGCCATTTTGGCTACGGAACCCTAAAAACGGATTATACAACTAACTGCAGGGAGTGAATGATTCATTCAAATGTCGAGTCGCTTTTTTGACTTTGTGACATCACTAGCCCTCGTACCACTGTATTCTTGTTTATTTTTTCTGTCGTTTACGTATCGTAACGACTTTTTATTTAAATGGCAATTCTTCTTAAATACACGTTTAAAAGTTTATAAAAACACTTAGATATGATACGAAACGCGCTCTTGTTGCGAATTTGAGCTCTCGATCGCCTTTTACATGAGAATACTGCACAACTAACCATTTTTCAAGAGAAACGTCACGCGACAGGGATCACTGCAAAATGGCGGTGGTGCAGCGACAAGTAGTTTTATTAAACGTGTTTGAACAGTTGACCAATGTACTTTGCCGGAGGGGTCGCCCGTGTAAGGCATCTCCAGTGGCTTTATACTCAAAGCTTACTATGGGTCTACACGCGATAAAAACTGAATCTAAATCGTAACTTACGACAGCCTAAAAAAATATTATAAACTTACTTGTAAGTCTTCATAACTTTTTATGTCGAAACCTTTTATCGCTTCATTGAACTCATCTGTGTCACCATCTTCTATCATTTCCTGTAAAATATCAAGTCCAATGTAAATTGGCAACTTTATCTATTTAGAATTTTTATTAACACAAACTTATTATAAAGACAAACCTGTATTGCAAGAAGCTGGTTGAGTTGCTCCTCATCATCAGCCAACCTTTCTTCCCTCTTCCTTGCATTTATCTCCAACAATCTTCTAGCCATTTCCTTTTTACGCTCCTTTTGTTGTTCAGCTTGAAATCATTACAAAATAGGTTATTTTACACCGTCATTATCATCACCAATGTTAATCAACTCTTATAAGATAATAGTAAAATATAATAAAAGAACTTTTAGGTAACACAATTAAAAAATTTGTCTAATATCTGTGTTACCTACCTGATAATGTGGATGAACTGGTGGACTGTACAAATGGCAACTGAACTCTTTTCACATTAGCCTCATAATAATCAGGGTTAGCCCACTTCCTGATCTCATCTTGGTAGTCCAGGGCTATGGAGCAGTGCTCATGCAGAATCTCCTCTATTCGAGACATGGTGATGGCATTCACATGGACTGGGTATTTTAGTTGAAGCAACTTATGAAGGTATGATATCATTTCACTGCCACCTAAAAATTCAACTCAACCTTGTATAAAAATCTCATTTGAAATCTTACTCTTCATAGGCCTCCAAATCAGAATCTTCAAAATACTTTTGATTAAAAATTATCAAAATTAGAATAGATGATCCATGAATAATTGCTACACAGGTGCAAAACACAGCCAATATCTCAAAAATAATGAACTTACTGCCTTTTTATGCAGAGGACAAAAATAAAGTGTAGTGGCCTAAAACTTACCTAAGTTAATCCTCCTTGCATGCTCCTCAATAACTTGTCCTCTTATGACTGGTATAATGTGTATGGTGTGGTAGCCACAGTTTACAATCAGTGCTGTGTCCCCTATATCATTTCTGTACATGCTGAATAGGGAGTCTATTCCATATGACACCGCTGGTATATCATACCCTTCAAACAGCAACTCTGACATTACTGTAAACATAGATACAAAGTTTGTTGAATTTTAGGATTGAATCAGGGAGATGAACTGAATAGGTACTGTTGTTATAATGTTCAACTACTTTAAAAACCCTGGATTTTTAGTTGCAACTGTTGGAAAAGTAACACATCCAATAAATGTTGAAGCATAAAATGTTTTTATTCTTGAAAGAAACTTAAAAAGTAAAAAGTTTACTTACACTGTCTACTGTAGTTAGGATTGACAAAAGCTTCAGTCATAACAATAGGATGAGACACACAACCATCACTATCAATGCCCAGATGTGAGAATATGTAATCAAGAACTTGCTCTTGAGCTTCAAAATGTGTCACTACATTTTTATCAAACTGTGTTTTCAGCTGAAACCTGTCAATAAAATAGAATTTTTGTGTGACTTACCAGTCTTTATTAGGCTAAAAATTGTAATTTACTCCCCCGTGTTCGTTATTTGCCTAAAATATAACCCACCTTACTGCTTCTATATTGATAATATCGTTTCCTATCTGAATTGGAGGCGTTACTGGGGGTTCTGCATCTTTTTTGCACCTATCTTTCCGAGGCCTGGCTATCAAGTTCTTAAACATCAGATGTGGCTCATCGTATATTGACCATCCCACGCGGCATTGGTAAGAACCTAAAACAATAAATTTGATGACAAATTCCACTAAATATAGGCTAATCTGGAATAAAAACTTCACTGTTTACTAACCATTGTCAATCACCAATGGAATGTTTCCAAATTTCAGGGATGGTCCGTATTCATGGACGATATCGGGAAATGTTTTATAGTCCTTCAATACTAATACGTCCTCCATGGTAATTTATGTTATAATATTTATTATTAATTTACAAAAACAAACCGGTGCACCAATACACAGAAAGTCACACACTATGAAATGTCAATGTCAGTGCAATGATATTTTTTTTTAAATATAAGTGTACTGCTACGAGGTATGATCTATACAGCCAAATAGTTAATGTTTTAATATAATAAAATTTGATTGAAATTCTTATACTCTTTTTCAGCTAAGATGATCCCTGTGACACTTCATTGTGTTCTGAATCACGCATCTTACGATTGACAAACGAAAATAATTTTATTGCACACTTTTTTCATTTTATTGCGGCGTCATTAGGAAAAATATTAAAATAAATATTTTTATACTTTTAAATGACAAACAGTATCGTTTAGTTTAATTTAATGTTATAGAATTTTTTTAAAAAATACCTATGCAGTTCGTATACGTAGAATGGAACGTAGAAACTCTGACTTAGTTCCATTCTACGTACCTAATACGAACTGCATAGGTATTTTTTTAAAATTTTCTTTTACTTTAAATTAAACTAAACGATACTGTTTCCCTTTTAAAAGTTTAAAATTATTATTTTAATATTTTTCCTAATGAAGCCGCAATAAAATTAAATAAGTGTGCAATAAAAATATTTTCGTTTGTCAATCGTAAGATGCGTGATTCAGAACACAATGAAGTGTCACAGGGATCATCTTATCTGAAAAAGACTATAATTATTAACAACTTACCACACTTAATCTTATTAAAATACAAGGATTGTTCAGTAAATCTTATTATAAGAACAAAAAGTTCATATTTAAATCCATAGAATACTTTTGTCATTTTGTAAATTAGAAGCAAACTTTCTGGTTAATTTTAATCGGATCCTATTTTTCACTTTTACACACACCTCGTAAATACAATAAAATATATAATTTTATGGGAAAATCTCTTCTGGCTGCTTAACAGGTCCGACCTGATAGTATTTTTTTTCTGCGGTAAAGTTTTGTTTTAATTCCAGTCGTCCCCACTAGTTTGAAAAAAAAAATCCCAACATGTTTTAGCGTTATTCAATCTTGCGAATGTCATAATTAATTTAATTTAGGTTTTTCACCAAGGAATATACCGAACTTATAAGCGACGATAAATAATATAATTTATTGTTATAGCTTTTTTCATTCTGGGTGAGGCTGAGAAAAAAAATAGGGCATGAGGTAATAAAACTCCGAAATGCTATTTTATGGCTTTTATTCACAATACTGATGCTGAGTGTTATTTCGTAATATCCCACTTCGCTACTTTCTACTACTTTAGTAGGATTGGCTTTAATTAAACCATTCTGTTAAATCCATTAAGCATTTAGTAATTACACTTTAACTTTTTATAATAATAAAAGACATTACAGGAATGTGCTGGCCGACATTTGAATTTCTAATATAATAGATTTAAACATAAATATTTAATTTCAAGATTAACAATTCTTACATAATTTGGATAAATATAATATCTTGCAATTTTTATTTACAGCTCTCACACAACTGGATGAAATACATGATTCAGGGTTGCTATACATTGTTCATCAAAAGTGTAATAATGACAAGTTTACTCATGTAACATTGCTAGTTGTGAAATGTAACTGGGCGTATAGCACAGGATATGACATTAGAATTAAATATAGGTGTGTCATATAGACCATTATGTACATATTACCACAGTGGAAGGATTATTATTAACACAATATGCAAAAATCAACAGTTACATTGCAAGTCGAGCGTATCTTAGATAACTATAACAAGAACAATTACATAATCCATTTTAATATACATAATATAACGGTTTAGGCCTTCGCTCCGACGACTGTGCCGGCCTGCTTGTCGGTCTGTTCTTTCTCCAACTGCTTGCCGAGGTACTCCCTAGAAAGATTTCATATATTGTTTTGTACAATTTGTTTAGAGAAATTTTGTTATTGTGTGATTATATGATGAAACATAAGCAGCACAGATACAGAGAATTATTCAATCTGCTTTTGATAAGATGGTTGAAATGATAACAGTTTACGTAACTGATCACATTTTTCAGGTAAAAGTAAAGCATATTTACCACACTGGACAGTGTTCTGGTAGCCTATATCATTTGTGTAACATATTTATTTACCTAACTAATTTACACTCCTCTGTTAGGTGTTGGTTACATATTCTGGTTTATTAGCAAAACAACGTGCACGTACCAATTGTGGACCATCAGTTTCTGCACGGCGAGTAGGGCTTCATATCTCACGTTAGGGTCTTCGTGGCTGAGGAGGTACATCACGCGCTGCTTACCGCCCAGCTGCTCGATGATGCTGAAGAAAGAAAAAAAAATAGGGGTAGTAAAACTATAGGGGAGAACTGGCTTGTTTTGAGGAAAATTGTGATAACATTAGATTTTAGACTTTCGCGTCGCGTTACACTCAATATTAGTCTTTATGGGTTTAGTCTTACGCGTTATTAGGAGTAGCTACTTACTGCCCGAAGTTTCGACTTACAGGCAGGCAGTAAGTATATATTTACTACTGCTAATATCGAGTGTAGACCCATAGAGACTAATTTTTAAATGGTGATAAGTTTGAAATAGATTTTGTAACGAATTATTTTATTACGAGTATCACGAAAACATTGAGTATGTTATCAGATTATGTATTATCTAAAGAAAGAACAGTTTGATTGACAGTGTTCTTGTTTATCGGTCATATTTGGTATCATGTGAATTTGAGATGTAATAAAACAATTATGAGTGTTAACACTTTCATCTGTTACCTTACAGTGGAAGCACAATGAATATGACCGAGAAACAAGAACACAGTTCATCGAGGTATTTTATTTAGTTTAAGGCGTACAAGGCACACATTTCACACAAGGCAAAATTTTTTAATGAAAGAAAATAAGATAAAAAAAGGTTTAAACCACTAAACAAAGGCTTGGCTACACCTACAGTATACTTATCTTGAGGGAAAACGGTTTACATTATGGTTTGCAATACGGTCGCCGTACCATGCAAACGGTTACAGGTCGTAGCAACCGAGCCAGAAAATTAAAAAAAACGTGGAGCACGTACTCGCCGACGTCGTAGCACGCTACGGCCAGCACCACGGGGTCGCGGCTCTTCTGTAGCAGGTGCACGAGCAGGCTATAGCTCGTCCTCAGTACTCACTGCTTGCCGCGCGGGTAGTGGCGCACGTACTCGCCGACGTCGTAGCACGCTACGGCCAGCACCACGGGGTCGCGGCTCTTCTGTAGCAGGTGCACGAGCAGGCTATAGCTCGTCCTCAGTACTCACTGCTTGCCGCGCGGGTAGTGGCGCACGTACTCGCCGACGTCGTAGCACGCTACGGCCAGCACCACGGGGTCGCGGCTCTTCTGTAGCAGGTGCACGAGCAGGCTATAGCTCGTCCTCAGTACTCACTGCTTGCCGCGCGGGTAGTGGCGCACGTACTCGCCGACGTCGTAGCACGCTACGGCCAGCACCACGGGGTCGCGGCTCTTCTGTAGCAGGTGCACGAGCAGGCTATAGCTCGTCCTCAGTACTCACTGCTTGCCGCGCGGGTAGTGGCGCACGTACTCGCCGACGTCGTAGCACGCTACGGCCAGCACCACGGGGTCGCGGCTCTTCTGTAGCAGGTGCACGAGCAGGCTATAGCTCGTCCTCAGTACTCACTGCTTGCCGCGCGGGTAGTGGCGCACGTACTCGCCGACGTCGTAGCACGCTACGGCCAGCACCACGGGGTCGCGGCTCTTCTCCAGCAGGTGGACGAGCGTGCGCAGCAGCTCCTGCCCGCGCTCGTTCAGTCGCGCCGCGTTCTCGCGCCAGAACTTCGCCGACTTGTGCACCGGGGACCACTCGAGGCTGTTGACAGATACGTTCAGTTTGTGATTCCGTGTAGACTGTCAAGTTTTTTTGCTACTCCTTTCGGTGTAGACCAATTATAACCAGTATAAAAGTTTTGAAACTCAAAATACAGCCACCTATCTGCGTGTTTTTGTCATCTAAATGCCAATTATTAGGATTTTTTTCTAATTATTAGGAATGATTGGTATAATACGCTATTGATAAAAAATTGGCTAGGATAAGATAAGGAAATTTCGATGGAAAATCATCTAGTCTTAATCGACTGTTACTCACAAACTTTCAAACCTAATTCCACCCCCCCCAAAGGGATTGAACACCTTAAAACTCCTTGTGCTATCCGAAACTTGTCCATGTACACTCACCGGCCACTCTTAACCTCGGTGGCGTACTGGTCGAACGAGCTGAGGTCCTGCACGGAGGCCTGCAGCCGCTCGTTCAGGAAGTCCACGTCGTTCATGATGTCCTCGTCGTCAGAGCGCTTCTGCTCGAGGATCGATAGCTGCTTGAGCACCTTGCACTGCACCATGGCGATGCAGTGCTCCTTGGCCACCTGGAAACACATCATCTTCATCATCAGCCCATATACGTCCCCACTGCTAGGGCACGGGCCTACCCCTGAACTATCAGGCCTTATTGTCAACCACGCTGGCCAAATACGGGTTGGTCGACTGCACGACCTTAGAATTTCATCGTAGGTGTGCTTCGTCTCGATGTTTTCCTTCACCGTTAAAGCGTCGAATAATCGTACATATGAATTTCAAATTTGAAAAACACATTGGTATGTGGCCTCGCATGGCCGTGGCTCGCGTGGGCTCGTATGGTCTAAAAGTGGTTAAGGAAGTCGCTATCATTCGTCTTGTAATTGTCAATTGACGAAAAACGTCAAAAATAGACAATAGGCCTTAGTACATGTGAAATTGAAAAACAAATGATGAATGCCTTATGACTGTCTCTACCGACGTGTGGTTGTGAATGCGATTATGCAACAATGCAACAATTTTTATAATAATCAAAATACCTGGCTAAATATTTTTTCTTGTTTTATTAACCACCTACTCTCTCATGGTCACATGTCTAGTTACCATGCCGACAATTCTCCACTAACATCCAATCTAAGATCCCTCACCTGCGAATCCTCCGGCTTCTCGATCAGGTTACGGAACACGGCCAACACGATGCGGGTGACCTTCTCCTTCACCGAGTCGCTGAGGATGTCCGCGAGGATCGGGATCGCGTTGAACTTGTTCATCTTCTCGGCGAGGAGCGGGTTGAACGTGAGCACCCACAGGCAGAACACCAGCTGGTATTGCACCTAGAGTAACGAAGGAGCAGGTTGAATACGACGACTCGGAGTAGCCTCAATGGACTAGCGGGGGAGCGGATGGCTCTCACCTTTCTTCTAGTAAGAAACAACAAGTTTGAGCAAATTAATTAGCACCTTTCTGAAGATGTTTTTTTTTCCTAATTAATACGATGGCAGGCTTAATATGGTCTATTCTGCCTCCTCATTTTTTGATCTCACTACCGCTTACCATCAGGTGGAGTGACGTCATCTTGTAAGCCTATTATATAAAAAAAGATGATGGCTTGGATAAGCCTCGACATCATCACCAGACTTGCCAGGGATCGGATGGCTCTCACCCTTCTTTGAAGAAGCTTGAACACCAGTTGGTTTATTATACTGGATGATGGATGGTCGTAACGTCATAATCCAACGTCTGCTTTGTATGAACAGAACAAACCTTGGATGCCACGACGAAATTCTAAACGGAAGCCTAGTAATAAGGCTTGGGATTTCTACAAAGTTGTTCAATGTTTGAAATAGAAGGATTTTCTATCTTTTGTCACATGCGGTCCTTTTGACGTACCTACCTGTGTGTACAATTAATAATTTTATTTGTCAATGTTTCCTCTTAACATACCTGGAAGTTGACCCTAGAGGCCAGGATGGACAGCAGCGTGGAGATGCCGTCCACGGACAGGAAAGCGAAGCGGTATTCGTCGGTGCGAAGCATCATCTGCAGGCAGCGAGCCACCGACTGGATGTAGTCGTTGTTCTGCCGACACGACCGAGGTTTAGTAAGTAGGAGTGGTTTGAGGTGAGATGGTGATGGTGGAAGTCCTGCACACTGAGTGACCTGAGTCACTGAGTGAGTGAGTGGCTGAGTGGGTACTTCAGACTACCACAGACTAAATACATAGCTACTTACTGCCCGACGTTTCGGTTGGATTGCAACAGACATTGTCGCGAGCTAACTCCTAAAATCGCAGGTTACTTTAGACATTGCGTAGCAGGGTACAGGGCCATTTGAATTTGCCGTCGAAAACAATAATTATGATCTTTTACAATTACTATCCTTATGGTTACTTCAGCGTTAAACAATGGGTTTCGTACTCAGGTTCGAATGACGTTAGCTCGAAGCTCGATACCTCGATGTCCCTACCTCGATGGTACGCTTTGTCGAAGGGTCATTACCTCGAAAGATCAACTACCTCGAAAGATTTTTACCTCGACGGGTTTCTGCCTCGACGGTACGCTACATCGATGGCTTGTTGTATCGAAAGGTAATCAAAACCACACCTAATAATAAACTGAATGAGACTGTTTTTACTGAGACTGACCATTCTACAATTCAACAGTTCGCGAACTTATTAAGGAACAAATTAATACAAATCTTATTGTTTAAAAATCGCTTTCGTGTGTGGACCAAAACCCCCGAGAAAAAAAAATAAAAATTACAAACTGCAATTACACAAATTTGTAGGAACATAGACCAAAGGCATTAAGAAGAGTTTTTGCGTTCTATTGCAAATTGTACATAATTTTTATATGTTCCGTTGAACAAAGATGAAAATTTACATAATATTATTTGAATTGAAATTATTAAAATTAAAAGGACTAAGATTGTTACTGTCTCAGTAAAAGGCATTTTAAAATGTCTTGATTCAATCGTTGATTAGCTAAGTTAGTTACATAAATCGTAGTAGAAATAAGTCTTTTTTATTTCATGTTTCATTTGTAAAAAAATTATAATAAACATTGTTGATTACCACTAAGTAGTTATCATTTTATTATTAGGTGTGGTTTTGATTACCTTTCGATACAACAAGCTATCGATAGTCCAGTCAAAATAGACAAAAATAAGTGCTAACGTAGACAAAATTCGCATAGAGCTGAAAATTGCCAGAGACGTTAAATACATCATAATAAACGAAATATCAAAAATCCCCATCAATCCTACTTCTGCAAAAAATTTTATTCAAGGTCAAAAGTATAAAATTAAGGATTTTTCCATTTTTCTCGAAAACAGTAAGTATTATCGTAAAAATAGGTCAAACAAAAGTTGTAGATCATACAATTTTCCACAAAAATGGTCCGGTCACTTTTTCTTTTCCGACTCACCATTCGCGAGATATCGTGGTTTTAATCATTAGAAAATTCATATTTTACATAATATGCATTCATCTGTTGATATCGTTTTTGATCGATATATGACCTGGAATAGGTTCACTAGGGTAACCACGTTAAAAACCGCCCAAGTGTGAGAAAAAAAACATAGGTTTTGTATGAGAACCCACTTTACACGTTGGTTTCATGTTCTTTCTAGTATTAGATACTATAGAGGCAACTGAGATACATCATTCGTTAAAATTTTAACTGTCTAGCACAATCGCATGGGGGCCTGGAAGCGTTTGAAAATACAACTTTTTCAACTTTGTGCATCGCTATATCTCTGAAATGGTGAATCTTAGGAACAAAGTGTTTAGACATTTTTTATAGATAATTACGTGATAAGTAATTTTGTCATACATACTTTTATGATTAAACTTACCGTTTCGCTCAAAAGTGCATAAAACTGATATTTGTGACATTTGACCTTGATTATTTTTTTTTGCAGACGTGGGATCGATGGGGACTTTTGACAGATTATTTGTAATAGTGTTCCCTACATTCAAACCAATTTTCAGCTCTATGCGAATTTTTCCTAGGTTAAATGTCTATTTTGACTGGACTACGATGTAGCGTACCGTCGAGGCAGAAACCCGTCGAGGTAAAAGTCTTTCGAGGTAGTGACCCGCGCGTTACTACTGTTCGGATAAGCGGTCGTTCGGTTGAGCGACGTTCGGATAATCGACCCGCTTCGAACCTGAGTACGAAACCCTTAAACAATGCGATCGAACTAAAGTTGGCACAAGCCTTTTAACAAGATTTTTATCAATTAAGGAATCTAAACATTTCACAAGGGAAGGTATATATCTCCATCGTAATAAAATATATGAAGGTGATATACGTATTTATGTCGCTAATTATCATACGCATGGTTTAAAAGATTAAAATCGCTAGAAATCTGGAATATAGCGAGTACCTACAAAATGTACTACAATTTAAGCATGCCAACTTACAACAACCTTAGCCGTCAAAATACATGTTGGATCAGTTTAGTAATTTATGTAGTAATGAAATTTGTAAATTAGTAACAGTGGAAATAGTGTATTGAAAGAAATTATATATAATTACTTTGATTAGAAACAAATTATATATCTTGAATAAATTACCTACCGTGATATAAATTATTATTATGTACTGGCTAACCTAATCAGATTTCGATGAACCATATGGGTTAATCCCATTTGTCCACTGAGAGTTTTTCTTAAAAATGTCACTTGGAACCTCAAGTAGAGGAGTAGTCTCAAGTGGAGGAATATAGGACAGTTAAAAATTAACACAAATATTGGGCTGATTGACCATTTTTAGAAAAGACTCATAGTCGACCTCAATGGGGACAAAGTTTAGAGGGGACAAATGGGAATAACCCGTGTATGTGTATCTACCTAATAAGGCATACCACATAGTCACATGTCAGTCCAGATAATAAAGGGACCAATCATATTCGTAGTTTCTCAGCTCACATACAAAAGCATCCGCCTCAAACGCTTTACACAGGAACTTAGTGGGAATCTAGATTGATCTTAGTTTGGCTAAATAACCCAAAAGATTTTTCATTTTAATTTACAACTAAAAAGATAGCAAAACCCATTCAACACTCTGAAAAGATATTCTTAGAAATTTTACATTACACTATAATAACTCAAAAGTAATATTCACAAAAGCTACATAGAGACAGCGGGAACAAAGCAACAACAAACACAAATCTTAACCACTAAACAATAAACATACCCCAACCCGTAACACTATGTAGTGAGTAATGAGTCCATGTTAGCAGGTATATAAATGCGAGCAAGCATGCGGGTCGTTAATGAATATAATATTAGATACATACAATTTTTTCTGTGCATTTCACATTATTAAATTTATTTCAAACTTTTAGTTTATGTTCCGGAGATGGTATCACATACCTGTTAGTCAAAAACATCCTAAAACTACAACAGTAAGATTATCTAGTTGTTGTGGCGTGTGGTGTACCTTATGCACGCCTGGTGGCAAATCCTCAAGGGGTTTCAGTTGGTCAAAATCGACATAAAGGCTGTTGTATTTCTCCGGGCCTCCCTCAACGGTGGTCGACTTGTCCTTGTGGTGCTTTTGCTTCTCAAACTTCACGGCAAAGTGTTCTTTCTCATGCTCCAACATAACCTGCTCAGCTTGTTGCAACTCGGCAGTAACTTTCTCCGCCTTGCCACAAAACAAACCTTTCAGTTGGTAGCGGTTGACGTATGCCCAGCGATGCTTGATGCGTGATGACGACGACATTGTTAAGTTTCAGTGGTTTAGAACACAGGTGATATAGTTATTGCAATCAGCTTATGTTTTTATTTTAATCATCACTCAAAAACAATCAAATTTATTGTATGTTAGTATTTTTTGCTATCTTTTTTTTTAATTTTGTGGTATTAAGTATTTTGTTTTAAAGATGTTTTAATTATAAATATATTTTTATTTGTTTAAGTATGGAAGCAAGTAGGTAAAGTGCAATGATTTTTACATACTTACAACTGAATATATCAATACTAAAAGGTATTTATGTGGGTAAGGTAGGTTAAATGTAATTATTAGATGTGTTAAACATTTAATGACAATAAAATAAAAATACATAATATAAACAAAAGTATAAAATAAATAACTGCACACACAAAAAAATAATGGAATCCAAAATAAGGGTTGTAAATGAAGCTATCCAACTAGTGAGTTGAGTTTTAATAGCAAAGCATTAGTAGGTAATGGTATGATAATGTGAAAATGACCCCAGCTGGACATGTCACAATAGAAATAAACAAACACAGAATATATCAATCAAAGTTATGCATGCTAAAACTCTTTAAAACAATTAAGTATTTGAATTCAGCATGCAATCAATAAAAATAAAACATGCGATATTGCATTGCAGCATGCATATTCATATAAAATACTGCACTCCTTTCGAAAACCAAAATTTGCTTTTTGTGAAAATTACTTATTCTATGAAAGGCTTCCTTGGGATTTCATGCCTAAAGTACCTGGAGAACCCTAAAATTTTTGGGTAGGACAAAAATTAAATTATTATTAGTTTTAGAAAAAGGTCTTTCTAGATAGCCTCAGGGTTATCTAGAAAAAAGGTCTGCCTTTCTTGCACCTTTTCAATAGGTGTAAAGTACTTACATTCATCTTGAGCTGGTCCTTGAGCCATGAGAGGTAGAAGTGCAAGTCGCTCTTGTCCATCAGCTGAGGATGCCAGCAGGCCAACTTGGCGATGATGCGAGCGGTCATGTGCTGGACGAACTCATCCTGACGGTTGAGCAAGTTCAGGAATGGCTGCCACACATTGCCTGATGTGAATCTATTATCACGGAAAATCTTAACTCTGGATTTGTCTTCCTGTAAAATGAAACAAAACAAATTAATGATGCAGTCTATGTACTCTTAATGTTGCATGTATTTTGTAAATTAAATTGGCAATAATCATCAATATTTTATTATTTTTGAATATTTTAGAGAATAGTATAACTCAAAAATATTAATTCAATAATCTTAGCATAATTTAATACCTATAAAATTGGTTCTATTTAATTTGAATAAGAACAACCAGAACCACAGAAGGTAAAAGTCACTTTAGAAAATATGATTATGAAGCTGATTAACATAGATCTTCTAATAAGAGATATATTGAAGAGAATTGGATTAGAATTTTAATAGGGTCCCAATAAAAAGTATCTATTTACCGAGAGAATATCATCAATCAGCACAAGCACATATTGGATGGTGTGGTCCTTGCTGATATGGGTGATGAGGTTCAGGAACACATCGGCACAGGTCTCCGGGCTCTTATCAGGCAGGTCTTTTTGCCCACGCTGGTCCAAGTTCACAATGAAGTCATGGTCACGCTGGGTGATCATTTGCGACCTGGACATTAAAAAGTATTTTATTTAGTGGAAGAAACATTAAGTGACGTCACAATAGGGAATGATCGATACTTACTGCAAGTATGATTGCCAATTAATTTGGGACTGGCGAATTTCACTAGCCCGGATCTGCAAAACGCTGGTGGCGGCAATCATATCTACAAATCATAATAGTTTATAGGAATAAGTTAATAGTCAAACCAGGTATTAGCAAAAACATTATCATGGGATAGACAAACTTACCGATTTTTTCGTCACCAAGCGCCACGAGCTTACTTACACTTTCATCGTTAATATTAGCCATTTTGGCTAAAGAATCAAATCCCGCTTTGAAATTGGGATAGAATTCAGGGAATTCTTAGATTCAGAAAATCGAAAAGTGTAGACAGCCTCAGCTGAGAGGTCTTGTGACTGAACTAAGTGAAGTTAGCTGTCGTTACGATGATAATTATTTTCTTACCTTCTCTGATAAATACGCTTCTTCCTATGAAAAAAAGAGACAAAATTATAAGTGTTTATGTTGTCAGTACTGTTTATATGTCGCTATTGCAACCTAACAAAACTTTGACAATTCTTTCACGTTCAGAAATGGTGTCATTAATAAAAAAGTATAATAATTATGCACGTAAAATAATATTGATTTATTGTCACTCGACAAGGAAATCTCAAAGTATCTGTTTTGTTTCTGTCGAAAAAAATGTATAGTTATTTTTGTAAAATTTATTTTGTCATTACTTTTTAGTTTGTTTAAAAACGATTTGACAAGGCTG